>JAVUPR010000113.1:9232916-10535833 GCA_036785695.1 Gentiana straminea | reverse complement strand
GACTATAAATGTTATAGTGGTAATTTAATATGGTGAAATTTATTTATTATGAATAAATAAAATAGAAGATATTAATTATATATAATTTATATTAATTAAAGAATATTGGCATATGGGGCGCCACATTGAAGTGTACAAGATACACTTGGATTGTGCACTTTAATTAATAAGATTACCATAATATTAATATTGGATATTAATTGATTTTGGAAAAATAGATTTATGATAATAAGATAAATATAATCAATATAGGATATTGGCAATATTTAGATTTTATTTAATATAAGATATTATAATAAAAGAGATAAATCAATCTAGGAGATTTTCCTTATTTTATTGGGATAAGGTTTTCTTCTCCTCCACACAATATATGGAGCCACTTTTGACTATAAATAAGAGGTGGGTGTCAAGCTCTTTAGTACATCACAATTGCAAGAGCTAATAGTTCTTGTGTAAAATAGAGAGCATCCTATAGTGAGTTTGGGAGAGAGGAAAAATGCTTGTCTAGCAACCGGAGTTTTCCAATGGCACTCAAAGGAGGATTCCGGCGAGGAGTTCATGTGGATTATCGATAGAGGCCGGACACGTGGACGGCTTGCGCACTGTACTACTCTCCATTGACAGTCAAAGCGACGATCTTATAGATCATCAAAGGTATATTCCGTCAAACTACTTAACGTGTTTATTGCATTAAACGAAGAACGATCTAGAAAAGGAAATCAAATTTTAAATTCCGCTGCGTTAAACTAGTAATTTCCTAACAGGTGTGACTCTGATTGGGCAAGTTGCCCCCTTACTCGGCGATCCTTGAGTGGTTGGTTCATGTTCCTTGGTCTTTCTCCTATCTCATGGAAGTCCAAGAAACAGACCACGGTGTCTCGATCCTCTACTGAAGCCGAATATCGGTCAATGGCTTCTCTGACGTGTGAATTGAAATGGCTGAAGCAATTACTTGACGGCCTTGGAGTTCGGCACCCCCTTGGGATTCGACTTTTCTGTGATAGTCAGTTTGCTTTATATATTGCACATAACCCGGTTTTTCATGAACGTACGAAGCATATTGAGACCGACTGTCACTTCGTACGTGATGCCGTCATGGATGGTTTGATTCTTCATTCCTATGTTCCTACCAAGCAACAGTTGACAGATATTTTTACCAAGGCTTTGGGACGACAGCAGTTCGAGTTTTTATTGCGCAAGTTGGGCGTTCGGGACCTTTACGCTCCCACTTGAGAGGGTATTATGATATTACGTATTATCAGATGTATTATGTATTATTTTTATTTATTGTGATTAGTAAGGGTAGTGACGTAATTGTGATTAGACTTGGGAGCTCTGAGGTTGGCCAAAAAATGTTATAATTATGTATTCTGAAAGATATACGAAATAGATTGGCTGAATTTTAGCAAAAGGTGTTTTGTTTTGTTTTTTTTTTTTTTTTTTTTTTTTTCTGGGTCAGTTTCAAGAGGAGGTCGGAATAGGATTAGAGGGGAAAACCTTAAATGTGCTTTATTTTATTGTTTCTCTTACAAAAGTGATAGATTCACATATCAAAACACACAAGATCCACCGAGTGTTAAATCATGTGGCCAACAAATTTTCTTTTAAGGCAAAAGTGAAAATCATCATGTGGCTGTAAACAAGTTTCATGGGGACAAAAGCAAGCACCGATCGGTGCCTAAATACTTTTGATTTCTTTTAACGGTGAAAAAAAAAAAATAGGCCGCAGTGTATCAGTGTGTATAACGCATAAAGTTAGATAAAAAATGGTCTGGAACACATCCACACCACTTTGGATACTATCTGCAACGACATGTTGACGTACTGAATAACTACTATGTCAATAGCCATCTATTGCTAATGTAAAGAATAAAGATCAGAGCTGACAGCTGTGTTTAGATTATTGGCTACAATAGATTAAGAGACACCTCATATGATAGATAATATCTAAGACTAGATTCTTGTATGGGGATGTGTGAGTAGTTATAACTACCTTGGTGATATAAGGGTGTAATAGTTCATCATTCTGATTATCAAATGAATTAACTCTGAAATACTTTTCTTCTCTTAGTATCGGAGCGACAGGTACGGCGGAACCATCGCCACCGCGGTCCACTTCTTCCACCAAAGTCGGAGGTGAAGGAAGCTCAATTGGATTCATCACAGGCAGCAACATGTCAGCTCAGTTAACTACACCAACAATCGTTACTGGCATTCCCATTTCCAGACCTCCAATTCCATCAACAGCTCAGTTCTACACCAGTAGCTCATTCCTTACTTTCACCGGAGCTCACATGTTCCAAACCGGATCTTCTCTTTCAGGTTTGAATCTTATAACTACGTTTCCTTGAGTACCTCATTCCTCCCTGTTGAATAGATCAGAAAGCATAACTCCAGCTTTCCGATCTGCTAGTCCCACCTCTCCGTTTAACACCTTGAATCCAGTCCCATTTACTGGTCACTTGAGTCAACCCATTACAGTAAAAATAACCAGAGAAAACTACCTATTGTGGAGGTATATTGTGTTGCCTGTTATCAAATGTTATAAGCTCGATGGGTACTTATTTGGACTAAACCTCGACCTCCAGAGATCCCTGATCTTCCTACAAACCCAGTTGTTGCAGAATAGGACTCTTGATTCTCTACTCACAGGTTGGCTACTTGGATCGATGACAGAGCAAGCCTTAACCGAGGTTGTTGGTTGCTCCACCTCCCATGAAATCTGGTCTACCCTTGAAGTGTTGTTTAATAATCAGTCAAAATCGAGGATGTTGGAGTATAAGAGTGCACTTACAAAATCTAAAAAGGTGTCAAAATACATGGTAGATTGTAGAGAAATGAAATATGGAAATCAGGAAGAAAATATTTTATTATTGATTAATTGATAGAGGCTACAAACTCCTTTATTTATACTAAGGGAAGGAGGACTCCTCCCTATTTCAACTTCCTATAAATACTACCTTCTATAAATAGACTCCTACTACAATCAAATTCTTAGAGCAGCCGCCTCTCACACCCTAGGTAATTTAAATAATAGGAATGGCATTCTTACCCTTATTATTACAATAATGTACTAACACATAAATATAGAATAAATGGCATGAATCTCTACACTCCCCCTCAAGTTAAGCATGTAGATTCAACATGTTTAACTTGCTTATAAACCCATCAAATCCAGGCTTTAGCAAAGCTTTGGTCAACCCATCTGCAACCTGTTGTGCTGAGGGCAAGAATGGCATGCAGATCACTCCATCATCCAATTTTTCTCTAATAAAGTGCCAGTCAATTTCTATATGCTTGGTCATGTCATGCTGTACAGGATCATTAGCAATATCAATGGCAGCTTTATTGTCACAGTAAAGCTTCATAGGTAGTTTTACAGGTATTGATAAGTCCTCTAAAACTCTTTTAATCCATAATTCTTCACATACTCCAAGTGCCATGGCCCTGAATTCAGATTCACCACCCTTTTTTTTTGCTTCTCCAAGTTACTAGATTGCCCCAGACAAAGCTACAATACCCAGATGTGGATCTTCTTTCAACAGACCCTGCCCAATCAGCATCTGTGTATACTTCAATGCTCATGCTTGTGTCTTTTCTGAACCATAGACCTTCACCAACTGTTCCTTTTAAGTACCTCAGTTTTCTGAACACAGCTTCCATATGTGGTTCACAAGGAGCATGCATGAACTGGCTTACAACACCTACTGCATAGGATATGTCAGGTCTTGTATGGGCCAAGTATATCAGTCTCCCTACAAGTCTCTGATATTTTCCCTTGTCTACAGGGAGTTGATCTTTTTTTCCCAGAGTTTGATGTTGGCTTCCATAGGAGTGCTGGCTGGTTTGCAATCACTCATCCCTGTTTCTTCAAGAAGGTCTAGTATGTATTTTCTCTGACATACTACCAATCATTTGGCTGATCTGGCAACCTCCATTCCTATGAAGTATCTTAAACTTCCTAGTTCTTTTATCTCAAACTCCCTGACCAGGCTCTTCTTAGTTAGATTGATCCTTGTCATATCATCCCCAGTGAGGATGATGTCATCTACATAGACTACTAGCACTGTCATCTTGCCATTTTCTGATCTTTTGGTGAATAGGGTATGATCTGATTGACCCTGCTTGAATTCTTCTTTCTTCAGAAATTTCATAAATCTCTCAAACCATGCTCTTGGACTTTGTTTCAACCCATATAGAGCCTTTTTCAGCTTGCATACTTTACCATTGTCTTTGCCAGAAAACCCAGGAGGCATATCCATGTAAACTTCTTCCTTTAGATTTCCATGTAGGAAAGCATTTTTTACATCTAGCTGTTCCAAGGGCCAATCCAAGTTCACAGCTATAGACAAAATTATCCTCACAGTATTAAGCTTAGCTACTGGTGAGAAAGTTTTTGAATAATCTATCCCATAAGTTTGAGTGGCTACCAACCTTGCTTTGTACCTCTGTATGGACCCATCTGAATTGTATTTTATAGTGAAAATCCATCTACACCCCACTGTGGTCTTCCCAGCAGGTAGGCTAGCAGCTTCCCATGTGCCATTCTTTTCAAGAGCACTAATTTCTTCATACACAACAGCCTTCCATTCTGGATGGGACAAGGCTTCATGGATGGTTTTAAGGATTTGGATATTGGATAGGCTAGTAGTAAAGGCTTGATACTGTGGGGAGAGTTTATTATAGGTGACATACCTACTCAGAGGATAGAGGGGGTGTTTGGTACATTCTCTTGTTGGTTTTCTCAAGGCAATTGGGAGATCAGACTGATTTGAGTGATCAGGTGGTTCTGACATACCCTGAGATGGTGTAACTAAGTGAATATGCCTGTCAGATTCAAAATCAGATGATAAAGAATTTGGAGCATTACCTGTCTCTGGGCTCTGTTCAGGAGTTGCACATAAGGATGGAGGTTGCTCAGTGCTTGGATGACGAGCTTTCTCTTTGAGTTGTAAACTTTTCCTGGAATAAGTCCTTCCTAAAAATTTTGTATTCTAGTCTAGGGACTAGGACTAGCTGATTATTCCCCTGATCAGGTGTATTCACCTCAGTAGGATTATCTCCAGTCTGATCCCTTAATTCCCTATCTTGATAGTAATAATCATGATGTGGAGAGGTGTTGTCAGGTTCATTAATAAAAAATTGTGAAAAATCTTGTTGTGAAAAATCATGTTCCTTAAAATTCTCCCCCTGAACATGAGTTTTGAAAAACATTTGACCTTCAAAAAAGGACACATCACTGCTGACATACACTTTCTGTGTTTGTGGATCAAAACATTTATACCCTTTTTGTGTTGGGGAATACCCTACAAACACACATTTTCTAGCTCTGGGATCCAATTTCCCTTGGTGATGAATATGTGTGAAGGCAGTGCCTCCAAAAACTTTGAGGGACATGTCTTGAATTATTCTAATGTTGGGGTAAAACACTTTTAACTGGCTGACAAGGGTTTGGTACTTCAAAAAACTTGAAGGGAGCCTATTTATCAAATATATGGCAGTTAGAACTGCATCTCCCCATAGATATTTAGGGCTGTTAGAGGTTATCATAAGAGCCCTAACAATTTCTAGAATATGTCTGTTTTCCCGCTCTGCCACCCCATTTTGTTGGGGTGTGTCAGGACAGGAGCTTTGGTGGACAATGCCATGTTTGAGGAAGAAAGGCCCAAGGATAGAATTGAAATATTCTGTCCATTGTCACTTCGGAAAACTTCTATTTTAGAGTGAAACTGTGTCAAAATCATTTCGTAAAATTCAATGAAAACTTGTTTAGCTTCAGATTTGTGTTTTAATAGATAAACCCAAGAGATCCTAGTGTGGTCATCAATGAAAGTAATGAACCGTCTTTTCCCTTGTGGTGTACTCTTCCTTGCAGGCCCCCAAATGTCACTATGAATTATAATGAATGGCTTTGTTGGCTTGTAAGGTTGAGGCGGGAAAGATGATCTTGTGTGTTTAGATAATTCACATATTTCACATTTAAACAAGGATGGATCTTTATTGATGAAAAAAATCTGGAAACAGTTTCTTTAAATAGAAAAAACTAGGGTGGCCAAGTCTATAATGCCACAACATGATATTATTATAAAAGTAGACTGAAGGCAAACATTTTCAGAATTCTTCTTATTCCAAGATTCTTCTTCCTCAAAGAGATATATGCCTCCCATCATCCTAGCACTGCCAATCTCTATCCTCTTGTGAGTATCCTGGATTTTACACTCATTGTCAGAAAACACAACATTACAGGTAGCATCTGAAGTGAGTTTACTGACAGACATAAGATTACAGGACATGGATGGTACATGTAGGACATTACGGAGGGTTAAGGTAGGGGAGATAGTGATGGATCCTTTTCCTGCTATGGCAGACAAAGATTGCGTGTGAGACCGGGAGCCAAGATGGCCTTGGGTAGAAAGCAATACTTAATTCAGTGAAATTGTAGGATATAAAAGCATTTAACAATCCTAAGGATCCATCTGCTATCTTAACGTTCTGATTTCCAGCACAGGATTTATAAGTTGAAAAAAGATGTGAATAGCTTGTCATATGGTCTGTTGCTCCTGAGTCAATGACCCAAAAGGAGGACTGGCTGACACCAAGAAATGATAAGGAAGAACAAGTACCTTTTTCTACTAAGGAACATGAAGAGTCACCTTTGTTTTGAATGGTTTGGGCTTGAATTAGTTTGGTCAGCTGATCCAGTTGTTCTTGAGAGAATAGCTGCTGTGTATTAGAACCAGTACCTTGATCAGATGATACCTGATTAGCCTGCCTTGCCTCTGAGTGTCCTGTTCCTCCACCCTTAGGCTTCCAGTTTGCAGGTTTACCATGTATTACCCAACAATTATCCTTGGTGTGACCTGATTTCTTGCAATGGTCACACCATGTCTTTGGTTTCCTTCCTTTTTGATCATTCCTATTAGCCACCAATGCAGAAATTTCTGTCCCAACTAAATTTCCAGATGAAGGCCCCCTGTGCATCACTCTCCTTCTGGATTCTTCCCTCCTAACCTCAGCAAAAACCTCACTTAGTGAAGGTAGGGGAGATTTTCCTAGTATCCTTCCCCTAACCTCATCCAGATCCAGATCTAGACATGCCAAGAAGGTATAAACCCTCTCATTCTCTTCCTTTTTTTGTGCCTTTACTCCATCTCCAGAACATTCCCAGGAATTGTCATAGGACAGATCCAATTCTTGCCATAATCCCTGCAATTCAGTGTAATAGAGAGTGACTTCTCTGTTGTCTTGCTTGCAAGCCCAGATTTTAGTCTTATGTTCATAGATTTGGGATGTATTCTCCAGATCAGAATACTTATCTTTGACCATCTTCCATATGTCTTAGGCTGTTGGTAGGAACATGTGAGGCTTTGTTACAAATTTCTCCATGGAGTTGATCAACCATGCTCTCACCATTGAGTCCTCAGATCTCCATGTTGCAGATTTGGGATCTCCTGCAGCCGGTTTGACCATTCTCCAGTCAAGTATCCTAATTTTCCTCTACCATCAATGGCCAATGTCATGGTTTGTGACAGTTCTAGGTAATTTTTTCCATTCAGCCTATGTGTTGTTAGCAGAATGGAGGAAGATGAATAGCTGGAGTCATGTCCAGTGGATTGATCATCTCTTGGTATGGATGATCCAGTAGTATTGGATGATGCAGTCGATGCTGTGCTTCCAATCATGGCTGCGCGTAGATACATGTATATGCGCTGATCATAAGACCCGCTCCGATACCATGTAGAGAAATGAAATATGGATATCAGGAAGATAATATTTTATTATTGATTAATTGTTAGAGGTTACAGACACCTTTATTTATACTAAGGGAAGGAGGACTCCTCCCTATTTCAACTTCCTGTAAATACTACCTTCTATAAATAGACTCCTACTACGATCAAATTCTTAAAGCAGCCGCCTCTCACACCCTAGGTAATTTAAATAGCAGGAATGACATTCTTACCCTTATTATTACAATAATGTACTAACACATAAATATAGAATAAATGGCATGAATCTCTACATAGATTATTTGGCTACCATGAAATACTATAGTGACAATTTAATTGCAACAGGGTACCCCATTTCGAAGTCTGAATTAATTTTGGCTAAACTAGCTGGACTGGACAAGGATTATGAAGCTGCTATTGTAAACTTAACAGCTAGAGTTGGATCATTGTCCTGGCAAGAAGGCCAATCACAATTAATTACTCATGAAAGGCTCTTAGCCAGGATAATCACTCAGCACAAAACACTGCTATGAATCCCACTGTTCACATTGCTAGCTACAATGGTGGTCCTGGATCAGGGAGATCAGGCCCTAGACTAACAGGATCAGGTTAGAACTCATATAGAGGCAGAAGTGGAGGCTCAAGAGGAGGAAGAAATAGAGGAGGCAGACCTGGTGGCAGGAACTCAGGAAGTGCCAAAGTTCAATGCCAACTTTGTGGAAAAAATGGACACACTGTTGCTATCTGTTGGCACAGGTTTGAGACAGACTTTCAACCAGTAGAGTCCACTAATACAGCAAGACCAAACCAGCCATCAGCTTATATAGCCACCCCTAGCTCTATTGCAGATCATGCTTGGTACTTAGACAGTAGCAACAAATCATGTTATTTCTGACCTGGGTAATCTAAACCAGAGTATTGCTTACTATGGTAGTGATACACTAACAGTAGGGAATGGTGAACATTTATACATTGAGCACACTGGTCATACTGTCCTACACACACATTGGTCCCTTGTATTTGAACACTGTTCTTTATGTCCTACAAATTACCAGAAATTTTCTTAGTCTTTAAAAATTAGGGTCCGATAATGATGTGTTTGCTGAATTTACTGACAATCTTTGTTTTGTCAAGGACAAGGTAACAAAGATACCAATTCTCAAAGGGAAACTCAAGGATGGGCTTTATCAGATACTGCCTCCGGACAGTGAGTCAACCGAGATCTCCCATCAATCCAAGCCTAGCCAACTCAAGTCTTCTGATGTTTTTCTGAGTCAAGTGTCTGTCAAGTCTGGAAATGTCTAGTCCCTAGATGTTCTTGATCTTAATAAAGATCCTAATATATGGTATATGAGGTTAGGTCACCCCTCCAGTAGAGTTCTGAGTCAAATCCTAAATGATTGTAATGCTATTATAAATGAAAAACTTATGTTTTGTGATGCTTGTCAATTTGGGAAATCTCATGCCTTACCTCATTTAAGTTATGTTTCTCATGCTGCTTCCTTATTAGATTTAGTGCATACTGATATCTGGGGGTCTACCTAGTCAAATCTATAGAGGGATATATGTACTACATTCCTTTCATAGATGATCATACCAGGTTCACCTAGATTTTCCATTAAAGGCCAAGTCTGAAGCTCTTTTTGTGTTTACTCAGTTTAAAACCCTTGTTGAAACTCAGTTCAGTACAAAAATCAAATGTGTTCATTCTGACTGGGGGGTGAGTACAGAAACTTTGAATCCTACTTAAAACAACATGGCATTGTCTTTAGACACTCTTGCCCTCATGACCATGCTCAAAATGGAAGAGCTGAGGGAAAGCATAGACATATCATAGAGTTAGGATTGACTATGTTAGCTCTAGCATCCATGACTCTTAGTTTTTGGTGGCACAGCTTCCAGGCCTCTGTGTCCATCATTAATTGCCTTCCTACACCTTTTTTGAGCCAAAGTTCACCTTATGAATGTCTCTTTGGTAAGAAACCTGATTACACTACCTTTAAAGTGTTTGGTTGTGCAGCATATCCCTATTAGACCATTTCAAACCACTAAATTTCAGTATCATACATCCCAATGTGTTAATTTAGGCCTTAGTCCTCATCATAAATGTAATGCCCTACTCCCGACCCCAAGGTCCACTGGGGTCATTCTAGGAGGGGTTGCGAAGCTCTCGCCGCGACTTCAATAACTAGAAATAAATCCCATAACAATAAACTAAATCCACAAAATAATCCGCAAATAATTTTGTAATCAATCATTAACTATTTCCATTGAAAAGAAAATACTTACACTAGTTCCTTAAAAAGAATGACACCATCCATGACGTCAATTTTTATTTATCATCGGTCTCGATCAATATTATCTCATATACTCTTCATTCCCCTTGATCATTAACCTGTATTTATATTTATAGAAAGAAAAACAAAACAAAACAAAAAGATAAACAATGAAAACGAGGCGTCAGCAAAATGCTGGTATGAGCCACGTGTGCAAGTGTTATACTATATATATATATATATATATATATATTTATATTAAACTTCTTAAATGCAGCAGAAGTCCTTTGTAATTATGCAAAAACGAGTTAGTAACAATTTTTGAACTAATAATTGAGCAAAAATAATAAAAACAAATTTTATAAGGTATATTATGCAGGAGCTTATAAGAAAACATGTTTGTTCATTCATTAGCACCAGTTTTGACCGAGCCGATGAGTCAAGTACCGCCCTAACACCATTTGTACCTAGGGATTTCAACCGCACTTCACGAGAACTAGCCATGCCTGACAACTCCGGCCGATTGTCAGGGAAATGGAATCAACCTTCGCCGTGCAAACCTCCTACACGGTTCCAGCCAATCCTATCCATGCCCTAGGACCCACGAACCAACCGTCAGCCCTTGCTTTCCCGGCTGTAGCATGAATCTTCGGGGAAAAGGTGCCGTCCCCACTCTTACGAGTGAGCACTCTAGCTACTGTCGGAAAGACTTCGAGTCAAGAGGCCCCGAGACCGGTGACTAGCCGTTCTCCTAGAGCAGTAACTCTAACCCCCCCTCCCCCTCCCCCCCTTAGCCACCAGAGCTTTGACACTTTCGTGTCATGATTGAGCGAGCGAGCAAGTATTATCCGTCAATTCCAAGTATCTGTTTTATTTATTTATAAAAATGTGCACTAGCTCAAATCAAGTCGTTTAATTTTAAAGAAATCATTTGAAAGTGACTTCCGAGTTTAAAAGATCATTCGATATATACACAAAATATTTGAAAATAATATAAAACACATTTTTAACTTTATATCAAAATAAAAGACTCACATTCAAATCGATGCTAAAAAAATTTCTCTAACGTCCAATTATGTCTCATTGTATCCTTGACCATATGTCCTCATGTTCCAGTTATACTTATATCCACTACTTAAACTATTTATTTGAAACCCGACTTGCCCTGCTGACGTTTTAACAAATGGTTCCATTACACCTTAGCTTTCGCGGCCCACTCGATCATTAATCCCTCGACATCGTTAATTCTCTTAGACCGTCTCCACTACGAACCGCACTCTATCTTTCCCATCGACCGATTGTGAAGAAATTGCACAACAGTGGCTAGGTTCACCAGCTAGGGTGATGCTTAAAGGTTGGTGTGCAGCAAATTCTCTTAAGAAACACCACCGATATGGCATGGTGGTTGTGATGTTGCTTCACCGGAGAGGAAAATAATCTGCTTGTTTTCCATGGATTTGTCGTAGTAACGGAGGAGGAACAATGACACTTATGGTTATTTATGCAGGGGTTATAGTTGATGGTGTAAAGCTGGGCTTAAAGAAGGTCATGACAAGCGGCTATGGAGGCCTTTCCGGCGATGAGAGAATTGACATATTTGCTGACAGTGGAGACAAAAGAACGGTTTCAGAGCAAAAGTATATTAAAGGTAGAATTAGTTTGAATTGAGCTGCCACTGTATATATATATATATATATATATAAATAAAGTTTTAGTTACGACCTGTAATCATTCCATTGTATACTTTGATCAAAATATAAGTATATGCAGTAGTCAAAACAAATTATATGTAGCCGTAGAAATTCAAATATAAATACTTATTCTTTTGATAACTTACGCTTAAATTCAAAATAATTATACAACACCTTTATTCCCAAAACAACAACAACAATAATTATTATTATTATTAATATTTGACAACTACGCCTTTGTCGTTAAATTCCACAAAATTTGGGGTGTTACAATTCTCCCCCATTAAAAAGAAGTTCGTCCTCAAACTTCCTCTACTTATCTTTTGTGACATACTTATCTCTCTATTGGCATCCTTAAATCTTTTTAGTTAAACACTATTCATAGGGTATCAGAGTTAGTTGCGATCCTGGGACTTGTGGGTTATGAGTCCATCTAATGTATGTCAATAGCCTTATCCTACACCATATTCCATTCGTGAAAGATAACCTCAATTAACAACGGTGACCAACCTAAAATTCTCTATAAGATCCAGTGAGTAAAAAGACAAGTGTTTTACACTTTTGCATGAGTATCAGTTTTTTTTTTACTAAAAATAATATTAAGATTTGAGGATATTAGGAGATAAATATTTTCTTTCTTTTGAAAAAAAAAAAAAAAAAAAAATTTACTTTAAAACTTGAAAATCGTAGTATTCAAACATTTTAATACATACTATCAAAATATAACTATATTTATTATGAAATTATAGCTATTGACATTTCAAACTCGTCATCGTATTGCCGTATATCATTCTTAAAATAGTCAACTAAATATGAAAAAAAAAAAAAAAAAAAAAACATAGAAGGGTAACAAATTTTTAATTTTAACACCTTTAAAAATATGACAACTTGTGCAACATATTTCAACCATAAGCCTTGAAAACAATATTTCATAATAGTTAAATAGTATTTTGAAGAAAATGCGAAGAACAATGACTATAAATGGTAAAATAGTTAATCGGGTGTGTAAAACCTATATACTTCAAGCGGTTTTATTGAAAACTAATATAAGATAAAAAAAAAAATTACATTTATAGAGAGAACACAAATCTAACTTAATATGTAGAATAATATTTCAAACCACCTAATTCAAAACACTACAATACATTACTTCCAGAAAACTAGATATATATATTTTAAAAAAGGGCCAATTATTTAAAAGGACTGATTTTCAACTTATTAGGGGTAATAGGACACTCTGAAATCTTATTGTTATAAGGACATTTTAATTTCAAGTGGATAAAGAGGAAGAAGGAAAAAAAAAAGGAAGAAGGAAAAAAAAAAAAAAAAAGCGCTCAAGAAAAAAAAAAAAAAAAATAAAAAATAATAAATGAGTGAACGTTGGGTTGAGCAGTGAGCACTCAGTTTTTTTTTTTTTTTTTTTTTTTTAATTCACCATATTCTAAATGTCATATATTTTGATCTAAAACTCGATCATCATAATTTTTTCACTAAAATTCATATTTTTTCGTCTTCTTTATTCTAAAATCAAATTTGATATTTTTCCGAATAAATTTCATAAAATCAATTTTTTTCTTCATAAAAATCGACGTGACGTATTGATCACCGTCATGCATTGACCACCTACCCGGATGCATTGGCCACCGGGATCCATTAACCACCCCGATGCATTCACCACCGCGATTCATTGGCTACCATGATGTATTGACCGCCGCGATCCATTGGCAACCTTGATTAGTGATATCTCATTGTAGCAATTTATGCAATGACGTCTCATTGTAGCGATTTATGCAGTGACTTCTTATTGTAGCGATCTATGCAGTGATGTCTTATTGTATCGAATTATGCAGTGACGTGTTATTGTAACGATTTATGCAAAGTGACGTGTTATTGTAACAATTTATGCATACCTTTGGTTGTAAAAATATTCATTTAAACAAAAAAAAAAAAAAAAAAAATACAGTTATTTTACAAAGTTATCGAAAATTTAAACCAACACTAATCAAATAAACCAACATCAATCAAATATTTAAAGATAACAAAGAAATAAAGTTACTTTACAAAGTTATCAAATGTGTGTATCAAGTTGTATATGCGGTGACATCAATATCATTGCATCAATTATCTAATTGTAAATACAGTCATCAATGTCACTGCAAAAGTCGTCAATGTCACTGCTTCAGACATCAATGTCACTGCAAAAGTCGTCAATGTCACTGCTTCAGACATCAATGTCACTGCAAAAGTCGTCAATGTCCCTGCATCAGACATCAATGTCACTGCATAAGTTGTCAATGTCACTGCATAAGTCGTCACAATCGCATCGATCGGCTACGCTCTTGTTTTGCATTTCTCCAAGTGTGGAGCTTTTAATATGGATAAGTACAAGTTTGGTGAAACTACAAAGACTCTTCGATGACTTTGTAATGACCACACGTTGTTTGTGCCCTCCTGATAATTGGATTCATTGTGGAATCCCTCAATTCTTTAACACGATCTTGATTGTTTAGCTTAATGTCCCTGCATCATTCATCAATGTCACTGCATCGGACATCAATGTCACTGCATAAGTCATCAATGTCATGCTTCGTAAATCAATGTCATCAATCGCTAATCAATGTCACTGCATCTTTAAAAAAAATTAAAAAAAAAAATCAATGTCACCAGCGTTTTTTTTTTTTTTTTTTTTTTTTTTTTTTTTTTTTTTTTGTTCCAGCGCTTTTTTTTTCCCTTCCTTTTTCTTCTTTATCCACTTGAAATTAGAATGTCCTTATAACTAAATAAATTTCCTTCTTAAAATTAGAATGTCCTTATAACTAAATAAGATTTCGGAGTGTCCTAAATGATCATTAATTCTCTAACGACGGCCTTATAACTAATTTGCACTTTAAAAAAATAGTATATATATTTTCAACACAAAGATATATGGTAGCAATGAAAACAAATGTTTTCGTAGAAAAGAAAAATCATTTAGAAAGAGAAAAAAAATAAAAAATAAAAATAAAAATTATTGAGAAAGGCATTTGTGATCATAAATATTACGTTAGCGTATCATTACTTCAAAAACATTTAATAATAAAAATATGGGATAAGGGTCCAAAAGGACACATATTGGACTTAATTAGGCAAATAGGACACTAAGAAATCTTATTTGGTTATAAGGACACAAAATTAATACATAGACCAATCTGCCCTCAATTAATATAAAAAAGAGATAAAGAGCCAAAAGTCCTTTTTTTGACACTAAATAAATAAATAGGACACACATATTTTTTTAGTTGCAAAAAGGACAAACAATTTCAGACGGACAAAAACACCCTTTAGGAGACGCGCGCATAGCTTCAGTGTATTGTTTGCATGATATATTTACTGTAGCTGTTTTTTTATTTTTTTTTTTTTTTTTTTTCAAACAACCGTAACTTTTGATTTACAGCTCCGATCATCGAAATTTTTTCACCAAAATTCATGTTTTTTTTTGCTCTTCAATTTGAGCCCAAATACGATACCCTTCCGACGTATATTTTGAAAGATGAAAAAATATTTGTATTAACCGGAGCGTTTTTTTTTATAAACGACCGTAACTTTTGATTTAAAACACCGATCATCAAAATTGTTTCACCGAAGTTCATATTTTTTTTTATCTTCATTTTGAGACCGCGTTTGATATCATTTCGACGTAGTATTTGAAATCCGAATTTATTTGCAGCATTTACACTAACACAGTATCAGTATCAGTATCGGTATCAGTATCAGTATCAGTAGTATCAGTATCAGTAGTATCAGTATCAGTATCAGTATCAGTATCATTTAAGGCTTAATTCAAGTGACTACTTCAAGGCACACATATCTGGCTCATACAAGGCTCATTTAAGGCTTAATTGACACAATATCATATAAGGATCATATAAGACCAAAAAAAACCTTCAGCAAAATGCTTCTTGCATATTTTCCTCATATTAGCAGTGAAGTAAAGCTCCAATCTTTGCATATCTCTCCTAAATTATCAGCAATAATTGGCAGAAATTAAGGCCCAAATAAACATGAAAAATGGAAAACCATAATGGAAGAAAGACCAGTCCAAAAAAACAGCAACAATGGTAGAAGAATAAAGCTTCAATCTTTACATATTCCACTCAAATTAACACCAACACCAGAATTCAACAGCAAAAATAGCTGAAAAGTAATACCCCAAACTTTGTACATTTTTCCACCTCAAAGCAACACCCATAATAGCAGAAAACAGCAAAAATGGCAGAAACTAAAGCCCAAAAAAGAAATGGAACAAAATATGCAGCTAGTAAAATAAGGAGACTACTTCAAGGCAGGTAATTAGTATCAATTAAGGCTTAATTCAAATGACTACTTCAAGGCACACATATCTGGCTCACATAAGGCAAATTACTAATACGGTACCGATACGATACGATACGATATCATTACGATACGATACGATACGATACGATACGATTTTCTGAATATCAAACATGGCAAACTTGTTCTAAACTTCAGGCCCAAAACTTGTTCTAAACTTGGTCTAAACATCCTGGACCTATCATTCCTGTCATGAATCTTCAAATAAGAAACCTCACCTTTTTTTCATTTTCACCTCAAAACATGAAACATGCTCAAGCATGTAGCTTTACACCTAACAGTTGAATTCAGAAAAAATAACGGTGCTTATAAGCTCAGAAATAGCGGTTCATTGACATTATTCATCTGTTTTTTTTTCATGAATCTTTCATTTTTCTTAATCATCTCAGTGCATTGACATTATTCATCTGTTTTTTTTCATTTTTTTTTCATACAGAAACTACCTCCGGCATTCGTTAAGACGTTGAACACCATCGATTTGAACTCAGAAATAGCGGTTCTGAAGAGTGGCAAAGGGACGTGGAGAGTCGACGTCCAAAAATGCAGTCAAAAACTTCCGTTATTTACTCGATTTTTTAGCACTTCTTTTATTCTAGAAAAACCAAGGATTTCTTCATCCAATATGTGTCCAGTATCAGACTTTTAACCATGGAGGACAAGTTGAACCAGAAAACATCTGCCTTCAAGACACAGTAGACCGTGTATTAGATTATGCCACGTCCAGCCGAACAAAAACTTATCTGGGTGTAGTTGCATATATAAGTATCTCATAATCCGATTCCAAGATATATTTCAGCTGCAAAAACTTATTTGCATATTCCATCCTAATGACCTCAGAAGTATCTCATAATCCCATTCCAAGCAGTATTTCACCACTTTCGAGGCAGTTTCGAACTCGGAAGCAACCATCTTCAGCTTACCCATAGCATATGCACTCTTAATTGAATTCTGCTACTTTTGACCACCTGTTGCAGCTTTGTATTGCTGTGGGTAAGCTGGTTACATGAAACTACAAAAAGATAAGTTTGATTCTATGCATTTTGGGCCACATTGGTATACAAAACCTGCTCAAACCACGATACCCACATTGGTATACAAAACCTGCTCAAACCACAATTACTTTACCAGCTCCGAAATCCACCCGACATCAGGACCCGTATTCGAAACTGGACCCGGACTAGCTGAGTCAATGGAGCTCTCCTTACTGAGCTCATGAATCCGGGTCAAATAGGTATGGGGCTTCTAGGGCTCATTTGAATCCCCTATGGGAGTGAGCTTGAATTCAACCGATGGCTACCAATCTATATACTTCGCATTGAATTAGCAAGTGAGTTCACCGTGTTCGCATTGAATCAACGACAATGGAGGAGAATCAGATGGTGGTGAAATTTTTGCAATCAATGGCGATTGCGAAGAAATTTTTGCCGAATTGCGACCACGGCACTCCCATTGTACGACTCCTTCTTGGAGAACAAATCAGAGACCTATTTAGGGAAAAGGTGTATTAAGGGTAATTTAGTCCAATCCAATAATTTTTGTCCTTATTGCAACTTTTATTTGGATTGTGGATTAACACTTAATTAAGGTGGAAAATTTGGACTTTTACCTAATTTTCTCTATAAAAAATTACATGGCGGCGCTGAAGAAGCTGTTTTGTTTTCTTTGTTATTCATATCCTAAAACGTGTTGTTTTGTTTTGTTGGTTTTTTTTTATTTTTTTAATTTATTCTTTTTTCCTGGATGCTTAAGCATTTGTTTTTATTTTTTTTATTTTTCTGGAGGCAAAGACGATGGTTATTTTATTTTATTTTATTTTTCTTCGGTGACCACCGCGATAAATTGACCACCCCGATACAATGACTACCTCGATGCAGAGACACCGCGATCAAATGACACCGCGATGCAGAGACATCGCGATATTATGATATTTGACGATGCAAAGACACCGCGATGCAGAGACATCGCGATGAAGTGACACCACGATGCAGAGACACCGCATTGACCACCGCGATGCATTCACCACCATGATCCAGTGATCACCCCAATGCAACGACCACCGCGATGCAGTGACCACTCCGTATACATTGACCACCGCGATGCATTGACAACCTCGATGCAGAGACACCGCGATGAAATGACACCGCGATGCATTGACCACCGTGATGAAATGACACCGTATTGCAGAGACACCTCGATGAAGTGACACAGAGATGAAGAGACACGGCGATGAAGTGACACCGCGATGCAGAGACGCCGTGATACACAAACACCTCGATGAACTGAGACCGTGATGCACTAACAACCGCGATGCAGTGACCACCCCCGAAGCAGAGACACCGCGATGCAGAGACGCCTCGATGAAGTGACACCGCGATGCATTGACCACCCCAGATCCATTGACCACCGCCATGCAGTGGCCACCCCCGATGCAGTGACCACCCCCGATGCTGAGACACCGCGATGCGAGACACCCCGATGCAGTGACCACCCCGATGCAGAGACACTGCGATGCAGTGACCACCCCCGATGCAGAGACACCCCGATGCAGTGACCACCCCGATGCAGAGACACCGCGATGCAGTGACCACCCCAAGTCCATTGACTACCCCGATACACCTCGATGAAGTGACACCATGATGCACAAACAACCGCGATGCAGTGACCACCCCCGATGCAGAGACACCGCGATGCAGAGACGCCTCGATGAAGTGACACCACGATGCATTGCCCACCCCATATCGATTGACCACCGCGATGCAGTGGCCACCCTAGATGCAGAGACACCGCGATGCAGAAACACCGCGGTGCAGAGACACCGTGAAGCAGTGACCACCCAGATGCAGAGATACCGTGATATAGTTAGCACCCCCGATGCAGAGACACCACGATGCAGTGACCACCCCCGATGCAGAGACACCACGATGCAGTGACCACCCCGATACAGAGACGCCTGCAAAGACGCCGTGATGCAGAGACACCTCAAATGCAGTGACTACCGTGATGCATTGACCACCCTCAATCTATTGACCACCCGATGCAGTGGCCACCCCCGATGCAGAGACACCGTGATGCAGTGACCACCCCCGATACAGAGACGCCGCGATGCATAGACGCCTCGATGAAGTGACACCGCGATGCATTGACCACCCAAGATCCATTGACCACCGCGATGCAGAGGCCACCCCCGATGCAGAGACACCATGTTGCGGTGACCACCCCCGATGCAGAGACATCGTGAAAAATCGACACCGTGATGCAGTGACCCGACGATGAAGTGACACCGCGATGCAGAGATACAAGGTTTTTGGGGCCTCCCGGAGATGCCTTCAATATACTTCTCTCACCTCCTTAAAACCCTAGTCTAGAAAATCCGACGTGGGAAAAACCGGGTGCTAGAAAAAGAGCGTGGGTCTCCGTACATTGGAATAATTGAATTCTAAGTAAATAATCGAGCTTACGAGCCGAAACGAGCTATTTCGAGTACTTATCGGGTCGAGTTCAATCTTGCCTTTTTATGGCTCGATCGAGCCCAAACTTTTTTAGTTGAATCGAGCCCTTGGGGGGTATCAACTCGACTCGGGTTGATTACACCCCTAATATGAAAGACACCACTTATTTTACAAAGTTACCAAATTTGTGTATCAATTTGTATATGCAGTGACATCAATGTGACTACATCAATTCTATAATTGTAAAATGCAGTGACATCAATGTCGCTGCATCAATTTTATTTCAAATTATACACAAACCAACCATCAAATTAATGTCACTGCACCGTTACATTTTTTTTCCCACTGAATGGGTAACATTTTTATCAAGAAACCGTGTATGATATGATCCAGGCCGTTCCAGGCCAATCATTACATCCATCTTCTAAAGAACAAAAAGAAATCTTCAAAGCCACAAGTTCAGCTTCCACTTTCTTTGCATTTTTCACAATACTTCTCACTTTGTTTGGTAATTCTTCCAAATTGAAACACGAACCAGTAAATAATGAGCATTCACACCAACAAGAAGGTTTTCCTGGAATGAACAACAGAAACATTATTATGCTTACGGAATCGAAATGATTTGATTTTTAGCGCTAGAAGGAAGACGAGGAATCCCAGCTTTGTCCTTGTCTTTCTCAGATCTAATATCAGTCAGAACATAATTCTTTGATGACATCAATTCTAATGTTTGAGCATGACTCAGGTCACCTAAATTATAGCAAACAGACCAAAAGAAACCAGTCAATGAATCTTCCACAACATAATATATGTCTGAGAATGACCGAAAAAACATTTATTAAGTCAGATGATTGACCTTTGTATCCGCGAAGATTGTACTCCCTTTCTGTTAGTGGAAGGGAGGAGAGCCGAAAATGAATTCCCTGAGTCAGGTTCTAAGTCTAAACCACGGCTCAAATCCTGCCTATCCTCATTGTTTGTGACATCGCGATCCCTAAAAACATATCTGGCTTGATGGCTGAGGATTTACAGTTATAGAAACACAATAAAAACATATCTGCACTACAAGAAAATTGAGTTTTGGCAGCATGATATTGGCAGCGTGCATTTAAAATGCACTTCTAATTAAGTATTTCGCAGCGTGTTTTTTATAAACAGCGTGCGAAACATGCCACCAAAAATAAAAAGCTATGGCGACGTGAAGATAGCGTGCTGCGAAAAATTAAAAACCTAAAGCAGGGTGTTCTTGCGCGCCGCGTAATGTTGTAAACTAATGGCAGTGTATTATTCACGCTGTGAATACATTTCGTGCTTTTTGGGTTTCGTTTCCCGCAAACTAAAAATTTACCCGGTTAATATAAAAAATATAACCGCGCTAACTCTTTCATTTTTTTCCCTTAAAAAAATCTTCTTATTTCGACAAATAAAAAACCCACAGAATTGGCTGTCGACTTATCTTCTTCCATAATTCATCTAAAAGTTGAATTCTTTTCTCAACCGGGTAGGCTACACTCTCCAAGGTCAGTATGTCACCCTTCTCCTCGCATCAAGTCTCCGCAGATTTATCATTTATAAGGTTAATTTTTATTTAATCCTTTCTATAAATTCCTCTCATTCTTGATGAGTTAGGGATTTGAGTGATTGTTGCTAAGTTAGGACTTTTTCGATGATAACATTTTGTATGATAAAATGTAAAATCAAATGCGTTTGGGTGACGTATAGAACTCTATAATGGAGGTACTTGGATGTGTGAACAATTTTTAGTCAAACCTTTATCTTCATCCTATCTTTTCTTTTCATTTCTGCATATTTTGATGTCTGTTGACAATCTATTGTAGATTTTGTTATTTTTTCATCTCATCGTCTCTATTGGTTTAATTTGGGTTTGATGACAGGTAGTGACTAGATCAATTAACTTTTGTTTGCCCCATCTGCCAGAGTTCCTCTTGGAAATGTTTCATGCATTTTAAAGGTATGAAAAGTTAATTAACTTTACTCTTTCGGACCTACGATACTTCATTTACACCTCAAATCACAGAATTTATTGATTAATGAAAAATATAGGGAGTGTATGATAATACTTTAATGTGTTTTGTGTATGGATTTCTGTTTTTTGCTTTTGAGGTTTGTCCTGATGCTTAGTAGAGTAGAGGAGAAACTCTGTTGTAGTGAACCAATAGTTAGGGCTTTACACTAAATTTTTCCTACTAATTTGTTTGTGTTTTGTTATGTTTACTTGGATCGGGTGTTTCTTACTTGTAGCTTTAAGGTTTGTATGGATGTTCTGCATAATGATGAACTTGTTGGTTAGTTTATTGTTAGATGAGAATTTGTACCATCAAAACATTTGCTAAAATTTATTTCTTTTTGGTTTTGTGTCAGTTTTTTTACTTGAGCTTCATTTTGGGATTTACTTTTACTCGCATTTTTGGGTTTTAAAGGCTTGGATTACTTTACCTATCTTTCTTTATGTTTATTGGAGGGGACTCTTAGTGTTTTTGATTAGCGCGTGATGTTCTATCTTTGCAAATAACTAGAGTATTTTTTTATTGATAACGTTAAATGATGTTTTGATAACGTTAAATGGATGTTTTCATTCATCTGGTATTCAATCCCATCATAAAAACAAGACGTAGTATACCTAATGGTGGAAAGTTGAGAAAATTAACTAATAATCGGTTGTTTGTTTCACTTATACTTGACAATTTGATGGATGAACTTATAGATGATGTTTTGGGTGCAACATAAACAGTGTCATGGAACACTACCCAATAAAGAAAAGATAAAAAGATTTTGTCATGCATATGTGTGAACATTCTCTTGCTTGGCTTCTAATTGTTTTATGATGATTTAGTAATAAGAAAATGATGCCTAAAATGCATATGCATATATTTGATGTAATAATTGTTTTACTTTTTCACTTTTACACCGTGTTGATTTCAATGGCAGTGCCTCATTGTCATAGCATGAAAGGATAGATGACTTGTGTTTAATTGTATTCTCCCTAATAGCTTAAAATATCGATTCTCATATTCGATTATCTTAAAACTCATCTTCTGCGTGGTACTACCAAGTTTAATCATTATGGTTCACTTTGACACCGTGTTGGTTTCAATAGCAGTGCACGTTGTTATAGCATGAAAAGATAGATGACTTGTTTTTAATTGTATTCTCCCTAAAAGCTTAAAATGTCGATTCTCATATTCGATTATCTTGAAGCTCATCTTCAGCGTGGTACTGCCAAACTCATCTCTATAGTAGGTACAAAAGTTACACTACGTTGGGTACTATGCATTTAAACATCTAATTTGTTAATGAAAACTTATATGTTACCGATATATTACAGCTATGTCAAGAAACTACTTTAAAATTCATGCACCTAACTATGTGACTTTCCAGAAAAAAAACATATTTTGAATCGGTTTAATTTTTCTAGATTCAGAGCCGTCAAAGCATGTGGTTTCTTTGGTGGTTTCTGGTGTATTCGGGACTCTACTTTTGTCACTATTTTTTGGTAATTTGCTACATCCCAATCTTTTTGTTCTTGCTGTAGTTGTCAATGAGCTAGTTCTGTGGATTTATCACTTATTTAAATATATGTTTGTATTTTTCAACCCTTTTGTTCTTCACTCATTTAAATTCTAAAGTTACTACTATTGAGTATTATTTTCCTTCTTCTTTAGATGACATAGGAATATATTTGATTACAGACCCTTATATGTCCAGACACATGGTAGCTTTCAGGATTCTGCATTGAGAGTTTACAATAAAAACATGTGTTACAATCTAACATGCATTTTTTTAATTATTTTTCTTTGTTCATGTTATTGCTAAGTATTTTAGATTTATTTACCACTGATGGATTTTAAACTTGTAGTGCAGGACTTTTTGAATATCTATTAGACGCATAGCAAACTATGGTTCATTACAACCAATAGTAGATTTAAATGGACAAAAAAGGAGTAATATGCATGAAACTGAAGCTCAGGTGAAGCGAGTTTCAATTAATGGCACATTTGATGATATGTAGATGCGTTTCAAGTAAGTATGAACTATTATATTTTCTTGATTTTGATATGGAACAATCTTCTAGAAATTATTATGAATAGCTAATTTATTCACAGGCAAAGGTTGCACACTTCACAAAAATGAATGCATTGCAATGCTGTAACCACACTATGGGCTATGAAGGTTATGACTGTTTGGACGACAGAATGGTAAAGATTTTTTTCATACATTTTTACATGTGTTGAAGATTATGTAGTTTATGTAGTTATACAATCTTCTTTATTGCGTGCTTTCTAACATTTTTAAATGTCTCCTAAAATGAAGGTGAAAGGATACACTAGCGGTAGTGAAGTAACAAGGGTTCAAGTTTGGTTGGAAGGAAACAAGAAAAAAAGAGCCTAGTACTTCAGCAAAGAAAATGGTAATAAAACTAGCTTTTTTATTTGTGAGTTGTTGGTTTTTTTATATCATAAATTAGTTCTTTTATATGTGCCGAAGGAAGTACTAGAGTGCCCAATTGAATCTCATAACACAACTAGCATCAATGAGGATTCTCTTAGCCTTGTATTTTGGAATGAGCTTGAGGCAGGGTGCATGGAATTGGATTTGGAATCACTCCTTCAAAAGTTGAAGCACAAGTGTTGTATTTTGAATTTCTATTGTTGTTAGTTGAATTACTTTGATATGGTATTGAGTTGTCTGTTATTGAATATATTTTATGTATTGGGTTTTGTATTATGCAAAAGGTTTTGGTTTTATATAGTTGAGTATAAGTTCTTTTATTGGGTAAATATTAAATTTTTTTTAAAAAGAAAAACATATCCGCAGCACACATTAGTGTGCTGCTATTAAGAAATCGTTTTAGTGGCATACAAAATAACCTGCCAATGGTAGGATTAGCGGCATGCAAAGTAAGCTATCAATAAAACATGTGACATGTCAATTCAAGAATGAGGTAACATATAATCATAAGGTAAAACATTCCATTACCTTGAAATAAAAATCAATCCCTTACCCTCAATCCTGGTAAAACATTCCATTACCTTGAAATAAAAATAAATTGTACAATTCAAATGTATCCAAATACACACAAGATGGCGCCATTCATTAGGCAATATACGTGTGTCATACACACTTAAATTTTGGCCATATATATTTAATTAATAATATAATACTATGATTAATTAATTTGCAAAATCCATGTATCACATATATACATAATTTCGAAATTCATATGTATCAATATACATATTTAATTAATCATCATAATTAATATCTTGTATTAATTTATTCATAATAAATAAATACCACCATATTAATTTACCACTATAACCTTTATAGTCTCGAGATAAACTTTCCTTATTTGGTTATCATCTATAACCATATTTTAATCCGGCTAGATGTTCATATGTGTGTGACCCGATAGGCTTCCGAATATGTTGGCCGTAGACACAAAGTGCAAATTACGAAAATGCCCTTCATGCCTAACGATCACGGGATAGCGTCTAGAAACACATCGTGACCCCCAATCATCGGAAGAGTCAAATGCAATGACTACTATCTTTCATGTGAAACAGTTACCGCGTAAGTTACAATCCTATCGCTGTAATAATATCCATACGGTCGTAGGTCGAGTGTCAAACATTAACGACCGTATCTTATAATATGGATATCATGCTCTCTCGAAATAACTCGTTTACTCCCACTTTACAAAGATTCACGAGAGCTAGACATTCCTTATAAGAAGGCCATTTCGGATATTCGATTCCAATCATAGGATACGCGATTCCCGGACGACCAATCATGTATACTCCGCATGCTTCAGTATCATCCTCAATCACTACCGCATGATCGCCCCGTGGCTAGGGGAAACCTCAATAGTGTCAAAGCATGACAATCCACACCGTGATGCCATGAAGACTCTGGTCTTAAGGATAATTACACAACCGCCACATAGTGTGACACTTATCCGTGTAAGTGGGTCGGCCCTAACGTACACATTCTCTAATACACGTCCACGTACGGTCCAAGTGTCTCTACACTTCGATAGACGAGATCTATCCCTCGCCTTTAAAGACGAAAGACATCTAATACGTGCTAGCTTTGTTCATACTATCAATGCCCCGTTTTAATAGTACATCGGCCTAGAGACATTTAAGTATCAAACTTATTAAAGTGATTAGAGATCTCATCAACCATAATCGCCTATCATGGTTTCTCTATCACAGTCTAATACTAAGGACGTTATCATATAACAATTCATAATTGGTTCACTAAAAGAACAAATATATGACAACAGAAAAGCCATTTAATATATGTATAAACATAAAGAAATAGTAGAAATGATCCGACCCGGTCGGATCCGGTCCAACCCGATTGGGTTTAGGATACTATTCCAACAATCTCCCACTTGGCCTAAAATCAATCACTCGAACACACAAGACCAAGTTGAAACACTAGAATCTCATGCAATACTCGCAACCAGCCCAAGCCATGAACGGATCGCTATCCGTGGGGAACTCAGACTATCTTCATATCATGTTCCAAATGACCAAGTCAAAGGAACTGCCTCAACACACACACGAATCTCTGACGAGACCCTGGTCCTTGCTTCAAGCAACTATATCAACTATATAGAAAAGGTGGAAGAACCGTATAAGGTTCAGGAATGAACCTTCTAGATCCATGTACTGCTCCCGCTGCGCCTTCAAGGCACTACTGTGTTTTGGCTTAGTTGTAGAATTTACAGTGACCCATAGGCTAGAACATTTCCAGCTCACTGTATCACTTAATTAAAGTGACTGCAAACCCAGACTGTAGCTCTCACTTGCCTTCATAAGACTCAGGATTTACGTCTGTATAACTATATTTATCTAATTCTAAGTTTTGATAAACTAGAAACTCTTCCTTAACTTGTTTAAGGATATTTTCGACATTCACCAGATTTACTTTCATACTTGCACATGACCATTCAGGGACTATGAACATCTGGCATTACCTTTATGATGGTTCCAATCTCCGTAGAAAAGGAAACCTTCCATAAGCATCATCTTTCACCTTATCTTTAGGATGAACGTCCTAACATAGATAGATCTTGAGAACACCGGCTAGCAGTATCCCCTGTCGCGATCTATGCTAAACTCTTTTAGCATCACATCTATATAGGTAAACAATAATCTAACATCAGTTAAATCTATCACTATAGATTCTTATTTCTAAAATAAGAACTGCTAATCCAAGTGCTTTCGTAAAGACCTTGAACTACCAAACATTAATTGACCGTGACATGGGGTATTAATTCTCGAGAGAGATATCCAATACCTTACTCAAAAATCGTAACACACTCCCACTATCCATCTTGCACATTGGGCATATCCTTCTTTTGACTAAATCAAACTCCTTTGATTATCAAACAAAGAAATCGTCTAGAGAAACTTGTTTGAGTCCATAAATGAATCTCGTGGGCTTACATATCATGTCATCGTCTATGAACATCGAGCTTTCTGCCCAACGACTTCAACACTATCATATAGTCATGATACGAAGTTATAACAAGCATAGTCTGGATAGAACTGGGCTTAGCCTTACAGGGACATTCCCTCTAGGTAAGACAGACTAGGTTCATAACTTGGTTGTCACTTGATGGAATCTAATTTAGATATTATGGCTCCTGGCCATATCTCTCAATCTTGCCTTTCAAACATTCCTTCATAAGTCATGAGATATTCATTCTTCAAGATGAACATACCAGCAGCCCTTTCCGGCTTGAGGTTATCCACAAACTTACAGAACTTTTGTGTGCACTGAGCAGTGTTATACACCTCATCGCTATGCGGCGTCTGCTCATGTTCCATTGGTTGAATATATCTTTGTGGTTCTCAAACTACATTTGAGATCTAAATCTACTCCCACTGCTTCTTTTGGAAGAAACACTTCCTCTAGAAGACATCATGTTTGGAGACAAACATTTTGCTCCACGGGCAAGTAGATAATATCTAGCATACTTGCTAAGACATTCCACAAAGTTGCATATGTCGTACTAGGCTCCAAGCCTTTCTAACTTTGCCTATGACAACTTCAAATCATCGGTTAAGATAGATTCGACATTATCTTCTTCCATATCTAATATGGAATTTATTCAACCTTTATCTTTGGAACTCGGTTAAGTATAAGGGCACTATCCTAAAACGGGTAAGGGATACTTCGCATGGCTTGCGTCACACATTTATCATATAAAGTGTTGTTTCCATTTTGGGAACACAATCTAATTGCGTATCCCAAAGATGGTATCCTTCAAGAGAGAATCTTATTCCTTTCAGACAACTTCTAAAACACCCTTCAGGTATTAATTACTTCAATCCAATTGAAGATTAATTCCTAAGTAGCTCATCAATCTCATATTCTTACTAGCTCGAACTTTTCGGGCTTTCCGAATTATGCACTTCACTGAGTACACTTGACTATTTCTAAAAATAGTCGTAGAGACTAATAAACAATTATTTGTGGCATTATTGTCACAAGCCAACAAACATCGGTATGTTTAGGCTTTAGACAATTTTTCTAGATTTTATAACCCTTTTCATAAAAGGGTATTTTTGTCATCTTTAGATAAGATACGCATTACCCACATGATTCATAATCATATGGTTCAACATCATCAGAATGACGTTTAATTACATGCTTCCTTTCCAGAGAGACTATGTCTAGAACAACTACAAGTGTCAAGGATAACAGCCATACAAATATTTAGTTGAGATCTCATCACATATATCAACTATATAGTGACATCAATCTAGTATGTTAGATTCAGTGACCTTCCAACTTTATCGGAATAACATTTATTCTTTACAATTGAATATGTCTACTAAATCCTGACAAATAACTGAAAGTATGTTCTTCATAAGAACCAGAACATAATAACATTTATTTAGTTCCCTTGTCAGTTTACTAGATCCAGAATATGGTAAGTGTCACAACGTTTGCTTCACCTTCCATATCTGGATTTAACCTTTCTAATTTAATCACACTCGTAAGATATCATATATCTAAGAGTTGACTTGAACTTAGATAGATTTATCTCAACGAGACTTGCTTAGAATAGAGACTTCGATAAGCTCTCTATTTAAGCACATGCCCTAACTTTTCTTTCAATCCTTTAAGCACTTGAAAAATGTTTCTTATTGTAGTCTTCATAAGACTTAAGAAAGATCACAAGAATCATGTCCTTAATTTCCTTTCATAAAGAAAATCTAAAGTTTATTAAATAGTTAATTTAACCTTTTGAATCGTATTCAAAACATTGGCTATTTAATTAACCTTTAAGCAATGATAGAATTAAGTCGATACTTATATCTTACAATTTTGAAAACAACATTTCCAAAATTTGATGTGGTCATTCTTATCCAACGTTTGAATTAATTGTCATCATATGACTGAATGATCATATTGGATCGTATCCAATGCCATGAGCTTCCGCTTTTCATTAATAATTAAAGTTTTGGATTACTGCATCAAATATGTAGTCTCCTTGTCTCTAACTGCTATAACGGGATTGCTCATGTCATTGCTTATTTTAAAAGGATTAAAATTTACTTAACCATTATTGAGAACGTTTCTCAAACAGTCATAATTTGGTTTTATTAATCGAGAAAAACATAAATATAAAAGTTTGCTAAAAACTACAACATGAAAATAAAAAGAGTGTTGTTGTTTATACACGCAAAATCAAATATGGTCTTTGGGATTATGATTTTGCTCCCACTAGTCAACTACTCTCAATCGACTTTCAAGAAAATTTCCAAAATTCTTTAGTGGCTGAAATCCTATCTAGTTGACTCGATCCACGACGTGGGCCGATCGACCAGGTCAATTTCGACGGGTAGGTACTTCTTACCAATCGCGTCTAACGCAACTTCCAGTGGTTTGACTAGTAAACTCTTTGACAATTCACATCGTCTATGTGATAGTCAACCTTATGTCTCTAAAATCAGACGGTCCTGACGTGGGCCAATCACCACAAGATTCTTAGTCGAGTCGTAACCCAAGTATTCATGAGATCTCATAACGATCATATCTCGATAATGACGATATACCCGTGGTAGGTCAACTCCCGACGTGGGCCGATCAGTTGGATCCGAACAAGTGCTCTTCACCGTCACTATAATATTGAGAGACATATTATAACTCAATTTTTGTTGTGGGAGTAATTTTAAATTAATTCTCTTAATTAATTTATTGCGGTCTCATCATGTATATCTATCTCTATAGACATACGTCCTACACATTCATCTAAATCGTGCCTAGTTACGCATCTATCGTATCATATAAAATAAATACAAGCACAAAATAAATAAATGCGTAAAGTAACCGGTATGATCATGGACTTTTCCTAGGTGCGGTTTCGAATACAAACTGACGAAACCGCGGGTCACAATCTAAAGGTAGCTGCTACCGCCAATAGGATCTTTAATGCGCCATCTCCAATGGGATCTTTATTCTTCTTTCTTTGGGTTCCATCTTCTGCTCCATTCTTGTTACATTTAATTCTATCTAATAAAATAAATACACCCGCCGCAAACGGGGAGGGGGGAGCTTACGGGAATGGGATAAAATGCAGAACATAAACTAGGTCACGTTTTTCATAACGGCCTAGGACAATTTTTAAACCAACAGAAAAATTAAATCATTCACACCTATCCTATCGGTTGAGTCCATGATCAATCGGGATCCATATAATCATATTATATCTACTATATCTAATCCATACAATAAAATCTTATGAAAAAGATAAAATTAAAATTTAACTACTTGCGTCTTAATTAATCAATTAACATTTAATCTATTAAATAATTTTATCCAATCAATTAACTAATTAACATTTAATTAATTAAATGATTTTAATCAAAATAAAATTAACGATTAATTTTAAACCGATTTTAATTTTAATTTTAATTAATTAGAACTATTCCAAAATAAATCAAAATTAAAATTATTTCTCTTTTGTTTCTTTCCTTTTGATTCGTAATCAAAAAGGACGCCTTTGGTTTCCTAAACCAAATTTGGCTTAGGCCTGGCCACTTTTCAAAATCAAAATTTTGGAAGTGGCCTAGGCCTAGGCCTTTTACAAATCAAATATTTGGAAAGGGCCTAGGCCTAGGCCTACTCCAAATCAAATATTTGGAAAGGCCAAATAATTTTGGTTTAGGCCTGGCCACTTTCCAAAATCAAAATTTTGAAAGTGGGCTAGGCCTAAGCCTTTTCCCAAATCAAATATTTGGAAAGAGCCTAGGCCTATTCCAAATCTAATATTTGGAAAAGCCAATATTATTTTAATGCCATGTGGCATCCCAAGGGCCCAAACTATTTGAACCATTGGTTAGCCACATGACACAACTAGACAAAGGAAAATTAACAATCACAACTATGAACCATATTGAATCACAAAATACACAAAGCAAAAATTTGGAGATCCGCCAGCATTGACCGGTCAACCGACTGCTGGCAACAGGTTGCCCTGCTGCCGCCGCCGCCGGTGGTGGTGCCGCCGCCAGTCGGCCGAGCACCACCCGATCTCGTTTTTTTTTCTTTTCATGTATCACTTTTGCGAATCAAAAAATATTTCATCTTTTAATCACGTGATTTAAACGATAAAATTAACTACGCACAATAACATGCTTATTGCTTAAGCTCGAAGCTCGCTCTGATACCACTGTTAGGAAATCTACGCGGGAACGCAGCGGAATTTAAAATTTTATTTTCTTTTAACCAGGATCGACTTCGTTTAAGCAATAAACAAATAAGCTAGCTAGTAGACGGTGGTTACCTTGATTGATCTAAAAGATCGACGCTTTGACCGTCTAAGGAGAGTAGTTCTGCATAGAGCCGCCCAAGTGTTCGGCCTCTACAACTAGTCCACACGAGCACCTTGCCGGAATCCCATCATGGATTGCTATTGGAAAACTCCGGTTGCTAGACCGGTCTTTTTCCCCTCTCTCCAACTCTCTATAGGATGCTCTCTATTTTACACAAGAACTATTAGTTCTTGGAATTGTGTTGTACAAAAGAGCTTGACACCCACCTCTTATTTATAGTAGAAGTTGCGCCATATCTAGGTGTGGAGGAGAAGAAAACTTTTTCCCAATAAAATAAGAAAAATATAATTGATTGATTTATCTCATTTATTATAATATCTTATATTAAATAAATCTAGGATATTGTCAATATCTTATATTGAATATTTCCAAGATTTTGTCAATATCTAATATTGACTATATATATCTTATTACCATAAATCAATTTATACATGTGTGCAAATCTATATTCATTAATATCTAATATTAATATATGATAATCTTATTAATTAAATTGCACAATCCAAATGTATCCAAATACACACAAGATGGCGCCATTCATTAGGCAATATACGTGTGTCATACACACTTAAATTTTGGCCATATATATTTAATTAATAATATAATACTATGATTAATTAATTTGTAAAATCCATGTATATCACATATATACATAATTTCGAAATTCATATGTATCACTATACATATTTAATTAATCATCATAATTAATATCTTGTATTATATTTATTCATAATAAATAAATATCACCATATTAATTTACCACTATAACCTTTATAGTCTCAAGAGAAACTTTCCTTATTTGGTTATCATCTATAACCACATTTTAATCCGGCTAGATGTTCATATGTGTGTGACCCGATAGGCTTCCGAATATGTTAGCCGTAGACACAAAGTGCAAATTACGAAAATGCCCTTCATGCCTAACGATCACGGGATAGCGTCTAGCAACACACCGTGACCCCCAATCATCGGAAGAGTCAAATGCAATGACTACTATCTTTCATGTGAAACAGTTACCGTGTAAGTTACAATCCTATCGCTGTAATAATATCCATACGGTCGTACGTCGAGTGTCAAACATTAACGACCGTATCTTATAATCTGGATATCATGCTCTCTCGAAGTAACTCGTTTACTCCCACTTTTCAAAGATTCATAAGAGCTAGACATTCCTTATAAGAAGGCCATTTCGGATATTCGATTCCAATCATAGGATACGCGATTCCCGGACAACCAATCATGTATACTCCGCATGCTTCAGTATCATACCCAATCACTACCGCATGATCGGCCCGTGGCTAGGGGAAACCTCAATAGTGTCAAAGCATGACAATCCACACCGTGATGCCATGCAGACTCCGGTTTTAAGGATAATTACACAACCACCTCATAGTGTGACACTTATCCGTGTATGTGGGTCGGCCGGTCCAACCCGATTGGGTTTAGAAATCCCTCCAAAACACTTGATGTTCATGGGTTTTCAGATGCACACTGGGCCGTATGTCCTATTGATAGGAAATCCCCTTGTGGATACTGTGTATACTTGGGTGATTCTCTCATATCATGGAGTTCCAAAAAGCAAACAGTGGTATCAAGGTCTAGTTATGAATCTGATTACAGATCATTGGCTAATCTAGCAGTAGAAGTAAAGCGGATCAAGCAACTGTTGAATGAGATACAGTTCAGACTACCGTCCATTCTTGTTCTTTTGTGTGACAACACTGAGATACATAGAAGTGGATATACACTTCATTAGGAACATGGTGTTAAACAAAGATCTGATGGTGTGCTATGTTCCTACAACAGATGATCAAATTGCAGACAATTTTACAAAGGTATTGCTAGTTGCATCATTTGGAGTATTTAGACACAAACTCAATGTGACACTTCCACATGTTCGTTTGAGAGGGTCTGTAAAGAATAAAGATCTGAGCTGACAGCTTTGTTTAGATTATTGGCTACAATAGATTAAGTGACACCTCATATGATAGATAATATCTAAGACTAGATTCTTGTATGGGGATGTGTGAGTAATTATAACTACCTTGGTGATATAAGGGTGTAATAGCTCATCATTCAGATTATCAAATAATTAACTCTGAAATACTTTTCTTCTCTGCTAACACGTCAGTGTCAATACTTTTACATCAATATAATGGATGCAAATAGGTTATTAGGGGGAATTTCTTCTCCAGTGACTTCATTTGTGGAGTAAAACATGAATCTGGACTATATAGTTTTAATTCAAACTGTGTGGTACAGATTCATCCACTCGGTACAACTCCTCTAATGGAGTAACCATGTAAGAATCATCCGGTTATTAGGAACGGGACTTGTAAAACTGCCAGCGTACAATGAGTTATATCAAATAATACAATAGACCCTGTATAGAATGAATATATCGACGTGTGAAGTGTAACGCCCCGTTCCCGGACACCGAGTCTTTATCCGGAAATCGAAACGTTCGGCACGCATAATATTAAATAAATAATATTACACGTAAGCCTCTACTACGTCGTATCAAGTAAAAGCAAACGGAAGCTAAGAGAGACTCGGGTAATTTTTTTTTCAAATAATCAAGAATAGAAATAAAGAACTAAAGAGGTAATGTAATATTATTACATTTGAAACGAAACCAACGAATCCAAAATGTACGAATTCCAAAGTACTAGAAGTAAAATACAGAATCCCAAAAGTAATCCAAGTCTATGAAATAGATGAAATAAATGAATAAACAAGGTCTTCAAGTCCGGCGTCCTCAAACGTCGTCATCAAAGTCCTCCTCGAACTCCTCATTTACATGTTCATCTTCTCTCCCCCAAACACATAAATAAACATGCATTTGAGGTAAGTACATTTGTACAAAGTAAGAAGTAGAAGCTACAATTCAATTAAGGTTGTTATTAAAGATGTCATCTTAGTGAGACCGACTCAATTTAGGGTTCATTCTATGCCCATCGACACGTCATGACTATACGTTTCTAGCTTAGCTTATCTGTGTTACATCATTACTCAAGGACACAATGCATGGTGAAAATTCCACCACGAAATATACTTGCCAACTACGGTGATTAGCACCGGTAGTCCCGGGATCTCCCCGGTATGCATATACGTTCGATGGATTTCCTCCACTACCCTTCAGCCTTTTGAGCCAGTAGCGTTGTCCACCTTTTATGAACGTATCCCATCGCCGATTTGAATCAGTGCCTAACCAAGAATAGATGACGTTTTAGCTTTTACTACACTTATGTAATTATTAGTGTGAATTAGCTAGTCACCTAAGTGTTTTCAGAATAATACTCACCTTATCAGCTCTACTCCCTCACTTAGACAACTAGACATCGCATCCTATCAATTACACAGACATTGATGAACCCTAGTTCATCAAAGCACAAGCTCTTTCATGCCCTTCCGACGGATCCGAACTTCAACTCCCTTTAAGAGTACATTCGGTGTTTTAACTGAACGAATCAGAAGTTCAATCGAAGCTTGTTCATATTTAATTAATGTTAACATATCAGGATTAAGGGTTTAAAACAGTGAAAACATGATTATGAAGCCAAAAACCAAGCTAAAATGCTAGAATAGTAAAAACAAGGTAAAACAGGCCAGACGCCCGTTTGAAACCCTATGGACGCCCGTCCGTAACCAAACGCCTGTCCACTAAACCCAGACGCCCGTACCCTAAAAACAGCTACATCCTGAATCAAAAATCTGAACTCAAACGCCCGTCTGCCCTGTGCAGACGCCCGTTTGAGCTACTAGGGTCTCAGACGCCCGTCTGCCTAATGCAGACGCCAGTCCGCCTGGGTTTTTCCTAAAACGCTAAAACCTTCACAACTCGATTTCTGAATCGTTTCCAACCTAATTAACCTCGATCTCAACTTAGTAAAACGTAGAAAACATATCTAAACGACTATGATCCTTTGATCAACAAAAAAGCACAACTTTCTTGCATCTACGCATTATAAATCTTGATCTAAACCTCAATAACAATAATTGGAATTGTAGGAAGTGCCTCTTACCTTTTAAGCAGCAAATTCCAACTCCAAACCACAGAAAACAGCAGCAAAACTGATCCTAAACGACAAAATACGAATGGATGAGTTTGAATCCATCAAACTCGAAGAAGAACAAAGCTAGGGTTTAATCATACGTTATCAAGGCTTCAACTTTTTGATTTCATAACGTTGCTCTCTTCACAACGATTCCGGTGCTCGACTCTGATCTGAAAACCATCAAGGATTGAATTAACAACTGATGAAAATTCCTCCAGCCCTATTCCCTTGCTCACACACGCAGAGAGTGAATTTGGAGGTGGAAAATCGATTAAAACTTTAAGGGGCTGATTAGGTTGATTTTCCCTTTAATAGGAAAAATCCCATAATTACCTAATTTCAATGTTTTTCCTTAATCACCCTTATTAAATCAGATTTTCTTCCTTAAATATATACATTTATATATCTCGAAATTATGTATATAATTATCCAAATTATTAACTCCGAATAAAAGGAACCGAACCCAATATTCCGTTTTCGCAAAATGACACGTCTACCCTTTCCCGAAAATCGGAATATTACATTCTTCCCCCCTTAAAGGAGTTTCGTCCTCGAAACTTAGAACATACCTGGTAAGTCCATAAAATCTGGAAACTCACTGATCATATCGTCCTCAACTTCCCAAGTAGCTTCATCCGGTGAATGATTGCTCCATTGCACCAGAATCAAATGTATCAACCGTCTCTTAATCATCTTTTCTTTCCGGTCCAAAATTCTGATCGGTGCCTCATCATACGAAAGATTATCTTGGAGAATCTCCGGATCAACAGTAGTCTTAACATCCGTCTTGGTCAAACACTTCTTCAACATCGAGACATGAAACACATTGTGGACTATTGACATGGATTCCTGTAACTTAAGTTTATAAGCCAACGGTCCAACTATTTCCAGAATCTCAAAAGGTCCAACGTACCTAGGGCTTAGCTTTCCCTTTTGTCCGAAATGTTTTACTCCCTTCATTGGTGAAGCTCGTAGGTAAACTCTTTCACCAACTTCAAACTCAAGAGGTCTCCTTCTAACATCTGCCCAGCTTTTCTGCCTATCTTGAGCCGCCTTCAGATTCTTCTTAACCAACTGAACTCTTTCTTTAGCTTGCTCAACCAATTCCGGCCCGGTGATTTGTCTTTCCCCGACTTCATCCCAAAACAGCGGCGTTCTACATCTTCTTCCGTACAACGCTTCAAATGGTGGCATGCCTATACTTGCATGATAACTGTTGTTATAGGCAAACTCCGCTACTGGTAGGTAATCATCCCATGATCCGCCTACTTCCAAAACACAAGATCTTAACATATCTTCTAGTGTTTGGATAGTTCTCTCAGATTGTCCATCTGTCTGAGGATGAAAGGCCGTACTCAAATCCAACTTGGTTCCGAAAGCTGCTTGTAAACTCTTCCAAAAGCGACTGATGAATCGACTATCTTGATCCGAGACTATAGAGACAGGGACTCCGTGTAACTTCACTATATTATCCAAGTATAGTGTCGTCATCTTCTTCAAGGGCATATCAACCTTATACGGTAAGAAATGAGCGGACTTGGTCAATCGGTCCACGATCACCCAAATCGCGTCACTACCGCCTCTCGTCTTAGGTAAACCGGTGATGAAATCCATAGTGATCTTATCCCATTTCCATTCCGGGATGTCCAATGGCTCAAGCATTCCTCCTGGTCTTCTATGTTCCGCCTTAACCTTCTGGCAAGTATCACACTCTACAACGAACTTGGCTATCTCCAGTTCCATAGAGGGCCACCAAAACCTTTCCTTCAAGTCTCTGTACATTTTAGTAGCTCCCGGATGAACTGCAAAAACAATCCTATGTGCCTCCTCCATGACTCTCTGTCTTAAATCACCAACATTAGGCACACACAAACGATCCTGGTACCAAAGATTCTCATTCTTATCTAACACATAGCCAACCATAGGCTTTTCTCTTGCAACTCGCTTCAAGTCAACCAAAACTGGGTCTTCATCTTGCTTCTCCCGAATATCATCCATCAATTCAGACCTTGCTAACAACAGTGCCACAAACTTCCGGTCTTCAATCTGATCAAAGCTTCAGATTCTCAGCCCATATAATCTTTCTGCCATTTCTTCAACACTTGAAACCGCAAACACTGGTTTTCTGCTCAAAGCATCGGCCACTACATTCGCTTTACCCGGATGGTACTGAATCTCCAAGTCATAATCCTTAACAAACTCCAACCATCTCATTTGTCTCATATTCAGATTCTCTTGGGTAAAGAAATACTTCAAGCTCTTGTGATCGGTGAAGATCCTAGCCTTAACTCCATACAAATAGTGCCTCCAAATCTTCAAGGCAAACACAAGCTGTCGCTAACTCCAAGTCGTGGGTTGGGTAATTCTTCTCATGCACCTTCAACTGTCTAGATGCATAAGCAATTACCTTCCCTCCCTGCATCAACACACAACCCAAACCTTGTCCCGAAGCATCCGTGTAAACATCATAATTATCAAAGATCTCCGGAACTGCCAAAACTGGGGCTATAGTCAACCTCTTTTTCAACGTCTGAAAAGCATCTTCACACTCACTGGTCCACTCGAACTTCGCATCCTTTTGAGTGAGCCGGGTAAGTGGTGTAGCTATCTTCGAGAAGTCTTGTACAAACTTCCTATAATAGCCAGCCAAACCGAGAAAACTTCTAACCTCTGAAACGGTAGTCGGTCTGGACCACTTCTCAACTGCTTCAATCTTTTCCGGATCAACCTTAATGCCATCTCCAGAAATGACATGACCCAAGAAACTAACTTGATCTAACCAGAAGTCACACTTTGAGAACTTAGCATACAACTGGTTCCTCTTCAAAGTATCCAACATTATCCTTAAGTGTTCTTCATGTTCTTTCTCATCTTTAGAGTACACCATAATATCATCTATGAACACAATCACAAACATATCCAAGTATGGCATGAAAACACGTTGCATTAAATCCATAAATGCATATGGGGCATTAGTGAGTCCAAAAGGCATGACTAAGAACTCATAATGTCCATACCTCGTACTAAAAGCCGTCTTCGGTATATCTGCTACCTTGATCTTCAACTGATGATAACCCGATCTAAGATCAATCTTGGAAAACAATCTCTTGCCATGCAACTGGTTAAACAAATCATCAATCCTTGGCAAAGGGTACTTATTCTTGATGGTAAGATTGTTCAGCGCTCTGTAGTCTATGCACATCCTCATGCTACCATCTTTCTTCTTAACAAACAACACTGGGGCTCCCCAAGGCGAAGTACTAGGCTGAATTATATTCCTCTCAAGCATATCCTTAAACTGTGCTTTCAACTACTTCAATTCAGCCGGTGCCATCCTATTGGGTGCCTTAGCAACTGGCGCCGCTCTGGGTATCAACTTAATCTCAAATTCAATCTCTCTATCAGGCATGTTTCCCGGTAACTCTTCTGGAAACACTTCCGGATATTCGTTGACTACAGGGGTTTCCTCTAACTTAGGCTTCACTTGTTCCACATCCACTGCGTACAACAAGTAGCCTTCACAACCTTTCTGACAAGCTCTTATAGCCTTAACCGCTGAAATTATAGGGTGACGCTTCTTACTGGGCTTATAAACATTCCCTTGATAAGTCTTATCTGATTTTTCCGGTATCTTAAAGGTCACTCTCTTTTCTCTACAATCCAAGTGGACAAAATTCTCGGATAGCCAATCTATTCCAAAAATCACATCAAAATCTGAAAAGTCCAAAACCGTAAAGTCACTCCTGCAACGATACGTTCCAACTCAAACCTCTACTTGCGGCATCAACTTGGTTACCTTAGTCACTTTCCCTAATGGTGTTGTTATCTCCAAAGTGTTTCTTAAAGGTTCCATTGGTAAGTTAAGCTTCTTAGCTACCTTAGCTGACACAAAAGTATTAGACGCTCCAATATCAAACAATGCCGTGACCACTAAGTTATCTAACATTATTGTACCTAGAATGTGAATTCATTTATTTAAACACAAATACAACATGATTTAAATCGTGCTATAGAAGTACTCAAATAAATTACAATAACCCAAAGGTACCTGAAATAACATTGTCATCTGGTTCAGCCATCTCAGCATCCACTGCAAACACTCGAACTGGGCGACTTGGGCCGCCTTTCCCATTTTCTTGTCTCGGAATATTCGAACTCCCCTTGGTTGTACACACCTTGGCAAAGTGCCCTAAATATCCACAGTAGTAGCAGCCGCCTGAACTAGCCTTACATTCACCTGAGTGGTTCCTGTTGCACTTAGAGCATAAAGGTGCTCCGGTTGGAGGTTTACTTGCTGTAGGGGCTGTTGTCTTCTTGAAATTTTGTTGCGGTACTACCCGGCTATTACCTTGACTCGTGCCAAAACTCCTCTTGTTCCCAATAACCACTGTGGCCTTCTTCCTGAAGGTCTCAACCTCCAAGGCCTTATTCAAAAATTCAGCCATATTCTTAGCTGTGAAACCTAACAACCAGATTGTATCTGATAGGCTAAACCTTCCTTCTACAGGGCCATCTTTCTTCCTTCTGCTTTCATCAGCTCAGGGTAGAATCTCCCCAACTCGTTAAACTTGTTGGTGTACTGTGATACTGTCATGTAATTACCTTGCTTAAGCTTTAGAAACTGACTTGCCATGTCTGGCTGCACTGTTTCTGGAAAATACTCATTATAAAACATGGCCTTAAAGCTTTCCCAGTCTGTCACTTTCCCATTTCTACTCTGCATAGCGTCAATCCAAGCTTCAGCTGCACCTAAAAGGAAACTAACAGCTAACTGGGCCATCTCAGATTCAGGAACATGTATATTCCTGCAAGCCTTCTCGAAGCCTCTTAACCATTCTTCAGCCTTTGAATGCTCGACATTCCCAAAGAAGTCTTGAACTCTGTTTCTTCTCAACCTCATATACCAGTCAATTGGTGGTGCTTGCTCGAAAACCGGCCTAACTGGTGGGGCTGGCGGATAAACTGGAGGGTATCCAAAAGGTATCTCTTGCTGCTGGTACTGGTGTTGGTGGAAACCGTAGGGTGGGTAACCAAAGCCTTGATGATGGTCAAAACGGGGTGAAGGTGGTACGAAGAGGTCGAGGAGTGTGACCCACTGGAGAAGGGTAAAAGGTCTGATGCTGCTGATGATGGAAAACTGGTGGTGAGGGGTGGCTCACCGGTGGAGGGTAAACACTCACTGGAGGTGGATAAATGCTAGTTGCTAGGGGTACGTAGACTGGTGGAATGTCTCCCACTACAGTGACTCGTATAGGTGCTTCTCATTGTTCTCCATAGATGTAGTTATACCTCGGTGGAGGGTAGCTCACTGGTGGCGGTACTAAACCCGTTGGAACGTCACTTATCAATGAAAATTGAACCAAATTTCCCACATGCCATTGTGGGCGTTGCTCCTGATGAGGTCGCGGTGACAAACTCCGCTGAGACCTTGGTGTAGGGGTTGCAGTATGAGGGGGTGGAGTGGGGCGCGGATGTGGTGAAGGATTCTGCCTCACAAAACCGCCCCTAACAACTGGTGTAGGACTCTCTCGTCGAACTCCTGACGCTTCAGCACCCACTTCAGTTCTCGTGAACACCATCCTGATGATCAAAGAAAACTAGAATGTTACTAACAGATATAAAGGAAACTTATCTTAAAAGAAGGGAAGCCTAAAAGACGCTTTTCTCTGATACCAACTGTAATGCCCCGTTCCCGGAGACCGAGTCCTTATCCGGAAATCGAAACGTTCGGCATGCATAATATTAAATAAATAATATTACACGTAAGCCTCTACTACGTCGTATCAAGTAAAAGCAAACGGAAGCTAAAAGAGACTCGGGTAATTTATTTTTTCAAATAATCAAGAATAGAAATAAAGAACTAAAGAGGTAATGTAATATTATTACATTTGAAACGAAACCAACGAATCCAAAATGTACGAATTCCAAAGTACTAGAAGTAAAAGACAGAATCCCAAAAGTAATCCAAGTCTATGAAATAGATGAAAGAAATGAATAAACAAGGTCTTCAAGTCCGACGTCCTCAAACGTCGTCATCAAAGTCCTCCTCAAACTCCTCATTTACCTGTTCGTCTTCTCTCCCCCAAACACATAAATAAACATGCATTTGAGGTAAGTACATTTGTACAAAGTAAGAAGTAGAAGCTACAATTCAATCAAGGTTATTATTAAAGATGTCATCTTAGTGAGACCGACTCAATTTAGGGTTCATTCCATGCCCATCGACACGTCATGACTATACATTTCTAGCTTAGATTATCTGTGTTACATCATTACTCAAGGACACAATGCATGGTGAAAATTCCACCACGAGATATACTTGCCAACTACGGTGATTAGCACCGGTAGTCCCGGGATCTCCCCGGTATGCATATACGTTCGATGGATTTTCTCCACTACCCTTCAGCCTTTTGAGCCAGTAGCGTTGTCCACCTTTTATGAACGTATCACATTGACGATTTGAATCAGTGCCTAACCAAGAATAGATGACGTTTTAGCTTTTACTACACTTATGTAATTATTAGTGTGAATTAGCTAGTCACCTAAGTGTTTTCAGAATAATACTCACCTTATCAGCTCTACTCCCTCACTTAGACAACTAGACATCGCATCCTATCAATTACACAGACATTGATGAACCCTAGTTCATCAAATCACAAGATCTTTCATGCCCTTCCGACGGATCCGAACTTCAACTCACTTTAAGAGTACATTCGGTGTTTTAACTGAACGAATCAGAAGTTCAATCGAATCTTGTTCATATTTAATTAATATTAACAAATCAGGATTAAGGGTTGAAAACAGTGAAAACATGATTATGAAGCCAAAAACCAAGCTAAAATGCTAGAATAGTAAAAACAAGGTAAAACAGGCCAGACGCCCGTTTGAAACCCTATGGACGCCCGTCCGTAACCAAACGCCCGTCCACTAAAAACAGCTACATCCTGAATCAAAAATCTGACCTCAAACGCCCGTCTGCCCTGTGCAGACGCCCGTTTGAGCTACTAGGGTCTTGGACGCCCGTCTGCCTAATGTAGATGCCCGTCCGCCTGGGTTTTTCCTAAAACGCTAAAACCTTCACAACTCGATTTCTGAATCGTTTCCAACCTAATTAACCTCGATCTCAACTCAGTAAAACGTAGAAAACATATCTAAACGACTATGATCCTTTGATCAACGAAAAAGCACAACTTTCTTGCATCTACGCATTATAAATCTTGATCTAAACCTCAATAACAATAATTGGAATTGTAGGAAGAGCCTCTTACCTTTTAAGCAGCAAATTCCAACTCCAAACCACAGAAAACAGCAGCAAAACTGATCCTAAACGACAAAAACTACGAATGAATGAGTTTGAATCCATCAAACTCGAAGAAGAACAAAGCTAGGGTTTAATCATACCTTATCAAGGCTTCAACTTTTTGATGTCACAACGTTGCTCTCTTCACAACGATTCCGGTGCTCGACTCTGATCTGAAAACCGTCAAGGATTGAATTAACAAGCGATGAAAATTCCTCCAGCCTATTCCCTTGCTCACACACGCAGAGAGTGAATTTGGAGGTGGAAAATCGATTAAAACTTTAAGGGGTGAAGGCAGTGGCGGACGCAGGACCTTGGGTACGAGGGAGCAATAACATGGAAAATGAAAATTTTAAGGGGGTGGAGCAAGTAATGAAAATTAAAAAAATAGTTTTTTTTATTCAAAGTGGGGCAATGTGGCTATGATACTATTGCTAGATTTCAATGTCATAAAATGTATGATTTTTATAGTCGAATTTTAGTGTATAAATACAATCTAATTGGATTAGATACTAGACAGAAGTAATCGGATAATAGAACATATACGGTGGGAAACAAAAAATTCGTCTTGCTAGTCTAGTCTTCGGCACAAGAAAGTGAATTTCGGCACCCTTTCCTTGTGTCGAAATAGTGATGATTCTTTGAAGAACATGATCAAGAACCATTACTCTTTTTTTCCATTTTTACAGATCTTTTTTGGATTTAGTAATAGATATTATAAGTATAAGAAGTAATAGACAAATTAAAAACGACCCCCTTGATTTTATGTACGTCGGCGTATAATATTGAAAGACGACTATCAGAGTAGTGAAGGGCAAGGGCGGAGCTACCCCAAGGGCACAGGTGGGCTAAGCCCACCCAACCCTTTTTATTTTTTTCTGTATAATATATATGTCTAGCCCTCCAACACATCATCCCACTAGATAATTAGTCTTACAGCCCACCTAACTTGAGCCATTAAAATTTATGTTACAAAAAAAAAAAAAAGTGATTCCATTGGCACCACGATTTTATTTCATGCACTACGATCATTTTAAAGAGTAAAAAAATTACTTCAAACGCACAATTATTTTTAATAAAAATAACGTCAGTGGTGCTTTACGTTTAAAAAATAGCGTCAGTGCCTTCATACTTATACATTAGAAGTGTTACTGGTGGGTAACGTCAGATCCACTGAATTGACGTTAGGAGTTAACGTTTGTAGTGTGGTGGGAGAGTAAAAAAAGAATACATCATAAAGTGTATATTGAAATTTTCTTTTTTTCAGAAAATTATACTGTATAAATGAAAGAAAGAAAATCTCACCATCCGATGAAAAATTCCTGGCTCCGCTCTTGGTCAAGGGTCTTTCAACCACAAGCTTTCAGCTGCACCAACCATAGATCTATAGCATCCATCTGACGGCGAAACATACTGATGATTACTTTGCCCTTCTTCCATAGAAATAATCCCATGGCCAATATTATTGCCACCAACAGAAGAATAGATTCCAACTCCCATCTGACTATTTATATACTCATCATTTTGTAGTGTAGTGTAACAACAGTAGGCCCTTGATGAATCTTCTTCCTTCCTCTTATTCTTATTGATATTGTCCCATTTATCTTTACACATTGAAGCATTTCTATCATATCCCAAATAAGCCATCTTGGCTGCTACTTCCTCCCACAAAATTAAACCCTCTTCCTCCTCAATTTGCTGATGAAATCTTGGTTCCATGCTTGTTCTTAACTGTATTAGACATGTGATCTCACATTCCAGCCAGTTGTTGTTGTTGCGGGTCGTCGTTTCTTTCACATGATGATCCGTAGTATTTATAGCGTTTGATGAATATTGTTTCAAATCTTGATGATAAGGGGCATAAAGTTGCGGATCTTTTCCGGTTAAATTTCGCATGGCTTCCATCATTGCGGCATTACGTCTCTCAATCCAAGATTTCTGGGTAGCCCAGAAGTTTTGCTCTCTCTCAATCCTGGATTCCTCTAGTTTCTTCCACTCTTTTTCTTTTAGCAATCTCTCTTGTTCCTTGTCTTCAATCATTTTCGTCGTTTTCACTAACCAATCATCTTGCTTCTCCATTAGATTCCTCATCTCTGAATCAATAAATTCTTCAACTTTTGCTTTCCATTTCTTCTTGTTCTTAATTTTCTTTCCCTTTGAATTCTCACAAGGAGGACCATCGTCATCCAACATATTTAGACCGTCGGAATAAAAGTCACAAGTCTTGGAGATATTACTGATGCTATGATCAGCTGTAGAGAGCTTTACAGGCTCAAGGGATTCTTGATTATTCCCGGCGCCGGAGAACGAGGCTGCATTCTTGTTATCGCCATACAGAGCTTCAAGTTGACGAAAAAATCGATAGTTCTTACCTTCATGACGGCCGGACTTACCATCTCTAGTCTTCTTGTAGTATTTGTATAAATTATCGAATTTTTCTCTGCATTTCTTTCCTGTCCTTTGATATCCATGTTCTTCAGACATCATCCTGGATATATCACATCAATATTTTGTGGAAAAAAACAAAGATAAAACATGTAAGGGGCATGGTTACTAATTATTATATACTACTAACATATAATGGAGAATGGATTTCAAAAAAAATAAAATAAATAAATAATGGAGCATTGACCCTAGTTTCAAATGAATCGCAAAATGTTTATATATATATATATATATATATATATATATATATATATATATATATATATATAATAAATGAGTTCATATACATACCTATTGATCCATGCTTACCGTACATACTACTAAACTAGTGCGTCGATCACTATTTTAGTGCGCGCAGTTATTGTTTGAGTGCACCTAGTTAATGAAGCGGGGGAAATCGCTATTGCAAGGTAATACTAGAAACCTAACTAAAAACACTAACTCCTCAATTTGTAGTTGCAGACCGAAACAATAACAGGGTGCACTAAAATAGTGATCGATGCACTATTTTAGTAGTATGTACGGTAAAGACGATAATGGATAGTATGGTATGTAGGGGAACCCAACCCTATATATATATATATATATATATATATATATATATATATATATATATATATATATATATATATATATATATATAAGTTTTCAAAAGAATGTAAAATTCGTATGATATGTAATTTACTATTTTTTTCACACGTACTATCAATGATAACAAGTATAAAAGATATCACAAATAATACATACACATAATTTTAGTAGTGATTGATGTATATTCATTGTACAAAAAATATGCATATTCATCTTTTTTTTTTAATAAAATATTGTCTTTTGAAATAGGTTTTTTTTTTTTTATCCATACCAAAACAAATTACATACTTTTTTTTTTTTTGAAAAATAAAAATAAAGCCAAGTCCACAACAAATTACATCTTGTGGGGACTGTAACTCAATCAACACGACCAATATGATCTAAACCATACCTAGCCAACAAGTGTGCCGGAAAGTTTCCAGTTCGCTTAACAAAAAAGAAGGACGCAGAAACAAAAGATGGTAAAAGCGCAAAACAATCACGTGCTAAGCAACTGAAGACATAAATGTCATCCGACGGCCGCGAGAGTGGTTGAACACAAGACAAATAATCAGTCTCAAAGATAACTGTAGTTGGGCCCAGACGAATAGCCTCTTCCATTGACAGAATCTCCTGCATCTGTAGTATCTCAAGGCTTATGCCAGGGTCAAAATGAAACGACAGAGCAGCCATAATCGAGCCAACCGCATCTTGGAAGATCACCAGCGCCAGAACCTGAATCCATGACAGAAGCATCAGAATTACATTTCCAGCTACCCACGGGAGGCAAACTCCAAAAAACCCGATGAGTAAGCCCCTCCGACTCAGAGTGAGAAGAGCCCATGGCCTGTCGGAACTTCACTGCCCCGGCTAATGATGCAGAAACGACTCGGGAGACATAAATAGGCACCCCATAAAAACCGCATTGCATTGGACTTTCCATAGATTCCAGAGTATGTAGAGACCTCATCTGCACTACCACCGCTCAAAAAAATTCCTTAAAGTTCGACCCATGCTGCGACCGCTGACTACCAAAAGGTGAGGCGGCCAAGATCTCCCTAGAGTAGTCATACTCAAAGAGTACATGCCGCAGCAACTCAACCTCCCTGCCACACGCCAAACACTGCCCCGAACCCATGTTGCGCTTTCTAGTTGCTCTTCCATTGGAAAAATAGTCTTGCAGGCACCTCCATAAGAAGTGATGCACTCGCGGTGGCACAAAAACCCGCCAAACATATTTCCATACACTATCCGGCCCTAAATATGATGAAGCACGCGCGGACTCAGGCAATCCTCCATACAAGCTCAATGCAAGAAAGTAGCCGGACTTCACTCTATACCTGCCTCTTTGGTCATAATGCTAAACCTATTTGTCATAATGTGAAGTACCTGCAATTGGAGTCTAAAGAATCGCATCCAACTCCTAGGTCTAAAATTCATGCATGAGTAAATATAGATTTCACTGCCTGGTGTCTAGAAAAAGTAAGTCCTGCACCTTGCTATCCATATACAGGGTATGAACCGTTCGACCGATACGAAAAGAAGGCGGCTTAGACACACAAGCATCATGGAAAAATAAGACTGAACTCCTGTTGCCTATCCGCCATCGCATTCCCAACATTAATAGATCCCTGCCCTCCAAAAAAGTCCACAAGAATTATTTCCTAGTCCCTAGACCCGCAACCACAATAGTCATACCCGACTGATACTTTGCATTAAGAACTCGACTCGCAAGAGCGGACGGGCAAGTAAGGAACCACCATGACTTCTTAGCCAACAGAGCTAGGTTGAAACATTCCAAGTTGAGGAATCCCAAACCCTCAAGGTTCTTGGGTCGACAACAAGTTTCCTGATTCCACCAATGCACCTTCCGTTTAGCCTCCGTGTCTCCCCAAAAGAAACCATGAATATACTGCTCAATCTCCTGAACTAGCGTGGCAAGAACCTTAAAACACTGTATAATCAACGTATGTATAGCTTACAAGACTGATTTAATCATGGCCTCTTTACCAGCCGGAGAGAGAAGCTTGTCCTTCCAGCCTGACAACTTTTTCCACACCATCTCTCAAATAAAGTCGAAAACCTACTGCTTATTTTGTCCGGTAACAAAAGGCATGCCCAAATACTTCCCGTGCCACTCCCAATGGGGATCTGTAAAAAGCCTGGTATATGCTCTATGCCCTCCTGCCGAAAATCCCTGCTAAAGTACAAATTGGACTTGTGTAAAATATTAGCTTGATATAGAGCAACCAATACTGAATAAAAAGATCCAACAGCGTCTCCAGTACCCCGTCCATATATTAAAAAAGTAGCATACTGTGATCAGCAAAAAGAAACCTGAACCCGCGCTTGCCCTACAAAGGAAATACCTAGAAGTAGCCCACCTCACGTAGCCCGATCCAACAGGGCTGTAAATCCTTAAGCACAAATGATAAAAAAAGAATAGGTAGATAGGGTCCCCCTAACGTATCCCCCTAGTTGGGATAATCGTAGGACCAATCCTGCCATTAACTAGAGCCTGATAAGTCACGGACGAGACACACCTGCGTAATAAATCCATAAAAACCCCAGGAAATGCATCTGATGCATGACTCCCCAAAGAGAGCTCCATTCAACCGATCAAATGCCTTGACCATATCAAGCTTGATAGCTGCATGATTATGACATCTGCGTGCCCTCATCTTCATAGAGTGAAATGCCTCATAAGCTACTATGGCATTGTCTGTGATCAATCTGCCTGCAACAAAAACAGTCCGATATCCTGTAATAACATCATTAATCACATGTTTAAGACTGTTTACAATAACACGCGAGAGAAACTTGTACATCGAATTACAAAGCGCAATAGGCCGTAACTTAGCTACCCGAGTGGGGGATTCCACCTTAGGAACTAAGGCAATATAAGTCTCACACAGCGAGCCCGGGTCCATTCCTTCGTTTCGAATTGCAAAAATCACATGCAAAACCTCACAGCCACACACATGCCAATATATTTGAAGGAAAATGACATGGATACCATCAGGGCCTGGCGCATTCCTGCCAGGGAGCTGCTTAAGTCCGTGAAGAACTTCATCCTCTATAAAAGGTTTATAAAGGCGATGAATTTGGATGTCCGTCAGAGTGGAAAATTCTATGCCCTCAAAGTCTGGTGACAATGTGAAAATACTCGTAGAGTATTGGGAGACCACCCCATTGAATAAAAGATCAATAGTGTTCCTAGCCCCGAGTCTAGTCACCTTGTGAGAAAATGTAACTTGTGTTCCTATCCATACCTTTCAACCAATCATTGCGCCCTCTCTGTCTCCAATAGTCTTCATCGAGTGTATACAAATGATCCAACTCTTTCAAGCAGTATCTTTTATTCTCTATGTTATAACCACGAGATTCATGAAACAACCGAAGCTCATTCTCCTTAGCCGCAATATTCTTAGCAATATTACCATGTTTCTACATACTCCACCGCTTAAGGTCTCACCTAGGCCCAATATACGGCGAGAATGTGAGCCAGGATCCGAGGCCACAGGCTGCCACCCCTCTTGCACTCGTCCCTCAAATTCATCATTCTTAATCAAGAACGGGTCATAGCGACAGACATAAAACCACTTAATCTTGCCCCGACAAAACATATTATTCTCAGAAAGTAGCATTAGGACTTGGTCAAAATGGGAGTAGAACAAGTGGTACACATGATGATTCAGGAAAAGAGCCTTCCACTCTTCATTTGCCACACTTTTATCCAAAGGAACCCAAGTTGGCGCACCAAAGTAGCCAAGGTCAAAAAGTCCACAATCTGGTAAGGCAAATTGGAAAGCAACCATTTGAGAATTGAAATAGGTCACAAATGAGGCCCTTCCTACTCAGACTGGAGGAGTATCTCATTAAAATCACCCGCTACCACCCAAGGTAACCAAGAGGAGTCATGCAGTCTTCAAAGCAAATTCCAAGAATGGACTCGCTTCTCTACAACTGGATTAGCATAAAAACCTGTAAACCTCCACACCCTGCCATATGTAATTGTCACACGCGCGGCAATTTGACCACTACCATAAGTAGAGCTTCTAAGATCAATATTTGACTGCCAGAGCAAAGCCAATCCCCCACTAGCCCTCGAACTACAAACTACTAGAGCATTAGGGAAACCCAAAGCACAACGAACAAATTCAAATTTATTTCTGGAACGTTTTATTTCAGACAAGAAACTAAATATGGGGAAAAGAAAATACAAGAGCCTTAAGAACTTTCACTCCACGAGGCTAGCCCAAACCCCGACAGTTCCAATATATGATATTCAGGGCGCCGGGTGGGAATGTTCCTGGACAGGCTCCATCAATGGCAAATCAAAAGTGGCTGTCTTCGCAGCCGACAACCATTCTTCATATCTACTCCCTCATCCGGCCACCTCCAAGTCCGGCTGCCCTTTTCCTCCCACCATTGGCCCAGAAATAGAAACTCCACCTTTAGCTTGTGCTAGACGGGGATAAGTAGACACTTGCAGCCTCCGAACCACCCACTCTTCCATCGATAATGGCATTTCCCCTCGAAAATTTAACTCCGGCATCACCACCAAAGAACCAGCCGGGGGACATTCACGCCCAAAGGCTCCTCTATCACCACGTCAACCCCTGAACTTTTCAGCCCAAATTCCTCACGTGTGGCAAAGGGAAAAATTGCCCAATATAAGCTGTCATCACCTGCAATCTCCGGCCCAGAAGGCTGCGGAAACTCCATCTCCTTCAACAAGGCTGATCGACAACTTACTCCCAGCCAATCCCCATACGATAATGCCTTTTTCTCCGCCATCGTCAATTCTTTCGTGGAGCTGGGACAAAACCGGTCCACCACACCACATCGAAAGCAAATATTCGGGAATCGTTTGTATTGCAACATCATTTTCAACACATCCCCCTTAACATCAATCAGTATTACCCGACGCAAGGGCTGTGTTAAGTTGACATCAACCCGCAACCGAAGAAATCGGAGCCCCGATGCCATTACCTCCCGCAATTGTCTCCCAGAACAACCATGCACCCAGTGCCTCGGACACCCTCCTCCCCACCTCGTCGAAGCAAAGGTGCATGGGGAGTCCGACAGTATGTACCCAAAACTCAGTATGATCAAAGAATCCAGCAATCGAGTCCTAAGAATCTACCCACCGCCGGAACACCAGGTAACCACCATCGAAGCACCATGGCCGTCGGACAAAACCCTAGCCGCAACATCCTCCTCCAGAAACACAAACTGAAAAACATTCCTTTGCAACCGGATCACCTCAAAGTAACACCCCCAAGATTGCTTCATGGCCAACCGGGGACCCTTAACATCAACGTCCTTCTACAAAAAGAAGCGTCCGATCAAGCTGCGACAACACAACTCTTCCTCCGCCGACTCCCCCCCTGCACAGCAGTACGGGTCTCCTCTTGTGCGGTGAGGGTGAGGGACTGCAGTAAGGCGTCAAGCGTTTCTTTTTCCATGGATAGCGATGCCGGAAAGCTTTGATCGTGAAGAGGGAAATCCCACCGTGAGGGTTTCTCCAAAGGAGGGTTCTTCATTTAGCCTTACTAGCAAATTACATATATACTTGAAAAGCTGAAATCTGAGTAATGAGTTTTCAATTCTAGTTTTTCCAATTATGTCTTACATTTAAATTAGGTGGTTTGTTACCACACATGTATCATTGATAGATTATGTTGATAGCAGAACATTTAATGGGCGCAAGAGTAATGATTTTTTACTCTGCATTGGTATAACATTTTTATTTTTTTTATTTTTTAATCTATTTGATGTAAATGTATTCTCTACCATTTGTTTTTATCTTTTCTCATTTTCACACCATTCTTTGATCATCACACCATCCTTGTTTTTATCTTCTTCTTCCTACATGCACACAAACTTAAATTTTTTGAAAGAAGTATAGGATGAAAATTATAAAATCATATGTACTTTGACCATGTTATAATGATTACAAAACCCCAAATAAATATAATCAGATATAAATGTATTAATAACTAGAATAATAACACAATGTAAATCGAATTTTAATTGTAAGTTGTTATTTTGACAGCTTTAAGAAACATATTTGGGGAGTTCTATCGACTTTCTATTTTATAAACTTCCGGTACAACATTTTATATATATATATTTTTTACCGACATTGCAAAATTATTCGGCACCACATATGCAGGAATTTCATTGATCAGTGAAGTTCCTATGAACGTTACTATCACCGACCTTCGTTTGCACAAAGATCGTCAATTTCAATCATGTTACTCACCATCATCTCCGTTATATAAATAAAAATGTCTTTGTCAGTTGCCACCGACATTGTGTACGTAGAAGAAGTAACGTGATAACAGTAACAGTAACCTTTTTTTCGTGAAAAATAATCTTAATTTTTGAAGTTATTTTTTAAAATGCTTTAACTTGCCCAAAGTGAAAATGGATGCAAATACAAAAAATAAATAAATAGGAAGGGCCTAAAATAATGTAGTGCTAAAAATGGCTTCATACACAAAGAAACGGGCAGTATTTTCGATTCACAAAACTCTAGAATGGAAACTCAAGAAATGAAAAAACAGTCATAAATAGTTTTTTCACACCGCTGACGATATATTATCAGATGTTTCTACTATTCAATACGACCAGAGAGAGAGAGAGAAGTAAAAGATCGTCATTTTCTTCATTCATATATTATCAAGATTTTAGGAATTCGAGCCCTTCTGATGTGTGTACTTATTTGGTTTTTACGGAATCAAAAAGGGACAGAGTGTAGGTAATTAAACGCTTTGAACTAGAGACCTAATTAAGAAGATGAAGATGGGGCAAACTTATCCTTTTGCTAGCTTATGAGCTTCTTTCAGTAGAAATATATAAAGGGTTTTGAAACTGAATTAGGGCATACATAGAATACAGTGAGAGAATACTTACTAGTACACCTATATTACATATACAGTCCCTATAGAATCTCAGCTAGCTAGCTAGTACGTAGGGTAACGTACCTAGAAACTTCATCCCATAAAGGTCCCTTCTGAGTGGATTCCTTGAACTTAGAATCAAGTTTTGATCTGATCTCAAGAAGGGTAAGTGTCTCCTGCCTAGGCCACCTCCCAGTAGTCCCACCACCACCACCAGCCTCCATGAATTCAAAACCGCCATAGCAACCGCCGCCGCCGCTAATGGTGGAATCCGGTCGGAAATCGGGGTTATACCCACCTCCAGTCACCGTTCGATCAAGAAGGACCGAATCTGAATAGTTCTGGGCTGCTGCTGGCCGGCCAGATAAGAGGAGGTCCGGTACCGGTAGGGGTATAGGCTGAAAATTTGGCCTCCCACCATTCATTATGTAATTACTGAGATCTGCTATTTCATAGTAGTGATCCTCCATTTCTATCCAATTGCCAAGTAGTAAATGGAAATAATTAATTAATTTAGTATATAGCCAGACAGAGAAGAAGGCAAAGAGCATGTAATTCAAGCATTATAAGAAGAGAAATGTTGAAGAAAGTAGAGCGGCACACTCGGATCATGTCCTAAGGCCGAAAAGGCTTTGATTTTATGAAGGTTTACACTAGACCCAATAAATGCTGGAAATGATTGATGCTAATCGGATGATAAAACACAAGTGTCATAACCCTCAAAGGAAAAAAATTTTAAAAAAAAAAGAAAGAAAGTTAAATTTTATGGAAATTCAATGTACTTACTACACCGTCCCAAAATAAAAATACGTTTTTATTTTTTCACACAGATTTAAAAAGTTTGTTAATTTGGATATATGTTATTGATTTTGTTGAGAAAAAGTCTATAATGAAATTTGTGTGCTATTAATGCAAAGTATTGAAAAGTGAGTGAATATAATAAATAAAAGGTAAAGGAGAAAAATATAATAAATGTTTTATTGATTTTCTAAATGGTTTACATTATGAGACAAAACAAAGTTAAATGAACTTATATTTTGAAACGAAGATAGTTTATACTAAGGGGTAAAAATAATTTTTGATATATACCCTTTTTTTTCCTCTCTAACCCCCTACCAACCAAATTTGATTACACCTTTTCTTGTCATTTCGGACCACAAACCCACCTCCTGTAGTGTAACAACCTAACATGAAACCTGAGCAATTTTGGATTTTTCTATTCGTTCATGACTTGAGATATCGTACTTTTTTTTATCTTGAATCATGAAGTCTAATGCTACAATATTTGCGTGGAAGCCAAAATGACTTACTCGGCTTACGTACTGAACAACATTCAAGGATCAGCATACTAAATTAAATGAAACCATTCAAATCCAAACATCCAACTTATTCATAATAATTTTCAGCATACTTAATCATAACTAAAAGCAATATTAAACAAAGGAACTATAAGACCACAATAATGACCAGCTCATCGTCACATATCATAAACACTACCCTCAGATCATTGGAAAGTCACATAGCTAGTAAGTGAAGATGTCATGATATTATGAGTGGTCCACTGATACCATTGGATGAGGTGGCATTGCACTTATCAGGTTAACTCACAAAGCTCCTCCAGGAACTTAGGCAGGAACACTAACATGAACATACGGAATAGAAGCTACAGTTACCCTTCTGTGGTTGTTCTCAGATCGTCGAGGTATGTTACACATCTGTTAGTATGTAAGATAATGAGTGATCTATAAAGCTCAGTAGAAAAACATTTCATCATCAGGAACTCATACATGTTATTGGGATCATAACTGAGTTCCTAGTTGTCTTTCGCTAACACTAAATGCACAAGTATACTAACATATAACTAGTTGATCATATAAGAGAATGTATAACATGCTTTATCATTTTGCTAAGATTTGAACATAAAGCACATAACTGATATTACATTTATCATCTCAATTTCTTAACATCATGCTCTTCATCTTTCTTATATGGCTTAAAGACCATATCATGTTTAGTAGAGCCCAACAAGAAGATTTTGCTGCTTTTCATTACTTTGGGTTTCAATTAACCATATCATGTTTAGCAGCACGAAGAGCCTGTTGATTGATTTTGTTTATGAGTACCACATCCTGTTTAGTAGAATACAACATAGAGAGTTTGCTTGACTTTTGACAAACCGGAATTTGACCAATATTATAGCCCATGGTCGAGGATTGCTTACCGGCCCAACATATTGTCATTATTTTTTTCCCATGAACGATGAATGATGCCGAGCACCCTCAATTATTCGTTGTATTTATTGCTATGAAAGTATTGACCAAGAACGTTTGCTTAAAATAACACTTTATGCTTTCTAGCATCTTTCCCTTTATTTATTTTTCATGACTTCTTTTACAGTACATATCTAATACTCATAAATCATGAACAACAAATATATCAAATCATCATAGAACATGCTTTCTATAACACAAATCAATTATATGTCAACCAGAACATAATAGTGTAACATAATAACCTAAGAACATGTTTTTTGACATCATGTATTAGCTTTTGAATACCTCTACAACAAGCATAGATTCAATGATTTCATATATTAAAGCAAGCATCATGTTTTTGAATAAGTATAATCCTAAATGCATGATATATATACCCATAACAAACCCCAAGGCTGGCCCAAAGGTTAGGCGGGCGCCAAAGGCCAAACCATTAGAGGGCCCTGAAATTACTTGTTTCACAAAAAAATAAATATTCATGTAGATCTAATCTCAACCAATCTAATTTTTTTTAACCTCAAGTCTCCCATTTTTTCAATGTGGGAGAGTTTGAACTGATCACACTTTCAACTCCTCTCTTACACATGTTTTAAACCAACTTTAGGTATTAATTTCTCATTCACCCGATATCCGAATCGTGTGATTCCAAAGCCAAACATCATCTACTCCGTGAGTAGAATTTATAGACGTAATAAACTCTCGGTGAATCTCACCAGAGAGTATCGAAAATTTGCTGTAAATTTTTCTATTTCAAAACATGTTCTAAGCCCCCGTTCTAGGTGTTTGACTTATATCTCTAACAATCCCCTACATGAATGAAAAATAATGCAAATGCAAATGCAGACTTTGAAGAGAAGTCAGGCGGAAAAATATTGTATCAGTAGAGGTAGCTTCAGGCCATGAACCTGCCTTAGTGAAGTACTATCAGATTTACTCGGCTAACAAGTGAATTGGGTCTTGAATTGATCAGCATTTAGTGTAAACCAAGACAATAGCACTCACACATTATTTCCCCTAGCACCATTCTGTTCTCATGGTTGTGTCCATCTCGGCCCTGGACAACACTTGGTTTCAGAAAGTGCTTTAGAGAATTCAAGAAATTCTCCCAAAAACGGCCCCACATCGCACTTACATAGGTGACCTCTTATTAAGAGTATTCTGCCCTACCCCACTTGAATATCAAGATATAAGAATCATTAAAAGCTTTGCTTAACCCACCCTCTATAGACAACACTTTTATTCTTACAGAATGGGTAAGTGCTGGAATGTTCCTTAATTATATTGAGTTGTCCGTTTGGAACCATGATCTTGGGATCTCCAGTCAACATGGTTGGGTTGCCATTACAAGGAAACATGCGTAATAGGCTTTAGTCCCATTCCGTTTGTCAAAATTGACATCTGATCCCTAGCTAGCTAAATCTTTTGTAAGCGGATCCGCAAGATTCTTCTTCCATCTTACATAATCGATGGAAATCACGCCACTTGAGATCAATTGTTTAATGGTATTGTGTCTACGGCATATGTGTCGAGACTTGCCATTATACATACTACTTTGTGCCCTTCCCATAGCCGATTGACTACCGTAGTGTATGCAGATAGCAGCCAAAGGCTTAGGCCAACAAGGAATATCCTCTAGGAGATTCCTAAGCCATTTAGATTATTTTATAGCAGCCTCCATTGTGGAGCGATCTATGCACATTTGTCTTGTAGACTTCCAGGACACAGCAGCACCACCAATCGTGAACAAGTCTCCACTAGTGGACTTTGAATCTTTCGTATCTGATATCCAGTTGACATCACATTAGCCTTCTAATAATGGTGGATATCTTGTATATCGTAATCCCAGATTCATAGTGTACTTCATGTACCTCAACAACCTATTTAAGGATTTCCAATGATTATGGTCTGGATTACTCATGAACCTACTCAGTTTACTCAATGCACATGCTAAGTCTAGTCGTGTACAGTTGGTTGTGTACATCAGACTTCCAATCACTTGAGAATATCTTAATTGATCCACAGGTTCACCTCTATTCTTTGCTAAGTGCACACTTAGGTCAAGTGGAGTGCTCGCTGGACTTTCATCAAAGACATTAATTTTTTTCAAGAATGACTCAAGCTAATGAGTTTATGACAACAAAAGTCCATCGGGTACTCTAGAGATCTTAATCCCTAGTAGCACATCTGCAACTCCCAGGTCCTTCATATTGAAGTTCCTCGTCAACATCTTCTTAGTATTCATGATGATATCAAGAGTACTTCCCATTATCAACATGTCATCCACATATAGACATACTATCACATATGCGTTTGATGTGGACACATTTATCACACTCATTAATCTTAAATCCATTTGACAACATAACACTGCCAAACCTGACATGCCACGGCTTGGGTGCTTGTTTAAGCCAATACAAAGACTAGTCTACACACATTGCTCTCTTGCCCTGGAACAACAAACCTCTCTGGTTGTTTTATGTAAATCTCTTCTTCCAACTCACTGTTCACGATGGCAGTCTTCACATCCATTTGATGGATTTTTAGGTTATTGACTGCATCTATGGCAATAAGAACCCTTATAGAAGTAATTCTCGTAACTGGTGAGTATTATCAAATAAGTCAAGGCCTTCTTTATGTCGGAACCCTTGGGCAACCAACTATGCTTCTACTTATCAATGGAACCATCAACCTTTAACTTATTATTGAAGATCCACTTGCACCCTAGTGGAATATTTTCCGGTGGAAGATCAACCAACTCTCAAGTATGGTTTTGCAAGATCGACCCTATTTCACTATTTATAGCTTATTTCCAGAAAGAAGCTTCTGGAGTAGAGATTGCCTCAACATATGTCCTAAGTTCATTTTCTACCATATAGGTTAGAAAATCAAGACCAAATGACTTGGAAGTCCTAGCCCTCTTACTATGACAAGGTTCCTCAAGTTCTTAAGGATCACCCTCTTCTTCAGACTCATATGTCCGCTTACTCATGCTTGCTTCTTCTTTCTCTTCTCCTTACAGGGAAATATATCCTCAAAGAACACAATATTCCTAGACTCGATGATGACATTTTCATGTACAACAGTGACATCCGATTTATGTACCCAAAACCGATGGGCACAAGGTGGGTAATCACAAACCTATGCGGCATCCGTGTGCTCCAGTCCAACTCATTTAGATGGAAGGAAGTAGGGAAACCATCAGTGCTGAAGTCCTACTGAATACCAAAATGCGTAGATAGTCATCAAGCGCTCCAAATCTCGCTCCCTAGTAGTAGTGGTGTACTCATCCTAGTGATAGGGCATATTCTCAATGCCATAATGGCCATTGAAAATTTCTATAGAGAAATCAATCTGAACCCCTTAATAATAGCAACATTAGACTCAGGGTTTTCCACCATATAAGCAAAAAACTTGCGGACAATGGTGGCATTGAATGCACCCAGAATGAGAACCATATCCGCGATACCATGGTAATGAAGAACCTGTGGTACGATGTCACCACAATCACCGAGGTCGACGCCTTATTCCTTTGCCACCGACCGATCATTTAATGAGTCTGAAATGACTCGTAAATCCCAACAGACGTGTACTGAGAAATACCGTTGATAAGAGGAATGGCATCACTCAAAACTCTCTATTGACCTCCTTTGCATCTCGGTGCGGGGTTGCCTCTACCTGCCATAAAATTGAATTTTCTGTACTCTGAATTGTTGGAAAACTAATCTCGTAATTGCATGAGGTGGTCTCACAGTTGCCAGAGTGCCGAAGTTCATGTTTGAATTTTTCTAGGGACTCTGCAACTTGTCAGAACAAGAATAGAGATTTTAGGGTTGCAAAATCGGCGGTTTGACAGAAATAGTGGTGGTTTAAAGGGAAATAAGAGTTAGGGATTTGGAAATTGTGTATGGTATCGTGGTTTGGTGAAGGAAAATGGTTAAGATGGTGGTGGTAATGGCCGAATTTTTGGAAGAGAAATGGAGAAGAAAAAGAAGAAGAAATTGTGTTGGTGATTTTGGGTGATGAATATGGTGAATGAGATGGATTAATTTAAATAGGATAAATTTAGTGGAGAAGATGGTAGGTTTGTATGAAAATGTGGAAAGTAGTAGTAGGGGTGAGTGGATTGAGGGAGTATTGAGGGGATTGAGGAATAAGGGAGTAATGGTGGAGTAATGAGGAAGAGGGAAATGTGGGATAGTGGGAAAAGGTGCGTGGGGCACACACGCTTGCGTGTTTTCCCAAAATGTATTCAAACCTCGGGAACCGTGTCTAAATAGTCCCGTAATTGCAGGAGAATTTTACTTCTAGGTTCCTACAAAATTTACTTCAGGTTACACCTCTACTCAATCCTTGATGATTTTCAATCCAAACTTGACTCCTCATAGACTAGTTCTCAACTTTCTTGCACTTTTTCTCTGACTCTACTAACCTACTTCACCGGACTGATCAACAGGTAAAAAAAAATCTTCCCACCACCCTTTGGCACTAAGCTTCGAGATGCGAGCATGAAAAAAAAGCTTGTCAGCCATTCCAACTACTTTTATTTGACTCGATATAATCTAAGGGTTTTAAAGGTAGTTCTGAGTTTAAAGTCATCAACTCGACTATACTTCTAACTTTTACTTCAGTTGGAGATTTGCGATTTCTCCAGCAAGCTTGCACTCTGGAGACCTTCACAGAAGTGCATCTTCCTTCTCTCTCGACCCATGCTCTTCCTGATCTTTTTAAGCCAAGGAAGAGTCATTCCTATTTCCCATCAAGAAGTGCTCCTTCTCCAGTCTCCTTGGTAGGACCTTGAGCTCTCTACCTTGCACGCTTGGCCTTATTCACCAATGCATTACGCTTTCCTCGTCTACTCCGATACTTGTCCTTGATGCTCAAATAATTCACGGGTTTGACCTTTGAATTCAAACTTGCACTGCACAGGGTAGGCATGTCAGACATGACCGCTTCCCTTTGCGCATTGTTGTGAATCTTATCGACCCTCTCTTGAAGTAAAACCGTCATGAACTCCTGCTCGCTGGTCTCTACCACAACTTTCTTTTGCCTATCCCTCACATCCTCTATCTCAATGATTTTCACTTCTCGAGAGCTTGAGCTAACAAGGATCTCTCTAGGTCGATTGGGTAGCGGTTAAAGGATCCTAAAGACTTGAGCGTCATTGTTGACCCTAATTGCAATGTCGCTACAATCGTAATCTAGAATGGCTCGGCTATTTTCTAAAATGGACGTCCTAAAAAAACATTTGCACTCGAATCATCGGGGATATCCAAGACTAGAAAGTCAACGGGGGAGTAAAAACTTCCCACCTTGAGATTACAGTTTTTCAGCTCACCAATGACCATGTCGACCTTACGATCGACAAAACACATGCCGCGCTTCTGGTCCATATCAACTTGATAGCCTGCATCCTTGCAGAGTGAAAAGGGAAGAATGTTGCAGCTAGATCCCGAGTCGCACATCCCTAGTTCTAAGAATACTCCATTTATCGAAACAGGGAGCCTAAAGGTGGTTGGGTCTCCTAGTTTAACTATCAAATCTGAGTCCGGGTAGGCCTCGGGCTTAGAAAACATAGTATCAGGATCCTCTACCGGATCAGAATCAAAAGATGGTACATCTATTATTAGAATATGAGACTTACCTCATCGATAATTCTTGTACTCTTCTAGGCTTGCTTATGCATCCTTCTTAGTCCCGGCCAATTCCTCCTCCAATTCCACTCGTTTCTTATCTTCCTGGTATTGCTCCCACACTTTGGATCCCGGATACATTGAGATGGGCATGACATTCAGAACTGTGCTTGGCATGGTCCTTGCTTGACGTCGAATTCAAGAATTTGCCCGAGAAAAAGTCAAAGGTGTTCTGCACTACATGCGAGAGAAAAAGTAAAACAAAAAAACGGTTAGAAACTCCCGCTTCAGTAGGGTCCAGACCCAACTGCTACGGACCTACTAACTGCCAACATGCAGGGGTGAACACAGAAAACATAGAGAAGTGATCAGAATCAGAGTTCTAGACTCTCGCAACTATGGCACTACCTGTTGCAATTTGGGGAAACTTTTCTCTTTTTCTGATCGTATAAACTATGCAGGATTAATGAAGAACAGACTCTAGACTCAAAAAAATAAAATTACAAACATAAAACTAATAATTCTTAATTAGATTTAGTGAAATTATTGTCTACATTGGCCAATGTCCCCGGTAATGGCGCCAAAAACTTGGTCTGCGGTGTAAGTCACTCTACTCATGAAATACTAGCAAGAGTACTAGATCAATCACAGTATAGTAAGGACGAGTCAAGGTCGATCCCACAGAGACGATGAAACATAGATAATAAATTCATAAATCTAGCTAAAAAGACAAATAACGGTCCCTTGACCAACGTAAGAACATAAAAGTAATTGGCTTATCCCTCCTCTCGGGTCTCCTAACTTGGTGTAACTAATCATTATATCTATGTTTCCCCGTAATTTACCGATTCAACCAGAGCATGTGTTTCTAATTCAGTTTTAGCTATGGGTGCAATCTCCTAACCTTATCTACTTCCATTGAAAGGACAGTAGATGTCTATGTACAGTTAATCTCCTTCGTTGGTTGTATTAACCCACACGCCATAAGTTCTAGAATGTGCCGGCTCAAGACCGAGAACCTCCCTAAGTAGGTATCGTGGATTTACTAGCACGTTCCTGGGGATTGATCTAGACTATGTCCAAACTAACACTTAACTTTATCGTCCTTCATGTTAATTTATGATGTACAGTAAGCAGATTGGCCAGATCTAACCTACTACTAATTAAACATGTCGATTAACGTAGTTGATGCTGAATCTCCAGAATTAGAGTGACCTAAAAGTTGCCTCACAATTGCGATAAAAACCACCGTAATTACGGGAGCTGTGGTTCATACTTCTGGAATTAAATCATTCTGTCCTGATTAAGTCTGGTTAATTACGGTTTGTTTAGACATGCAGATTAATTACATCGTGTTAATCTGACTAGTCTACCATGACAAAAACATAAAAGGAACGTTCAAAGCTTCATACCTTTATCAATGGCGGATCTAGCTTGATCAACTCAAGCTAGTTGATGGATTGGAGAAGATAACGAAGCAACGAACTCAAAATAAAAGCAAGAACTTCTTTATTTCATAAAGCAAAATAATTGGAGTTGTGTGTATTCGAGTATATGTTACAATAGACTTGCATAACCTTTTTATAGAGCTGTAAACCGACCTAGTTAACCTAAACCTAGCCGACTTAGTGTAAATTACGGCAGCTCCAGTTTCATGTCTTCCAAGGCACCGCAACTGCGGCTAGAGTTTCCGTAATTGCTGGCCTGATTGCCTTCCTTTCAGGTCCAACAGACTCTTCACAGACTTTATTGACTTCGGCCTAATGACATCTTCTGACTTGGATCCACTCTTCAATCAGCTCCAAATATTGTATATCTGAAAAGCATACAAACGAGACACAACAATACCATATTTACGGGATAAAATGTATAGATACAGAATTAACGACCAAGGAATCGATACTAGGAAATTGACATGTATTTCACACAATAATCCAACTATCACTTATCAATTGAGAATAATTCGGGGTAAATAAATGTATACTTTATAGTACTAATTTCAGTGTAATCACTTTCGGCATTGTATTTCGTCAGTTTTGCGATTATTTTCGATGAATTCTTCACCAATTTTTATTTTGTTTCTTTTTGAGCAAGATTGTAAAGATTAGGTGTCTTTGAAATTTTGGAGCTAATTAGTTACATCTTAGTTTCTTGAACGAATAGATAAGAGTCGGGTTGACTTTTGAAGTAGTTTCTTAATAACCCCATATTCTTTTTGTGAATTGGCCTTATTAAACACGTATAACTCACTTCTTCAGTATGTAGTATAGATGACACATTATGTTGACTTGAGTTGACCCTAGTTTTTCGAGTTTTGTTCTACCTTTGGTTAATTTAGGCCAAGTTGTGGATTCTATAAGGGCCTAAAATTTACGGAGTCGGTAGTTTATCAAAATGAGAGGACCGTGAGGATAGATAGAATTTTTAGAGCGACATGCCCCAAAAAAAGAAGAAATTATTTGGCAAAATGGTAGCAAGTTCGGTGTCAGATTTGAAAAAGTTTCGCTAGTCACCCACCTTTGCAATTTTCTAATTGACGATCTACTCAGCCCTCGCACACAGAATAAATAAGATAAACGTGAGTCTTGGAGTAGTACTTGGTTTTCGATCTGCCTTGCCAGTTGACTTGACCTACAATAAAAAATGATTAATCAATCACAAAAATGACGGAAAGGGACACACATGCTTGTGATTTTCTAGATAGACCCTGAGTTGATATAATATGATTTTGTCCACGTTACTGATGTTTGAGAGTTATTCACACACATGCCGGTTCATGAAACAATAAAAAATGATTAATCAATCACAAAAATGACGGAAAGGGACACACATGCTTGTGATTTTCTAGATAGACCCTGAGTTGATATAATATGATTTTGTCCACGTTACTGATGTTTGAGAGTTATTCACACACATGCCGGTTCATGAATTGAATAGTGTTTAATGTGTTAGTGATGGATAATGGTTGATGCACTTCCTGTCTTGACTTTGTGGCACTAGGTTGTTTTTAATTAACTTGTATATTGTTCCAAGAGTTCATTTTATTTCCTCTTTTTTCTCGGGAAGATCAAAATCTTAGTGGGGTTAGTTGATAGTAGTCTATTTAGTATTATACATTACACATTTACCCCGAATTCTGCTCAACCGACAAAAGATAATCTGAATATTGTCGATTTCCTAGTGTGTGTTCTTTTGGTCATGATTTTGCATTTACGTATTTATCATTTGGAATCGGTATTGATTCGTCTTGTTTTATGCCATTTTTTAATTTACCATTTTTCATGGAGCAAGGAAAAAGTGAATCTGGGCTAAAGGAAGTTATTGGGCCGAGGAGAAGAAGTCCAGGAAAAGATCTACTGAAGAAATTGGGAAAATATGAGCTCGATCCATCAAATGATGGGCCTGACTCATCGAGTTCTTGGGGAACAAGTTAACCGACCTTACGATGTTTACCTGAGTCGACTAGGGTTTTCTATTTGTTTAAGTCGGCTGCAAGATCTATATAAGACCTGTAGCAGCTTGGTATTATGTATCTATTGATATACTCTCAATATTATTCAAGTTTCTATTAAATACAAGTTCTTCTTGGTTCGCATTGTTAGTTTCTTTTGGTTTCCTTATCTCCAAGCCATCAACTAGCTTAAGTTGATCAAGCTAGTCCTCCATTATTGAAGGTATGAAGCTTTGAACGTTCCTTTATGTCTTCATTATAGTAGATTAGTTTGTTTCTATGTGTCGTAATTAATCTGAATGTTTAAAATTTTGTAGATCACCATAATTAATCAGAACGATAAATATATAACCTAGAAATAAAAGCCACCGCACTCGACGAGTCGACAGTCTATATCGACGCATCAAGGCAATTTAGGCCACCATAATTCTGGAGATTCAGCGTCAGCTATGTTGATTGACATGATTAATTCACGTTTAGTTAGATTTTTACAATCTGTTTTGCGTATTCGTAAATTAACATAAAGGACTATTAGTGAAGTGTTAGTTAGGACATAGTCTAGATCAATCTTTAAAAACGTGCTAGTCATCGTTTTTATCTTTACCTTATTTGATTAACCATTCCAAAAGTGCAGTAGTTTTTCTGCTAACAAGTGTGTTTCAAGACAAGAACAAGAGAATTATTGGTTCAGCTGAGTTGCAAAGAGGATTCTATGTCTTAGTTCAACCAGTCAGCATTTCTGCTGTCAATGATGTTACGTTTCTGTTTCTAATGTTGTAGAAAATAATACATTGTCTTATAGGCTAGATGATACTCTTTTATTAAATTATAGACTAAGACATTGTCTCATATGTTTGGTTTTGTAAGCATGATCTTTGCTATGTTTGCCCGATGGCAAAACTAAAGAAAAATACTTTCCTCTTGAGTACTACTATTAATCTTTATTTGGGGCCCTTGAGACTAATGACAACAATATTTTACGACATTGATGATTTTTCTAGATTTACTTGGGTTTTTCTTATGAGGCATAAATTTAAATCTTTTGTTAAGTTTCTAGCTACTCGGTTTAATAAACTCATGTTGATTAGGTCGTAAATTTCAGCTCACAACTTTCTATGATCTTTATACATCGATGTTTGCCCGATGGCAAAAAACTAAACATCGGCAAATGTTTCCGGGACTTTCCTCCCATTATTGGGTACTACATAATGTAAATTAATCAATGCAACAACCATACCACTGCTGAAGGAAAGCACTCCTCGTGAGGTGCTCTATGGCACCAAACAAGACTATTTTGTGTTCAAAGTTTTTGGCTGCTTAGTTTTTTCTTGCACACTTTAACAGTACATGACAAAGTTTGATTCCGGATGTAGGAATTGTGTATATCTTGGGAATTCAAACACTTCCAAGGGTGATATACTCATAGACATCACCAACAAAGATATCTTTGTTTCTAGAAACACTCAATTTCATGAAAATTACTTTCATCTATTTCAGCAGGTTCTAGGCAAGGCTATGTATCTTTCGGATATGCCATTCTCATTGCCAGTCAAGGACAATATTGATGATATGCTGAGTGAGTTAGTAGAGCAGTCTAGCACCCGACCAGCTGCAGCTAAGGTTTCCAGTGAAGGAAATGTTCCTATCAGCCAAGAACCTATGCATATTTAGTTAAGTAGATCAACAAGGATAAGGAAAACACCAACCTTTTATTAAGGTGGTGCTCATACAGTTCAGCAGACTCCACATCTGTTGAGTGAAGTGATGAATCCTGAATAATTATCAGCAGAGTATTCCAGATACATCATTGATATTGATGCTATTTAAGAACCTAAGACTTATAACCAAGCCATCAAGCATGATGAGTGGACATAAGCCCAAAAAAGGAGATTGAAGCTTTACAGACCACTCACACTTGGGAAGTAGTTGATGTACCACCAGGAAAGAATCCTATTGGGAGAAAATAGGTGTATAAAATAAAGTACAATCCCGATGGATTAGTAGAAAGATACAAAGCCAGATTAGTAGCAAAAGGGTACACTCAAACATATGGAATTGATTTTCAAGAGATATTTTCTCCTGTTGTATAATTACCTCAGTTGGGGCTCTACTAGCAACAGCAGCTAATAACTGTCATCTTTATCAGATGGATGTCAACACACCCTTCTTACACGGAGACTTGCATGAAGAAGTGTATATGCAGCCCCCCAGGCTTTGCAACAGACAAACCAAATCAAGTTTCTTGGTTAAAAATATCATGTATGGTTTGAAATAAGCCAGCGGATAGTGGAATTGTAAGTTGACCGAGTCTTTAGAATGACAAGGGTTTGTTCAATCAAAGAATGATCATAGTTTCTTCATTAAGGGGCCAGGACAATCTTTTATTGCTCTGCTAGTTTATGTAGATCGATGACATATTGGCAGCAATTTATGATGCCTAGATGATTCAGCAAGTGAAAGATGCCATGCATCAGTAGTTTACCAATAAAGACATTGTGAAATTAAGATATTTCTTAGGCATTGAAGCTGCCATAACCCCTGCCGGCATTTGTATTTCTCAAAGAAATTGCACACTAAACCTCCTACAAGAATATGAGTTTCTGAGGGGCCAAACCTAGCAAGAAACCTATGGAGTCCCATGAAGCTTTACAACATGGAGATTCACCATTATTAGATGATAATATTGCATACAGATCATTGGTGGGTAAGTTGATTTATCTTACTTTCACCAGACCAGACATAGCAGCAGCTAGATACTCCCATTGAAAATCACATGAAAGCATATTTTCTTTCATTTTCGTTGTGTTTCAGAACTTCAACGAGGGTTGATGTGTCAACGTTTGATTAGGAGAGATTCACGATAACCGCAGTGGGTTGCTAGCTTGTAACCGTCGAGTTTTAACTCTTGGTTCTTGATTTACCGGGCTTGATCTGAGTCGGGTCTGAGTGCGAGCCAATGATAAATATCGATAAGACGTATGGCGAGCTGGATTGAAGCCCGGCCCAGGCTGGCTGGCTTATGAAGGTGCAGTCTGATTTGGCCGAGGACTCTTTTCTTATTGGGCCTAAGTACATGCTCAAGGTGAATCTGCGGGCTATTTTCCGGGCTTCGCGTATCAGTTTCATCTATTAAAGCATGTATATATCATGTTCGGGAATAAATATAATCCTAAAGGCATGATATCACAGGCCTGAATGTTATTTTATTTAGCAACTAAAACATAAACATCTTTCGGTATAAATCCTAAAACATGACTTTTAATGTCCATTCTTGCACAGATTGTTCATACATAAACATTTACAGATTATTTTAGATATTAAATATCAACAAATACCGCAGAATAATATTGGCAGACAAACTGCTTCTTATACGGTACACTAGTTTGACGCTGAGACGGTAGCCAATAAACAGAAAATTTCCAAAACAAGGTTCTTATCATGTAACTGTTAGGTGTGATGCCCGAAAGACAATTTTTGTAATTGTTTTATTTAATAAATGAATTGACATTATTACTCATATTTATTATTCTCATAATCACCGATGTGACAATAGTATTTACACTACAGAAAACCCTAAAGTATATCGTTTATGTAATCACTTAACTCAGTGTATGGTATATACACGGGAGGATTGAGTTAGTGAAGATGTACTTAAAATACAATTAGCCCGTAGTGAAGTTAATCGAGAGTATCGGGTCTCTCCTTTAACGTGCTATTAATGCGCCCGAACACGCTTGGTGTGATTGTCTTATCCGGACTTTCGGTTAAGAGAACCTAATGGGGCATTTATATATGATAGATATATCATATAGGGGTTTGGACCGATTTGATTAGAGTTCACGATATAATCCGTAATCGAGAAGTCTTATCGGATCAATGGATGATCATATTTATGGATATATCTTAATCCCGAGGTGATCACGAGTCAACTACTTGAATCGGTATGAAGTTTGACTTGACGGTTAAGGATTACACCGAGTCCGTGGTCCGAATTACCCCATCTTGGCATTGTACTTGGATTGAGTGAGTAGTCCGTGTTATCACGGATACGGAATCCATTCCTTCCATTTATGGAAGTAGATAGACGATTCCCTTATTTGTTAATCCTAGAAACGATCGATCGCGCGAGTTCATATCACACCGATTGATCACCGGTGAGTTGTATGAATTAATTGATCACTAGGGGGTTAATGGTAAATAAGGATAAGAGGTTCTAAAAAGGGTTAACGGTAACTTCCCGATTTAGAATGAACATCTATGGAGGATTAATCCATATGTAATGATTATATCAATAGACGCTTATTATTATTCTCGTGAGGAGATAAATATAATCTCATAATCGGAGGAGTGCGATCACGGGATTATGGTGGCATATTCCCGTGATTGATTTATCGAATATAATTATTCTATAATTATTTATTTGATTTATCGGAGCCGTGATTATTAGTCCATGGTCCCCGACGTGCCTCCTAATATAGCATAGCTATTCTCGGACGTCGAATCCTAATAATATTAATTTAGTTCTTATTGGACTTTATTAAAACGATATGTGAATTAATTGTTTAGTGGACTATTAAATTAGTTGGGCTAAATAATTAAATATGTGGAAAAGACATTTTCCATAATCTTGGCCCAATTGTGTTATAGCCCAAAAATTAATTATGACTAGGTCATGAATTAAAAGTGGCGCCCCCCCTCTTATTTTTGGAACAAGAAATTAGTTTTCTTGTGATTAATAAGACATGTGCATAAAATATTTATTGGATAAATATTTATGGAAAGAAATAAAGATAAAGATTATTCTAGATTTGTTCTAGAATATTTTGGGATTATCTTTTATCTAATAGGATTATCATAATTGATTTTGTATTAATTATAAAATCCTTGGGGCTTAAGTTTTACTCTCCTATATAAAGAGAGTTCTCCCAAGCCAAAGAACACACTACAATTTTCGACTTCTACCTCTTAGAGAGGAGAAAGAAAATTTCGGCCAAGGGGAGACAAGGGGAAAATCTTGGAGATTTTTCCGGGTAGCATATCGGAAGGGTTCGAGTCGAGAATTTCCTTCCACCGGGAGTTGCTTGGATCACACGTACGGAAGATCGTGGTGCTCTTCACGCTTTCCTTCGTTCATCCTATTGCGGTTCTTCAACTTGGATTTTGAGATCCAAGAGGTATGATCTACAACCCCCTTGTAGATATAGATCTAGTTGTTTTATTACGTATATATTATAGATCTAGATCCATTAAATCGTTTCCGCTGCGGATGGTATTACTAACAGTGGTATCAGTCGCCATGGTGATCTATATTTATACGTATAAAATATTAGATCTAGGAGTGGTAAAACATGTAGATTTTTTGTCCCAATTTTTTTTTTTTTGGGGGCCGATGCATATGTTTATTTTTTATGCTTATGAATGTCGTGGTTGAAGAGATGGATTGGGGTTGGCACTGTTTACCCGTTAGATCTATTGTAAACTCATATAAACGATGAAAATTCGTCCATATGAGTATAGGAAATTATGTAATTCTTTTTTTATTGCAATTTTAATTTCCAGAAAATAGATCTGTTTAGTATTTTACCTTTTCCCGTTGATCGAACCGTTGAAACGAAGATCCCTCCGGTCAGAATCAAGATTAGAAGATGATGATCAACTCCACAAATTTTGGCGTCGATCAGAGTCCGTTTCGATATCCGTTTGATGCTGCGAAGAGGCTGCTGTAACAGAAAAACGCAGGATTTACAGAAACACTATCTGTGACTTCCTCGATTTTCTGGGAGAGTTTGGACCGTTGAAAAGCAAATCCGACCGTTCAGATTTATCAAATTTGAGTTTTGGACGCACCATAAAAATTTCAGGTCAATCGGGATTCATCTCGATTCCCGATCTGCCTCAGGAAGTCCTTGATGCAGTGCAGTTAAAGTCAGATTCAGCAGCAAGTTTGGCGGTTTACTGGAGAAAATTGGTAAGTCAAAGCACCGATCCAACCGTCCATATTGAAGTTCAAGGAGTAAAGATAAGATCTGGAAAGTTTCGTCCCGATCCGAGTTCGTTTGGTTTACCGATCATCGAAGAGTTCGTACAGCTGCAGATTTAGTTAGAAAGTAGTAAACCCTAGTTAGGGTTTTGGTTTTTATTTTCTAATAGATTAGATACGGGGGTGCCAACGATCCATCTCGGTGTTTAAATTTTCCGCACTTTATTTTTTATGTGTTTGATCGTAAAATAGATATAAAATCGGAATTGCCATGACATGCATCATATCATAAATCCACTCCATGCATACATGTAGAATTTTAATTTTGGAAATTAAAATAGGCATGTATACAAACTCGTGTAATTAGTTGAAATTTAATTAATACGTGGTAATTAATTAATTTAGTAACTAATTAAAGATCCGAGGACGGGTTATGAAATCGTTAAGCCTTTCGGTGTGTGTTCTCGGTGAACCGCCTTAAAGCACAAACGAGATCACGTTTTCAATTCGTAGTGTCTACGAGATTGAATGATGGTAAAAGAACAATAAATCTTGGATAAAAACGGTTCGCCTATAGGTTGGGTGGTCAACTGAGCTAGGCTCGACCGACTTAACCCTCCTAGTGTGATGCATGCACGGGGGTCCGGCAAGACTAAGCTACACCGGAGAATGGAGGGGTGATTCCTTCTTATCTCAATGAGGTTGTCTTGACCCGATTTCGTCCGACTGTCACATATGTTCCAACGAATAGGACGGGTAGGCTTGCCTACGTTACCGACACCATTCGGAATCCTTGATTTGATGTACTTTTATGTTAACATCAAAAAGACGTGGTTAGTTAACCCACCACCACTTCCAAAATATTGAGTGGGAGCGGGGGAGGCGACAAACAACCCCACGGCCTCTACTATAGATACAAGTAAGTGAGAGAAGGGTGACGCCTCGAGGCGCTTTGATTTCGTCCCCCTAAGGATGGTGTTCGCCCCTATCAACATTCATGGCTTGGTCTCCGAAAGGATAGGATTTTCGGGTACTCGTCGGGTCACTGACCTATCCTAAGACGGCATACTCGGGGCGTACCTAAGAGATCCAATATAGTAGGTCACATTCATCATGGGTATTTTTAGAAATATCTAGGCTAAAAAAGGAAGGTAGTCAATGAATAAAGGGATGTTCGATTCTCGTGGGATGTTCGATTCTCACAAGTTATTCATTGATGAGATTGTCTCGATTTAACCGTCATCTCTTTGACCTACCCTGGCGGCACCGAGATGCGAGGTTAAAACCTTGGAATAGTAGAGTAGACTTAATTTTAGTTTACAATTCCTAAAATTTAATATAGTAGTGTTAAACTTGAATTAATATATGTCATTTTATTTACGACATTATCCCTTACTTGAATTGCTTAAAATTTATAATTGACTAGTATTGACTTTGTTAAAAAGTGGAAAGTAACTAGGACGTTGAACTAGTTAATCGATAATGCAATTAATTTTCGAAAGAGATATTTTCTCTTAAGCCTTTTAAAAACAAAGGTGACATATACTAGTGTCATTCCCGTCAAACGGAAGACAAACTTAGTTTAAAGGTGACTTTGGACTTTGAAATTCTTAGTGAATTTTGAGTATGTAGTAATTACACGAGTAATTTTCTAATTGAAAAATTGGAAAATCATGAAGTGTTACTAGTTGGACGATATTTGGAATCGATGAACTAGTGGGAGCTTTATGATTTGTTGTTTTTCTAGAACATTAGAAAAGTGTAACTGACTACACACGTAACCGTTCTAATTGAAAAACCGGAAAGTCATGAAATGTTGCTAGTTAGACGATATTTGGAATCAATGAACTAGTGGGAGTTTCTATGATTTGTTGTTTTTTCTGGAAACAATAGAACTATGTACGAAAGATTTTCTAATCGAAAAAATCGGAAATTCATAAAAATAAAGCATTGCTCGTTAGACGGTATTTGGAACCGATAAACTAGTGGGAGCTTTAATGTTATGATTTGTTGTTTTTCGGGTATATTAGAAAATCCGAGAAGTCTCGACGAGTAACACTCGAAATAGACATCCCACGGTTCAAGAGTAGTGTCTACTCAAACGAACCGGCATTGGTTCAAGAAGCTTTTCCATTCATTGAAAGTCAAGAATGGGAGAATATGTCTAAAAGTGTTAGTCACCTAAACCGAGAAAATTTTAAGGCCGAACCGAAAATTAATTAACGAAAATCATAGGATAAGGACGGTGATTTTGGATCACCAACCTATGAATCCTTGGTGATTTTCTCGAGCTAAGTTCTTTGGAAGAACAAGGTAGCGAGTGCATTTAACGATTAAAAGAGTAAACAACGGGCGAGTTAATTTTAGCTAGAATAGTGGGAGTGATATAAGGAAATGAATCTCGGATTCAATCCTTGGATATCGCGAAAGATTTATTTTTCGTTTAAGATTCGTTGGAACGAATGGATTTACCTTCTATTCGATAATTTGTTTGTCGTATAGAAAGTGAATATACCATTTGTAGTACGAATCCAAGACTCGGACTTTTGTTTGATAAAGTCAAAACCACTTACAACTCTATTTGAAATATGTATATAAAACACATCTTAAGAACTATTAAAAGCAATTGGTTTCTATATTTAGATAAACGCTTCTTCATATTCCATACTTAGTGCATAGTCCCTAAAAGACAAGACTTGAAGAGGCGCTCGGGGTGATTCCTTTTCTCCCGGTCCGGTTAGATTGTCTTAAAGGTTCAATGACTAAGTTTCCTTTCAATTTGGAAAGGATAATGGTTATAAAGAAGTAACATTGCTTGTTCATGACGACCTTCGGGGTCTGATGAAAGAAACAAGCTAGTAGGAGCTTCGAGTAGTGACTTCTTGTCGATAACTATTCAAAAACTCCGGCAAGTTTATCCAAAATATTTAGAGGTTTTCTCTGTTTTCAACGAGAGATGGAGTATTCTATACTCATAAATGGGCCATCACATAGTCCTAGGGACCGATGCTCGGTACGCTCATAGTGAAATGTTTTCACTAAGGAAGAAACCATTGAATTGCCTTTACATAGATGTGCCACAATACACTTTGCTTAACTCAATAAAGATATTGGAAGTGAAATAACGGTTTACATTGAAGTGTAGAACCGAGAAGTCTCGCCTAGAATATGCTTTGGAATTAACGGATAATGAGTGGATTCGGTTCACCCAAATTCCGTCAATATAAGCATTTAGCACATGATGCTTGATGGTTTGACTGAATTTCGCGTACACGTTCGGTCGGTGACCAATCGTTATATATCTTGTAGCATTGAGAAAAAGGTTCGTTATCGAGATTCTTGACATCGGGAAGGGACGGTTATCTTTGTTTCATCCTTTCGATAGAGTCTATGAACAACAAACCTTGAACCTTGGAGTACGGTTACTCAAGGTAGTTACTAACGATTAAAATCGACCACATCCAACATCGGTTGTTGGTGATAACACTAAATACTACTAAACTAGATCGAAATTTCGATCCACCCGAATGTAGTGGGAGTATGGTTTACCCATTACCCATTACGGGTTCGTGGACTTTGTAGTCCGAGGATCGATTGATGACCTATGGCTCTTTTGTGAGCGGTATAGGATTACGATAATAGAAGTTGGTTTAATGGCCATAACCCCGTGAATGGAGTTCGGTACTCCAATTACCCGTTCATGCTCTTGTAGAACCACCTGAGCGTCTCAGGCCCAGTGGGAGTAATTGGATCTACACGGAAAAGAGTAGAATGAGTTCGGTATTGCATGATTTCGTTCAAAAGCAGAAAATAGGGGTGATTCCCTGAGACTTTCTTGCCAAACAAACGGAGTCTGGATTCATTCGAAACAAAAGGGTATTGACTTATGAACTTATGACAGGATGACTGTCAAGGCTTATATCCTTTGTGGATAAAAAGCAAACCTCTCGGTCATTGGAAGTCATATATTTCTACAATGTGTGGATTTGACCAGAATATTGATAAGTCTTTTGTAGACTGGATATCAATTTTAGTACAGTAGTGAATATATATATTAGTGTTTGTGAAGGATAACACTGCACCAGTTGGAATCAACATGGGTGTGTTATCTGAAGTCAGAATCTGACAATGCCACAATTCTCTGCAACAGAGATTTGGACAACATTCTTAAGAGTTTGACTCGGTCGAATTCATTAGAATCGATCCTTTGGTTTCCCATCCATCTTATTGGTTAAGATGATGCATCCGTGTATGCAACATTCAACGAGGAAGTTCTACCCTATGCCTCGGGAATGACTCTCTAAATCTTCGGATCAAGAGAAATGGGATAGATTCTCTTTCTAGTAAGAGATGGTCAGGTTATTGAACGTCAACTTTGATCGAATCTTAGATTCGGCGGTTAACAAAGCAAGTTTAGTATGTCCTTTAGTATCTTGAAGAGAACGAGGAACAATATGCGGACATATTCATGTGTGAACTTGGATATGTGTGATACACTGATTTTGACTTTAAGTCAGATTGAGGATGATCGTTAAGTCGATCTCGGGCTCAGTGTTTACTCAGTACCACATGATTTGATAGACCGGTAACGTTTCGATTCTACGGAACGTCTCGAGCCGACAACCTGACTAATCATTAAGACACATGACATTTAGATGTAGGTACTCCCCGAGTCACTGACCTATCCTACGACGGCATACTCGGAGTGTATTTTGGAATCTGAAATGGTTATGACATGCTTAGTGGGTACTAGAATACGGGATGAGTCTCCATTGCTTTAGAGCAAGTGGGAGATGTAGTTTGTTGTATTCTAAATAATAGGGTGTGCTCTAAAACAATTAATCACATGCTTTCGTGCAAGTGGGAGATTGTTAGGTGTGATGCCCGAAAGACAATTTTTGTAATTGTTTTATTTAATAAATGAATTGACATTATTACTCATATTTATTATTCTCATAATCACCGATGTGACAATAGTATTTACACTACAGAAAACCCTAAAGTATATCGTTTATGTAATCACTTAACTCAGTGTATGGTATATACACGGGAGGATTGAGTTAGTGAAGATGTACTTAAAATACAATTAGCCCGTAGTGAAGTTAATCGAGAGTATCGGGTCTCTCCTTTAACGTGCTATTAATGCGCCCAGAACACAGTTGGTGTGATTGTCTTATCCGGACTTTCGGTTAAGAGAACCTAATGGGGCATTTATATATGATAGATATATCATATAGGGCTGGACCGATTTGATTAGAGTTCACGATATAATCCGTAATCGAGAAGTCTTATCGGATCAATGGATGATCATATTTATGGATATATCTTAATCCTGAGGTGATCACAGTCAACTACTTGAATCAGTATGAAGTTTGACTTGACGGTTAAGGATTACACTGAGTCTGTGGTCTGAATTACCCCATCTTGGCATTGTACTGGATTGAGTGAGTAGTCTGTGTTATCACAGATACGGAATCCATTCCTTCCATTTATGGAAGTAGATAGACACGCTCCCTTATTTGTTAATCCTAGAAACCGATCGATCGCGCGAGTTCATATCACACGATTGATCACCGGTGAGTTGTATGAATTAATTGATCACTAGGGGGTTAATGGTAAATAAGGATAAGAGGTTCTAAAAAGGGTTAACGGTAACTTCCCGATTTAGAATGAACATCTATGGAGGATTAATCCATATGTAATGATTATATCAATAGACGCTTATTATTATTCTCGTGAGGAGATAAATATAATCTCATAATCGGAGGAGTGCAGTCACGGGATTATGGTGGCATATTCCTGTGATTGATTTATCGAATATAATTATTCTATAATTATTTATTTGATTTATCGGAGCCGCCGATTATTAGTCCATGGTCCCCGACGTGCGCTCCTAATATAGCATAGCTATTCTCGGACGTCGAATCCTAATAATATTAATTTAGTTCTTATTGGACTTTATTAAAACGATATGTGAATTAATTGTTTAGTGGACTATTAAATTAGTTGGGCTAAATAATTAAATATGTGGAAAAGACATTTTCCATAATCTTGGCCCAATTGTGTTATAGCCCAAAAATTAATTATGACTAGGTCATGAATTAAAAGTGGCGCCCCCCTCTTATTTTTGGAACAAGAAATTAGTTTTCTTGTGATTAATAAGACATGTGCATAAAATATTTATTGGATAAATATTTATGGAAAGAAATAAAGATAAAGATTATTCTAGATTTGTTCTAGAATATTTTGGGATTATCTTTTATCTAATAGGATTATCATAATTGATTTTGTATTAATTATAAAATCCTTGGGGCTTAAGTTTTACTCTCCTATATAAAGAGAGTTCTCCCAAGCCAAAGAACACACTACAATTTTCGACTTCTACCTCTTAGAGAGGAGAAAGAAAATTTCGGCCAAGGGGAGACAAGGGGAAAATCTTGGAGATTTTTCCGGGTAGCATATCGGAAGGGTTCGAGTCGAGAATTTCCTTCCACCGGGAGTTGCTTGGATCACACGTACGGAAGATCGTGGTGCTCTTCACGCTTTCCTTCGTTCATCCTATTGCGGTTCTTCAACTTGGATTTTGAGATCCAAGAGGTATGATCTACAACCCCTTGTAGATATAGATCTAGTTGTTTTATTACGTATATATTATAGATCTAGATCCATTAAATCGTTTCCGCCGCGGATGGTATTACTAACGGTGGTATCGGTCGCCATGGTGATCTATATTTATACGTATAAAATATTAGATCTAGGAGTGGTAAAACATGTAGATTTTTTCCCAATTTTTTTTTTGGGGGCCGATGCATATGTTTATTTTTTATGCTTATGAATGTCGTGGTTGAAGAGATGGATTGGGGTTGGCACTGTTTACCCGTTAGATCTATTGTAAACTCATATAAACGATGAAAATTCGTCCATATGAGTATAGGAAATTATGTAATTCTTTTTTTATTGCAATTTTAATTTCCAGAAAATAGATCTGTTTAGTATTTTACCTTTTCCCGTTGATCGAACCGTTGAAACGAAGATCCCTCCGGTCAGAATCAAGATTAGAAGATGATGATCAACTCCACAAATTTTGGCGTCGATCAGAGTCCGTTTCGATATCCGTTTGATGCTGCGAAGAGGCTGCTGTAACAGAAAAACGCAGGATTTACAGAAACACTATCTGTGACTTCCTCGATTTTCTGGGAGAGTTTGGACCGTTGAAAAGCAAATCCGACCGTTCAGATTTATCAAATTTGAGTTTTGGACGCACCATAAAAATTTCAGGTCAATCGGGATTCATCTCGATTCCCGATCTGCCTCAGGAAGTCCTTGATGCAGTGCAGTTAAAGTCAGATTCAGCAGCAAGTTTGGCGGTTTACTGGAGAAAATTGGTAAGTCAAAGCACCGATCCAACCGTCCATATTGAAGTTCAAGGAGTAAAGATAAGATCTGGAAAGTTTCGTCCCGATCCGAGTTCGTTTGGTTTACCGATCATCGAAGAGTTCGTACAGCTGCAGATTTAGTTAGAAAGTAGTAAACCCTAGTTAGGGTTTTGGTTTTTATTTTCTAATAGATTAGATACGGGGGTGCCAACGATCCATCTCGGTGTTTAAATTTTCCGCACTTTATTTTTTATGTGTTTGATCGTAAAATAGATATAAAATCGGAATTGCCATGACATGCATCATATCATAAATCCACTCCATGCATACATGTAGAATTTTAATTTTGGAAATTAAAATAGGCATGTATACAAACTCGTGTAATTAGTTGAAATTTAATTAATACGTGGTAATTAATTAATTTAGTAACTAATTAAAGATCCGAGGACGGGTTATGAAATCGTTAAGCCTTTCGGTGTGTGTTCTCGGTGAACCGCCTTAAAGCACAAACGAGATCACGTTTTCAATTCGTAGTGTCTACGAGATTGAATGATGGTAAAAGAACAATAAATCTTGGATAAAAACGGTTCGCCTATAGGTTGGGTGGTCAACTGAGCTAGGCTCGACCGACTTAACCCTCCTAGTGTGATGCATGCACGGGGGTCCGGCAAGACTAAGCTACACCGGAGAATGGAGGGGTGATTCCTTCTTATCTCAATGAGGCTGTCTTGACCCGATTTCGTCCGACTGTCACATATGTTCCAACGAATAGGACGGGTAGGCTTGCCTACGTTACCGACACCATTCGGAATCCTTGATTTGATGTACTTTTATGTTAACATCAAAAAGACGTGGTTAGTTAACCCACCACCACTTCCAAAATATTGAGTGGGAGCGGGGGAGGCGACAGCCAACCCCACGGCCTCTACTATAGATACAAGTAAGTGAGAGAAGGGTGACGCCTCGAGGCGCTTTGATTTCGTCCCCCTAAGGATGGTGTTCGCCCCTATCAACATTCATGGCTTGGTCTCCGAAAGGATAGGATTTCTGGGTACTCGTCGGGTCACTGACCTATCCTAAGACGGCATACTCGGGGCGTACCTAAGAGATCCAATATAGTAGGTCACATTCATCATGGGTATTTTTGGAAATATCTAGGCTAAAAAAGGAAGGTAGTCAATGAATAAAGGGATGTTCGATTCTCGTGGGATGTTCGATTCTCACAAGTTATTCATTGATGAGATTGTCTCGATTTAACCGTCATCTCTTTGACCTACCCTAAGGCGGCACTGAGATGCGAGGTTAAAACCTTGGAATGGTAGAGTAGACTTAATTTTAGTTTACAATTCCTAAAATTTAATATAGTAGTGTTAAACTTGAATTAATATATGTCATTTTATTTACGGCATTATCCCTTACTGAATTGCTTAAAATTTATAATTGACTAGTATTGACTTTGTTAAAAAGTGGAAAGTAACTAGGACGTTGAACTAGTTAATCGATAATGCAATTAATTTTCGAAAGAGATATTTTCTCTTAAGCCTTTTAAAAACCAGTGACATATACTAGTGTCATTCCTGTCAAACGGAAGACAAACTTAGTTTAAAGGTGACTTTGGACTTTGAAATTCTTCTAGTGAATTTTGAGTATGTAGTAATTACACGAGTAATTTTCTAATTGAAAAATTGGAAAATCATGAAGTGTTACTAGTTGGACGATATTTGGAATCGATGAACTAGTGGGAGCTTTATGATTTGTTGTTTTTCTAGAACATTAGAAAAGTGTAAATGACTACACACGTAACCGTTCTAATTGAAAAACCGGAAAGTCATGAAATGTTGCTAGTTAGACGATATTTGGAATCGATGAACTAGTGGGAGTTTCTATGATTTGTTGTTTTTTTTCGGAAACAATAGAACTATGTACGAAAGATTTTCTAATCGAAAAAATCGGAAATTCATAAAAATAAAGCATTGCTCGTTAGACGGTATTTGGAACCGATAAACTAGTGGGAGCTTTAATGTTATGATTTGTTGTTTTTCGGGTATATTAGAAAATCCGAGAAGTCTCGACGAGTAACACTCGAAATAGACATCCCACGGTTCAAGAGTAGTGTCTACTCAAACGAACCGCTGGTTCAAGACTGTTTCCATTCATTGAAAGTCAAGAATGGGAGAATATGTCTAAAAGTGTTAGTCACCTAAACTGAGAAAATTTTAAGGCTAAACCGAAAATTAATTAACTGAAAATCATAGGATAAGGACAGTGATTTTGGATCACCAACCTATGAATCCTTGGTGATTTTCTCGAGCTAAGTTCTTTGGAAGAACAAGGTAGCAGTGCATTTAACGATTAAAAGAGTAAACAACGGGCGATTAATTTTAGCTAGAATAGTGGGAGTGATATAAGGAAATGAATCTCGGATTCAATCCTTGGATATCGCAAAGATTTATTTTTCTCGTTTAAGATTCGTTGGAACGAATGGATTTACCTTCTATTCGATAATTTGTTTGTCGTATAGAAAGTGAATATACCATTTGTAGTACGAATCCAAGACTCGGACTTTTGTTTGATAAAGTCAAAACCACTTACAACTATTTGAAATATGTATATAAAACACATCTTAAGAACTATTAAAAGCAATTGGTTTCTATATTTAGATAAACGCTTCTTCATATTCCATACTTAGTGCATAGTCCCTAAAAGACAAGACTTGAAGACTGGCTCAGGGTGATTCCTTTTCTCCCAGTCTGGTTAGATTGTCTTAAAGGTTCAATGACTAAGTTTCCTTTCAATTTGGAAAGGATAATGGTTATAAAGAAGTAACATTGCTTGTTCATGACGACCTTCGGGGTCTGATGAAAGAAACAAGCTAGTAGGAGCTTCTGAGTAGTGACTTCTTGTCTGATAACTATTCAAAAACTCCGGCAAGTTTATCCAAAATATTTAGAGGTTTTCTCTGTTTTCAACAGAGATGGAGTATTCTATACTCATAAATGGGCCATCACATAGTCCTAGGGACCGATGCTCGGTTCCGCCTCATAGTGAAATGTTTTCACTAAGGAAGAAACCATTGAATTGCCTTTACATAGATGTGCCACAATACACTGCTTAACTCAATAAAGATATTGGAAGTGAAATAACGGTTTACATTGAAGTGTAGAACCGAGAAGTCTACCTAGAATATGCTTTGGAATTAACGGATAATGAGTGGATTCGGTTCACCCAAATTCCGTCAATATAAGCATTTAGCACATGATGCTTGATGGTTTGACTGGAATTTCGCGTACACGTTCGGTCGTTGACCAATCGTTATATATCTTGTAGCATTGAGAAAAAGGTTCGTTATCGGATTCTTGACATCGGGAAGGGACGGTTATCTTTGTTTCATCCTTTCGATAGAGTCTATGAACAACAAACCTTGAACCTTGGAGTACGGTTACTCAAGGTAGTTACTAACCGATTAAAATCGAGACCACATCCAACATCGGTTGTTGGTGATAACACTAAATACTACTAAACTAGATCGAATTTCGATCCACCCGTAATGTAGTGGGAGTATGGTTTACCCATTACCCATTACGGGTTCGTGGACTTTGTAGTCTCGAGGATCGATTGATGACCTATGGCTCTTTTGTGAGCGGATAGGATTCGATAATAGAAGTTGGTTTAATGGCCATAACCCCGTGAATGGAGTTCGGTACTCCAATTCTCGTTCATGCTCTTGTAGAACCACCGAGCGTCTCGGGCCCAAAGGGAGTAATTGGATCTACACGGAAAAGAGTAGAATGAGTTCGGTATTGCATGATTTCGTTCAAAAGCGAGAAAATAGGGGTGATTCCCCGAGACTTTCTTGCCAAACAAACGGAGTCCGGATTCATTCGAAACAAAAGGTATTGACTTATGAACTTATGACAGGATGATCACGTCAAGGCTTATATCCTTTGTGGATAAAAAGCAAACCTCTCGGTCATTGGAAGTCATATATTTCTACAATGTGTGGATTTGACCGAATATTGATAAGTCTTTTGTAGACCGGATATCAATTTTAGTACAAATAGTGAATATATATATTAGTGTTTGTGAAGGATAACACTAAACCCGCTTGGAATCAACATGGGTGTGTTATCTCGAAGTCGAATCGACAATGCCACAATTCTCTCGCAACGAGAGATTTGGACAACATTCTTAAGAGTTTGACTCGGTCGAATTCATTAGAATCGATCCTCATCGGTTTCCCATCCATCTTATTGGTTAAGATGATGCATCCGTGTATGCAACATTCAACGAGGAAGTTCTACCCTATGCCTCGGAATGACTCTCTAAATCTTCGGATCAAGAGAAATGGGATAGATTCTCTTTCTAGTAAGAGATGGTCGTGTTATTGAACGTCAACTTTGATCGAATCTTAGATTCGGCGGTTAACAAAGCAAGTTTAGTATGTCCTTTAGTATCTTGAAGAGAACGAGGAACAATATGCGGACATATTCATGTGTGAACTTGGATATGTGTGATACACCGATTTTGACTTTAAGTCGATTGAGGATGATCGTTAAGTCGATCTCGGGCTCGTGTTTACTCGCACCACATGATTTGATAGACCGGTAACGTTTCGATTCTACGGAACGTCTCGAGCCGACAACCCGACTAATCATTAAGACACATGACATTTAGATGTAGGTACTCCCGAGTCACCGACCTATCCTACGACGGCATACTCGGAGTGTATTTTGGAATCAAATGGTTATGACATGCTTAGTGGGTACTAGAATACGGGATGAGTCTCCATTGCTTTAGAGCAAGTGGGAGATGTAGTTTGTTGTATTCTAAATAATAGGGTGTGCTCTAAAACAATTAATCACATGCTTTCGTGCAAGTGGGAGATTGTTAGGTGTGATGCCCGAAAGACAATTTTTGTAATTGTTTTATTTAATAAATGAATTGACATTATTACTCATATTTATTATTCTCATAATCACCGATGTGACAATAGTATTTACACTACGTAAAACCCTAAAGTATATCGTTTATGTAATCACTTAACTCGGTGTATGGTATATACACGGGAGGATTGAGTTAGTGAAGATGTACTTAAAATACAATTAGCCCGTAGTGAAGTTAATCGAGAGTATCGGGTCTCTCCTTTAACGTGCTATTAATGCGCCCGAACACGAATTGGTGTGATTGTCTTATCCGGACTTTCGGTTAAGAGAACCTAATGGGGCATTTATATATGATAGATATATCATATAGTATCGGACCGATTTGATTAGAGTTCACGATATAATCCGTAATCGAGAAGTCTTATCGGATCAATGGATGATCATATTTATGGATATATCTTAATCCCGAGGTGATCACGAACAACTACTTGAATCGGTATGAAGTTTGACTTGACGGTTAAGGATTACACCGAGTCCGTGGTCCGAATTACCCCATCTTGGCATTGTACTTGGATTGAGTGAGTAGTCCGTGTTATCACGATACGGAATCCATTCCTTCCATTTATGGAAGTAGATAGACACGCTTCCTTTATTTGTTAATCCTAGAAACTGATCGATCGCGCGAGTTCATATCACACCGATTGATCACCAAAGGTGAGTTGTATGAATTAATTGATCACTAGGGGGTTAATGGTAAATAAGGATAAGAGGTTCTAAAAAGGGTTAACGGTAACTTCCCGATTTAGAATGAACAATCTATGGAGGATTAATCCATATGTAATGATTATATCAATAGACGCTTATTATTATTCTCGTGAGGAGATAAATATAATCTCATAATCGGAGGAGTGCGATCACGGGATTATGGTGGCATATTCCCGTGATTGATTTATCGAATATAATTATTCTATAATTATTTATTTGATTTATCGGAGCCGCTGATTATTAGTCCATGGTCCCCGACGTGCCTCCTAATATAGCATAGCTATTCTCGGACGTCGAATCCTAATAATATTAATTTAGTTCTTATTGGACTTTATTAAAACGATATGTGAATTAATTGTTTAGTGGACTATTAAATTAGTTGGGCTAAATAATTAAATATGTGGAAAAGACATTTTCCATAATCTTGCTACCAATTGTGTTATAGCCCAAAAATTAATTATGACTAGGTCATGAATTAAAAGTGGCGCCCCCCTCTTATTTTTGGAACAAGAAATTAGTTTTCGTGATTAATAAGATACGCGCATAAAATATTTATTGGATAAATATTTATGGAAAGAAATAAAGATAAAGATTATTCTAGATTTGTTCTAGAATATTTTGGGATTATCTTTTATCTAATAGGATTATCATAATTGATTTTGTATTAATTATAAAATCCTTGGGGCTTAAGTTTTACTCTCCTATATAAAGAGAGTTCTCCCAAGCCAAAGAACACACTACAATTTTCGACTTCTACCTCTTAGAGAGGAGAAAGAAAATTTCGGCCAAGGGAGACAAGGGGAAAATCTTGGAGATTTTTCCGGGTAGCATATCGGAAGGGTTCGAGTCGAGAATTTCCTTCCACCGGGAGTTGCTTGGATCACACGTACGGAAGATCGTGGTGCTCTTCACGCTTTCCTTCGTTCATCCTATTGCGGTTCTTCAACTTGGATTTTGAGATCCAAGAGGTATGATCTACAACCCCTTGTAGATATAGATCTAGTTGTTTTATTACGTATATATTATAGATCTAGATCCATTAAATCGTTTCCGCTGCGGATGGTATTACTAACAAGTGGTATCGGTCGCCATGGTGATCTATATTTATACGTATAAAATATTAGATCTAGGAGTGGTAAAACATGTAGATTTTTTGTCCCAATTTTTTTTTTTTTTGGGGCCGATGCATATGTTTATTTTTTATGCTTATGAATGTCGTGGTTGAAGAGATGGATTGGGGTTGGCACTCGTTTACCCGTTAGATCTATTGTAAACTCATATAAACGATGAAAATTCGTCCATATGAGTATAGGAAATTATGTAATTCTTTTTTTATTGCAATTTTAATTTCCAGAAAATAGATCTGTTTAGTATTTTACCTTTTCCCGTTGATCGAACCGTTGAAACGAAGATCCCTCCGGTCAGAATCAAGATTAGAAGATGATGATCAACTCCACAAATTTTGGCGTCGATCAGAGTCCGTTTCGATATCCGTTTGATGCTGCGAAGAGGCTGCTGTAACAGAAAAACGCAGGATTTACAGAAACACTATCTGTGACTTCCTCGATTTTCTGGGAGAGTTTGGACCGTTGAAAAGCAAATCCGACCGTTCAGATTTATCAAATTTGAGTTTTGGACGCACCATAAAAATTTCAGGTCAATCGGGATTCATCTCGATTCCCGATCTGCCTCAGGAAGTCCTTGATGCAGTGCAGTTAAAGTCAGATTCAGCAGCAAGTTTGGCGGTTTACTGAGAAAATTGGTAAGTCAAAGCACCGATCCAACCGTCCATATTGAAGTTCAAGGAGTAAAGATAAGATCTGGAAAGTTTCGTCCCGATCCGAGTTCGTTTGGTTTACCGATCATCGAAGAGTTCGTACAGCTGCAGATTTAGTTAGAAAGTAGTAAACCCTAGTTAGGGTTTTGGTTTTTATTTTCTAATAGATTAGATACGGGGGTGCCAACGATCCATCTCGGTGTTTAAATTTTCCGCACTTTATTTTTTATGTGTTTGATCGTAAAATAGATATAAAATCGGAATTGCCATGACATGCATCATATCATAAATCCACTCCATGCATACATGTAGAATTTTAATTTTGGAAATTAAAATAGGCATGTATACAAACTCGTGTAATTAGTTGAAATTTAATTAATACGTGGTAATTAATTAATTTAGTAACTAATTAAAGATCCGAGGACGGGTTATGAAATCGTTAAGCCTTTCGGTGTGTGTTCTCGGTGAACCGCCTTAAAGCACAAACGAGATCACGTTTTCAATTCGTAGTGTCTACGAGATTGAATGATGGTAAAAGAACAATAAATCTTGGATAAAAACGGTTCGCCTATAGGTTGGGTGGTCAACTGAGCTAGGCTCGACCGACTTAACCCTCCTAGTGTGATGCATGCACGGGGGTCCGGCAAGACTAAGCTACACCGGAGAATGGAGGGGTGATTCCTTCTTATCTCAATGAGGCTGTCTTGACCCGATTTCGTCCGACTGTCACATATGTTCCAACGAATAGGACGGGTAGGCTTGCCTACGTTACCGACACCATTCGGAATCCTTGATTTGATGTACTTTTATGTTAACATCAAAAAGACGTGGTTAGTTAACCCACCACCACTTCCAAAATATTGAGTGGGAGCGGGGAGGCGACGCCCAAACCCCACGGCCTCTACTATAGATACAAGTAAGTGAGAGAAGGGTGACGCCTCGAGGCGCTTTGATTTCGTCCCCCTAAGGATGGTGTTCGCCCCTATCAACATTCATGGCTTGGTCTCCGAAAGGATAGGATTTCTGGGTACTCGTCGGGTCACTGACCTATCCTAAGACGGCATACTCGGGGCGTACCTAAGAGATCCAATATAGTAGGTCACATTCATCATGGGTATTTTTGGAAATATCTAGGCTAAAAAAGGAAGGTAGTCAATGAATAAAGGGATGTTCGATTCTCGTGGGATGTTCGATTCTCACAAGTTATTCATTGATGAGATTGTCTCGATTTAACCGTCATCTCTTTGACCTACCCTAAGGCGGCACTGAGATGCGAGGTTAAAACCTTGGAATGGTAGAGTAGACTTAATTTTAGTTTACAATTCCTAAAATTTAATATAGTAGTGTTAAACTTGAATTAATATATGTCATTTTATTTACAAGATTATCCCTTACTAAATTGCTTAAAATTTATAATTGACTAGTATTGACTTTGTTAAAAAGTGGAAAGTAACTAGGACGTTGAACTAGTTAATCATAATGCAATTAATTTTCGAAAGAGATATTTTCTCTTAAGCCTTTTAAAAACCAGTGACATATACTAGTGTCATTCCTGTCAAACGGAAGACAAACTTAGTTTAAAGGTGACTTTGGACTTTGAAATTCTTCTAGTGAATTTTGAGTATGTAGTAATTACACGAGTAATTTTCTAATTGAAAAATTGGAAAATCATGAAGTGTTACTAGTTGGACGATATTTGGAATCGATGAACTAGTGGGAGCTTTATGATTTGTTGTTTTTCTAGAACATTAGAAAAGTGTAACTGACTACACACGTAACCGTTCTAATTGAAAAACCGGAAAGTCATGAAATGTTGCTAGTTAGACGATATTTGGAATCAATGAACTAGTGGGAGTTTCTATGATTTGTTGTTTTTTCTGGAAACAATAGAACTATGTACGAAAGATTTTCTAATCGAAAAAATCGGAAATTCATAAAAATAAAGCATTGCTCGTTAGACGGTATTTGGAACCGATAAACTAGTGGGAGCTTTAATGTTATGATTTGTTGTTTTTCGGGTATATTAGAAAATCCGAGAAGTCTCGACGAGTAACACTCGAAATAGACATCCCACGGTTCAAGAGTAGTGTCTACTCAAACGAACCGCTGGTTCAAGACTGTTTCCATTCATTGAAAGTCAAGAATGGGAGAATATGTCTAAAAGTGTTAGTCACCTAAACCGAGAAAATTTTAAGGCCGAACCGAAAATTAATTAACCGAAAATCATAGGATAAGGACAAGTGATTTTGGATCACCAACCTATGAATCCTTGGTGATTTTCTCGAGCTAAGTTCTTTGGAAGAACAAGGTAGCAAGTGCATTTAACGATTAAAAGAGTAAACAACGGCGCTAATTTTAGCTAGAATAGTGGGAGTGATATAAGGAAATGAATCTCGGATTCAATCCTTGGATATCGCAGAAGATTTATTTTTCTCGTTTAAGATTCGTTGGAACGAATGGATTTACCTTCTATTCGATAATTTGTTTGTCGTATGAAAGTGAATATACCATTTGTAGTACGAATCCAAGACTCGGACTTTTGTTTGATAAAGTCAAAACCACTTACAACTCGCTGAAATATGTATATAAAACACATCTTAAGAACTATTAAAAGCAATTGGTTTCTATATTTAGATAAACGCTTCTTCATATTCCATACTTAGTGCATAGTCCCTAAAAGACAAGACTTGAAGACGGCTCGGGTGATTCCTTTTCTCCCAAATCTCCGGTTAGATTGTCTTAAAGGTTCAATGACTAAGTTTCCTTTCAATTTGGAAAGGATAATGGTTATAAAGAAGTAACATTGCTTGTTCATGACGACCTTCGGGGTCCGATGAAAGAAACAAGCTAGTAGGAGCTTCGAGTAGTGACTTCTTGTCCGATAACTATTCAAAAACTCCGGCAAGTTTATCCAAAATATTTAGAGGTTTTCTCTCGTTTTCAACGTAGAGATGGAGTATTCTATACTCATAAATGGGCCATCACATAGTCCTAGGGACTGATGCTCGGTCTGCCTCATAGTGAAATGTTTTCACTAAGGAAGAAACCATTGAATTGCCTTTACATAGATGTGCCACAATACACTGCTTAACTCAATAAAGATATTGGAAGTGAAATAACGGTTTACATTGAAGTGTAGAACCGAGAAGTCTGCCTAGAATATGCTTTGGAATTAACGGATAATGAGTGGATTCGGTTCACCCAAATTCCGTCAATATAAGCATTTAGCACATGATGCTTGATGGTTTGACTGGGAATTTCGCGTACACGTTCGGTCGTTGACCAATCGTTATATATCTTGTAGCATTGAGAAAAAGGTTCGTTATCGATTCTTGACATCGGGAAGGGACGGTTATCTTGTTTCATCCTTTCGATGAGTCTATGAACAACAAACCTTGAACCTTGGAGTACGGTTACTCAAGGTAGTTACTAACCGATTAAAATCGACCACATCCAACATCGGTTGTTGGTGATAACACTAAATACTACTAAACTAGATCGAATTTCGATCCACCCGTAATGTAGTGGGAGTATGGTTTACCCATTACCCATTACGGGTTCGTGGACTTTGTAGTCCGAGGATCGATTGATGACCTATGGCTCTTTTGTGAGCAGTATAGGATTCTGATAATAGAAGTTGGTTTAATGGCCATAACCCTGTGAATGGAGTTCGGTACTCCAATTCGTTCATGCTCTTGTAGAACCACCCGAGCGTCTCGGCCCAAAGGGGGAGTAATTGGATCTACACGGAAAAGAGTAGAATGAGTTCGGTATTGCATGATTTCGTTCAAAAGCGTAAAAATAGGGGTGATTCCCCGAGACTTTCTTGCCAAACAAACGGAGTCCGGATTCATTCGAAACAAAAGGGTATTGACTTATGAACTTATGACAGATGACCGTCAAGGCTTATATCCTTTGTGGATAAAAAGCAAACCTCTCGGTCATTGGAAGTCATATATTTCTACAATGTGTGGATTTGACCGAATATTGATAAGTCTTTTGTAGACCGGATATCAATTTTAGTACAAATAGTGAATATATATATTAGTGTTTGTGAAGGATAACACCGCACCAAATTGGAATCAACATGGGTGTGTTATCCGAAGTCGAAATCGACAATGCCACAATTCTCTCGCAACGAGAGATTTGGACAACATTCTTAAGAGTTTGACTCGGTCGAATTCATTAGAATCGCCACCGGTTTCCCATCCATCTTATTGGTTAAGATGATGCATCCGTGTATGCAACATTCAACGAGGAAGTTCTACCCTATGCCTCGGAATGACTCTCTAAATCTTCGGATCAAGAGAAATGGGATAGATTCTCTTTCTAGTAAGAGATGGTCGGTTATTGAACGTCAACTTTGATCGAATCTTAGATTCGGCGGTTAACAAAGCAAGTTTAGTATGTCCTTTAGTATCTTGAAGAGAACGAGGAACAATATGCGGACATATTCATGTGTGAACTTGGATATGTGTGATACACCGATTTTGACTTTAAGTCGTATTGAGGATGATCGTTAAGTCGATCTCGGGCTCGTGTTTACTCGCACCACATGATTTGATAGACCGGTAACGTTTCGATTCTACGGAACGTCTCGAGCCGACAACCCGACTAATCATTAAGACACATGACATTTAGATGTAGGTACTCCCCGAGTCACTGACCTATCCTACGACGGCATACTCGGAGTGTATTTTGGAATCTGAAATGGTTATGACATGCTTAGTGGGTACTAGAATACGGGATGAGTCTCCATTGCTTTAGAGCAAGTGGGAGATGTAGTTTGTTGTATTCTAAATAATAGGGTGTGCTCTAAAACAATTAATCACATGCTTTCGTGCAAGTGGGAGATTGTTAGGTGTGATGCCCGAAAGACAATTTTTGTAATTGTTTTATTTAATAAATGAATTGACATTATTACTCATATTTATTATTCTCATAATCACCGATGTGACAATAGTATTTACACTACGTAAAACCCTAAAGTATATCGTTTATGTAATCACTTAACTCGGTGTATGGTATATACACGGGAGGATTGAGTTAGTGAAGATGTACTTAAAATACAATTAGCCCGTAGTGAAGTTAATCGAGAGTATCGGGTCTCTCCTTTAACGTGCTATTAATGCGCCCGAACACGCTTGGTGTGATTGTCTTATCCGGACTTTCGGTTAAGAGAACCTAATGGGGCATTTATATATGATAGATATATCATATATGGGTCGGACCGATTTGATTAGAGTTCACGATATAATCCGTAATCGAGAAGTCTTATCGGATCAATGGATGATCATATTTATGGATATATCTTAATCCCGAGGTGATCACAACAACTACTTGAATCGGTATGAAGTTTGACTTGACGGTTAAGGATTACACCGAGTCCGTGGTCCGAATTACCCCATCTTGGCATTGTACTTGGATTGAGTGAGTAGTCCGTGTTTATCACGTATACGGAATCCATTCCTTCCATTTATGGAAGTAGATAGACAGTTCCCTTATTTGTTAATCCTAGAAACCGATCGATCGCGCGAGTTCATATCACACCGATTGATCACCAAAGTGAGTTGTATGAATTAATTGATCACTAGGGGGTTAATGGTAAATAAGGATAAGAGGTTCTAAAAAGGGTTAACGGTAACTTCCCGATTTAGAATGAACAGTCTATGGAGGATTAATCCATATGTAATGATTATATCAATAGACGCTTATTATTATTCTCGTGAGGAGATAAATATAATCTCATAATCGGAGGAGTGCAGTCACGGGATTATGGTGGCATATTCCTGTGATTGATTTATCGAATATAATTATTCTATAATTATTTATTTGATTTATCGGAGCCGCTGATTATTAGTCCATGGTCCCCGACGTGCCTCCTAATATAGCATAGCTATTCTCGGACGTCGAATCCTAATAATATTAATTTAGTTCTTATTGGACTTTATTAAAACGATATGTGAATTAATTGTTTAGTGGACTATTAAATTAGTTGGGCTAAATAATTAAATATGTGGAAAAGACATTTTCCATAATCTTGGCCCAATTGTGTTATAGCCCAAAAATTAATTATGACTAGGTCATGAATTAAAAGTGGCGCCCCCTCTTATTTTTGGAACAAGAAATTAGTTTTCTTGTGATTAATAAGACATGTGCATAAAAATATTTATTGGATAAATATTTATGGAAAGAAATAAAGATAAAGATTATTCTAGATTTGTTCTAGAATATTTTGGGATTATCTTTTATCTAATAGGATTATCATAATTGATTTTGTATTAATTATAAAATCCTTGGGGCTTAAGTTTTACTCTCCTATATAAAGAGAGTTCTCCCAAGCCAAAGAACACACTACAATTTTCGACTTCTACCTCTTAGAGAGGAGAAAGAAAATTTCGGCCAAGGGGAGACAAGGGGAAAATCTTGGAGATTTTTCCGGGTAGCATATCGAAAGGGTTCGAGTCGAGAATTCCTTCCACCGGGAGTTGCTTGGATCACACGTACGGAAGATCGTGGTGCTCTTCACGCTTTCCTTCGTTCATCCTATTGCGGTTCTTCAACTTGGATTTTGAGATCCAAGAGGTATGATCTACAACCCCCTTGTAGATATAGATCTAGTTGTTTTATTACGTATATATTATAGATCTAGATCCATTAAATCGTTTCCGCTGCGGATGGTATTACTAACAGTAACATGCTTAATTAAGGCACATACCTAGTGTAACACCCCGTTCCCGGATAGTGAGTCCTTATTCAAAAACGGAACGCTTAGCACGTATAATATTAAATAAATCTAATATTACACGTAAGCCTCTACTATATGGTATCGAGTTTAGCAAAACGGAAGCTAAAAAGAGTTGGCGAACACCATAAATTCTACTAAGAAAAGAACTCAACATACTAAAGATATAAAGTTTTACCACAACGATTTCTCCAAAGTCTCACAAAAGAAAAACGAAGCCTTAAAGCAAATACAATCTTTCTTATAAAAGTCTAGAAATAAAAGAACAACATTTGTCTAGAAAGATAAACAACAATGTTTAGTACACCGGAAATAATAAAATAGGAATTGAAACATCCACAAGCATCAACAAAAGTCTTCCTCGTAATCCTCAACAAGCTCGTAGTCAACCTGTTCGTCTTCTCACCCGACAATGCATACAAAAGAAACATGCAAAGGAGGTAAGTACACAAGTACTTAGATAAGAGGTAGATGTTAATGAATAATTATGTTCTACAACGAAAAGGTTATTATTATGATTATAAGTAATCTTTATGGGACCGACTCAACTCTATGGTTCACTTCATGCTCATCAACATGTTGTGACTAATGGTTTCTAACTTAGCTTATCTTTGTTACATCAGTATTCAAGGACACTATGCAAGGTGCTACTCACCATGAAGTAACTGGGTGCAACATTTTGGTGAATCACACCAATAACCACGGAAGCCTATTCTGGTAGACTTCGATAGTGCACACGTTCGGCGAAGTCCTCCATACGTAGGGTATCAGGCTTACGGGGTTAAGTTCCTCCGTACGTAAGGCCTCAAAGACTTCAAAACGCCCGCACATCACGATATAGACTTGTGCCTTACCAAGAATGGATTGATGTTTAATCTTTTAGCTACAAAAGTAAGTTTATTATTGATTGTTAGCTAGCCACCTAAGTGTTTTCAAATAAGCTCCATCACATCTCCTACTCTCTTACTTAGACCCCTAGACACGGACAAGGCCTAGCAATTACACAGACATTGATGCTCCATAGTTCATCAAAGCACTAGCCCTTTCATGCCCTTCCGACGGTCCCGAACTTCAATTCCCTTGAAGAGTATATTCGGTGCCGGAACAAACGCATCAGAAGTTCAATCGATGGTTGTCACATTATTTCATCTTATTTAAGCTTATTACACAGTCTACAATTCATGTTAAACATCAGAATAATATTAGCCATAAAATCCATTGTCTACCAAATCATATATTGATATTTTCAGGAAAAAAAACAAATAATAATAAATGATAAATAGATAAATACACAACACATATATTTACTTACCGATACTAGTGCTTACTTGGTATCCAATTCTTTTATTTACACCAGCGAAATAGCAGGAAGAAAAAAATAAGCTTCTCAAATTATTTCACTCACGCCACATAATTAATCAACTACATAGTTAGTACCCTCACTTTTGTTTGAGAAACAAACACATATTTGTAGACAAAACCAGAATTATTAAATGTCAAGTGGCTTCATACTTTCTGCCGATGGTGTACAACAATTATGTACACTTGAAGGAAAGATAATGACTATGACTATCTTGCTAATTGATAAGATTAATTCTACGGGAACTAAAGGAAAAATGAGGTTCTGCAAATTGCTATATCAAGAATACGGTAGTAAAGAACACCTTTTTTTAAATCTAAACATCATAAAACATCAATTATTCAATAAGAAAACCCTCTTATCTTTTAGCAAGCAAAACAACCCAAAAAGACACGTCTGCCCTTTTTCGAAAAGTTGGGATATTACACCCAGTATTTGAAAAATTAGATTGCAGAAACAAAAGCCTTCAGAATGAATTCAACATAACCTATCTACACATAAAATTCTATAAAAGCTTTGACGGATAAGTCCTTTTTACTTTGATGGATAGGGGTAATATTAGCGTCACTATCTTCCTCTTGTAAAAAGTATTCCTGATGTAACAAAGATTCAACACAACCCAACTTACTAGCATGAAAACCCTAGCTTATACATAATATAGGAAAACATGCTAAACTTGCAGAAAACTAAGCTAACACGTACAACACCAACAAGGCTAAAAGCTAAGGTGGAGGTGATCCAGAATTGCTGCAGAGACGGTGACTCTTTTCCATTCACGGCCCACTAGATCGCGATGTATTTCTTAACACAATATTGAGAAATTATTATTGGTTTTATTCACACTTCTGAATGAATGATACAGTATATATATATACGGATACATAAATTCTAGAATCTTCCACTATAAATGCAAATATATATCTTCTACTATAAATATAATAAATACAAATATATACAAATATATATTATGCTAATACCACCCCTCAAGTTGGCCGGGGTAGAAGGCCCAACTTGCGACGCTGAAGAAGAAACGACGTCCACGGCAAAGATTTCGTAAGGCAATCGGCAAGTTGATCTTGAGAGTGGATGTGAGTGACACGAAGTTGACCCCGTTGAACGAGCTGACGAATGTAATGAAAGTCTATCGCAACATGCTTCATACGGTTGTGTAAAACAGGATTCGTACAGAAATGAGTAGTCCCCAAATTATCACAATAAATAACCGGCATCTGAGAGCATGTAACACCAAGATCACGCAGTAAGTAAGAAACCCAGGTAAGTTCAGCTGCCGTAGAGGCAACCGAACGATATTCTGCCTCAGTAGATGATCGGGCAATGGTATCCTGTTTCTCCGAGCTCCAGGACACAGGATTGCGACCCAAGTAAACAATATAGGCACTGGTGGAGGACCAGTCATCCCGATTACCTCCCCAATCTGCGTCAGAAAAGGCATGCAGAATAGGAGCGGACTGACGATAGATTTGGATACCAAAGTGAGGAGTACCAGCAAGATAGCGTAAGAGACGCTTAACATGCGCCCAATGAACATCCGTCGGAGAATGAATGTACTGAGAAAGACGATTAACAGCAAAGGAGATATCCGGACGGGTAAATGTCAAATACTGAAGACTGCCAACTGCCATACGATACTGGGACGGATCAACCAAGGGTGCACCACTCATGTGAGTAAGAGAAGTAATATCGGAAGGTAATGGTGTGGCAACCGGATTGGCAGCTTGTAACTTTAGTTTAGTAAGCAGTTCAAGGGCATAACACTGTTGAGATAATAAGCAACCATCGGCATTAGGAATAACTTCAACTCCAAGAAAGTAAGAAAGAGGACCCAAATCTTTCAGCGCAAAGCGAGTACCGAGAAGGCGAATAAAATCCTCAAGGGCAGACTCATGGTTACCTGTTAAGATAATATCATCGACATATACTAACAAATACATAACAGCAGAACCATGAGAATAGATAAACAGGGAAGTGTCAGCATAAGAATGACGAAATCCCATAAAGGTAAGAAAACCACGAAGCTCCTCATACCACGCCCGAGGAGCCTGTTTGAGACCATAAATGGCCTTACGCAGGCGACAGACATAATCAGGATGATTGGAATCAACAAAACCAGGTGGTTGGGCCAAATAAACATTCTCATGAAGGGTACCCTGAAGGAAAGCATTGATAACATCAAGTTGCCGTAAACACCACCCCTGCGACAGAGCTAATGATAAAACAATTCGGACCGTAGTAGGTTTGACAACGGGACTGAACGTTTCATAATAATCAATACTAGGGCGCTGAGTAAAACCCTTGGCTACTAAACGAGCCTTATGGCGGTCAACGGAGCCATCAGGGTGATATTTGATGCGAAAAACCCATTTAGAGCCAATGACATTATACGAGGAATCAGAAGGCACGAGGTCCCAGGTGTCATTGCGCACTAAAGCGTCATACTCTTCCTGCATGGCTGCCCGCCACTCGGGATTTTTGAGAGCTTGAGTAATGTTGGTGGGTTCTGAGGAAGCAAGACGAGTGGAAAGATTGAGTTTTCGTATAGGCTTATGAATATGATCTTGGGCTCGAGTACGCATAGGGTGAGTAGCATGAGGTGAGCAAGGCGCAGGTGAAGGTGTAGGGGAGGGAGAGGAGGACGAAGAGGGGGAGGAAGAAGAGGGGGAGGTGGTGGAAGGAGAGGGGATGGCGGACGGCGAAGAGGGGGGTGAAGGAGTCGGGGAAATAGGAGGAAGAGATGGCGAAGGGGAAGATGGATTAGGGGAGAGGTCAGGAACATGAAGCGGATAAGGAACCCAAACGGAGGCAGGAAGCGAGGGAGCGGCTGGGCTAGGCAGAGATGCAGCCGGAAAAATAGTCTCAATGAACCTAACATGACGAGAAACATATAAACAAGATTCAGATAAATCATAGCGAAAATACGCATGTTGAGTAAGAGAGTATCCTAGAAAGACGCAAGGTTTCGAACGAGGTTCCAGCTTGTGGTGGGTATATGGTTGGAGCCAAGGATAGCAGAGACATCCAAAGGCACGTAGAGAAGAGTAGGTAGGTGCAGTGTTAAATAGTTTTTGATAGGGTGATTCCATATTGAGGACACGCGTGGGCATACGATTAATTAAATAGACAGCAGCAGCGAAGGCATAGGGCCAAAAAGTGAGGGGTAAGGACGCATGGGAAAGCAGGGAAAGCCCGGTTTCGACTATATGCAAGTGTCGACGCTCGGAAAGACCGTTATGTTCCGGTGTATGAGGCGGAGTAGTAAGAAAACTAATACCAGATTCTGCAAAATAATCGCGAAGAGCGATGAATTCACCACCATTGTCGGAATAAATAGCATTAATCGTGGAATTAAAATATTTTTCAACAAGCAGGCGAAAACGGATGAAAGTACTAGCAACATCAGATTTACGAGCTAATGGATAAAACCAAATATAACGAGTAAAATGGTCAACAAAAATAAGATAATATTTAGAGCCATCAAATGACACAATGGGCGATGTCCAGACATCAGAAAATAAAAATTCAAGGGGACGGGTAGTACGTAAACTAGAGTGACCAAAAGGGAGTTTATGACTTTTGTTCTGCAAGCATGCTGAACAATGCAACCGAGAAGTAGATGAATGCGGTAAGGAAAAATTATTAAGCGTAGAGAGCAAAACAGGATCAGCCGGATGCCCTAAGCGATGATGCCAGACATATGGGGAAGCTTTATTGGTAGAGAACGCAAGAAAAAATTATACTTTATCCTTTACGATATATGACATATTTCCATACCCAACTCGACCCGATGGTGACGAATCGGCAAAATTAAACCCGACATATCTCAGGTAGGTGATGGATTCCCAAACGAGGATAATCGTGTCTTGTTTCTTTCGTTTTGAATTCATTTCACTAATGAGACCATAGTTTATCACAGCATCATCTTCATTACTACTGTGATATAGCTTAAAGCCGGATAAATGGTTTGGTTTCTCTCTCTTTTTTATTTATTTATACTTAACGCCCCCGGTATCCGGAATCAACTGATTCGACTAATCTAGAGTTCGACTCGAGTTGTGTCTGCAGAATCTGACTCTTACTCAGGGGCATCGTTTTCGTTTGCAAGAAAATAAACAAGTATTTTATGTTTAAGTCAGGGGCTGTAGGCTCACAGGGTCACGTTACCCAACCGAGATCCAGATTGTTTTTAGTATTAAAACGTTGTAGTTTTATTGTTAAAAAAAATATCATTTTGTTGTTAAAAGTATAGTTTTAAGCTCCGGTACTCCACTAGATCAAATTTTTGGATAGAAAATACAGTTTTACGGTTCCATGACCCAGGACTGTGGATCCGCCCGTGGTTTAAGTAAAGAAGTATTAAAAGTAGCAATTCTTTTGAATCAAGAAATTCTCATTCGTATGAGGCCTATCGTATTTTTTTTTTTTTTTTTTGAAGGGTGAAGCCTATCATTTTAAGTATATCCAAAATTGCATGAGGTCAATCCTTAATTATACCCAAAAGGGTGAATTATTGGGTGACTTTTTTATTTTTATTTTTAATTTACTCTATTGCAAAAGGGTCGACTGTATTCATCAAAAAATCAGAACTATTTGACATGATCACGATGCAAGAAATTAGAAACTCGCGAGAGCACGCCTTTATTTGGTTTTTTTTATTTTTATTTTTATTTTATTTTTTAAAAGCATGATAACGAACCATTTTATTTCCAACAATAACAAACAGTACAAAAGGGGAGACCACACCGAACCATTTTATTTGAAACAATAGCAAACTTTACAAGAACACGCCATTATTTTGTCTACTTTTTAATTGGACAGTTACCGGCATGGACCAAAACATGAATTGATAGTTGAATGAATTAGTGTTCTATATTTGTATAGTCGGGTGAGTTAGATTAAAATAACGATATTGGTGGTCGAGGGGACTAATATGTAGTAATTTGGGTGTAAAGATGATCAACAATGTTTTGAACGATTCCTGCAAAATTAGAAGATTTGGATTCTCACAGTTTCACGATTATCGTTGTTCTTCTTAAATTATTCCACCCTTATTCCTTGTCCAGGGTTTCACGAATATTTAAGTGATATACTAAACTGAGAGTAAACCTTTAACTCTGGACAAAAGAGATTAAAGAGCACTTTGGAAGTTTTTAAGATATAAAAATGACAAACAAAAATGCTTACATTTGTTCTATCTTTTTCAACAATGTAAACTTGCTTTATATAGCACTTGGATGTCTGAAAGAGAGCAAAGAATTCATTGTTAAGTGATAGACCCCAAATGAAAAGGTTCCATTTGGTTGTACCCACTTAAAATGACCAAGAGTCACCAATAATTCAGTTTTCGGGCCATAGGCGCGCGCCTATGAATGACAGGCGGGCGCCTGTGAAGTCCAGAAAACGAAACAAGACTCTGTTCAATTTTTACCTGAAAAAATCTTCATAGGCGGGCGCCTGTGGTTCATAGTCGGCCGCCTGTGGTTCATAGGCGGCCGCCTGTGGTTCATAGGCGGCCGCCTATGACACTGATTTTCCAAAACGAATTTTTTGTGTCTTTTAAGTTTGTTTTAAGAACTCTACTTGATCATTTACATCCGTAAACTCGTAAATACTTATATAAGCGTGCACTCCGCACCTCTGTACTTATATCATAGCGTTACGAGCATAACCATCTTTGCACTAAACCCCGATAACCTTAATGGCTTGTGATTATACTTAAATCACCAACATTCCTCCCCCATTTAAGTGTAATCCTTGGTTTAGTAAAACAACAGTCATAATATAAACCAACTCATGCTTCAATGAAAATATCACAAAGATAGAATTTTCACCTAGTATTATTACACGCAAATATTCGAGTATTGGGGTGTGACTAAGCATTGAACCCCTTTACACATTTTGAATACATGTACATAACTATACACACGAATTGAGACTACTCCAAAGTATTATTCTTGACACCATTTATTGAAATCCGGCCTTGTGTCCATATCCATTCTTGAGCATATAGAAAGCTAACCCAACTTTCTTTGAAGCGGCCATACCTCATACTCATATAGGTGAATCTTTAATTTACCGTGCACCTGCATTAGCCCTTTTAAAAGACTCATTAAGAAGATAAAACTTCAACCTAACCTTACAGGTTTATAGCACATAACTTCGGGATTAATACATGTGCTCAAGTTCCTAATAACAGGCCTTCCACATTGAATTTAGCCTAAGGAATTGTACCAAAGGGAAATTGGGTATCCTATCATCAGAAACTTATACGGGTTGTAGACTCATCCCGACAGCCGACTTTGGTAATAAGTCCTTAGCTAATCCTTTCGTCAAATGATCAACTAAATTCCTTTGAGATCTCACATAAACAACCGATATCACCCCATGAGAGATCAACTCACGTACCGCGCTATGTTTAACGCCTAAGTGTCGCGACTTACCATTATATACATGACTATAAGCTTTAGACAGTGTAGAGGAACTATCACAATGGATAGATATCGGTGATATTGGTTTAGGCCATAAAGGAATTTCATGAATCAAATTCCTAAGCCAATATTCTGCCTCTTTACCGGCTGCTGCCAAGGCAATAAACTCCGACTCCGTAGTCGAGCTAGATATACATGTTTGTTTCTTAGAAGCCCAATGTGACGCCCCGTCCCGGATACCGAGTCCTTATCCGGAAAGAACGCCTGGCATGCAAGATAGGTTCGGTAGGCATCTTGGCAAAGACTACCTTCTGCTTGAACTGGTTTAGCGTAGATTGCCAAAAGGTTGAGGGTAAGTAATTGCAAATGTATGTCATAGTAGGCTTTAAAGACCTGACTGGCAAAATGGTGAGATGCATACCTTGAAAGAGCAGGCATCATTAGATGGAAAGCTTACAATATCAACACTACCCTTAGGAGGGAAGCTGAGAATGAACACAAGTAAGAAGAATGTTCTGTCATTAGGAGATTTTAATCAATTTTGGGTTTGAAAGGAAGAATGAAAGTACAACAACGCAACATTAGAGAGCACTTGTTTTTTTGATTTTGAAAAGTAAGAAGGAGTGAACTTGTTCACAAAGGAAGGCTTCAGGAGATACATGGAAGTAATTTACTAGAACTTGTTCACAAAGGAAGATGGCGAGAAGTTATGGAACTCAAAAACCTCAAGTGATGATTCTAATGGAAGTAATTTACTAGAAAATGCATGGTTGAAGAAAGGCAAAAAAGGGATTTGAACTTCAAGCGTGGCATATACCGGAAGGTAACATCTTGGTGCTTGTGCATAGCTGCAAAAGAAACAACAATTAACTCACAAGCATTCTAATACAAGATTTAACCTAGAGGGAGATCAAACTTCAGGGAAACTTCTAGAGCCTAATAATCATAACTTACTACTCTCTTAGCCTAACCCTAAGTCAAAGAGGTGAGGGTACGTCCTTTCAGGCGGTTGGAGTTGATATTTACTCCGGATCTGATATTATCTACTAGTGCAGCCCAAACGAAAAGGAATTTGAGCACGATCAAAAGAGAAAAGATGTAGGTACTGGAGTTCCCAGGTGATAGAAAGAGATTAGAATTTTTGAAGGAAAATAAGTCTGTCAAAAAAATTATTGTTGCCGAGTGCAGAGACTGTCAGAATTTTCAGATTATTAAACACTGACTCAGATTGCAGTTTGTGATCAAAGGAAAAGGAATTTGGACTTGATTCCAAAAGGAAAGTTGTATATAAAGGTGTTTTCTGCAACATATCAAAAATTCAGGTCAATTGAAGGTATTTAACCTATTCAAAACAGAAGAAGTGAAAGTAATGCTGCAGATTTTCTGGACAGAGTGTCCGGCATTAACATAAATTTTCTGAACAATCCATAATGATTATCGAGTTGATGTAAGAAGAGAAGTTGTAGATAAAACAGTGATATATCTTGCTGAACATTTTTAGAATTTTTAGAGTAGGGAAAATGGGTTTACATGAAAGGCAAACACCAAAACAAAAGGCATTCACTCGTGTTGGATTAAGCCAACCACGAGGATGATGAAAACTATGTGCCAAAGCAGAAGACCTTTAACACTAATAGCTGAAACGAGTGAGAAGTACTTGGAAATGATAGAATTGTATATGGTGTCCGTGTAGAACCCATTTCGATCAAAGTAAGGTCAAAGAATTTTGGTAAACACAAACCAACCGATAGTGAAGAGATCGGAGTGAAGGATTTGTAGAGTTGATTCGGATATCATTCTCTACAAGCATAGGTCAAGCCAAAGTGTAGTCTTCGACATCGAGGTGTAAAAAAAAAGTGGAGAGATCACAATAGGGAATGTAAAAAGAATTCAACCAAGAGGACCTCAACTTAAAGGTGTAGGCATAAGACTCCGATCCCAAAGATTTACTTAAAAGGGGTTTCACCTAATCCTAGGTGACATGGTTTGGTTTAAAGACTTCAACCGTAAGGATTGATTGCTTAACGGACTAACTTACTAGTGCTCCTTGCAGTTTTCTTAGCCCTCTGTCAAGAAGAAAGGGCCAGCTAAGCAGCTGAAGAGACTTATAAAATTCAACTTAAGTTACGAACTTAGACGTAAGCTAGGAACTTTTCTCGGATACCAACTGTGACGCCCTGTCCCGGATACCGAGTCCTTATCCGGAAGGAACGCCTGTCATGCATTTATTAACTTTATAAATCATCAAAAGTAATATATACATAAGCCTCGTAACAATCAATCAGAGTAAAAGTGGACTAAAAGATAACTCGGAAGAGAATGTCAAACGACAAACAACGGATCACCAAGTCCCAAAATCCACGTCTAAGAAAACTGACCGACAAAACAACAAATAATTGTTGTTGTGACTTATTACATCCCAAATGAAACTAAAAAGATACTAAGTCTGTCTCAAAACTGAATGATTAAAAGTGCATAAGATAAATGTCCAAGTCATCGTAACTTTAGAGCTCAAGCGTCGGCTCTGTCAACTCTGCTGTCATAACCAAAATCAACATCATCCTGTCAATCACCTTCTCGGGGTGGGAACAAGAGAGGAGAGAAGAGAAGAGGGGTAAGTACTTACGTACTTAGTAAGGGGTAGAAGAATTGGTTACACACAATATATAACACATCATACATAACAAGTAAATTCTATAATCTCTACCACATATGTTGCATTAAAATACACTCCCCTCTGCTAGGTCTGTTAGCACCATCACGAGCAATTATCTATGTTACATTGTAATTCAAGGACACAATGCCCGAATGATGGGTATGCACCGGGACATATTCAGTACCTCATATGGCACGGATGGTTCCGTGTGGAACATTTCCCAAAACCCGAATATTGTCATTTACGTATGAGAAATGATTCCATGCTGCGAATCATAAATGTGCCTCACCAAGAATTACAATGTTTTAGCTTTTAGACTCATCACATATGTTTATTACGTAGTTAATCTAACCACCTAAGTTCATTCCACTTAAAAAGACTTCCTAAGGACATCTAGTCCTAGACAATCTAGATTAACTACCTAACACGTTGTAAAAGGCGTCAATGACTACTAAACCAATGACCCTGCAAGGTCTAAACAACCGCCTTTTGGGCTACCACCTTCTCCCCGCAGAGGGTCTCAGTTGTGGCGATTGATGCTAAGGCACCTGAAGTCGGAAGTTAGACTTTGCCATATTTCAATTAATGTCTCAAAAGACATACATTCCAAACCGTAACACATGAAATAATAAAATAATATTTAGGTTCATAAGTACCACCGTTGTATTTTATCATTACTATTATTATTATTATTTATCGTTTTCTTTCCTCGAACGAAGCAAAATAGCAGGTGTAGTTTAGTTTAGTTTGGAGACTACCTGCGTAGTCTTTATCATTATTATTATTTCTATTCTACTGCTGCTATGTATCCATTCTATTCCAAATTATATATTTATTTATTTATTAACCAAACACAAGGTTCAACACCAAAAGAAATTAAAACATGTTCCCTTTCTTCTTCTTTTCGTACGGCCCACTGCTACAGCAGTACAGCAAGCATCATGCATCAAAGTCCTATTTTTTTTCTACCATATTTCGGCAATTACCAGCAACAATTATATAAAAATAATTTAAAGAAACAACCCTATAACATATAAAATAAAAACAACCATGAATAAATAAACACACACTTAAATATCGTTGAGCATCCAAAATACGTTACGAACACCCCCTTACCTCAATTGCGATTAAAACGACTTCCAAAAGAAAATTGAAAGCAAAAGGCTTGAATCCTTCGATTTGACAACATCTACGAAAAATCTACGATCCAAAAACAATATACTACAATTAAAACAACCCTTAACATAATTAAAGCTCGAACTTTTATCAAGAACGATCAAGATTAATATTTTAGGGCTAAAATGAAAACTTACTGTTTTGCAAAGGGTTAGTATGGCAACGACCGTCTTCTCACGGTAATCACTTTCTTCTACTGTTGCTTGCTCAACCGATAATTCAATTATCCGCACGGTTGAAGTTTCTGTTCTTCCTTCTCCCTTCTCAAAGTCGTAGTCCCTTTTTTTTTCGAATTCCCAGAAAAATTTAACGTGAATGAAATAATGGGGTTTATTGGGGGATATTTTCCTTAAATACCTTTTAATAAATCCCAATTAATAATTAGCCCCTTTTACTTAAATAATTAGGATAAATAGTGATTAGGTTATAACTAAATAACCAATTACCATTTTACCCTTAATGAAAACTCGGGGTGTTACACCCAAGAAATGACACCTCCACCTAGAACAAACACCCATCCACTAGTAGAAGAATGATCTTCTACATTAGATATCCAACTAGCATCCGAATATCCTTCAATCACCGAAGGATATGCAACATAAGTCAAACCAAAGTCTTTGGTAGACTTAAGATATTTCAATAAACGAACAACCGCTCTCCAATGACAATTACCTGGGTTACTCGTATATCTACTTAGTTTCCCAACCGCATAGGCAATATCCGGTCGTGTACTAGTCATTGCATACATCAAACAACCAATGACTCGTGAATATTCAAGTTGATTCACGGTTTCACCTTTATTAGGTCCAAGTTTCTCATGATGCTCCATGGGAGAATTTGCCGGAGTACAATTGTCACAATTAAATTTCTTCAATACTTTCTTAATATAAGGAGATTGTGTTAGTGAAATTCCTCCCTGATTTCTCTTGATTTTAATACCAAGAATAACATCTGCCTCCCCCATGTCTTTCATAGAGAATCTTGAAGATAAGAGTTCTTTACATTTATCTACCTGATTTCGGTTTGTACCAAAAATCAACATGTCATCGAGATATAGACAGATTATCACACCGTTGCCGGTATCATCAAATCTACTATAAATACACTTGTCCGACTGATTGAGTTTAAACCCACTAGTCAAGACAACCTCATTAAACTTTTGATGCCATTGTTTAGGAGCTTGTTTAAGTCCATACAATGATTTTACAAGTTTACATACTTTATGCTCGTTACTGGGCATAACAAATCCTTCCGGTTTCTTCATGTATATTTCTTCATCCAAATCTCCATTTAGAAACGCTGTTTTAACATCCATTTGATGGATCACCAAGTTATGAATTGCGGTTAAGGCAATCAATAACCTGATTGTGGAGATTCTAGCAACGGGAGCATAAGTATCGATACCTTCATTTTGCCTTGTACAACTAACCGGGCTTTATATCGGTCAACCGTACCGTCGACTCTTATTTTTCTTTTGAAAATCCATTTGCAACCTAACGGTTTGCAACCACGTGGTAAATCTGTAAGAATCCACGTATTGTTACCCATTATAGAATCCATCTCGTCGTTAATGGCTTCTTTCCAAAATGATACATCCTGAGATTCCATCGCCTCAGAAAATGTTCTTGGATCATCCTCAATATTGTAACAATATGAGTATTGATATCCAACTTCATTTCTCGAACCTTTCACCAAATAAGTAACAAAATCCGGTGGAAATGTTTTCGCTATTCTAGCCCTCTTACTTCTTCGAAGTTCAGAAGACTCAACTTGAGAATCATTATTCTCCACATTCTCCACCATAACTATCGTAGGAGCAATAGCCTTTGGTCTGGGAATAGATGTAAATCTATTCTCATCAATTATAGCATCACGTGATTCTATAACCGAATGTATAGCCACGGAATCACTAGGTTCTATAACATAAAACCTATATGCCTTGGAATGACTAGCATATCCAATGAAAATGCAATCGATGCCTCTTTCTCCTAAAGTTTTAATTTTAGGATCGGGGAGTCTAACAACCGCCCTATAGCCCCAAACTCTTAAATAATTCAAGTTTGGTTTCTTTTTGAACCAAAGTTCATACGGGGTAGCAGAATTCTTCTTATTAGGAATTCTATTTAGTAGATAACAGGCTGTTAACATGGCCTCACCCCAAAACCCATTACTCAATCCCGAGTACGACAACATGGAATTTACCATCTCTTTTAGAGTACGGTTCTTCCTCTCCGCAATGCCATTTTGTTGTGGCGTATACGGTGCAGTAACCTCGTGTATAATACCACACGACCCGAAGTAGGTTGGATCATAGTATTCTCCACCTCTATCGGTACGAAAACGTTTAATACTAGAAATCAATTGTAATTCTACTTCACTTTTATAAATTTTGAATTTATCAAGTGCCTCATCTTTAGTATTAAGTAAATACACATAACAAAAACGAGTACTATCATCTATAAAAGTAATCACATATTTCTTATTTCCTAAAGACGGTGTGGCATAAAAATCAGACAAATCACTATGAATAAGTTCCAAAATTGTAGACGATCTTTTAACACCACGAAATGGTTGTTTTTACAATTTTGGTATGCATACAAGTAGTACATTTATCCACATTGATATCAAACGGGGGAATTAATACATTTTAGACATAACTTGCATACGTTTATAATGCGCGTGACCTAACCGTTCATGGCATAACTCGATTAACTTCATTATTTACAATATTAAGCATAAACATGTTATTGCATAAGTAACCAAATCCTACAAACACACCATGTTTAGATAATATAAACCTATCGGACTCATACAATTGTTTATAGCCCGATTTACATAAAAGTGCACCGGATGCGAAGTTTTTTCGGATGCACGGAACAAATAATACATCAAAAAGTTTTACAAATTTTCCAGAACTAAAATTTAAAATAACAGTTCCAACGCCTATTACAATAGCCATCGACTCGTTTCCCACTTTTAGTATGGAGCCATCATTCACCGGTTCAAAATCTTCAAACCAGCTCTGATCTTTGCATACATGTCGTGTTGCTCCTGAGTCGATCCACCACGATACATCATCATCCTGCATATAGAATGCTTCAGAAATAAATGGCATATAATTCACAACCGAATCAAATCCATAATTAATATTCTGACCTTGATGCTTGGGTGGTCCTTGGTCTTTCGACCCCTGTTCTGAACCATTACTCTTTATGTTCTTCCGCACTCGGCAATCAGCCTTGTAGTGCCCTATTTTGCCACAAATCCACCAGGCCCCTTTTGGCCCTTTTCCGGATTCTTTGTTGCCAGCCTTGAATGGTTTCTTTTTCTTACCATTTCATTTTCCCTTGTTCGTTTTGGAACACTCCCCGGCCTCCATTACATGAATGAATGTCGATTCATCAATTTCCTTTTCCTAGGATTTCACACCCTCCTGCGCCCAGAGGGATTCCTCAATACGCAGATGGCTACCAAGGAGAGTTCTTCCTTTTTGTGTTTTAACAAATGCTTAAAGTCTTTCCATGACGGTGGTAGTTTATCAATGATACTAGAGACAGAAATGGCTTCATCCATTTCCATCTTATGCTGTGCAAACTGGCCTAAGATGCGTTGAAGTTCATTGAATTGTTCCATTACAGCCCGTGTATCTACCATAATGTATTTCATGAAATTTCCTACTAGAAATTTTTTAGCGGATGCATCTTCATTTAAGTACTTAGTTTCTAGTGCATTCCATAATTCTTTTGCAGACTCAAAGTTTTGATAAATATCAAATAACGAATCAGACATACCATTTACAATGTGACCACGACAGATGTAGTCATCATTTTCCCATTTGTTCCGCTTTCGTAATTCCTCCAACGGTGCATCATCATGAACTTCTGGTATATCGGTGCTAAGAACATATACCACTTTCAATGCCGTGAGAAGGAAATGCATCTTCCTTTGCCACCTCCGGAAATCAACGCCTTCAAACTTGTCTAGTTTCCCGAAGTTCATCATCAAGTCCTTTGCATTCACCATTGTGATCAGAACAATAATTTAAGAAGAATGTAGTAATTTTGGTGTAAAGATGATCAACAATGTCTTGAACAATTCCTGCAAAATTAGAAGATTTGGATCCTCACAGTTTCACGATTATCGTTATCCTTATTAAATTATTCGACCCTTATTCCTTGTCCAGGGTTTCACGAATATTTAAGCGAGATACTAAACTGAGAGTAAACCTTTAACTCTGGACAAAAGAGATTAAAGAGCACTTTGAAAGATTTTAAGATATAAAAATGACAAACAAAAATGCTTACATTTGTTCTATCTTTTTCAACAATGTAAACTTGCTTTATATAGCACTTGGATGTCTGAAAGAGAGCAAATAATTCGTTGTTAAGTGACAGACCCCAAATGAAAAGGTTCCATTTGGTTGTACCCACTTAAAATGACCAAGAGACACCAATAATTTAGTTTTCGGGCCATAGGCGCGCGCCTATGAATGACAGGCGGGCGCCTGTGAAATCCAGAAAACGAAACAAGACTCTGTTCAATTTTTACCTGAAAAAATCTTCATAGGCGGGCGCCTGTGGTTCATAGGCGGCCGCCTATGACACTGATTTTCCAAAGCGAATTTTGTGTGTCTTTTAAGTTTGTTTTACGAACTCTACTTGATCATTTACATCCGTAAACTCGTAAATACTTATATAAGCGTGCACTCCGCACCTCCGTACTTATATCATAGCGTTACGAGCATAACCATCTTTGCACTAAACCCCGATAACCTTAATGGCTTGTTATTATACTTAAATCACCAACATAATAATCTAATTTGTGTAGTTGGGTGAGCTATACTAGGACAACATGACAAAGAATTATGTCAAACCGAATTATATAAGTTTTTCGGTATTCTAAGGATAAAAACCGGGTGGAGTTCAATTCGCCCAACCTAGCTAATCCCTTAGTTCCGTCCCGGGTTACAAGAATATGATAGGGATAGACATTCGATAGATACTCGTTTTGATAACATAATGTAAACTAAATAGAAAGTAAAAGAAAACTATGATAGAAAGAAAAAAGACATGAAAATGAAGACGATGAAAAAACAATGTTATTCTTTCATTATTCAAAGTTATATTTTTTTGCTTAAAGCCCCCGGTGTCCGGAACCCACTGGTCCGACTAATCCGGAGTCAGTCCTTGTTGTGCCTGCAGAGTCTGACTCTTACTCAGGGGTTGGGACTTGGCTAGGGCCGGCCCTATCACAAGCCAGGCGAGCCAGTCGGCTTGGCCCAATGAATCCCGATAGGCCCAATCGGTACATGTTTTGCTTATCCGAAATTTTTTTTTATAGAGTTAATCCGATCGATTTATAAAAAAAATCGTATATTAAAAAGCGATTTTGATAACAAATAGGCCCGATTCTTTAAAAAAAAAAAAAATACCCAACCCAATAAAAAAATTTATATATAGGCCCGATTCTTTAAAAAAAAATATCCAACCCAATAAAACAATTTATATGTTACTTCTTAAATGTTACTTCACGAAGAAAGTAGCGATAAAAAGAATTCGAAAAAAATTGAGTCATGCTTTATATATTGAAGACAAATAAGCTAGTCATAAAGGGAAAAAAATAAGGAAATCAAGATAAATCAAAGGAGTTTTTCGAAGTTGAAGGTAATAAAGAACCATCTTCGAAGACGATGAGTCGAAAACGCTTGAATGGGTTAGCGATAATATCGATTGAGCGAGAATTGGTTGATGAAATTGATGATTATACATTGATTAGTGATTTCGCCTCCAAATGTCTTGAAGAAAGCATTGTTGAATTAGTATTTAGTATTAATATATATGTATGTTTTGTGTTTGCATTATGAATTTGATGTTTGTATATGAATGTATTAGAAAAAAAATTGTATTTTCGGTCGATTTTTTTTTTTTTTTTGTGTACATAAAATCAATTTTTTTTAACGCTTTAAAAAACGTAGGACCGGCCCTGGACTTGGCCAAGAGCTCTTTAAACATATGATTCAGAGTATGAGAACAATTATTGATTGAAATCAAAATACAGTATTATCAAAAATATATATATATGTATACTGAAATTAATCACTACAAATAGACATTAACGAATATCTGTTTTTTTATTATAAATATAACACGTTTTCATTATTAATTCAAATAAGGAAGCATATTTAAAGGGGGAAAAAGAAGGATACTATTATTGATCCCATTATTTCCAATATATCCAATTTTATTCAAGTCTCTGCCTGTGTATATAATAAAAAGATTGCATTTCTAAAAAATAAAAAAAAAAAAATAAAAAAAAAAAAAAATCTCAAAGAGTAAGATAAGAAAGAAAGCAACCGGTATTCTGCTCTTGCCCTCTGCGGCGCATTAAATTATTAACAAAAGAGGGCGACATTGGGACCAAATAATAGAAGAAACAGTGGTCGCTACTGTTTTTCTGGAGCAACTTATTGGAACTGGACTCTTTCCTATCATCGTTTTGCCTTTCACAAATTCTGACTTTCTGAAAGTTGTAGTACTCCATACTTCATTTATAAAACGCCATTTCATATGACTTCTCTCTCGTCTTTTTGTCAGTTTTCCAACCTTTTATCGAAATTTTTTTTCCCCTTTACAGTCCCATTTCAGTAAATACTATGAGGATATTATTGTATTTATCTCAATTGATATTGTAATTATTAATGTGATACTGTATTTATATTTTATCCTGATTGTATGTGCAACTTCTTATAGGTGTATATAACAATGTGTACCAGAGGCAGATCCGGGAATTTTTTTCCGGTGGATTATCGGATTGTAAAACTATATTTTTTTTATCTAAAAATTTGTTCTACTTGGGTCACCGGAGCCTAAACTACTTTTAACACTATATCTTTATTATTAAAAAAATTCATTAGATCTTGTTAGGATAATTGAATAATTAGTCATGTGTGTGTCTGTGTGTTTGACAAATGTATGGTCTAGATTGTAGCAAGTGGTTGTGTGACATCCCTTAGATTAAAAGTTGTTAGTACCTAGGGAATATTTATGTGAATGCTGTTGTGTAAGATCATTATCAACAATGCAGTATCTATTCTAAATTCTGTGTTGGTATCAGAGTCATCGTCGACCCCACAACGCCACCACCGGCGGGGGTGTCTTCAACAGAATCTATTGTGAGTCTAGGCACCACCACAAGTCCAGGCACCACCATAAGCACCACCACCGTCGTTGTACCACCTATTTCCACCATTCCATCACCGTCATTTCCCTTCTCCATTCCATTTACAGATTTTTCGTTTATGTCCGGTGTTCACACCTCGATACCCTCTTCTTATGGAAACTTTCCACCACTTGGCAACCTTTCCCAGTTTCCGTCAGCTCTCCGACCGGTCGGAACACCATTCACTGGTAATTTAACCCAGACATGCAACATAAAACTGAACAGAGACAATTACCTACTATGGAAATATACCATCCTCCAAATTGTTAAGGGGCATCGTCTTGATGGATATCTCTTTGGATCTGCACCGGCACCACCTCAGTTCACCATCACTGGTATGGTGAATCCAACTTTCGATGCATGGAGCAAAACGGATTCTCTCCTCACCGGCTGGTTATTAAGTTCCATGACGGAACAGGCTCCCCTGGAAGTAGTTGAGTGTTCTACCTCCCATGAAATCTGGACTACGCTTGAATCCCTCTTCAACTCGCACTCAGAAGCCAGGATGTTGGAATATAAAACAGCTCTCACTAAATCCGAAAAAGGATCCAAATCAATGGCCGATTGCCTTGCGCTTATGACGTCTCATTCTGATAATTTGGCAGTTGTGGGGTATCCTATTAGCAAATCGGAGTTAATTCTTGCAACACTCAGTGGCCTAGATCGTGAGTATGAAGCTGCCATCGTCAATCTCATAGCTTAAATTGGATCTGTCACATGGCAGGAAGTGCAGTCTCAGCTCATTACACATGAGCGTCTTATTGCTAGATTCAGTGGATCAGTTGGCCTCTCTGGGTCCTCAAGTGGTCCTACAGCTCATGTTGCACAAATTTTTGGTAAGATCTCTAACTCTGGTGGATATTCTCAAAATTCTAGTGGTAATCGAGGTAGATAAGGAAGGTCTGGTAGAGGTGGAAGATCAAATCATGGTAGGGGAGGAGGAGGACGTTCTGGTAATTCTGGGAATCAATGAGGGAATCCAACATGTAAGATGGTGTGCCAGTTATGTGGCAAAGTTGGTCACATTGTCACATCTTGCTGGAATCGATTTGAGCATGATTTTGTGCCACCAGCTAATGTCAACTCTCCCAGGAAAATCTTAGCTTTTACAGCTAGTCCTCAAAGTGTTGCTGATTCTTCTTGGTATCTAGACGGTGGAGCTTCAGATCATGTAATGACCTGAACAATTTGCACATCAACTCAGATTATACTGGTAATGATGCACTCACAGTAGGTAATGGTGAGAAACTGAGAATTCTTCACATAGGGTCTAGTATTGTGCTTACTCACTCTATGCCCCTATATCTTAATGATCTTCTTCATGTTCCTAGTATAACCAAGAACCTTACTAGCTTATCTAAACTCATTCATGACAATCCTATTAATGTTACCTTTGAATCTTCTGTTTGTCTTATAAAAGGATCAGAAATCAGGGACTCTTCTTCTCAAAGGTAAACTTCTTGATGGTCTGTACAAGTTGGATGCTCTTCCCCTGTATAATTCCAAGACCTCCCTTCACTCCAAATCGGCCTTGTCCAGACTCAAGTCTAGTGTTCAAGCATCTTCTGTTTTGTCTAGTTCTCCTGCTATAAATAATGTTCAGACTGTTTCCCTAGATAAGGACCCTTATGTCTGGCATAGAAGACTCGGGCATCCTTCTAAGAATGTTTTGAATTATGTCTTGAATCAATGTAATGCTATTTAAATACTAGTTTGATGTTTTGTGAATCTTGCCAGTTTGGCAAAATCCATGTTTTACCTTATTCTGTGTCTGCATCTCATGCTGCTCATGCCTGTGACCCGATTCATACAGATTTGTGGGGTCCTGATCCTCACTAATCTGTATCTGGTTATTTCTATTATATACATTTCATATATGATTTTTCTAGGTTCACATGGATTTACCCTCTTAAAGACAAATTTGAAGCCTTAAATGCTTTCATCCACTTCAAAAACTTGTTGAAAATCAGTTCAATACTACTATTAAGTGTGTTCAGTCTGACTGGGGGGAAGAGTATAGAATTTTTGAACCATATCTAAAGGAATCTGGGATCCAGTTTATCCATCCTTGTCTACATGCTCATGCTCAAAATGGAAGAGCAGAAAGAAAGCATAGACATATAGTTGAGCTTGGCCTAACCATTCTTGCTCAAGCTTCTATACCATTGAAGTTTTGGTGGGAAACGTTCCAGTATGGTGTCTGTTTAATAAACAGTCTTCCTACTAGAATCCTGGACATGAAAAGTCCTGCTGAAGTTCTTCTTCATAAAACTCCTGATTATGCTTCTTATAAAAATTTTAGGTGTGCTTGTTATCCTCATACTAGAGCATTTTCCACTAGTAAATTTAAATTTCACTCTGTCAAGTGTGTGAATCTTGGCATGAGTCCAAGACACAAGGGATATATATGCCTTGATGAAATTAGGAAAGTCTGTGTGTCCAGGGATGTAGTGTTTGATGAATTGACCTTTCCTTTTAAAGATGGGTTTCTACAAGGATCATCTAGAGAAGTGATCATTGATCCTAGGGTTGCTTCCTCTGACTGGTTTTCTATCCCTACCATCCAGCACACTGATTCCTCCCAACCTTCTACTTTTGTTTCCATATCCCAGCAAACTGATCCATCCCAACCTTCTACCTCTGTGTCCACATCTCAATCCCTAGAGACACACATCAATCTCAGTCCTATGTCTCACACCTCTTCACACCTCTCACCTTTAGAAGGGTCTAGTTCTTCCTCATCCCTAGCTGAATTCTCTGAGGCATCCCCTAATGTAAGTAATGAAAAGTCTACTCAAAGTGGTACTTCCAGTTCCAGTCTCTCATCTAGTTCTTCCAGTCATAATTCTGGTTCTTCTTCCCCATCACCAGCTCCTGCTCCTCCTCCTATCCCTGCACCCTCACATCATATGAAAACACAAGCCAAAAGTGGCATCTTCAAACCAAAGACTTACCTTTCATCATCCTCTTGTTCTCCATCCAACTTAGTCTCTCATCATTACCCTATTGAACCAGTAAGTGCATCAAAAGCTATGTCTAAATCTGAGTGGAAGTGTTCCATGGTAGAGGAATACAAGGCATTATATGCCAGCAATACATGGACACTTGTTCCACCAAGGCCATATCGAAATCTGGTTGGAAATAGGTGGGTGTATAAGTTGAAAACAAAGCCAGACAGATCCATATTGAAGTACAAGGCTAGACTTGTGGCCAAGGGATTCCTCAAAAAATATGGAGTTGATTTCACAAAACCTTCAGTCCAATTGCAAGAGCATCTACAATCAGAGTTGTTTTTGCCCTTACTTTGTACTTTAACTGTCCAATAAATCAGGTAGACATCAACAATGATTTCCTGAATGGTCCCTTGAAGGAGACAGCTTATATGTCACAGCATGAAGGGTTTGTTGATCCTAAATACCCAAATTTTGTGTGCAAGTTGAACAAGGCACTCTATGGCCTTAAACAGGCACCTAGGGCCTGGTTTGATGTCCTAACATGTCAAATGCAGCAATGGGGATTCAAGCAAGCAGTGGCAGATACTTCCCTGTTCATTTTTAAAACTACAGATTTTATAATTCTTGTGCTTGTATATGTTGATGATATCCTTGTAACAGGAAGTTCAAGCACATCTATCAAGAAGTTTATACAACAGCTTCATTCCAGATTTGCACTAAAAGATCTTGGATCTGTTTCACATTTTCTTGGTATGGAGGTTTCCAGGGATCAAACTGGAATTTTCCTATCACAAACCTATTATGCCCAGTAGCTGCTGCAAAGGTTAATTTTGCCAACATGAAAGAGTGTCCATCACCTATGGTCACAGGCAAGCAGTTGACACCCACAGATGGCACAGCCATGGCAGATCCTCACCTCTATAGATGTGCGGTATGAGGCCTGCAATATCTGACCTTTACAAGACCAGATATCACCTTTGCAGTTAATTATCTTAGTCAGTTTACGCACGCACCATCTGACACTCACTATATATAGACGTTCCTGTCCAAATTTAGGTTCGGGGTAAAAAAAAAATTAAGGCCATTCTAGAAAGAAATTAAAAAAAAACTACATACCACAAGACTCGATCCCTAGTCGCTTGCCAAATATACCATATTGCTAACCCCTAGGTTGATAATTTATTGGTTTGTAAGTTTTTGAAATTCAATGTAAAAATACAAAATATATATGCTATTACGTAAGAATTGACAGAATCCTTAAATTTATCGATTTTGGGTGGCCGTGGGTCATGGCCCTGTTAGCCTCTAGGCGCGACGGAACCCTTAAATTTATCGATTTTGGGTGGCCGTGGGTCATGGCGCTGTTAGCCTCTAGGCGCCCCTATATATATATATATATTCTATCTCTATGGCTGTGAGACAAACAAATTAATGTGTACAATAGTGTGACGAAAAGGAGATGAATAAAGTCAGATGCTGAACTCTGACTACCACTGATGGCTTGCAAATGTAGAGAATTAGGTCATTAAAGTAGACGACGAGAAAGTACGTCCCCCCATTCATGCACGTTAAAATTAAATGTCGTACGTCACAACGAAGCAGCAGTGGACCACAATCGACGCTGATCAGGTGCTGCACTACTGTTCACTTACTGCTGCAGCTTTGTTGCATGAACGGAGGAGGCCTCCTCCCTCTTATTTTCCTCAAGCAGACCGATTTCTGCAGTGGTGACGTCTCGACGTTTGTATTCAATTGATTGCATGCTTTGATAGTAGCAATCCTTTTTCTCCGTTTTGAAAAGATATTGTAACGACTCGAACTATGAGCGAGGATAAAGTGGTCACTAATCCATTAAGACGACGGATATGTGGATACGAGATATACGGACACAAATTATGTGGATATGTAATTTTAAAAGAATATAAAGTACAGATAGGTGGTGTCTTTGTAAATAATAAAAATATAAAATCTAAATTGTAAATAATAAAAATAAATTCTTCTAAATATATTTAAGTTGCTTAGATATGTCTATTTGCATACAAAAATATAGAATCAGTCTTTCAAAAAATCAAGTGACTGTAGGAGGATAATTCATTTCAGATCGGGTCAGACCTGATAAGTTTCAGGTTGGAAATGTCAAGGGCTTATCTCGTCCTGTTCAAATTGTCATGGGTCCAAACATGGCCTCGTTGAATTTCAGAAAGCCCAAAAGTGGGAAGCCTCTAGGGCTAAGCTTGGATAGGTATGAGTATGTTTGGGTTGGTTTTGAAGGACTCTGGTCAGTTTAGGACGCCATAATTCGTTCCCCAAACCAAACCAAAACGAAGTCAACCCCAATGGTTTGGTTCGAATTGGTTTTGGTTTGGATTGTGTTGGTTTCGGTTTAACAAGCCTAATTTAAAAAAAAAAAACAAAACAAAACATGACAATACCAACATTTTTTACATAAACTCTAAATAGCTACATCCAAACTAAAATAAATTACAAACCAAAATGAGAACAAAAAAAATTAAAATAACTAACAAGTAACAACACATTACAATATAATTCAGCTACATTCAATTCTTCATAGTTGCATACTTACATACATGCATTTACTTATTTACATATTTACATCAAAAAGAGCAAAAGACTTCACTAAACTCTATTATTGGGCTAAGTGGGACGAGAGTCTAAGATTGTTATATAATGGGTTATATTGAAGAAAAAAAAATTGGTTATATTGGGCGGTTGGGTAATGGGTGTAATATATATAATTAATGTATAAAAAGTTTGGTTTGGTTTGGTTTGGTTTGGATTGGATTGGGTATAATTAAAAATATCCGAAACCAACCAAATGCAATTCGGTTAGGTTCCAAACCAAACCAATTCATTTGGTTTGTTATTAATTTGGTTAATTTGGATCGGTTTGGATCGGTTTACGATTTGGATTGGTTTACTGGTTATTTTGCTCAGCCTTAGAAGCCTCGTTGAATTTGTACCGGATTAGTGTAAGGCGTGTTCAAAATTGAACGTGCCCGCAAAATTTGAACGCGGAGGCTGGATTTCAAATGTCATGGGGCGCTCGTTGGATATGACATGGGTTTGACTTCGCCTCGTGCATTCCGGATCGCCTCGTTTAGAATTGAACGGGGTGACTCGTGCAATTTGAAAACCTTATCCTTACCTGAGTCGTTTCACCTCCATTCACCACATTCACCTCATGTTGAACAAAAAAAATCACGCAGAACTTTGACGGAGGGGCAGCAGCTAAATTTAACGGAGAATGTGATACTAATGGGGAAGTGATTCAAGCATGGAATTGTTTCAACCTATATTATCACAGTGGCTGGAGACGACGCACCTCTTGTAAGCTAAATTAGGTTTAATTTCGATTTTCGATTTTTTTTATTGGAATTCAAGGATAATTCATGTATGACAATATGTATGATAGTCATGGGCGGACTTATAGAGGGGCAAGGGGGGGCTCGTGCCCCCCTTAAATTTTCTGTGAAATTACTAAAATACCCTTTCTATTCGGTAATATGTTAAACATGATGTAATATAGATTATATGTTCCTCAAAATGTTTCAATTGCGTTCTTGGTCTAGTGGATTGTTGCTAAGATTTTATATGAAAAGGACTAGGTTCGAACCCTTGTAGCAAAAAAAATTTTAACTCAAGGGTTTCAACACTTTTTTTCTCAAGGAATTCATGTCAATTATTAAGATAAAAAACAATATAGTCAATATATTTTTATAATATAAATCACATCAATTTTCTTATTTGTAACTAGAGTAATTTTTTTTAAACACTTTTTCCACGACAATTATCTTTTAGAATCCCCCCCCCCCCCTCCCCCCCTAAACCACAATCCTGGCTCTGCCCCTAATGATAGTATTATTTTTTATTCGAATTCATGTATGATAGTGTTATATGAATGATAGTGTTGCTTTTTATATTCGAATTCATGTATGCTAGTGTTATATTTAAGATAATGTTATAGTTTTTTATTCGAATTCATGTATGATAGTATTGTATTTTTTCATTGGAATTCATGTATGATAGTGTTATATGTATGATGGGTGTCAACCTGTTCTAAGGTTGAGACACCGCTTTCTTCTAAGGATCTACAAAGATCTAATGCATACATATAGAGGGTCTAAACACTCGGATATCTGCTATAGTCCACCCAAAGGCTCCTTTATGTTCCCTCAATACTCTCAATAGTTTCTCATCCTCTAAAGGTGATAATGATGATAAAATTATAAGGGGGGAGTATCCTTTTGTAAAAATGCGTACTTCAGATGTAAGGGCAAAGGTTTTAGCGTTAAATTCCTTGGTTGTTCCTCCAAAGATGATTTCAGTAACTTACCAGTCAATTGCAAAGCAAAGAACTTGTGCCACGAAGGTCTATGAATTGATCTACCCGTATTAACATAAGACACAAGCTCCACTTCTTGTAAACGTCTTTTGTTGCACCCCGGCCAGGTCTCCTAATCACTTTCAGCTTCTCTTTACTTTAAAAGAAAAGTTTCCGCTACTTCAGGGTCTAGTGCCACCTGCTGTTGTAACTTAAGAACAAGTTCATCAATGGCATCTAGCATGTAGCATGCTTCTTGATTGAGGTCAAGTTAAATTATTAACTCGATGCCTACTAACACACTAGCAAGAGAACTAGGTTCAATTGTAGTATAGCTAGATAGAGTCGAGGTCGATCCCACAGAGACTCGGCACAAACAAAACACAACTTTATCCTATTAGAACTAAATTGGAAAGGGCGGTCTACGACCAACTAAACGCAGTAAATAAAATAGTGACAACCACAAGACACAGAATACCACAAAGACAAACGAAAGACTACTAAAACACGGATAATACTGTGGGTATTATCTAAACAAAAAGTATTGATTACGCTAGTAGATTATAACTCCCCCATGTGAATTAGATTGACAACGAGACAAAACAAACGTTAAAGATTAATTATTATGACTACGAGAGTCATCCCCTAAGGTAGATTTAGCTCCAATTAGGCCATCTAAATCATTGTGCCTCCATTACGTGACTTCGCCTTTTAAGTGCCTCCATCTCATACAACTTCTGACACAATTACGAAACTAGGGATGCCGGTATAAACCGTAACCTCATCTAAGCAACATTCCTCGGGTAAGGCGTACTTCTTAGATGCCGATTCAATCTATATCCTAAGTAACAATCACTTTTTAGGTTTCATGTTAAATTATGATGACAAATAAATAAGTTGATCAGGTTTAATTACTCGTTTTAATTCCAAATCAGAGAATCTGACGTAGTCGAAGCCGATCATAATATTGCCCTACACATCACCACGCTCGGTCAACCGAACGACAACACTCGGGCGACCGAATGACATGTCTCGGTCGACCGAGCCTCTCTCAGCACGTGTTTAACGTGTTTTCTCGTTAACTTGTTCCCCACTGCACTCTTCTATGCTGATCTGATTTGTCTCTTGATTAATGCTCCGATTTTCTTCCTTATTATATTGAGATCCACTGATTGAATGACATTAATCCTTTCGATTTATCATAATCTGCAAAATCAGTATTTATCGCACAAATAAATTGGCCTTTAATAATAAAAACGGCTAAATACCAAAAATCATATTAATAATCACTTAACATTAAATAATACATATAAACAAGTGATTTAATACGAAATATATATAATTAACTCCGATTTAAGGTTATAATTGATGACATAAATAGGTATATTTTAACCGTCATCAAAATGCCCCCCACTTAAACTTTGCTTAGTCCCGAACAAAGCATCAATAAGTCATTCCCCAAGACAACATTTTCCTTGGTCGTCTCATACTTACACAAGAAACTCGAGTCAACTCATACCAGATATGCTCATAAGATAAGCATTATTCACTACTTGCTATGAATCGAAGTGATTGTGTGCATGGGCATTGGTTTTATATAAATTTAGCAAGATTAGAGTTTATGCGGACTTCATATCAAAATTCACCAACATCAGCATTCATACTTCTTTTGCCTCGCCATGGTTAAAGCACTAGAACAATAAGCAAAAGCGTATCTATAGGGATTTTGGACTTGGAGACCGAGTACTACTCAAAGCCTCTAATAAATTTAAATTTTTTCAATTTTTTGCATATTTTTCGAATACTACTAATCTCAAGGAAGAAAACTTTCATAGAGTATCCCCCTATCTTAGATTAAACATAGCATCGAATATTACCACAAGCGCGGGGCTACTTTGGTAACTTACTACAAGCCCAGTGTTTTAATATTATCAAACACAGGTACGTCTCAAGCTTATTACTCTGCTTTTGTTGGCTAGAAGATCAGAATACATCAGTCGACAAATATCGACATTAGGTCCTCATAACCAATTATCTACGCAATGTACACATACTTCTTTCAATTATAACGCATGCGGTACTAAGCGATTCACGTGTTGAGTAGTTGAACAATGCCTAACTACTTGCAATTCTTGGCATGAATATCCTTAAGTTTACTAACAATTTATCGCAAAAGTATAATATGACCACGTACTTACACAACTTGGTTCCTTTCCTATCAATTCTAAGTATAAGAACTTCACACATTTAAGGGTACGAGTTAAACAACTTGGCATTTATCCATAAAATTTTAAAATTTGGCTCAATATTCCGTTGCCCTTTACATTTTTAACATATAACTAAGCTAAGTTCCTTGCCCCCCACTTAAACATGGCATTGTCCTCAATGACAAAAATAAATGAGAGTTCAAGAAGAAAGACTTAGCTCTGGAAACGGCTCCCAAGTAAAGGAACAATATCGGAGTAAACATCAGCACGTCGTGGAGAGACAGACACATCCTGTATAAGCAAACAAGCTCCACGAAATCGTCAAATATCATGTCTATGGAAGTTATAAAATAATGTGGCAGTAATTAGATATAAATATCTAAAAACAGTTTAAGCCACTTTACTTTATACTGCCATGGACAAGACCAAATGGGATTTAAACCTAAATAAAAAACTCACATGACGGCTATCAAGGAAAAAACCTCGTTTGGTCCGAACTTAGACTCGGAACATGGCGAGATGAAAAAAACCGTGATAGGCGCATGCTACTTTATTAAAAATAAAAACGAAAAAGATAGTTATAAGGAAATAGTTCTAAATTTATAGTCGCTAGCTCGACTCAGTTCAAGATGGTTTATTCATAGAAAGGGTCGTCGAGGTACAAAACCTCCTCCTCAGCACCAGGCGGAAGCCCTTGATAATGCTTCACACGATATCCATTGACCACAAATTTGGATTCATCTTTGAAATTGAATAGCTCCACCGCTCCAGAAGGAAAGACTTGTTGTACTCGAAATGGGCCGTACCATCTTGATTTTAACTTACCCGGGAAGAGTCTTAAGCGCGAATTGTACAAGAGAACCAGATCACCCTTTTGAAAGGTCCTCTCCAGAATCTTTTTGTCATGGAACTTCTTCGTGCGCTCCTTGAAAATCTTTGCATTCTCGTATGCCTTTAAACGAAACTCCTCCAGGCGAGTCAATTCTAACATCCTCTTCTCACCGGCCAATGTCTCATCAAAATTTAGCATCCTCGTTGCCCACATGGCCCGGTGCTCAAGTTCCACAGGAAGATGACATGCTTTTCCAAAAACAATCCTATACGGTGACATTCCAATCGAGGTTTTATATGCAGTCCTATAAGCCCATAAAACGTCGTCTAAACGTAACGACCAATCCTTTCTAGTCGTATTGACAGTTTTCTCCAAGATACGCTTTATTTCTTGATTGGTGACTTCTACTTGTCCACTAGTTTGGGGGTGATATGCTGTTTCTAGCTTATGTCGAACCCCATACTTAATCATCAGCCTTTCAAAAGGTTTATTGCAAAAATGACTACCATTGTCGCTTATAATCGCCCTAGGCGTCCCAAACCTTGTAAAAATATTCTTTTTCAAGAATCTAATTACAACCTTAGCATCGTTAATTGGGGAAGCAATGGCCTCAACCCATTTGGATACATAATCGACATCAACTAAGATGTATCGGTTAGATAGTGATGAAGTTAAGGGTCCAACGAAATCTATTCCCCAAACGTCAAAGAGTTCTACCTCTAGGATGCTCTTAAGTGGCATCTCATTCCTCCGTGAAATATTTCCTGTCATTTGACAAGCATGACATGCTTTTGCATATTGGTGTGCATCCTTAAACAACGTCGGCCAATAAAAACCGCATTGGAGGACCTTGGCTGCAGTTTTATCTCCCCCGTAGTGTCCTCCAACTTCATAAGAATGACAATGCTTCAGGATATCATTATACTCTTCCTCGGGTACACACCTTCGAAAAACATTATCAGATCCTAGCTTAAACAAATAAGGCTCATCCCAATAATAGTGTCTAAGATTTGGTAGGTACTTTGCGGATAGATAATTAACAAACAAACTAAACCATGGTTGTTTCCTCTCCTTCACAACCTCTATTCGCGAAGAAATTGCAACACAATCATCATGTCCCCTGATGGTGGTGATGGAGAAAAGTTGTTCATCAGGAAAAGATTCTCCTATCTCAGGTAATTCCTCACCATCCTCTAATTGTAAGCGCGACAGATGATCGGCCACCACATTCTCACTTCCTTTCTTATCTCGGATTTCTACGACAAATTCTTGAAGCAGTAGAATCCATCTCAACAATCTAGGCTTTGAATCTTGCTTTGCTAGGAGATACTTAAGAGCTGCATGGTCAGTCCACACAGTGACTTTAGATCCTACTAAGTACGATCTAAACTTGTCAAAAGCAAAGATGACGGCCAAAAGCTCCTTCTCCGTTGTGGCGTAATTTCTTTGGGCAGCATTCAAAGTCCGACTCGCATAATAGATAGGTCTGAAGATCTTATCTTTTCTTTGACCCAAAGCGGCGCCAACAGCAGTATCACTAGCATCACACATCAGTTCAAAAGGAAGTTCCCAATCTGGTGCGACCAGAACGGGTTCAGTAATCAGCCTACTTTTTATTTCGTTGAAGGCTTTTATGTACTCATTAGAAAACACGAATGGCACATCCTTGGCCAATAATTCGGTAAGAGGTCTAGAGATTAAGGAAAAGTCCTTAATAAACCTACTATAAAATCCGGCGTGGCCTAAAAAACCTCGCAAAGATTTAAGAATGGTAGGTGGAGGTAATTTATCGATCACCTCAACTTTGGCTCGATCCACCTCTATCCCGTTCCTTGATATGCGGTGGCCTAGTACTATACCTTCCGTAACCATCAAATGACACTTCTCCCAGTTAAGCACAAGATTCGTCTCCTCACATCTCTTCAACACTCGTGCTAGATGTGCGAGACATGAATCGAAATCGTCTCCAAATACGGAGAAATCATCCATAAAGATTTCCAAGAAATCTTCCACCATATCCGCAAATAATGACATCATACATCGTTGAAATGTCGCGGGGGCGTTGCACAATCCAAATGGCATTCGATTATATGCAAATGTCCCATATGGGCATGTAAATGTTGTTTTCTCATGATCTTCGGGCGAAATGTGGATTTGATAGTATCCCGAATACCCGTCAAGAAAACAATAGAAAGCATGCCCGCTCAGTCTCTCGAGCATTTGATCGATGAAGGGAAGAGGAAAGTGGTCCTTACGAGTCGCATCATTTAGTTTCCTAAAGTCTATGCATACTCGATGACCGGTGATTAGCCTTACAGGAATTAACTCATTCAACTCATTGGCTTGCACCGTCAATCCTCCCTTCTTAGGAAGTACGTGGATAGGGCTTACCCATTCGCTATCAGCAATTGGAAATATAATTCCTATTTCTAGCATTTTTATAACCTCATCCCTAACCGCTTCCTTTAATTATGGGGTTAGATGCCTCTGAGGTTGTGCAACCGCTTTCTTCTTAGGGTCCACGGAGATTTTGTGCATACATACGCTAGGACTAATGCCCTTAACGTCATCTATGGTCCATCCAAATGCTCCGCGGTACTCTCTCAGAACTCTCATTAGTTTCTCCTCTTGTAAGTCCGTCAAGGAAGAAGATATAATTAGTGGCAAGGTCTCATCTTGAAGAAATACATACTTCAAATTTGCGGGAAGAGGTTTTAAAGTCAAATTTGTGGGAGGTTCTTCCAAAGAGGTCTTCAACTTTTGACCAGTGAGTTTGAGTTCGAAACACTTATGCCACGTTGGCCTATGATAGAATCTTTCAATCTCTGCAGCACTTACTTCCTCTACAGGCCTAGGGGTCCTTCTACTACATCCTGGCCATATCATCTTCTCCTCCTCACTACTTACGTACTTGACTTCATCTTCTTCTTCCAAGACAGCATCCAAGAAATCTTTGATACTTTCATGTTGTTGAAATTCTTGAACGATCCTATCAATGGAATCCAACATGAAACACGCATCCTCTCCATCATCAGGTTGCTTCATAGTGTCAAAGACATTGAATGCAACTCTCTCTTCGTTCACTCTTAGTACTAACTCGCCTTTGTAAACATCAATTAGCGTTCTACTAGTGGCCATAAAAGGTCTTCCTAATATCAAGGGCACTTCGTAGTTAGCTTCCATATCTAATACCACAAAGTCAACAGGGAATACAAACTTTTCAACTCTTACTAGCACATCCTCAACCACTCCACAAGGTTCTTTGACAGAACGGTCAGCTAATTGCAGTGTGATTGAGGTTTTCTTAAGATCTTTCATGCCTAGTTTCCGAAAAATAGATAGTGGCATCAGGTTCACGCTTGCTCCTAGATCACACAAAGCTTTGTTTAAGCATACGTTACCTATGGTGCAGGGAATGAGAAAGCTTCCCGGATCTTTGCATTTTGGGGGTAACTTATGTTGAAGAATGGCGGAGCACTCCTCATTAAGGCATATGGTCTCTAAATCTAGAAGTTTCCTTTTAGTTGAGACGGCGTCTTTTAAAAACTTGGTGTACTCAGGCATTTTAGCTAGTGCTTCAACTAGGGGTATATTGATTTGTAACTTACTGAATATATCCACGAACTTCTTATACCTCTTATTATCAAACTTAGGCTTCGGCTTTGGTGGAGGATAAGGTAGAGTTGAAGGATCGACATCAGTGAAAATTGGATACTTGTTATTGCAAAGTTCAACTCTAGGGCCAGCAGGTTCTTTATACGTTCTTTGCTCAGGCAAAGTCTCGGAAGTATTAGTCTCATTGCTTGGCTCTCCATCCCTATTCTTTGTGACTTTCTCCTTCTCTTGCAGGGATGGTGGAGTTACCTCCTTTCCACTTCTTGTCATGATTGCATTCAAATCTTTAGGGTTCTTCTCAGTGTTGCTTGGCAAACCTCCAGGAGGTCTAGTTGAGACTTGCTCAGCTAGTTGTCCTATTTGGTGAGTGAGATTTTGGACTAGAGCTTCTTGATTGGTTACCTTAGCATCGGTCTTCTGACAATATTGGCTAAAGTTAGTGGCTAAATCAGCCATGGATTTTGAAAGTTGTCCCATATTGTCAGTAACGACATTACTCAGTTTTTCTATCGCAGCTTCCCAACCAAAAGTTTTAGTTTGCTGTGGTACATAAGTTGTAGGCGGTTTAGGCCTTTCTCCTGCATTAAGGTCACTATATCGGAATCCAGGATGGTTATGATTAGGCTTATATCCTCCCCCGATATAATTGGCTTCTTCAGTACCAGCATTCTCACTTTGAGGTGTTACCTCGATTCCACTTTCCCTTTTCTACTCTTGCCATCCTCTCTTGCATTCCATCTACCTTGTTGTTGATAACAGACAGTTGTTCTAAGATTTTGGTAGATGCACTATCCTCAAATATTTCAGCAGCCATCTTCACAGTAGCTATGTCATTGCCTCCCCATTGACTATTCATCGCTATTTGCTCCATTTTTCCTTGTGCCTCCTCAGGAGATAAAAGAACAAATGCTCCATTGCTGGAGGCATCTACTCTAATTTTCTCAGTCTCTCTCAATCCATGGTAAAAGGTTTGCATTAGCAACCAAAGAGAAATGTCATGATGAGGACACTTCCTCACAGCTTCCTTAAAACGCTCCCAAGCTTGATCAAAACTCTCCCCAGGTTGTTGCTTAAATCCTAGGATGTCTTGGCGTAACTTAAAGGTTTTTCCCAAGGGAAAATACTTATTCATGAATTTTTGCAACAATTGTTCCCAAGTAGTGATAGATCCAGCCTCTAAAGAGAGAAGCCATTGCTTAGCTTTATCTTTCAAAGTGAAAGGGAAAAGCTTAAGACGAATGTTCCCCTCCAGGATTAATTCTAGTTTCACAGTGCTAACGATTTCCAAGAAATTTGTCACGTGAACACCAGGATCCTCATTTTGGATTCCATGAAAAGTGGAATAGTTGGTCACCATTTGAATTAAGTTAGGCCTAGGGTGATAGACTTCCGCAACATCTTGCGGTGCTACGATAGCGGGAATGAATTGCTCAATAGTGGGCGTTGCATAACTTTGCAAAGTGCGCCTCGCTCCTTGAGCTAGGGCTTGGTTTCCATTATTAGCATTAAGATTGTTCGCATTATTAACATTATTGGCATTATTAACAGCTTCAGGATTAAGTACCTGGTTCGGATTGACAAAATTGTCTTTCATTTCTGTTTCAGATTCAGAATGCTCAGAATGATCGGTTGTATGTCCTTCTTCCAATTCGTGCTCGCTTTCCTCAAGATTTGGATCCTCTTCTCCTTGCTTAGCCAGTTGTTTAGCTAACTTCCTATTCCTCCTTGCAAATTTCTCTATTTCAGGATTATAAGGCTCAAGTGGTTCCTTCGATTTCCGAGTAGCGTACTATAAAATAATAAACAACAATAAAACAATTAATCACAAGTAAAGGCTAGGCCTTTAAATAACTAAATAAAACTAAAACAGACTCGAAAAAAGTTTGAGAAAAGAAAACATAAATAAAACAGAAGCAGAATATTATAAAACTAATACAGAACAGAAACATAAAAGAAAATAAATTCTCGGTCGACGGAGAACTGTGGTTCGGTCGACCGAACTCACTTTTTTTATTTTTATTTTTTATTTTTATTTTTACGACACTGTTTAATATACAGACTCTTATTCACAAAATATTCATGAATCCAGTTCTAACAAAATAAGCTATATTTTAATTTAATGACTCGAGTCCCCGGCAATGGCGCCAAAAACTTGATTGAGGTCAAGTTAAATTATTAACTCGATGCCTACTAACACACTAGCAAGAGAACTAGGTTCAATTGTAGTATAGCTAGATAGAGTCGAGGTCGATCCCACAGAGACTCGGCACAAACAAAACACAACTTTATCCTATTAGAACTAAATTGAAAGGGCGGTCTACGACCAACTAAACGCAGTAAATAAAATAGTGAAAACCACAAGACACAGAATACCACAAAGACAAACGAAAGACTACTAAAACACGGATAATACTATGGGTATTATCAAAACAAACAGTATTGATTACGCTAGTAGATTATAACTCCCCCATGTGAATTAGATTGACAACGAGACAAAACAAACGTTAAGGATTAATTATTATGACTACGGGAGTCATCCCCTAAGGTAGATTTAGCTCCAATTAGGCCATCTAAATCATTGTGCCTCCATTACGTGACTTTGCCTTTTAAGTGCCTCCATCTCATATAACTTCTGACACAATTACGAAACTAGGGATGCCGGTATAAACCGTAACCTCATCTAAGCAACATTCCTCGGGTAAGGCGTACTTCTTAGATGCCGATTCAATCTATATCCTAAGTAACAATCACTTTTTAGGTTTCATGTTAAATTATGATGACAAATAATTAAGTTGATCGGTTTAATTACTCGTTTTAATTCCAAATCGTAGAATCGACGTAGTCGAAGCCGATCATAATATTGCCCTACACATCACCACGCTCGGTCAACCGAATGACAGCACTCGGGCGACCGAATGACATGTCTCGGTCGACCGAACACAGTTCTGTGTTGGTACAAATCATGATTACTTCTTAACGTTTTTAACCTAAACACATGGGTTCGTGAATTAATCTACATCACGCAATCAATACAAGAAAAACTACTCCATAATAAAATACATCAGATCTACGAATAAAGATTGCATAATTGAATAGTCATACCCTCGAAGACGAGAGTGACTCCCACTCTTTAATGCTCTCCCCAACCGGAGAATCCGATGAATCCACAATGAACAAACATAAAGAAAAGAAAACTAAAACTAAAAACTCAAATTGTATAAACTGTCTTGTGTTGTAATGGTGTCTCCTCTCAATTTCGTAGCTGCTGCTTATATAGAGGATTTTGCCGACATAGGATGGATCTAGAAGATATGCACGCGTTTTCGGTTTGGATAGCTTCGGGTGACCGAACCACATGCCTCGGTCGACCGAATGAAGGGGCTCGGTCGACCGAGCCTCTCTCAGCACGTGTTTAACGTGTTTTCTCGTTAACTTGTTCCCCAATGCACTCTTCTATGCTGATCTGATTTGTCTCTTGATTAATGCTCTGATTTTCTTCCTTATTATCTTGAGATCCACTGATTGAATGACATTAATCCTTTCGATTTATCATAATCTGCAAACTAAGTATTTATCGCACAAATAAATTGGCCTTTAATAATAAAAATGGCTAAATACCAAAAATCATATTAATAATCACTTAACATTAAATAATACATATAAACAAGTGATTTAATACGAAATATATATAATTAACTCCGATTTAAGGTTATAATTGATGACATAAATAGGTATATTGTAACCGTCATCACTACTCTTTCATCATTTGCATATCCCATCATCGTCAACACATTGAAAACCACACTTTATTCATTGACTCTTAATATCAACTCTCCTTTGTGGACATCTATTAAAGTCATGCTAGTCGCTAGGAAAGGTATTCCTATGATTAGAGGTACATCACTATTAGCTTCCATGTCCAACACCACAAAGTCAACAAGAAACACAAATTTGTCCACCTTCACTAGCACGTCCTTTACCACACCACGTGGTTGTTTCATGGATCCGTCACCTAATTGAAGGGTTATTGATGTCTCATTGAGCTCCTTCATGCCTAACTTTTGAAAAATGGACAGCAACATCATATTGACGCCGGCCCCAATATCACATAAAGATTTATTTAGGCATACACCTCAAATGGTACAAGGTATGAGGAAGCTCCCAGGATCCTTACATTTAGGAGGCAGTATGCGTTGCAAAAATGTATAGCATTCCTCGTTGCCTCAAGATCCAATAACTTCCTCTTAGTATAAACTGCTTTCTTCAGAAATTTAGCATACTCTGGCATTCCGGGCAGAGCTTCTACTAAAAGGATATTTACTTTCAACTTCTTAAACATCTCTATAAAATTCTTATAGCGGGCATCATCGTGATTCAGTTTAGATGTACAAGGGGGATAGGGTAGAGACGCAGGATTAATAGTAACATTTCTATAAGACTTACAAGTTGCCTGTTATTGCTCGCCCTGATCGTCTGCTAGATCTACAGACGCTTGATTAGTCTGACTGAAGTCCCTTCTAATCGGATCCCTTGTTCTTCTAGATTCTTCCACGTTCTGGTTCTGACTCTCTGGTGCATCTTTAATCGTCGGTCTAGGTAATTCCTTTCCACTTCTGGTCATGATGGCATTCACGTCCTTTGGATTCTTCTCTGTGTTACTTGGTAATCCCCCCAGAGGACGAGCTGACACTTATTCCGCAATTAGTCCCACTTGTTGTGACAAATTCTGCACTAGATCTTCTTGGTTTGTCTGTCTTGTATCATTTTTCTGACAATATTGTGTGAAGTTTGCACTAAGCTCACTCATGGACTTCGTCAGCTACTGACACTTTCGGTCATAGTTGAACTCAACTTATCTATAGTGTTTCCCAACCACCGGGTTTGTTTTGTTGAGGTATGAAACCTCTAGATTTCTTCGCTCTCTCGCCACCATTTAAATAACTATATCTGAATCCTGGGTGATCGTGAGAACCTGGGCGATATCCACCCTCATAAGGGTTTCCTTGCCTTCCTATATAGCTCACATACTCGGTGTTGGATGTCTCAAGCCCTTGATTATTTTTTCCACTTTGGCTATGCGTTCTGGCATGCCATCCATCTTCTCATTGATTACCAAGAGCTGGTATAAGATTTGTTGAGAGATGTCCTCTCTCAAAATGCCTTCAGCTGATCGGACAGTCTCGACTTCATGCGTTCCCATTGACTTGTGAGTGATATCTGCTCTAACTTCTGCAGGGCTTCATCTGGTGATAACAACACAAAGAACCCATTGCTTGACGCGTCAACTCTTATTTTCTCACTTGTCCGTAATCTGTGATAGAAACTATTCATGCGTACGGGAAAAGTGATATCAAGGTGTGGGCATATACATCGTGCCTCCTTAAATCGTTCACATGATTCGTCAAAATTTTCTCCTGGTTTCTACATGAAATTCATAATCTCTTGTCTCTTTTGCAACGACTTCCCAAGTGGGTAGTACTTGTTCATGAATTTCTACAGTAAGTCCGTCCATGATTGGATAGATCATGTTGCTAGAGAGAAAAGACATTGCTTTGCTTTATCCTTTAGCATAAACGGGAACAAATTCATCTTGATGTTGTCCTCTGGAACACTTGCCGATTTAACATTGCTGTTAATCTCAAGAAAATTGGTGACATGAGCACTAGGATATTCATTTGGAACTCCATGGAAGGTAGCGTAATTGGTCACCATCTGGATCACATTCGGCTTCGGATGGAAAACCTCAGCCACAGTCTCATGTTGAACAATCGATTGCATGAACTACTCGATTGTTGGCAGGGCATAACTCCGTAGAGTTCTCCTTTCTTCAGGTATAACTGCTCCATTCTTGACACCGTTTGCTCCATCTCCTCCATTGACTCTGTTTCTTGCTACCATCATTTCGTCTGATTCTTCCAAAGGTAGAATCTCTTCATCCTTGTCCTCACTTTGGTCATCTCCATGGGTACTCACGCCATCAGCCAGCCTTTCTGTTTGCTCTGTTGATTCTTTTGCTAATATGAGCTTTTCCTTAGATAATTTCTTGATCTCGGGTATAAATTGTTCTAGTTTGGCTGCTGAACTATGTGTGGCGTACTGCTATCAGAACAAAACAAAGAAAAACAGTTAGATACTTGCCTCGGAGGCTATTACACTCACCTGGCCAAACACAAAAATATAGACTTTGACTAATGACTCAACTCTGACTAAACAAAACCGATTCTACTAATTCTAGAAAGCTCGATTAGTTGGACGGATGTCTTGCCTAATCGGGTGAATTTTTCTCCAGAATTGAACATAACAGACATTGTTACGACTCGAGTATTCAGAGACAATTAAACACACTATCATATTCATAGAAATCGTATATATACAGATTTTCAATCTCAAATTAAAAATAGTCATGACACAAGTCTCTGGCAATGGCGCCAGAAAAACTTGATGTCGTGGTGCAGCCAGCTAACACTAGCAATAGGACTATATCTATCGTAGTATAGCAAAGTCGAATCAAGGTTTCGAATCCACAGTGACTCGAAAGACTATAACTAACTAAAGATTAAGAAGAATCAGGTAGGTCAACGGCCAACAAAGGTGCGGAGCAAACAATGGTAACAATTGTGACAATAGTGACACACAAATAACACAAATATGTTTCTATAAGTTTCTAAAGATTAGTCCTAAATATTAGTATTTAGTTATTTCCCGCAATTTATGCATTTATCTTCCCCGTTGTTAAATTGTAATTCAATGTCAGCTACGGGTGCTAACCCATAATATTACGCTACTTTTATTTGCAAAGACTGTAGGTGCCTATATGACCCTGACCTACCTTAGACCGTATTCGTCCACATGCAATAACATCTAAGGATAGCCGGCTTAATACCGAGAACCTCCTCAGGCAGCTATCAACAATGACTAGCACGTTCTCAAAGATCGATAAACCATGTCTTAACTAGCACTTCTCTGTAAGTCCTTCATGCTAATTTACGATAACATCCAGATAGTTGATTAGTATAAAAACACATAGATTAAAATTGAATATTCAACGTAGCTAGTGCTGATTATCATGAAACATGATTTACTAGGTATACGATTGGTTGATATAGTCTGTCACCCAATCGAGGGAATGCAACCTCTATTTCATGATTTCTTCATCAATGCTTAAGATCTACCCATAAATGCGGTAAATAAACTAACTACTACATAGAATAAATAATATAAAACAATTAAAACAAACTAATCACAATATAACGACTGATCTACATCTAGAAAGCCGAAAAATCATACATTCGAAGCCGAGCGTAGATCCTCCGCATATCGCTCCCTAGGTGGAGAATCCATCGGATCCGTGACTAGCACTCATAGTAAATAAGAGAAAGAAAGCGCAAACTTTTATTGCATATAATGTAATTGTCTTGTGAACTTGTGCCACACCATATAATGTAAACAAACTTTTATTGCATATAGTAAAGAAAGCACAAACCATGTCTTAACTAGCACTTCTCTGTAAGTCCTTCATGCTAATTTACGATAACATCCAGATAGTTGATTAGGATAAAAACACATAGATTAAAATTGAATATTCAACGTAGCTAGTGCTGATTATCATGAAACATGATTTACTAGGTATACGATTGGTTGATATAGTCTGTCACCCAATCGAGGGAATGCAACCTCTATTTCATGATTTCTTCATCAATGCTTAAGATCTACCCATAAATGCGGTAAATAAACTAACTACTACATAGAATAAATAATATAAAACAATTAAAACAAACTAATCACAATATAACGACTGATGTACATCTAGAAAGCCGAAAAATCATACATTCGAAGCCGAGCGTAGATCCTCCGCATATCGCTCCCTAGGTGGAGAATCCATCGGATCCGTGACTAGCACTCATAGTAAATAAGAGAAAGAAAGCACAAACTTTTATTGCATATAATGTAATTGTCTTGTGAACTTGTGCCACACTTCTACATTGAAACTGAGGCCTGGTGCCTCTTATATATTGTGGTAAAACCGACTTAAAAACCCTAAAACTACCCCTTGTCCAAGAAAGAGTCTTTACGCGGCTTCTAGAATGCTCACTTAGTCAGCGGAGTGCTCGCTCAAGCGAGGGCAATTTTGTCTTTTTCTCTCTTCCGACTTAACTTAGAAGTTTCTAGAATACCCTAGGCTCAGTCCTTCAACCGGTCCGCTCCATAATTCTTCCTTAACACTTGTAACATCCCGACTTTTCAAAAAGGGTAAAGTAGTAATTGGGTATTTTCGCTATGACCTAATTATTATTTATCCTATTTTAAATTAATAAAAAAGGATTTAATTAAAAGGGATTTAGCTATTTAATTAATGGATTTAATTAGTAACTATTTAAGGAAATAATCCACATCATTTCCCTCATAACTCACAACGCAACTTCTAAAAAAAAGAAGAAGAAGAGGACGACGGCAAACAAGGAAGCAACGTAGGAGGTGCCTGGAATGAAGACTTCAACTGTGCGGCCAATCCCTTCATCGTTTCAAGATGCCGTAATAGATAAAAGTGATTACTACGCGACGTAACGAAACTTTGGAATTCAAAATCTCCCTATTTCGTAAGCTTTTGCTTTAGCCCTAAAAATCACAGTCATGATTGCTCTTGATAAAAGTTTGAGCTTTGGTTGTGTAAATGGTTGTTTTAATCGTAGAATATCGTTTAATTATCATAGGTTGGTCGTAGGATTTGTGAATCAAAGGATTCAAGCTTTGCTTTCGGTTTTTCTGGCAATTAAGGTAAGAAGCTATTTCTAATGGGTAATTACGTTTTACAATGTTTAGGTTGAGCGTTAGTGTTGGTTTGTATAAAGGATTCGTGCTTATATGTTGTTCCTATACAATGATATGCTATAGGATGTTTAGAACATGTTTTATGCTATTTTTTTTGAGTATTTTCGATGTTGAACCAGTTTGGAATTGAGTTGGAATCGTGAAAGTACGGAAGTATTGAGTTAGGGCTTTTCTGCGCTCAATGTGTACGCATTGGTTAGCAATGCGCATGCATTGTTGATGCAGGTTGTTCTATTCTATTTTGTGCAGGAGGAATGCGCACGCATTGGCCAGACAGAAACTTCCTGAAAGTTTCTGCTCGTTCAATGCACACGCATTCCAAGAAATGCGCACGCATAGACCCTGTTCTGGGGAAAATGTTGTTTTAAGCCATGGGATAAGTTTAAATGTTGCTTCTTGATCTAATAACCTTAAAGGAACATGAACCAACCTTGATTGAGTTTCTGATGCGTTTAGCTCCGGCACCGAATGGATTCTTCCTAAGAGTTGAAGTTCGGGACCGACGGAAGAGCATGACATGCTTGTGCTTTGATGAATTAGTATTCATCAATGTCTTTGTAATTTCTAGGCCTTGTCCATGTCTAGTGGTCTAGGAAAGAGAGTTGTAGATGTGAGGGAGCTTACTTGAAAATACTAAGGTGGCTAGTTAACAACTAATAAAATACATACTTGAGTAGTAAAGGACTAAACATCATGTCATTCTTGGTTAGGCACCAGACCATATCGCGATGTGTGAGCGTTTAGATAAAGTGGATAACTCCGTAAGTCTACCATAATAGACTCCAGGTGCGGAGGGACTTCACTGAACGTGTACACTATCAGAGTCTACCGGAATAGACTTCCGTGGTTATTGGTGTGATCCACCAATATGTTGCACCTACTTCGTGGTGAGAATACTGATGTAACAAAGACAAGCTGAGCTATAAATCATTAGTCACAACATGTTGATTAGAATGAAGTGAACCTCAGAGTGTGTCGGTCACATAAAGATAATTTAACTAACTATATGAACCTTTTAGTTGTAAAGTTTAATTATTCATTAGCTTCTCACTCTTGCTAAGTACCTATGTACTTACCTCCTTTGCATGTTTCTTTTATGTGCATTGTGGCGTGGGAAGGCAGACAGGTTAACCAAGAGTAGATGACGACTTCTAAGGCCGTTGATGCCTTGATGATGCATTTCTTTAATTCCTTTGTAAATGTTTTTCTAGTCTAAGTTGTATTTAGTTTTAGACTTGTTGTACTTTTACTTCTAGACTTTGGTAAGTTAAGTTTGTACTTTTGAGACCTCATATTGTGAAAGACTTTGGTTTTTCATCGTTGTAATTTTAAGTATTTATCTTTAGTATGGTTCCTTTCTATTCATAGTAGCATTTATGATTTTACCCGGGTCTTTTGTGCTTTCGTTTTCTTCATTTGATACGACTACGTAGAGCCTTGCGTATAAGGTTAGATTTATTTAATGTTATACGCGACGACCATTTCTCTTCCGTATAAGGGCTCGGTATCCGGGAGCAGGGCGTTACAACGGTTTGTATCAATCGAAGCATCCTTGCCGTCCTAGGCTTTTTTTTTCTAAGATAAGATTTCCTTATACCTTTTAGAACCTTTCTGATCTCTCCTGATCTTGGTGGTAAACCCTCGTAAGACTAAGAATCCTTAAACCGTGGTTAGGTTGCACTAGGACCAAGTGAAGAGTCTTCTTATACGAAGGTTAAGTTGAGTCCTCAGCTCTCATCTTTTATGTGATTCCCTCAGGTTTTGTTCCTTCAAGGATCTGTAGTAGAAACCCTCTCTTCTTTTGAAGTTTCCAAACCATAACTTGTCACATAGGATTAAGTAAAACCCCTTTAAGTAAAGTTTTGGGATCGGAGTCTTATGCCTACACCTTAAAGTCGAGGTCCTCTTGGTTGATTCCTTTTTCCTTACTTTCCTTATTGAAATCTCTCCATTTTTTTTAACCTTGAAAATCTAAGCCTACTTTTGGCTTGGCCTAATTTTGTAGAGAATGATGTTTGACTCAACTCTACAAATCCTCCTCTTTCTCTTTTCACTATTCCTTTGTTTATGTTTACCAAAATTCTTTGACATTGCTTTGCTCGAGATGGGTTCCACATGAACTCCATATACAATCCTGTCTCTTCCAAGTGCTTCTCACTCTTTTCAATATTTAGTGTTAAAGGTTTCTTCCATTGGCACATAGTTTTATCATCCTCGTAATTGGCTCTATCCAACATGAGTGAATGCTTTCTATTTCCGTGTTTTCCTTTCATGTAAAGTCATTTCCCCTGCTCAAAAAATTCTGAAACTTTTCAGCAAGATAGACCACTGTTGTGTCTACAATCTCTCTCTTTACATCAATTCAGTTTTCAATGTGGACTGTTCATAAAATCCATGATAATGCCGGACACTCTGACCAGAAAATATGGAGCAACACTTCCACTTCTTCTTCTGTTTTGAACAGGTTAAATACCTTCAAATGACCTGAATTTTTGACATGTTGCAGAAAACACTTTCATCTACAACTTTCCCTTTGGTATCGAGTTCCGATTTCTTTTCGTTTGACCACAATCTGTAATTTAAGTCAGTGTTTACCAATCTGGAAATTTTGATAGCTTGTGCATTCAGCAAAAATAATTGTTTTGACTAACTCTCTCTCATTCAAAAATTCTAATATTTTTATATCACTTGGGTTCCTCCAGTATTTAAATCTTTTCTCTTGGGATTGTGCTCAAATTCTTTTTCGATTGGGCTGTACAAGTTGATACTATCAGATCCGGAGTAATTCTCATACACAACAACCAAAAAAGAATCATCACCTCTTTGACTTAGGGTTTGGGCTAAGTGAGTAATAAGTTACGATTTTTTCGTCTTAGAAGTTTTTCCGAAGTGATCTTCCCCTAGGATATGCCTCTTTGTGGGATGTTTGTAAATTTAACATTGTTGTTTCTCTAGCAGTTATAAACGAGAACCAAGATGCTATCCTCCAGTATGTCATGTTTGATGTTCAGACCCTTTTCATGCCCTTATTCAAGTCTCCCCTTCTGGTAATTTATTTCACCATTTAATCCTTCACTTGAGATTTTTAAGCTCAACAAATCCTCTCCACATGTTGTCATGAATTACCCCAGAAACATATCTCCATAAGCCTTTTCCTCTGAACAAGTACACACCTTTTTACTTTTCAAATCGAGAAATGAGTTCTCTTCAATTCCGCATTGTTGCACTCATGTCCTTCATTTCAAACTCAAATTTGACTGATCCTTCTGATGACAGAACATTATTCATATTTGCGTTCATTCTCAGCTTTCCTCCAAAGGGTAGTGTCGATGTTCTAAATTTTTCACCTAAAGCCGCATGTTCTTCTAGGGTATGCGTATCTTCTTTTTTCCAATCAAATTTATAAGCCTAACATGACATTCCTTTTCAATTAATTACCCTTGATCTTCTGGCGATCTATGCTAACCCATTTTCAGGCATATTGTAGTCGTTTACCAAGATGCCTTTCGGGCCATTCCGTCCGGTCATGATTTGAAATAAAAAAAACTTTTATTAATTCCAATCCAGATTAATGCACCTTGTACCTTTTCAGCTTTAAATCTGATTCAGGCCATTTAGATCCATGAACTTCCAGACACAACTTTTGACACTCCATATTCTGTTTTGACGTTTCTAATACAATTTTTTTACACCGGTTGAAAAGTCTATTTCATTTTAACCTTTTCACTCCCGTATTAGGAATAACCTTGAGCATTTATTCCTTGGCAGTGTACTATTCCTCTCGAGTAGTGCAACTTTGAACCCTTGAATTGGATCATCAACGATTTTTCAAACTTTATCTGACATTTCTTAAGTGTCTTTTTCTCCTTCACTCAAAAGCTTGTTTATCGCAGACCTTTTTTTTCAAAATTTTGACCTTTCTTTACAACACCTTGAGGAAATTTCTACCCTCTGTCAAACTTGAAATAACCTAACCCCTCTTTGAATTATGCAAACTTCAACATTTCTTGACAAGTTTTATTCCATTAGGAGACCATTTGGGCATACTCAATTTGGCCCCATAACTCCTTCAAGTTGAGACTATTGCCCTCTTTTTGATTTCTAAAGTGTTTAGTCTTTCTGGTGCTTGACCTTGCACCTTTACTTTGTTCTCTGTTGTATGATGATTCCTCTACGACATCCATGTGAACTGAGGATTCTCCTGGCTCGCCAACAACCATTTTGTTAACCAAATGTTTATCAACTAAGGTAACTTGTCGGACGTTCCAAAGTCCAATACCCTTTTCCTTTTATCTTAAATGTTCCCAAGTCCAACCTGTGACGTTTCCCTTAAATGTCTCCACTTTCTAAGGGCTTACGTAAGATCTCATTACCTCTTTTATTTCAAGTTCATTTTACCTTCTTTGGTTTACCTAGTTGACATACCACCATAGTACTCAACTTGTCACTTTTCAACTTTATTTATTTTTTTCCAAGATAACCCTAATTGGCATAAGGATTGGATCAAATTGTCAGAGAGAAAGTATGGAAAATGCATGTCCTCCATCCCCTAAGAGTCTCAAAAGTCCTTTAGCTGGGATCATTTCAGTTCTACAGCGAGCTTGTGTCGTAGTGATGAATAGAGCCACAGATAGCAGTTGCAGTCATCCCGGAGCAACCAGATGTACAAAGAGCTGGAACAATACTATTGATGATCCTTCATGAAGATAGGGATAGAAGAGTTGTCTACAACACTAGTTACCATGCCTGGGTCCAGATGCCACCTTTTGAAACTCTATATAGAAGAAAGCGTAGAACGCCAGTTTTCAGGGATGAAGTGGAGCGATGATAGAATACGAGACCGAGTTGATACAGCAAGCCAATGAGAAGATTGAAGTGGATTGTCGCAACCTCGATATGTCTCAATACAGGTAAAATAGTTGGGAAGATGGAAGAAGAAGACTGTTAGAGTATGAAGCTGAAGGTGAAGTGTATCTAAAGACATCCCTCATGTGTCAGTGATAGGGAAATTCTTAATCGACTTGGATGTGGAAGAAAGCTTTGATCTCAAAATGGTTGAAGAGTCTTTGACCTATGCGGAAGAATCAAGTGCACATTAGAGCGGCAGATAAAGGAAGTTAAGAAAGAAGATGTACAACTAGCCTTAGTTCAGTGCAGCAGGCACACACCGGCAGAGGTGACATAAGAGTTAGAAGAAGAGACGAAGTCCAAGGTTCAAGTACCTCCCACTTACATTTGAGTTTCGAGGATGAAACTCCTCTTAAGGGGGAGGAATGTAACATCCCGACTTTTAAGAAAAGGGTAAAGTAGTAATTGGGTATTTTCGCTATGACCTAATTATTATTTATCCTATTTTAAATTAATAAAAAAGGATTTAATTATAAAGGATTTAACTATTTAATTAATGGATTTAATTATAAACTATGTAAGGAAGTAATCCATTATTTCCCTCATAACTCACAACGCAAACAGAGGCAACGCAGGAGGTTCCTGGAACGAAGACTTCAACCGTGCAGCCAATCCGTTCATCGTTTCAAGATGCCATAATAGAGAAAAATGATCACCGCAATGTTACAAAACTTTGGAATTCAACATCTGCCTATTTCATAAGCTTTCGCTTTAGCCCTAAAAATCATAGTCGTGATTGTTCTTGATAAAAGTTCGAGCTTTGGTTTTGTAAAGGGTTGTTTTAATCGTAGAATATCGTTTAATTATCGTAGGTTGGTCGTATGAGATGTGAATCAAAGGATTCAATCTTTGCTTTCGGTTTTGCTGGCAATTAAGGTAAAAGGCTCTTCCTAGTGGGTAATTAATTTTTACAATGTTTAGGTTGAGCGTTAGTGTTGGTTTGTAGCAAGGATTCGTGCTTATATGTTGTTGCTATGCTATGATATGCTATAGGATGTTTATAACATGTTTTTCTACTTTTTTCTGAGTATTTTCGATGTTGAACAAGTTTGGAATTGAGTAGGAAGCATGAAAGTATAGAAGTACTGCATTAGGGCTTTTCTGCGCTCAATGCATACGCATTGGTTAGCAATGCGCACGCATTGCTGATGCAGGTAGTCTGTTTCTATTTTGTGCAGGAGCAATGCACATGAATTGCAGGCAATGCACACGCATTAGCCAGACAGAAACTTCCTGAAAGTTTCTGCTCGTTCAATACGCACGCATTCCAAGGAATGCACACGCATTGACCCCTGTTCAGGGTAAAATGTTGTTAAGCCGTGGGATGAGTTTTAAATGTTGTTTCTTGATCTAATAAGCTTAAAGGAACATGAACAAGCCTTGATTGAGTTTCTGATGCGTTCAGTTCCGGCACTGAATTGATTCTTCCTAAGAGTTGAGGTTCGGGACCATCAGAAGAGCATGACATGCTTTTGATTTGATGAATTAGTTTTTTAATCAATGTCTGTGTAATTTCTAGGCCTTGTCCATGTCTAGTGGTCTAGGAAAGAGAGTAGTAGATGTGAGGGAGCTTACTTGAAAACACTTAGCTGGCTAGTTAACAACTAATAAAATACATACTTGAGTAGTAAAAGACTAAACATCATGTCATTCTTGGTTAGGCACCAGACCATATCGCGATGTGTGGCCGTTTAGGTAAAGTTGATAACTCCATAAGTCTACCATTATACACTCCAGGTGCGGAGGGACTTCACCGAACGTGTGCACTATCGGAGTCTACCAGAATAGACTTCCTTGGTTATTGGCGTGATCCACCAACATGTTGCGCCTAGTTCATGGTGAGTTACCCCATGCGTAGTGTCCTTGAATACTGATGTAACAAAGACAAGCTAAGCTAGAAACCATTAGTCACAATATGTTGATGAGCATAAAGTGAACCTTAGAGTGTGTCGGTCACATAAAGATAATTTAATTACCTATATGAACCTTTTAGTTGTAAAGTTTAATTATTCATTAGCTTCTCACTCTTACTAAGTACCTATGTACTTACCTCTTTTGCATGTTTCTTTTGTGTGCATTGTGGGGTGTGAAGGCGGACAGGTTGACCAAGAGTAGATGACGACTTTGAGGACGTTGATGCCTTGATGATGCTCTTATTTAATTCCTTTGTAAATGTTTTACTAGGCTAATTTGTATTTATTTTTAGACTTGTTGTACTTTTACTTCATGACTTTTGTTTGTGACCTCGTATTGTGTAAGACTTTGGTTTTTCGTCGTTGTATTTTTAACTATCTCTCTTTATTATGGCCAGTTTCTATTCATAGTAGCATTTATGATTAGTTTTTTGGACTTCCGTTTGCTTTATTTGATACGACAACGTAGATGTTTGCGTATAAGGTTAGATTTATTTAATGTTATACGCACCGAATGTTTCTCTTCCGGATAAGGGCTCGGTATCCGGGCGTGGGTCGTTACAACACTTGGCCCAAATCTCGCTACATGAAAATAGCCCAAAAAACATGAAATAATGCCAATTCCGGAGATAATAATAAGAAATACCAAATACTGGACTCGTTAACCCGACATATAGCATTCAACACAAATAGATCTCAATATTTAGCTGAAACACCTATTTTTTGCTCATAATGGACTGAATGTTGATGCCTTAGGATATACAAATTTAACCATCATCAATATACTAGTAGAGAAATGAAAGAATCTCCTGAACCTTTGGTAAACAAACTGTGATCATTCTGGGATTGGACAAACCTCTGTCTAAAGATTCAGTTAGGTTACAGTTCCATTTTCTGCTGGCTTGCTTCAAACCATATAATGACTTGGTTAATCTACAAACTTGATTTGTCTTGTCTGTTTTGAAACCCGGGGGAAACTGCATGTATACATCTTCATGTAGGTCTCTATTTGGAAAGGTTGTATAAACATCCATATGATGAAGATGTCAATTGTTAGTTGCTGCTGCCGCTAACAAAGTTCTGGCTGTGGTGATCTTGACTACATGAGAAAAATTCTTTTGATAATCAATGTCATATGTCTGAGTATATCCTTTTACAACCAATCTGGTTTTGTATATTTCTACAAAGTCATCAGCATTATACTTTATTTTATACACCCTTTTGCAGCCAATGGGCTTCTTGCCATCTGGTAGATCAACAACCTCCCAAGTATGAGTGTTCTACAAAGCTTCAATTTCCTTTTGCATAGCTTCTTTCACTCAACATGCTTGATTTCTTGGTTGTATTCTTTGGTTCTTTGACAACATCAATTGCATTGACATATCAGGCATACTCTGCTAAGAGTTTTTCTAGATTTATTACTTCACTCAGTAGATGTGGGGTCTACTGCACATTGTGAGCACCTTTTTGATAGAAATTTGGTACTTTTCTTGCCCTCATTGATCTCCTCAATTGATCAGGTGCAGGTGCCTTGCTGACTCGAACAGTTCCTTCATTGGAATCCTCAGCTGCAACTAATCCTATGTTAGATTTTTTAGCAGACTCACTCACTGATCACCAATAACATCCATGACTAACAATGGTACTGGCATGTCAGAAGAATACCTAGCTTTGCCTATGACCTACTGAAAATGAGGAAAATAAGTTTCATGGAATTGAGTATTTCTAGGAGCAAAGATATCATTGTTGGTGATATCCAGGAGTATGTTACTCTTGGAAGTGTTTGAATTCCCAAGATAGACACACGTCTTGCATCTGGAATCAAAATTTGTTTTTTTACTGTTGAAGTGTGCAAGATAAAACTAAGCAACCAAATACTTTGAACACAAAGTAATCTGGTTTAGTTCCATATAACACCCCGTGAGGTGTTCTTTCCTTCAGCAGTGGTGTATGTGTTGCATTAATTAACTTTACTGCATGCAAAAGACAGAAACCCCAATACTCAATGGTAGGTTACTCTGGAATCTTAGACCATTGGCAACATTTAGCAGTTGCTGATGTTTTCGCTACACAATACCATTTTGCTATGGTGTGCTGACATAAGAGGTCTGATGTGTAATCCTATGATGCTAATAAAAAGCTATGAGCTGAAACTCAGCTCCATTGTCAGATCTAATTAGTTTATTGATCTTGTCAAACTGAGTAGAAACTAACTTAACAAAATATTTAAGAATATCAGAAGCTTCAGATTTATTCTTCATAAAATACCCAAGTAAATATGGAAAAATCATCCACAACAGTCAAAAATTATTGTTGTCCATTCACAGTGGGATGCCTCAAAGGGCCCCAAATATCCATATGAACAAGATCAAAAATATCATTCACATTAGTAGTTCTTAAACGAAAATGATTTTTAATTAAATTTTCCATTGGACAAATATATCAAAGATCATGTTTACAAAACATTACTTTAGTAGATTTAGAATTAATGACTTGCAATCTTTTATCTGGTGGGTGTCCTAGTCTATAATGCCACAAAAGGGCATCATTTAGACAAAATATTATTCTGTACAACATTGACAATAGAACTTTTGACTGTTTGTTCTAGCACATATAATCCTACGTGCAAGTCAGCTGAACTAAACACTTTCTTGTTCTTGTCTTGCAAAACACACTTATTATCAGAAAAGACAGCCGCACCTTTTGAATGGTTAATCAAATAAGGTAAAGATAACAGATTATACTTAAAACCAGGAATTCATAACACATCATGTAAGACTAGCTGAGAGTTAATCCTCACTTATATTATGTGTGAAACAAAAACATTATTTCTATAAGGTAATCTCATTTTTATACCAGATGAAGGTTTAGGATTACTTAATATAAAGAACCTGCAATTCGATCTGTGGCACCAGAGTCTAAGATCCATTGTACAGGCTTTATCAAATTCAAGTCACCTGTTCTTGTAGTAGGTGCAAAATGGTTGTTGACTGCATTAGGTTTCCCAACAACAAATACTGCATGTCTAGGTGGATCAGAACTCAGTAGAGCCATCAACTTCTCTAGTTGTGCAATAAGACTAGGGAATTAGGGTCACCCTAAATCAGAAGATTCAGCGTCAGCTACGTTGATCGACAGGTTTAATCACGTTAGTTAGATTTGCCCATTCTACCTTGCGTTTATCCTCAATGAACATGAAGGACTATTAGTGAAGTGTTCGGACATAGTCTAGATCAATTCGTAGGAACGTGCTAGTAATTGTCAATAGATTCCTAGGAAGGTTCTCAGTCTTGAGTCAGCACTTTCAAGCACTTATTGCGTGTGGGTTAATACAACCAAGTAAGGAGGTTTACTACACATAGACGTTTATTGTCCGTTCAATGGAAGTAAACAAGGTTAGGAGACTGCACCCGTAGCTAAAATGAATTAATAACATGCATTGTGATTAACATGGGGAATTATAGGGGAAGTAAACATAACGGTTAATTACATCAAGCTATGAGATAGGTTAGGTGGAGAGGAATACCGTTTCTTTTGTCTTTTTGTTGGTCAAAGACCGCTCAATGTGTTCTTATTAGAGTTGGTACGTTTATTATTGAAAGTTTCATTGTCTCTGAGGAATCGACCTTGATTTTCCTTTCCTATACTGCGATTGACCTAGTACTCTTGCTGGTATGGGAGACTTACACACGCGACATCAAGTTTTTGGCGCCGTTTCCGGGTACAATGGCCAATTCTCGTTACTAAATTTATTCAAACCTAATTAAGAACTTTAAGTTTTTCTTTTGTTTATTTTGAATTGAGTCTTGAGTTGCGACTGCATATTCCTGCACTGTTTTAAGATCATAGAAAGGAAAACTAAGCTCGATTCAGCGAGGCACACCTCAACGAATTGAAACCTAGAAATATGAACTCTGATCGTCTCTATGATTTGTGTTTGCAACTGTTCATCTTTAGTTATTAGGTCCACGGAAGTTGGGGGTAACCCAACTGAGGCGGAAGTTTTGCTAACCGTGCTTTTGTTTTTCTTTTGTCTTTCTTGCAGGACTGCGAAACACTTCTGATTTACTTTCAGTAAGATTGTCTGCAGTAGATCTAGACAAGCACAATGTTGCCAAAGAGTCGAGTTTCGTTGAACATACAACTTATTTCTATGTATCCTAGACCTAGAACGAGGAGCTCAAGCTAAAACAAAGAGTCTAAAAACAGGATTAATATGGAGGATGATGAGGCTAAATCTCGGAAAGCCCAAGATGATAGTCTGGAAGATTACGAGGACTTTAGGAAAGGTAAGTCTCCTATACCGGTATACAACATTTCTTCTGATTCTGATCCCGAGTATACTTTAGACTATGACACCTCGAAACCTGAAAAGGACCTAGATACTTGTGAAATTGAGAAACTAAGAGATCGTGGAAGCTTTAGGTTACCCATTACAATAAATGGAATGTTTTTAAGGCTAGCCTTGTGCAATATTGGGGCTAGCAACAATATCATCCCTTCACCTCTTTGTCTTACGACAATATTTCAGGGTCAACATGTGCCATCATACCACCATGTGATTCGTGGATCATGAGGTGGACATGATCGCTCTAAAGCTTTGTGACTACACGGTCAGTGCGGGAGGTTTCAACTATCCCTCTAAATTTCTAGTCCTGAACGTACCCGAGGAACCCAGTGCAAGAATCCTCTTCGGACGTCCATTCATGGAAACCATTCGAGCTTTGATGGAAATGGACAATGGCACCATTACCATAAGATCCTATAATGATGTTATAACTATAAGGATCTTGGAACCATTGAAGAATAAACCCAAAGATTGCTGGATGATCAGCTCTAATTCTGAGGATGGCAAGGAAGCAGAGAAGGAGAAAGCTGAAGGCATCCGGAAAGAAGTGAAGGTATCAGGTGCCGGTGAGCAGGAATTATTGACAATATTACTTTGAGAACAAAAAGAGAGGGACCACTACCAAGCTCCACAGGAGGCGTAATGTCATGTTCCTATGGAAACGGACGAGCCCACCACACGTAGTGTAAAAACGAATTTAAGAGTAGACAAAGTGGAGCCTTAGACTATCAAGGAAAAGACTAGAAGTAGGAGAGGAAAACCAATTGCGCGGGCTAAGAGGGTCAACCGTTCCAAGAGAAGAGCCCAGGGCCCAGATAGGGAAGTTCGAGAAAAGGATCCCTCTTAGATTGCAAGGAAGAATGCTTCAATCTTGGCCTCAAAAGCTGGGAAAGAGCATGGATCGAGAGAGAAGGGAGTCGTACCTCGGTGAAAGCTTCCAGAGTGCAAGTTTGGCGGATGAAGGTACGAGAATCTGACTGAAGGAAGTCAGAAAAAAGTCGAGCTGATGACTCTAAACTCAGAACTACTTCTTATTCCCTTAGGTAGATTGAGTATAATAAAAGTAACTGGAGAGGACGACGAGCTTTATTTCACCATACCGTATCCAAAGGTCACAAACCGATGGATGGTTGGAAGGTTATTGAGTTGGAAAAAACGCAAGGAAATGTTGAAATTTGGTCAAAGGATGAGTCAATGAGGAGTAATAAGTGCAAAGGAACCAATGAAGGATAAGCTGGAAGGATGTCTAAAAATCGGAGAATGCTGCACTCGATTAGGCAAAGACAACAACGACTAAGCGAGCACTGTGAGCTCTGATTCCTAGGTTGGAATTAATTATGGAATACTTCACTAGTGCGTGTTGCCATGTGCCTAATCGAGCACCCTGCCAGACTGCGGTTGCAGTCCACCTTTCCCTCTTTTCCACCATTTCCTCCTTCCCCATAACCCACCATCACTACCCTTCATCTCAATCCCCTCACTTTACATCAATCACTCCACCACCATTACTCCTATCCCATTCTTCCGCTCAACCACTCCACCTCAACCCATTTTCTCCTATTTAAACACTCTTACCTCACCATCATTTCTTCACTTTCCTCTCACCATTTTACAAATTTCCCTCATTTTCATTCTAAATTTTTTGCCTCCATTCTTATCACTCCACCACTATAAACCATCATCTAAACCACCAAGTAATCCACACCCAAAATATCCATTTCCGTCTGTTGTTGCTTCTCTTCCATTGCTTCCATTATCACTGTAGTTGTTCTTCATTCCTGTTCTTCATCTGCATCAGTTCCTAGAAAACTTCCAATTTTTAGATGTCCGATTCAGCGAATCAGCCATCGATTCAGCGAGACCTATTCAGTAGAAGCAAGCCATCTACTGTTCCTAGGAAATTCAGAGAAGAAGTTCTCGATTTAGCGAGCTCTTTTATGCTTAATAGAGCTATCCTTCAGTCCAGAACAGAGTTTCCCAGCATTCATTTCTGCCAGCTGTAATGGGTCCCAAGCGCATCCGTACCAGTCTACACCCAAGTGGTCATCGGGCCATAATGAGAGATGTTAACCCCTTGATTGATGGGGTTAAGCTATTTGCTTCTTTGTAGATCTACGGGTCATTCCAGAGTCACTGGAATGCACGACAAGTTGCCCGTGAAAGTGGCATTGATATCGAGGACAGTGGTGAGCATCTACCTACCGTTCTACGTCACCATGAATGGTTGAGCATGGCTGACCCTCCGGCCAGGTTCAATGCCACATTGGTACAGGAATTTTATGTGCACGTGGCGCATAACCGTGAGGACATATTCGCGATGGTCCGAGGAGTGCATGTCGGCTTCTCCATTGAGAGGATTTACACTTACCTTGGTATCGAGAACGCCCATATGGGCCCAGATGAGTATACTTTGGCTACTGATATCTAGAATCTGGAGAGGCTTCAGTTTATTGCTGAGTGCTTTGGGATTCTTTTGCAGAAGAATTCATTCGAGGCCCTAACTATCTTTCTGGAGAATGACTTGTCATGGGACCGGAAGATGGTTCACCGTATTGTTTGTACACACCTGCTGCCGTGCGATCACTATGCTTCAGTTACAACAAAGCAAGCTGAGTTGATGTTCTACTTGGAGTAGAAGTTGAAGGTGAATGTCGGTTTGCTTATGCATAACCGCATTTGATCCATTGCCGATGATTCTGCATGAGAGCAGCTTCCGTATGGTCATATGATCGATGCTTTTGTGACGGAGGACGTGTTCCTATTTTGGTAGGAGATGTTTTGGAGGAGCCCAAGCCCAATCTGAACTTGACCTCGGTTTCACTCGGGAACCACTGAGTTCGTGGAGCGGATAGGCGAGAGCGTACTCCTCTACATGGTGGAGATAGATCTCAGTGCGAGAACAATGAGGGCTTGGCACGAGAGATTGTTGATCTTCACATCAAGATGGATCATATGATGCATCATCTCGGCATTCCACCATTTGCCCCTCCACCCAGAGCTGCCCCACGTCGAGCTGCATCTGCTACCGGTGGTCCTTCTACCTCCGCACCACCTCCGATTTTGAGCGTCCAGTTGATCTAGTTGAGGATTATTATTTTTCTAATTCCGATGACTAGATTAGTTTAACTTTTTCCTTGTTGTTGTTTCCATTTCTATTTTTTTATATTTATTTTCTTCTTGTTTAGTATTTCCGACTTTGGCTTTCAATGTAAGGATATGATATAATTATGATAATTTTCCAGGCTTAAATCGTTTGGAGTTATTTACTTTCTCTTGTACGGCCGTCACATTTATTATATCGGTTTCTGTCACCACAAGTATTTCGCTGTGTTTTGTATATGCGATTCCATGCAGATCTTCAAGGATTTATTTCAAGAGCCCATTGACGCATAGTTACCGTTTCATCTTTGCGCTTTGCGCATAGCGAAGCTAAGTTCCTTTCTAATTCTTAATTTTTTCATCATTGGGGACAATGTTTCGATTAAGTGAGGGGGTAGGGCACGTCACTTAACTTTTGACGTTGTATTTTGCAAAGTAGTCTATTATCTCAATTCATTTTTACGCATTTTTCACCACTTTATCTTTTGATTCGTTTTCAATAAAATTGTAAAGATATGAAGTCTTTCAGCTTTTGGAGGAAAGTTGTGTCGACTTTTTGAAGTAGTTGTGTATTAACCACACATTCTTCTTATGGACCACACCTTTTTAAGCATGTATAACTCATTTTCTTCATTGTGTAGTTAGATGACGCATTATGTTAACTTGAGTTGACCTTAGCTATCTCAGTTTGTTCTACTTATAGTCATTTAGGTCAAGTTTTTGATCTTATAAGGGCAAAGGATTAACGGATTCGGTAGTTTATCAAATTGAACGGACCATGAGGGATAGACTGAGTTTTGAGAGTTGTCCAATATGCTCGAAAAAGAAGAAATTATTTGGCAAGAGAGTAGCAAGTTCGGAGTTAGATTTGAGAGACTTTCTTGCTCGGCACCAACCTTTGCGAGTTTCTAATTGACAATCTACCCGACCCTCGCACAAATAATAAATAAATAAGATAAACGCGAGCCTTGGAGTAGTACCCGATTCTCGATCCTCCTTGCCTAGTTGACTTGAATTATTAAATAAATTAAAATTCAAAAAAATGGCATAAAGGTACGAACATACTTGTGAATTTGCGAGGTAGACCCTGAGTTGGTATAATGTGATTTTGTCTACATTAATGATGTTTGAGAGTTATTTCACACACGCGCAGGTCCATGAGTTGAATATTGTTTAATGCATTAGTTATGGATAATAGTTGGCATGGTTTTTGTCTTGAACTCGTTGACAAGGAAATGTTCTCAATTAACTTGTATATTGGTCAGAGAGTTCATTTTCTTTCACTTTTTTGCTCGAGACGATCAAAAGCAAATTGGGGGGTAGTTGATAACACTCAATTTAGTACCTTAAACTATACCTTTATTTATCCCGAATTATGCTTGAGAGAGGAAAGATAATCCGAATATCGTGTGAAATACATGTTAAGTGCAAATTGTGTGTTCCTTGGTTATTGACTTTTGCATGTATATGATTACCCCTTGGATTTAGTATTGTTCTACCTCATTGTGTGTGCTTTTCATGTACTATATTCAGGAGTAGCGAATGAATGGATCTAGGCCGAGAAGAAGTTAGTGGGCCGAAATGAAGGGGTCCAAGAAGAAGTCTACCGAGAAAGAGACCAGAAATCAGGCTCGATTAAAGATAAGCTATTGAAGACCCCCAACAATACTACGATAAAGAGAAGGATCTTCAAAAGGCTGGCCATCAGTACTACTAAGCCGAAGATTGGAGGCCATAGGTGTAACACAGGGCTTGGCCGATTGCATATTTGCACGACAAAGAAGATTATGAATATACTTGCGTTGACTGAATAGTAGCCCATATGGAGTATGAAGGTTCTCAATGCCCACAAAATAAGAAAGACGGCCTAAATCCTTAACCAGAAAGTGCGAAGATAAGTGAGAGATAGTGGCACTAACTAGGGACTCCAAGGTACCTGTGATCAATACATCATCAACATATATCAAGACAAAAATAGAGTCAGAACCACGAGTATAAATATATATAAGCTGGTGTCGGCTTGGAATGGTGAAAATCCGTAACCATGAAGAACATCCGTAAAGCGCGAGAACCAAGCCCGAGGACCCTGAAGAAGACCATAAGGACTGTGTTTTAATTTGAAAACATGAGTGGGAAAATCGGGGTGCTGAAGCCCTAAGGCTGCTGCATATAAACTTCCTCTGAAAGGAATCCATGAAGGAAGGCATTCTGAATATCAACCTGGCGGATAACCCAATTCTGCTAGACAACAAGAGAAAGCAATATACGAATAGTAACCGGCTTAACAACCAGACTGAAAGTCTCAAAAAAATCAACACCGGCTTCATGATGGAAGCCCTTTGCAACAAGGAGCACTTTGTAGCGCTTAATATGACCATTTGCAAGAATTTTAATATGGAAAACCCATTTGTTACCAAGAACATTCATACAAGGAGAAAAGGAACGTGGTCACACGTATCATTGTGGACCAAAGCATTGAACTCATGTCTCATGGCATCTCTTCATTCAAGAGGTTTAAGGTCTTCAGAAAGAGTGGTCGGTTTAGAGGGTTGAAGGGTGGTAGAAAAAGCCTTAAGAAGAGGATAGCGTACATAATCAGGAGGAAGGTGTTTGAGCTTAAGAGAATTCGCCTCAGAGCGAGTAACTGTTTGCTGAGAGGGTGGACGAGTGGAAGAGGAGTCGGAATCCTAATCTTGAGAAGATGGAAGAGATGGAGTCGAGAAGGGAGATAGAGCGGGAGGATTCACAGTAAGAGGGGTAGGTTGTGGAGCAGGAGGGGTAGAAGTGGAAAGAGTAAATATGGAGGGAAGAGAGACAATTGTATAGAGGTCCCAAGAGGTTGTGGAGGAAGATGTATAAGGAAAGGAATATTCATCAAAGACGACATGTCGAGATATGTAGATGCGGCCAGGGCTAAGGTCGATACATTTATTACTGTGATGATTGGGACTGTATCCGAGGAAGATGCAAATCTTAGAGAGGATGTCGGTTTTATGATTATTATAAGGATGGAGATTCGGCCGACAGGCACAACCAAAGACGCAAAGAAATGTATAATCAGAGGGCGGTGGTGAACCGTTTCATAAGAGGAGTTATTAGGGACACGAGTGGGGAGATGATTTATAAGATAAGTAGCAGTGGTAAAGGCATCTTCCCAGTAAGGGAGAGGGAGATGGGAATAAGCGAGGTGGGAAAGGCCAACTTCAACTATGTGACGGTGTCGCCTATCAATGGCACCATTTTTTTCAAATATGTGTGGATAAGAACGACGATGGTCAATGCCGGGAGGTAAGAAGGGTGTTTACGCGACGGTATTCACCGCCCTACTCGGTTTGGATGGCTTTAATTTTAGCGTTGAATTGAAGCATTAAATTGAGGAAAAATTGACTTCATGTCAGATTGCAAACGCATATGATAAAACCATAATTATTTAGTATAATCATCCAAGAAAGTCACATAATATTTATTTTCGTAAATAGAATTTTTGGCACAAAGGCCTCATAGATCAGAATAAATTAAGTTTAAAGGACAAAAATCAGTAAATGACGACACAGGTAAATACTGTCGATGGCTCTTGGCCATTTGACACGCAACACAAATAGATGTAGGGGCAGTAGAGTGGGCCGAAATATTATTTTAACGCAAACAAAGACATAAAACACAAAAAAAGTGCAATGTCCTAAATGCTAGTGCCACTGAGAAACACTGCAGCGGCTTGAGAGGAGAGCTTGCACAAGAAAGTTGTTGAAGGAGGTGAAGAAGTGGTATAGGGCATCTTTAAGGAACCCATGATGATGGATGTGGCCCGAGTAATCCTTCACAATAAATTAATTATGGTGAAACTCAAAATATACACATTATCTTTAGCAAACTGAGATACGGAAAGAAGGTTAGTAAGTAGGGAAAGGTCAATGAGAACATTTTTAAGAATATAAGAATGCGAAGACATGGATACAAGAGAATAACTGGAGTGGGAAATAATCAAACATGTACCATCACCAATGTGGAGTTTTTCGGGGCCATCGTAAGCATCGGCAGAAAGATTTATGTTCCAAGAATTATTTGTGGTATGATGAGTAGCGCCGGTATCGGAAATCCAATCAGAAGAATAGGGTAGAGCATGCGGCATCATGGCATAGGCTTGCGAAGGTGGCCGGGGTGGCTAGGTGGCGTTTCCAAGAGCAAAAGAATGATCGAAATGATACCAGCATTCATGAACAGTATGTCCATAACATTTGCATAATTGACATTGAGGAGCACCGGGTGGTGGTGGTCCGCATTCACAACCTCTGTTAGAACCACACCCCTGGACTAGATATTTTGATAGCTGGAGGAGTTTTGCTGAAAACCAGACTGCAGCTGTTGATAGCCTGTCTGTGACCTCTGAAGCTGCCAGACTGAGTGGATGATGCCGCAATATGAGCGACCAGAGAAGACTCATCAGCGGTGGCTGGTAAGGGTGCTGAAACCGGAGCAGGTTGAAGGTGACTGATCATGGCTTCGGTGGTCATTAACATAAAATAAACCTCATCAAGTGTAATATCGGATCACGAAGAGAGAATCGTCACTAAGGAATTGAATTCTGACCCTAAACCTGCTAGAATATATTGTGAATAAATCATCATCATTAATAGGGTGTCCGGCCATATGAAGATCATCAGCAATTTGTTTTATAGTCATAGAATAATCGGTGGCATTGAGCGATCCTTTTTGTGTTGAAGCAAGTTTGGTATGGAGATGAACAAGTTGTGCCCGGGATTGAGAGGCGAAATTTTTCTATAGTGATTTCCAAATTTCTGCCGACGTTGTAGCATGATAAACCTGTGAAAGTACATCATCAGATAGAGAAGACGTAATAGTGGTGAGGATGAGTCTTGCTTCAGCCAATGATCGTATGCCGGATTTTGATAGTTGGTGCCGTCGGTTTCAATGGTGGAAGGCAGCGGCTTTATTTTTCCGTAGATATAACCGAACACACCTTGGCCTCGGAGATAGGGAAGAAGTTGTGCACGCCATAACGGGTATTGTTGACGTGTTAATTTTGTAATATGAATTATGGAAGAGGGGGTGAAGGCCGGATAGGCTGATAGAGAGAAGGAGGAAGGAAAAGATGTGCCTGAAGTCGGCATAGTCTCGCTAGACATTGTTTCCGATTAGAAGCTGGAAGGGTATGTCGCAAGGAGGGTTGGGAGAAATTTAGGGTTTATGTGATTGAGAGAAAAACATGAGGAACAAGTTCGAACGACTCTTATACCATATTAGAGATAATAAACGTGTTTTTTAATTTTCATTGATTGATAACTGAGTACAACGGTTGTTTATATAATATTACAATAGGGGTAAAGATATAAACATAAACTACAATATGCGAACCCTATAGAATTACGGCTACTTGACAGACAAGTCGGTGGATCCGTCAATAAGGTGTCAGAATAAAATTTATATAACACGTTTGCAAGGATTCAATTTGCGCTGTTAAGTTAAAGTGTCAAAGACACGATTACAATATGTTAAAGGATCTACTTAGCTATTCTATATTTATTTGTATGATGTAATGCTGAGGTGTAGTGGTGACAAGTGTAATATTGTAGGTGTGCCACATGGCAACAAAATCTAGAGTAAGATTTATGTGTCCTTATCCTTGTAACAGGATTGGCTATGTAACTATGCAAGGTCTGCTGGTAAATCTAATGAGAATTACTTTCTTCCTTATGCTATCTTTCTAACTTGGTATCGGAGCCTAAATGGCCGGTACACCACCGCCCGAGACTGCGCCGTCCACCGATGCTCCGGTGAACACAGTTAGCTTCTTTTTACGAAGCTTCTCAGCTCTTTCTGTTCCATATATCACCTCTGGAAAAACTCTACCACCAATCTCCGAACAAATCCACTCCAATCTACCACCAATACCTTTGTTTCTTACAACACCACCAGCAAGAAATCTCACCGGATCCTCAAACACGAGTGCATCTCCCGGCTCTCAGTTCCTTTACTTGCTCCAACACCTCAGCAATCTTTTGGTGGAAGTTTGAATCACCGTCAAATTTGATCGGACAAATATTTCCTCTGGAAATCCGTTATGATTCCGTTTGTCTGAGGTCACCGGTTAGATGGGTTCTTCTTTAGAACTAAGGCCTCCACCACGTTTCCTATCTCCAAGCACGGGATCTGGAATAACCTCAGCTCTAGAAATAAACCCAGCTTATAAAACCTGGGTTGTTACCGATTCACTCCTCATGAGCTGGTTTATGAGCTTCATGGCCGAGCAAGCACTCAAGGAGGTTTTCGGTTGCACCACCTCAAATGATGTTTGGACAACTCTGGACGTCATATTCAACAATAGGTCTGAATCACGGATGCTGAATACAAAACCGCACTTACCAAAATAGAGAAGGGAACTAAAAGCATGGCGGATTACTTATCTCAGATGAAGTCTTACTCCGACGGACTGACACCTGCTTGGTATCCCATTTCTGTCGCTGAGTTGATTCTTGCCACTTTAGGAGGTCTGAATAAAGATTACGAATATGTTATTGTGAACATCACCTCTAGAATGGGAACCCTAACCTGGCAAGAGGTCCAATCTCAGCTAATCACTCATGAAAGACTACTAGCTCGATTTAATCCAACAACAACCTTAGATTTGAGTAATCCCTCTGCTCACTTGGCCACAAATCGATCTGAAGGTGCTCCTGGATGAGGCCAATACAGACCACAAAACCCTAATGGCTTCAACAACAATGGAAGAGGCAATGGTAGAGGATACAAGGGTGGTAGAGGAAAGGTTGTGGTGGTAGAGGAAATGGCAATGTGCAGAAAGGAAACAATAGGCTTACTTGCCAAGTCTGTTGATGACGGTCAAATTATACCCATGAAAGTCATCAACTTTGTCCTTAAATCGAGCTTAATAATATATATTTTATATTAAATCACATGTTTATATTGTTTATTTAATGTTATGTGATTTATAGAATATAATTTGGTATTTATCTATTAAAATATGATTTACTGTGCGATAATTATTGATTTTATAGATTACGGTGAATCGGAGGATATCTACCAACGAAGGAAGTAAATCTCAAGATAAATCGGAGCAGAATCGGATTGCATTAAAGATAAATATCAAAGTAGCACAAAGAGTGGAGTAAGGAACAAGAAAAGCCAGTGAGCCAATCAGAAGCCAGTCAACTCGCTGGCAGCGAGCCCATGATTCGCTGGGGGCGAGTTCGCGAAATCTCAAGGATCGGCTGAGGGTTATCTCTACACATCTTAGGGTTTTCGAATCTATCTTTAGGTCGGCCTAAACTCCTATATAAAGGCATGAGCACAAATTTTATTAGTAACACTTTAGAATACCTTAGATTACGTTTTAGAAAATACAACACTACATCATTGTTTTATTATTTTATATCATGTTTCTTCATCACGGAGGCGATGGATTCATCGATTATAGATTGCATTGAAGGATCAGAGGACCTTCCGTCTACGAGGGTAATGCCTATCCAAATATGTCGTTTTTATTCGTAGATCTATTTTATTTCGTTATGGAGTAGTCGTTTGTGTATTGATTTCGTGATGTAGTTAATTAACAAACCCACATTCATGTAGATCTAAGCCGTACAAAGGCATTTTACGAGAAAATTCTAGAGTCACCGGTCGAGATCTACCATGGTCTATATGGTTAGATCTAGCCATCAAGATTCTAGTAATTTTCTATGAACGACTTCGGCTACGTCGTGCTTTCTGTTTTTCATATAAACATGTAATAGATCCGGCCAATTTGTTACATCGTTCTAGTAAATTAATATGATATATTGTGAAAATTGCCATGTTAAATAAGACATAAGTTAGCCGATCGTTTAGGAGGTGTGCCAACCCGTCCACGGTGGTTGCCTAGACGAGGTGAGGATTTTAGATTGGCATCCCTAGTTTAGTATATCATGCTTCTTATATGATGTTCTATCTTGTCCAAGGAAGGATTCGTAATTAAGCATAGGGATCTTCTATCCGTTCACGAATCAGATCCAATTTAGGGGATGACTCCCGTAGCCAAAATATAATCAACCTTATTTTCTTTTCTGTCTCAGCTTAGATATACATATATGGGGGAGTAATTAATACTAGCGTAATCAATACCGTTTGTTAGAGTATTATAAAACCATAAAAATAAGTGTTTATTGTCTTGTGTCGTATTGTTAGTCTTTGTGTTTTCTATCATGTCAGCCTTTATCTCTACATTATAGTTGGTCGTAGGCTGCCCTTTAATCTATTTTTAGTTTAATAACATTGTACTTGTTTAAGCCGAGTCTCTGTGGGATCGACCTCGACTCTATCTAGCTATACTACGATTGAACCTAGTTCTCTTGCTAGTTGGTTATTTAGGTATCGAGTTATTTTTATAACTTGACCATCATCATCTGTATCAGAGTTGGATATACGGCTGTGGAAATCTATTAAAGATATAATTCTAATTACAATGGCTCAATTCCTTCAACTGGAAGTCAAGGATTCAGAGGAAATTCAGGATCACCAAATTACAACCCTCAACCAACAGCATATTTTGCTTCTCCAAAATCAGTTAGTGATGGTAGTTGGTATGCAGATAGTGGTGCCACCAACCACATCACTACTGGTCTCAATAGCTTGCAACTGAGTCAAGGATTTGATGGCTCTGATGGTCTAACTGTTGGTAGTGGTGAGAACCTTCCAATTAAACATACTGGACAGTTTTTCATTCCTACTTATAAACATAACCTAGCTTTTCATGATGTTTTTTCATGTTCCTAATATAACCAAGAATCTAATGAGTGTGTCTAAACTCACTTCTGATAATCATGTGCTAATGGAATTCCATTCTGATTGTTGTTTTGTAAAGGACAAGAGTACATGGAAGGTTTTACTGGCATGAACCCTTAAAGATAGGCTATACCAAATGAAATTACCAAAGGATCGTGACAAGAACTCTCTTCAATCCAAACTCAATCAGAAATCTCAGTGTCTAGTGTCATTTTGTAATAAGAAAGATGACAATATGTCAACCTCTTTAGTTGCTTCTCTTAAGTCTGATGATGCTGCCAATGTTTGGCATAGAAGATTCGGTCACCCCTCTTCTAAAGTTCTTGGACAAGTTTTGAGTCTATGTAATGTCTCAGTGAATAAAATTTTCGATTTCTATACTGCTTGCCAATTGGGAAAACAACATTCTCTTTCATATCCAAATTCTGTGTCTAAAAGTGCAGCTTGTCTTGATTTAATTCATTCATATCTCTGGGGCCCTGCACCAGTCCTATCTACAAAGTGTTATCAACATTACATTAGTTTTGTTGATGAATTTAGTAGATATGTCTGGATCTACCCCTTACTCACAAATCTGATGCTTTTAACACCTTCATCCAATTTAAAACACTTGTTGAAAAACAGTTTAACAGAAACCGTAAATGTCTTCAAACAGATTGGGGGGAGAATTTAGATCTTTTAGCTCCTATCTCATAGATCAAGGAATTATCTTCAGACATCCCTGCCCACATGCTCATGGCCAAAATGGCCGTGTTGAAAAAAAACATAGGCATGTTGTTGAAGTAGGCCTGACACTTCTAGCCCAGTCTGAGACGCCCCTAAAATTCTGGTGGGAAGCCTTTTCCTATTCCTCTTTCCTCATCAACAGACTTCCAACATATGTCCTAAATCTCAAATCTCCCAATGAAACCATGTTTCATACGGTCCCAGATTACAGAATGATCCCCTATCTTAAGCCCTTTTAGAGACAAAAAATTCAGTTTCAAACTGCCAAGTGTGTCTTTCTAGGGAATTAGCCCTTGTCACAAGGGCTACTTGTGCCTAGATCCCTCTGGATAGAGTCTATGTTTCCAAAGATGTTGTCTTTAATGAACAAGAGTTCCCCTACAAAACTCTTTTTTTCTCCCATCGCTCTACTTCCTCTTCTGTGTCAGACCCTCATCTCCAATCCAACTCCTTTTATGTTCTACAGGCTCCTGATCTTATGGTAACCGGATCTGGAGGTCCTCCTGCTGGTACAAACAGTCTTGATCCTCAGTCTAGCACAACTAACACTACATCCAACACTACACCTAACACTTCTCCACACACTGGCACACCAATCTCCCCTTCCCCACCACCTTCCCATGAGTCTCCTTCAATCCCTGGTACACCCCAATCCAGTCCCTTATCATCCCAGACATCCAGACCTTCACCTCCACCCAACAAATCCATTACTACTCATCCTCATCCCTTGCAAACCAAGCCCAAGTCTGGTATCTATAAACCTTTTCCTACATAGCCTCTAAGGCTCTTCCCACTTATCCAACATAACCATCTCCAGCATCAGAAGCCATTAAATCCCCTCAGTGGCATGGTGCTAAGGAGGAATATAAAGCTCTTGTCACCAACCACATATGAGATTTAGTTCCCCTAGTTCTAAACAACACCTGGTTGGAAATAAGTGGGTATTCAAACTCAAATTAAAACCTGATGGATCCATATTAAAACATAAGGCAAGACTAGTAGCCAAGGGATTCCATCAAACCCATAGACTAGATTATAGTGAAACTTTTAGTCCTGTCATCAAGGCCTCTACAATAAGAGTTGTGCTTGCTTTTGTTGTGTCTTTTAACTGGGATATTAGAAAGGTTGACATTAATAATGCCTTCCTGAATGGCACACTATATGAGGATGTTTTCATGCCCCAGCCAGAAGGTTTTGTGGATCCTACAAAACCTCATCATGTGTGTCACTTGAGGAAAGCCCTGTATGGGCTAAAATAAGCCCCTAGATCTTGGTTTGAGGAGCTAAAGATACAACTTGTAAAGCTGGGGTTCTATCAGTCAAAATCAGATACATCCTTGTTCATTCAATCAAAACATTCCTTAATGTATGTGTAGATGACATTTGGATTACTGGAAATGATTCCAAACTAATGGGAGCTTTTATCAAGTTATTTAACACTAAGTTTGCCCTGAATGATCTAGGGTCCTTGTCACACTTTCTTGGTTTGCAGGCCTACAGAGACAGTACATGACTGTATCTAAATCAACAGCATTATGCTTGCAAGCTGTTAAACAGGTTGAACCTCCAACACTTGAAGCGAATTCCTACTCCCATGACAACTAATGCTGATCTGACTTCCACCAGCTCACCTCATTTTAACAATGCTACACTCTTCAGAAGCATTCTTGGAGGTCTTCATTATCTGACCTACACAAGACCAGATATTAGCTATGCAGTAAATCAACTGAGCCAGTACATGTATTGCCCTAGAGAGGTTCACTGGTTTGCACTGAAGAGATTGCTGAGATATATTAAGGGAACTCTCAGCATGGGCATACACTTTCATCCCAGTCAGAATTTGAACATCATAGGATTTAGTGATGCAGACTGGGCATGCAATGTTGTTGATAGAAAGTCCATGGCTGGCTACTGTGTCTTTTTAGGTGGATCCTTGATATCTTGGAGCTAAAAAAACAACAAGTGGAGGCTTGATCCAGTACAGAATTAGAGTATAGAGCTTTAGCTAATGTTGCAGCAAAAATACAGTGGTTGAGATCACTCTTACATGAATTACATGTTCCCATATCATGTATTCCTGTTACATGGTGTGATATTGTAAGTGGTGGTGCCTTAGCCTACAATCCTGTGTTCCATTCCAGAACAAAACACATTGAGATAGATGTGCATTTTGTTAGAGATCAAGTCATAAAGAAGCAGCTGAAAGTGGGGTATGTTCCTTCATGTGATCAGGTAGCAAACTGTTTTACAAAGGCATTGACAAACTCCAAGCTTGCAGCTAACCGAGACAAACTGAATGTTGTGGAATGCCCCTTCAGTTTGATGGGGGTGTTAAAGGATCTACTTAGCTATTCTATATATCTGTATGATGTAATGCTGAGGTGTAGTGGTGACAAGTGTAATGTTGTAGGTGTGCCACATGGCAACAGAATCTAGAGTAAGATTTATGTGTCCTTTCCTTGTAACAAAATTGGCTATGTACGTAACTATTCAAGGTATGCTGGTAAATCTAATGAGAATTAATTTCTTCCTCATGCTATCTTTCTAACTAAAAGATAAACAAGGATTGATTTTAATCTTATATTATAGTGTGTTACGAAAAAATTGCAAGAACTTCAACAGCACGGTAGCAGAAAAACTTGATACAAGATTGCAATATCTAGCCAAATAGAGCTACAACCTCAGTTTAAATTCCAAAAATGAGAGTTTAGAAACCAAAGTTACATATCGGTTACAAGATGTTGCAGGTACTGCAAATACACTATTACAGAGAGAAACCTCAAATTATTACAACAAGCTCAAGTACTCCATCATGCCTATTGCAGGATGTTTACTTTATACTTCAACTTCAGGCAAAAGGTTGATAACAGAAGGATATATGCAGTAAGGTTAATTTTCAAAGGCAGTTTGAGGACAGAAACTCAGAATTTGTGCTCTAAAAAGAGAGTCGAAAGATTGAACATAGCTTAATTTTAACTTTTACAGAAACAAGAGAGATAGCACAATCTATCAATAAAGCTGTAAGTAGCACTGCTACTACTGAAAAATTGTGAATTCAACAAGAAACTTATACTTAACACGTGAGAGATAATTCTGAATCAAGTCAACTGATTCCACAATCCTGAGCACCTCGAAGATGTACCGGTCATGATTCTCACACTCTTCCACTGAGAAATGTTCTTCATCAGTGAAGAGTATACAGCAAACAAACAAATTTCAGAAATGAGTGAAATGAGTTTGAGGGAATTTTTTCCTTCTAAATTTACGTATTTGGACAAGGAGAGCCAAAAGTAGGTTTTTGTGTTGCCTTGTCATCGAATTCAGCCAGTTAAAATGTGCACCAATTTTGCAAAAATCAAAAAAAAGAAGAAAAAAAAAGGACCTATTGGACTAATTTTGTGATCGAATAAAATTAGAACTAAATTAAAAAAAGGTGACAAGTCACAGATATTAAAGTTGCAAATTTTCCTAAACTTTAGGATGACCCTAGGGTAGGTATGCTCTATGAACAATACAAACTAAGATAAAATATATAATGGACCATATATATAAAAGTATATGTACCTGTATGTTTTAATTTTTACCTTCTTTCTTAAATATTTGATTGATGAAATATGACGTAGTGATCCAAAATTCTAACGTTACGGCAATGGATTAAAGAAAGAGCTCTATTCAAAATTCTCTCAATTTATTTCTATTTCCAAAAAAAATTACCTTCATCCCAATGTAAAGTTCTTCACCCATCCCAATATAAAGAATAAGTCAATCAAATAATAGATATTCAAATACTTCCTCCATTTTTTTATATGTCGTAGAGAGAAGTTTCAAACAGATTAAGAAATTAATTAATATGTCTAAAACATAACATTGGAAATGTATTATTTTTATTGAAGATGTAAATACTTGTTGGTAAAGGAGTTTTAGTATTGGAAATGTATTTTTCAATTGGAGATGTAAATACTTTTGTGACGGCCCTGATCCGGATTCCGAGTCCTTAATCGAAAAAGGACGTCCGGCACGTATATAATTAAAATAAATCAATTATATACTTAAGCCTGACATCATCAATAACAGAGAAGAAGCAGAAACAAAAACAAAGACTTGGGAAAAACTTTAAAAGATCACTACAACGATCGACAAGTAACACGATGCGACAACTAAAACAAAATCACAAGAAATAATACACAAGATTGAATATCCATTCAACTATTACAACTCTTTATTACAAACCAAGGTACATCTATCTTACCTATAACAAAAGGAAAGAGAAGATTCTATACCATTGCTACAACAACAAAAATAAAGGTAAACTTCAACTGCTGGAACATCGAGAATCACTCTTAAGCGATCTTGAACTCAACCTACAATAAAACCATATGAAGGATGTAGGATCTTAGATCTAAACGAATTAGATCTATGCGCAGCGGATGGATCACGATTTATATATCACAATACATAAATAAAGGATTTAACTACTACAAGGGGGTTAAGATTATATTACCAATAGTGGGAAGAGAAGCCTTGATCTTCCAATGTGTTCTCCAAACGGTGGTTGGTGGACACCCTTCTTGATAAAAGCACCTCCTTGATATGCAACACCAAGAAAAACTTATTTTCTTCTTTTAAAAAACCCAAGACAAGAAAACAATTTTTTTTTCTCTCTTTACAAGTGTGGGGCGAAATTATTCCATGTCATTTACACTTGGAATAACTCTCCTTTTGTAGGAGAGTAAATCCTTGGTCTCCAAGTTTTAATTAATTAAATAAATAATTAATTAAACAAAATAAAAGAATATTTTCCTTAATGACTAATTGTGACATGTATTGACCAATAGGAAATCAAATAACAAGTCATCCAACCAATCATATAACAAGAATATCTTTTATTTTCCATAACACAAGAAAATTAATTCTTGTGCTAAATAGAGACATAAATGGCGCCACATTAGGGTTAAAAAGCCCACATAAAATGACTTTTATGTGTATTATATTATTTAGCCCAACTAAATAATATCCATGTATATCAATTAATTAGCCCAGTCAATTAATTATCACTGAGGCCCAAATAACTAGAATATCAGCCCGAATTATAGAAGCCACATTGGGGACCATGGACCTATAACCAGTAGCTCAAATAATTAATTATTCATCGAACAGAATAAGTACATTAATTATTAATTCCGGGATTACGCCACCATAAACCCGAAACTGAACTCTACCGATTATAGATATATACTTATACTCAACCCATAGAGTGAATAAGCATCCATTGATATAATCGCTACATACGGATTAACCCTCCATAGACTGTCCATTCTGAGTAGGAAGTCTCCGTGAACCCGACTCAGAATATCTTATCCTTATTTACCATTAACCCCCTGATGATCAATTAGTTCACATATCTGACTAGTGATCAATTAGTCTAATATGAACTCGGTCGATCGATCACTTTCTTAGGGCTAACAAACAAAGGGATTGTCTCTCTACTTCCCGCGGGAAGGAATGAATTCCATGTCTGTGAAAATCAGAACTACTCACTCATCAGGAGATAGTGCCAATGGGAAGTGGCTTGGAACACATATTTAAGTGAACCGTAACTAACACATCAAACACTACCCCAAGACAAGCGACACCGTGATCACCTCGGGATTAAGGTTGATCCATATATGATCATCTAATGATTTAATAAGATTCCTCGATTACGGAATTATATCGAGAAATTCGGATTAAATCGGTCCAAATTCTATATGAATGCCATCATATATAAATGCCCCACGTAGGTACCCTCTACCGATAGTCCAGATAAGACTATCACAGCCTAAGGTGTTCTGGAAGCATTATTGGTGTTTTAATCAAGAGACCCTAAACTCTGATTAAGTTCACCACGGACTAACAGTTTAAGTATATCACCACTAACCCAATCCTCACATGCATGCCATACACTGAGTTAAGTGGTTACATACTGATATACTTAGGGTTTGAAGCAGTGTATTACTTACAAGCACAAAGCAAGTAATAAGGTGAGATAAATTCCGTCACCAAAAACAATTACACAAATTGTCTTTCGGGCACTACACCTAACATTTCTCGGGGTGGGGAAAAAACATACTAAAGGGTAAGTACAAACGTACTTAGTAAAGGGTATAAGCACCGAATCTACACCTACTATAACGCAATGATTAACATTAATAAAAATACTAGTTATATCACATGGCAAGTCAAACAATCATGATTACATATATGTTTCACTCGCCCACCACACTCTACTAGTACTCTCACTAGTTGACTCAACCACTTAAGACATTTGTTACACACTAGTCCGGGACACTTTTCCGGGTGAGAATGCACCGAGACATTTCCTCAACACCTCTAAAGGACATGATAGCTCTAGATGCTATTAATGTGGATTACTATGTGTGTCCGGTTGATATCTGATCATGTGGAGGCATTATAATACCGTGAAGCGTGGTATAAACTTGCCTCACCAAGGACTAGCATATATGTTTTAGCTTTTAGACTCATCAAGTATGTATTTAAGGGTTTAATCTAACCACTTAAGTTCATTGCACATAAAAATGCTTCTTATGGACCACTAGACCTTAGACAAACTCTACATTACACTACTTAGCATATTGCACAGAAATATTGGAATCTAATCCAATACCCACGAGGCTAAGAAATAAGGCTTCCGGTGATCCCGAGTATCTCCCCGCAGAGGGTCTCTACAAGGTTCTGAGCCGAATACACCAGAAACCGAACCCTTAACTTCGTCATGTTACAAGTAAGACATTGAACTCAATTCAACATCACATAAGGCCAAATGTAAAGTGTGCCAATGCTCCTGTGAGACACGGTGCGGAGCCAAAGCCACTAGAACATGTACGCTTGACTTTACAACATTCCACATAACTCGCTATTCCATTTTTGCCTAGAAAATCAGCCAACACTCTTGGATATAATTCCATTTTTTGTTCACCATTTTAAACACTAAATCTACTCCAAATCTATACAAAAATAATACGAAAATTATTCTACAACATGCTTGTAACATTATAGTAGATCTAAACACTAATATAACATGAAATTCAAGTCAAAGTGATATGAAATTACTCTAAATCATGAATGAAGTAAAAAGCTACATCTACACACCAAAATAACACATTTAGATTTGGTTGAACACCCATTTTCCTATGATTTCACCAAAAAGCTCCAAGAACAGTTGATGGGAGTCAACTTTACGTGATTCCGGTGCATTTTCCACCCCCGATTGCCACATGTTTAGCACGTTTTTGGTTGGTTTAGACCGTTTTTGGGGTAATATCGTGAGTTTATGGCACGGGGAGTAAATCCGTTACTTTGATGGATTATTACCCTTTTTTATTGATATTAACCCTATTCCCGAGCACTTTTACCCTCCGGAATTGTTTGGATGTTTTGGTCGTTCATGATGTTGTAGGGTATTAGTGTCTTGAAGACCCGGAAGGTGATGATTCATGGTGAAAAGCATGATCGAGGCGATAGAAGTGATCAAAAGGGGAGAAAATTTGAAATTTTGGAGCAAATGGGGTTCAAACGCGCGTTTGAACCCCCAAACGGGCGTTTCAGAAGCTACATCTTGATCAGAGTTCAACCTCCGTTTGAACCCCCAAACGGGCGTTTCAGAAGCTACATCTTGATCAGAGTTCAACCTCCCTAAACGCGCGTTTCAAACTGCCCTAAACACGCGTTCCAAGTCCTCCAAACACGCGTTTCAACCCCCTAAACACGCGTTCCAATTGGAGATCAAACAAGAGCCTACCCAGAAATGAAGCGAAACGCGCGTTTGCCTAATGCGAAACGCGCGTTTGAAGATGTGAAACACCAAGTTCAACTGCCCAAACGTGCGTTTGAATCCGGAATTCTATAGATTTTCCCCCACCTATAAATACCCCCCTTGAACCATTTCTTGATGATTATTCATTCTCTTAGCAAAACCCTACCCCTTCTTAGCTCGAATTTTGTAATAGCTTAGAATACATTCTCTTAGCTCAAATCAACATAATCTTAGCTTAATCTTTCCATTTCCTAGCTCAGATTTCTACTTCAAACACTAAGACACCATCTTTTAATTAATTTTCTATTTTGTACTTTTGGATCTCAAACTCGAATTTCTTCGAATTAATGGTATATTTCTTCTATCTTTCACTTGTTATGTCTTTCATTTACTGTTTCTTTTATGTTTTAACTAGTATAATGAGTAGCTAATCCCTTTTCATAGTCGAATCATGTAATTTAGTGAAATCACCCTTTGGGTGATGAAATTGGGAGTGGGTAGTGCATGTTATTGTTTAATCTTGCTTGTTTCACGTCTTACAACTTATTATAACTTCACTAGATTAGATTGATCACCTAATTTAGTAATCACACACATCAACCTTACATATGTATTTTGCGGGACGACGTGGGATAAGGGGTTCTAAGATCGCGGCGTAGACTCGGCTTAGTTGTTAAGCCCGAGCCCAATGCGAGGTTACTCGTTTTAACGTTTAAGCGGCTCTAGTGCATAACATGTCTTGTTAGTGAATCTTCTTTATGGAAGGGTAGTTAACATGGCATAAGGTGTTAGGAGAGAGTTGTTCGGACCTTAGCACCGGAATTAGGAGCACGTACCCGTGAAATTGATTGCGAGAGTTCGTTTGTTATAATGCACACTCCCGGTTTTGTCCACCCTTAGGGTTGAAACTAGCTACTTTGATCATGGTTCGGCTATGTTCCTTAGTATAACGTTAAAAACCGAGTAGTTAATCTTATTTCTTTCTTCTCTAGCTTTAGACTCGTTCGTAAGAATCACCTTAGTGTCGTTGTAGTATACAAACACTTTAAAAAGATTGATCCCCTAGACTAAGTAACACGTTCGCTTTGGTACTCACAAACACTTATCCCTTGGGTTCGACCTCGTACTCCTGTAGCTATTCTAGCAATCGATCCGGTACATGTTGAAATAGTGTCCTAAACCCAATCGGGTTGGACCGGATCCGACCGGTTCGGATCATTTCTACTATTTCTTTATGTTTGTACATATATTAAATGGCTTTTCGTTGTCATATATATCATATATATATATATATATATATATATATATATATATATATATATATATATATATATATATATATATATATATTTCTTTTAAAGAACCAATTATGAATTGTTATAGGATAACGTCCTTAGTGTTAAACTGTGATAGAGAAACCATGATAGGCGATTATGGTTGATGAGATCTCTAATCACTTTCATAAGTTTGATACTTAAATGTCTCTAGGCTGATGTACTATTAAACAGGGCGTTGATAGTATGAACATGCTAGCACGTATTAGATGTCTTCTGTCTTTAAGGGCAGGGATAGATCTCGTCTATCGAAGTGTAGAGACACTTGGACTGTACGTGGACGTGTATTAGAGAATGCGTACGTTAGACTGACCCACTTACACGGATAAGTGTCACATGCACTATGTGGCGGTTGTGTAATTATCATTTGGACCGGAGTCTTCATGGCATCACGGTGTGGATTGTCATTCTTTGACACTATTGAGGTTTCCCTTAGCCACGGGGCGATCATGCGGTAGTGATTGGGTATGATATTGAAGTATGCGGAGTATACATGATTGATCGTCCGGGAATCGTGTATCCTATTATTGGGATCGAATATCCGAAATGGCCTTCTTATAAGGAATGTCTTACTCTCGTGAATCTTTGCAAAGTGGGAGTAAACGAGTTACTTCGAGAGAGCATGATATCCAGATTATAAGATACTGTCGTTAATGTTTGACACTCGACGTACGACCGTATGGATATTTTTACAGCGATAGGATTGTAAGTTACACGGTAACTGTTTCACATGAAAGGTAGTAGTCATTGCATTTGACTCTTCCGATGATTGGGGGTCACGGTGTGTTGCTAGACGCTATCCCGTGATCGTTAGGCATGAAGGGCATTTTCGTAATTTGCACTTTGTGTCTACGGCCAACATATTCGGAAGCCTATCGGGTCACACACATATGAACATCTAGCCGGATTAAAATGTGGTTATAGATGATAACCAAATAAGGAAAGTTTATCTCGAGACTATAAAGGTTATAGTGGTAAATTAAAATGGTGGTATTTATTTATTATGAATAAATTAAATACAAGATATTAATAATATTATATTAATTAAAGAATATTCCGGATGCCAATTTTTTGGCTAAGGTGGCGCAATTTGTGTGTATATGATACACTTAGATTGTGCAATTTAATTAATGGTATTACCAAATATTAATATTAGATATTAATATATACATATATATAGATAAAACATGCATGTGGCTCATCAATGCAAATTAGAGATTTGCATGGGCCAACTGTGTGTGTAGATATATAATATATAGATTTATTTGTGTAATATATATTTGTGATATGTACACATGTGTAAATTGATTTATGGTAATAAGATAAATATTGTCAATATAAGATATTGACAATATCTTGGAAATATTCAATATAAGATATTGACAATATCCTAGATTTATTTAATATGAGATATTATAATAAATAAGATAAATCAATCAATTATATTTTCCTTATTTTATTGGGAGAAGGCTTTCTTCTCCTCCACACTACATAGGGGCGCCACTTCCTCTATATAAAGGAAGTGGGTGTCAAGCTCTTTTACAACATAATTCCAAGAGCTAATAGTTCTTGTGTAAAAAGAGAGCATCCTATAGAGAGTTGGAGAGAGGGGAAAAAGGCCGGTCTAGCAACCGGAGTTTTCCAATAGCAATCCATGGTGGGATTCCGGCGGGCTGTTCGTGTTGACTAGCGGTAGAGGCCGAACACTTGTGCGGCTCTATGCAGAACTACTCTCCTTAGACGGTCAAAGCGTCGATCTTTTAGATCAACCAAGGTAACCACTGTCTACTACTTATTCGTTTATTGCTTAAACGAAGTCGATCTTGGGTAAAAGGAAATCAAATTTTAAATTCCGCTGCGTTCCCGCGTAGATTTCCTAACAGTGGTATCAGAGAGAGCTTCGAGCTTAAGCAATAAGCATGTTATTTTGCGTAGTTAATTTTATCGATTAAATCACGTAATTAAAAGAAGAAAGATTTTTTATTCGCAAAAGTGATACATGAAAAGAAAAAAAAGGAGATCGGGTGGTGCTCGGCCGACTGGCGGCGGCACCATCACCGGCGGCGGCAGGGCGGCGGCAGGGCAACCCGCTGCCGGCAGTCGGTTGACCGGTCATTGCTGGTGGATCTCCAAGTTTTTGTTTTATGTATTTTGTGATTCAATATGGTTCATAGTTGTGATTGGTAATTCCTCATTTGTTTAGTTGTGTCATGTGGCTAACCAATGGTTCAAATAGTTTGGGCCATTGGGATGCCACATTGCATTAAAATTATTATGGTCTTTCCAAATATTTGATTTGGAATAGGCCTAAGCCCTTTCCAAATATTTGATTTGGGAAAAAGCCTAGGCCTAGGCCACTTCCAAAATTTTGATTTTGGAAAGTGGCCAAGCGTAAACCAAAATTATTTGGCCTTTCCAAAAATTTGATTTGGAATAGGCCTAGGTCCTTTTCAAATATTTGATTTGTAAAAGGCCTAGGACTAGGCCACTTCAAAAAATTTGATTTTGGAAAGTGGCCAGGCCTAAACCAAATTTGGTTTAGGAAGATGCCTTTTGGTTTAGGAAACCAAAGACATCCCTTTTGATTAAGAATCAAAAGGAAAGATACAAAAGAGACTTAATTTTAATTTTGATTTATTTTTAGAATAGTTCTAATTAATTAAAATTAAAATTAAAATCGTTTAAAATTAATCGTTAATTTTATTTCGATTAAAATAATTTAATTAATTAAATGTTAATTAGTTAATTGATTGGATAAAATTATTTAATAGATTAAATGTTAATTGATTAATTAAGACGCAAGTAGTTAAATTTTAATTTTATCTTTTTCATAAGATGTTATTGTATGGATTAGATATAGTAGATATAATATGATTATATGGACCTTGATTGATCATGGACTCGACCGATAGGATAGATGTGAATGATTTAATTTTTCTGTTGGTTTAAAAATTGTCCTAGGCCGTTATGAAGAACGTGACCTAGTTTATTTTCTGCATTTTATCCCATTCCCGTTAGCTCTCCCCCCCCCCCCCCCCCCCCCCCGTTTGCGGCGGGTGTATTTATTTTATTAGATAGAATTAAATGTAACAAGAATGGAGCAGAAGATGGAGACCAAAGAAAGAAGAATAAAGATCCATTGGAGATGGCGCATTAAAGATCCTATTGGCGGTTGCAGCTACCCTTAGATTGTGACCTGCGGTTTCGTCAGTTTGTATTCGAAACCGCACCTAGGAAAAGTCCATGATCATACCGGTTACTTTACGCATTTATTTATTTTGTGCTTGTATTTATTTTATATGATACGATAGATGCATGACTAGGCACGATCTAGATAAATGTGTAGGATATATATCTATAGAGATAGATATATTTGATGAGACCATGATTAAAATTAATTAAGTGAATTAATTTACGTAAATACTTCCACAACAAAAATCAAGTCGAAATATTGTCTCCCGATATTATAACGACGGTGAAGAGCTTGTGTTCGGATCCAACGATCGACCACCGCCGGGAGTTGACCTACCTCGGGTATATCGTCGTTATTGAGATATGATCGTATGAGATCTCGTGAATATTGGGTTATGACTTGACTAGAGTCTTTCGGTGATTGGCCACCGTCAGGGCCGTCTGACTTTAGAGACAAGGGGTTGACTAACACATAGTGATGTGTATCGCCAAAGAGTTGACTAGTCAACCACTGAGAATCACATATAGATGTGAATGGTAAAGAGTTACCTACCTTTCAAAATTATCTTGGTTGATCGACCACCGCCGGGAATCAAGGTAACTAGATTGGATCTCAGCCACTAAAGAAATTTTGAAATATTCTTGAAAGTCAATTGGGAGTAGTTAACTAGTGGGAGCAAAATCATAAACCAAAAGACCATTTTTGATTTTGCGTGTATAAACAACAACACTCTTTTATATTTATTTTTAGGTCGTAGTTTAGCAAACTTTTATATTTATGTTTTTAATTCTCGATTAGTAAAACCAAATTATGACTGTTACATTTTGAGAAACGTTCTCAAATATGGTTAAGTAATTTTAATCCTTTTAAAATAAGCAATGAGACGAGCAATCCCGTTATAGTAGTTGGAGACAAGGAGACTACATATTCAATGCAGTGCTCCAAGACTTTAATTATTAAAGAAAAGCGGAAGCTCGTGATATTGGATAAGATCCAATATAATCATTCGGTCATACGATGACAAATTATTCAAACGTTGGATAAGAATGACTAGACCGATTTTTGGAAAGGATGTTTTCAAAATTGTAAGATTTAAGTATCGACTTAATTCTACCATTGCTTAAAGGTTAATTAAATAGTTAATGTTTTAAATACGATTTAAAAGGTTAAATAAACTATTTAATAAACTTTAGATTTTCTTTATGAAAGGAAATTAAAGACATGGCTCTTGTGATCTTTCTTAAGTCTTATGAAGACTACATTAAGAAATATTTACAAGTGCTTAAAGGATTGAAAGGAAAGTTAGGGCACGTGCTTAAATAGAGAACTTATTGAAGTTTCTATTCTAGGCAAGTGAGTTGAGATAAATCTATCTGAGTTCAAAGTCAACTCTAAGATATATGATACCTTATGAGTGTGATTAAATTAGAAAGATTTAATACAGATATGGAAGGTGAAGCAAACGTCGTAACACTTACCACATTCTGGATCTAGTAAACTGATAAGGGAACTAAAGAAATGTTATTATGTTCCGGTTCTTATGAAGAACATACTTTCAGTTATTTGTTAGGATTTAGTAGACATATTCAATTGTAAAGAATAAATGCTATTCCGATAAAGTTGAAAGGTCACTGAATCTAACATACTAGATTGATGTCACTATATAGTTGATATATGTGATGAGATCTCAACTAAATATTTGTATGGCTGTTATTCTTGATATTTGTAGTTGTTCTAGATGTCGACTCTCTGGAAGAGAAACGTATAATCAAATGTCATTTAGATGATGTCGGAACCATGTGATTATGAATCATATGGGTGATACGTATCTTATCTAAAGTTGACTAAATTACCCTTTTATGAAATGGTTATAAAATCTAGAAAATTTGTCTAAAGCCTAAACATACCAATGTTTGTTGGCTTATGACAATTAATGCCACAAATAATTGTTTATTAATCTCTATGACTATTTTAGAAATAGTTGAATGTACTTATTGAAGTACGACAATTCGGAAAGCCCGAAAAGTTCGAGCTAGTACGAATATGATATTGATGAGCTACTTAGGAATTAATCTTCAATTGGATTGAAGTAATTAATACCTGAAGGGTGTTTCAGAAGTCGTCTGAAAGGAATAAGATTCTCCCTTGAAGGATACCATCTTTGGGATACGCAATTAGATTGTTTTCCCAAATGGAAACAACACTTTATATGATAAAGGTGTGATGCAAGCCATGCGAAGTATCCCTTACCCGTTTCGGGATAGTGCCCTTATACTTAACCAAGTTCCAAAGAATAAAGGTTGAATAAATTCCATATTAGATATGGAAGAGGATAATGTCGAATCTATCTTAACCGATGATTTGAAGTTGTCATAGGCAATGTCAGAAAGGCTTGGAGCCTAGTACGACATATGCAACTTTGTGGAATGTCTTAGCAAGTACGCTGGATATTATTTACTTGTCCGGGGAGCAAAATTTTTGTCTCCAAACATGCTATCTTCTAAAGGAAGTGTTTCTTCCAAAAGAAACAGTGGGAGTAAATTAGATCTCAAAAGAGTTTGAGAACCACAAAGATATATTCAACCATTGGAACATGAGCAGACGCCGTATAGCGATGAGGTGTAGAACAACTTTGCTCGTGCACACAAAAGTTACGTAAGTCGTGGATAACCTCAAGCCCAAAAGGTTTCTTGTATGTTCATCTTGAAGAATGAATATCTCACGACTTATGAAGGAATGTTTGAAAGGCAAGATTGAGAGATATGGCCAGGAGCCATAATATCTGAATTAGGTTCCATCAGTGACAACCAGGTTATGAACCTTGTCTGTCATACCTAGAGGGAATGTCCATGTAAGGCTAAGCCCGGTTCTATTCAGACTATACTTGTTATAACTTCGTATCATGGCTATATGATAGTGTTGATGATGTTGGGCAGAAAGCTCAATGTTGATAGACGATAACATGATATGTAAGCCCGCGAGATCCATTTATGGACTCAAACAAGTTTCTCTAGACGATTTATTTGTTTGATAATCAAAGGAGTTTGATTTAGTCAAAAGAAGGATATGCCCAATGTGCAAAATGGATAGTGGGAGTGTGTTATGATTTTTGAACAAGGTATTAGATATCTCTCTCGAGAATTAATACCCCATGTCACAGTCAATTAATGTTTGGTAGTTCAAGGTCTTTGCGAAAGCACTTGGATTAGTAGTTCTTATTTTAGAAATGAGAATCTATAGTGATAGATTTAACTGCTGTTAGATTATAGTTTACCTATATAGATGTGATGCTAAAAGATTTTAGCATAGATCACAACGGGGATACTGCTAGCCAGTGTTCTCAAGATCTGTCTATGTTAGGACATTGGTCCTAAAGATAAGGTGAAAGATGATGCTTATGGAAGGTTTCCTTTGCTACTGCGATAGGAACCATCTTATAGGTAATGCCGGATGTTCATAGTCCATGAATAGTCATGAGCAAGTATGAAAGTAAATCTGGTGAATGTCGAGAATATCCTTAAACAAGTTAAGGAAGAGTTCCTAGTTTATTGAAACTTGGAATTAGATAAACGTAGATATACGGACGTATATCCCGAGTCTTATGAAGGCGAGTGGGAGCTACGATGCAGGGTTTGCAATCACTTCGATTAAGTGATACAGTGGGCTGGAAATGTTCTAGCATATGGGTCACTGTAAATTCTACAACCAGGCCAAAACACAGTAGTGCCTTAGAGGCGCAGCGGGAGCAGTACATGGATCTATGAGGTTCATTCCTGAACCTTGTGCGGTTCTTCCACCTTTTCTATATAAGCTGATATAATAAGTGGATTCATTGCTTAAAGCAAGGACCATGGTCTCGTCAGAGATTCGTGTGTGTGTTGAGGCGGTTCCTTTGACTTGGTCATTTGGAACATGATATGAAGATAGTATGAGTCCCCACGGATAGCGATCCGTTCATTGCTAGAGCTGGTTGCGAGTATTGCATGAGATTCTTGTGTTTCAACTTGGTCTTGTGTGTGCGAGTGATTGGTTTTAGGCCAAGTGGGAGATTTTTGAAATAGTGTCATAAACCCAATCGGGTTGGACCGGATCCGACCGGTTCGGATCATTTCTACTATTTCTTTATGTTTGTACATATATTAAATGGCTTTTCTGTTGTCATATATATATATATATATTCTTTTAAAGAACCAATTATGAATTGTTATATGATAACGTCCTTAGTGTTAAACGCTGTGATAGAGAAACCATGATAGGCGATTATGGTTGATGAGATCTCTAATCACTTTAATAAGTTTGATACTTAAATGTCTACTAGGCGATGTACTATTAAACGGGGCATTGATAGTATAAACGGACTAGCACGTATTAGATGTCTTCTCGTCTTTAAGGGCGGGGATAGATCTCGTCTATCGAAGTGTAGAGACACTTGGGTATGTACGTGGACGTGTATTAGAGAATGCGTACGTTAGGCGACCCACTTACACGGATAAGTGTCACACTATGTGGCGGTTGTGTAATTATCCTTTGGACCGGAGTCTTCATGGCATCACGGTGTGGATTGTCATGCTTTGACACTATTGAGGTTTCCCAGCCACGGGGCGATCATGCGGTAGTGATTGGGTATGATACTGAAGCATGCGGAGTATACATGATTGGTCGTCCGGGAATCGCGTATCCTATGATTGGGATCGAATATCCGAAATGGCCTTCTTATAAGGAATGTCTTACTCTCGTGAATCTTTGCAAAGTGGGAGTAAACGAGTTACTTCGAGAGAGCATGATATCCAGTTATAAGATACGGTCGTTAATGTTTGACACTCGACGTACGACCGTATGGATATTATTACGGCGATAGGATTGTAAGTTACACGGTAAGCTGTTTCACATGAAAGGTAGTAGTCATTGCATTTGACTCTTCCGGTGATTCGGGGTCACGGTGTGTTGCTAGACGCTATCCCGTGATCGTTAGGCATGAAGGGCATTTTCGTAATTTGCACTTTGTGTCTACGGCCAACATATTCGGAAGCTTATCGGGTCACACACATATGAACATCTAGCTGGATTAAAATGTGGTTATAGATGATAACCAAATGAGGAAAGTTTATCTCGCGACTATAAAGGTTATAGTGTTAAATTAATATGATGGTATTTATTTATTATGAATAAATTAAATACAAGATATTAATAATATTATATTAATTAAAGAATATTCCGGATGTCAATTTTTTGGCTAAGGTGGCGCAATTTGTGTGTGTATATGATACACTTGGATTGTGCAATTTAATTAATGGTATTACCAAATATTAATATTAGATATTAATATATACATATATATAGATAAAACATGCATGTGGCTCATCAATGCAAATTGGAGATTTGCATGCGCCAACTGTGTGTGTAGATATATAATATATAGATTTATTTGTGTAATATATATTTGTGATATATACACATGTGTAAACTGATTTATGGTAATAAGATAAATATTGTCAATATAAGATATTGACAATATCTTGGAAATATTCAATATAAGATATTGACAATATCCTAGATTTATTTAATATGAGATATTATAATAAATGAGATAAATCAATCAATTATATTTTTCTTATTTTATTGGGAGAAGGTTTTCTTCTCCTCCACACTACATAGGGGCGCCACTTCCTCTATATAAAGGAAGTGGGTGTCAAGCTCTTTTACAACACAATTCCAAGAGCTAATAGTTCTTGTGTAAAATAGAGAGCATCCTATAGAGAGTTGGAGAGAGGGGAAAAAGGCCGGTCTAGCAACTGGAGTTTTCCAATAGCAATCCATGATGGGATTCCGGCGGGCTGTTCGTGTGGACTAGCGGTAGAGGCCGAACACTTGGGCGGCTCTATGCAGAACTACTCTCCTTAGACGGTCAAAGCGTCGATCTTTTAGATCAACCAAGGTAACCACCGTCTACTACTTATTCATTTATTGCTTAAACGAAGTCGATCTTGGGTAAAAGGAAATCAAATTTTGGAATTTCGCTGCGTTCCCGCGTAGATTTCCTAACAGTACACTGCCGGTTAGAGAGTTAGTTTGCACGGTTTCGAGTCTTTATAAATTGTTTTTGTTGGGGTAAATTTTAGCTCAATCAACACTCCAAGAAGATTTGTATCCACAAGAAAAGCTCCAAGAATCTAAGCAACTCATTACCAATCTACAACCAAAACGAAACTCTACGATTACTACAACCTTTAATGCATAAAAAGTTAAGAAAAAACTCAAGAAACAACTTAGATCTAGAAAATAGGTTTCGAAACTCTTATCCGATCGTAGTGAAACTTGTATCAAAATTAAGCTCTCATCGAGGGGTATTTTGGTGTAATCGATTTGTGATTCCGACGGTCGGATTGCCCAGAAAGTGAAAATCTCCTTTCCTTTTCTTCTTCTTTTTCCGCCTCTCTTTTTCTTCCCTCATTTTTCCTCTCACTCAGCCGCAGCATTCACATATAAGGTGGGAAAATGAAAAATGAAAAGGGTTTGGGTTAAAAAGGGGTTTATATAAATGTGATACATTTTCCGTTTTGTCATTACTAAAGTTACACTTTAAAATACCGTAAATACATTTTAACAATTACCTTGACTCTATTTATTTAATTAAAACATAACTATCAAAATTATTGAAATACCCGAAAAATCGTAAAAAGACTTTTATACCCTTTACGGCTTTACGGAGATACGGGGTATCACACTCTTCCCCTCTTATTTGAATTTCGTCCTCGAAACTAGCTAGAGCCTGCCCGCCAAACTAACAGTTCAAATCAACTCGCATTTCACATCTTAAGCTACCAACTTTTGAACCTCCCACGATCCATCTCTTAGGTCCTACTCACCTCCAAACTTAGATACTACTCGGCCTTTCTTGAAAACATTTCAAGCTTAGAGTTACACACCTCTTTCTCCAAAAGATTCTAGTATCCACATTAAACTTTCCTTCATCAAACACTCTTTCTTACTTCAAGATACTGTCATAAGTTGATATCACAGTTCAACTTAGCATGCACCATCCCTTTACCAAATGCTAACGGTTCAAACCTTCTATGTTTCACATCTTATTTTAACCTTCTAAAAGAACAACTCCAAATTACAACAAACAAGAAGGATCGGCTTTCGATCCTACTAGGGTTTTCCTCAACCTAGTCCACCATCAAGAAATTAATACCTAAGACCAATTCACCATAATCCTATACAATCCACCTTACACTTCAAGAAATACTTCCTGATTCAAAACACTTGACTTGACAAGCTCGTCCAAACTCGTTATATCATGAAAACCACATCCCGGTCCATACCTTTGATGACACCATTCATCTTTTAGTCTAAGGTTTTAATGCCTAAGAAGGTCTTCCAAGAACTATTCCAAAACCGGTTACTTCCTACCACTGATACACGTCTAACCTGGGAAAATGACACTTACGGACTTAAAAGGTCTCCTCCGAAACTAACGGCAACTTCAAGTAGCGAGTCCAAACTCCAAGGGAAGAACAGAACACTTTCGTATCAATGCTAAAACATAAAATGTTAAAAGGTATTCTTGAATAAAACTTGGAATTAAGCATAGATGTGAAAATCACCAAAGATCTAAAAATAACCTTTGATTCCTTCAACTTTAATGTAGAGCTTTAAAAGAAATTACTTCAAAAGCACAAAAGACATGGTGAAGTACTTTATGTAAAACCCTTTAATTACTGGTTTGAAAGGAAGAACAACATTCACACACTGTTTGAAGTAGGAACTGCAAAAGATAACATATTTACCGAGCTTGAAAGATTTCATATCAGAAGAAAGAAATGACAATTGATTTTGAAAGAGGGGTAACATCGAAACAAACATTTGATGAACTGGTTTAAGATAACGAAATTCTAAAAAGATTAACGGATTGTTTGGTCACAAGAATTGGAAGGTGAAAAGTTGTCCACTAGTGAAATAAGAAAACTAGGAAAGCTATAAAAAGAGTGTAAAACCTTTATAACAAACAATATGTCTGAGTTGTCACCAAAAAAATAAATTAAGAGTAAGGTACATGACGCCACTAAACGCCAAATAAAAGGTTCCCGGATTGGGTAAAATTTTCTTACTCTGAAAAGATTAGGTGGTTGATTGACACATCAACAGGAACGTGTACAAAGAGCTCTCGAGAAGAGAAGAGTTTCAAAGTTGATTAAAAATTGAAAGATGGGCATTGAACCAACAATGCTTGAGATGAGTATAAAAAAATTTAGAGAACACTTTGAAATTGAGATTCTTTGAGAGAATTGGAATCTTGTGAAACAAGGTGATTTGTGAACTCTTGTCGGATTGAAAGAAAATGTGAAGGGCATTTACAAGAGTATCTGGAGATAAAAACCAAAATAGAATGTGTCAAACACCAAACTTAAGAACATCCAAAACAGAGAAAGAGAACGTTTGGAGTTGAAACGAAAAGTTTGAAACATTATTTATTGATTAGTTTGTCAAAAGAGTCTCAATCCATGAGAGTCCTGAAAAAATATTTCTCAACAACAAAGGTTGGAAAAGCAAAGTTGAGCACCCAAAAAGGTAGAAAAACTTGAGGGAAACAAAAGGAAATGATAAGAGTATTCACTATGAAAATGCTCTTTGGATTAAAATCAAGAATACAATTAGTCTTGAAGTGATGCAAAAGAAATTACTGAACATCTTCACATGGATGTAAATTGCCAAGAACTTGATAGTGCCAACTTGATCGAGGTTGAGATTAACTGAAGCGATTTAGAAAGTAACTCGGTAAACAACTATCTTTTCTTGAAACGAGAGTCTAAAAGTTCATACTAAACAGGCTGTGGATACGCCCAAAAAGAGATTGTTATAAAAAGATTAGAGATCTGACCAAGCACAAAGATACACACTTAAAAGAATGCGTTATCAAGAACAGTAAAGTTAACCCCAACAAAAACACTCTTTATAGAAGGCATTTAAGAGTAAACACAAGTAAACAAAAATATTTTGTCGACATGATTTAAGAAGTGATATGCCAAAATCGGAAAAGCGCTGCTACATCAGAAAAGAGACATAAGACCGGTAACGGATAGGGTCCTCGTCCCAGCTCCGCCTCACGCTACCACGATCCTCATCATTAGCCAAGGCAACAGGAATAAAGCAGCATACAACTAGTTCGATACAAAGCACTGGGGGCCGACCTGCTCGCCCTCCATCTCACCATCCTTCAACACAAATAGTAAACAAAGTTCATTTACGATGCTCTCCAGCTCGTCACCTTAAGTCCGACCTCAGCTCGGCACCCAAAGTCCGACCTCCGCTCGGCGCCTAAGCCCGATCTCAACTCGGCACCCTAAGTCCGACCTCTGCTCGGCACCCTAAGTCCGACCTCCGCTCGGCACCCTAAGTCCACCTCAGCTCGGCACCCTAAGCCCTACCTCCGCTCGGCATTCTAAGCCCGACCTCAGCTCGGCACTTTGAGCCCAACCTCAACTCGGCACCCTAAGCCGGACCTCCGCTCGGCACCTTAAGTCGACCTCTGCTCGGCACCCTAAGTCCGACCTCAGCTCGGCACTCTAAGCATGACCTCAGCTTGGCACTCTAAGCCCGACATCCGCTCGGCACTCAAAGTCCGACCTCTGCTCAGCACTCTAAGCCCGACCTTCGCTCGGCACGCTAAGTCTGACCTCACCTCGGCACTCTAAGCCCGACCTCCGCTAGGCACTCTAAGTCCGACCTCAGCTCGGCACATTCCTGGTTTTCATGCTTGACCGCTCGTTCAACGGTCTTTCTTGGCACCTCAAAGCCTTCAACGAGTCTACCAAGGCTTTCTACGCCCGCCGTAGGCTCTCTACCCGTCAAGGCTCTCTGCCCGCCGTAGGCTCTCTGCCTGTCAAGGCTCTCCTCCCGCCGTAGGCTCTCTACCTGCTAAGGGCTTTCAGCCATCCAGGCTCACAGTCTGCCAGTTGTCCTGCTCTCACCAGCTGGCAGCTCCGTGCCTTTATAAATATCACATTCACCTCCATTACAACTCTCGGATTAATTCTTCTCAGAACTACGCATTGGCTTGATCCCTTGAAAAGGATACGTAGGCAGCCTTTCAGGCACAACTCATAATCTAAAAACACCATCCTCCTCCTCTTACTCCATAAAAGCTCCATTTTTTTAGCTACACCGCACCTCACCGGAGAAATCACCCACAATCAGCTAGATATCCACCTCAAAATCCATATACCGCAAACCCGTTACCGGGAAAAATCATCAAGAAAAGCCTACTCCGGTAGCCTGCACCACCCATAAATCCATTTTCACGGCGTCGCCGGCGAGATCACTCGGTGCAAGGATCACTGGTTTTACGGATCATTACTCCTTTTTCCGTCAAAATCATCTCAACTTGAAGGAACACCTTCAACGCCATTTTCAAAACTCGTACACGCGTCCTTCATAATTTCCAGGTTAGCATACGTGTTTTATCAACATAGATTTTTACATATAAAGGGTGCCTCAACTTGTGTTGATTGAGACCATTTGGGGTTACATCGTCTGAGCTTCGTCGGATTCTAGGTTGAAGCTTCACTGGCCGGCACCGCCTTTGTTGAGTGTTCATTAAGCAACCAACCTAAGCCTAGTCACCAAGTTATCCCCTAAGTCAACATAACTGGCGGGAGAAACATGACACCTACCGAGCTCAGCTCGGCACGCAAAGTCCGACCATAGATCGGCACTCTAAGTCCGACCTTAGCACAGCACACTAAATCCGACCACAGATCGACACGCTAAGTCCGACCTCAGCTCGGCATTCTAAGTCCGACCATAGATCGGCACGCTAAGTCTCACCTCAGCTCGGCACGCTAAGTCCGACCTCAGCTCGGCACACTAAGTCCAACCACAGCTCGGCACGCAAAGTCCGACCACAGCTCGGCACGCTAAGTCCGACCATAGTTTATCTTCGGTTGTATCATATAGTAACGTCCCTAAATCATGTCCGACCTCGGTTGATACTTAAATGTCGGCACGCTTGAAGTCCGACCTATTGGATGTCTCGGCACTTTAAAGTCCGACATTAAGTGTCACACTATGTGGCGGTTGTGTAATTATCCTTTGGACCGGAGTCTTCATGGCATCACGGTGTGGATTGTCATGCTTTGACACTATTGGGGTTTCCCCCAGCCACGGGGCGATCATGCGGTAGTGATTGGGTATGATCCTGAAGCATGCAGAGTATACATGATTGGTCATCCGGGAATCGCGTATCCTATGATTAGGATCGAATATCCGAAATGGCCTTCTTATAAGGAATGTCTAGCTCTCGAAAATCATTGCAAAGTGGGAGTAAATATGTTATTCCGAGAGAGCATGATATATATCCAGATTATAAGATACGATCGTCAATGTATTGACACTCGAGATACGATCGTATGGATATTATTACAGCGATAGGATTGTAAGTTACACGGTAACTGCTTCACATGAAAGGTAGTAGTCATTGCTTTTGACTCTTCCGATAATTGGGGGTCATGGTGTGTTGCTAGACGCTATCCCGTGATCGTTAGGTATGAAGGGCATCTTAGTAAATTGCACTTTGTGTCTACGTCCAACATATTCGGAAGCCTATCGGGTCACACACATATGAACATCGAGTCGGATTAAAATGCGGTTATAGTTGATAACCAAATAAGGAAAGTTTATCTCTAAACTATAAAGGTTATAGTGGTAAATTAATATGGTGGTATTTATTTATTATGAATAAATATAATACAAGATATTAATTATGTACAAATTAGATTAATTAAAGAATATTCCGGAAGCCAATTAATTGGCATATGGGGCGCCACAATTGAGTGTATAAGATACACTTGGATTGTGCACTTTAATTAATAAGATTGTCATAATATTAATATAAGATATTAATTGATTTTGGAAAATAGATTTATGGTAATAAGATAATTATAATCAATATATGATATTGGCAAAATAAATTATAATTAAAGAGATAAATCAATCTAGTTGATTTTCCTTATTTTATTAGAAAAAGGTTTTCTTCTCCTCCACACTACATATGGGGCGCCACTTCCTCTATATAAAGGAAGTGGGTGTCAAGCACTTTTGTACAACACAATTGCAAGAGCTCATAGTTCTTGTGTAAAATTGAGAGCCATCCATAGTGAGTTTGTGAGGGAAGAAAAGGTCCGGTCTAGCAGCCGGAGTTTTTCCGATAGCAATCCAAGGAGGATTCCGGCGAGGGGTTCGTGTGGATTAGCGATAGAGGCCGGACGCGTGGACGGCTTGCGCATTGAACTACTCTCCGTTGGCGGTCAAAGCGTTGATCTTATAGATCATCTAAGGTATAACCGTCAAACTAATTAACGTGTTTATTGCATTAAACGAAGAACAATCTAGAAAAGGAAATCAAATTTTAAATTACGCTGCGTTAAACTAGTGATTTCCTAACAGTGGTATCAGAGCCAGACTTCGAGCATAAGCAATAAGCATAAATTAAATGCGTAGTATTTAATCAATAGATGCAAGATTTAAATCACGAAACGTAGAAACAAAAAAAATTAGGGTTTATAGGGGTCGGCCGACTGGCGGCGCCCCCATCCCTCGGCGGCGGCGGCGGCGGTGGCCTTCGGGCTGCTGTATGTCGGCTGTCTTCTTCCAATGGGGGAGATCAACCCTTTTCGTTTTGTGATATTTTATTGTGCATTGATATCTCGTTTGTTTAGTTGTGTCATATGGCCAACCAATGGTTCAAGTAGTTTGGGCCATTGGGAAACCATATGGCATGTTGGCCTTTCCAAATTTTGATTTGGAATAAGCCTAGGCCCTTTTCAAATATTTGATTTGTAAAAGGCCTAGGCCTAGGCCACTTCCAAAATTTTGATTTTGGAAAGTGGCCAGGCCTAAGCTAAATTTAGTTTTGGAAAGGAAACAAATAGGAGACTTAGTAATTTTAATTTTATTTTGAATAGTTCAAATTTAATTAAAATTAAAATCGATTTAAAATTAAATGTTAATTTTAATTTTCGATTAAGTCATATAATTAATTAAAAGTTATTTAATTATTTGATGTGATAAAATAAAGACGCATGAGTAGTTAAAATTAGAATTTAATCTTTTTCATAAGATAAAAATTGTATGGATTAGATGTGTAGATATAATGTGATTATATGGACCCCGATTGATCATGGACTCGACCAATAGGATAGATGGGAATGTTTTCTTTATGTTGGTTTTTGAAAAATTGTCCTAGGCCGTTATGAAGAACGTGACCTAGTTTACTTTTTGCAATTATCCCATTCCCGTTAGCTCCCCCCCGTGTGCGGCGGGTGTAATTATTTATTATGTAACAAGAATGGAGCGAGAAGTTGAAGATCAAGGGGAGATAAAGAACCCATTGGCATACAGCAATAAAGATCCTATTGGCGGTTGCAGACACCCTTAGTTTGTGACCCGCGGTTTCGTCAGTTTGTATTCGAAACCGCACCTAGGAAAAGTCCATGATCATACCGGTTATTTTATGCGCGGAATGTTGTGTATGTTTTACTTTATATGATATCGTAGTAATATGCACATAGTAGATGAGACCATAATTAAATCAAATTAATTAAGTGAATTAATTTAAAATTATTCCCACGCCAAAAATCGAGCCAAAATTGTCTCCCAATATTATAATGACGGTGAAGAGCCTTTGTTCGGATCCAACTGATCGGGCCACGTCGGGAGTTGACCTACCACGGGTATATCGTCATTATTGAGATATGATCGCTATGAAATCTCATGAATATTTGGGTTACGACTCGACTAAGAATCTTGCGGTGATTGCCCCACGTCAGGACCGTCTGATTTTAGAGACAAGGGGTGGCTATCACATAGAGATGTGAATTGTCAAAGAGTTGACTAGTTAACCAATGGAAATAGAATAAGATTCGATCGGTAATTAGTACCCACCTTCGAAATTGACCCGGTCGATCGGCCCACGTCGGGGATCGAGTCAACTAGATAGGATTCCATCCACTAAAATTCTTGAAAGCCAATTGGGAATAGTTGGCTAGTGGGAGTTAAAACCTTATAAAATTTTAAGTGCAAATTTAGGGTTTTTATACATGAGCCTTTACTTATTCTATCTTTATTTATTGTTGTAGAAAATGTCAAACAAATTGAACCTTCGTTTTATCATCGAAAACAAGCTTGACGAAACTAATTTTCTCGATTGGGAAAGAAACCTCAAAATCGTTTTGAGGCACGAGAAGATTGGCTATGTCTTGGACGAGGCCCTACCGGAAAAGCCCGTTGAGGGTTCGGCTGCAGATGTTGTCGAGAAATACAACAAGCACTGTTCTGACAGTACTGATGCTACATGTATCATGCTTGCTTCTATGACACCTGAACTGTAGAAACAGCATGAGTCTATGGACGCCTACTCTATCATGGTTCACCTAAAGGAACTCTATGCTTCTCAGTCTCGCACTGAGAGGTACGAGGTCTCGAAGGCCCTGTTTAGTTCTAAGATGGCATCTAGGACTGCTGTGGGGTCACATGTGCTTAAAATGATCGGGTACATAGAGAGGCTTGGGAAGCTAGGCCACAAGTTGGAACGAGAGTTGAGTATTGACTTGATTCTGCAATCTCTACCTGATTCATTCTCGCAGTTCGTGATGAACTATCACATGAACAAGATAGATTGCTCCCTTGCGGAGTTATTGAACATGTTAAAGACTGCTGAGGGCACTGTAGGGAAAGGGAAGCAAGTGTTGCTAGTCACTTCAAGCAAGGGCAAGGCTAAAGCCCAGAAAAAGTCCAAGAAGGCGAAGGCTGCACCTAAGCCAACGCCTAAGATAGCAAAAGACAAATCCAAGGATGCTTGCTTCCATTGCGGTGAGACCGGACATTGAAGGAGAAACTGCAAGGGCTTCTTGAGTACCAAGAAGAAGCATTTTGATGCTTCGACTTCAGGTATATTTATGATTGAGATCAACATTACTTCTTCTAAGTCTAACCACTGGGTATTAGATACGGTTGTGGTTCTCATATTTGTACGAAATTGCCAGGCACTAAGAAGAACTAGAGATCTGAGGAAAGGAGAGGTGGACCTATGCGTTGGAAATGGAGCAAGTGTTGCTGCGCTGGCCGTAGGAGTTTATTTTCTTTCATTGCCCAGTGGGCTAGTAATAGAACTCAATAACTGTTATTTTGTTCCTGCTCTTACGAAGAGCATTATTTCTATTTCTGCATTAGATGTTGATGGATTTTCTTTTACGTTTGAGAATAAATATTGTTCTTTTTCACGTGATGGAATCTTTTATGGTACTGGCATACTTAGCAATGGTCTCTACATATTAGATATGAATGTTGACATACTTAATATAAATAACAAGAAAGCCAAAACAAATGACTTGAATGAATCCTACTTATGGCATTATAGACTTGGCCATATAAATCAGAATCGCATTTCCAAGCTCCATAAAGATGGAATGTTGGATCAATTCGATTATGAATCGTTTGATACATGCGAAGCTTGTTTACTTGGCAAGATGACAAAGTCACCATTTAGTGGCAAAGGGATAAGATCCAATGAATTGCTTGAGCTCATACATACTGATGTATGTGGCCCAATGTCAATTCAAGCCAAAGGAGGACACTATTATTTTATCACTTTCACTGATGACCATTCTCGCTATGGTTATATATACTTAATGAAGTATAAGTCTGAAGCCTTTGAAAAGTTCAAAGAATTCAGAAGTGAGGTGGAGAAACAACTAGGTAAAGAAATCAAAACACTTCGATCCGATCGAGGCGGAGAATACCTAGATGGAGAGTTTCAAGACTATTTGAAGGAGAATGGGATTCTACCTGAATGGACCCCTCCCGGGACGCCACAGATGAATGGCGTGTCTGAGAGGAGGAACCGCACCTTGTTAGACATGGTGCGATCCATGATGAGCTATGCAGTTCTTCCAAAATCATTTTGGGGGTATGCTCTAGACACCGCATCCTATACACTGAACCGAGTTCCATCAAAGACGGTTGATTCTACACCATACGAGGTATGGGCCAAGAAGAAACCAAATCTGGCATATCTTAAACCTTGGGGTTGTCCAACTTATGTGAAGCGGATGATGCCTGACAAATTAGAGGCCAGATCCGACAAATGTCTGTTTGTGGGATATCCTAGAGAAACTAGAGGATACCAATTTTACCATCCTGAGGAACAAAAGGTGTTTGTTGCCAGGAGGCCACTTTCTAGAGAAAGAGTTTATTCTGGATAGGGTCAGTGGGAGTAAAATTGATTTTGAAGAAATTCGAGAACCACTTACGGATAACAGTCCATTCATGGAAGTAGAGGAGACACCACATGCAGATGTGGGGCCACCCTCTACCGTAGACACACTAGCACCTCGAAGATCCACCAGGGAACGCCGTGAACTTGAAAGGTACACGGGCGTGTATCTCATGGAAGATGAGGACCCTAGAACTTATGAGGAAGTGCTATTAAGGCATGACAAAGAGAAATGGCTGGAAGCCATGAATTCTGAAATGGAATCTATGAAAGACAACCAAGTTTGGAACTTAGTTGATCCACCTGAGGGAATAGTTCCCATAGGGTGCAAATGGGTCTTTAAGAGAAAGACCGACATGGACGGTAACGTGACTACCTACAAGGCTAGGTTGGTGGCAAAAGGATATAAGCAAAGACAAGGAGTTGACTATGACGAAACCTTTTCGCTCGTTGCTATGTTAAAATCCATTAGAATTTTGCTCGCTATTGCAGCATACCATGATTACGAAATCGGCGGATGGATGTGAAAACAGACTTTCCTTAACGGGAATCCGGTCGAGGAAGTGTATATGACACAGCCTGAGGGTTTCACAACCAATGACGCCAGGATGGTGTGTAAACTGCAAAGATCCATTTATGGATTAAAGCAAGCTTCTCGGAGTTGGAAGCTTTGCTTTGATGAGATAATCAAACAGTTTGATTTCATCAAGAACGAAGATGAGCCCTGTGTTTACAAGAAGGTTAGTGGGAGTGCCATTGTGTTCCTAGTGCTTTATGTAGACAACATATTGCTCATAGGGAATGATGTGCCTATGTTACAATCAGTCAAAGCTTGGTTATCCAAGAACTTCTTAATGAAGGACTTGGGTGAGGCAGCCTATATTCTAGGAATAAAGATCTATAGAGATAGATATAAAAGGTTGCTTGGTTTGTCGTAATCCACCTATATAGACAAGATGCTGAAGAGATTCAGCATGGAGCAGTCCAAGAAAGGATTGCTACCCATGTCACATGGGGTCTACCTGTCGAAGGGAATGAGTCCTAAGACAGAGGAGGAAAGGGCACAAATGAGTAAAGTCCCTTATGCTTCGGCAATCGGGTCAATCATGTATGCCATGTTATGCACAAGACCAGATGTCTCGTACCCTCTTAGTATGACTAGTAGGTACCAGTCCAATCCAGGTGATGGTCACTGGATTGCTGTCAAGAATATCCTCAAGTACTTGAGACGTACTAGGGATATGTTCCTGGTTTTCGGGAACGATGATTTAGTATTATGAGGTTACACAGATGCCAGTTTCCAAACTGACAAGGATGACTTTAAGTCACAATCTGGATTTTTTTTCACGCTTAACGGTGGAGCAGTGAGCTGGAAGAGTTCCAAGCATGAGACTACTGCAGACTCTACGACGGAAGCCGAATACATAGCAGCCTCGGAGGCGGCGAAGGAAGCAGTTTGGATGAAGAAGTTCATTACTGAACTTGGTGTGGTTCCCTCCATTGAAGGTCCAGTGCCTCTGTACTGTGATAATAATGGAGCGATATCTCAGTCAAAGGAACCAAGGTCTCATCAGAAGTCCAAACATGTGCTACGGCGCTATCACTTGATTAGAGAGATAGTAGATAGAGGAGATGTAAAGATAGAGAAAGTCCACACGGATGATAATATAGCTGATCCGTTAACCAAGGCATTGTCTCAAGCTAAGCATGAGAAACATGTTCACTTGCACGGGCTTAGGCATATGGGTGATTGGCTTTAGGCCAAGTGGGAGATTGTTGGAAAGGTGTCCTAAACCCAATCGGGTTGGACCGTGTTGGGTGTACAGCACTCTGCCCTCCCATGTTAGTTCAACCCATGGCGCTGTAATGGTGTGATTTAAGGAAATAAAGTTGCGCCTTTACTACCACCTCTAGAATAAGACGGTCCCGACGAGGGCCAATCACCGCAATACTCTAGTCAAGTCATAACCCAATATTCGCGAGATCTCATATGATCATATCTCAATAACGACGATATACCCGTGGTAGGTCAACCCCCGACGAGGGCCGATCAGTTGGATCCGAACAAAGGCTCTTCACCGTCGCTATAATATTGGGAGACAATATTTCGACTTGATTTTTGTTGTGGAAGTATTTACGTAAATTAATTCACTTAATTAATTTTAATTACGGTCTCATCAAATATATCTATCTCTATAGACATACATCCTACACATTTATCTAGATCGTGCCTAGTCATGCATCTATCGTATCATATAAAATAAATACAAGCACAAAATAAATAAATGCGTAAAGTAACCGGTATGATCATGGACTTTTCCTAGGTGCGGTTTCGAATACAAACTGACGAAACCGCGGGTCACAATCTAAGGGTCATAATACACCCGCCGCACACGGGGGGGAGCTAGCGGGAATGGGATGAATGCAGAAAATAAACTAGGTCACGTTCTTCATAACGGCCTAGGACAATTTTTAAACCAACAGAAAAATTAAATCATTCACATCTATCCTATTGGTCGAGTCCATGATCAATCGGGGTCCATATAATCATGTTATATCTACTATATCTAATCCATACAATAACATCTTATGAAAAAGATAAGATTAAAATTTAACTACTTGCGTCTTAATTAGTCAATTAACATTTAATCTATTAAATAATTTTATCCAATCAATTAACTAATTAACATTTAATTAATTAAATGATTTTAATCGAAATAAAATTAACGATTAATTTTAAACCGATTTTAATTTTAATTTTAATTAATTAAAACTATTCCAAAATAAATCAAAATTAAAATTATTTCTCTTTTGTTTCTTTCCTTTTGATTCGTAATCAAAAGGGATGCCTTTGGTTTCCTAAACCAAATTTGGCTTAGGCCTGGCCACTTTCCAAAATCAAAATTTTGGAAATGGCCTAGGCCTAGGCCTTTTACAAATCAAATATTTGAAAAGGGCCTAGGCCTATTCCAAATCAAAAAATTTGGAAGGCCAAAATAATTTTGTTTAAGGCCTGGCCACTTTCCAAAATCAAAATTTTGGAAGTGGCCTAGGCCTAGGCCTTTTCCCAAATCAAATATTTGGAAAGGGCCTAGGCCTATTCCAAATCAAATATTTGGAAAGGCTAATATTATTTTAATGCCATGTGGCGTCCCAATGACCCAAACTATTTGAACCATTGGTTAGCCAAATGACACAACTAAACAAATGAGGAATTATCAATCACAACTATGAACCATATTGAATCACAAAATACACAAAACAAAAATTTGGAGATCCACCAGCATTGACCGGTCAACCGACTGCCGGCGCAGGTTGCCCTGCTGCGCCGCCGCCGCCCAGCCGCCGCCAGTCGGCCGAGCACCACCCGATCTCCTTTTTTTTTTTTTTTTTTCTTTTCGTGTATCAATTTTGCAAATCAAAAATCTTTCATCTTTTAATTACGTGATTTAAACGATAAAATTAACTACGCAATATTACATGCTTATTGCTTAAGCTCGAAGCTCGCTCTGCTACCACTGTTAGGAAATCTACGCGGGAACGCAGCGGAATTCAAAAATTTATTTCCTATCGACCCAAGATCGACTTCGTTTAAGCAATAAACAAATAGATAGTAGACGGTGGTTACCTTGGTTGATCTAAAAGATCGACGCTTTGACCGTCTAAGGAGAGTAGTTCAGCATGGAGCCGCCCAAGTGTTCGGCCTCTACCGCTAGTCCACACGAACAGCCCGCCGAAATCCCACCATGGATTGCTATTGGAAAACTCCGGTTGCTAGACCGGAATTTTTCCTCCCTCACAAACTCACTATAGGAAGCCCCATCTTTCTTACACAAGAACTATGAGTTCTTGCAATTTTCACAAGAACAATTGCTCTTGGAAGAATGATGTACAAAAGAGCTTGGCAAGCCCTCATATATATAGGGTAAGGGGCGCACCTAATAGTTGTGGAGAAGAAGAAAACATTTTCCCAATAAAATAAGGAAAATATAATTGATTGATTTATCTCATTTATTATAATATCTCATATCAAATAAATCTAGGATATTGTCAATATCTTATATTGAATATTTCCAAGATATTGTCAATATCTAATATTGACTATCTTTATTTTATTACCATAAATCAATTTACACATGTGTATATATATATCACATATATATATATATTACACAAAATAAATCTATACATGTATATACATTTGGTGCGCACATGCACATCATATGTGCAAGTCACGTATGAGTGCATATATATATAAATATTAATATATAATATTAATATATGGTAATACCATTAATTAAATTGCACAATCCAAGTGTATCATATATACAATAATGTTGCGCCACCTTTAGCCAATATTTTGGCATCCGGAATATTCTTTAATTAACATAATATTATTAATATCTTGTATTTAATTTATTCATAATAAATAAATACCACCATATTAATTTACCACTATAACCTTTATAGTACGAGATAAACTTTCCTTATTTGGTTATCATCTATAACCACATTTTAATCCGGCTAGATGTTCTTATGTGTGTGACCCGATAGGCTTCCGAATATGTTGGCCGTAGACACAAAGTGCAAATTACGAAAATGCCCTCCATGCCTAACGATCACAGGATAGCGTCTAGCAACACACCGTGACCCCCATTCATCGGAAGAGTCAAATGCAATGACTACTACCTTTCATGTGAAACAGTTACCATGTAACTTACAATCCTATCGCTGTAATAATATCCCTACGGTCGTTAGTCGAGTGTCAAAACATCAACAACCGTATCTTATAATCTGGATATCAAGCTCTTTCGAAGTAACTCATTTACTCCCACTTTGCAAAGATTCACGAGAGTAAGACATTCCTTATAAGAAGGCCATTTCGGATATTCGATCCCAATCATAGGATACGCGATTCCCGGATGACCAATCATGTATACTCCGCATGCTTCGATGTCATCATACCCAATCACTACCGCATGATCGCCCCGTGGCTAGGGGAAACCTCAATAGTGTCAAAGCATGACAATCCACACCGTGATGCCATGAAGACTCCGGTCAAAAGGATAATTACACAACCGTCACATAGTGTGACACTTATCCGTGTAAGTGGGTCAGTCTAACGTACGCATTCTCTAATACACGTCCACGTATAGTCCAAGTGTCTCTACACTTCGATAGACGAGATCTATCCCTGCCCTTAAAGACAAAAGACATCTAATACGTGCTAGCCTGTTCATACTATCAATGCCCTGTTTAATAGTACATCGGCTAGAGACATTTAAGTATCAAACTTATTAAAATGATTAGAGATCTCATCAACCATAATCGCCTATCATGGTTTCTCTATCACAGTTTAATACTAAGGACGTTATCATATAACAATTCATAATTGGTTCATTAAAAGAACATATATATGACAATAGAAAAGCCATTTAATATATGTATAAACATAAAGAAATAGTAGAAATGATCCGATCCGGTCGGATCCGGTCCAACCCGATTGGGTTTAGGACACTATTCCAACAGATGCAACTGGCAGGACTATACCACGCAGTTGGAATGCAACCTACTTGAGAAAATTCTATGTATAGGACAGGTTCCAGACTTTACCTTCTTGCTTATTTTATGTTTTTAGTTTTATTTCCCAATAAGGTGTATGTGAACATCAGTTGTCATAATAAAATTTAAATTTTTGCACATGTGCTTAAATATTTTTGAATCTTTGAGATTGGTAAAAGTTTGCAAAGGAAAAACTCACTAAGTCTGCAGGACAGACGATCAGAACTGAGTTGCATGTCAGACTCAAAAAATTTGCAAAGGACAAAATCACTAAGTCGCAGGACAGACGATCAGAACTGAGCTGCAGGTCAGACTCAAAAAGTTTGCAAAGTACAAACTCGCCAAGTCTGCAACCCAGACTTAGAAAGTTTGCAAAGTAAAAACTCACAAAGTCTGCAGGACAGACGATCAGAACTGAGCTACAGGCAAAACTCATAATGTTTGCAGAGTTCAAACTCACCAAGTCTGCAGGACAGACGATCAGAACTGAGCTGTAGGTCAGATTTAGAAACTTTTCAAAGTACAAACTCACCAAGTCTATAGGACAGACGATCAGAACTGAGCTGCAGGTCAGACTCAAAAAGTTTGCAAAGTACAAACTCACCAAGTCTGCAAGACAGACGATCGAACTGAGCTGCAGGCCAGACTCAGAAAGTTTGCAAAGTACAAACTCACCAAGTCTGCAGGACAGACGATCAGAACTGAGCTGCAGGTCAGACTCAGAAAGTTTGCAAAGCACAAACTCCCCAAGTCTGCATGACGGACGATCAGAATTGAGCTGCAGGTCAGACTCAGAAGTTGGCAAAAGACAACTCACCAAGTCTGCTTAGTACACCATCCAATGAGTATAACTCGTGTACGATGTACTGAGGGGGGACAGATGCCCTAAGAAATGTTGTAAACAAGAAGCAGTAAAAAAACAATAAAGCACACAAAAACTTAAAAAGCTAAAATTTCATAAGAAGTGCCTAAATGGCATACATTTTCAAAAATTTACAAGTTTTTTCAAAGCAAAATTGTAAACAAAAGACTAAGACTTTGCGGTTGGATTCTGTTGAGAAGGCTGAGAAGAAGAGGCACCAGCTAGGCGAGCAGCCGTAGATCAACGAGCATACTTAGCAGCCAAGTCTTCACCTGCCTGGAACTCTTTAACCCTTTCGTCATAGACTTCGTTGGAGTCACTTGCGAAGTCCCCCATGGGGAAGATTCTCAATCACCAGTTCAGGGCACTGCTCCTTAGCTTCATCTACACCTAAGGTGTAACCATGCCATAAGACGGGGGATAGTAAGGCCTTCAAAGCCCCAGTGCAGTGAACAGAGCTCTTATAGTCATGAACAGCTTGGGCGATCTACGCTGGTTTCGCAGCCTTCAACTCTTCATTCTCATCTCGGAGTCGGGCAACTGTACCCTCCAACTCTGAGGTCTACTTAACAAAATCAGCAGTGGTCTTTTGCAGCTCGACCTCTTGGGCATAAAGCTGCTTGTTCAAAGCAGAGATCTGCTAATCCTTGGACGTCCTTTCGTCCTTGTGTTTTTGACGGCTTGCTGAAAGATCGGCAATCCGTTTTTCCAAAGATCCTTTCTGGGAAGAGAGGTTGTCAAACCTTTCCAAAACTTCCTTCCCGATTTGGATGACCTGAGAGAGCATTCCAGAGGTCAATTGTTGCAGGATAAAGATAAACAAAAAATATAAGTGTTAAGACAATAAGAAACTTACTACACCAGCCAGGTCTTTATCTGGTAGACCAGATATGTCAGCAGCACGGGGAAGAGAACCCCCCTCCAAGTCAGGAGCATCTTGATCATCTTTGATCAGACCTCCCCTTCTTTCTCCTAGATCGGGAGCACAACTGAATCTGCCTTTTTACAGCCTCAGACTCAGAGCCGTCCAGAACTACCAGGCGTTCCTCGCCCCTCTGCTCTGTACGAGGTGTACGGACAGCCTGCTCGTCCCTTTGGAGAATCCTCCGTGTTTGCCTCAAGGTTCACAGGTGGAACCTCCGAGGCGCCATCACCTCCTGTCGTATCTGGGTTCAAGACTTGCTCGTTGTGCTCGGCCACAGCCTCCTCCTCCTCAAAGGTGTAGCACCCCAATTTTTGAGCTAGGTATACACCAGATTTTTTTTAGGACCTCTAATACTGGTCACCATATCAATTAATTATCATGAAATCAAATATTCATTTTTACACATAAATTAAACATCGACGTAGTCATTCTTATAATACTTTTTAGGGCCAAAGACCCAAAAGTACACAAAACGGACTTATTGGACTTATAAGGACAAAAAAGAATCTGTTGGACTTATAAGGACACACTTTTTCCTTATTCCCTATTCTACCCTTAATTAATACTAATTAAATCACCAGCCGTCTTCAAACACACAAAGATTCACGCTTGCTGATTTCGAAAAAACACATTAATGCTTTACGACAAAGAAGATCTTAGATCTTTGCATTTAATAGCTATGGATATTAAGATATTTCGCTGAAATTTTTCTGGTAACTGCATCGCGAAATTGTGTGCGTCATCATAGAGTTTCATTGTTGAAATTTTCGTTGATGAATCCGGCCTGAATTTTCAATCGCAATTGGTTTAGTTTGAAGACGAATCTGTGGATTGAACCTGCATTAACTAAATCGAAGTCATTTCTGTCATTGTTGAATTTTCAATTGTTGAATCCGCCATTAATGAATCCTTCATTGCTATTACCAGGTTTCATTTGTACTTCAGTTTTTTTCAGTGTTTTTCTTGTTGCATCTTTCTCTGGATAAAGCATCTTTCTCTGCATATTTGCAGTGTTTCTGTTGATTTCTGAATGTTGTTGGTTTATGGATCTGATTTTGACTAATTCATACGGTTGATTGATGATTTAGATGAAAGGTGTATACAGTGACATAGTTCATTGATGCAGTGACATGGTTTATGCTCTGGATTTTGTATCTTCGTTTTTTATAATTTCTTCATTTTTAGAACTATATTTGCTTGGGCTGTTGATTTTCATATTGTTATTGGTAGTATGAGAACATATTTGTAGTGTATGCTTTTCTAATGCTGGTTTATGCATCTGATTTTCAATAATTTATGTAGTGAACAAACTGTTTTATGTGCTTGATTGATGATTTACCTGAAAGGTTTATGCAGTCACATACTTCATGGATGCAGTGACATGGTTTAATGCTGTACTGATATGTCTTCTTTCTCCCACAGGTATTTAGTCATGAGTGTGTTGCTGCTTATGTGTGGGTATGAAGAGGAAACATGTGTTGTTTCGTTACACGTGATACTACTATCAAGTTTATTCATGATAAACTTTCACAAATGGTGGTCGATTTGAAGGATGGGTGCATCGGTTTGTACTACTTGTTGCCTGATAACCCTAAGTGGTTAATATGCTCTGATTATGATGTTAAGGCAATGATTTCAGTTGCTGAATCATACAATAGTAGTCGTGTGAATATGGAAGTTGTTGGGAGTGCTGTTGTTGGTTCTTCATCTTCATATAATGGTGGTAGTGTTCTTGCACTTGAGGATAATGTGGAGTCTGAAGTTTCTATGTATTCATCTTCGGTATCTATGACTGAAATTAGACGTTTGACTGCCGGTTGGGATAAAATACTTGTGAAGGAGGGTCAGCGGTTCAAGGGTGGTGTAATTGCTTTTAGGGAGGTGTTGCAAAAACTGTCAGTCGAAACTGGTTTTAAATATGTTTATACCAAGAATTCCAATGATAGGATTAATGCTGTTTGTGCTTTGAAGGATTCATCGAAATGTGGATGGAATGTTCGTGGTTCGGTAGAAAAATCCACAGGACATTTTGTTGTAAAACAGCTCTGCAATGTTCATACTTGTGGTACATCTTCAAGAGATTTTGGCCGGGATTGTCGTATGACTTCTGATCTTATTGGCAAGCAAGTCCTTAAGAAGGTCCGTGATGATCCTAGTTATTCTGCAACAGATTTACGACGTTCATCAGTTCCTGATTATGGTCGTCTAATGAATTATAAGCTTGCTTGGCGTGCGGTTAAAAAGGCTCGGGATTCATTATACGGTGATGTTAAACAGTCTTTCAACAGTTTACCAGTTTATGTTCGTATCTTGTGTGAGACAAACCCTGAATCTGTTGTCCATTTAGAGATTCATCCTGTTACACGCCATTTCCAACGTCTGTTTATTGCATTTGATGCTTGTGTTCGTGGCTTTGAACATTGTCGACCGTTGTTATTCCTTGATGGGGCTCATTTGAAGTTTGATCAACATGGTCATCTATTAGCTGCTACTGGAAAGGATGGTGATAATGGTATGTATCTTGATTATGTGCAATTATATGTCGATTTTATGCAGTGACATGCAATGTTCAGTGCAGTGACATTGAACATTATGCAGTGACATTGTATTTTCAGTGCATTGAGTTTATATTAAATGTATATAACTTTGATTTTATATATATTTGGACTTGCTTTTAGTCACCGGTATATTTTAGTGTATTCATTGTGCTTTTTCGTAGGAATATATCCTTTATGTATTGGTGTTGTAACTTCTGAGGATACTACCAATTGGACATGGTTCTTGTCACACTTGAGGAATTTACGTATCCTGTTCGTAGAATGACGTTTATTACGTATAGAAATCCTGGGGTAATTGAAGCTATAAAGGAGGTGTTTCCGGATGCATTTCATTCCTACTTGTATATACCATTTGCAAATGAATTTGAAGAATCATTTTAGTGGTAAATTTGGCAATAAGGCTTTGCGTGATAGATTGGTTCATTTGCTTTATGAATGTGCTTATGCTTCAACTGTTGAAGAGTACCAGAAGCATATGGAAATGTTTTTACTTGAAGGTGGAAAACGTGCAACGAAATTCTTTGAAAATTTACGTCCGGAGAATTGGGCTAACGCTTATTTTGAAGGTTGTCGATATGGTCATGTCGCTTCCACTTTAGCAGAGTCGTTCAATTCATGGATCTGTCGGGAGAGGCACCTACCTATCTTAAATATGGTTGATGGCATCCATATTAAGCTAATAGAAAGATTTTCAGAAAGGCGTGCTCTTGCTGCAACTTTCAATTCGTCAATCTGTCCGAAAGTTGATGCTATTTTGTATAAGTTGATGGATGTAGGGAGGGATTTTGGTGTTTCTACTTCCAGTTATTATAAATATGAAGTTTTTTCAAATCCTTCTACAAGTGTTGATCTGAATCTTCGCAGATGTTCTTGTAATGACTGGCAACGGAATGGCTATCCTTGTGCTTATGTTTTGGCTGTGATTAGGAGTGCGGAGTTTCCATTGGCTGATTATGTTGATCCATGTTTTTTGTCACAGTCATTTGCTGCTTCTTATAAGTTTAGTATAAATCCGATCCCTGGTCCATTCTTGAATAACAATCCTGAAAATCTTGTGCTACCTCATGTTCCACAGAAGAGGCCTGGTAGGCCAAAGATCAAGCGTATTCGATCTCGTGGTGAGTCGTCATCAAAGAGTGCTATCAAATGTGGCGGTTGTGGACAGTTTGGACACCATAATAAGAAGACATGTTCTAGTTCAAAGTCTGTTTGAGTACCTGTGATAGGTTTGTTGGATTTGTTCAGTATTCTGTTGCAGTGACCTATGTGTCACTGCATTTCTGTTTATGTTTTTTTTTCTTTTTCTTGGTTGTAATGGAATATTATTGATTTGAATAAGATTTGATGTATTGAAAAATATTTCTTTCCAATTTTTTGCTGTTATTATAGATTATAATTCTATGTTTGTGCTATAGAATTCGTGATAATACATGTGTCACTACAGTGACACTCATGTCACTACAATGACACTAATGTCACTGCATCTGGCTTCAGTACAATTAGCCCTTTATTTTTTGTTTGTTTGTAAGGAAATGATTAATTATCCATTTCAATATGATTTGATATGTTCCAATGCATTTATTTCCAATTTAATAACTATTGTTAGATTGAAAACATAATGTAATTTTTGTTCATGTTTTTTTTTTCTTTTTTTCTTGGTTGTAATGGAATATTATTGATTTGAATAAGATTTGATGTATTGAAAAATATTTCTTTCCAATATTTTGCTGTTCTTATTGATTATAATTCTATGTTTGTGCTATAGAATTCCTGATAATACATGTGTCACTGCAGTGACACTCATGTCACTGCATCTGGTTTCAGTACAATTAGCCCTTTATTTTTTGTTTGTTTGTAAGGAAATGATTAATTATCCATGTCAATATGATTTGATATGTTCCAATGCATTTATTTCTAATTTAAGAACTATTGTTAGGTTGAAAACAGAATATAGAAAAAAAAAATGAAAATTTCAGTCATTAAATAAAGCAAAATAATCAATAAGTGATCATTGATGATATGTATCATACATATAAACCATTGAACTATTAAAACAGTCCCTGTATGATAAAAAAAAGATATATTCAAGATAATAACAACACATTCATTGTCTCATAACAGACTCTTAGGCCAAACAACTAGAGTCTACCAAAATAACCATTCCATGTAAAAGTCAAATTACACTATCTTTCATATTGCCATTTGTGTAACTTGTTAAGCACTAATGAATTCACAACCTTCCCTTTCCACTCATGTACTTGTTCATCTTCTAGTACTGGTGGAATCACCCGATCTTGTGCTAGTTTGTAGATGTAATATGCTACGTACAAAGCACAGTTCCTGCATTACGTTTATAAAATGCTGTTAGTTCATACATTCTGTTTTGTTTAGTTTCTTATGTAATGGAATTTAGACTTACGTTTGATTGTCTTGTAACGGAAGGTTTGCAATCTTTTCAACTTCGCGCTAATGTTTGTTGTTGGTCGGTTGTTGCATCCGATATTGATTCAATGCTTTTCAAGAAAATCTGCACCTGTAAGTACATGTAGAATTTTTTAGTAATATTTACTAGAACACAGAGTTAAATTAATGCATTTGTTTTCTTTGATAACTTACTGTTCTTTTGCACTCTTTGATGAATATGTCGACTTTCTTTCGTTGTACAGGTGCAGAATTATACAGTTTCCATGAATTATCTCCTAACTTGTATGTTAGGAGTACCCGATGGGTATGGTCTTGACTCTTTTCCCAAACAAAGATAACGGTAGCAATACCTTCTTTCCTTTGAGGATTGTTTGTACAATGTTCGTGATTCCTTCATTTGTGAATGTTTCGCAACGTACAGTCTCCTCAATAACAGCCTGCAGATTCAATGTCAATTAAATTGTAAATTTAAATTTCACATATTGCAAATAAGTATATTTGTATACATTTATCTTTGTAGAGAATATGTAGATTGAATCCTTCAATATGCTGTCTCGATTTATCAATTCAATGACTCCTTCAAGAACCTGTTTGACATTGCATTCAATGAAGTTAGTTCATGAATTCAAGCATTTTGGAACATTAAAATGTATTTTTATGCTTTTGAATAATTTTCTGATGTGCAGTGACATGATACAGTGACATGATGCAGTGACATGGAATGACAGTAATAGTTACCGCTTCATCTACATAGAGGTCATTCAAAATGTACATTATGGAGTCCACATTCACAAATGGATACTCACCGACTGTCTTTGCCCAGACTAGTGCCCTGCATTTGTTAATTTGTTGTTAGTGTAGAATATATAAATAATCTAAATAATTTTGGATGATTAGTTCGGAATGCTTACTCTTTGCCTTCCTTTGCATTTAGTTCTTGAATTGCAGTGTATACTTCTGGAAGCATGTGTGGTCCACAAGCATAATAATCTTTTTCTTTGTGCACAATGAGTTTGTCTTCTTCATCACATGGATTTTCATCAGGTAAGAAATATGGTTGCTTTTTGAAGATAGTTTGAGAAAGTAATAATACTTGAGTAAACTCCAACTTGTTTATTCATGTTGAAAGAATGAGTATAAATAGATACAAGAGAGAGATCCTTACAAGAGAGGATCCTAGCTAGTAAAGTAAAAGTAACTGGAGCCGGCTACAATAAATGCTAAGTCGGCTATGTCTATGCTATTACATAATAGGACAAAGGATAGTTACTTTATGACTATTAGACATATTAATTGTTTATTCAATGCAATTAATATGTCTCTTGATAAAAAGTAACACGTTACATTGTAACATGTTATGAGTGTAAAAATAATGTAATATTAACCATAGTATGAGTGTAACATGTTATGAGTGTAATAATAATGTAATATTAACCATAGTATTTCCACACCCCCCCTCAAACTGGGTTGTATATGTTTATACAGCCAAGTTTGCTACTCAGTCTGCTGAACATAAGTGGTGGTATGGCCTTGGTGAGAATATCAGCATTCTGATCTGCTGAGGGAACATACTGGAGTTGAATAATCTTGGCATCAATCTTCTCCTTTAGGAAGTGTCTGTCAATGTCCACATGTTTGGTTTTATCATGAAGGACGGATCCTCGCCATGCATAAGGCTTTGAATTATTGTCACGACAGAGTGTGATAGGTTGCCGCAAGAGGTTCTTTGAAGTTCAGTGAGTACCCTTTTTAGCCACAGAGCTTCACAAATGCCAAGTACAAGTGCCCTGAGTTCAGCTTCAGCACTGCTCCTTGACACAGTAGGCTGTTTCTTGCTTCTCCAAGTAACTAGGTTTCCCCATACATATGAGCAATAGCCTGTGGTAGATCTTCTGTCAATGTGACATCCAGCCCAATCAGCATCAGTGTAGACCTTGATTGATCTATCAGGAGACTTGGTGAAATGTAAGCCCTGGCCAGGAGTGGACTTCGGTACCTCGGTATCATATTCACGGCATCCCAATGTTGCTCGGTAGGGCAATGCATGAACCGGCCGACCGGACTAACGCCATATGCAATATCGGGTCTTGTATGGGACGGATAAATGAGTTTCCCTACAAGTCTTTGATATTGATCCTTTCGACGGCAATGTCACCATGCGAAAGGGTATTACGGGGTCTACTCTGGGATACGACGGTTTGCATCCCGAAGATGCCGCTTTCCTTCAACGGGTCCAATACATACTTCCTTTGGTGAAACATATATACCTTTGGTGTTTCTAGCTATTTCCATACCCGAAAGTACTTGAGGTAGCCCAAATCTTTAACTTGAAATACTTTTGCCGGTAGGGTCTTCAAGTGTTGGATCTCGAGAGGTCATCACCGGTAAGGATGATATCATCCACATAGACAATAAGAATGGACCTTTTCTCGGTTTGTTGTTTTGATAAACATTGTGTGATATGAGTTGCATTGATGGTATCCGGCGGCTTTAACCACGGTAGTGAGTTTGCCAAACCAGGCTCTTGGGGATTGCTTTAGGCCATATAGAGATTTCCTCAATTTGCAAACTTTCCCCGAGTGTGAGTGTTGGAAAAACCGGGAGGCACATTCATATAGACTTCCTCGGTGAGGTCACCATTTAGGAAAGCATTCTTGATATCCAATTGGTGTAGAGGCCAGTCAAGTTGGACAGCAATTGAGATCAGTACCCTGACAGTGTTTAGTTTTGCCACAGGTGCAAAGTTTCCTTGTAGTCAAGGCCATATGTTTGAGTGAATCCCCTTGCAACCAATCCTAGCTTTGTATTTGTCAATAGTACCATCGGCATTGTACTTGATAGTGAATAACCATTTGCGGTGACTAACGTCTTTTTCCATGTGGAAGAGTGGTGAGATCCCAAGTATGGTTGTCCGGAGAGCGATCATTTCGCTTTTAACGACCGCCTTCCACTTATCATGTTGGAGAGCTTCCCGTATATTCTTAGGAATAGAGTGAGAATCCAAGTCCCGTGTAGACATGGCAAAACCACGGTGAGACAACGATCATAGGAAAGATAATTATGAATAGAGTGATCGGTAGTGCAAGATCTCTTTCCCTTCCCGATAGCAATAGGTGTCATCAACGTCGGCAGGTGGCCGAGAGTCGGTGGGGTGCCGAGGTTCGGTCTCCGAGTGTGACTAAGTAGGTTGCTCGAGTGTCGCAGTAGTCTCTGGTCAGCAGGCTCTGGGTCGGTAGACTATCGGGTTCGGGGGGTTGCCGAGGATCGGTAGGATGCCGAGAGTCGCGGGTGCCGAGGTTCAAGAGTTTGCCGAGGGAAAGGATTTAGGTCAAGTTCAATCGGGTTTCCATCGTGATCGCCTCGGTGGACTTGTCGTAGTAGGGAGTCCTTTCAAAGAATTTTACATCCATAGAATTGTAAAATCTCTTTTCGAAGGAGAGTAACACTTGTAACCTTTCCCGTCCTTTGCATATCCTAGAAAATGCACTTGTGAGCTTTGGGATCAAGTTTGCTTCGTGTTGGGCATGGATATAAACAAATACGGTACAACCAAAGATTTTTGGTGGTAATTGGGAAATAAGATGAGGGCGGGAGTGTGTGGTCGGGAGGGTTTGGATAGGAGTCTTGAAGCCTAACACTCTGTGGGAAGTCCGTTGATTAAGTATGTGGCGGTCAATATAGCTTCACCCCACATATACTTTGGGACATGGGTAGTGAACATGATTGATCGAGCCATCTCTAGCGGTAGGTGCTGTTCTTTCTCTCGGCAACCCCATTTTGTTGAGGTGTTTCCACACAAATTTACCGATATGGACAATCCCTTTATTCATCAAGAAATTACCGAGGTTAGACTCATAGTATTCAAGAGCATTATCGAGTCTTTAAGATCTTGATCTTAGTGTCAAATTGAGTAGAGATCATGTTGTAGAATTCTCTTGAAAAATGGATCCAACTTCGATTTATCCTTCATTAAAAATAACCATGTGTTCCCGGTATGATCATCAATGAAAGTGACAAACCACCTTTTCCCCGTTATACTTTTTACCCTTGAAGGTCCCCATACATCACTATGAATTAAAGTGAAAGGTGTGGAAGGCAAATAAGGTAGTTTGGCATACACGGATTTGGTAAGTTTGGCAAATTGACAAATATCACATTGAAGATCATTGACATTACATCCTTTAAATAATTCGAATTACGGACTTCAAATAACCAAAACTTGGATGTCCTAGTCTATAATGCCATAACATGATATTATCTAAGGTTTGAGTGCGAGCCGCCGAGGCGCATTCGGTCTTCGCCTTCGTCTTCGACGGGGTCGACCACATACAATCCTAAGCAAGGTTTAGCCCTCCCAATCACTTCCCTTTGAAGAAGGGTCCCGGAAAGTGCACCGATTCTTATTAAAAACAACGAGTCCAATTTAAATCTTTTGCAAGTCTACCGACGTATATGAGATTGCAATCTAATTTTGGAACAAATAGGACATCCTTTAGACATATCTTATTAGTGAGTTTAACATTTCCAAAACCTTTTGCACGAGAGATAGATCCATCGAAGTCTTAACATTGTGAATTTGTTGACATGGCATAAGGTGAGTTATGAGGTTTTTATTACCGAGTCATATGGGAGGAGGCCCCGAATCAACAATCCATGTTTCATTACTAATAGAAGAGTAGAATTTACCCGCACTAGCATGAGTAGCCGTGTGTAGAGAGTACTACCTTCTTTTTGTTGAGTGAGGAAAGCTTTGAATGCAAAGAACCGAGCATTCAACTTGTTGTCATTCTCCTCTTCATGGACATGCCCGCCCGACTTTCCCGGGTAGGTTTGAGGGATTTAGGCATGCCATGTAGCTTCCGGCAAGTGTCCTTGGTGTGATTTGTGCGTTTGCGGTGCTCACGAAACAACTTTCCGGTTTATCGCAGGCTTCCCGACGGTCTCGGTAACCTCGGCGAGGCTTCCGATGGTCGGCGGTAGCACTCTCGGCAGGGGTTGTCGGCGGGGAGTTCGGCGGCATCACTTTCCTCCTCGCTTTCCTCATGTTTGACTTCGGCAAACATGGATTTGAGATTGGGGAGAGGTTTTGTGGCAAGGATTCTTCCTCTAACATCATCAAGTAGGATTCGGTCCGGTGAGAAACTTGAATACTCTCTTTTTTCTCAATAATGTCCTTATAAAGGGCGGCATCCTTGACATCATTCCGGGGTGAGTTTCCAACATATCTAGGTGTTGCCATGCCCTAGATAGTTGGTTGAAGTATTGAGTTATAGACATATCTCCTTGCCTCAGCTTTTGAATCCGAGCTTCAAGTTCATACACTTCGAGGTATTGTCTTTCTTGAGTAAAGATCCCGGCATTATCCCGCATTTCCTTTGCGGTATCATACATCATAAAGTTCTCACTAATCTCTTTTGTCATTGATCTTGTGAGAATGGTCATGACTTGATTATTAGCGTATCCCATGCTTCAAATCCTGGGTCATCTTCGAGCGGGGGCGGGTTTAGAGCCGGACATATATCCCATCTTACCTTGTCCGGAGATGTACATTTTCATAGATCTTGACCATAGCAAATAGTTGTTGCCATCAAGTCTATGATTAGTATAAGATGAAGATTCAGTGACCCCAGTCTGCTGAGGCAGCTGGGACTCAACTGAAGGTGAGGAAGCTTCGGATAGTGAAGACATTCTTGATTCGAAAAGGAGTGCCGAGAGTTTGCAGCGGATTTCAGGAGTTTAAGGCTCTGATACCATGAAGATAGTTTGAGAAAGTAATAATACTTGAGTAAACTCCAACTTGTTTATTCATGTTGAAAGAATGAGTATAAATAGATACAAGAGAGGATCCTTACAAGAGAGGATCCTAGCTAGTAAAGTAAAAGTAACTAGAGCCGGCTACAATAAATGCTAGAGTCGGCTATGTCTATGCTATTACATAATAGGACAAAGGATAGTTACTTTATGACTATTAGGACATATTAATTGTTTATTCAATGCAATTAATATGTCTCTTGATAAAAAGTAACACGTTACATTGTAACATGTTATGAGTGTAATAATAATGTAATATTAACCATAGTATGAGTGTAACATGTTATGAGTGTAATAATAATGTAATATTAACCATAGTATTTCCACACTTTTTTATCGACTTCTGAATTCTCTTCTTCTTCTTCTGTGCTGAGTAGTGAAAGTCGTCGTCTCTGTGCATTTGCCTCTTTCTTGGTTCATGCTTCACCCTCTTTTCGATTGAGAACACATTGGTTGCTTGATATGTACCTTCCTTCTTCTGTTCACCTGCATGAGTGGCGGGGCTGGATGCACGAGTACTATCATCTGATTGTTTCCCTTCTTCCGGATTTTGGGACACCTTATGAGTTCCAGAGAATCATATTCATCTTCCAATTGTTGGATTTTGCTATTAAGCTCTTGAATTTCACTTTCTTGCCTTTTCATCTTTTCTATCAGCTCATTATCTCTTTGGTTCTTCTCCACAAGTTCAGCTTTCAAAGAGCCAATTGTTGTGTCTTTTTCATACACGTTATTCTCGAGTTTTTTGACTTCTTCATTTAGGGCCTCGCTTGATTTCTTGCTTTTCTCTAGCTCTTGCAATAGACCGGCAATATTTTGATGTTGGTCTGATTCTTTTTTGGTAGCTTCCATCGCTTCTCCAATATAAGCATTTTTCTTTCTTTCATTGTTTTGTTGCGAAATTTGAATGGTGGCCATGGCATTTTCAAGCTTCTTGTTCAACTCCTTAATCTCAACCGTAAGTTAGCTTTTCCAGAACTCTCTTCCAACTCTCTCAATTCATCGGTGAGTCTCTTCTTTACTTTCTTCCTCTAGTTTTTCATTCTTTGTTTGCATATCAGCTGCTTTTTCCTTCAAATCTTTCAGACTGGATTCGAGGATTGCATTTTCAGCTTCTAGTTCTCCCACTCTTTTGGACATAATCTCTAAGCTAGCTTGAGAAGTTTTGCTTTCTGCCTGCAATATATTCTTGTTATTTAATGAATTTGGATAATGAAACTATCATCAGTCATCTTGTGTAATGCGGTGACTTGATGCGGTGACATCGTGGTATGTATTTGCATAAAATAATGTAGTGTGAATTACAATATAAACAACATACATACCGCTTCTTGCTTGAGTTGTTGAATGTTTTTGTTGGCATCTTCCAATGCTTTTGATAGTGTGCTGTTTTGGTCTTTCAATTTCTCCATCTCATTGTCTTCTTCCTGCATGTGTTCTAGATAATGTCAATTCAAATTTTATGTATTCATAGTACTATGTATTTTATTGCAGTCATTTTTTGTACCTCTGCTGTTGTATGGTTAGGACCATCTGGTGATGATGGTGTCAGTAGTTCGAATGATGGAAGAGGTCCTAATTTCGGTCTGTGTTCCTTTTGAGTTTGATGAGGCTGCTGTTGTCAAACCGCTTCATTTTCTGGTTCTGGTTGCACATTGCTTTCACTATCTTCCTTGCTCTCTTCAGCCCCTGCATCTTCCTCTCCAATATGTTCTTCATTGTCTTCCAATTGTCCTTCATCTTCCATGTTGTGGCATTGATCTTCCATATCCTCATTTTCAGAATATGCCTCTTCATTTTCAGACTCTGCTTCACATTCTTCTTCGATTCTCCATCGGATCCTCTTCCGTTTCTTCTTCTTCTCTTTCGAATGTTCTTCGATTCTCCTTCGATTCTTCTTCGATTTTCCTTTAGATTCTTCTTCTGATTCTCCTTTAGATACTCCTTCAGATTCATCTTCTTCTTCACATTCTTCACTATTTGCTGCCAGACTTCGTATCATGAGTAGCTCATTCATTGTTGGAGTCAATTCTACTGCATTGAACTGTTTGATATTGTATTGGAAAAGTTTAAAATTAGTTTAGCATTAGAGTTGCAAGCCATAGGAATGCGGACATTGACATGATTTTGTAATGCGGTGACATAGAATTGTAATCAGTTTAGTATGAACTATCAACTATTATGAATCTTGTTTTTATTACTTACCTCATCTTCTGCCATTTTTTGTAGCTTGCTCTTTGTTAGATTGCCTTGAAGGTCTTTCAAATTCTATTTTGTTATCCTTGGAATTCCTCTGCTTGATATACTCTTCATCCCCTCTTCTTTTTTCTGCTTTTTTTCCTATTTGAAAACATCTTCTATAATCTGTGTGTGCTCACAGAACCAGTACTGTAACAATATAATATAGTATTGTTAAATATTATACATTTTTCAATATAATTCAAGTTGCAACAATAATGAAATAGAGTTCTTACAAGGAGGAAGACAGTGCATCCATTGACGTATCTTGGATGTGACCATTGTCGATTAAGTCCATCTTGCAGTTCTTTTAATATATGAGAGGACCAATCGTATGCACGTAATCTTTTGAGCTTGTCCACAAAGTATAGATAAGACCAAGCAATGTTTTGGCCTAGAGGTGGCAAAGAATACCGTACCAAGTAATAGAAGGCATAGTAGCTTGACTGTGTCTTCAATTGACGTTTTGTCAGTTCCCTTCACCGTCTCTTTTATTGTTTCTTTCAGAGCACTAACTTTTATTCTTCCAACATCAAAGAACAGCCTTGTTTTCAATGAAGTTTCTTCCGTTGAGTGCTTGCTCATGTCTCCAACTACTTTTTTTCCATCTTCTATGGCAAAAATTAGCTTGACATCACTCCTAGTTGGCATGTGATAATGCTTTCCAATCTTGAATGCTTGCTCTGATCTGTTGTATGTATTTATAAGCTCATCTAGTATGTCGTTCTTCTTTTTCTCCAAAATGACATTTTCATCTTCAAATGCCTTGAATATATGTTTAAAAGGAGTTTTGTCCATCAATTCACGATGCTTTGGTTTGATATGAGCCCTTATACTTTTGAATATCGATGCATCTTTGTTTAACGTAGATGTATCTTGTTCTCTTGTACTGTGGATAAAAACAGTATGTTAGTGTAAATACATGCAGTGACATGGTGCAGTGACATGGAATTATATTTTCTACTATAGTTTCAGAGACCCTAGAAACCAAAAAACACAGACATTGTACTGATATCATATTGATTACTTTAAAACAATATATCAGTTACAAAGTTACTTCAACTTCACAGACTTTATATACACAACAACACAGATATGTAATGTAATGCGGTTGAGCAGATTCACGATGCTTTGGTTTGATATGAGCCCTTATACTTTTGAATACTGATGCATGCTATTTAACGTAGATCTGTACTGTTCTCTTGTACTGTGGATAAAAATAGTATGTTAGTGTAAATACATGCAGTGACATGGTGCAGTGACATGGAATTATATTTTCTACTACAGTTTCAGAGACCCTAGAAACCAAAAAACACAGTCATTCTACTGATATTATATTGATTACTATATCAGTTACAAAGTTACTTCAACTTCACAGACTTTATATACACAACAACACAGATATGTAATGTAATGCAGTTGAGCAGTTTAATAACATCATAACAATTATACAGTGACTTGATATTCTGTACTAATTTCATTTCAAAACTTATGTACATGAAAATGCAGTGACTACAACCTCTTTTTATATGTATGCAGATGGTTTTTAGTCATCTAGAACACCTTGTACAGTGACTTCACCAATTTCTGCAATTTTAAGTAAAAATAGTACAATTTTTGCAGTGACATCTGCTATTACCATATCAATTTCATCTAAATATTTGTTCTAGACAACATGCAGTTGCTTTATGTTCTTCAGAAATGCATTTATATGATCTGGAACACTTTTTCGAAGAAGTTTCAGTACAATTTCACTAATTTCTGAACTACAAGGGACCTAATTTGAAATTAAACAAAATAAATTCATTTTTGTCAAAATTGCTCATTGTAATTAAGGTAAATGATTTCTTACTCGGATTTCTTTGGTGCTTCTTTTGTTCTCCTACTTCGTACTTGTTTCTGCAGTTTTCTAACCACCTGCTTCTGTCTCACCATGTTCCTCGATTATCCACTGCTTTTTTCAAATTTTTTCTTCAATTGTTCTTCCTTTATGAAGAAACACAGATGTGCGGTTTGATTTTGAAGCCTGATTATGAATTCCGGCAGTTAATCCTCTTAATTGCTATTGAAGGGGACTTGAATGCGACTTTGAGCAGTTTTTTCACTGATGGTGGGAAGTTATCTTCAGTTTTTCGGCGCAAAAAGAACGGAAAGAACATTAATGCCGTGGGTTTACTTTATTTTATTAGATGAGGGGTATTTTGGTACATGTAGATATATTATGTCCTTATAAGTCCAACAGATTCATTTATGTCCTTATGAGACTAATAAGTATAAAAAATTGTACTTTTAAGTAATAAACCCTACTTTTTACTGTACTTAATTTCTTTCAGTAATGTTTAGTTTTGTCTTAAACATATTTATTATATATTTTCCCATGAGTGTTGTATAAAGTATTTTCCGAAACAAAATAAAATATATTTTCTCTACGTTATTATGAACAATCAGTTAAATTTCAGCTTTATCTAGCAATTGATGTGTTTGTGTCCTAGTCACTTAATATATCAACGCACTAAAAGAATTCACGTACGTTACTAGAATTAAGAGCAAGAAGGTATGTAATTAATATTCTATATATAATTGTTTAATTTAACTTCACAACACACGTTACTTTTGCTTCAAAGTTATTATTGTGTACTATATATATTGGAAAATTTCTAGCATAATTCATATAAATGAATCGTCTTCGCATGTTTTATTTTTCTTCCTGCCAATTACACCAGTTCCATTAACCAATCATTTCTAAATACAATGGCAGTAAGTAGACTATGCCATATTTTATTATCCCAATTGGTCTCCATTAATCTAAAGCTTTCCACTCCGTTAATTTTCGTATGGAGATCAAAACTTTCAGGTCGCCACCATTGAATCTATATGAGTTCCTGTCGAATACATTCTATATTTCAATCATCCTCGTCACCACAACAACCAACAACTTTTCGTTATAAACATTGATGTCTTAATCACACGACTACTGAGCTATGCAAATTATTCTAACCATCATCTTCCTCAACAAGATCATCTTTTAAGACATTCTTCATCATGCCGGAAATCGATTCCTCTCCCACCCATTGTCCACTTCTGATAATGGTCGATATGTGTATGATGGGAAAATTAATATATCATCTTGCATTTGTAATGGTTAAGGGTACTGTGATTTCCGTGGAGCATATATATATATAAGTTGGACTGCATACAATGGTGTAAGAAACAAATTAGGTTAGGCTGTTTGGGCATTAAAATTTTTGTGAATATGGGAAGTTCACAAGCAAATATAAACAAGCAGGGGCCGAATTTTTAGGAGTATCAAGTGGGTATCGGTTCGGAAGTAGCTAAATTATATTTCAACTGTCATAATGCATATATTCGGTTATTGGAAAGAATGGATTTCGATCAGCAGTATGGAATCTTGAGAACATGGACACTCAATCGTTTTTGTAAAATCAATTGGTGAATTCATTTAATTTTGATAAAAGCCAAAATATGTCTTTTTAATTATTTCAATATTTTACTTATATTAAATGTTGATGTTTTAAACTCGGAAGTCGTTTGATTTCTTAAGAAAATAAAATAATACTATGGTGTTTTGAGCTAGTACACACTTATCCTAAACCTATAAAAACTGATACATGGAATTGACGGATAAAATCTTGCTCGCTCGCTCGTGGCACGAAAGTGTCAAAGCTCTGGTGGCTAGAGGGATTAGAGTTACTGCTCTAGGAGAATGGCTAGTCACCAGTCTCGGGGCCTCTTGACTCGAAGTCTTTCCGACAGTAGTTAGAGGCTCGCTCGTAAGAGTGGGGACGATACATTTCCCCCGAATATTCATACTACAGCCGGGAAATCAAGGGCTGACGGTTGGTGCGTGGGTCCTAGGGCATGGATAGGGTTGGCTGGAGCCGTGTAGGAGGTTTGCACGGTGAAGGTTGATTCTTTTCCCTGACAATCGGCCGGAGTTGTCAGACATGGCTAGTTCTCGTGGAGTGCGGTTGAAATCCATGGTAAAATTGGTGTTTGGGCGGTACTTGACTCATCGGCTCGGCCAAAGCTGATGCTTGTAAATGAACCTGACATGTTTCGCTAATGCTCGTGCACTTCAATATAAAAAAATTATGATTTTCATTTGGTTTATTATTAAAGACTTCCGCTGTTATTTCTAATGTTCCATCAAGATAGTGATTTTTTTTATGTTATATATATATATATATATATATATATATATATATATATATATATATATATATATATATATATATATATATATATATATATATATATATAATACTCTCACACACGGCTCATACTGGGCCCTTTTTGCGACGCCTCGTTTTTGTTTGTTTTGTTTGTTTGTTTTTTTTTTTCCTTTTATAAATATATGTACATGGTTTTGATCGAGTGGAAAATAAGAGTATAGGTGATGATATTGATCGAGATCCGAGGAAAAAGAAATTGATTTTTTGGATGGTACCTCGTTTTATTTTAAGAGCTAATGTAATTTTATGTGTTGTAATTTTTTTAATGGAAATATCTAGTGATTTATGTAAAATTGATTTGTGGTAATATTGTAATGAAGTTCGTCATTGAAGTATTGTAAAATCATTTGTGGATTTAGTGATTATTTTGGGATTTCTAGTATCGTTACTGAAGTCGCGGTGAGAGCTTCGCAACCCCTCATAGAATGACCCCAGTGGACCTAGGGGTCGGGAGTAGGGTATTACAAAAGGCCTCTTCAAAAATCTCAACAAAATCTGCCACTGAAGGAGTGAGAAAAAACAAGGTTAGTACGAGCAGGGAAAAAGGTTTAAGTCATGCATAAAAAATAACACCAAGGGGTAGGACCCTACAATTATCATACTCCACTTAGTAAGCCTCCTGTGCGGTTCAGGCCATAAGTCAGCCTGATGAGTTGCCTCAATCAACTCAGAAGACCACTCCTTATGGTCTAGAACCACACCACAATTGGCAATGTCTTCCAACAATCGGGCGTTAACGCCAATAGGACACACATCCACGGCAAGAGATCTATAGTTCAACATACCTAATTTTGGGTGCCCCTCATGATGGATAAAGATAAAATGGGATTTCCACTTATGGATAGAGGATTTCCCAGATGAAAGAATAGGAATGTCCTGCAGCTGGTCTGTATTGTGGGGGAAGTAATACCACCCATTGTGGTTCTTAACCTTCTTATGCTGATAGAAGGTCCTGAACAGCTCCACAGAAAATTATGTGTCTATGCACCTGCACCATATGACAAAGCCTATGATCATCCTAACTCCATTAGGAGCGATCTGACAAGATCCTAATTGATAATGTCTAAAGACAGCTAAAAAGGCCGGACATAAGGGAACCCTAAGGCCACATACGAACTGCTCTTTATAGACAGTGCGGTACACCTTTGGGGGCTGATGAGCGTAATGGTTCGGAACACCGGGAAGACGAGGTGAAAAACTGTCCGGTCGACCCCATACGTGCTACAGATCTGGACAAGTTCATCCTGGGATAAAGAAGAATCCAGCCCATGACTTCCCACTGCTACCTGGGTAGCCATGTCCTGTTTTAGAAGTTGGAAAAATGGGGGATCCCTAGGTCGGGGTTGATTGGTAAGACGGGGATCAACAATCAAATGTTCAAAGCCTATACGATTAATTACAGGAACTAGGGTTTCTACTTTGGCCCTAGGATGAGAAATTTCTCTCTCAGCCTCTGATTGGGATCCGAACTCTCTCTCAATTGAGCTACTGGTAGCAGACGTTACCCTCATTAGGAACAAATGCAGAAGAAAAGAGAAAGATCTTAATTGTAGAAATGCAAATGTCTTATAGAAAAACTCGAACCTTCGTTTTAATAGCAACAATAAGAAGTGGGAGAGACAATTGATAAGACAGGGGTTATAACCCCCCCCGACGTGGAAACGACGTCGGTTTTGGGAAAAGGGAAAAAAACACCTCGGTTCCCGAAAAAGTAATGACGTCTGAATTAATAGGCTACCACCTGGCAGCTAGAGAATTCAAAACTCGAGGTCGGATAAAATCGGCCGAGCGGGATTGGCGCAGATCTGGCCAACTAGAAGCATGGTCAGATTTGGGGGGCTTCTGATGAGGGGCAACCCGAGCTACGTCACGTGTCATCCTTTATAAGAATATAATAAATGAATGGACTTTAAAAATGGGCCTTAAGGGCCAGGAGCCCTAGAGACACGCCCAAGGGTAGGTCTCTAAGCCCAGGTGAGAGATCGGCAGGAACTCCTCCACCAGCCACCGCATGTCGGCCAAGGCCTGGTAGAGAGGAGTTGCCCCAGATCGGCCATAGTGGCATTGGGTGCTCGACGTAGGACGTACAGAGCAACCCCGGCTATTAGCCCACGTGCGGAGTGGTTAAGGACAAATAAAGAAAGAACCTTGAGCCATAATGACACTGATCCTCACATTTATATATATCCATAATTATCTCTACATTATAGGGATTTGCATATATTTATCCTTAGGGAATAAATAATAATCATAATGCTTGCAAGACAAGAAATAGGGCAAGACGCCCCCAATATAAACAACCCTAAGGAACTACGAAAGACTTGATTCCAATACAGTCATTGGATACGTAGGCAACTCGAGAGAAATAACTCATAAGTTCAGTCTAAAAATACACAAAAACCACCCCCGATTAATCTAATTATCAATTTGGGATCTTGGATCGTTGTCACAAGGAGGAATTCGGCCTGGATTAATATTAGACGAGATCCAGCATCGTCAATGAACTACGACACTTCACGACTTCCACCGGGTTGATCGGCTTACCAACTGAAGTATTCTGTTGTAGATATAGATATAAAGGGTGTGCTCTAAAACAATTAATCCACTTGCCTTTCATGCAAGTGGGAGATTGTTAGGTGTAGTATCCGAAAGACAATTATGTAATTGTTTTAGGACAGAATTAATAATTCATATTATTATATGCATGTATGCTAATAGTTCATGTTAGACTGATTAGCTACTACTCCGGTATCTGAACTAATTGATCACTAGGGGTTAATGGTAAATAAGGATAATATGTTTCGAGAGGGTTCACGGAGATATCCCGAATCGAAACGAACAGTCTATGGAGGATTTATCCGTATGTAATGATTATATCAGTGGACGCTTTCGACTCATGGTTGAGTGTAAGTTATCTATATTCGCCAGAGTTCAGTTTCACGTTTATGGTGGTGTAATCCCGAAATTAATAGATTGAATATAATTGTTCGGTCTGACGAATAATTTTATTTAATTTATTGTAGCTACAGAATATGGGTCCATGGTCCCCGACGTGGCTCCTAATATAGCATATAGGTTTTCTCGTCGTTTCACCACAATTATAATTGAATAGTTGGATTGGACTATTTAATTGATATTTGGATTAATTGTTTAGTTGGACTAGATAATTAAATAAATGGAAAAGAATTTTTTTTCGTGGACTCGGCCCAATGTGGTGTAATATGCCTGTGACCTCATTATTTAGGGTGGGGCGCATATTTGTTTATTATTTGTTGGGAAATTAGCTTTCTTAATAAATAATAAGACATGTGATTAAATTATTTATTTGTTAAATAATTTAAGGAAAAGAAAATCTTTTGTATATCCTTATTAATTTGGGAATATTCTAGATTTATCTTTTAAGGAAAATGATTATTTTAATTGATTTTGTATTAAATAAATAATGCCTTGGAGGCTAGGATTTCTCTCCTATATAAAGAGAGTACTCCCAAGCCAAAATGACACACAGACATACACGCATATTTGCAAGTATTATAGCCTAGAATTTTCGGCTTCAACAATCTTCGGGATTATTCCGGTAGCATATCGATGAGGTCCGGCGGCTTGAAACACCATCCACCTGGTGGTGCTTGGAGATACACGTTGGAAGACTTTGGCTTCTCAACTAGGCTCTCAACTAGCTTGGATTGAAGATTGTTCTAGACGTTTATTCACAATAAACCGGTAAGCAATCTAACCCCCTCGTAGGATTAGATCTATTTATTCATGTATTTTGGTTGTTAGATCTAGATCTTATATATACTTTCCGTTGCGCAATCGGGTGGATCTTAGATCTTATACTTTCCGCTGCATATTCTTCTACTTATATGCTATATTTCTTCAGAGTCCTAGAATTGCTCTAAGTCATGGGCGGCTTTATGTAGGAAGTTTGGGGTGCACTTGACCCCCTTTATATATATATATAAAATTACTATGTATATTTGTATTGATAAATAGGAGGACATATCCAGTTGACCCCTAATTTTCAACGACTGACCCACTGTTTTGTTTATCCAATACTATTGACCCTGCCGTATTTCTAAAAAAATATAAAACTATCGTCCTATGGCTGTATCTGCTCTCAATCCCTGACCCCCATCCCGTAATTCCTGCAGCCGCCCCTGCTCTAAGTAATCCACCATGAACCTCCTTCCAACTATGTCTATTTATACTACTAAGGATCAGCTACAATACCTTCTTAATTGAAACATGCGGGAACGCTTGAACGGAAAAGAGAGCCACTAATGAGACTTAACTAAGCAACCCGTTTCAGTTTCACTCCAAGGCTTTAATGTACTATTATTGACATTTAATTTTCATGAATTGATTAAATAATGTAGAAGCAAATGATCAGAATAAGTGGACTAAAACTTAACGTTTCAAATCTACAAAATACTTCTGGCATAATATAAGTAATTTTATTATGCAATTCGTCGAATTATGATATAGTAATAATTATAATAATAATAATAATAATAATTTTAAAATTACTTTAAGTTTAGCTGTCCTTTTACCCGGATAAAATATATGCTATTACCCTTTTCGTTTTATTTGGCCAATCCTTTAAAATACTCCTTTTTTTTTTTTTTTTTTTTTTTTTTTTTTTTAATCCTACTCCTACATTGTATTGTATTTAATATTACATAATTTGTCTAAGCAAAGTATACACATAGATGATCAAAAACCATACAGTGTTTATAATGTACAGAGAAAATAGAAAAATAAAATTAATACCAACCCTTACAATAAGTTTAGCTGTCCTTTTACCCGGATAAAATATATGCCTAATTAAATAATGAACGGTGAACCTTTAAAATGAAAAGAAGACTTTATTATCTTATTATTAAAGTGGTGTAAATAATATAATATAAGAACATGTAATAAATATTTATTATTAGCAACCATTAATAGGTACTATCGAGATGACCACCACTAATTTTTCGATTTGTTAGTCTTTTGTAACTTATTAGGGGCAATAACTTTTCAAAATTTCGATCAACGTACTCAAACATCTTTCATATATGTAATATGTACAAATTTAAAAAGCTTAATATACAATATAACGAAAATCTTGGAAAGGGCGTATGTCGTCAGCTTGCACGCATACCCAAACACTAGTTATCTTATTATTAAAGTGGTTTTTCTTTTTTGTTATTATTTAACTATTACTATCCCGGAAAAATATTTATGCATATAATTTGTCCACACAGAGTATACACACAGATGATCAAAAACCATCCGGTGTTTATAATGAACAAATAAAATAAAAAATAAAATTAATACCAACCCTTAGAATAAGTTTAGTTGTCTTTTTATCCGAATAAAATATATGCTTAATCCAATAATGAACCGTGAACGTTTAAAATGAAAAGAAGACTTTATTTACTTTATTATTAAAGTTTTGGTCAACCATTCTATGATTGATTAGACTAACAAAACTAAAATTAAAATTTTCATTTTTGTTATTATTTACTATTTCTATTCGGGAAAAAATATTTATGCACTATACACACAGATGATAAAAAAACCATACAGTGTTTATAATAAACAAAGAAAATAGAAAAATAGAACCATTAGAATAAGTTTAGCTGACTTTTTATCCGGATAAAATATATAGGTTTTTGACGAGAAGTACGGATTAATTTATTTATCAGACTCCAATGAAACTGATTATTAATTAGGACAAAACCTACATAAACTTATCAATATACCTTTTTTTTAATTCTTATCTCTCCCTCATCCCTGTTGCTTGCAATTTTGGTCAATGCTACTAATTTTGTAATGGGTGGAGGGATGTTGCAGGTTATGGGTGCAATTAATAGATTGGGGGGGAAAAGGTTTCCGGCTAGACGGTGGACGGAATAGAGGGGTTTGTTGTGGGGTGAGGCGGAGGGAGCTGCAATTTCCGGCGGAAGGGAGCAGCAGGTCGGCGATTGGCTGTGGCTGTATGGATGCCGGACGTTTACTCGGATGGCACCGGAAGGGGAGAAAGAGGGAGGGGAGGGTGCGGGGATGAGGAACTCGCCCGTGTAGTGAGCTGTGAAGGAAACGACAGGGCTGATTTGGTAGATGCCGGAGGTAAGCGGTAGGGGGTTGCAGAACGTAGTTGATGGGTTGAGGACTTCGGATAACAAGGGGTGTTTACCATGGGAGTCGGGCTGGGGCCGTGTGCACCGGCGAATGAGTTAACAGCGGCCATGGTTGCCAGAGAAGCCGGCTGTATTTTTTTTTTTTATAAAAAAGTTTAGGGTTTAGGGTTGTTACTATTAATTTTTTAACGTTACTATATTTTTTGATGTAATTTTATCTATTTTATGGGCTGTTACTACATGTTTATTGGCCGTTACTATATTTTATGGTACATTACTACTTGTTTTTTAAGTTTCTTATTTGTTTTTTTTTACATTACTACTTTTTAATTGGATGTAACTACATTTTATGGGCTGTTACTACTTGTTTCTTGGCTATTACTACTTGTTTTTTTTGATTGTTTCTACACTTTATCTATCGTTACTACGTGTTTAATGTGTAAAAGGGTATTTTTGTCCATTTATTATGAATTTGTCATTTTTAATCACATAAAATGTAATAACATCCTGCTAACCCTATTAATGATTTTTTTTTTCCTTCTTGCCCCTTCCGCCTAAAATATATGCTTAATTCAATCTCCTACTATTTGTTTCGTCATCCGATCAATGCACTGGCGGATCCAGTACCTAGGGGGGTCACAACACCCCACTCAAATTTAAAACAAAATAAATAAATTTGTGAAACGACGTCGTTTTGGTAAAATTATCAATTTTGACATAATTACCTGCCCAACCCCGGTTTCGATCCGAAAATTTTGACCTAATTATCCGCCCAACCCGGTTCCAACGCGGAAATTTTGACCTAATTACCTGCTCAATCCGAAATTTTTTTAAGGTTACTACATTTTTATGACGGATGACTCCACTGAAATTTTTTTCTGATCGACTAGCTAACAAAAATAGCGGCCTCTGATAATATCCAATTTTCCTATAAAAAAAAAAGAAAACTATTATCCACTTTCTTGATTCGATAGCCAACGAGAAAGAAACAAAAACAACTACATATGTACACTCACCTGTCGGTCTCTCTGTACCGAACAAATTACTGAGTGATGATGCACGGCATTAACGAACCATGGGAAATGAACAAGGATCGTTTAGCCCTGATGCGTCGCATGATCTCAACTTCACCCAAAATTCTCAGTGAATCCGCAGGCCGTCGCACATGTTGCATATACAAAGTAGCGCAAGGCCTAGTCGATATCAATGGTCAGGCCTATCGGCCTCAACATGTCTCCATAGGTCCATACCACCACGGCCATCCACAGTTCAAAGTGATGGAAGAGCACAAATGGAGATACTTGAAACTCTTACTTGAGCGAACCCAGAGCGAAGGGTTGAGCTTAGAAGATTTGTTGAAAGCTGTGCAACCACTTGAAGCAAGCGCAAGGGACTGTTACTCCGAAAACCTCAACTTTGACAGTGATAAATTAATCGAGATTTTGGTTCTTGACGGCTGTTTCATCATTGAGTTCATCAGTAGAGTACAAGGATCGATTCCTTTTGAAGCAGATGATCCCCTGTTGACAATCACTTCGATTGGCTCATTTTTTTTGAGGGATTTGACTCGAATTGAAAATCAAATCCCATTTTTCATCCTTGATTGTTTATTCCGGTTGATCCAAGGAACAGACTCAGATATTTTAGCACTGTTGACACCTTATTTCAACCAAAACGTTTTATGCCCCCCGTGGGGTTATGCTACGAACAGCAATCTCCAGGGCATGCATATACTTGATATTCTTCGATCCAGTTTTATTCCACCGGAGGAAATAGGTGCAAACCGTGAAATCAATGAAGTGATCAATACTCATGCCATTCATCGCATTTTAAGAATAATGAAGCGCCCGGAGGGAATAGGTGCAATCAATATCCTTGAACCGATCAATACTCATGCAATTCGTCGCATTTCAAGAATGAAGCGCATCAGGCCCGGAAATGGAGCTTCTTTCTTGAGCATAAAATTCAATAAGGGTGTGATAGAATGGCCAACAATTGATGGTGGACGTTCTAAACACATGACAACATATGCTATATTGTTGGATTGTCTAATAGTAACAACAGGCGACGTGGAATATTTGTCGGAGCACAATATCATAGTGAATTACTTTGGAACAAACAATGAGGTTGTCAGATTTGTGAATAATATGGCTAAAGGTGTGGTGCTTGATATTGATAAATGCTACTTGGCAAGCTTCTTCGATGAGGTGGCGGTGTTCGCTCGGGATAGTTGGCGCTTCCGGTGGTTGAATTTTCTTTATCCATATTTCAACACACCTTGGTCCACCATATCTGCTGTGGCTGCGCTTACCCTTCTTGTGCTCACCTTGCTTCAGACAATTTTTACAATCCTTAGCTTTGTCAATTAGTTGCTTATGTCGCTATATGTGTTTGTTTTTTTCCCATTTGCTGGTTGTATTACCACGAAAGAAAATCTCATATCAATACAGGATTCTTCCACTAAATAAAATACATGACTTTTTTTTTAAATTTATTTTGTTTATTATTATTAAATTTTTTTTTTTCAAATGTCCACATAAAAAAGAAGATCAAACTTCATTAGTTTTATGATGATTATTTTATTAGTGGCCATGATTGGGGCTATAGTACTATCTATTACTCCCTCCGTCTTTTTATCGGTCACAATTTAGAATTTACACTGTTTTTATTTATATGTCATTTTACATTTTTAATGATTTATTACTTTTTTCTTCCTTTACCGATAAAGTTGTGATACGACGTATCTCCGTAAAGGCTATAAAAGTCTTTTTACGATTTTTCGTGTATCTCGATAATTTGAAAAGTTATGTTTTAATTAAATAAATAGAATCAAGGTAAGTGGTAAAGTGTATTTACGGTATTTTAAAATGTAACTTTAGTAATAACAAATCGGGAAATGTATCACCCTTTATATAAACCCCTTTCTAACCCAAACCCTTTTCATTTTTCATTTTCCATTTTCCCACCTTATATGTGAATGCTGCGGCTGAGTGAGGAAAAATGACGGAAAAGAGAGGAGGAAAAAGAAGAAGAAAAGGAAAAGATATTTCCACTTTCCGGCAATCCGACCGTCGGAATCACAAATCGATTACACCAAAATACTCCCCTCGATGAGAGCTTAATTTTGATACAAGTTTCACTACGATCGATTAAGAGTTTCGAAAACTCATTTTCTAGATCTAAGTTGGGTTCTTGAGCTTTTTCTTAACTTTTTAGGGTTTAAAGGTTGTAGTAATCGTAGAACTTCGTTTTGGTTGTAAATTCATAATGAGTTGCTTAGATTTTTGAAGATTTTCTTGGAATGTTCTTGGAGTTTTTTGGTGAAATTATAGGTAAAGGGGTGTTCAACCAAATCTAAATGTGTTATTTTGGTGTGTAGATGTAGCTTTTTTACTTCAAGCATATTTTAGAGTAATTTCATATCACTTTGACTTGAATTTCATGTTATACTAGTGTTTAGATCTACTATAATGTTACAAGCATGTAGTAGAATAATTTTCGTATTATTTTTGTATGGCTTTGGAGTAGATTTAGTGTTTAAAATGGTGAACAAAAAAAGGAATTATATCCTAGAGTGTTGGCTGATTTTCTAGGCAAAAATTGAATAGCGAGTTATGTGGAATGTTGTAAAGTCAAGCGTACGTGTTCTTGTGGCTTTGGCTCCGCACCGTGTCTCACGGGAGCATTGTCACACCTTACATTTGGCCTTATATGATGTTGACTTGAGTTCAATGTCTTACTTGTAACATGATAAAGTTAAGGGTTCGGTTTCTGGTGTATTTGGCTCAGCACCCTGTGGAGACCCTCTACGGGGAGATACTCGGGATCACCGGTAGCCTTATTTCGTAGCCTCGTGGGTATTGGATTAGATTCCAATATTTCTGTGCAATGTGCTAAGTAGTGTAATGTAGAGTTTGTCTAATGTCTAGTGGTCCTTAAGAAGCATTTTTTATGTACAATGAACTTAAGTGGTTAGATTAAACGCTTAAATACAATACTTGATGAGTCTAAAAGCTAAAAATGCTAGTCCTTGGTGAGGCACGTTTATACCACACTTCACGGTATTATTACGCCTCCATATGATCAGATATCAACCGGACTCACGTAGTAATCCACATAAATAGCATCTAGAGCTACATGAAATGTCTCGGTGCATTCTCACCCGACAAAGTGTCATTGGACTAGTGTGTAACAAATGTCTTATGTGGTTGAGTCAATTAGTGAGAGTACTAGTAGAGTGTGGTGAGCTAGTGAAACATATATGTAATCATGATTGTTTGACTTTCCATGTGATATAACTAGTATTGTTATTAATGTTAATCCTTGCGTTATAATAGGTGTAGATTCGGTGCTTATATCCTTTACTAAGTAAGTTTGTACTTACCATTTAGTATGTTGTTTTCCCCACCCCGAGAAGGTGGTTTTGTAGTAGGTTGAGTTCGAGATCGCTTAAGAGTGATTCACGATATTCCGGCAGTTGAAGTTGACCTTTCTTTTTGTTGTTGTAGCAACGGTATAGAATCTTCTCTTTCCTTTTCTAAAAGGTTATATGGTCAGAAATATCAGGTTTGCGGTATATGGATTTTGAGGTGGATATCTAGCTGATTGAGGTGATTTCTCCGGTGAGGTGCGGTGGAGCTCAAGAAAAAGATGGAGATTTTGTGGAGTAAGAGGAGGAGGATGGTGTTTTTAGATTATGAGCTGTGACTGAAAGGCTGCCTACATACACATTTCAAGAGATCAAGCCAATGCGTAGTTCTTAGAAGAATTAATCAGAGAGTTGTAATGGAGGTGAATGTGATATTTATAGAGGCACGGAGCTGGCCAGCTGGTGGAGTGCGAGCCTGGAGGGCTGAAAGCCCTTGGTGGGCAGAAAGCCTACTGCGGGCGGAGAGCCTACGGCGGGCAGAGAGCCTTGACGGGCAGAGAGCCTACGGAGGACAGAGAACCTATAGTGGGCAGAGAGCCTTGACGGGCAGAGAGCCTACGACGGGCAGAGAGCCTACGATGAGCAGAGAGCCCTGACGGACTCGTTGATGGCTTTGCGGTGCCAAGAAAGACCGTTGAACAAGTGGTCAAGCCGGAAAACCAGGAAGGTGCCGAGCTGAGGTCGGACTTGGAGTGCCGAGCGGAGATCGGGCTTAGAGTGCCGAGCTGAGGTCGGATTTAGAGTGCCGAACAGGGTGGGCTTAGAGTGCCGCACTGAGGTCGGGCTTAGAGTGCCGAGCGGAGGTCGGACTTAGAGTGCCGAGCGGAGGTCGGGCTTAGAGTGCCGAGCTGAGGTCGGGCTTAGAGTGCCGAGCTGAGGTCGGGCTGAGAGTGCCGAGCTGGGCCGGGCTTAGAATGCCGAACGGAGGTCGGGCTTAGGGTGCCGAGCGAAGGTCGGGCTTAGAGTGCCGAGCTGAGGTCGGACTTAGGGTGCCGAGCTGAGGTCGGCCTTAGAGTTCCGAGATGAGGTCGTGCTTGGAGTGCCGAGTGGAGGTCGGGCTTAGAGTGCCGAGCTGAGGTCGGGCTTAGAGTGCCGAGCTGAGGTCGGATTTAAAGTTCCGAGTGGAGGTCGGGCTTAGAGTGCCGAGCTGAGGTCGGGCTTAAAGTGCCGAGCTGAGGTCGGACTTAAGGTGACAAGCTGAAGAGTGTCGTAAATGAACTTTGTCGCCTAGTTGTGTTGAAGGATAGCGAGATAGATGGGCGAGCAGGTCGGCCCCCAGTGCTTTGTATCGAGCTAGTTGTTTGCTGCTTTATTCCCGTTGCCTAAGCTAATGATGAGGATCGTGGTAGCGTGAGGCAGAGCTGGGCCGAGGACCCTATCCATTACTAGTCTTATGTCTCTTTTTTGGATTTAGCAGGGCCTTGCCGATTTTGGCATATCAATGGCCCCCTACTCCTTGAGCTCTTCACTATACTTGTGAGAGTCATGGAGTAAAGTTGTAGATGACTTGATGTATCGTTTGCCGAGATGGCTGTTGTAGAGCGATAGAAGATTCTCTTGAGCGCGAGCAGAAATATGATGCCGAGCTAGAGGGTTTATGTGGCCGAGTGCCGAGCTGAGGTCGGGCTTAGAGTGTAGAGCTGAGGTCAGACTTAGAGTGCTGAGGTTGAGGTCGGGATTTAGAGTGCCGAGCTAAGGTCGGGGCTTAGAGTGCCGAGTTGAGGTCGGACTTATAGTGCCGAAGGCTGAGGCCACGCTTAGAGTGCCGAGGCTGAGGTCGGGCTTATGTGGCCGTAAGCCGCTTCGCAAGGTGACCGTAATCCGTTTTGAGGTATAAAGGCCATAAGCCCCTTCGCAAGGTTAAGGCCCTAAGCCGTCTTGCGGAATAAATACCGTAAGCCACTTCGTAAGGTGAAGGCCGAAGCCGTCTCGCGGTATGAGGGCCGGACTTAGCGTGCCGAGCTGAGGACGGGCTTAGAGTGCGAGGCTATGGTCGGACTTAGCATGCCGAGCTATGGTCGGACTTAGCGTGCCGAGCTGTGGTCGGACTTAAGGTGCCGCCGGTGCCGGGGCGAGGTCGGACTTAGCATGCGAGGCGCCGGACTTAGCATGCCGAGTTGAGGTCGGACTCAGAGTGCCGATCTGTGATCGGACTTAGCGTGCGGACTTAGCATGCCGAGCTATGGTCGGACTTAGCGTGCCGAGCTGAGGTCGGACTTACGGTGCCGAGCTGAGGTCGGCAGGTGTCATGTTTCTCCTGCCAGTTATGTTGACTTAGGGGAGAACTTGGTGACTAGGCTTAGGTTGGTTGCTTAATGAACACTCAACAAAGGCGGTGCAGGCCGGTGAAGCTTCAACCCAGAATCCGACGAAGCTCAGACGATGTAACCCCAAATGGTCTCAATCAACACAAGTAGAGGCAATCCCCTTTATATGTAAAAAGCTGAGTTGATAAAACACGTACGCCAACCTTGAAATTATGAAGGACTCGTGTGCGAGTTTTGATAACGCTCTAAATGGTACCAATAATTATACCTATATTCACCCCGAATTTTGCTCAAGAGAGGATAGATAGGCTCGTTATTATGTGGAATATGTGTTAAATGCTATGTGAGTGTTTCCAGGATCGTAATTCTGCATCTATGCTATTTTCCCGATGTTTTGGTACTGTTTTGTCTCGTTTTGCATGTTTTATAGGATGTACCGAAATCTGGAGCATTGGAGAATGGATCTGGACCAAAAGGAATGCATTCGGCTAAGTGATTGAAGTCCAAGAAGAAGCCTGCTGAAGAAAAAGAAGAATAGAAGGCCCGGTAACCTGAGGGTTAGGCCCGGTAAACCGGTGACTTAACACGAAATTTATTCTGCCGCATTGTCTAAGTCGGTTAGGGTTTTAGAGAGTCTTAAGTCGGCTATTGTATCTATATAAAGCCTCATATACTGAGAGTTTTCATATGCTTAATACAATCTTCAATTTAACATATTACATTACAATTATTATTATGAAATAAAGTTTTCTTGAGCTTTGGAGAGTTATTCCCGGTTTCCTCCCTTCTTCCATCATCTCTAGCTTGAGTAGATCGAGCTAGATCTCCATTGTTGAAGGTATGAAGCTTTGAACGTTCCTTTATTGTCTTCAATATGGTAGATATGTTCGTATTTATGTGTTTTAGTTAATCTGCATGTTTAACAACCCCATAATTTACTTATTTTAATCGTACTGAGCAATGTAGATCCATAAATTAGGAAAAGCTTCCCCCGGTAAACCGGCGGTCTATACCGTTTACCGAGGCATATTTTAGAAAACCTAAACTAGGATTCACTACAACTACGTTGATCGGCAGGAATAATTAAAACGAGTAATAGGTCCGAGTATTCGTAATACGTAAATTAACATGAAGGACCACAAGTGAAGTGTTAATTAGGACATAGTCTTGATGGACCCTAGAACGTGCTTTGGTCAATGTCGATAGCGTATAGGCCTAGGCGGGTTAGCGGTATCGGTATGAGGTAACGCTCAATATCGGAAGTTCTAGTTCTTTATGCGTATGGGCTTTTACGGACCAATTAAGGAGGGTAGCTTGCGTATAGATTGTCTACTGCCATTGTCGGAGTAGATAGGGTTAGGAATTGCACCCGTAGCTGATAAATATGATAATAATCATTAAAAGCTCGCGATTAATCTAAGGAAATTATGTGGGGAAGTAAACATAACGATTAACTAATCCAAGTTAGTAGATCGGTGAGGAGAGGGAGAGAATACCATGTTTGTTTTCTTTTATGTTATTGTTGGTCAATGACCACCTTTATGTTGCTTCTTAATTAGGTTAGAATCGTTTATACTTATAAGTTGCATTGTCTCTGTGGGATCGACCTTGACTCGCATTTACTATACTACGATGTACCTAGTATTCTTGCTAGTAATATCGACGTTAGTGACTTACACGCGATCAAGTTTTGAAGATGGCGTTGAAGGTGTTCCTACAAGTTGAGATGATTTTGACGGAAAAAGGAGTAACGATCCGTAAAACCAGTGATCCTTGCACCGTGTTTGATGCTAAGATGCTGAAAACGATGATTTCTAGGCTATACAACCCATAAAATCAAAGTTTTTGTTGATTTTGAAGTTGAAGATGGAGGAATGATCTTGCCGGCGACGCCGTGAAAACGGATTTCGCGGTGGTGCAGGCTACCGGAGTAGGCTTTTCTTGATGATTTTTCCCGGTAACGGAGCCAACTGATATGTTCGGAATTATCAGGTTTGCGGTATATGGATTTTGATGTGGATATCTAGCTGATTGTGGGTGATTTCTCCGGTGAGGTGCGGTGGAGCTCAAGAAAAAGATTGAGCTTTTGTGGAGTAAAGGAGGATGGTGTTTTTAGATTATGAGTTGTGCCTGAAAGGCTGCCTACGTACCCTTTTCAAGGGATCAAGCCAATGTGTAGTTCTTAGAAGAATTAATTAAAGAGTTGTTGATCGCGTGTAAGTCGCTTAACACACACGAAATACTAGCAAGAGTACTAGGTCAATCGTAGTATATTAATGGCGAGTCAAGGTCGATCCCACAGAGACTATTATTTAATAATGCTAAACATCACCACAATTTATAGGTCCACCGGATAGGGTGGTCGTTGACCAACATAAAGGAACATTAAATAAAAGGGATGCAAATAAACCAATCATCAATCATGTATCGAAAAGGCATTAACCAAACCATTCATAACTAATCTCCCCTTAATCCTCATCTGATCCATATTTGTAATTAAGCTACGGGTGCAATTCCTAACCCTATCTACTCCGACAATGGCAGTAGACAATCTATATGCAAACTACCCTCCTTAATTGGTCCGTAATAGCCCATACGCATAAAGAACTAGAACTGCCGATATTGAGCGTTACCTCATACCGCTAACCCGCCTAGACAGCTGTCGACACTGACCAGCACGTTCCTAGGGTCCATCAAGACGATGTCCTAATTAACACTTCACTTGCGGTCCTTCATGTTAATTTACGAATTACGAATACTAGATTGGCCAGACCTATTACTCGTTTTAATTAAACCTGTCGATCAACGTAGCTGTCGCCGAACAACAGAATTAGGATTTACTAGGTATTCAGATCTAGCGATAAAGACCATCGCAGATCTGAAGAGCGTAACCCATAATTTTGTGTTTCATATTAACGAATCGAATAATGATTAAGGTTTGTTTAATTAATTCATAGATGATTAGATGCAAGCATGATCTAGATCTAACATAAGAACAATCATGAATCTAAGAAAAGAAATAAAACATTGGAATATATCTCGATCCATGAAGATCGTAAATGTTAAGGCCATATTTATATGATTATTAAGGGTGTATTTCATTATTATTTTCCCCACATTTGCATAATTTATATAAGAATTAAGGGTTTAAGTGCAATTATTTAGTAAGGATGGTTTTAGTATGGTTATTTGCAAAATTGGTTATTTTATGTGTTAAATTAATGGAATTATTATTATTTGAGTTTTATTACATTTTTGCAATGTTTATTTATCCTTTAGGAGGCTTAATTTCGAGTGCTAAAGAGGATAAATGAAGCTCAAGTCGAATTATTCAAGATAGAGTTGGAACTGGCTCAAAGAAATTGGATAAAGATGATGAAATCCGACCTCAAAGCAGTCCAGCCGAGCGTCTGCATCCCGTCCACTAGACGGGCGTCCGATTGCATGGACGAGCGTCCAGGAGAGGAAATCACATACAGAGAGTTTGGACGCAGCATGGACGGACGTCTAGAGCAAAGTCAAGATCCATCAGACGGGCGTCCACAGGACCAGACGGGCGTTCAAGGCCGACTTAAACCCTAACCGACTTAAAATCCTATAAATACAGCAGCAGCCCCAACCCTAATTGGATACTTTTTACCACATCATTGAGATCGCACTTTCACACCAAAAAGCTGCGGCCAGAACCCTAATTCCATAGAGATGAGTTTCTCCAACCCAACAATCATATTCAACATGATTGTTGGCTAGAAACCTTGCAGTGAGTCGACGGAGGAAGCCCATCATCAAATCAACCAACTAGAGAGTTCGATGCTTTATGTTAGTGAGTTTAACTTATAGTTTTTCATCACTTTGGATGCTATTTTGTATTGATCATGTTTTGTTGGAATTAACGATCCGATGAAACGATTTATCTATATCTATATGCTTGGATCTATGTATGAAAATATATTGGTTTAAGTCTTATTTCGTTCAAGTGATGCGATTAATTGTGTTATAAGAGATTATGCATAGTTGATTGAGTAAGAGTATTAGAGATAATCTCGTGATCATGTTTGGTATGCTGTTTAGTTTACTTGGAAAAGATAAACGAAACCTTAGAAATTTGATTGAAGATATTTGATTGAATTCGTGAAAAATCACTACTAAAAACTACATCTTTAGATCACCATCTAGTTGGGGGTTGTTGGTTGATGGGTGGATTCGTTGCCTCGCTGTTTTCCTTTACTTATTTATTAATCAATTCGTTCGTGATCGTTTAGATTAAGTTTAGTTTGAGTTCTAGTTTTATAAACCCTAATTTCCTGCAAGTTTTCTGCACTTTTCTGCCTCAATTCGTATTCAGACGTTCGTCCGCAATAGCAGACGCCCGTCCATTAGATTTAGTTTTTAGACGCTCGTTCACTTTAGTGAACGCTCGTCCGTCTTTCTGTTTTCGTATTTTCTGCTTGTTTTTATTCTTGTTTTAGTCTTAATTCTTAGGTTTAGGTTTTAGTTAGTTTCAGCCGTAGTTTAGTTAATAATTGTGACATAATCGATATAGATTTATACTTGAATTCGATAAACATTCCACTCCCTTAGGACGACCCGTTAACATCCTATACTACGATCCTTATACTTGGGGTGTTTCGGTTATAAATTGTAAAACTCGTTTTTACCGAACAGTAAACCAAGCACAATTCAATAATGAAAGACTCATGACTTATTTGCAAGAAAGAAAAGAAGACTTTATTTCCAAAAGACTACATTGTAGCTAGTTTATGAGTAACTAATAGAATGGATGATACAATGGAAGATGAATACAAAATTCACAGCTCTAATGGCTTTATATAGGTGTATAAACCGACTTAGGGGTAAACCCAATTCTTGGAGGACAAGAAAATACGTTTCTGGAAGATTCTCGGCCTCGGTAAGTCGGCGGTACCTCCCGGGTTACCTAGGGTATGTTCGTCTTTTTCCTGCTGCCGACTTAACTTGGAATACCCTAGGCCCAACTTCGGTATTTGGACCATAACTTGGCCAAAGTAACTCCGATTTGGGTGATTCAAAGTGTGTTGGAATCCATGTTTCAGGTCCTACAACTGTCATGAAGAAGTCCAAGCCCAGTTTGTCTTGTAAATATTCGTAAACTGCGTTGCAAGATCACCAATCAGATTCTCGGGTCCAATCTTCGCTCGAAACACTTCAACCTTCAGCTCGGTTCACTTCTTTATCGATTAAATCTCTCCTTCAGCCCAAATGATGCTTTAAACACTCATCCATCTGTCAATAAAACCATAGCATACATAGTAGCTTCTATTTCAAGCAAATAACGCATAAAATACACGGTTAATACGCATAATACCAATTTCGTCACCCCGGACGTGGCTTAGTGATATTTAGCTAACCCATGATTTCATACATATTATCCCATTGAGAACACAAATCCGGGGTAGATTGATGGTAAATAATGGTACCAATTTGACCGTCATCAACTACCCCCCACTTTGCTTTTGATCGTCCCGAGCAAAAACCAAATCAAACAAACCCCATAAACAATTACAAACTAATTAAGAACAGACTCATTCAATAATGATAAATAAGATGAGGGTCAACACATATCCATAAGTAATCCATTAAGCACTATCTCTTTGTAGAACCGACGTGTGTGTGCAATAACTCTCAAACAACAGTGACGCAGACAGAATCACATTATATCAATAAGGATTTCAGGCAAAACATGTATCATACAACAATTCATAAGTTCCCCATTAATCATCACCTACCAATTCATCAATGTGTCGTGTGATAAATATTTTGTGATAGTGCATTCAAGAAAAGAATGAAGTTATAGAGACCCCACAATCCTTACTTACCAATGTGCACACTCGCTCCTCTTGCCTTCAGACTCAGGCAAACAACATGAAACCTTACTTGGGCCGGGCGGACTCGGGGACTGAGCATCGCTCTTAAGTCCTCGTTTGTTTCTTTTTATGTGAGGGTCGTGCCCTTTTTACACGAGTTCACTTCCCTCACTGCCTTTATTGCATATCTATTTTTTCATTTTTTTTTCTTTTCTTTTTTCTTTTTCTGGCAGATTTCCTCGCTATTTTTTTCTCTCTCTCTCACAAGTCCGTTTTGTCCCGGTTTACCTTGTTTAGCATTCAAGTTGCTACCATCCTTCTGCAACAATTGGTTAAAGTATATCCACCGACAAATATCGATTCCCGGTCTAGGATAACTCTTCATCTCATCCAAATACTTCTCACTCAGATTATGTGCTCAAAAATTGAATGCAATAGTAAAATAATAATTAATAAGTCACTACTTCATGCAACATAACACATGCTCATTCCTCTATACTAAATTGAATAATGCGTCATCTATACTACATACTGAAAAAAAATTAGTTACACGTGCTTAAAAAGGTCGATTCCACAACAAGATAGATTATTAATAAACCACTACTTCATATAGTTGACAAACCCCTTATTCATCATTAATGAATTAAGTATGTAATTAAGAAATTTCAACGATTTAAGGTTTTTATTTCATTCAATTCAAAAAATCGAAATTCACAAAAGTAAGTGTAAGTGTGTCTCAATTTTTCAAACTAAGTGTTGTGCCTACCCCCCACTTTAAAACTCAACATTGTCCTCAATGTGAAAAGTAAAGCAAAAAAAGTAGGAAGAAGAAGAACACTTAGCTTTGGAAAATAGAAGAACTCGGCTAACTGTCTGAAGCAAATCATATCACTGAAGTGGAACCAAAGTTGTCTTCTCCAAATGACTAATATGCATGTTGGAAATAAAATTTATGTTTTGATGATAATTCATCTTATTTATTATAATGTTATCTTAACCCCATTGATGAAGTGCTGAAGCTAGCTGTTATAGTGGAAAGCTAAAAGATGTCTAGAACTGAATGTATAAGTTTTATTAGAGTCTGATTTTTGTATAAGTTACATCAGACAAGCACTGTAATTAATAGTGTGTCGTAAAACTGAAAACTGGAAATCAATTAGAAAACTGGAAATCATCAAGACAAACAAACTGACTCAGAATACACCTACTGAAGAAGGTAAGTTCACTGAGAGTTACAGACTCGGTTGGCTTATCTAGAAGATGGAAGAACTGAGGGACACAGACTCAGTTATTGAAGAATGAAGAACTGAGGGCACAAACTCAGTTATGAAGATTAAAAGTCGAGACTGTAAAGTTGGACTTCAGGCAAGATTGTGGTGACCTGAACCGACTTTATGGATCTTGTATGAAGACCTAATAATCATAAGGACAATGAATTCTTAGATGATAAATGTATCATGGTGTACTCTGATTAAGTCAATTATAATCGATAAAAACCGAGTACTGATATTTGAAGAAGAATAAAATCTCGCTTAATGCTCCAAGTCGGTTAGAAAGCGACGGATGGAAAACTGACAAGGAAACTCAGTTTTATAAGTCTGCCATCCAACAAACTGAAAGTACAATCGAACGTTGTAAAGAAAGAAATTTCATTGGATGAGTCACTGACACAGCAGGAACGGTCAGAAAATATAACCGTTTCAAGATATACGTTGATACAATTCAAATCGAAGTCAGATGAACGTTGGACTTCACACTATAAATAGAAGACTTTGCACAAACAAGAAAAAAAAAGGAGACTAAGAATATATACAAGAATCAACAAGAAATTTGTGCACTCTATTTGAATTGTCATCATCTCTGAACTATAACAAGATCATATCTAGTATTTCTTCAAGTGTTCAAAGCCACAAAGAATTTATCAAGAATTCAACACTCTGAAGAACCACAAACAAGAATCAATTTATTGATTCTCAGCCCAACTTTGATTCTATTTCAAAGGTTTAGACGTGAAGCAAACCGGGAAGGTTTTGTCAAGGACAAGCAGTGACAAGCGATCGGGTAGATCGTGTTTGTGGTGGTAGCCGGTGAAGAGGCAATCCTACCCTCTAAGGACCAGTGGTTCAAGCATTTGGTGAGCAGCAATTCTACCTGTTCTACAATTGTTTAGATAGTGAAGCTAGAGATTAGCCAAGGACTATTGTTTAGGACTTTTTGTAACAGTTCACCTCAAGAAGTTCTAGTGGAATTTTCCTCCGCACCACAGGGGAAGAGAGGACGTAAAGGATTACACCACCTGGAACCTCTATAACATCCGCCTTATTTACTTTACGCATTTACTTATTTATTTAGCATTTACTTACGACATTGTGATACTTGATTGTTATACATCTCACGATCACAAATCGACATTCACCGTAATTCGCTTCACAACACTCAGCTTTCATAACATAATAACAAGATCAATATAAAGGCTAAAATTATATCCGCTGCCAGTTGACTCATTTTCAGCTTAAGTCAGTTTGATTTAATCTCAACTTAGTCAGCTCAACTCCACACAAGTTTTATCTGAACCCTAATCCGTTTTAAATTCAGTTTTTGGTGACAAGTTTATTCACCCCCCCTCTAAACTTGTGTCAGCCTTTCCAAGGGACCAACAATTGGTATCGGAGCGTTGTTTCATTAACCAGATATCATTTGCTCATTATCCTCTAGTTGTTCTTAATTGAAAGCTCGCTTTTTAAATTAATCTACCGTCGCCTTCACTCACTCACAATGGATAACAATCAATATGCAAGACAAATGCTTATGTGCAACATGGACAGATTTGACGAATACAAACGTCGTATGCGAGGCATTCCTAGCAAATACTCATGATGAAATGATGGATGTACTCACTGATGGACCAATCCAGATCACCTACATGCAAACTGAAGGTGACAAACAAGTTCGAGTTCCAAAACCCAAATCTGAATGGACTAGTGATGATCGCAAGCGAAACAATCTCAATAGTGTTGCCATGGACTTTATCCTCAGAACCCTTGACAGCAATATGTACTTGAAGGTGAAAGAATGCACAACTGCCAAAGAAATGTGGGACAAACTTCAGTTAGTTTGTGAAGGAACAGATTCAATCAAGGAAAATAAAATTTCCGTTGCAAAGCAATTGTTTGAGAATTTCAAGATGAAATCTGGAGAAACCATTGATCAAATGGAGACAAGATTCAGTGCTATTATGGATGAACTAGATCTACTTAAGATTGAATACTCAAAGAAAGTCATCAACACTAGAATATTGAAGGCATTTCCAATGTGCTGGAAAATGAAGGTCAATGCTATGGAAGAATCCAGGAGACTTGATGTAGAAGATTCATTCAAGATCTTTTCAGATATGAAAGCTTATGAATTCAGTGAAGATTTCACAACCACAGCTGCAATAATCAAAGCTCTGGAAGAACCAAAGACCACAGCACTTACAGCAGCATCAAATGAGATTCAAGAAAACACATCTAACAATATTCATGAATTGGATGAAATGGAAGAACAAATGGCTCTAATGATGAACAGAATTCGAAGAATAAAGAGTGGACATCCAGTCACTCAAAAGTTCATCAAAAGGACTCCTGAGAAAAGAAAAGACGATGAATACCTCTGTTTCAACTGCAAGAAACCAGGACACTATAAAGCTGAATGTCCAGAACTGATCAAGAAGACACCACCAAGGAGAGTTGGTAGAAGAGCACTTCTTGCTGGAGATGAATCAGATTATGAAGCCGGTACTGAAAGATTATCAGATGACACAGCTTTAATGGCACACATGGAAGATCCAAATGAGGTATGTGAATCAAACTCTAAATACTCCTCAGCTCAGATTTCCATGATGAATGCATGTTCTTCGACTGCTGACTCCAATCCAAAAAATTTAGAATTAGAAGAAACTCTTGATGAATTGATGAATCAGCTAGTAACCATACAAGCTGGTTATGAATCAATCAAAGCTAAAAATGAAAGTCTAATTCTTGAAGTTGAAAGATTGAAGTCTGAACTAAAAATGTTGAAACTGACTAAAACTGATAAAGGAAAGATTCAAGATCGGTCTATCGCATCAAGAAGAAGAATCGAATCATTTGCTCAATCAAGTTCAATTACCGAATTCAAATCGGAAAGCCATATGGAGACAAAATCGGGTTAGGATTTGATACACAAGAATCTTCGAAGAATGGAACTAGCAAAGCCGCTGGCCGAGTACCAAAACTCGGTATTAAGTTTGTAGTTGAGCAAGTTCCACAACCGAGAAAATTGCCGAACCAAGAAAGCCGCATCACACAGATAAATCGGCTTTTCTAAGAAGACAATTGTATCTACCTACAAAACTAAATCAAATGGTAGACCAAATTCGTATTCAATGGAAACCGACATGGCAAATCAACCGCCGATCCACAAAAACCAATGAAGTCGGAACCGAAAAATTACAATCAAAACAAATCCAAGAATGTCAATCATTCAAAGATTCACACATTCAAAGTGGGAAAGGAAGGTTGTATCCCTCTCGATGATGATTGGAATTTTACCGAATTTGTTATTAAAACTAATAATAACAATCATTCCGGACCGAAAACTTATCACAAGTTTCGGTCAAAACTCACGAGAGGACTAATCTCGCTCGGCATAAGTCACGGTACAAAGGTCAATATAGACCTCAATACAGAAGGAATGATGGTTATCACTCCAGCTTTAATAACAAAAATCAACATGGAAACAAATTACAGTCAGAAGATCTGAGAAATCATATAAATAAGACACAGTCCAAACATAGATACTATGGGAGTGTGGCTTACATATATGAAAACAAGTGCAACAATATCTGAAGAATTCCTAAAGGATATATTCCCAGAGTTGTACTGACAACTGACCCTCATGGACCCAAACTGAGTTGGGTACCTAAAAATTTCTAATTTTCACTGCGGGATATATGGTACTTTGACAGTGGTTGCTCTAGACACATGACAAAGAGCAAAGACTGTCTCAGTAATTTCGTTGAAAAGAATGGACCAAAAGTTAATTTTGGAAGTAAAGATAAACCAGGTTACACCAGAGGCTTTGGCACCTTAATCAGAAATGGACTTACAATCAAGAATGTATCCTATGTAGAAGGACTACACTACAATCTACTCAGCACAAGTCAATTTTGTGATATGGGATACAAAGTTACTTTTGATAAAGAATTCTGCGTTGTCATCAGCGAATCAGCTTATCAAGTTGTCCTAGCCGGAAGAAGGAAGGAAAACATGTATGTGGTAGATTGGACAACGACGCCGAAACTTGTTTGCCGGTGCATACCAAATCGAAATCGATTGGCTATGGCACAAGAAACCGAGTCATCTCAATTTTGATGACATCAATACTCTTGTTAAGAAGCGGCTAGTCATTGGACTACCGTAGAGATATCATATAAGAAGGACGGCTTATGTGATGCGTGTCAACAGGGAAAACAAACAAACGCAAGTTTCAAGACTAAGTCTCAGCATTCAACAACCAGACATCTAGAATTGCTACATATGGACTTATTTGGACCTATTACACCAATTAGTATCAGTGGAAATAAGTATACATTGGTGGTAGTAGATGATTTTTCAAGATATACCTAGGTAATCTTTCTAACCAAGAAAAGTGAAACCAAGCAAAAACTCACAGAACTTCTTAAGAGACATCAGAATCAGAAAGGAGTTTCAGTTGTGAAGATAAGATCTGATAAAGGAACCGAATTCCTCAACAAGTGTGATTATTGAATATTGTGAAGAAAATGGTGTTTTACACCAACTTGTCGCCACACAGAACACCTCAACAAAATGGTGTAGGCCGAAAGAAGAAACGAACGCTCAAGGAAGCTGGAAGAACTATGATTTGTGAAGCTAAACTACCTGAAAGATATTGGGCAGAAGCAGTAAACACAGCTTGTTACACTCAGAACAGAGCTCTCATGAACAAGAGACATGAAAAGACTCCTTATGAAATTTGGAATGGAAGAAAACCAAATGTTTCATACTTTCATGCGTTTGGAAGCAAATGTTTCATACACAATAATGGAAAAGATCAACTTCACGTTTTTCAACCCAAAGATGATGAAGGAATTTTCCTAGGATATTCAAGTGTCAGCAAAGCATTCAGAGTATTGAATAAGCGGACACTCAAGCATGAAGAATCAATACATGTAGTATTTGATGAACCAAATTTTCCTGGTGAAACAACTGAAGACCGACCGAACCGCTTCCCAGGGCTCGCTTACCAATCACACCGAACTGTTTCGATTGATGTTGGAAGACTACAAATTTCGAATGTTCGCATCAAGATCGGCCTCGGTTTCCAACTACTCAACAACTTGAACAACATCAATCGACTCGCTTGAACAAATTCAAGAACCAGCTTTTTGAAGAATCGCTTGAACAAAATACAAATCAGCCGATACAAACTCACACACATCAATGGATGAGAGATCATCCCGAAGAACAAGTTATTGGTGATACTCAAACCGGAGTTCGAACAAGACATCAACTAGATGCAATGATAGCATGCTTTCTATCTCAATCGAACCTAAAGAACTTGAAGAAGCCTTGAAAGATCTAGACTTGGATATTAGCTATGCAAGAAGAACTAAATGAATTTGAGAGAAATCAAGTATGGAACCGGTAAATAAACCAGCTCATGTCAATATCATTGGAACCAAATGGGTTTTCGAAATAAACTTGATGAAGATGGAAATGTCATTAGAAACAAAGCCGACTAGTAGCCAAAGGATACTCTCAAGCAGAAGGCATAGATTTTGATGAAACTTACGCACCAGTCGCAAGACTAGAAGCAATCGACTTTTTCTTGCTTATGCAGCTCACAAGAAATTCAAAGTTTATCAGATGGATGTTAAAAGTGCGTTTCTAAATGGAATTCTTGAAGAAGAAGTGTATGTTCAACAACCACCTGGATTTGAAATCAAGGATCAAACTGATAAAGTTTTCAGACTAAGGAAAGCTCTTTATGGACTTAAACAAGCACCAAGAGCTTGGTATGAAACTCTGTCTCAATTTTTAGTAGATAACGGATTTATCAAAGGAACAATCGACAAAACTTTATTCAGGATGAAGAATGGAGATGATACTCTACTTGTTCAAATTTATGTTGATGATATCATCTTTGGATCAGAAAATGAACAGCAATGTGAGAAATTTGCAAGTTTGATGAAAAGCAAATTTCAAATGAGTATGATGGGAGAATTAAATTATTTCCTAGGATTGCAAGTTAAACAACTAGCCGATGGAATCTTCATTCATCAAACCAAATATACAAGAGAACTTATCAAAAAGTTTGGTATGGAGAAATCTACTGGAATTTCTGCACCAATGGGGACCAACATCAGATTAGATGAAGAAGATAAAGAAGGTAAAGATGTTGATCAAACACTCTACAGAAGGATGATTGGAAGCTTACTCTATCTTACAGCAAGTAGGCCAGACATATCTTTTACTGTCGGTGTTTGTGCAAGATTTCACTCAAGACCAAAGGAAAGCCATCTCACAGTTGTAAAAAGAACCTTGAAATATCTAAAAGACACAGATGGAGTTGGTATTTGGTATTCGAAAGAAGGAGAATTCAAGCTAATCTCTTACTCGATTCGTACTATGCTTTGGATACAAAGTGGACGTAAAAAGCACATCGTGCACATGTCGCTTATTAGGAAATAGACTTGTGTCATGGTTTAGCAAGAAGCAAAACTCAATCTTAACTTCAACAGCAGAAGCTGAATATATAGCAACTGGAAGTTGTTGTGCTCAAGTTTTATGGATCAGACAACAATTAAGAGACTATGGGATAGAAGAAGGAACAATTCCCATAATGTGTGATAACACAAGTAAAATTGCAATTACTGATAATCCAGTTTTACATTCAAGAACAAAGCACATTGATGTTCGTCACCACTTTATAAGAGATCATGCAGAGAAAAAGGATATGACAGTTCTTTATGTACCTACTGAAGATCAGTTGGCAGACATCTTTACTAAGCCACTGGACAAAGAGAGATTTGCAAAATTAAGAACTGAGTTGGGAATAATCAAAGTCGCTTAAGCCGCAGATTCGTCAAGGGGATTAATCTTTGTTATGTTGGGTGCGCTCACTTACCGCATTAGTCATTGACATCAACAATCTCAAACCGACAAATTGGGAGAATTTGACAAAAACCGAACAATTTGATAGGAACCGAATTATCTATAAAACCGACCCCGATCGCTTTTCACTTTATTCAAATTTGGTCAAAGGTTGATAAGATAGAATCAACAGCGGTTATATCGCATTAAATTGCCACAGTTTCTTTTTGTTAGGATTTCGTGTGTACACCCCACGATTGTCAGAAAGCAGTACATGTATCGGTTATCAAAACCATCATGGAATTTGAAAAGTTGTACCATTCAACCGCCAGAATATCCTACCTATTTATTCAATCTCTGTTCACACTATTTTTCTTATTAAGAAAAACAGACTCTTTTCAAACCTACACTTCAAAATCAAATTTCTTTGTGTTCACACTCAAACATGGCCACCGCAAATGATTCGGAAGACAGACGATTAATCACAGAGCTGGATGAACTAACACTCGAAATGTATGAAGCTATGTGTCAAAACACTCTATTAGCCAGCTGTATACGAGACAAAATCGAAAATCAACCAGGATTGAACAACATTCTCGAAGTTCGCTTCAAAGAAAAACAAATGTGGAAGGCTTTGCAGTTTTGGCAAAATATGCGATTAATCAGGGACTCCTTGATTACAACAGTTCGTGGAGATCGCATTGTGTTCAATGAAAGAGTTATGAGATCACTCTTTGGGTTCGCAAATACAACAAGAACTTCAACAGAGTTAGCAACCCTACCATTGGAGAAAGAAGCTTTTCTCGCAATGATTACTTCGTCTACGTAACCAATCGTACTCGGTGTTCATGTCGACAAAATCAAGCCGGAATTTGGACATCTCAAATAGATGGCTCAAAGAAACACATCATTGGAAAATCCAAAGGGATTAATATACTTTCGGAAGAAAATATTTTGCTGATGAACATAATCTGGGACAACATAGAATTTAATTGGGCAGGTTATATAGTCAATCAATTCAAGAAGCAATATTTAGCTGAATTAGAAAGTATGGCAAAAGCTCAAGTTGAAGGACAAGTAACTGATGGCAGATTCCGACCGAAGAAAACTCTTAGTGGAATCATTCAGGTTTTATTTGGAAAGAATTAAGGAAGGGAAGCAAGCAAGGGAAACTGTGACATCGAAGGAAATCACAGAAACAACTTCCAACATGAAGCAAAACAGTCAACTGTGTCTCAGCAGCAAACTGAACACAGAGGGACCAAGCGAAAATCAGAATCCACAGAAGAAAGATCAGTTGTAAGATGCTTGTACCCTGAAATCTCAAGTGAGATAGAACCTACTGAGGGGGAACAACAATTGACAACTGAAGATACTCAAGAGAATATCACTGCTAATCTTACTTCTCAAACACAACAGCAGTCAGTTCAACAATCGGCACCAATCTTCGAAGCTGACAAAGTCATAAAGCTGATGAAAATGAAACTTCAATCAGAAGATTCTCGTGATGCCAGCTTACAGACTGAAGAAAAATCACTCTTGGAGAAATTGGAAGTAAGAGATCTTTACTCTCTGTTTCCTATTAAGTATTTTCTTGACAACTGTTTCAAAAGGTTTACTGAGTTAGCAAACAGAAGAGAATCAGGCACATCATCTAAAGACGGTTCCCAGAAAAAGGATGATGATGATCATGATAAGTCAAGAAAAGAAGCTGATGATACTACAGTTTTGCAAGCAATCACTCAATCACAACATCCAGTAACGCAAACTGTACCACAGCAAGAAGCATTGTCGCTGAAAACCGGACAACCGTCAATCGGCAAAGGTGTGATGAAATCAGACAACTGATGGTTATTGATACTCAGGACAAGGATCAAGTGGAAGCTACATATGATCCCTCTGATTTTCTATCTAAGGAAGAATTGGCCAAAGTTCATGAAAACTTAAAAATAGTACTCAGTCAAAGAGATACACAGAATTGTCTTTTATCAAGTATCTCTGGATATCTTGATTATAGAACTAGAACTGATGTTTCGGTTCATGAAAGACTAGAGATGATTCACAAATCAAGTTCAAGTTCTGCTTCAGAGATTGTATTACTCAAACAACAACTTGAAGATTCAACCGCAGTAGATTGAGAAACTCATGCTCAAGCTCATTGGCATATTAATCAGCATATCTACGGGTTAGAAGCTCAACTTAAGGAAGTACTTGTTTCTCAACGACAAATTTCAGAAGATCAAAAAGCAACCCATGCCCCGGTAGATCGCTATATGATGCCAAAAAGGGGGAAGTCGAAGAAGAAAAGCTGAAATTACTCGGAGAAATGAAGCGACTTGAAGAAGAACTACAAAGATACAAATCGATCCTAAATTTTTAAAGAAAGAGTTAACTGAAGATCAACTTATTGCAAAATACAATCAACCTGGAGACAGAAGAGCTACTCTTACAAAGGATCTGTGGACACAGTTTATCAAAGACTACAATCCTATTAAATCCAAATACAAGGACAGAACATTTGAGGAATCCTTGAACTACTTTTTGTCTGATATTTACTCAAAGCAAAAAATTGCACAACATAAGAAGAATCAAAGGATTGAAGATAAACTGAAGATTAAAGACAAAGTTGAACAAATGAAAACCGATCTAACAGAATTTGAAAAATACTATTTGGAAGACTCAAGCTTACCCAAGCTAATTCAATGGAGAAGATGGAAAGAAAGTAGTCAAGTTGACTACAACAAGACCTTTTCAAAGGAAGACTCCAAACTTGAAGAAGATTTTCGTTTGTATGACAAGGCAAAAAGATATGAATTAGTCATGCAAAAAGAAAAGAAGAAGCTCGGTCTTTAATCATAGATATTTGAACAAAATGCATGTATCCAGTTTTTGCTCATTCTATTGAAAACCAGTTTTCCAGTTTTACATTGTTTTGATCTTTAAGCTTTTCTTTTAGGGAGAGTTTTGGCATCATCAAAAAGGGGGAAATTGTTGGAAATAAAATTTATGTTTTGATGATAATTCATCTTATTTATTATAATGTTATCTTAACCCCATTGATGAAGTGCTGAAGCTAGCTGTTATAGTGGAAAGCTAAAAGATGTCTAGAACTGAATGTATAAGTTTTATTAGAGTCTGATTTTTGTATAAGTTACATCGGACAAGCACCGTAATTAATAGTGTGTCGTAAACCGAAAACTCGGGAATCAATTAGAAAACCGGAAATCATCAAGACAAACAAACGACTCGAATACACCTACCGAAGAAGGTAAGTTCGCCGAGAGTTACGTACTCGGTTGGCTTATCTAGAAGATGGAAGAACCGAGGGACACGACTCGCTTATTGAAGAATGAAGAACGAGGGCACAAACTCGCTTATGAAGATTAAAAGTCGAGATCGTAAAGTTGGACTTCGTGCAAGATTGTGGTGACTCGAACCGACTTTATGGATCTTGTATGAAGACCTAAGAATCATAAGGACAATGAATTCTTAGATGATAAATGTATCATGGTGTACTCGATTAAGTCAATTATAATCGATAAAACCGAGTACCGATATTTGAAGAAGAATAAAATCTCGCTTAATGCTCCAAGTCGGTTAGAAATCGACGATGGAAAACCGACAAGGAAACTCAGTTTTATAAGTCAGCCATCCAACAAACTGAAAGTACAATCGAACGTTGTAAAGAAAGAAATTTCATTGGATGAGTCACTGACACAACAGGAACGGTTAGAAAATATAACCGTTGCAAGATATACGTTGATACAATTCAAATCGAAGTCAGATGAACGTTGGACTTCACACTATAAATAGAAGACTTTGCACAAACAAGAAAAAAAAAGGAGACTAAGAATATATACAAGAATCAACAAGCAATTTGTGCACTCTATTTGAATTGTCATCATCTCTGAACTATAACAAGATCATATCTAGTATTTCTTCAAGTGTTCAAAGCCACAAAGAATTTATCAAGAATTCAACACTCTGAAGAACCACAAACAAGAATCAATTTATTGATTCTCAGCCCGACTTTGATTCTATTTCAAAGGTTTAGACTGTGAAGCAAACCGGGAAGGTTTTGTCAAGGACAGTTGTGACAAGCAATCGGGTAGATCGTGTTTGTGGTGGTAGCCGGTGAAGAGGCAATCCTACCCTCTAAGGACCAAAGTGGTTCAAGCATTTGGAGAGCAGCAATTCTACCTGTTCTACAATTGTTTAGATAGTGAAGCTAGAGATTAGCCAATGACTATTGTTTAGGACTTTTTGTAACAGTTCACCTCAAGAAGTTCTAGTGGAATTTTTCTCCGCACCACAGGGGAAGAGAGGACGTACAGGATTACACCACCTGGAACCTCTATAACATCCGCCTTATTTACTTTAAACATTTACTTATTTATTTAGCATTTACTTACAGCATTGTGATACTTGATTGTTATACATCTCACAGTCACAACTGACATTCACCGTAATTCGCTCACAACACTCGCTTTCATAACGTAATAACAAGATCAATATAAAGGCTAAAATTATATCCGCCGCCATTGACTCGCTTTCGGCTTAAGTCGCTTTGATTTAATCTCAGCTTAGTCAGCTCAACTCCACACAAGTTTTATCTGAACCCTAATCCGTTTTAAATTCAGTTTTTGGTGACAAATTTATTCACCCCCCCTCTAAACTTGTGTCAGCCTTTCCAAGGGACCAACAATGCACTAGGTCGGCTAATATGAACGATTCTTGCACAAAGGCCATTAGTACCGCGAGACGCGAATAAGTAACAAAATAGTTATGTCATGGGGCATTAAATAGCACAACTAAATGGAAGAAGTGCAATAAACAATTTAAGCCAATACATATAAACTTTATTACTTAAACACAACAAAACTAGTACAAGACTCCAAATAAAAATAAAAAGACTCAAGACTCAAATAATAATCAAATAATCATGCGAAGTGAAAAAAACTCATGCACATCCTTTGCTCAACAACCTTAGGAACATGGCGATGAAAAAAAAAACCTTCACAATTTTATTCAATCATCGAAAAGAAAAAAAAATTAACAAAAAAGGTTAACTATAAATTAATGGCTATGCCTAACAATTAAATAAATAGTCCCCGGCGACGACGCCAAAACTTGATCGCGTGTAAGTCGCTTAACACACACGAAATACTAGCAAGAGTACTAGGTCAATCGTAGTATAGCAAGGGCGAGTCAAGGTCGATCCCACAGAGACTATTATTTAATAATGCTAAACATCACCACAATTTATAGGTCAACCGGATAGGGTGGTCGTTGACCAACATAAAGGAACAGTAAATAAAAGGGATGCAAATAAACCAATCATCAATCATGTATCGAAAAGGCATTAACCAAACCATTCATAACTAATCCCTCCTTAATCCTCATCTGATCCATATTTGTAATTAAGCTTTAGGTGCAATTCCTAACCCTATCTACTCCGACAATGGCAGTAGACAATCTATATGCAAGCTACCCTCCTTAATTAGTCCGTAATAGCCCATACGCATAAAGAACTAGAACTGCCGATATTGAGCGTTACCTCATACCGCTAACCCGCCTAGACTGCTGTCGACACTAACCAACACGTTCCTAGTGTCCATCAAGACGATGTCCTAATTAACACTTCACTTGCGGTCCTTTATGTTAATTTACGAATTACGAATACTAGATTGGCCAGACCTATTACTCGTTTTAATTAAACCTGTCGATCAACATTGTTGTCGCCGAACAATAGAATTAGGATTTACTAGGTATTCAGATCTAGCGATAAAGACCGTCGCAGATCTGAAGAGCGCAACCCATAATTCTGCGTTTCATATTAACGAATCGAATAAAGATTAAGGTTCGTTTAATTAATTCATAGATGATTAGATGCAATCATGATCTAGATCTAACATAAGAACAATCATGAATCTAAGAAAAGAAATAAAACATTGGAATAGATCTTACCCATAACGAAGAACATGTCTACTCTTCTATTCTCTCTCCCTCCGGCGATTCGAATCGATCCATGAAGATCGTAAACCAAGCACAATTCAATAATGAAAGACTCATGACTTATTTGCAAGAAAGAAAATAAGACTTTATTCCCAAAAGACTACATTGTAGCTAGTTTATGAGTAACTAATAGAATGGATGATAGAATGGAAGATGAATACAAAATTCGCAGCTCTAATGGCTTTATATAGGTGTATAAACCGACTTAGGGGTAAACCCAATGCTTGGAGGACAAGAAAATGCGTTTCTAGAAGATTCTAGGCCTCGGTAAGTCGGCGGTACCTCCCGGGTTACCGAGGGTATGTTCGTCTCTTTCCTGCTGCCGACTTAACTTGGAATACCCTAGGCCTAGCTTTAGTATTTGGACCATAACTTGGCCTAAATAACTCCGATTTGGATGATTGAATGTGTGTTGGAATCCATGTTTCAGGCCCTACAACTTTCATGAAGAAGTCCAAGCCTAGTTCGTCTTGTAAAGATTCGTAAACTGCGTCGCAAGATCACCAATCAGATTCTCGGGTCCAATCTTCGCTCGAAACACTTCAACCTTCAACTTGGTTCACTTCTTTATCGATTAAATCTCTCCTTCATCCCAAATGATGGTTCAAACACTCATCCATCTGTCAATAAAACCATAGCACACATAGTAGCTTCTATTTCAAACAAATAACGCATAAAATACACGGTTAATACGCATAATACCGATTTTGTCACCCCGGACGTGGCTTAGTGACATTTAGCTAATTAACCCATGATTTCATACATATTATCCCCATTGCAAACACAAATCCGGGGTAGATTGATGGTAAATAATGGTACCAATTTGACCGTCATCAGTTGTTAAGGGGGTGAATGTGATATTTATAGAGGCACGGAGCTGGCGAGAGCAGGACAGTTGGCGGACTACGGGCCTTGTGCGCTGAAATCCCTTGGCGGGCAGAGAGCATACGGCGGGCAGAGAGCCTTGACGGGCTGAGATCCTACGTCGGGCAGAGAGCCTATGGCGGGCAGATACGTCGGGCAGAGAGCCCAAGGGCGGCCAGAGAGCCTTGACAGGCAGAGAGCCTACGGCGGGCAGAGAGCCCTGGTGGACTCGTTGAAGGCTTTGCGGTGCCAAAAAAGACAGTTGAACGAGCGGTCAAGCAGGAAAACCAGAAAGTGCCGAGTTGAGGTCGGACTTGGAGTGCCGAGCGGAGGTCGGGCTTAGAGTGCCGAGCGGAGGTCGGGCTTAAAGTGCGGAGATGATGTCGGACTTAGATTTCCGAGCTGAGGTCGGACTTAGGGTGCCTAGCGGAGGTCGGGCTTGGAGTGCTGAGCGGAAGGTCGGGCTTAGCATGCCGAGCGAAGGTCGGGCTTAGATTGCCGAGCGGAGGTCGGGCTCAGAGTGCCGAGCTGAGGTCGGGCTTTGAGTACCGAGCTGAGGTCGGACTTAGAGTGCCGAGCTGAGGTCGGACTTAGAGTGCCGAGCGGAGGTCGGCCTTATAGTGCGGAGCTGAGGTCGGGCTTAGTGTGTCGAGCTGAGGTCGGACTTAAGGTAACGAGCTGGAGATCGTCGTAAATGAACTTTGTTCCCTAGTTGAGTTGAAGGATGGCGAGATGGAAGGGCGATCAGGTCGGCCCCCATTGCTTTTATCAAGCTAGTTGTTTGCTGATTTATTCCCGTTGCCTTGGCTAATGATGAGGATCGTGGTAGAGTGAGGTAGAGCTGTGCCGAGCACCTTATACGTTACCGGTATTATGTCTCTTTTTTGGATTTAGCAGGGCTTTGCCGAATTTTGCATATCAATGGCCCCAACTCTTTGAGATCTTCACTGTACTTGTGAGAGTCATGGAGTAAAGTTGTAGATGACTTGATGTATCGTTTGCTGAGATGGCTGTTGCAGAGCGATAGAAGATTCTCTTGAGCACGAGCAGAAATATAATGCCGAGCTAAAGTCGGCTTATGTGGCCGAGTGCCGAGCTGAGGTCGGCCTTTAGAGTGCCGAGCTGAGGTCGGGCTTAGAGTGCGAGCTAAGGTTGGGCTTTTGAGTGCTGAGTCTGAGGTCGGGCTTTTGAATGCCGAGCTAAGGTCGGGCTTAGAGTGCCGAGCTGAGGTCGGGCTTAGAGTGCCGAGGCTGAAGTCGGGCTTAGAGTGCCGAGGCTGAGGTCGGGCTTATGTGGACATAAGCCGTTTCACAAGGTGACCGTAAGCCGTTTTACGGTATGAAGGCCGTAAGCCCCTTCGCAAGGTTAAGGCCGTAAGCCATCTCACGGAATGAAGGCCGTAAGCCACTTCACAAGGTGAAGGCCGTAAGCCGTCTCGTGGTATTAGTGCCGGACTTAGCGTGCCAAGCTAAGGTCAGACTTAGAGTGCCGAGCTGAGGTCGGGCATAGAGTGCCGAGGCTGTGGTCGGACTTAGAGTGCCGAGCTGTGGTCGGAATTAGCATGCTGATCTGTGGTCGGACTTAGCGTGCCAAGCTGAGGTCGGACTTAGCGTGCCGAGCTGAGGTCAGACTTAGAGTGCCGATCTGTGGTCAGACTTAGCGTGCTGAGCTGAGGTCGGACATAGTGTGCCGAGCTGAGGTCGTGTTAGGAAATCACTAGTTTAACGCAACGGAATTTAAAATTTGATTTCCTTTTCTAGATCGTTTTTCGTTTAATGTAATAAACACGTTAAGTAGTTTGACGGTTATACCTTAGATGATCTATAAGATCGTCGCTTTGACCGCTAATGGAGAGTAGTTCAATGCGCAAGCCGTCCACGCGTCCGGCCTCTATCGCTAATCCACACGAACCCCTCGCCGGAATCCTCCTTGGATTGCTATCGGAAAAACTCCGGCTGCTAGACCGGACCTTTTCTTCCCTCACAAACTCACTATGGATGGCTCTCAATTTTACACAAGAACTATGAGCTCTTGCAATTGTGTTGTACAAAAGAGCTTGACACCCACTTCCTTTATATAGAGGAAGTGGCGCCCCATATGTAGTGTGGAGGAGAAGAAAACCTTTTTTGTAATAAAATAAGGAAAATCAACTAGATTGATTTATCTCTTTAATTATAATTTATTTTGCCAATATCATATATTGATTATAATTATCTTATTACCATAAATCTATTTTCCAAAATCAATTAATATCTTATATTAATATTATGGCAATCTTATTAATTAAAGTGCACAATCCAAGTGTATGTTATACACTCAATTGTGGCGCCCCATATGCCAATTAATTGGCTTCCGGAATATTCTTTAATTAATCTAATTTGTACATAATTAATATCTTGTATTTTATTTATTCATAATAAATAAATACCACCATATTAATTTACCACTATAACCTTTATAGTTTAGAGATAAACTTTCCTTATTTGGTTATCAACTATAACCGCATTTTAATCCGACTCGATGTTCATATGTGTGTGACCCGATAGGCTTCCGAATATGTTGGCCGTAGACACAAAGTGCAATTTACTAAGATGCCCTTCATACCTAACGATCACGGGATAGCGTCTAGCAACACACCGTGACCCCCAATTATCGGAAGAGTCAAAAGCAATGACTACTACCTTTCATGTGAAGCGCTTACCGTGTAACTTACAATCCTATCGCCGTAATAATATCCATACGATCGTATCTCGAGTGTCAATACATTGACGATCGTATCTTATAATCTGGATATCATGCTCTCTCGGAATAACACATTTACTCCCACTTTGCAAAGATTCTCGAGAGCTAGACATTCCTTATAAGAAGGCCATTTCGGATATTCGATTCCAATCATAGGATACGCGATTCCCGGACGAACAATCATGTATACTCCGCATGCTTCAGTATCATACCCAATCACTACCGCATGATCGCCCCGTGGCTAGGGGAAACCTCAATAGTGTCAAAGCATGACAATCCACACCGTGATGCCATGAAGACTCCGGTCCAAAGGATAATTACACAACCGCCACATAGTGCGACACTTAATGTAAGTGGGTCAGTCTAACGTACGCATTCTCTAATACACGTCCACGTACAATCCAAGTGTCCCTATGCTTCGATAGACGAGATCTATCCCTACCTTCTAAAAGATAGAAGACATCCAATACGTGCTAGTCTGATTATACTATCAATGTCCCATTTGATAATACATAAGACTAGAGACATTTAAGTACCAACCTTGTTATAGTGATTGGAGATCTCATCAACCATAATCACTATCATGGTTTCTCTATCATAGATTGACACTAGGGACGTTACTATATATATACAACAAATAATATGAAGATAAACAATATATAATAACATAAGTGCTTTTATTAATCATAATAAAGTTATTACATGAACTAAATAGACTGTAATTGACCCGACCCGGTCGGATCCCGTCTGTTGGTCCCTTGAAAAGGCTTTGGTTAAGTTTAGAGGGGGGGGGGGTGAATAAACTTAACACTTAAAACTTTGGAGTTAACAAATTCGCAACTTCGGCGCCTCAACGATACTTCAGAGTCTGTCGAGACTTCGCAGCCTCGCCGATAAACGTAGTCTACCGATAGTTGAGTTTGCCGAATTTGTGCAAATGGAATTATATCAAAATTAAGCCTTAATACTTGTTGTTAAATATGATACTAAGTATTAGATACTCAGTAGTGCAAGTGTGAGATTACAGTTGCTAGATTCAGTAGGTTGCTAAATAGCCAGATTTTATAGTGGTTCCAGGTGATGTAATCCTGTCAGTCCACTCTTCTCCTATGATGTTGGAGGAAATTCACTAGAGATCTTTGATGTAGCTTTTACAAAGATTCCTAAGTTGTTTGTCCTTCACCAATGACTATGGCTTCACAAACTGAAAACAGGGAACATGTAGGATTGCTGCTCCTTAGTTTTCCACTGGTCCTTGAAGGGTAGGATTGCCTCTTCACCAGCTCCACCACAAACAACAGTCTTTCACACCCAACGATGCTTCACTGTCTTCAGCAGGTTCTTTATAAAATAAAGAATGAATCAAATAAATGATTCAGTTGCAGCAGCTTGATTAGGACGATGTAATCAGCAGCTTGCCGTCTCCAAGTGTGTAATCTAGATGCAGCTTGAATACAAAGTGCACTTGAAGAAATTCACTAGATCAGCAATCTTATGCTCAGCAAGTTCAGCAGGGTGTTTTTCAGCTCAGTATTATCACTTAAAGTTTATCCAAATTTTATCATCATTTTCTAAGTTGAAAGTCCTCTATTTATAGGTAGGAATGCATGTGACTTGTATTTGAAATTCAAATGTGACCGTTCCTTGTTTTTGTCCTATCTGATATGCAGTCTGTCACTATTCATAGGATCGACACTCGTCGAATTCCTTTTTGACAAGCGGTCCGTCCACCCCTTTGACTTGTATCCAATGGATAAAAATATGGATCATCCCAACGTCTTTTTAATCTCGGCCTTTGATTTTCTTGATAAGTCGAGGTAGTTGGCTGTCCTTATCCATGTAATCTTCCAATAAACTCGAATTAATCGAGGTAATAGATCGACGGGTTCATGAGTCTCGTCGAAGTACCTATCGTCCGCTCGATCATCATATTTCTGTATGTAAAATATAATGCAGCTGATTACTTTTATCTAACTTTTATTTGTGAAGTTAGATTACATCATTTTAATTATAACTAAGTTCCAAACATCATCCAACTTATGGAACTTAGACCTTCTACACAAGGTATATGTAATCAGTTTAGGTCACAGACTTGCCTAAATTCTGATTCCATATCCTTGACTTTAAACACTAAGTTTGATCCCTTAGCCTTCATTTACTGAGTTTGAACCCTCGGCCTTCGCCTTCGCCTCTTCGGCGGGTTCCCGACTAGTCTACCGACCTATCTACCCTACCGACCTAGACCGATCGCCGAAATCAACCAAAAATTTCTTTACGGTGCTTGTTTGATCAAACCTATTTATGAATCAAACTCTAATAAACCTATACATTTGATCTAGATATCTTTTTGCCTTTGCACTATAACAGCTAGTATGGCACTCATCATCAAAACTAAGAAATAAGTCCAACAATTTCCCCCTTTTTGGTGATGATGCCACTACCATCACCTAATCGGCAAAGCAAAAAGATTAAGACAAAAACAAAACAAGTATTGTTGGTCCCTTGAAAAGGCTTTAGTTAAGTTTAGAGGGGGGGGAATAAACTTAACACTTAAAACTTTGGAGTTAACAAATTTCGCAACTTCAAGCAGCCCCCGCCGATACTTCGCAGTCCGTCGAGACCTCGCAGCCCGCCGATAAACGTAGTCTACCGACAGCTCGCCTTGCTGAATTTGTGCAAATGGAATAATATCAAAATTAAGCCTTGTTACTTGTTGTTAAATATGTTACTAAGTATTAGATACTCGCAGTGTATGTGTGTGATTTCGCTTACTAGATTCAAGCAGTTGATATGGATAAAGACTAAGTGCGTAAAGTAAATGCAAGAAGTAAGTAGAGAGATTTTATAGTGGTTCCAGTGTGATGTAATCCCGTCGTCCCACTCTTCTCCCGTGATGTTGGAGGAAATTCACTAGTGATCTTTGAGTTATCTCGTTACAAAGAATCCTAGGTTGCTTGTCCTTCACCAATAACTATGGCTTCACAACCGAAAACTCGGGAACAGTAGGATTGCCGCTCCCGAGTCTTCCACCGGTCCTTGAAGGGTAGGATTGCCTCTTCACCACCTCCACCACAAACCAACAAGCCTTTCACACCTAACGTATGCTTCATCGTTTTCAAGCAGTTCTTTATAAAATAAAGAATGAATCAAATAAATGATTCAATTGCAAAGCAGCCTTGATTAGGATGATATAATCGCAGAAATTTGCGCCTTCAAGTGTGTATGCTTGATGCAAATTTTGAACACGTAATGCACTTGAAGAAAATAACTAGATCGCCAGCCTTAAGCTCGCAAGTTCAAGTTCAGGTGTTTTTCACCACATTGTTACTTAAAGTTTATCCCAAAAATTCATCATCTTGTTTCGAGTTGAAAGTCCTCTATTTATAGGTAGAATGCATGTGACTTGAATTTAAAATTCAAATGTGACCGTTCCTTGTATTTGTCCCATCCGCACCGCATTCCGTCACTATTCATAGGATCGACACCGTCAGATTACTTTTTGACAAGCAAGTACCGTCCACCCCTTTGACTTGTATCCAATGGATAAAAATAAAGATCATCCCAACGTCTTTTTAATTTCAGCCCTTGATTTGCTTGATAGGTCGAGGTAGTTGGTCGTTCTTATCCATGTAATCTTCAAATAATCTTGAATTAATCGAGGTATATATCGCCAGGTTCATCACCGTCGTAATACCAATCGCCCGTCGAACATCTTATTTTTGTCTGTAAAATAGAATGCAGCTGATTACTTTTATCTAACTTTTATTTGTGAAGTTAGATTACATCATTTTAAATATAACCAAGTTCCAAACATCATCCAACTTGTGGAACTTAGACCTTCTACACAAGGCATATGTAATCGTTAGGTCATCACGACTTGCCTAAAATCCGATTCCATATCCTTGACTTTAATTACTAAGTTTGATCCCTTAGCCTTCATTAACCGAGTTTGAACCCTCGCCTTCGCCTTTCGCCTTTCAAGGTTCCGTACCTCGCCCATCGACCTATCTACCCTATCGACCTAGACCACCGTCGATAAACAACAAGAACCTTTTTACGTTGCTTGTTTGATCAAACTTATTTATGAATCAAACTCTAATAAACCTATACATTTTATCTAGACATCTTTTTGCCTTTGCACTATAACAAATAGTATGGCACTCATCATCAAAACTAAGAAATAAGTCTAACAATTTCCCCTTTTTTGGTGATGATGCCACTACCCTCACCTAATCAAAGAAAGCAAAAAGATAAAAACAAAAACAACAAATTCAAATAATTTCATTATAAATATTTGTTCACAAGATATTACGCCTAGCATCAAGCAAAGATAAAATAATGTAAATATGCCGATCTACTCGTCTCTCTCTCTTTCTTGTCTAGCCTTCTCACCTTGCTCTTGATAGGCTCTAATTTCTTCTATCATGTCCCTCATCCATTCATTTTCAATAAGTGTGAAATCAATATAAGAGTTGACTTGTTTCCACCAATTCCATGCTTCAGTGTGACAAGATTGATATCATTCACTCGAATCCAAATCTCATATAAAGATCCTTGAATTCATTAAGTGAGTCTTTTGCTTTTGTAATAGGCAACACCCTATCACCTCTCGCCACTTCTTCCACCTCTCGCCTCCTCTCGTAATTTGCCCTTAAGGCTCGACTCTTGCCTCCCAAAATTTCAAACTCAAGAAAGAGTTAAGGCCTTCATGAAATCCCATATCATGGTAAGGTCTCCTTCGTTATAAAATTCTTTCTTGTATTGTGACAGAGATCATCGTGAGTTGAACTCGCCAAAAGTCTCCCGAAAGCATTTGTATCATCAATCCATCTTTTCTCGTGCAAAGAGTCTTGCAGCCTCCTTTGTCGCAAATCGATTTGCCCTCTTCCCCCTTAGTGACATCATCAACAAAACGAGAGACGAGGCCATGAATACCCTCCCGTGATACAATCACTCTATGCAATTGGCCTTCCATGGTTCCAGCTCTAGTATCAATGGTAGTGATCCTAGATTGCAATGTCTCCTCCAAATCCGTTGATCCTTTCAAAGAGTTTGGGATCGTGCATAGCAGTTGTTGTGCAAAGAAGCCAAGCTCAAGCAGTTTAGAGCTTCAAAGCAAGCTTGTCAAGTTTCTCATGTATAGAAAGAAGTTGGTCTTTTAGAGACTTGTCTTTGGCTTTATTTCCAACTTTGATACCCTTGACATCTAGTATCAAATCATTCATAGCATTTTGAGTAGATGCAAAGTTTGAAGCAACCGTATCGCAGATTGTCCGTTATCATTTACCATCTTCATCGCTTCTTCAAATCTTTGTTCTTGCTCGTCCAATTGAGTTCTTAACTCGTTGCATGTCATTTCTTACAGCTCTTAACTCATTGACAACTTCAATTGGCACTCCACTAGTCATTCTACTATCGCAGTCCATCAAGCAGTGCTCCTCAACTCTATATTGTGCCCGTTGTCTACCGATGACCATTGCTTTACTCAAATCTCTCCCAAAGGGGGGAGGTCCTTCCTCAACCATTGCACCAAGAATGTCTTCCATGACCGGATCTTGTGCAGTTCCTCAAAGAACTTCTTCTTGTCCAAAAATTTGAAATTCTTCATCACCGTAGTCATAATCCAAAGAAATGTTCTTCTTGATTAACACCAAGCAGCTCGCCGATTATCCTTCCCTACAAAGGGTCTTGGCTCCGTAAGGCTCCACTACAAAGAAATCAAGAATGTTACAGCAGGGGTTTCCTCCAAACCCAAAGTTTGTTCCAACCCGTGTCCAGTGTGTCCGTTTGAGACTCAAAGAACCCGTACCTCCCGTTCCAACCTTTGTCCAGGTGCCGTTTGTACCCCAAAGAACTCTACCTCCTCTTCAATTTCCCGTGGATTAAAGATATTGGTATTATCCACTTGAAAACCTTCGCATGACCAATCTTGTGCAGATGATGGCAGCTTTAGTAAGAGTGCCTTCAATGTCAAATCCATCTTGATATTCAATGGATTCCTCGTAACTAGCACTTGGTTCACTAAAGTCGTTGGCCTTTTCCCGATCCAAATCAACAATCCGTTCATCTTCGTGTTGTCCAAATAGGCTCTACAACATGAAATGTAGCAGATTCATCAACTAGCCTACCATCACTCAATGTAATTCCCTCATTGATCAATGCTTCTAGATCATCCATGGTGAGATCCCGTAGATCCTCATCCATTTCTTCGCCCGCCGGCCCTCGCAGACTTACCAAGCACTCGCGGACCGTTGTGTGTGTGGATCATTTATCAATGCAAATTCCACCGGGTTCTCCCGGTCCCGAGGGGAAATCTCCCTTGAGTCGATGATGAGGAAGAATCATCATCTCCATCTCTTGGATCTCCGAACTTAATACCCTCCTCCTTCGTTGCTCATCAAATAAATCCATCACCCGGATTGCAACAGGTGGTATCAACCAGATCCAAAGCAAGTTCTCCACTCCCAAATTGTTAAAAGCCCATTCCTCAAAATCACCATAGTTCAAGAAATGGCTTTTGTTTCTTGTAGAAACCAAACTTCCATTGAAAATAATCAAGCAATTTGTCAAGTTTGGGATCCACAGATTCTTCGCTTTTCTTCCTCTCTTTCACATGCCTTTCAAAGGGCATGAAAGATCTCCCGGGAGCAAGCTTTTTCAAGGGCTTGTTGACCTCCAAAGGTTCCAACAAGCGTACTCATGGTCTCTTCTACGATGTTTGAAAATCAAGCAGTTGTCCGTGATTGTGTAGTTGTACCTACTACTTCCATCCGTATCACACTTGATTCCCCCGACTCACATGCTCATCGCCAGGTTAGCAAGCAGATCGCTCTTCCCCCGAACTATTGCCAAACTTGGTCTTCAATCAAGTCTTCAATCACCTCTTCAACTACCACAAGAGTTCAATAGATTGTCGTGGTTCTTCAAATACATTGCTCAACAACAACCCGTGCAAACCTTCGCAGATTCACCAATAACATCTTCTACAAAGAAGCTCGGTACAAAGAGATCGTCGTGATTCTTCAACAGATTGCTCAACAACAACCCGTTCACTTCCAAGAGACTTAATAACCTCATCGTGTGAGGAATCACCGATTACAAACTCGGTGGAATAATAGTTAAGGGCTCACCAACAACAAACCTCTTCTTCTTCTACCGACACCTCTTCTTGGACTTTTTGTTTTTCCAAGATTCTCAATTCTTTTCCTTTGCCATACTTCTTCTTTTTGGCAACCTCCTTCATCCTCTTGGATAGGGGTTCATCATCATCATCATCATCATCATCATGTCCAAGAGATTTTCTCTTTCTACTATCTTCTTCTCGTTGTTTTGTCGAATTTCAACAACAGCTTCTTCTTGTAACACAAAGCAGGTCGCAACCTCCACTTGACCCTCGCCAGACTCAGCCTCCGTGCCGTTTCCTTTCTTGTTCTCTTTGATTTCAAGATTTCGTAATCTTCCTAACATCAAGACTCTTTCTCTTTCCAGCCAGCTTTTCTTTGGTGCAAAGGTTTGATGGATATCTTCTTAGTTTGCCGAACCCGCTCACCACCAAGATCACCGTCATCTCCATCATCATTATCACCAAGCAGCTCTCCAAAGAACCTCTTCATCATCATCTAGTCCAGAATCGCATGATCAATCTCCTTCTTGTATCCGGACCGATTTATGTCAACTCGGTTCAAGATCGTAAACCTCCGATGATTCAAATAGGTCCGAACCATCAAACCTGTGGGGTAAGGCCTTTGATTTTCTTTTCTTTAATTTGTCCTCCTTGGCTACTTTCTTCATATAATGAATGAAATAACCACCCCAATCAAATTTCATGCTTCTGCAAATGATAATCATCAGCTCTATCTTGGGTCCTGATAGAGTATCCATACTGCCAACTAGCCCAAGTATGTTCTTTGCAATGAGCTTGCTCAGATCGTATTCATTACCAATGTTTTTGCAATTGATGCCTGGTACTGATTTGATAGTTGCATTTGTCTTGATCTGATCTACAAAAGCCATCTTGTCCAATCCCATAGCTTCAGTGATTGACCGAACCATCAACAACTTCTTCAAAACCAAACACTTCTCTCAAAGAGACGGAGGAGATTACAAGCTCCTCACCATTCACAAGTGGTTTTGAATGCTTCAGCTTCCTTCTTCTATAACAATATTCTTCCGTAAATCAATAACATTGGTGTATGATATCGTTTCTAATCCGATATTGAGTTTGTTCTCCGTGCCCGCAAACCTTCTTATTCTTCGACCTATATTAATGGCCGCTTCCGTTCGTTTGCATCAACAACATAGCCTCTTACACTTTGGCTTGATTCGATTTGAACCTCAATCTTTTCCGCCATTGAAATAAGAAAAAGATGAAGAAAAATTGCTCTCAAATCCGTGTTCACACGATGTAGATTTTGCAGAGATAAAGCAGTAAATTGCAAGTGGAGAAATTGTCCGTATAACAAATACCGATTTTATAGACAAGTGGGTAGTTGAAGCCGTCACAAAGACGTACATTGAGGTAACCACGATTAAATCCGATTAAATGCCGTCTTGACACGTGGCCCATTACTCCTCCATAACGTTTGTAACCGTTGGATGGTTTGACCGTGGTAATAAAAGATAGAATAAATATCCCGCCAAACTCGCTTTTTGACTTAAATAACTTTGACCGAGTAAAGTTCCCTCCAAAGATAAACCTCAAGGTGCCCTCGCAATCCGTCGATAAGTAGGCTTCAAGCAGCCTCGCCGATAAAAGTACTCGCCGATCCTTGTTTTCTTCTTGTTTTGTTCAATTGATAATACAAGATGAGGTTTAATACCAATGACCGATCCGTCAAGTGAGCTCACCCAAAATGACAAAGACCAATCCCCTTGGCAACCTCATTTGCTCAATTGTCCAAATATAAGTACATGGAATTGTTGATACCAATGACTAATCTCGCTAAGTGAGCTCACCCAACATAGCAAAGACTAATCCCCTTGGTGAATTCCAAGACACCGCCGAATATCACCAATCTTTATGATTCCAAGTTCAAATTCTTAATTTAGCAAATCTTTCACCGTCAAGAGGTTTAGTGAAAATATCAAGTTGATCTTCGCAGGGATGTATGTAACCACCACATCTTTCTTTTCAACATGATCTCTTATAAAATGATGCCTCACATCAATGTGTTTGGTTCTTGAGTGCAAAACAGATTTTCTCGTGATTGCAATTGCACTTGTGTTATCACACATAATTGGAATTTCCTTTTCTTCAATTCCATAATCCCTTAATTGTTGTCTTAGCCATAGTACTTGTGCACAAGAACTTCCAAAGAAGAATGTATTCAAATTTCAAAGAAGGGAAGTTGAAATAGAATTCTCGTTTCTTGCTAAACCAGAGACCAAATATTTCCCATTAACCGACAGTTCCCGTTGTGCTTTTTCTATCAATCTTGCATCCAAGATAATCGTAATCCGAGTAGGATATAACTTTGAAGCTTCCTTCCTTGGAGTACCAAATCCCTACTCCCAATGTCTCTTTGAGATACTTGAGAACTCTCTTAACCGCACCTAAGTGACTTTCTTTAGGCTTAGATTGAAATCTTGCACAAACACCTACAAAGAAAGGATATATCAGTCCGTCCGGGCAAGGAGGTACAACAGACGCGCTATCATCCTTCGTATAAGGTCCGATCAACATCTTTGCCTTCTTTATCTTCATCCAATCTGATGTTTGTACTCATAGGAGTTGAATTCTTAGTGCTATTTTCCATACCAAACTTCTTCAAAGAACTCCTTGGTATACTTGGTTTGATGAATGAAGATTCCATCATTCACTTGTTTGACTTGCAATCCCAAAAAGTAATTCATTTCTCCCATCATACTCATTTGGAATTTGCTCTTCATTAGATTTGCAAACTTTTCACAAAGTAAATCATTCTCGTAACCAAATATTATGTCATCCACATAAATTTGTACCAAATAGGGTGCCGTCCCCTTCACCGATTCTCGAAAAGAGTCTTGTCAATGGTGCCTTTTGTGAAACCATTGTCTACCAAGAATTGAGATGTAGTCTCATACCATGCTCTTGGTGCTTGTTTCAATCCATAAAGTGCTTTGTTGAGTCTATACACTTTATCTTCTTGATCTTTAACTTCAAATCCAGGAGGTTGCCGAACATACACTTCCTCCTCTAGATCCCATTCAAAAATGCACTCTTGACATCCATTTGATATACTTTGAAGTTCTTATATGCAAGATGTGCTAGAATAATCTGATAGCTTCCAATCTTGCAACAAAATAAGTTTCATCAAAATCTATTCCTTCGCTTGAGAATAGCCTTTTGCAACTAGTCCGGCCTTATTTCTCACAATGGTACCGATTCATCAAGTTTATTTCGTATACCCACTTAGTACCAATGATATTTGCATGACTTGGCCTTTCAACTAGTGTCCAAACTTGATTTCTTTCAAATTCATTTAATTCTTCTTGCATAGCAATTATCCAACTGGATCCGAAATTGCTTCTTCAACAACTTTAGGTTCCATTTGAGATAGAAAACAGTAAACATAGCTTCCAGCTTGTCTTCTAGTCCTCACACCTTGCCGTACATTGCCAATAACTTGTTCAAAGGGTGATTCCTTAACCATTGTGGATTTTGGTTATTTTGATTTTCGTGAACATCATCTTCGCAGGGTCTCGCCGTAGTTTCTTCTACAAGGGGGTCGCAGATCCTTGAACTCGCTTCAGCTTGTTGCATCGAACATTGTCGCCAGGGTGTTCAAGCAGGGCAAGATCGTAAACTTTCAAGTCATTGAATCTTTCCAAAACTTCAACACAATCTGGATCGTTGACTTGTTGATTCTTAGCAGTTCATGATCTTCATCTTCCATTCCAAGAAACTTAGGTTCATCAAACACAACATGGATTGTTTCTTCATGTTTTAGTGACCTCTTGTTCAACTCGAATGCTCGCCGACCGAGGAATATCCCAAGAATATGCCTTCATCCGATTTAGGTTGGAATGTTTTCAAATGAACTTTGTGATTTAGAATAAAACATTTACTTCCAAATGGATGGAAATAGGATATGTTGGGTATCCTTCCATTCCAAACCTCATAAGGTGTCTTCAAAGCAGCTTCTTGTTTATTGAAGTTCTGTTTTGTGTGTAGCATGTCGTATTTATCGCTTCAAATTTCAATATCTTTCGTGTAGCAATGCTTCACAAATCATTGTTCTTCCCGCTTCCTTTAATGTCCCGTTTCTTCTTTCAAAGAACCCCATTTTGCCGAGGTGTACCAAGCAGCAAGCAGTTGATGTAGTACACCATTCCGTTCACAATATTCTCTTATAACTTTGTTGAGAAATTCAAGACTCGATCCGATCTTATCTTTATGATCGTTAAACTTTTCTCATTTTGTAATCTCTTCAAAAGATTAGGCATGCTTTGAAGTGTTTCACTTTTCTTGTTCATAAATATCACCCAAGTGTATCTAGAAAAATCATCCACAACTACTAAGGTGTATTTCTTTCCTCGTTACACTTGTTGGAGTTATTGGTCCAAAAAGATCCATATGCATAAGCTCCAACACTCGTTAGTTGATTGTTTAGTCTTTGACTTGAAACTTGACTTTATCTCGTTTACCTTGCCGACATGCATCACATATAGCATCCTTCTTGAATGTGATCTCGTGTAAACCAATCACTAACTTCTTTTTCACCAACCGATTAATATCATCAAAATTCAAGTGATTTAACTTCTTGTGCCATAACCAATTGAGTTCGATTTGGTATGCACAATCAGTGTGTTTCGGAACTCAAGAGACCAATCCACAACATACATGTTCTCGTTGCCTTCTACCAAAGATACACAACTTGATCACCTCTTTCACTAATGACAATACAATTGTTTTTGTCAAAAGTGACCTTGTATCCCATATCACGAATTGTCCAAAGGCTCAAAGCAAGTTGTAGTCCAATTCCCCTCCACATATGCCACATTCTTGATTGTAAGTCCATTTCGATAAGTGTGCCATATCCTCTTGTATATCCAGTGTGTATTTTTGTTGCCAAAATTCACCCTTGGGCCATCTTTTGCCACAAAGTTTGTTAGACAAAGCTTATTCTTTGTCATGTGTCCGGAACATCCACCGTCAAAGTACCGTACACCCTACAAAACAAAGTTAATGCATTTTAGGTACCCAAACCCGTTTGGGTCCATAAGTGGTCGCTGGGCAAGCATGACCCTTGGTATGTTTCCATAAGGTCTTCTCCTAAATGTGTCATACTTTGGTTCATACTTTGGTTCATACATGTATTCCACACATCCATAAGTTCTAACAAGTAGGTTGTGTAGAAACCACATATGTTTTCCGGCCTTTTGGTACATAATGCCGTTTGAAATGATTCTTGTTGTTAGAACATTTGCATAACCATAGTGTGTCGTCCGTTAGAAATGTACTTCGTAATATGGAGTCCGCCGAGGTCTTGTGTAAGTCCTCTCGCGATTCCATTGCCTAGGTTTTACCCTAGTAGTATGGTTATACTTATCGTTTCTAGCATTGGATGCAGAATATTCCAATCATTATCAAGCAGGGAACAAGCCTACCTTTCCCCCGAGATAAGTATCCCTTGAATGATCAACATTTTTGGATTTAGGATTCTTATCCTTGGAATATTTCGTTTCTTTCCCTTCGTGGTCCAAATAGACTTAGTAGCAGTGTCCGCTATCGCAGGTTTAGAAGGCACAAAGCTTCCTATTTTTAGATTTATTCATTTTACTAGAGCCGTTGACTTCGAGACTTCGATTTTGCTTCCTCGAGGCATTCTCATTGGGTTTTACCGCTTCAAAGAAATTTTTACCGGGAGATGGATCTAGTGCAGCACAAACTTAGGACCAATTCGGTACTAGGTTCAAGAACCTTACCGGATCCACTCTTGTTAGATTGCCGAGTTCCAAATCCAAGCCCAGCTCTATCTCCATAAGCCTTTCCCGATTTGTATGCGTATTGGAACAAGATGGTTCAAATAGATTCGTAGGTCGCCGGATGTTCAAAGCAGACTTATGCCGATTCTCGTCCAACCTCTTTTTCCTTACCTTGAAAACCCTTAATTCAAATTTTTCAATCTTCCAACTTCTAACTCAAGAGCCTCTTTTTCAGCCTTCACAACCTCATAACCAGATTGTATTATCCTCGCTGATTAAGGATGGCATCCAAAGTCTCATTGTTGTCGAATTTCTAGGATTTGAACCACAAAGTTGATTCACAATCACTTCCAAAGCAGAGTGTTTATAGATACAAAGTGTTGTATACCTCCTCGCCTCATCCATATTGGCCATCAAAGCATAATCCTCCATATCAAGAATCCAAAGCGTCGTGTCATCCGATTCATTTCCTTTTTCGTATTCCACATCATATCCCGATTCATCTTCAAGAACCATAGCCTTCTTGCCATGTCTTCTTTGTTGACTCTTGGTCTTCGCAGTCCGGACAATCGTGTCTAAAATGTCCAGTGCTTCTTACAAATTGAAGCAAAGATAATCGTGTTCCTTGCCTTGTTTCAACTCGTGACAATCAAATCCGAAGTGTCCTCGGTTTCTTGCAATGAAAGCATAGATAGTCATTATCTTTCTTTGGTTCTTCTTTCCTTCTTTCAAGAGGGCCTCTTTGTGAAATTTCTTGTAGGGCCTTTCCGCCTTCATCATTCCGATTTTCTTGCTCGCAGGGCAATTTGCTCTTGCATTTCATCTAGCATATCATCCCGTCCTCCCGATGTTTCTTCATGATGTGAAGCAGCCAATGCAAGTGGTCTTTGGCTCTTCCTTTTCGCCTGTGCACCAAATTTTCTTGCTAAATTCATAGGCTTTAAGATCGTAGAACAATTTGAAGGTATCTTCTTCATGCAACTTTCTCATTTCTTCAATTGCAATACCTTCATTTTCCAAACATCTCTTGCAGTAAAGCTTCCAAGATTTTGGTGTTTACTTCCTCTTTTGAATAACTTACACTCAAGGGTAAGTTCATCCAATATAGCATTGAATCTTGATTCCATTTGCTCAATGGTTTCATTAGGTAGCATCTTGAACTTTTGAAACCTTTTTCTCGGCCACACCGATTTTGTTCTTCTTTATTGCATCGTTGCCTTCACAGATTAAGTGAATCTTATCCCAAAGTTCCTTTGCAAGCCTTGCAATCTTTGACCTTCATGTACATATTGCTATCCAAGGTTCTCGTAGATGATATCAATAGCAATGTTGTTGAGGTTTGCTCTTTTTCTCGTCTTCTCGCATTCCATTCTCTCTTTGGTTTAGAATGTACTCGCTTCCGTCACCCACTGTTACCGCCTTTGTAATCTCCAAAGGGTCCTTCGCTAGTACATCCATCATCTCATCATGAGTAGCAAGCAAGATATGCCCGCATTCGACGTTTATACTCATCAAATCTCGTCAAGAGAACACATCAACATAGTTCTAGCATACCGTGTGTTGTCCATGATGCAAGTCTTGAAAATCGCAACTTGAAAGAAAGTTTTAAAGAATTTTCACAAGTACAACAAGTAGGATTCCTTCGTAATGTGCACCGCTCCGATACCAATTGTTGGTCCCTTGAAAAGGCTTTAGTTAAGTTTAGAGGGGGGGGAATAAACTTAACACTTAAAACTTTGGAGTTAACAAATTTCGCAACTTCAAAGAGCTCGCCGATACTTCGCAGTCCGTCGAGACCTCGCAGCCCGCCGATAAACAAGTAGTCTACCGACAGCTCGCCTTGTCGAATTTGTGCAATGGAATAATATCAAAATTAAGCCTTGTTACTTGTTGTTAAATATGTTACTAAGTATTAGATACTCGCAGTGTATGTGTGTGATTTCCTACTAGATTCAAGCAGTTGATATGGATAAAGACTAAGTGCGTAAAGTAAATGCAAGTAAGTAGAGAGATTTTATAGTGGTTCCAGTGATGTAATCCCGTCGTCCACTCTTCTCCCGTGATGTTGGAGGAAATTCACTAGTGATCTTTGAGTTATCTCGTTACAAAGAATCCTAGGTTGCTTGTCCTTCACCAATAACTATGGCTTCACAAACCGAAAACTCGGGAACAGTAGGATTGCCGCTCCCGAGTCTTCCACCGGTCCTTGAAGGGTAGGATTGCCTCTTCACCACCTCCACCACAAACCAACAAGCCTTTCACACCTAACGTATGCTTCATCGTTTTCAAGCAGTTCTTTATAAAATAAAGAATGAATCAAATAAATGATTCAAATTGCAAGCAGCCTTGATTAGGATGATATAATCAAGCCACTTGCGCCTTCAAGTGTGTATGCTTGATGCAAATTTTGAACACGTAATGCACTTGAAGAAAATAACTAGATCGCCAGCCTTAAGCTCGCAAGTTCAAATAGGTGTTTTTCACTTTCGCATTGTTACTTAAAGTTTATCCCAAAATTCATCATCTTGTTTCGAGTTGAAAGTCCTCTATTTATAGGTAGAATGCATGTGACTTGAATTTAAAATTCAAATGTGACCGTTCCTTGTATTTGTCCCATCCGCACCGCATTCTCGTCACTATTCATAGGATCGACACCGTCAGATTACTTTTTGACAAGCAAGGTACCGTCCACCCCTTTGACTTGTATCCAATGGATAAAAATAAAGATCATCCCAACGTCTTTTTAATTTCAGCCCTTGATTTGCTTGATAGGTCGAGGTAGTTGGTCGTTCTTATCCATGTAATCTTCAAATAATCTTGAATTAATCGAGGTATATATCGCCAGGTTCATCACCGTCGTAATACCAATCACCCGTCGAACATCTTATTTTTGTCCGTAAAATAGAATGCAAATGATTACTTTTATCTAACTTTTATTTGTGAAGTTAGATTACATCATTTTAAATATAACCAAGTTCCAAACATCATCCAACTTGTGGAACTTAGACCTTCTACACAAGGCATATGTAATCGCTTAGGTCATCACAGACTTGCCTAAAATCCGATTCCATATCCTTGACTTTAATTACTAAGTTTGATCCCTTAGCCTTCATTAACCGAGTTTGAACCCTCGCCTTCGCCTTTCGCCTTCAAGAAGGTTCCGTACCGCCTACGACCTATCTACCCTATCGACCTAGACCATCCGTCGATAAACAACAAGAACCTTTTACGTTGCTTGTTTGATCAAACTTATTTATGAATCAAACTCTAATAAACCTATACATTTTATCTAGACATCTTTTTGCCTTTGCACTATAACAACCTAGTATGGCACTCATCATCAAAACTAAGAAATAAGTCTAAAGAAAGAGTTTAGGCCTTCAAGATATCCCATGTCCCGATAAGGTCTCCTTCGTTGTAGTATTCTTTCTTGTATTGTCTAAGGAGATCATCGAAGTTGAACTCGCCAGTGTGCAGGTTGCCTGAGAGCATTAAGCTCATCCTCCCATCTCTTCTTTGCAAAGAGTCTTGCAGCCTCCTTTGCTGCAGCTGATTGGCCCTCTTCCCCCTTAGTGACATCATCAACAAAATGGGATATAAGGCCATGAATACCCTCCTATGATATGATCACTCTACTCAATTGACCCTCTATAGTTCCAGTTCTAGTATCAATAGCAAGTGATCCCGGATTGCAATGTCTCCTCCAAATACCGTTGATCCTTTCGAAGTTTGGGATCGGGCACAAGCAGTTGTTGTGCAAAGAGCGGTAGGCTCAGCAGGTTTAGTTGTAGCAACAAGGTTGTCAAGTTTATGATGGATAGAAACAAATTGATCTTTCAGAAATTGCTCTTTTGCAGTATTTCCAATCTTGATGCCCCTCACATCTAGTATCAGGTTATTCACAGCATTTTGAGTAGATGTGAAGTTTGAAGCAACTGTGGCGAGATCGTCCGTTCTCATTTACCATCTTCATCACTTCTTCAAATCTCTCTTCCTGTCTATCCAAGCTTGTGTCCTTAACTCGTTGCATATCACTCCTCACAGCTCTTAACTCATTTAGTACTTCAACGGCACTTCACCGGTCATCCTTCCACCGGTAGCTTCATCGTGCTCCTCCACATTATACCGTGGCCTCTCGATTGCTTACTACCATTGCCCTACTCCTATCCAAATCCAAAGAAGGTTAGGTCCTTCATATTCCTCCAGGATAGGATCAATGGCAGGTTCCTCAAAAACAGGTACAAATGCCTGAGGGGGACTAACATCAATATTTTCTTCTTTAGGCATCTGAAACTCCTCATCACTGAAGTCAAAGTCCAGCAGCTGCTCATCTTCATTAACAGCAGTCTGCTGACCATCTTTCCCTTCAGTGGTCTTGACTTCAGTAGGCTCCACTTCAGCAGCCTCTTCAACAACAGGGGTTTCCTCCAAACCCAAAGTTTGTTCCAACCTTTGTCCAGGTGTTGTTTGAGACTCAGCAGCCTATACCTCCAGTTCCAACCTATGTCCAGGTGCTGTTTGTAACCCAGCAACCTGTACCTCCGCTTCAATTCTCTGTGGATTGAATATATTGTCATTATCCACTTGAAATCCTTCTGCATGACCAATCTTGTGCAGGATGATGGCAGTTTTAGTAAGTATACCCTCAAAGTCAAATCCATCTTGATATTCAATGGACTCTTCTGAGCTGGCACTAGGTTCATTGAAATCAGTAACTTTTTCTCCATCCAAATCCTCACTCGTTCAAACTTCTCGTTTGTGCGGTAGAGCTCTACAACATGGAATGTAGAAGATTCATCGCCTAGCCTACCAAAGACTCGCAGTAATTCCTTCATTGATCAATGCCTCCAGATCATCCATGGTGAGATCCTGTAGATCCTCATCCATCTCTCCACTCTGCTGGCCCTCAGCAGACTTACCAGTATCAGTTGACTATTGTACAGGTGGTTCTTTCATTAATGCAGTCCCACTGGTTCCTCCTGGTCCAGAGGGGAAATCTCCTCTAGAATCTGATGATGAGGAAGAATCATCATCACCATCTCTTGGATCTCTAAACTTGATACCCTCCTCTTTCTGTTGTTCATCAAACAAATCCATCAGCCTTGATTGCAGCAAGGTGGTATCAACTAGATCCAGCAGGTTCTCTACTCCCAAATTTTCAAAAGCCCATTCCTCAAAATCTGTCATAGGTTCAGCAGCTGGCTTTTGTCTCTTGTAGAAACCAAACTTCCATTGAAAATAATCAGCAATTTGCTGAAGTTTGGGATCCACATATTCTTCAGTTTTCTTCCTTTCTTTCACATGCCTTTCAAAGGGCATGAAAGATCTTCTGGGAGCAGCTCCAGTGCCTTGTTGACCTCCAAAGGTTCCAACAAGTAAATTCATGGTTTCTTCAACAGATGTTTGAAAGTCAGTAGGTTGCTGAGATTGTACATTTGTGCCTACTACTTCCATCTGTACCACACTTGGTTCCCCCTGACTTACATGCTCATCAGCAGGGTTAGCAGCAGACTGCTCTTCCCCCTGAGTTCTTGCCACACTTGCAGGGTCTTTAACCAAGTCTTCAATTACCTCTTCAAATACCACAACAGTTCGGGTTCGGTGGTTTGATGTGGTTCTTCGCAGAGATACTACAAGCGGGCTCATGGTCGGTAGATCGTCGTATATCTTCAACCGTATTGCTCAACAACAACCTCGTCCAAAGATCGCAGATTTGACAACCTCTTCGGTGAGGAGTCACTAATTACTACAAAGGGCGGAATGATAGTTAAGGGCTCACCTCAACGACCTCTTCTTCCTCTTCTACCGATGCCTCTTCTTGGGCTCTCTCGTGCCTCCAAGTTTTTCAGTTCTTTTCCTTTGCCATGCTTTTTCTTTTTGGTAACCTCCTTCATTCTTTTGGAGAGAGGTTCATCATCTTTTTCTACTACAGTAGACTTTCTCTTTCTACTGTCTTCCTTCTGTTGTTCTCTCAGGATTTTAACAACAGCTTTTTCTTGCAAAGAACAAAGCAGGGTCGGTAACCTCCATCCGAACCCTCGGCGGACTCGGCGATCCGTGCTTTGTTTGTTTCTTTGTTTTCTTTGAAGGCTTTGAAACTTCAGTTACTTTCTTTGTACCTCCACCCTTTCTTTTCTCAGCAGCTTTCTTTGGTGCAGCAGGTTTAACAGATTTCTTTTTAGGTTGCTTGACCTGCTCACCACCAACATCACCATCATCTCCATCATTATCATCATCAGTAGCCTCTCCAGCAATCTGTTCATCATCATCTAGACCAGGGATAGCATCTTCAATCTCCTTTTTGTATCTAGACTGATTGATCTTTTCAGATGCTACATCAGGGATTTCCAGATGATTCAGCAGGGTCTGAACCATCAGTCCTAAGGGCAAGGCCTTGGACTTCCTCTTTCCTTCTTTGTCTTCCTTGAAAACCTTCTTCATATAATGGATGAAGTATCCGGCCCAATCAAACTTCATGCTCCTGCAGATGATAATCATCAACTCTATCTTGGGTCCTGATAGAGTGTCCATACTTCCAACCAGTCCAAGTATGTTTTTAGCAATCAGTTTGCTCAGCAGACTGTATTCACTTCCAATATGTTTGCAGTTGATGCCTGGAACGGATTTGATGGCTGCATCTGTTTTAATATGATCAACGAATTCCATTTTGTCCAATCCCATTGCTTCAGGATTGACTGATCCATCCACTACTTCAACAAATCCAAAAACTTCTCTCAGCAACCTGGGGGAAACTTCAATTTCTTGCCAATTTACAGCAGTTTTGAATGCTTCAGTTCCTTCCTTTATTTGAATATTTCTCCAGAAACTGACAACATTTGTATAAGAAATTGTTTCCAGTCTTATGTTCAACACATTCTCCAGACCGGCATATCTCCTTATTCTTCGACCAATGTTAATGGCCGCCCGCCTGTTTGCATCCTCAACAAAACCTCTAACACTTTGGCTTGACTCTATTTGGACATCAACCTTTTCCGCCATTTTAATGAGAAGAATTAGATGAAGAAGATTGAATCTCAAATCTGTGTTCACACAGTGTAGAAATATATTCAGCTTCAGCAGTGGAAGTTGATATAGAATTCTGTTTCTTGCTAAACCAGGAAACCAGTCTATTTCCCATTAACTGACAGGTTCCTGAGGTGCTTTTTCTATCAATCTTGCATCCAGCATAATCAGAATCTGAGTAGGATATAACTTTGAAGCTTCCTTTCTTGGAATACAATATCCCTACTCCCAAAGTCTCTTTTAGATACTTGAGAACTCTCTTGACTGCACCTAAATGACTTTCTTTTGGTTTAGATTGAAATCTTGCACAAACACCTACAGCAAATGATATATCGTCCGTGTGCTTAGGTACAGCTAGATCGCCTATCATCCTTCTGTATAAGGTCTGATCAACATCTTTGCCTTCTTTATCTTCATCCAATCTGATATTTGTACTCATAGGAGTTGCATTCTTAGTGCTGTTTTCCATACCAAACTTCTTCAACAACTCCTTTGTGTACTTGGTTTGATGAATGAAGATTCCATCTTTCATTTGTTTAACTTGCAATCCCAAAAAGTAGTTCATTTCTCCCATCATACTCATTTGGAATTTACTCTTCATTAGATTTGCAAACTTTTCACAAAGTAAATCATTTTCAGAACCAAAGATTATGTCATCAACATAAATCTGTACCAGCAGGGTGCTGTCCCCTTCACTGATTCTGAAAAGTGTCTTGTCAATGGTGCCTTTTGTAAAACCATTATCCACCAAGAATTGAGATAGGGTCTCATACCAAGCTCTTGGTGCCTGTTTCAATCCATAAAGTGCTTTGTTGAGTCTATACACTTTATCTTCTTGATCTTTAACTTCAAATCCAGGAGGTTGCTGAACATACACTTCCTCCTCTAGAATGCCATTCAAGAATGCACTTTTGACATCCATTTGATATACTTTGAAGTTCTTATATGCAGCATGTGCCAAGAATAATCTGATAGCTTCCAATCTTGCAACAGGTGCATAAGTTTCATCAAAATCTATTCCTTCTGCATGAGAATAGCCTTTTGCAACTAGTCTGGCCTTATTCCTCACAATGGTACCAGATTCATCAAGTTTATTTCTGTATACCCACTTAGTACCAATGATATTAGCATGACTTGGCCTTTCAACTAGTGTCCAAACTTGATTCCTTTCAAATTCATTCAATTCCTCTTGCATAGCAATTATCCAGTCTGGATCTGAAATTGCTTTTTCAACAACTTTTGGTTCCATTTGAGATAGAAAGCAAGTAAACATAGCTTCCAGTTGTCTTCTAGTCCTAACACCTTGCTGTACATTGCCAATAACTTGTTCACGGGGTGATTCCTTAACCATTGTGGATTTTGGTTACTTTGATTTTCGGAACATCATCTTCGCAGGGTCTGCCGTAGCTTCTTCTACGGGGGTTCGGCGGATCCTTGAGTCGCTTCGCTTGTTGCATCGGTAACATTATCGCCAGGTGTTCACAGGGCGATATCGAAACTTTCAAGTCATTGAATCTTTCCAAGACTTCAACACAATCTGGATCGTTGACTTGTTGATTCTCAAGGTCCACAATCTTCATCTTCCATGCCGCAAACTTAGGTTCATCAAACACAACATGGATTGTTTCTTCATGTTTCGTTGACCTCTTGTTCAAGACCCTCGAATGCTCGCCGACCGAGGAATATCCTAAGAAAATTCCTTCATCTGACTTAGGTTGGAATGTCTTCAAGTGTACCTTGTGATTTAAGATAAAACATTTACTTCCAAATGGATGGAAATAGGATATATTAGGTTTCCTTCCATTCCGTATCTCATAGGGTGTTTTCAAAGCCTTCTTGTTCACCGATGTTCTGTTTTGTGTATAGCATGTCGTATTAACTCGCTTCAGCCCAATATCTTTCGGGTAGCAATGCTTCACAAATCATTGTCCTTCCCGCTTCCTTTAAGGTTCTCGTTTCTTCTTTCAAAGAACCCCATTTTGCCGAGGTGTACCAAAGCGAAGAAGTTGATGTAGTACACCATTCTGTTCACAATATTCTCTTATCACTTTGTTGAGAAATTCAGTACCCTGATCTGATCTAATCTTTACTACTGTTAAACTTTTCTCATTTTGTAATCTTTTCGACAGATTTGGCATGCTTTGAAGTGTCTCACTTTTCTTGTTCATAAATATCACCCAAGTGTACCTAGAGTAATCATCCACAACCACTAAGGTGTACTTCTTTCCTGTTACACTTGTTGGAGTTATTGGTCCAAAAAGATCCATATGCATCAGCTCCAACACTCTATTTGTTGATTGTTTGGTCTTTGATTTAAAACTTGACTTTATCTGTTTACCCTGTTGACATGCATCACATATGGCATCCTTCTTGAATGTGATCTCGTGTAAACCAATCACTAGCTTCTTCTTCACCAACCGATTAATATCATCAAAGTTTAAGTGATTCAACTTCTTGTGCCATAACCAATTGAGTTCGATTTGGTATGCACAATCGTGCAGTTTCGGAACTCGCAAGTAGACCAATCCACAACATACATGTTCTCGTTGTCTTCTACCATCAAGTACAACTTGATCACCTCTTTCACTAATGACAATACAGCTTTTTTTGTCAAAAGTGACCTTGTATCCCATGTCACAGAATTGTCCAAAGGCTCGCAAGTTGTAGTCCAAATTCCTTCCACATATGCAACATTCTTGATTGTAAGTCCATTTCTGATAAGTGTGCCATATCCTCTTGTATGTCCAGGTGTATTCTTGTTGCCAAAATTCACCCTTGGACCATCTTTTGCCACAAAGTTTGATAAACAGTGTTTATTCTTTGTCATGTGTCTGGAACATCCACTGTCAAAGTACCGTACACCCTACAAAACAAAGTTAATGCATTTTAGGTACCCAAACCTCGTTTGGGTCCATAGTGGTCGTTGGCAAGCATGACCCTTGGTATGTTTCCATAAGGTCTTCTCCCGAATGTGTCATACTTTGGTTCATACTTTGGTTCATACATGTATTCCACACATCCATAAGTTCTAACAAGAGGTTGTGTAGGAATCATATATGTTTTCTCGGCCTTTTGGTTTATAATGTCGTTTAAAGTGATTCTTGTTGTTAAAAGCATTAGTATAACCATTATGTTGCTTCTCTGTTAGAAATGTACTCCTATAATAAGGAGTCTGCCGAGGTCTCGCCGAGGTCTTATATAAGTCCTCTCGCCGAGTCCTTTGCCGATTCCATTGCATAGGTTTTACCCTAGCAAGATGGTTATACTTATCGTTTTTAACAAGAGGTGCGGAATATTCCAATCATCATCGGAGGGAACAATCTACCTTTTTCCCCCGAGATAAGTATCCCTTGAATGATTAACATTTCGGGTTTAGGATTCTTATCCTTGGAATATTTCTCGTTTCTTACCCTTCGTGGTTCAAATAGGACTTGGCGTTGTGTCCGCTATCGGCGAGCTTAGAAGGCACAGCAGTCCTATTTTTGGATTCATTCCTTTTATTAGGAGCTGTTGACTTCTTTGACTTCCGATTTTGCTTCCTTGAAGCTTTCTCGGGGTTTTGTTGCTTCAAAGAACCTTACTAGAAGTTGTATCTTGTGCAGTGCACAAACTTAGGACCAAATCGGTACTAGGTTCGGTAGCCTTACTAGATCCATTCTTGTTAGATTGTTGAGTTCCAAATCCAAGCCATGTTTTATCACCATAAGGCTTTCCGTATTTGTATGCGTATTGGAACAAGAAGGTTCAAGCAGATTCGAGGCTACCGTATGTCCAAGCAGCTTAGACCGATTCTCGTCCAAACTCTTTTTCCTTACCCTTGAGAACTCTTAATTCGCCTTTCAATCTTCCAACTTCCACTCAAGTGCTTCTTTTTCACCTTCACAACCTCATAACCAGATTGTATTATCCTCGCTTGATTAAGGATGGCATCCAAAGTCTCATTGTTGTCGAATTTCTAGGATTTGAACCACAAGTTGATTCACAATCACTTCCACAGAGTGTTTATAGATACGTGTTATATACCTCCTCGCCTCATCCATATTTGCCATCAAAGCATAATCTTCCATCTCAAAGAACCAATGCCGTGTCATCCGATTCATTTCCTTTTCGATTCAACTTCATAGCCCGATTCATCTTCGCCGACCATAGCCTTCTTGCCATGTCTTCTTTGCCGACTTTTGGTCCTCGCAGGTCCGGACAACGTGTCTAAAGTGTCCAGGCTTCTTACGCTTGAAGCAAAGATAATCGTGTTCCTTTCCTTGTTTTAACACAGACATTCAGTGTTTGAAGTGTCCCGGTTTCTTGCGTGAAAGCACGTATAATCATTATCTTTCTTTGGTTCTTCTTTTCTTCTTTCGCAGGCCTCTTTGTAAAGTTTCTTGAAGGGGCCTTTCCGCCTTCATCATCCCGATTTTCTTGCTCGCAAGGCAATTTGTTCTTGCATCTCATCCAAGATATCATCCTGTCCTCCCGATGTTTCTTCATGATGTGAAGCACCCAATGCAAAGTGGTCTTTGGCTCTTTCTTTTCGCCGAGTGCACAAGCTTTTTGCTAAATTCATAAGCCTTTAGATCGAAAACAATTTGAAGGTGTCTTCTTCATGCAACTTTCTCATTTCTTCAATTGCGTCACCTTCATTTTCCAAACATCTTTTGCAGTAGAGCTTCCAAGATTTTGGTGTTTATTTCCTCTTTTGAATAACTTACACTCAAGAGGTAAGTTCATCCAGATTGCATTGAATCTTGATTCCATTTGCTCAATGGTTTCATTTGGCGCATTTTGAACTTTTGAAATCTCTTTCTGGCCACACTGATTTTGTTCTTCTTTATTGCATCGTTGCCTTCACAGATCAAGTGAATCTTGTCCCAAAGTTCCTTTGCAGTCTTGCAATCTTTAACCTTCATGTACATATTGCTATCCAAGGTTCTGTAAATGATATCAATAGCAATGTTGTTGAGGTTTGCTCTTTTTTTGTCTTCTGCATTCCATTCTCTTTTTGGTTTAGGAATGTACTCAGTTGTGTCGCCCACTGTTACTGCCTTTGTAATCTCGAGTGGTCCATCAGTTAGTTCATCCATCATCTCATCATGAGTAGCAGCAAGGTATGCCTGCATTCGACGTTTATACTCATCAAATCTATCAAGAGAACACATCAACATTGTTCTAGCATACCGTGTGTTGTCCATGATGCAAATCTTTGAAAATCGCAACTTGAAAGAAAGTTTTAAAGAATTTTCACAAGCACAACAAGTAGGATTACTTCGAACGTGCTACCGCTCCGATTCCAATTGTTGGTCCCTTGAAAAGGCTTTGGTTAAGTTTAGAGGGGGGTGAATAAACTTAACACTTAAAACTTTGGAGTTAACAAATTCTCGCAACTTCAAGCCTCCGGGATACTTCAGAGTCCGTCGAGACTTCGCAGCTCTGGCGATAAACGTAGTCTACCGATAGTTGTGTTTGCTGAATTTGTGCAATGGAATTATATCAAAATTAAGCCTTAATACTTGTTGTTAAATATGATACTAAGTATTAGATACTCGGTAGTGCAAGTGTGAGATTACAAATTGCTAGATTCGGTAGGTTGATGAGTGAAATAAACTAAGTGCGTAAAGTAAAAGCGAAAAGTAAATAGCCGTTTTTTATAGTGGTTCCAGGTGATGTAATCCCGTCGGTCCACTCTTCTCCCGTGATGTTGGAGGAAATTCACTAGAGATCTTTGATGTAGCTTTTACAAAGATTCCTAAGTTGTTTGTCCTTCACCAATGACTATGGCTTCACAACCGAAAACAGGGAACAGTAGGATTGCTTTGCTCCTTAGTTTTCCACCGGTCCTTGAAGGGTAGGATTGCCTCTTCACCACCTCCACCACAAACAACGCTTTCACACCCAACGGATGCTTCACTCGTCTTTCAAAGTTCTTTATAAAATAAAGAATGAATCAAATAAATGATTCATTGCAAGCAGCTTGATTAGGATGATGTAATCGCAGCTTGTCGTCTCCAAGTGTGTAATCTTGATGCAAATTGAATACGAGTGCACTTGAAGAAATTCACTAGATCGGCAATCTTATGCTCGAAGTTCAAATAGGTGTTTTTCAAATTTCGGTATTATCACTTAAAGTTTATCCAAATTTTATCATCATTTTCTCGAGTTGAAAGTCCTCTATTTATAGGTAGGAATGCATGTGACTTGTATTTGAAATTCAAATGTGACCGTTCCTTGTTTTTGTCCCATCCGATATGCATCCGTCACTATTCATAGGATCGACACCGTCGAATTCCTTTTTGACAAGCAAGTGCGATCCGTCCACCCCTTTGACTTGTATCCAATCCTCGAGGCAAGGGGTTGACTACCACACCTAAAGATGTGAATTGTCAAACTCTAATAAAGTCTTTTTGCCTGACTAGTCAACCACCAAATTGAAAGAGTCACACCAAGAGATGTGATTGGTAAGAGTTACATACCTTTCGAATTATTCCGGTTGATCGGCCCTCGTCGGGGATCGGGGTAACCAGATGAGATCTTGGCCACTAAAGAATTTTGAAAGATTCTTGAAAGTCAATTGGGAGTAGTTGACTAGTGGGAGCAAAATCATAAATCTAAAGACCATTTTTGATTTTGCGTGTATAAACAACAACACTCTTTTATTTTCATTTTTATGTTGTAGTTTTAGCAAACTTTATATTTATGTTTTATTCTCGATTAGTAAAACCAAATTATGACTGTTAATTTTGAGAAACGTTCTCAAATATGGTTAAGTAATTTTAATCCTTTTAAAATAAGCAATGACATGATCCATCCCGTTATAGTACTTAGAGACAAGGAGATTACATAATTGATGCAGTGCTCCGAGACTTTAATTATTAATGAAAGCGGAAACTCATGATATGATTAAATCATTTGAAATAAGTTTCAACGAATTAGTCATATATTGGATACGATCCAAGATGATCATTCAGTCATACGATGACAATTAATTCAAACGTTGGATAAGAATGACCACATCTATTTTGGAAAGGTTGTTTTCAAAATTGTTAGATTTAAGTATCGACTTAATTCTATCATTACTTAAAGGTTAATTAAATAGTCAATGTTTTGAATACGATTCAAAAGGATAAATAAACTATTTAATAAACTTTAGATTTTCTTTATGAAAGGAAATTGAAAACATAGCTCTTGTGATCTTTTTTAAGTCTTATGAAGACTACAATAAGAAACATTTACAAGTGCTTGAAGGATTAAAATGAAAGTTAGGGCATGTGCTTAAATAGAGAACTTATTGAAGTTTCTATTATAGGCAAGTGAGTTGAGATAAATCTATCTAAGCTCAAGTCAACTCTTAGATATATGATATCTTGCGAGTGTGATTAAATTAGAAAGATTAAATGTAGATATGGAAGGTGAAGCAAACTGTTGGTCCCTTGGAAAGGCTAACACAAGTTTAGAGAGGGGGGGGTGAATAAACTTGTCACCAAAAACGATCTGAATCGGAAAAGTCCCGAACCGAGTTTCTCGAAACTTAAGCGATCTTCGGTTCCTCGTCCCTTTAACTTGTGCGGAGTTCGCTTAGCTTAACCGAATATAAGTTATTAGTTACTTATATTTAGTCTCGTTAACTGGCAGCGGATAAAACTAGCCTTTAGTGCAACAGGTGTGTAATTAGAAAACTAGACCTTCTATGTAACAGTTAAGTGCTGACTCAGTGTCTAGTGTTTGCTGAGAGATAATGCAATAAATAAAACAAACACAGATGCATAAAGTAAATCAACACAAGATTTGTTTATGGAAGTTCCGGGTGGTGTAATCCCGTACGTCTCCCCTTCTCCTATGGCGTAGGAGGTATCACTAGAAAAATGAGATAACCGTTACAAAATTCTAGCACTATGACAGTCCTTCACGACACCCTAGTTTCACTGTCTACACAAAATGAAGAAAGGTGAGATTGCTCCCTTCACTCTGCACACTAATCTTTCGGAGGTGGAATTGTGTTAAGGGTGAAATTATACGTTTTATAAGGATATGTTTTACGGTGTTTTCCCTCTATATTGTACAATTTGCATATCTTTCGGAGGTGGAATATTTTCAACGGCTTAATCTCACAATCTTCGAACCCTAAACCCTAGGGGCGGCTATAGGCTGCGTTTTTACTCGTTTTTCCAGCTTTTTATGTTCTTCAATTCCTAAATACGCTTAGTTTAATTTATGCAATTTAATTCAACAATTCAAGCTATTCAAGGATGCTAAGAGGCTAGGCTTCAATCAAACGAGCATTGTGAAGCCATCCAACGTTCATTAATTTCGATTCTCGCGTTTGTTTTGTAAGTTTTTAAATCAAGTTGTTTCCTTTATCATGTCTTATGATGATTAATTGCATTTATATCGAAAGATGTGCATGTATGATGTTTTATATTTGATGAAAGTCTCTATAAACGTTGGATCACCATGATTTAGGAATAGATCTTTAATCTATGTCAAACGAAAGTTGATAGGTTGAATATCTAGGTTAAAACGTTAAAGTTGCATCTTTGTTCATGTTATGACGCGTTAATTTCCGTAAATCGAAAGATAGAAATTAATAGGCGAATCATCTACGAAAGTAGGATTCATACCTTTGGTAAGATGAACCACAACTTGATAAAAAAGCGCAATATAATCGGGATAAGAGATTAGTGTTTCGTGGATAGGTGGATCAATACTCGTTTGTCCGTTTTAAATTTGATTTAATCCTTGAAACTTGAACTGTTTAGTTAGTTTATTTTTCTTATTGCACCTTTAGATTTATTTGTTCGCAACCAATCTTTCCTAGCTTTGGATTCCGTCCTCTCGTCTAGTTTGTTTTCGCATATATGTTTAGTGTAGTTTTGTTTTGAATCGCTGTTTAATCTAGTTTTACGTGACATAGTTTAGTTAGGCAAAAACTAGGAACCACAATCGTCTAGTTCCCCGTAAGATCGACCCGGCATTAACCAATAGTACTACGATCCTTATACTTGGGGTTAACCGGATTATAAATTTATTACTTGTTTGTTTTCCATAGACAAAATCCGTAGACAAGTTTTTGGCGCCGTTGCCGGGGAACCGGACGGTTGCCTAGTTTTTGTTTTTGTTTTTATTTTGTTTTCGATTCTTGTTTTTAGTTTCTGTCTTTTCAGTTTCTGTTCGTAGTAGGTAGTTTAGTTGTTTTTGTTCATTTATCTGTCATTTTAGTTGTGTTTCTTCGAGCGCTTAGTATTCAAAATTAGTGCTAATCTATACTCGTTTTTTTCGTCTATCATACTCTGTTTTTCTAATCATTCGCCGCTGGACGAGCGTCCGTTTCGGCGAACGCCCGTCCGCTTCTTGCTTCGCCGGACGAGCGTTTATTTTACTAGACGCCCGTCCGCTAAAATTTCCTTAATCTGAATCGAAATTTGGCCCGCGACGAGCGTTCATACTTCGGACGCCCGTCCACAGGAATTTTGAAGAGAAGACGAGCGTTCATATTTTGAACGCCCGTCTATCCTGAAAACTGGTCAGACGCTCGTCCACAATTTTGGACGTCCGTCCGTTCCTCTTTTCCTTCTATCAACCTCTTCTTTTCTTTTCTTTTACCTAGGTTTTGATCTTAGAATAGGTTATAAGTCTTTAGCTTAAGGCGTTAGTTTCTTAGTTTATAGTTCTCCTTCTCTCCTTTTTCTTTCTTGCTCAACAACTTGATCCCGGATCTCGGTGTATGCAAACTCGTAGTCGAAGGGACCACTAATCTACTCCCCGACCGCGAGCGGACCATAGTCCGACCCAATAGGCGGAAACTTCGGTTCGACGAAGGAAACGCTCTAGATCAAGAATTTGAGCACTATCTTTCGGGAGAAATCGAAAGATTAGTAATAATGGCAACCGGAAGATAGACGGACGTTGGCCGACTATGCCATGCCCGGCACAATCACCATCAACCCCGCAATTGTTATGCCGGCCATTACGCTCAAACTTTCGAGCTTAAGCCAGGACTTATTCGGATGATGCGATGCATCGATTTTTCACGGCTATCAATCCGAGAACCCCCACACTCACTTACACACATTTCTACACATATGTGGTACTACCCGTATCCAAGGTGTAAGTGAGGACGCAATCAAGCTCAAACTTTTCCCATTTTCCTTGCGGGGGAAGCACTAGAGTGGTATCACTCTCTCCCCTCGGAATCCATTACGACCTGGGCCGGACTTGAAAGAGAATTTTTGAGTCAATATTTCCCTCCATCAAAGACGGCCCAAGTGTTTGAACGAAATCTTCACATTCCATCAGAAGGAAAATGAGTCTTTCTTCGATTGCGGAAAAGGTTCAAGTCCCTCCTCCGAAAATGCCCCCACCATGGCTTGCCGATGCAAAGGCAAGTCCATACATTCTTTAGCGGATTGACCGAGCTCACTAAGGGCATGGTCAATAGTTCATCCGGCGGGGCATTTTTGAAGAAGACTCTAGACGAAGGATGGGCATTGTTCGAAGACATTGCCAAATACAACTATGCCCCATCCTATCAAGCTATTCGAGCACCTCCTCCTCCTCCCAAGGTCGAGGAAGTGACTATGCGAGATCGATTGCCATGTTGCAAAAGCAAATGGCCAACTCTCACGACAACATCCCAAATTGTTCCTAACCCGAGTAATCGGACTCTATCGTTTCCACGAACTCTCGGGTTCGTATTGCGAAAGCTGTTATCAACCTGGCCACATGTCCACCCAGTGTCAGTTTCAACCCCCCTGCTCATCAAGTTAACGCTGTTCATAATAATGGACAGTATAATCCAAACACATGCCAAGTATGTGATGATCCGGGGCACACTGCTCGTTTCTGTCCCATGATTGGACAAAACGCGGAAGTGAACGCTTTTTCTGGCCAGTCTAATCCTAGATTCAATAACCAATTCTCTGGCCAGAATAATGCTCAAAATCAGGGCTTCGGCCAGAATCCGAGTTTCAATCAGAGTCCAAACTCGAACTTTAATTCTAACCCGAACTTCAATAGAAACCCTGGTTTTGGGTCGAACCAAAACTCTAATTTTTCCAATCAAACACAAAGGTTTAATCAGAATTGGCCCTCCATTTCCAATTCCAATTATCAGAATCGGCCCAGCCAGCCACAAAATCAAAATTTCTCCAATTCTCAAGGCCCCTCGAATTCCAATGACCTCAAGGCCGAATGGCACTCATTCAAGGAGGAGCAAAACAAGAACATTCAGCTCCTGATGAGTACCAATAAGAACCTTGAAAGACAGATAGGCAACCGGCCGAGCGCTTAGCATCAAGACCCCCGGGCATCCGCCCGCTTTTACCGAGAAAAATCCTAAGGGCGGTCATGTTGCTCGGGCCGATTTGAGCAAGACCAATGTACCGACCTCGTACCGACAATGCGGTATGGACAAGAGGAGGCCGGTACAATGAATTTAAGAAGCGGTACACGGTGAGTGGTCCCCCGGTTTCCGGGGAAACCACTAGCCCCTCTCCCGCCATTGATAAGGCGGGGAGGGGAAGTTGAGCACCCATCATCCCCTTGGCGCAAGCAAGTAATCGTGTGGCCGATCCCCGATAGGTGAAAAGGTTGGAAATCCTCGGTGGCCGTCCCCCGAGGACCGAACAAGTTGAAAACCCTCAAGTGGCCGATCCCTCGAGGACCGAAAAGGAAAAGGAAGTCGGGTGGCTGATCCCCGACTACGAAAGCTTCGAAAAGACGGTTCGGTGGAAGGATTTGGAAGACAAAGTCAAGTCAAGACATCCTCAAAGAGAGTCTTTTCCGAGAATGACACGAAGAAGCTTCCGTTTCCACCGAGGAAGAGCAACATTCCGTTGGTTGAAGACAAAAAGTACGAAAAGGTACTAAACCTTCGAAAAATACTCGGTAAATCGCCATTATCCGAGGTCTTGGTCGAGATGCCTAAGTATACAAAGTTCATCAAGGATGTTGTATCTTCCAAGAAGAAGTTAGCAGGAATGGATCAAGCAATTGGTAAGGAGTGTTCTGTGGTCAATTATCAAGACCTACCAACCAAGAGAAGCGACCCAGGCAAATTTGTGCTCACATTGCAGATGGGAGGCCTAGTCTTCCCGAATTCCTTATGTGACCTGGGTGCATCCATCAGCTTGATGCCATTGTCCGTTTGCAATCAGCTTGGTTTACAGAATCTTCTAGAACCCACTACCATGAACCTGCAGTTCGCTGATAGGTCCTCTAAGAAAGCTTCAAGGATCCTAAGGGACGTTTTGGTTCAAATAGATAGATTTACCTTTCCAGTTGACTGGTACGTCTTGGATATTGAGAAAAGTGAAAGTGTCCCTTTGATTCTCGGAAGACCTTTTCTATCTACGCCTAGAGCCCTCATCGATTGTGATGGTGGGCATGTCACCATTCGAGTTGGTGACCGGAGGTGAGCTATAGTGTTTCGAAATCTATCAATGTACCTTCCGGATCTCCAACCGGCCGTTCCATTGAGGAGACGTCGATGACTTCAATGACTTCATGGATAAGCAAGTCTTGGTCAGTAGAGGCGGAATATGAGTGATTGATCGATAATCTGAATAATCATGGTGTGGTCAATCTAGACCAGTTAGCAGCTGAATTTGAGGATGAGCTAAGAGAAGAAGCCTTGGCAGTAGGACCATTGAGTAAGCTCAGCGATGTTGAGTTGAAGAGTGGTGATCTTAAATCAAGTCTAGAGGATCCTCCCGTAGATTTGGTACTGAAGCCGTTGCCTAAACATCTTAAGTATGTGTTTTTAAGAGAAGGTGACAAGCTTCCTTTGATCATCTCTCGCCAAGCTATCTCGTATAGAAGAGCTTAAACCGTTAAACGTCTTGCGCAAAAATGCAAAAGCCTTTGGTTGGCGGGTGGGAGATATCCGAGGGATATCTCCCGACATCTGTATGCACAAAATCAAGATCGAGGAGGGTGCAAAGCGAGTTAGACGAATTCGAGAAGACTCAACCCTCACATGCAAGAGGTAGTCAAGAAGGAAATTATCAAGCTTCTAGATATGGGTATCATATACGCCATTGCGGACGACGAGTGGGTATCCCCAACTCAGGTAGTTCCCAAAAAAGGTGGAATTACGATTGAGAAAAATGAGAAGGGAGAGGAGATAGCATTGAGGCTCGTTACAGGCTATAGGGTCTGCATTGACTATAGAAAACTCAATGAGGTCACACTGAAAGATCATTTTCCCCTTCCATTCATAGACCGGATGCTTGAGCGTCCGGCGGGGCACGCATTCTACGCTTCTGGATGGATATTCGGGATACTTCCGGATACCCATCGATCCCGTTGACCAAGAGAAGACCACTTTCACTTGCCCTTATGGGACATTCGCCTACGGGCGGATGCCGTTTGGTCTCTCGTAATGCCCCGGCCACCTTTCAAAGGTGTATGATGGCAATCTTTGACGGGCTAGTTGAAAAGTGCATGGAGATTTTTATGGATGATTTCTCGCCTTTGGTCAATCCTTCGATGATTGCCTCGATAATCTTGATCGGTGTTGTCTAGATGTGTGGAAAAGGACTTAGTGCTCAATTGGGAAAAATGCCATTTCATGGTAGATGAAGGCATAGTTCTTGGCCACAAAGTGTCCGCCAAAGGTATAGAAGTAGATAGGGCCAAGGTAGAAGCCATTGAAAAGATGAGTTATCCTAAGAATGTACGCGAAGTCAGAGGTTTCCTCGGACATGTCGGTTTCTATAGGAGATTCATCCAAGATTTTTCCAAAGTAGCCAAGCCCCTATCTACTCTGCTCAAGGAAGACGTTGAGTTCAATTTCGATGAAAACTGCAAGCAAGCGTTTGAGGAGCTCAAGAATCGGTTAATATCCGCTCCAATTCTTATTTCACCTGACTGGAACTTACCCTTCGAGCTTATGTGCGATGCATCCAACTATGCTGTTGGTGCAGTCTTAGGGCAAAAGCTCAATGGAAAGTTCCAGCCTATCTATTATGCCAGTCACACACTGAATCCTTCTCAAGTTAACTACACAACCACTGAAAAGGAATTATTAGCCGTAGTCTTTGCTATGGATAAGTTTTGTAGTTACTTGCTAGGTGCTCAAGTGATTGTGTGGATCGATACGCCGCCTTGCGTTATCTCATGACCAAAAAGGAAGCTAAACCGCGCTTACTGCGTTGGATACTGACCCTCCAAGAATTTGACGTTCAAATCAAAGATAAGAAGGGCAGTGAGAATGTAGTGGCGGATCATGTCTCTAGGATGATAAGTGCGGAAAAGGGTGATCCTGAAGATATAGATCTTTACTTTCCTTTAGAAAACATCATGTTAATCGATGGCCGCTCTCCTGATGTTCCATGGTATTCGTCCATTGTGAATTACCTTCATGCCCGTTACCTTGACCCCGAGATGTCGTATCAAGAGAAGAAGAAGTTCTTCTCTGATATGAAATACTTCGTTTGGGATGAACCTTATTTGTTCAAGATCTGCAAGATGGTTTGCTTAGGAGATGCGTTCCGGAATCGAGCAACAAGAGATTATCGAGCAATGCCATAGTGGACCCACGGTGGTCACTTTGGTCCTTGGAAGACGGTTGCGAAGATCTTCCAAATCCGGTTTCTATTGGCCTACGATCTTTAAGGATACGAAGCCTTCTGTAAAGCTTGCGATAGGTGTCAAAGAACCGGAACTCTGACAAGGCGTTTCGACATGCCTTTAAAACCCATCTTAGAGTGAGAAGTCTTTGATGTTTGGGGCATCGATTTTATGGGACCTTTCCCATCATCGTGTGGCAACAAATACATCTTAGTCTGCGTTGACTATGTTTCGAAATGGGTGGAGGCAGTGGCCACCCCTCACAATGATCATAAAACGGTCATGAAATTTCTGAAAAAAAACATCTTTGTGAGGTTTGGATGTCCTCGAGCCCTGATCAGTGATGAAGGAACGCATTTCTGCAACCGACCTCTAGAGAAAGTTCTTGAAAAGTATGGTGTTCGCCATAAGACCGGCACACCATACCATCCGATGACTAGCGGTCAGGTTGAGCGAAGCAACCAAAGCATCAAGCAAATCTGGAAAAGACAAAGAACGGTCATAGGAAAGACCGGAGTCCGAAAATGGATGATGCACTATGGGCGTATAGGGCTCGCGTATAAAACCCCTATGGGCACTTCTCCATATCGGATGGTATACGGCAAGCCATGTCATCGCGCGGTTGAGTTAGAACATAGAGCTTATTGGGCGACAAAGTTTCTTAACTTTGATTCCCAAACTTGTGGAAAACATCGATCACAGGCACGTACATGAGTTAGACGAGTTCCGGCTCCAGGCTTACGAAAGCGCCAGGATAAGCAAGGATAAGATGAAACTCCTCCATGACGCCAAGATTAAGAAAAGAGAATTTCAAGCGGGGAACAAGTTCTTCTTTATAATTCCGGACTACATTTGTTTTCGGAAAGGCGAGGACACGATGGTCCGGCCCCTTTACGATTCTCAAAATTATTCCTGGAGGCGTTCTAGAACTACTCGGTTATAAAGACCAACCTTTTCGAGTTAATGGTCAAAGGTGCAAGCACTACATTGGTGAACCTACGGACAAGCCTTTGACTGTTAAATTTCTCGATATCCTTGGATGTGGAGCTAATGAAGTCGATGACTCTGAAGAGGTCTCACCCAATCTGTTTTTTGAGGATAACGGTAGTAATCTTTTACAAGAAGTTCTAGCTGGTAGTTGGGATATGGAGGAAATTGAAAGGGAACAATGGCTTAAACGTCATCGGAGAAATCTACAAAGGAGAAAGTCAACCATAGGAAAGGTTCAACGTATCTGGAAAACTGTTAAAGCATTGATCCCATGTGTTAAGTGTCGTTTCTGCAGCCACAATCCTGATCGAACTTAAACGAGGTAATGGCGGCGAGAAAAAGTCAAATGGCCCGACCCAGTGAGCTTAAAAGATGTCGAGCTAACGACATAAACCAAAAGCGCCACTAGGAGGCATCCTAGATATCCAATCTTGTTTAGTTTTCCTTAGTTCTTGTTGTTTTCGTATGGTATTTTAGTTAGTTTTACTGAGCTTCTTTGTTTCTATCTGTCAGTAGTTGCTTTCTAGATATGGATTTTTACGGAGTTCGCCCTGAGGAGTTTCCACTCATTAGTCGGATCCCGCTGATCACAGTAGATGATGGACCGGGAGGCACCATAGTTCTGCATGTAGATTTTGACATTAGCACTCAGGTTAAGACCATCACGTACGTTATCATAGTTCCACCTTGTTCGGGAGGCAGCGATTTCACGACTGAGGAGTTGCAGGAGGCCATAGGACGTCCTTACACGATCCTTAATGATCCTATGCTGACAGATTTGGCACTAGTGCTGCGGGCTGAGCATTTCAGAGGTGTTGAGGTAGCTGGTGAGGATTGGTGTTTGCAGGATGAGTACGACTTTCCTCCAGCTGTCGACATGCTTCGACGTCTCATTCGCTTACTGGATTGGGACGAAATCTACGCAGACTAGTGAGTTCTTAGTTAGTTTGGTTTTCGTCGAGCCCCGACGTAAAACGGAAGCGCTTGGTGGGAGGCAACCCACTGTTTTAGTTATGTTTTTATTTCCTTCTAAGCTATTTTGTGTCTTTAATCGTTCATCATTGTACTTCTGAATTTTATTTGACATTAATAAGAGTTGCACTTCGATTTTAATTTAGCATATGTGTGAAAGAGTTTGATTTTTATCACCTTCTCTGGTGGACGCCCGTTCATGCAAATGAACGCCCGTCCGGATTGATTGTTTTTATGGACGTTCGTCCAATATGGTGGACGCCCGTCTGCAAAAATCCCTCCTATCCTGTATGTAAAAATGCCTCATGGACGAGCGTCTGAATTTATGGACGCCCGTCCAGTTCATACGGTTGCTAGTGAACGCCCGTCCGTCCAGATGGACGAGCGTCCACTCTGGGCCTATATATATCTGTTCTAGACGCGAACCCTCATTTTTTCTGTGATTTCAAACGAGAACCCGACTTTCCCCCTCCTCCAAACCTCAAATCTTCGTTTCTGAACCAAATTTGACGATTCTTGTTGCAAAAGAACGGTCCTTGCACCCTCTTTTCCTTTATCTAGTCCATTCCCTCCAACAATCAACGAAATTTGAAGAATCGGAGATTATTCAGTGCGGCCATTTGGACAAAATCTCAAATTTTGGGGGCCAATCTTGGTGTTTCTGGGCTTCTAATTCATTCGATCATCATCCTCACATAGCATTTGGTAAGTCTATAGCAACTTTTCTCGATTCCATTCAAGTTTTTGAGAGTTCGATCTTCGGCTCGACTCATTTTCTTGAAAATGCGCTCATAATGTTTTAATTTTCTGTTTGTTGCTCTTTTCTTCCCCGAATCCTGGTTATGATGATGATGTGGTGTTCTTATGGCGGTTATTGATGGTGTGGTGTTTTTGTGGTGTTTGTTTGGGTATTTTTGACTTGAAATCCCGATTTGGACGATAAACGGGTAACAATTCGTGTGAATTGTTTGGTTTAGATTAAGTTTGGAAATGGTTAGAGAGAGAGCAGTGGTGAAGAGGTACGGTAAAGAGATAGCCCGGGAGAAGGGAAAACGTAAACGTCCTGAGTTTGATCCATCTCAATTGGACCCCGACGGAGGCATAGTCCTTCGAGATCACCCCCGGAACGTCTCAACAAGCTAGAACTAATTTACGGGATGATTCTTCCTCCAATTCGAAAACGAGGAAGATGATGATGTCCCTCTCATTAGAATGTCTCGAGGTACCCGAGGTGAGGAGTCGTCTAGAGCCGTGCCGTCTAGAGTTGAGGGTGGTGAGGAGGATGTTGTGCAAGAAGGACCTGAGCCGCGAGCACCTCCTAAGAAGAAGTATAAGGCTGTTATCCCTCTTTCGATGCCTCGTCGATTTGTCAATCCCTTAGCTTATGGAGCCTACACTAAGCATTACTCTACCAGGAGTCTGATTTTTGATAGAGAGGTGAAAGTTTCACAAGTTGATCCGGCGTTCGCTAGCATGTTACGGGCTAGGAAGTGGTCTGCCTTAACACGAATTCCTCCTACTCCTGTCAATGACTCTATCGTCCGAGAGTTCTATGCCAACTTTTCTGAGGCGGACCTAGATCACGAGTATGTTATGGTACGAGGTGTTAAGGTTCCTTTCTCTGCGAAGGTCATAAATGAGAAATACAAGTTACCTGTTTTCGAGGGTTTAGACTATAAAGAGGAGATTGCTAGGAGGCAAAATGAGGATGGTCGGGATCCTATGGAGGAATTGCGTTTAAAGGTTTGTCCGGATGTGGCGTGGGTATTGAGGCCCTCTGGTGCGAGGAAAGAGTTGATCACTACGACATGGACCGAAGATTGGAGAGTCCAATGCCGTTTTATTCGAGTCGTTTGATCCCGAAGAACAATCTTACTCATTTTCGGATTAGTGATCTTGGGATGTTGTACGCATTGGCTTTCGCATTGAATGTTGATGTAGGTCAAGCTTTATTCGATGAAATTTCCATGAACCGAAAGTATATACACGGAGTTTGATAGTTCCGCATTTGATTCATCGGTTATGTTTGGATGCGGGGTTGCTTTGAGTATACATCGGATCACAAAACAAAGAGTTATCCCCCCATTCGTAGAGAGAAGGTTGGGACTACGACACCGAGCCGGTTCCCACCACAAAGACCTTCCGCGGGTCCTTCTTGGTCTACTTTGTCGGACGCGGAGCGTACACGATATAGTATGGCAAATAGCCTCCGGGATTGGATGGTGGAGCTTCACGAGGGCGAAAGAACATCATGTCGGTGCTCGAAGTGTGTTGTGGAGGGGAGAAAGCCGCGGAACATGAGTATTTTTTAGGAGAGTGACATGGAGTTCATATTCTCGATCCTATTGAGACCGTGATCGGTGAGATGCTTGAGGCGGTAAAGAGGCTCGATGATCCGGTTGATGAGGACATCCCGGTAGCCACGCCCCGTCTTCTCGCACGGCCGGAGCCTACACGGTACGCATCTACAGTGGTGTCCCTTCCACAGATCCTTCTCCGGTTGATGATCCTACTGTTGACGCTGTTGCTGAGACGACTCCGGGGCTCCCTTGAGTTTTTATTTGCTTTACCCCTTTCTGGTTGTTGCACTTGTTGATACATTTCATTCGATTTGGTTGTACTTATGCATTTTGCTACTTTCCTTTTGGCCACTTTTCATGAATCTTGTCTTTCTAGTTTTTACGCGACTGTTGTTTATCATAGGCGTATATCTTGATGGTCGTGTAAGCCATAAGGCAGTCTGCACTCTTTTCTTTGACTTGTGTTGCCATAATTATCGATGCTCTTTTCTCTTTATTCCGTTTTGATTTGTTATCTCTACTGCCATATTATACCCCGTTCCCCCGAGTTTTCTGTTTTCTCGAGTGTTGCAGAGGTGGTTTCTGTCGAGTCATCGTTGAGTACGTTTGGACGTTTTTCCTCGCTTTTTGCGAGCGTTGGTCTCTTCATGCTCGAGCCTGACCAACATCTCGACTTTTCTACGCAAATACAGCTAAGTTTCTTCTCATTTTCCTTTCTGCACAACATGAGGACATGTTGAGTTTTTTAAGTGTGGGGGAGGGGATAGTTCGATGCGTATACGTTTAATTACTACGTTAGTTTGTTTATTATGCAAAAAAATAAGCTCAATTTTCAAAATTTTACACTTTTGTTCTTGTTTTGTCCCGAGTAGGCGATTCAATTTGAAGTTCGTTGTTTTTGCAGTCATCTATGCGATATTTCATATGTTTGATGAGTTAGTTGTTTCACCTGATTTATTTTTTCACGAGCCATAGTGAACGATGAGCTATATTTATAAAGCTATACCCCGTTTTGGATTAGTAGTTTTTGATTATCTTATAAGTCATGGACTTAGTGCTACGTGCATATCGTGAGACTTATGGTAGTTTGTATTTAGTTCCGTAGTATGAGGTACTGTGAATATCTAGAAGTTTGAATGTGATAAGTAATACGTAGCTAATGTCATTTGAAAGAGTTGAGTTAATAATGAAATCAATAGTGTGTGTCGGAAGCTGGTCGATGATTTGAGTGCGGTAAGGCATTATCTCGAAATGTTTTATTCCACTATGATGACCAAAAGCTCACGACAGTCAGAAGAAGCTGCTTTATGATTTGAGTAAGGTAGGGTATACCACGTATGTCCTATTCTGCTATGACGGGCAATAGCTCATTCTGATGTGTGTTTAAATGTGAAGTAATTAAATCAACTTGAAATTGGTTATGAAATGAATATAAGACTTAGTCTTTCGTTAATCTTATCCCCAGTATAAACTGATAGATATGTTGTAGGGATTATCCTCTGGAGTATTTCGAAAGGCCCTAGATATATTCGATCATTCTTTTCGGGATATGTCACGTTTGTAGGGTGCATCTTATGAGTGTCATTTATTGCTAGTCTACGAGGGGGGTATTAGCTAGTTTTACTTTGAATTTCTCAAGTTTGGATTTAGCGGAAGTTTCCTATGGCTATGCACTTACACAATGGTGAACTTCTAGGTTATTAAATATATGTTATATCGGTTTAGGTGCCTGTTTTCCTTTCTCGAGCCTAATTTTTCGTTTTGTTTTGCTCGGGACGAGCAAAAGCTAAGTGTGGGGGAGTTGTTAAGGGTGAAATTATACGTTTTATAAGGATATGTTTTACGGTGTTTTCCCTCTATATTGTACAATTTGCATAATAAATGGTCCTTCTATTGAGATATTGAGCGAACGATATTTTCAACGGCTTAATCGCAATATTGATATGTTTATGTGATTTTATGGCTAAATTATAATTATTTGGATGTTATTACAGTTTGCAATGTTTTCCCGTGTCTCATAGGTATCATTATGAAGTTCAAATGATGATTTGAAGAGGTTAAAATTCGAGCTAAGTGATTTAAAGGAAGAGATAATGATGAAGTAAATTTAAGAAAAGAGATAGAGATGCAAAAATCGCATTCAAGTCATGATGAACGTTCGTCCAGGCAGCGTCCATATCAAACGAGCGTCCGGAAATTTAGACGGGCGTCCATGAAAGCAATCTTGATACAGAGAGTTTGAACGGAGTTTGAACGAGCGTCTGAGGGGAGTTCAAGAGTATTGAACGAGCGTCCATTATGGCGAACGCTCGTCCACCTGACCGACTTAGAGGAACCGCCTCAAATCTCTATAAATACTTGCCTATTTTTCACATTGAGAGAGCCAATTCACAATCTTCGAACCCTAAACCCTAGGGGCGGCTATAGGCTGCGTTTTTACTCTGTTTTTCCAGTTTTTTATGTTCTTCAATTCCTAAATACAATTAGTTTAATTTATGCAATTTAATTCAACAATTCAAGCTATTCAAGGATGCTAAGAGGCTAGGCTTCAATCAAACGAGCATTGTGAAGCCATCCAACGTTCATTAATTTCGATTCTGCGTTTGTTTTGTAAGTTTTTAAATCAAGTTGTTTCCTTTATCATGTCTTATGATGATTAATTGCATTTATATCGAAAGATGTGCATGTATGATGTTTTATATTTGATGAAAGTCTCTATAAACGTTGGATCACCATGATTTAGGAATAGATCTTTAATCTATGTCAAACGAAAGTTGATAGGTTGAATATCTAGGTTAAAACGTTAAAGTTGCATCTTTGTTCATGTTATGACGCGTTAATTTCCGTAAATCGAAAGATAGAAATTAATAGGCGAATCATCTACGAAAGTAGGATTCATACCTTTGGTAAGATGAACCACAACTTGATAAAAAAACTGCAATATAATCGGGATAAGAGATTAGTGTTTCGTGGATAGGTGGATCAATACTCGTTTGTCCGTTTTAAATTTGATTTAATCCTTGAAACTTGAACTGTTTAGTTAGTTTATTTTTCTTATTGCACCTTTAGATTTATTTGTTCGCAACCAATCTTTCCTAGCTTTGGATTCCGTCCTCTGTCTAGTTTGTTTTCGGCATATATGTTTAGTGTAGTTTTGTTTTGAATCGTTTGTTTAATCTAGTTTTACGTGACATAGTTTAGTTAGGCAAAAACTAGGAACCACAATCGTCTAGTTCCCCGTAAGATCGACCCGGCATTAACCAATAGTACTACGATCCTTATACTTGGGGTTAACCGGATTATAAATTTATTACTTGTTTGTTTTCCATAGACAAAATCCGTAGACAAATTGCTCCTTCACCAGCTCACCACTAATACCAACACACAGTCCTCAGACTGCACCAACAGCTGTAGCAACACCGTATGAAGAAAGGTAGAATTGCTCTCTTCAAACTATGCACAGCCAACCCTTTTTCACGAGGTTAGGTCTAGAATTAATCAAAGATTAATTCAGTGAGCTGTTTGATTCTTCTGGATCTGACTTTGTAGCTCCAAGATGCCTTCATTCCCCCTTGATGGGTTACTGGATCTTCCTTTGAAGTTTTCAAGGCACTGTCGTTGGCTCCCCTTTATCTGGATAAATATGATCTACTTTTTATGGATCTGGATTTGGATCTTGAATGTGCTTGTAAAGCTCTTTTTCTGATCCTCCTCTCACTTACTTCAAGTGATTTTCTTGTATATTTATAGGGGTGATGTGACGATTACTAGCTCTTGTAGCCGTTACACTTGTCATTTAGCCAACGTTCATATGTATGATCTTTTGTCGTATTGATAGCTTGAATTCAATCAAGGCCTTAACTCAGTTTTCTACTCTTCTTCAAAACTGAGTACCTTGTTTACTTAATATATGACTTTAATTCACTAAGTCAGAGTACACCGCTCAGTTTCTTCTTTTCCAGGTAACTGATAATTTTTGTCCTTAAGATTATTCAGTTTTATATGATCTATAACTCAGTTTCAGGTCACCACAGACTTGCCTGAATCCTGACTTATAGTCATGACTTAATCAGCTTCTAACTGAGTTTGCCACCTCAGTTCTTCAATCTTCAACAACTGAGTCCGTGTCCCTCAGTTCTTCAGTCTTCTAGATAAGCCAACCGAGTCTGTGTCCCTCAGCGAACTTATCTTCTTCGGTTTCGATAACCGAGTTTGAACCCTCGCTTCTTCAAGTGCATATTCGCTTTCTTGTTATAACTCGGTTTCCTTGTTGTGACCCGGATGTTCGCCTAGTTCCTATTCTATTACAATGCTTGTCCGAAACAACCTATACAAAGTTCAGACTCTAGATAGAACTTATACATTTGTCTCTGACCATTTCTTGCTTCTTCTTTTATTATGCACTATAACAGTTAGTTACGACTTCATCATCATGGGTTGTAAGTGATTTGTCTAATTTCGTGACGAATCATCATCAAAACATAAATAATATTTCCAACACAAACGTTGTGACACTTACCATATTCTGGATCTAGTAAACTGATAAGGGAACTAAATAAATGTTATTATGTTCCAGTTCTTATGAAGAACATACTTTCAGTTATTTGTCAGGATTTAGTAGACATATTCAATTGTAAAGAATAAATGTTATTCCGATAAAGTTGGAAGGTCACTGAATCTAACATACTAGATTGAAGTCACTATATAGATGATATAAGTGATGAGATCTCAACTAAATATTTGTATGGCTGTTATCCTTGATATTTGTAGTTGTTTTAGATGTCGATTCTCTGGAAGAGAAGCGTGTAATTAAACGTCATTCTGATGATGTTAAACCATATGATTATGAATCATGTGGGTTATGCGTATCTTATCTAAATATGACTAAAATACCCTTTTATGAAAAGGTTATAAAAATCTAGAAAATTGTCTAAATCCTAAACATACCGATGTTTGTTGGCTTATGACAATCAATGCCACAAATAATTGTTTGTTAATCTCTATGACTATTTTTAGAAATAGTCAAGTGTACTCAGTGAAGTGCACAATTCGGAAAGTCAGAAAGGTTCGAGCTGGTATGAAATGAGGTTGATGAGCTACTTGGGAATTAATCTTCAATTGGATTGAAGTAATTAATACCTGAAGGGTGTTTCAGAAGTCGTCTGAAAGGAATAAGATTCTCTCTTGAAGGATACCATCTTTGGGATACGCAATTAGATTGTGTTCCCAAAATGGAAACAACACTTTATATGATAAAGGTGTGACGCATGCCATGCGAAGTATCCCTTACCCGTTTCGAGAAAGTGCCCTTATACTTAACCGAGTTCCTGATGAGAGACAAATTAATGATCATTATTACGACATTTTACCCCAATATTGATACCACTTTGAGCATTATTGTACCAATTTAAGTCAATAATTACTTAATTTTATCCAAATATATAAATAGTGGTTATTATATAAATTATCGTATTTTTATAAATTTTTATAAGTTTTGTACCGGTTTAGTAACCGGAGTGTCGTGTCAGATTTACACGGGTATTTATGGTATTTTTATTGCAGATTTATGATAAACCAAGACCCCGAGTAACGAAATTTATTTTTGAAGTCATGATCATATCTTATGAAGGTTATACGAGAGTGTCACTAAGTCAAGTGGTCAATCGATTCGATTTAGTGAAAATCGAGAAATATCTTCGACGAACGAATGGCCCATCAAAAAGACATTTTCTAGAGAAGAGTCATTCATGAAAGTTGTAGATCATTCAACGTGCTTTCCAATGCCTCTTGAATCATGTCATTTGGAGATCTAGAACTCAAGATATGAATTTTAGAGGTTTTATTCCAAAATATAAATTTTTATCCGGAAATTGGATAATTAAGGGGGATGAATGTAATGATTATCCCGGCCCGGTCCGGCCCTTACCCGGCCCAGTCCGGTCCCCCCTTTTTTAGCCTATATATACATGCTTATTAGACTAAATAAAGTGCCCTCTTCTTTCTTATTTTTCTTCTTTCTTCTCGTCCATCTCCTTCTTCTTCTTTTTATTTTTAAATCACATGTATATATATATATATATATATATATATATATATATATATATATATATATATATATATACACACACACACACACGTCCCAAAATATATATATACATCCATATATATATATTTCATCTATCTTATTTTCTTTTTACTTTGGGCCCTTATATATACATATATCTATGTATGTATATATATGTTTTTTTATATATAAATAAAATAGTTATAGTACCGTTGTAATGGCGGAATAATTATCGAAGATTGTTAAAATCGAAGCTTTGTTATACTACATCCGGTGGAAACAACCCCGATTCAACAGAATTGTAATCGGTAATATATTCTAATATTATTATGTTTACTATTTCTATTTCTATTTTATACATGTTAATTATGTTAAGCTAAAAATATATCTAGCCAAGATATGAATCTGAATTAGTTAATCTTTTTGGTAAAATGAATGATCGACTCTGGTAATAATGATTAAAACCAATTATAATGAATCTCTTTCTTTTTGCACTTAATGAAAGTAAAAATTGAATTAGCCACTCGATTTTACTAGAAACGTAATCTAATGAATTGACAACTCGCGATTAGAATACGAGATCGTAATAGAAAGACCGGAGGGTAAAATTTGGCCGAGTGAAAACGTGACAACGGAATCCGATTTCCTACCCGGGGCAGATTTGTCTTGGGAGAGATAAATCTTATTAAAATTGTGCTCACGATATTATTACGTTAAAATCACCTGTTTAATGAATCAATCTTAAAATTGGCCGAATGACAAAACTGGTGTGACCCATGCTTAAGATGACATTTGACAGATGACTAGACGTATGACAATTTCATACGCTCATGTGAGGAGGAGTTGTCTAGCTTAGGAGTACACCGGTTCATATATAATTGACCTCCTTGCATCAAGGAAAAGATCTGTCTCATTCAATTTCAATACAAAAAGATATTGATTCAGTAAAGTATTCTTGGCTAGATCCAAAAATATATATATTATCTTTTTATATTTATATATTTATTTACTGCTTTACTAACAATCTAACAATCTAACTATCTAACCCGAGGAAAATGGTAAAAACTGCGACTTAGATCGAGTTAATAATAGTTTCTTGGTGTTTAACCACTTTGAATTATGCCTTCATTTCCCTGAGGATACGACCTGACTCACCAGACTAGCACTACAATTTGACCCGGTACACTGCCGGTAAGGATTGATAGCCTAGAAAACGTCCGTCAGCTTTTTGGCGCCGTTGCCGGGGAAACGACGCTAATTCATTGTGTCTATGGTTACTACTTGTATCAGCTCAAAATTCTCGGGATAAGTCAACACTCTTCTTATCACATTTCTATTTTTATTTTCCGTTGGTATCTACCTTCTTTTAGTTACCAATTTTCTTCTTCTACCAATTTCGAGTTATTTTCTATTTTCGATAGTAGAAAGTAAACGCGGTTCGTTTATTTTTGTTGGTACCTACCTATTGGTAAGATACCAATTAAAAAAAATAAAAATATAAATATAAATATAAATATAAAAAATTTACACTCGGTAATTACCAAGAAAAAAAAATGTGGTTTTTTTATCGATTTCGTGTTATTTTCTATTCGATATTTTCTATTCCACAAGAATTGTCAAATCGAGTTACGAAAATGGTCGAAACCGTTGGTGAAACACCTGAACAAGGGATTGCTCATGCTCAAGGGCATGGCCAAAACCTTAATCAGAATTTACCTCAACCTAATAACCAGAATCAGAATAATATAAATAATCGGAATCGGAATAAGCATAATCGTAATAATCAAAACCAGCCAAACCCGAGACCTATCTGTGGTCAAACCATAAGAAGAAACCAGATTAATAATCCAATTCGTTTACCCAATAAAGGAGCAATTAATTTCGAAATAAAATCTCATCTTTTTGGTTTAATTGACACAAGAGCCCAATTTCTAGGAGAAGATGATGAGGATCCACATCATCATCTCTATCTTTTCGAAGAATTGTGTAATACAGCCAAAAGTCAAGGTGCTCATTATGAATTAACGAGGATGTCTTTGTTTCCTTTTTCTTTAAAAGGAAGAGCACGAGATTGGTTTCTGTCACTTCCACATCATTCATTGACTAGTTGGGAGGAGATTCAAACCGAGTTCTTAAAGCAGTATTTTACTCCTGGTAGAAAATTGGAATTAATAGTCGAGATTGCTAATTTTAGACAAGGATCTGAAGAAACGTTTGGGAATGCGTGAGAAAGATTTAAAAAGCTACTAAGAGCTTGTCCCGATCATGGTTATTCCTTAGAAATGCAAATCCAACTTTTTTGTCGTAAATTAAGGAGAGACTCACGTGCAGATGTAGATCATGCATGTGTTGGTTCGTTAATGATGAGTGAAGCTCAAATAGTTTGCGATGCTATAGAAAAGATTTCCAAAAACAATCGAATGTGGGAAACCGGTTCTAGCACCAGAAAAGTAGCATTTGCAGGAGAATGTACATCAAATACGGAAGTTCTAGCACACTTGGAGAATTTGAGTAGGAAATTTGACGGCTTATTAGCTAGTAAAACTATAAACTCAGAAAATATCTTACCAAATGAATACTCAAGTCATGATAATGTGTCATTAGGGATGGAAGAACCAGAAGGATATTCAAGGGAAAATGTGTGTTTTTTGCAACAGCATAGGAATTTGAACGATGCGTATTCAAACTCTTTTAATGCTATTAGAAGAGATCACCCTACTTTTCGTTGGTCTGGAAACCCTAGTAAGCAAGGACAACCACCGTATATCCGAGTTCAATACGAAAATCCATATAATAATCAAGTTTATCAAGGAGATACCTCGAATCGAACCTACAATCATTACCTAGACCGTATCCACAACATACCGCTCAAAGCATACCAGTCACCCAAAGTTCAACTCAACCTGAAGGAGTTGATAAATGGGAGAAATTAATCGAAAATCTGATGGGTATGATGTCAACTCAAGCTCAAAATATGGAAACCATGATGACTTCTATAGGTACAGTCACTAAGGATATGAGTACGTTGAAAACATCTATAAGTGGACATGATACCAGAATAAGAACTATTGAAGCTTCAATAAGGAATATGGAATATCATTCGAGTAGAGAGGGAGAACGTAAAAACAGTAGACCCCAGGAGGACTACCAAGTAATACTGAAAAAGATCTGAGTGGGGTAAATGTTGTTATTACTAGAAGTGGAAGGATCCGTGGGAGTAATGGATTAGAAAACATCAGAATTAATGAAGTAGAGAATGATTTAGATGGTACATATGAGAAAAACATGGAATCTAAAGAGGAAGAGGACATTATTGAAGATTTCCTAAGACAGAACAGATATATTGAACCTGGAAGTAAGGATGAGGAATGGGTCAAGGTTCCTAGAATATTGAAAAATCCAAGAATGAGTAGGACCTTGACCAATGATCATTTTGAGAATGAATCAAGTTTGGAAAGGCCAATTCAAACCGAACCTTATCCGGCTCAACCCAAATTCACCTCGATTCAATCTGATAGGGCAGCACCATATCCAGTGCATATTTTGAAGAAAAAGGTACAGAATGATGACACATAGTGTCCTCAAAAGGCACAATCATTCTAGGAAGCTTTACCATCTTCGTTTAACGACAAGGGTAAGGGAGGTATACATTTTAACCCTACTTTAATTGATCTTGAATTACTCCCCCATTCCCCGAAAAAGGAAATCAAAGAGATGAAGTTGGATAAGAAGTATGCACATTTTCTTGACACTTTTCGGCACTTAACAATTAATAGCCCTTTCATCGATGTTTATAAGGGAGAGCTTAGTTTGGGAATGAATAATGAGCGCGTTATCTTCAACATTTACAATTCATTGAAATATCCATACACTACACTAGAATCTTGTTCTTGTGTGGACCCTTTGTGTCCTTTTGCTGTGGATCGTACTAACACGCAGGTAATTGAAGAAGATGACTTCAGCAATAATGTGAAAGCTCGCAAACCCAAAGCTCGAAAATCAAAGGAAAAGGTCAAGAATCACTTGGATTGGTGGAAATTGTCTGATCTATGTTGGAGACCGGTATTAAAGACGGATGCGGTGCGTGAGGATGACCCACCACCTGTGCATTAAAAACTGAAGCAAGGAAAAGTCTAGCTATAGACTATAAATATAGTGAAATCACGGGTACTATCCTTCCTATTTACTCATTAAGCATTTATTTCTAGTTGATTCGTGTGCTTAATTGTTACATGCTTTGGTGAGTAATTGTTAGAAGTATCCCATTTAGTTTAGTATATTATATTAGTTGCTTAAGTTTGTCGAGCAAACGACGTTAACCAAAAGCGCTACCGGGAGGCAGCCCGCAAAAATGTTAAATATAATAATTACTCATACTTTGGATGATACTTTGCGAATACTTCGGATTGATTTTCATTTTGTTTCACCAAGTCTCAGGATGAATGTTTGAATGTCATTAAAAAAGGGAATGATTAGGTGGTTATCCGAAAATCCCGATGGAGAAAAAAGAGAAAAATTCAAATGCGTCATTTCTTGGACTTAGGTTGTTAGAACGATTTGAAATAACCCTTGAGGATCTGGGTATAAAAGACTCAGAGTTAATACTTTGTCATACGTTACATTTCATGATCTAGTCTGTTTTAAATTTCAAATAACGTGTGACATGTATTAGTTCAAATACTATGGAATAGAGGAGGTCATAACATTAACCCACCCACCCACCCTTTAATATCATCCGAGTATTTGTTTTGACTTGTTTTAGTGCACCATTGCTTTCCCAACAACTTATTTACACTCACTTTACATTGAGGACAATGTAAGTTCGTAAGTGGGGAGTGGAGTCGTTGGTCTAGCAATGGAATTAATGTTTATTTTGTATCAATAAATCCCTTAGTTTTCGATTTTTTTCCGAGCATTATTTAGTTGATTAAAATAAATTGTATAAGGTATATATTTCATGGATTTGAAGATGTAATGATCAATTTGGATGTGTATAACCAACGTGAACCGTAAGTGCATTGTAATTCCAAATATATTTGTGTAACATGAATTCTTTCACGTAAGCCTTTGATATTGAAGCGAAAATTTTAAACTGTATCCATTCAGTATCCTAGTGGTTATTCTAGAGAGATTTGCAGTAACTTAGTACCTAACTTTTGAACGTATACTGTGAATATCTGAAGGTTTGAATGTGATAGAAAGGATATAAGTTAAGTGGAATGAAAGGAAGAATATAAAAAAAAAAAAAAAAAATAAAAAAAAGATGAACTATTTATATCTCGGATGTAGCTACCAATGATTTGAGTGCAGTAGGGCGTTATCACGAAACGTCCTATATCACTATGAGGTTTAAAAGCTCCCGACTGCCTGATGATAGTAGTCCAGCTAGGGTGTTATCACGAAACGTCCTATTGCTGGTAATGAAGGCATATGCTATAAATGTGAGAAAAAAAATGACAATGGTTGAAAACTTAGTTATCTTCTAACTATCCCCAGTATAAACTGAATGATATGCTTTAGGGATTATCCTAATAAGTACACGGAAGGACTTTGTGTGGAAATGTTACTGCTTATACCTAGGAAAGTCATTAGGACTGTCTGAATGGATATTTGTGCGTTTGCTTGAATTATTCAAGAGAGGATAGTGGAAATTGAAAAGGCTTGTTACACACACACTCTGTTATACATTTATATTGAGGTTAACGCCTGGTTGTAATTCTAATGGTTGCAGCATCTGGTTGTCCCTTATATCTTATATCTTCATGAATTTATCTCTCATTCATTTTGTTTTATCGCTTGTTTTGCTCGAGGACGACCAAAAGCTAAGTGGGGAGTTGTGATGAGAGACAAATTAATGATCATTATTACGACATTTTACCCCAATATTGATACCACTTTGAACATTATTGTACCAATTTAAGTCAATAATTACTTAATTTTATCCAAATATATAAATAGTGGTTATTATATAAATTATCGTATTTTTATAAATTTTTATAAGTTTTGTACCGGTTTAGTAACCGGAGTGTCGTGTCAGATTTACACGGGTATTTGTGGTATTTTTATTGCAGATTTATGATAAACCAAGACCCCGAGTAACGACATTTATTTTTGAAGTCATGATCATATCTTATGAAGGTTATACGAGAGTGTCACTAAGTCAAGTGGTCAATCGATTCGATTTAGTGGAAATCGAGAAATATCTTCGACGAACGAATGACCCATCAAAAAGACATTTTCTGGAGAAGAGTCCTTCATGAAAGTTGTAGATCATTCAACGTGCTTTCCAATGCCTCTTGAATCATGTCATTTGGAGATCTAGAACTCAAGATATGAATTTTAGAAGTTTTATTCCAAAATATAAATTTTTATCCGGAAATTGGATAATTAAGGGGGATGAATGTAATGATTATCCCGGCCCGGTCCGGCCCTTACCCGGCCCAGTCCGGCCCCCCTTTTTTAGCCTATATATACATGCTTATTAGACTAAATAAAGTGCCCTCTTCTTTCCCAATTTTCTTCTTTCTTCTCGTCCATCTCCTTCTTCTTCTTTTTATTTTTAGATCACATGTATATATATATATATATATATATATATATATATATATATATATATATATATATATATATATATACACACACACACGTTCCAAAATATATATATACATCCATATATATATATATTTCATCTATCTTATTTTTCTTTTACTTTGGGCCCTTATATATACATATGTCTATGTATGTATATATATGTTTTTTTTATATATAAATAAAGTAGTTATAGTACCGTTGTAATGGCGGAATAATTATCGAAGATTGTTAAAATCGAACCTTTGTTATACTACATCCGGTGGAAACAACCCCGATTCAGCAGTTGTAATCGGTAATATATTCTAATATTATTATGTTTACTATTTCTATTTCTATTTTATATATGTTAATTATGTTAAGCTAAAAATATATCTAGCCAAGATATGAATCTGAATTAGTTAATCTTTTTGGTAAAATGAATGATCGACTCTGGTAATAATGATTAAAACCAATTATAATGAATCTTTTTCTTTTTGCACTTAATGAAAGTAAAAATTGAATTAGCCACTCGATTTTTACTAGAAACGTAATCTAATGAATTGACAACTCGCGATTAGAATACGAGATCGTAATAAAAAGACCGAAGGGTAAAATTTGGCCGAGTGAAAACGTGACAACGGAATCCGATTTCCTACCCGGGGCAGATTTGTCTTGGGAGAGATAAATCTTATTAAAATTGTGCTCACGATATTATTACGTTAAAATCACATGTTTAATGAATCAATCTTAAAATTGGCCGAATGACAAAACGGGTGTGACTCATGCTTAAGATGACATTGGACAGATGACTAGACGTATGACAATTTCATACGCTCATGTGAGGAGGAGTTGTCTAGCTTAGGAGTACACCGGTTCATATATAATTGACCTCCTTGCATCAAGGAAAAGATCTGTCTCATTCAATTTCAATACAAAAAGATATTGATTCAGTAAAGTATTCTTGGCTAGATCCAAAAATATATATATTATCTATTTTTATATTTATATATTTATTTACTGCTTTACTAACAATCTAACTAATCTAACTATCTAACCCGAGGAAAATGGTAAAACTGCGACTTAGATCGAGTTAATAATAGCTTCTTGGTGTTTAACCACACTTTGAATTATGCCTTCATTTCCCTGAGGATACGACCTGACTCACTAGACTAGCACTACAATTTGACCCGGTACACTGCCGGTAAGGATTGATAGCCTAGAAAACGTCCGTCAGTTCGATAATAAAGGTTGAATAAATTCCATATTAGATATGGAAGAGGATAATGTCGAATCTATCTTAACCGATGATTTGAAGTTTTCATTGGCAAAGTCAGAAAGGGCTTGGAGCCTAGTACGACATATGCAACTTTGTGGAATATCTTAGCAAGTATGCTAGATATTATTTACTCGTCCGCGGAGCAAAAGGTGTTTGTCTCCAAACATGCTGTCTTCTAGAGGAAGTGTTTCTTCCAAGAGAAACAGTGGGAGTGAATCAGATCTCGAAAGAGTTTGAGAACCACAAAGATATATTCAACCAATGGAACGTGAGCAGACGCCACATAGTGATGAGGTGTAGAACACTGCTCAGTGAACACAAAAGTTCTGTAAGTCTGTGGATAACCTCAAGCCTGAAAAGGCTGTTGGTATGTTCATCTTGAAGAATGAATATCTCACGACTTATGAAAGAATGTTTGAAAGGCAGGTTTGAGAGATATGGCCATGAGCCATAATATCTGAATTAGATTCCATCTGTGACAACCAGGTTGTGAACCTAGTCTGTCTTACCTAAGGGAAATGTCCCTGAAAGGTTGACATGGATTGTAATATGATTACCATCAGGCTATAGTGACGGCTGAGGGGTACGGGGTGTAAACCTTGTAATTACCTTTATGCTGCCAGCTGAGCCTAGTTCTAATCAGATTATGCTTGTTATAACTTCGTATCATGGCTATATGATAGTGTTGAAGACGTTGGGCAAATTGATCGATGTTCGTAGACAATGACATGATATGTAAGCCCACGAGATCCATTTATGGACTCAAACAAGTTTCTCTAGACGATTTCTTTGTTAGATAATCAAAGAGTTTGATTTAGTCAAAAGAAGGATATGCCCCATGTGCAAGATGGATAGTGGGAGTGTGTTAAGATTTTTGAGTAAGGTATTGGATATCTCTCTCGAGAATTATCACCCCATGTCACAGTCAATTAATGTTTGGTAGTTCAAGGTCTTTAGGAAAGCACTTGGATTAGCAGTTCTTATTTTAAAATAAGAATCTATAGCGATGGATTTAACTACTGTTAGATTATAGTTTACCTATATAGATGTGATGCTAAAAGAGTTTAGCATAGATCGCCACAGGGGATACTGCTAGACGGTGTTCTCAAGATCTATCTATGTTAGGACATTCGTCCTAATGATAAGGTGAATGATGATGCTTATGGAAGGTTTCCTTCGCTACTGCGATAGAAACCATCATAAAGGTAATGCCGGATGTTCATAGTCCATGAATAGTCATGAGCAAGTATGAAAGTAAATCTGGTGAATGTCGAGAATATCCTTAAACAAGTTAAGGAAAGTTTCCTAGTTTATTGAAACTTGGAATTAAATAAACGTAGATATACAGACGTATATCCTGAGTCTTACGAAGGCGAGTGGGAGCTATAGTCTGGGTTTGTGGTCACTTTGATTAAGTGATACAGTGAGCTGGAAATGTTCTAGCATATGGGTCACTGTAAATTCTACAACCAGGCCAAAACACAGTAGTGCCTTAGAGGCGCAGCGGGAGCAGTACATGGATCTAGAAAGTTCATTCATGAACCTTGTACGGTTCTTCCACCTTTTCTATATAGCTGATATAGTAAGTGGATTCATTGCTTGATGCAAGGACCAGGGTCTCGTCAGAGATTCATGTGTGTGTTGAGGCGGTTCCTTTGACTTGATCACTTGGAACATGATATGAAGATAGTCTGAGTCCCCACGGATAGCGATCTGTTTATGGCTAGGGCTGGTTGCAAGTATTGCGTGAGATTCTTGTGTTTCAACTTGGTCTCGTGTGTACGAGTGATTGGTTTTAGGCCAAGTGGGAGATTGTTGGAATAGTGTCCTAAACCCAATCGGGTTGGACCGGATCCGACCGGATCGGATCATTTCTACTATTTCTTTATGTTTATACATATATTAAATGGCTTTTCTGTTGTCATATATATGTTCTTTTAATGAACCAATTATGAATTGTTATATGATAACGTCCTTAGTATTAAACTGTGATAGAGAAACCATGATAGGCGATTATGGTTGATGAGATCTCTAATCATTTTAATAAGTTTGATACTTAAATGTCTCTAGGCTGATGTACTATTAAACAGGGCATTGATAGTATGAACAAAGCTAGCACGTATTAGATGTCTTCTCGTCTTTAAGGTCGGGGATAGATCTCGTCTATCGAAGTGTAGAGACACTTGGACCGTACGTGGACGTGTATTAGAGAATGCGTACGTTAGACTGACCCACTTACACGGATAAGTGTCACACTATGTGACGGTTGTGTAATTATCCTTTTGACCGGAGTCTTCATGGCATCACGGTGTGGATTGTCATGCTTTGACACTATTGAGGTTTCCCCTAGCCACGGGATGATCATGCGGTAGTGATTGGGTATGATACTGAAGCATGCGGAGTATACATGATTGGTCGTCCGGGAATCGCGTATCCTATGATTGGGATCGAATATCCGAAATGGCCTTCTTATAAGGAATGTCTTACTCTCGTGAATCTTTGCAAAGTGGGAGTAAATGAGTTACTTCGAAAGAGCTTGATATCCAGATTATAAGATACGGTCGTTGATGTTTTGACACTCGACTAACGACCGTAGGGATATTATTACAGCGATAGGATTGTAAGTTACACGGTAACTGTTTCACATGAAAGGTAGTAGTCATTGCATTTGACTCTTCCGATGATTGGGGGTCACGGTGTGTTGCTAGACGTTATCCCGTGATCGTTAGGCATGGAGGGCATTTTCGTAATTTGCACTTTGTGTCTACGGCCAACATATTCGGAAGCCTATCGGGTCACACACATAATAACATCTAGCCGGATTAAAATGTGGTTATAGATGAACCAAATAAGGAAAGTTTATCTCGTACTATAAAGGTTATAGTGGTAAATTAATATGGTGGTATTTATTTCTTATGAATAAATTAAATACAAGATATTAATAATATTATGTTAATTAATTAAAGAATATTCCGGATGCCAAAATATTGGCTAAAGGTGGCGCAACATTAATGTGTATATGATACACTTGGATTGTGTAATTTAATTAATGGTATTACCATATATTAATATTAGATATTAATATTTATATATATATATGCACTCATACGTGACTTGCACATATGATGTGCATGTGCGCACCAAATGTATATACATGTATAGATTTATTTTGTGTAATATATATATATATATGTGATATATATATACACATGTGTAAATTGATTTATGGTAATAAAATAAAGATAGTCAATATTAGATATTGACAATATCTTGGAAATATTCAATATAAGATATTGACAATATCCTAGATTTATTTGATATGAGATATTATAATAAATGAGATAAATCAATCAATTATATTTTCCTTATTTTATTGGGAAAATGTTTTCTTCTTCTCCACAACTATTAGGTGCGCCCCTTACCCTATATATATGAGGGCTTGCCAAGCTCTTTTGTACATCATTCTTCCAAGAGCAATTGTTCTTGTGAAAATTGCAAGAACTCATAGTTCTTGTGTAAGAAAGAGGGGGCTTCCTATAGTGAGTTTGTGAGGGAGGAAAAAGTCCGGTCTAGCAACCGGAGTTTTCCAATAGCAATCCATGGTGGGATTCCGGCGGGCTGTTCGTGTGGACTAGCGGTAGAGGCCGAACACTTGGGCGGCTCCATGCTGAACTACTCTCCTTAGACGGTCAAAGCGTCGATCTTTTAGATCAACCAAGGTAACCACCGTCTACTATCTATTTGTTTATTGCTTAAACGAAGTCGATCTTGGGTCGATAGGAAATAAATTTTTGAATTCCGCTGCGTTCCCGCGTAGATTTCCTAACAGCATCAGCTAGCTGATATGCTCCTTCCCCGTGTACTTTGACTACTTTATAAAGGCCTTCCCAATTCGTATCAAGTTTGCCTTACGGACCTTGTCTTCTAACCTCATTCTTTTTGAGTATCAGATCTCCCTCTTTGAAGTATGATTTTTTAACTCGGGAGTTATAGTACTGGGAAATCTGTTGTTTATACTTGGCCATTCTGATAAAGGCCACATTCCGAGCTTCCTCCAAGTCGTCTTTTGAATACCTGAGCTCAGTTAATTGCTGTTCTTCAGAATAGAGCGCTGCTAGGGGTGACGGCAGGCCGATCTCTACCGGAATTACTGCCTCACACCCATATTCCAAACTGAACGGAGTTTCACCTATGGCTGAGTTTGGTGTTGTTCTATATGCCCACAAAATGTTGGGTTGGTGCTCGGCCCTGTTTTCTCCTTCTTCTAATCAAGGCGTTTCTTTAACCCTGTCTTGATTTGCATGTTGGGTCTGTTCGACCTGCCCATTAGCTTGGGGATGACCAACTAAGGTGAAGTGCTGAGTTAAGTGCAGCTCGACACACCACTCCTGAAAGGTTTTTTCCTCAAACAGAGTTCCTTTATCAGAGATCAATGCTTTCGGAATTCCATATCTGCATACTATGTTTTTCCATAGAAACTTATGGATCTGTTTCCCTTTGATTGTGATTAGTGGCTCGGCTTCGACCCTCTTGGTGAAGTAGTCCACTGCCACTATTAAAAATCTGATGTTGCCAGGAGCTCGGAGGAGTGGCCCCACTAAGTCTACCCCCATTGATCAAAGAGCCATGGGGAGACAAGAGTAATCATGTCCTGGGATGGTTGATGCGAAAGATTATCGTGTACCTGACACGATTTACACTTCTCAACCAGCTCTTTAGCGTCTTGAGACATCGTATGCCAGTAGTAGCTGAACAACCTGCATTTTCATGCTAAAGTTCGAGCTCCGGGGTGGTTTCCACAAATCCCTAAGTGTATTTCTTGAAGAAGGTAGTTTCCTTCCTCAGTTGTTGTACATCTCAGCCATGGAGCAATATACGACTTGCTATAGAGGATCTTTCGACTGAAGAATATCTTGCTGCTAAGAGCTTCATCTTTCGGGCCTGAATCTTGTCATAAGGTAGGATTCCATCTCTGAGGTAGGAGATAATAGGATCCATCCAAGTGTAGGCTTGTGTGATCGGCTGAACCATCTGCTGGTCGTAGATTCTTTCTTTGAGGTGTTCTACCAACACTTTTCTATCTGATATAAAGTTGGAAGCAAACTTTGACAGCGCATCTGCCCTTTTATTCTCAGCTTGAGGTATGCGGCCGACCTGGGCCTGTTGGAATTTTGACAGTAGTGACTGAGGAACAGTCAAATACTTCTTCATGGGTTCTTCATTTACTTCATATTCGCCATTTATATGGTTCACGATGAGCTGAGAATAACTGTGAACTTGCAACTTGTTTTCCCCAAGCTTTGCCAATAGTTTGAGCCCTGTAATTAAGGCCTCATACTCTAATTCATTATTTGTGGCTTGAAAGCCAAATCGTAGGGCATATGGAAATTATTCCCCTTTTGGACTGACGAGCAGGAGACCTGCACCTGCTCCCTCTTTGCTGGCTGCTCCATCCACATACAAATTCCATTTATTTTATTCTTGACTTGGATGATCGTCTTCTAGGTAAACAGCTATCCCTTCAGCCAAGAAGTCTGCTAAGGTTTGTACTTTGATCGCAGTTCAAGGATGGAAGTCGAGATCATACTCTGTCAGTTCTACGACCCACTTTGCTAACCTTCATGAGGTGTCAAGTCGTCATAATTTTTGCCGAAGAGGCTGATTGGTGATCACGGTAATTGGATGTGCCTGGAAGTAGGGCCTTAGTTTCCTAGAGGCATGAACCAACGCTAATGATAACTTTTCTGCATTTGAATATCTGACCTATACCTATGGTCCATGGAGTGCCTTACTCATAAAGAAAAATAGTACCTGGTGGGAATCTTGTTCTTTGACCAGAACAGCACTGAGTGCTTCTTCACATTCTGCTAAGTAAACATATAAGGTTTCTCCTTCCTGAGGAGCTGTCAAGGTTGGCAGCTCGCCCAAGTACAATTTCAGTTCTTCAAAAGCCTTATGGCTATCTTCATCCCAATGAAAAGGGCTCGTTCATCTTAGGATTTCTTCATGTGAGTCGTTGTACGTCTTTAATGTTCTTTGGTGGTTGCATCACTTTCAGAGCATCCACTTTATCGGGATTGGTCCTAATCCCATCTTTGGTTATCATGTATCCTAGGAATTTGCCTGATCTGACCCCAAATGTACATTTCTTGGGGTTAAGCTTCATCTGAGTCTGTCTCAACACATTTAATACCTCTCTAACATCCAATAGATATTGATCAAAAGACCTGCTCTTAATTAGGAGGTCATCCATATATACCTCCATACATTTCCCAATATGTTGGGTGAATATCTTATTCACAGTTCTCAGTAAATTGCTCCAGCGTTTTTCAGCCCAAAGGGCATAGTGAATAGAAGTACGTCCCAAACTCCGTAATAAATGAGGTTTTTTCTGCATCCTGAGGATCCATTGTGATACGATGGTATCCCTTATAAGCATCTAAAAACGCGAACATTTCATATCCTACCGTTGAATCGACAAGACGGTCAATCTTTGGTAAGGCGTAACAATCCTTGGGACAGGCTTTGTTAAGATCCGTGAAATCAGCACACATTCTTGAGCTTCCATCTGGTTTTTTGACTCGTATTGGATTTACCAACCATTACGGATGCCATACTTCTTTAATAATATTAGCTTGTAACAACTTGGTTACTTCCTTCTCAATAGCTAAGATTTGTTCGGAGGCGAAGTGCCTTTTCTTTTGCTGAACAGGCCTCATGTTTGGGTCTATGTTTAGCTTGTGCACGGCTAGCTCGGGGGATAAACCTGGCATGTCCTCTGTCTTCCACGCACAGACATCCATGAATTCCTTCAAGAGATTTACTAAAAATCCTTTATGGGTGGCTGGAATCCATGTCCCTACGTTAACAGTCGAGTCCACATGTTCGTCCTATAGACGAACAACCTCTGTCTGGTCTTCAGATGACCAGCTCTCCTCATCTTCTGGGAGTAACTCTTCGATGCTTACTTGTTGAACCATCATCTTTCCATTCACTATCGCAGTGTAACAGCTCCTGGCCGTTTCCATATCGCCTTTGATTTCCATGGATCCTTCCCCCATTGGGAACTTCATGCTAATATAAGCTGGTGATATTACAGCTCGAAGATCAATAAGTGATGGTCTTCCCATGATCATATTATATGCTGAGGGAGCTTTTACTACCACGTATCTCACCATCAGGGTCCTGCCCTTAGTGCTTTCTCCAAATGTAGTTGGAAGTTTGATCATGCCCAGTGGATGAACTAGGGGTCCAGCGAAGCCGAACAGAAAGGCTGAGACAGGGGTGAGGTCGGCATCTTTTAACTCCATAGCTCTAAAAACATTATACTAAAGGACATTAACGGCACTACCAGTGTCCACACGGATTCGCTTTGTCCGATTCTTGTTGATCACTGCTTCTATTACCAACCCTTCATTGTTGATCACCAAAGGAAGAGGGTCCTTAGGACCACAGGTTACCTCTCCTCACAGTTTTTGCCTTTTGTTGGATTGTGAAGGAGCAACAGACATGCCACTGCTCGTACCTTCCGCTCTGCTTATGTTGTTCGGCCCCCCTGAGATTGTATTGATCGTGTTTACTTGGTTGTTGTCCATCTGACCATCGAGGTTTGGTGAGTGGTCCATTCTTCTTCGAAACTCATCTCTATTATCTCGATCATTGTAGTTATTCCTGTGCTTAAACTCACGTCGGCCACGCGGTTCGGCCTGATGAGACCGATCTACGACCTCATCCAGCTTTCCTTCCATCATTGTCGCATTAATATCTCTCATCAAGTCTCGGCATTGCTCTAAGCCATGACCAATGTCTTTGTGATACTTACAAAACTTGTTGGGATTCATTTTCTCTTTAAGACCCCTCATCGGGGGTGGAACCCTTTCTATTCCCTTTCTCTCCGTGATTGCGAGAACCTGCTCGTGTGATCCCTTAGAGCTCCCTTCTTGCCTAGCCGATCTGAGACGGGCGCAGTTACCCGATCCCAAACTGACTTCCTCTTCTTTTCTGACTTATCTTGAGACTTGTTTCTCTTTCCTTCACTTCTTTCCATCTCTCTTTTTAATCTATTTGCTTCTTCCCTCTGGCAATGCTTGTAAGCCACATCTAGGAATTTTTCCATAGACTGAGGAAGTTTTCTGTTCAACTTGGCGTACAGCCGTCCCTCTCGCAGACCTGCCACGAAAGAGGCGACAAGCAGTCGATCATCTGTGTCCCGCACCTGCGTGCATTCCTCGTTAAAGCATTTGATGAAGTGAATGATGGTCTCATCTTGTCTTTGCTTCAAAGTGAGAAGATGAGTCTAATTTCTCTGAAACGGATGACGAACTTCTGAGTTAGAGCTCTAAAGTCGGAGATTGACCTGGGAGGAATCTTGTTGAACCATTCTCTAGCCCATCCTATGAGCAGCGCAGGGAAGGCCTTATACTTCATCTCATCTGAGGCATTGTACAGATTCATATGTGATATGTACTGATGCATATGATCATAAGGATCCTTAAATCCATCATAAAGTTCAATCTTGGGTATTTTGAAGCCTGTTGGTCGAGGATAGTTATCAATGTACTCAGTAAACGGCGACGCGCAAAGGAGCTCATCTGATCGTTGACCGAGCTAGGCATCCAATTCGGCCCTAGCAGTGTCGTTGGGCTACTGGTGAACGTTCTTCTTCTCCGTCTAAAACTAGATTCCACTACCTCCTATTTTTTATGAGTTCCCGGGGAGAGGGTCATCTCTGAATCTTCTGGGGTCTCTCCCCTTCAATGTTTCCTCAAATATAATTTTGAGGGTGTTATTATCCATGTTCTTTAGGGCTTCTACCAACGCCTGGTTGGCTGGATCTTGAAGTACCGGATCGGTTGATGAGTCTGGTCCTCGGCAGGGTTTGCACCTTTTTGAGCAGCCGTAGTCTGGCCTTACTGATGGGTGATAGCGGCAGTTCCACCTTGCTGAGTTGGATCCGCTGGATCCTAAGTACCTTTCTTGCTTGTGTTCTTAGCCATGATCAACAAAAACGAGATTCAAGGATTTCTTGATCGATTTGTCCAGGAAGGAGATCCTCCTTCAAACGCCAATTGACGATGCTGGATCTCGTCTAATATTAATCCAGGCCGAATTCCTCCTTGTGACAATGATCCAAGATCCCAAATTGATAATTAGATTAATCGGGGGTGGTTTTAGTGTATTTTTAGACTGAGCTCGTGAGTGATGTCTCTCGAGTTGCCTACGTATCCAATGACTGTATTGGAATCAAGTCTTTCGTAGTTCCTTAGTGTTGTTTATATAGGGGCGTCTCGCCCTATTTCTTGTCTTGCAAGCATTCGGATTATTATTTATTCCCTAAGGATAAATACACTCAAATCCCCATAATTTAGAGATAATTATGGACATATTTAAATGTCAGGATCAGTGTCATTATGCCTCAAGATTATTTCCTTATTTGTCCTTAACCACTCAGCACATGGGCTAACAGCCGGGGTTTCTCTGTACGTCCTGCGTCGAGCCCCCAAGGCCACTATAGCCGATATGGGGTAGCTCCTCTCTACCAGGCCTTGGCCGACCTGTGGTGGCTGGTGGAGGAGTTCCTGCCGATCTTCCACCTGCGGTTAGAGACCTAACCTTGGGCGTGTCTCTTGGGCTTCTGGCCCTTAAGGCCCATTTTTAGAGGCCGTTCATTTATTATATGCTTATAAAGGATGATACGTGGCGTAGCTCGGGTCGGCCCTGATCGTTCATCCTAAGTGAAGGTATTCTCTCTTTATATATTTACACTTGCGGAGCTTGTGATGTAGTGACCAAATAAATAGATTTCTTATTAGAGTTTTATGTTAGCAGTTGACGATTTCTCTTTTGGGAATCGTAATTCGAGGTTTTTAATCCTCTGTTCTTGGTCATTGATGTTTTAGTAGTCTGTTTAGTACATGTATACATGCCTACTATGTTTAGTACGAAGATTTCCATATCATTGGTCAATGCTTTTAGCCGTACATTCCAAGTTCATCACCAGAGGTTTTTCTTTTCAATTTTTTTCTTCAAGGAATCATAGAGGTGATTTTGTCGAAAACTTTTCGGTTTCGAATTGTTAGTTAATATGAGTACTGAGGGCTAATAACGGAAGTTCACATGTCTGATTAAACTTGCATCATAGTAATCTCATTTCTGTGAACCTTTTCTGTTGCAAACATGTATATATGTATATCTGGAAGGATCAAATGATTCGACGTTTGGGTTTACTAGCATGCTAGTATGAATGTTTATCTTTATTTTAAGAAGGGTAGTGGGATTGAATGCTAGAAGTTGCAGCCTGTATACACATCTGACGATGTTGGAAATCGTCGATTATGTAATCCGTTTCTGAAATACTCTGGAACGATTTATCAAGAACCTTTAACAATGGAAATGATGAGTGTGATAAGATTTAGACTGAGCTTGAGAGTTATCTTCTCTCAAGTTGCCTACGTATCCAATGTATGCGATTGGAATCAAGTCTTTCGTAGTTCCTTAGGGTTGGTTTTATATGGAGGTGTCTCGCCCCTTTTCTTGTTGGACAAGTCTAGGATTCTTAAACCCTAAGGATTATTACGTGTCAATCTTTTTTATAAGAGATAATTACGACCGTATTTAAATTATAAGGTCCGTGTCCTATAATCCAGGGATTCCTCCCATCGTTATCCGATTATATAGGTACGTGCTTGAATTTCCCTTATGAGGAAAAGCCCTGACGTCCTACGTCATACTCCTCAGATCGTCTCGAGCAAGGCTACCCGACCTCCCATCATGACCGAGCTGATCTGCGGTGGTCAGGTCGGAACTGAGATCGACCTCCCACTTGGGGTAAGGTTTAATTAGCATGGGCCTCTGGCCCCAATATTCTTCCATGTATTTATTACAAGGCCACTCTTTGAGTGACACGTGGCGAGGTCTACTCTGGTCATCATCATAAGCCCCCCAGGTCTGACCAGACCCCGTTAGGGTCGGGTAGACCTGACCTAGAAATGATGCAGCTCCGTTTTCTCACAGAGTCAAGGTTGGCCTTGCCACGTGGCCGCGTTGTTGCCATTAGTTTGTTATGACAGGCACAGAAACGAAGTGTTTCTTTACACGCTATAATGATGTTTGGTTTTCCCAATACCACTTTTTGGGGTTTATAACCCCTAAATCGTGTCACGTCTCTTCAGACGTTACGCAAATTCCTTAAAACCCGACATTGAAGCTGCCGGTTGCCATTCCAACTTTCAAATTCCTTGAGTCAAGTAAGCTTCTTGTGCTTTCTTCTTTTAATTTATTTTATATTTGATGAGTGAGGCAACTATCCTCACTGATAGTTCCAATGAGGCTTTGTTTGAATCTGAATCAGAAAACGAAAACTCATCCTCTAGGGTTAATTCCGGGAACCCCGTTCTTCCACCGGTCGAAAACTCTGCTCCTAAACCTTTGATCAATTGCCGAGGCTTCAAACATTTAGTTTTAGCCCCCCGGTATGATCCCTCCTATACCGATCCTCCACGCTCCTCTGGTACTTCCAAATTTGTCTTGACCTTGAAAGCACACATGGCCTTAAAATCCCAAGCCGCCTGCCACGGTATTGATACCAAATTAACCAAAAGGGACGTGACTTCCCTCTGCAAGAAGTACAACCTGGAAAACCCATTGTTTAAACCCACAGTTCTTGGTCCCGGGGTCTATGCCTACCAAGCTCCGGCCGGCTGCTGTGCCGTTTACAAGGAACAACTGCTCTGTGGCCTAAGGTTTCCCATTTGGCCTGCCCTATTGGCCGTCTTAGCACATTACGGACTGGGTCTAGCCCAAATTGTTCCGAATGAGATAAGGGCGATAATGGGTTTCGCTATTTGGTGCCGGTGCGCCTGCATCCCTTTCACTGTTCAAGCATTTCGACTCTTCTACCAATGCAAATAGGTGCCGATCAAGCTGGGTACTACTGCTTTCCACGGCGAGGAGACCTCTACAAAGAGATCCAGTTCACCAAGAAAGGGGAAACTTCTTACAAGGGATGGAAATCCCGATTTTTCTTCATTTGCCCTGAGGTGGAAACCAACCTGGGTAGGTGGAACACAGCCGACCTGGGTAGCGATCCTCGACCCACAGACGTAGAAAAGAAGCTGATAGACGATATCCGGAAAAGTGGTATCTATGTCGGTGCGAAGAAATTTTCCTCTGAGCTGATTGAATCGTCCCGACTGCCGACTGTTGGGCCTGACCCTTATAGGGAATTAACCAAGGCAGAGTATAGAACTCGTAGGACCTTTATTTTTGCTGTGTTTTTTGTTGTCGATTTTATGAAACGCTTGTACTAATTTTCATGTGCCTTCATTTTGACAGTGTCGTCTTTTGCTGAGTTGGTCGCCGATGTCGATGAGGAGGAGGTGGTTCCTGTTGATGCCCATCTTGAACAGGATTCTGAGAGTACCGACCTGGGTGCAACTCGATCAGCCGGGAACATACTGAATCCAAAGGGGATTAGGATCCTATCTAAACTTCCCGAGGATGCTCCGGCTTCTTCTTCCCGGGCCATTCCATTGGAGGTGGAGGATGTTGAGGAAGAAGAGGAAGGGAAAGAGGAGTTTCGGCTTCGAAAGAGGAAGCAAAAAGTGATTGCTGACACCCCGCGGAGGGGTAAATCAAAGAAAAAGAAGACCGTCCACCGTCCTGTCGAGGAGATTGAAGAGGTTGATCCGGAGGATGAGCCGCCAGTGGGCCAGGGGCGTCTAGCCGAGCTGTCTGACCAGGATCTAGCTGTTGTGGTAAGTTGTCCTTTGGTGCCCTGGCCTTATATGCCATGTACATTTATTCTTTATCTAATTGGTTAACCTTTTCAGGAGGCCCAAATTGGTCAGGAATTTTTGCACAGACTCGCTGAGTCGTCGGCCACCAAAGAGGCTCAAAAGAAGATCATTGAGGAGCTGCAAGCGAGCCGGGAGAGGTATAATGAGTCTTCCCAGGCTAAGGACGATGATATAAAGGCCTTAAAGAAATAGCTCGAGGAGGTCAAGACTCGATGTACAGCGGAACTTCAAGCCGCCTTCGACAAATACACTGCCGAGAACTCTGAGCTGGGGCAGGCTTTGGTTAAGGTGAAAGGGATGCTCTGGAAGCCTCCATCCCTGCTCGGGTCCACCAGGCTGTACACGAGTATAAGTCTTCTGACCACCTTGCTCAAGCTCTGAAGGCTTTACTGAACCCATTCATGCAGCATGGCTACACTCTTGGGGTTGATGAGGCGAATTAGCAATGTGCCGAGCTAGTCTTCTCCCAGCTTCCATATTATAAAAGCATGTACAAGGTGGGTGCAGGCCAGATCAACGACGACCGCCTAAGAGAGTTTAAGGAAGGAGAGTACATCGGGGCCAAGTATGCTAAACGCCGACCTGCCCTTCGAAGCACTGAGCCCATTCCTTCTTTGACGGAGCAAAACCCTGATGGCCAGAATTGATTTCTCTTCTTTGTGCTGTTAAAATACATTTCATTTATCTGAATTTTTGAAAAACTTGTATGTTTTCTGGATGTTAGTGGTACTCTGCTCATAGTACTTTTATTTCTTTTTGAAATTGATTTTGGTATTCAGCACTTTTTTCTTTTTTTGAATTGAATTTGGGATTGAGGACTTACCTGGCACCCCGTATGTTCCCTCGGTATGGCGTACCTTGCTTAATGCAATGGATGGTATACTTGTTTTGATTTAGCTATGTGCTTTGCTTGGTTGCTGTTGTAAAATTCTTTCTGAGTATGCAATGTATGCAATCTTTCTAAGTATGACATGCAGTACTAAGTTAAAATTTTGCCTCCCCGGCAGACTCGGGAAGTTTGTGGAATTCAAACTTTATGAGTATGTCATGCAGTACTCAGTTAAAATTTGGCATGACCTGTAGACTCGGGAAGTTTGTGGAATTCAAACTTTCTGAGTATGTCATGCAGTACTCAGTTAAAATTTGGCCTAACCTGCAGACTCGGAAAGTTTTTGGAATTCAAACTTTCTGAGTATGACATGCAGTACTCGGTTAAAATTTGGCCTGACCTACAGACTCAGGAAGTTTGTGGAATTCAAACTTTCTGAGTATGTCATGCAGTACTCGGTTAAAATTTTGCCTACCATACTCGGTTAAAATTTTGCGCGTACTCGGGAAGTTTTTGGAATTCAAACTTTCTGAGTATGTCATGCAGTACTCAGTTAAAATGATTTTCCCTTATAAAGGGTGATAACTTAACAATATAATACTCGTAAAAAAAGAAAAATTTTATTAAAATTTGCAGTGATGTTTGGTTATATCATTTATTGAAAATAAAAGACTGAATTAAAAATTAAGGAAAGCAAGTATGGCACCTGTCCTAGACATAAAATTTCCTGAGATTGTTGGCATTCGAACTATGAGGTATGGTTCTACCTCTTGCATCGACTAGCTGGTATGAGCCCTTTCCATTAACTTTGACCACCCGGCAGGGGCCTTCCCAGTTTGGGTCGAGCTTGCCCGAGGACCCTGCTTGCTGACCTCATTCCAACTGCGAGGTATGGTTCTACCTCTTGCATCGGCTACCTGGTATGAGCCCTTTCCATGAACTTTGACCATCCGGTAGGGGCCTTCCCAGTTTGGGTCGAGCTTGCCCTGAGGACCCTGCCTGCTGACCTCATTCTTTCGCACTATCAAGTCTCCTTCCTTGAAGTAGGAGTGTCTGACTTTTGAGTTATAATACTGAGCTATCCTCTGTTTATATTTAGCCATTTGGATGTAGGCCACTTCTCTAGCCTCTTCCAAGTCATCTTTGGCCTGTATGAGCTCACTGTCTTGATCTGACTGGGTATGGAGCTCAGTCCTTAGAGGGGGAAGTCCGATTTCCGTGGTGATAAATTCTTCACATCCATAAGCTAAGGAAAAAGGTGCTTCACCGGTTGCTGAGTTTGGCGTAGTCTTGTACGCCCAAAGTATGTTGGGTAAGTGATCAACCCAATTATATCCCTCTTCTTCTAGTCTCTTCTTTAAACCAAACTTGACATGTCTGTTTGTCTATTCAACTTGGCCATTATCCTGTGGGTGTCCGACAGAAGTAAAGTGTTGGGTAATACCCAGCTCGGCGCACCATGTTCTGACTGTCCTGTCTTCAAACTGCGTTCCGTTGTCCGAGATTAGGATCTTAGGTATTCCATATCTACAGACCACGCTTTTCCATAGAAATTTTTGAATGGCCCTGCCTGTGATGGTAGTTAGAGCCTTGCCCTCTACCCATTTAGTGAAATAATTGACAGCCACAACGAGGAACTTCAGGTTGTCGGGTGCTCGAGGAAGAGGTCCGACTAGGTCTACCACCAATTGATAGAAGGGCCATGGAGAGACAATAGGAACCATTTCTTGCGAGGGTTGATGAGTCAAATTTTCACGGACCTGGCACGACTTACACTTTATTACTAATTTTACTGCATCTGCATGATTGGTGGGCCAATAGTACCCGAATAATCGACACTTTCTTGCCAGGGTCCGTGCACCGGCATGATTTCCATAGATGCCTAGATGGATTTCTCTAAGGAGATAATTTCCCTCTTCTTTTGAAGCGCATCTGAGCATGTAAAAGATCGTATGTATGGAATTTCATTGAAAAGGGAATATCCGCTTGCCAGAAGCTTCATCTTCCTGGCCTGGGACTTATCAGCCGGTAGAATGCCATGTTTGAGATAGGACACAATGGGGTCCATCCATGTAGCTTGCTGACTGACTGGCTGCACTTCACTCAGGATGTAGCTACGTTCAGCTAGCTGTTCTACCAGGACATTTTTATCTGAGAAAAAGTTGGAGGCCAGCTTGGAGAGGGCGTCAGCTTTCTTATTCTGAGATCGAGAGACCTGCTTGATCTGGACTGACTGAAAGTTCTTATGTAAGGCTTGGGCCACTACCAAATATTTCTTCATTGGTTCCTCCTTCGCTTCATACTCCCTTTTGACATGATTGACCACCAGTTGTGAGTCACTGAATACTTGTAGGTTGGCAGCACCGAGCTTGCTGTCTAGCTGGTGTCCTGTAATCAGAGCTTTATACTCTGCTTTATTATTGGTAGCTTTGAACTGAAAGCGTAGTGCGTAGGGGAATTATTCTCCTTTTGGACTTATGAGTAGGAGGCCTGCCCCCTCTTTTCCAGCTGCCCCATCCACGTACGGGGTCCAAAGCTCGGTTTGTCCGACTGGGTGACCTTTCTCGATATCTACTGAAATCCCTTCAGCTAAAAAGTCTGTTAAGGCCTGAGCCTTTATAGTGGTTCGGGGTTGGAAGTCCAAATCATACTCGGCAAGCTCTATGACCCACTTGGCTAGTCTTCCAGAGGTGTCTGGTAGAGTTAATATCTGTCGTAGAGGCTGATATGTTACCACTGTTATTGGGTGTGCTTGAAAATATGGCCTCAACTTTCTTGAAGCATGTACCAAAGCCAAAGCTAGTTTCTGCGTTAGTGTACACGACTTCGGTCCATGTAAAGCCACAACACATAGAACATTGGTCTCGAACAACCGTCATCTTCTCTTCTCGATCAGGACCGTGCTGACTACTTCTTCCACGATTGCTAAGTATATTAACAAAGTTTCTCCTTCCTGACGAGATGTCAGTGTCGGTAACTCGGCTAAGTAAGCCATAAGATCCTCGAATGCTTTTTGGCTGTCCTCATTCCACTGGAAAGGACTGGTTATCCTGAGGTCCTGGAAGAATGGTAGGGCACGCTGTGCCAATCTGGACATGAACCTATTCAGGGCAGCCATACGCCCTGTCAGTCTTTGTACTTCTTTGACGTTCCTTGGAGGTGTCATTGATCTTAATGCCATGATCTTGTCGGGGTTTACTTTGATGCCTTCCTTAGAGATCATGTACCCCGGGAACTTACCCGACCTGACTCTAAAAGTACACTTTTTGGGGTTGAGCTTCATCCGAGTATGTCTGAGCACGCAGAACACTTCCCTGACGTCTATCATGTATGATCAATTGACCTTCTCTTGATCAAGAGGTCGTCCACATAGACCTCCATACATCTTCCAATATGTCTTCTAAAGATCCTATTCACTGCTCTCTGATAAGTGGCTCCGGAATTCTTGAGCCTGAATGGCATGGTGACATAGTAGAAAGTACCCAGCTCGGTGATGAAGGCAGTCTTTTCTGCATCCTCAGGGTCCATGGCTATCTGATGGTATCCCTTATATGTATCTAAAAATGCAAAGATTTCAAAGCCCACAATTGAATCAACTAACCTGTCAATCTTAAGGAGTGGCTAACAGTCCTTAGGACAAGCTTTATTCAAGTCGGTGAAGTCCACGCACATTCGCCAGCTTCCATCTGGCTTCTTCACCAATACTGGGTTGGCTAGCCAGCTCGGGTACACCACTTCCCTTATGATATTTGTCTGGAGGATTTTTTCTACCTCCTTCTGAATGGCCTCCATTCTTTCCTTGGTAAATTGTCTTTTCTTTTGCCGGAGTGGCTTCCTGCTTGGGTCGACATGAAGTTTGTGGAGGGCCAGCTCGGGTGACAAGCCTGGCATGTCTTCAGTATTCCATGCAAATACGTCCCTAAACTCTTTTAATACTTTGACGAGTTCTTCATTTTGTTGTTCTGGGATCCATGATCCTACACTCACAATTAACTCCTTGTGATCTTCCCATAAGCTCACTATTTCGATTTTGTCCTCTGAGGACCAGCTCTCTTCCTCTTCTGGGAGTAGTTCTTCAACAGAGACATGTTGCACCATTACCTTTCTATTAACAGTGGCCGTGTAACAGCTCCTGGCTGTTTCCAAGTCACCTTTGATTTCCACTGAACCCTGACTTGTTGGAAACTTCATACTGATGTGGGCGGTGGAGATTACAGCTCGTAAATCTGTCAGTGCAGGTCTTCCCATAATAACATTGTAGGCTGAGGGTGCTTTGACTACAACATTTAGTGAAATAATCGACTGCCACGACGAGAAACGTCAGATTTTTGGGAGCTCGAGAAAGAGGTCCGACCAGGTCTACCCTCCATTGATAGAAGGGCCAGAGAGAGACTATAGGAACCATTTCTTGTGAGGGTTGATGAGTCAAGTTTTCAAGGACCTGGCACGACTGACACTTCATTACTAGCTCAACTGCATCTGCATGCATGGTGGACAATTAGTACCCGAATAATCGACACTTTCTTGCCAGGGTCCGTGCACCGGCATGATTTTCACAGATGTCCAGATGGATTTCTCTAAGGAGATAATTTCCTTCTTCCTTTGAGGCACATCTGAGCCAAGGCGATGTAAAAGATCATATGTATAAAATTTCATTAAAAAGGGAATACCTGCTTGCCAGAAGCTTCATCTTCCTGGCCTAGGACATATCAGCCGGTAGAATGCCATGTTTGAGATAGGACACTATGGGGTCCATCCATGTAGCCTGTTGACTGACTGGCTGCACATCACTCAGGACGTAGCTACGTTCAGCTAGTTGTTCTACCAGGACTTTTTTATTTGAGAAAAAGTTGGAGGCCAGCTTGGAGAGGGCGTCAACTTTCTTATTATGAGATCGAGAGACCTGCTCGATCTAGACTGACAGAAAGTTCTTAAGTAAGGCTTGGTCCACTGCCAAATATTTCTTCATTGGTTCCTCCTTCACTTCATACTCCCCTTTGACATGATTGACCACCAGTTTTGAGTCACTGAATACTTGTAGGTTGGCAACACCGAGCTTGCTGGCTAGCCGGAGTCCTGTAATCAGAGCTTCATACTCTGCTTCATTATTGGTAGCTTTGAACTGAAAGCGTAGTGCGTAGGGGAACTCTTCTCCTTTTGGACTTATGAACAGGAGGCCTGCCCCTGCCCCCTCTTTTCCGGCTGCCCCATCCACGTACAGGGTCCAAAGCTCGGTTTGTCCGACTGGGTGACCTTTCTCGATATCCAATAAAATCCATTCAGCTAAAAAGACTGCTAAGGCCTGAGCCTTTATAGCGGTTCGGGGTTGGAAGTCCAAATCATACTCGGCAAGCTCTATGACCCACTTGGCTAGACTTCCAGAGGTGTCTGGTCGAGTTAATATATGTCTTAGAGGCTGATCTGTTACCATAGTTATTGGGTGTGATTGAAAATATGGCCTCAGCTTTCTTGAAGCATGTACCAAAGCCAAAGCTAGTTTCTCTGCGTTAGTGTACCTGACTTCTGGTCCATGTAAAGCCACAACTTACATAGAACAACTTTGTCTCGAACGCAGCTTGTCCTCTTCTTTGATCAGGACCGCGCTGACTGCTTCTTCCACAACTACTAAGTATATTAACAAAGTTTCTCCTTCCTGAGAAGATGTCAGTGTCGGCAACTCGGGTAAGTAAGCCTTAAGATCCTCGAATGTTTTTTGGCTGTTCTCATTCCACTGGAAAGGACTGGTTTCCTGAGGACCTTGAAGAATGGTAGGGCACGATGTGCCAATCTGGACAGGAACCTATTCAGGGCAGCCATACGCCCTGTCAGTCTTTGTACTTCTTAGACGTTCCTTGGAGGTGGCATTGACCTTAATGCCATGATCTTGTCGGGGTTTGCTTTGATGCCTTCCTTAGAGATCATGTACCTCAGGAACTTACCCGACCTGACCCTAAAAGTACACTTTTAGGGTTGAGCTTCATCCGAGTCTGTCTGAGCACGCTGAATACTTCATTGACATCTATCATGTATTGATCAAGGGACCTGCTCTTGATCAAGAGGTCGTCCACATAGACCTCCATACATCTTTCAATCTATTTTTCAAAGATCTTATTCACTGCTCTCTGATAAGTGGCTCCGGCATTCTTGAGCCCGAATGGCATGGTGACATAGCAGAATGTACCCAGCTCGGTGATGAAGGTAGTCTTTTCTGCATCCTCGGGGTCCATGGCTATCTGATGGTATCCCTTGTACGCATCTAAAATGCAAAGATTTCAAAGCCCACATTTGAATCAACTAACATGTCAATCTTAGGGAGTGGGTAACAGTCCTTAGGACAAGATTTATTCAAGTCAGTGAAGTCCACGCACATTCGCCAGCTTCCATCTGGCTTCTTCACCAATACTGGGTTGGCTAGCCAGCTCAGGTACACCACTTCCCTTATGATATTTGCCTGGAGGAGTTTTTCTACCTCCTTCTGAATGGCCTCAATTCTTTCCTTGGAAAATTATCTTTTCTTTTTCCGGACTGGCTTCCTGCTCAGGTCGACGTGAAGTCTGTTAAGGGCCAGCTCGGGTGACAAGCCTGGCATGTCTTCAGTCTTCCATGCGAATATGTCCCTAAACTCTTTTAATACTTTAACAAGTTCTTCTTTTTGCTATTCTGGGATCCATGATCCCACACTCACAGTCAACTCCTTGTGATCTTCCCCTAAGCTCACTGTTTCGATTTTGTCTTCTAAGGACCAGCTCTCTTCCTCTTCTGGGAGTAGTTCTTCAACAGAGACTTGTTGCACCATTATCTTTCTATTAACAGTGGCCGTGTAACAGCTCCTGGCTGTTTCCAAGTCACCTTTGATTTCCACTGAACCCTGACTTATGTTAGGAAATCTACGCGGGAACGCAGCGGAATTTAAAATTTTATTTCCTCTGAACCAGGATCGACTTCGTTTAAGCAATAAACAAACGAGTTAGTAGACGGTGGTTACCTTGGTTGATCAAAAAGATCGACGCTTTGACCGTCTAAGGAGAGTAGTTCTGCACAGAGCCGCCCAAGTGTTCGGCCTCTACCGCTAGTCCACACGAACAGCCCGCCGGAATCCCATCATGGATTGCTATTAGAAAACTCCGGTTGCTAGACCGGCCCTTTTCCCCTCTCTCCAACTCTATATAGGATGCTCTCTAGAGTTGAGCTTTATAACAATAAGTACCCTATTTTTACTGATGTCGATCCTTCAACCTTACCTTATCCTCCACGCAAACCTAAGCCTAAGTTTGATGACAAGAGGTATAAGAAGTTCATTGATATCTTTAGAAAGTTACACATCAATATACCTCTAGTTGAAGCACTTGTTTGAGATGCTGAGTACACCAAGTTCTTAAAAGAAGTTTGTATCTACTAAGAGGAAACTCTTAGATTTAGAAACCATTTGTCTAAATGAGGAGTGCTCATCCATCCTTCAACATAAGTTACCTGCTAAATGCAAGGATCCGGGAAGTTTTCTCATTCCCTGCACCATAGGTAACGTATGTTTGAACAAAGCTTTGTGTGATCTAGGAGCGAGCGTAAATCTGATGCCTCTATCCATTTTTCAAAAGCTAGGTATGAAAGACCTTAAAAAGACTTCAATTACTTTGCAATTAGCTGATCGTTCAGTTAAGGGACCCTGTGGAGTGGTTGAAGATGTGCTAGTAAGAGTTGAGAAATTTGTGTTCCTTATCGACTTTGTTGTGCTGGATATGGAAGCTAACTACGAAGTGCCCCTAATCTTAGGAAGACCTTTTATGGCCACTAGTAGGACGCTTATCGATGTTTACAAAGGAGAGTTAGTGTTAAGAGTTAATGGGGATGAAATAGCATTCAACGTGCTTGACACTATGAAGACACCTGATGATGAAGAGGATGCATGTTTCATGTTGGATTCTGTGACAAGCTTGTCAATGACTTCCAACAATATGAGGATATTAAAGATTTCCTCAAGGCTACCCTTGAGTTAGAGGATGAAGTGCCATATGAAAAGAGCGAGGAAGAAAAAGTGATATGGCCTGGATGTAGTAGAGGAACCCCTAGACATATCGAGGAGATGAAGTCTACCGAGGTTGAAAAGTACTACCATAGACCGACTTGGCATAAGTTCCTTGAACTTAAACTGACCGGACAAAAGTTAAAGACCTCATTAGAAGAACCACCTACCAATCTAAAACTGAAGCCTGTGCCTGCACATTTGAAGTATGTATTTCTTCAAGATGAGACCTTGCCGCTTATCATCTCTTCTGCCTTGACTGAAATACAAGAGGAAAACCTTATGAGAGTGTTGAGAGAGTATCGCGGAGCATTTGGATGGACTATAGCTGACATCAAAGGCATTAGCCCTAGTGTTTGCATGCATAAAATCTCCGTCGATCCTACGAAGAAAGCGGTTGTACAACCCCAAAGAAGGTTGACTCCACAATTAAAGGACGTGGTAAGGGATGAAATCAATAAGATGTTAGAAATGGGAATCATCTTCCCTATTTCTGATAGTGAATGGGTTAGCCCGATCCACGTAGTTCCGAAGAAGGGAGGTTTTACGGTGCAAGCTAATGAGTTAAATGAATTGATTCCTGTTAGGCTCATTACTGGTCATAGAGTGTGCATTGACTTCGAAGCGAATGATGCTACTCGTAAGGATCACTTCCCTCTCCCCTTCATTGATCAAATGCTCGAGAGACTGAGCGGCCATGCGTTTTATTGTTTCCTTGACGGTTACTCAGGGTATTATCAAATTCATATCTCACCCAAGGATCGTGAGAAGACCACTTTTACATGTCCTTATGGAACCTTTGCTTATAATAGAATGCCCTTTGGTTTGTGCAACGCACCAGCAACGTTTCAAAGATGCATGATTTCTCTGTTTGCTGATATGGTTGAAGATTTCCTAGAGATCTTTATGGATGATTTCTCCGTATTTGGAGATGATTTCGATTCATGTCTCACGCATCGGCAAGAGTGTTGAAGAGATGCGAGGAGATGAATCTGGTGCTTAACTGGGAGAAATGTCATCTTATGGTTACTTAGGGTATAGTACTTGGCCACCGTATTTCAAAGAACGGTATAGAGGTGGATAGAGCAAAACTTGAGGTGATTGAAAAACTGCCTCCACCAACCAATCTTAAGACATTGCGAGGTTTTCTTGGCCACGCAGGATTCTATCGCCGGTTTGTGAAGGACTTTTCCTTAATCTCTCGACCTCTTACCGAATTATTAGCCAAGGATGTGCTGTTTGTGTTTACTAGTGAGTGCATGAAAGCTTTCAATAAGTTAAAGAGCATGCTTATTACGCACCCGTTCGATTGCGCCTGATTGGAATCTACCCTTTGAGTTGATGTGCGATGCAAGCGATACAGCTGTAGGTGCTGCCTTAGGACAAAGGAAAGACAAGATCTTTAGGCCAATCTACTATGCTAGTCGAACTTTAAATATTGCTCAAAGGAATTATGCGACTACTGAGAAAGAGCTTCTAGCTGTTATCTTTGCTTTCGACAAATTTCGATCTTATCTAGTAGGATCTAAAGTCACTGTTTGGACTGACCATGCGGCCTTGAAGTATCTTTTAGCCAAACAAGATTCCAAACCAAGGTTGTTGAGATGGATTCTACTATTGCAAGAATTTGATGTAGAAATCCGTGATAAGAAAGAATCTGAGAATTTGGTTGCATATCATCTTTCCCGTCTCCAAATAGAGGATAATGAGCCAATGACCGAGATTGGAGAAACATTTCCTTATGAACAATTATTCTCCATCACGGCCATACATGGAAAGGATGATTGCGCTGCAGTATCTTCGCGTGTTGAGGTTGTGAAGGAGAATAAACAGCCATGGTTTAAAGACTTTGTGAATTATCTATCCGCGAAATACTTGCCACCAAATCTCAACCCACAAGAAAGAAAGAAATTCTTTAAAGATCTTAGGCACTATTTTTGGGAAGAGCCCTATCTTTTTAAGCTAGGATCCGACAATGTCTTTAGGAGGTGTGTGCCGGAAGAAGAGATGTATGATATCCTTAGACATTGCCATGCTTATGAGGCCGGAGGACATTATGGAGGAGACAAGACTGCTGCGAAAGTTCTCCAATGTGGTTTTTACTGGCCTACCTTGTTCAAAGATGCGCATCAATATGCTAGATCTTGTCATTCTTGCCAAATGACGGGAAATATCTCGAGAAGAAATGAAATGCCACTGAAGAATATCCTAGAGGTGGAACTCTTTGATGTTTGGGGTATTGATTTTGTGGGACCTTTTACTTCGTCTTTGTCCAACCGCTATATCTTAGTGGCAGTCGACTACGTGTCCAAATGGGTTGAGGCCATTGCTTCACCTACTAACGATGCGAAGGTTGTACTGAAGTTCTTAAAGAAAAATATCTTTACACGGTTTGGAACCCCTCGTGCCATTATTAGTGATAATGGAAGCCATTTCTGTAATAGGCCATTTGAAAAGTTGATGATTAAGTACGGGGTTAGGCACAAGTTAGCTACTGCTTATCACCCTCAAACAAGTGGACAAGTTGAGGTTACAAATCGAGAAATAAAGCGCATTTTGTAGAAAACTATGAATACGACTAGGAAGGATTGGTCGTTGCGATTAGATGATGCTTTATGGGCTTATAGGACTGCTTATAAGACGACTATTGGTATGTCCCCTTATAAGATTGTTTTTGGTAAAGCATGTCATCTACCGGTTGATCTTGAACACCGTGCCATGTGGGCCACGCGTATGTTGAATTTTGATGAGAGTTTAGCTGGAGAAAGAAGGTTGTTAGAGTTGACTCGCCTAGAGGAGTTTCGTCTGGAAGCTTATGAGAATGCTAAAATATTTAAGGAGCGCACAAAGAGATTTCATGATAAAAAGATATTGGACCGCACTTTTAAGGAAGGCGATCTGGTTCTTCTTTACAATTCGCGCTTGAGACTCTTTCCTGGCAAGTTAAAATCACGATGGTATGGCCCTTATAGAGTGAGTAAGGTTTTCCCTTCTGGAGCTGTTGAATTGTTGAACCTTAAAGACCAATCCACTTTTGTGGTCAATGCACACCGTGTGAAACATTACATGGGTCTTGGTCAAGGTAAAGAGGAGGAAGTCTTCACTCTTGAAGATCCCACTTATACTTAAACCATCGTTGAGTTGAGTCGAGCTGGCGACTATAAACTCAGAACTATTTCTTAAAGACTATCTTTTGTTTTGTTTTGTTTGAATAAAGTAGCATGCGACTGTTAAGGTTTTTTTCATCTCGCCATGTTCCGATTCTAAGTTCGGAATAAACGAGGTTTTTTCCTTGATAGCCGACATGTGAGTTTTGAAGTTTTAACTCTTTGGTTTTCCGTGTCATTGGTTGTATGAAATAAAGTGGCTTAAATTGTTTTTGGATATTTTATATCTAATTACTGCCACATTATTTTATAACTTCCGTTGACATGTTATTAACGGTTTCGTGGAGTTTCTGTTTGGTTTGCTTAAACAGGTTTTCGATTGCTTCTCCACGACGTGCTTGGTCTACAACTGCATTCTGCATCTGCTTGAGAGCCGTTTCCAGAGCTAAGTCTTTTTCTTAAATTCTCCTTTTTCTTTGTCATTGGGGACAATGCCAAGTTTAAGTGGGGGGTAGGAGACTTAGCCATGATGTGTTATAATTGAAAATTTTGGATGAAACGGTGAAAAATGTGAAAAATCAAAAATTTTGAACAAATTCCAAATTTATTATCTCGTACCCTTAGAATTGTGAGTCCTTATACATAGGATTGATAGGGAAGTGAACCAAGTTGCATGATTACGTGATCACTTTATACTTATGTGAATGTAAACTTAAGGATGTTCATGCCAACTAGTGCAAGTAGTTATTTATTATTTGCTTACTCAATTTGAATCGATGGATTCCGCACAAAGTATAATAACTAAGAAGAATTATGTGTACATTGCATAGATGATTGGTTATGCAGACCTAGAGTCGATATTTATCTGCTGATGTATTCTTATCTTCTAGCCATCAAAGCGGAGTAATAAGCTTGAGAATTATCTGTGTTTTGACAATGAGTTAAACACTGGGCTTGTAGTAACATTACCAAAGTAGCTTCGCGCTTGTGGTAATATTCAATGCTTCCACTAATCCGTGAAAGAGGTGTAAAGCTTGAAACTACGGAAATGCGAAAAGAAATTCAAATTTTTAAGAGGCTTGAGTAATTTTCTCGGTCTCCAAGTCCAAAAACCTTATGGATGACGCTCTTGCTTATTGCACCATGTCTTTACCCATTGCGAGGCTTAAGAAGTAGGAATGCTGATGTTGGTAGGTTGAGACTACGAAGTTAGCATAAACTTTAATCTTGCCACGAATAGATAAAACTAAATGCACATGCACACGTTTCTTCGATTCATGATGAGTAGTAAATAATGGGTACCTTATGAGCATAAGTGGTATGAATTGACTCGAGTTTCTTGTATAAGTATGATTTGACCATAGAAAATGGGTCTTGGGGAATGACTTATTGATGCTTTGTTCGGGACGATCAAAGTCTAAGTGGGGGGTAGTTGATGACGGTCCAATTATACCCGTAAAAGTCATCAACATTATCCTTAAATCGGGATTAATAATATATATTTTATGATAAATCACCTGTTTATATGGATCATTTAATGTTATGTGATTTATATTATATAATTTGGTATTTATCCATTTATAAGGCATAATTTAGTATTTATCCGTTTATATTGTATATTTTGGTATTTATCCATTTTTATTTGAATATGATTTATTTTGGGATAAATATCTATTTTGCAGATTTGGATAATTATGGAGGATAAATATAATTAGAAGAATTTAATCTCAAGATAAATTCAAGATGCATTGAAGATAAATATCGGATAAGCACACAAGGAGAGGAGTAAAGCATGACAAAAGCCGGCAAACCAATCAAATGATGGCGCCAACTTCCACACGCAAATTAGGGGGGGCGCATGACATTATTTTGAGATCGGCCGGGAGTTACCTCTTATTTGTTTGACATTTTGAAGTATATCTCTTAATTAGCTTGAACACCTATAAATAAAGGCATGTAGAACACGCCATATGTACACCTTAGAAATACATTATTTTCAATACTTGATCAATTTAGTTCGTTGTTTTCTTTATTTTATTTTATGTTCGTTCATTACGGAGTCGTTAGAATCTCCGGTTAGAGATCGTATCGAGGAGTGGGAGTCACGCTCGTCTTCGAGGGTAATGTCTACTCTATTATGCAATCTTTATTCGTAGATCTAATTTATTTCGTTAGTCTTTTTGTGTATTGATTTTGTGATGTAGTTAATTTACGAACCCATGTTTATGTAGATCTGAGACGTAAAAGACGTTTCACGAGCAAATCTGGTTCAGATCTGAGCTTGTTGGCAGTGAGCCTATGTCTCGTTGGTAGCAAGATCTGTGATGTCCTTGATTTGTCTGTGAACGGCTTCGACTACGTCAGGTTCTCTGCTTTGTAATTCAAACGAGTAATTAAACTTGATCAACTTAATTATTTGTCATCGTAATTTAACATGAGACCCAAAAAGTGATTGTTATTTAGGACAAGAGATTGAATCGGTGTCTAAGAAGTACGCCTAATCATAGGAATGTTGCTTAGATGAGGTTACGGTTTATACCGGCATCCCTAGTTTCGTAATTGTGTCAGAAGTTATATGAGATGGAGACTAAAAAATGTGAAGTCACATAATGGTGACACGATGATCTAGATGGCCTAACCGGAGCTAGATCTATCTTAGGGGATCACTCCCGTAGTCAGAATAATTAATCTTAAATGTCTTGTTTTGTCTCGTCATCAATCTACATAGCATGGGGGCGTAATTACTACTAGCATTATCAATACCGTTCGTTAATCATTTATAAAACCTATCAAAACAAGTGTCTTAGTGTCGTTGTGTCTTTTGTTGGATTTGTGTTTCTATTGTGTCAATTTTATTTTCTGCGTTATTTGTTGGTCGTAGACCGCCTTTAATTTGCTTTTTAATTTAATAAGTCGTATTTCGTTTAAGCCGAGTCTCTGTGGGATCGACCTCGACTCTATCTAACTATACTACGATTGAACCTAGTTCTCTTGCTAGTGTGTTATTTAGGTATCGAGTATTTTATTTTACTTGACCCGACATCAAGTTTTTGGCGCCGTTGCCGGGGACTCGTGTCATTAAATTAAGTATAACTTATTTTATTAAAAGTAAATTAGTAAATATTGTGAATAGAGTCTGTTTTAGTTTCGTTTTTATTATTTAGTCTAGTTAAAGGCCTAGCCTTTCGAGTTTTTAATTGTTTTATTGTTTTTTGTAATTTTATAGTACGCTACTCGGAAATCGAAGGAACCGCTTGTGCCATATAATCCTGAAATAGAGAAATTTGCAAGGCAAAATAGAAAGTTAGCTAGAGAGCTGGCTGAGCAGGGAGAAGAGGATCCAAATCTTGAGGAAAGCGAGCACGAATCAGAAAAAGGACATACAACCGATCATTCTGAACATTCTGAATCTGAAGCAGAAATGGAAGGCATTCCGGTCAATCCGAACCAGGTAATTAATCCTGAAGTTATTAATAATGCCAATAATGTCAATAATGCGAACAATCTTAATAATAGAAACCAAGCTGCGAGGCGCACTTTGCAAAGTTATGCCACACCTACTATTGAGCAATTCATTCCCGCTATCGTAGCACCGCAAGATGCTGCGGAAGTCTATCACCCTAGGCCTAATGTAATTCAAATGGTGACCAACTATTCCACTTTTCATGGAGTCCAAAACGAGGATCCTGGTGTTCATGTGACAAATTTCTTGGAAATCATTAGCACTGTGAAACCAGAATTAATCCCGGAGGGGAACTTTCGTCTTAAGCTTTTCCCTTTCACTTTGAAAGATAAAGCTAAACAATGGCTTCTCTCTCTAGAGGCTGGATCTATCACTACTTGGGAACAATTGTTGCAAAAGTTCATGAATAAGTATTTTCCGTTAAGAAAGACCTTTAAGTTACGCCAAGACATCTTAGGATTTAAGCAACAACCTGGGGAGAGTTTTGATCAAGCTTGGGAGCGTTTTAAGGAAGCTATGAGGAAGTGTCATCATCATGATATCTCTCTTTGGCTTTTAATGCAAACTTTTTACCATGGATTGAGAGAGACTGAGAAAATTAGAGTAGACGCATCTAGCAATGGAGCGTTTGTTCTTTTATCTCCTGAGGAGGCACAAGGAAAAATGGAGCAAATAGCGATGAATAGTCAATGGGGAGGCAATGACATAGCCGCTTTGTGAAGATGGTGGCGACATATTTGAGGATAGTGCATCTACCAAAATCTTAGAACAACTGTCTGTTATCAACGAAGGTAGATGGAATGCAAGAGAGGATGGCAAGAGTAGAGAAAGGGACTGGAATCGAGGTAACCCCTCAAAGTGAGAATGCTTTTGATGTACCGAAGAAGCCAATTATATTGGGGGAGGATATAAGCCTAATCATAACCACCCTGGATTCCGATATAGTGATCCTAATGCAGGAGAAAGGCCTAAACCGCCTACCACTTATGTACCACAGCAAACTAAAACTTTTGTTTGGGAAGCTGCCATAGAAAAACTGAGTAATGTCGTTACTGACAATATGGGACAACTTTCAAAATCAGTGGCTGATTTAGCCACTAACTTTAGCCAATATTGTCGAAGACCGATGCTAAAGTGACCAATCAAGAAGCCATAGTCCGAGAATCTCACTCACCAAATAGGACGATTAGGGCGAGCAAGTCTCGACTAGACCTCCCGGAGGATTGCCAAGCACCACTGATAAGAATCCTAAGGATTTGAATGCGATCATGACTAGAAGTGGGAAAGAAGTAACTCCACCACCTTTGAAAGAGAAAGAGAAATCCGTAGAGAGCAAGGATGGTGAGCCAAGCAAGGAAGCAAGTACTTCGGGGACCTTGCCCGAGCAAGAAACCTATAAGGAACCTGCTGGCCCTAGAGTTGAGCTTTATAACAATAAGTACCCTATTTTCACTGATGTCGATCCTTCAACCTTACCTTATCCTCCACGCAAACCTAAGCCTAAGGTTGATGACAAGAGGTATAAGAAGTTCATTGATATCTTTAGAAAGTTACACATCAATATACCTCTAGTTGAAGCACTTTCGAGATGCTGAGTACACCAAGTTCTTAAAAGAAGCTTTGTCTCTACTAAGAGGAAACTCTTAGATTTAGAAACCATTTGTCTAAATGAGGAGTGCTCGATCATCCTTCAACATAAGTTACCTGCTAAATGCAAGGATCCGGGAAGTTTTCTCATTCCCTGCACCATAGGTAACGTATGTTTGAACAAAGCTTTGTGTGATCTAGGAGCGAGCGTAAATCTGATGCCTCTATCCATTTTTCAAAAGCTAGGTATGAAAGACCTTAAAAAGAATTCAATTACTTTGCAATTAGCTGACCGTTCAGTTAAGGAACCCTGTGGAGTGGTTGAAGATGTGCTAGTAAGAGTTGAGAAATTTGTGTTCCCTATCGACTTTGTTGTGCTGGATATGGAAGCTAACTACGAAGTGCCCCTAATCTTAGGAAGACCTTTTATGGCCACTATTAGGACGCTTATCGATTTTTACAAAGGAGAGTTAGTGTTAAGAGTTAATGGGGATGAAATAGCATTCAACGTGCTTGACACTATGAAGACACCTGATGATGAAGAGGATGCATGTTTCATGTTGGATTCGGTGACAAGCTTGTCAATGACTTCCAACAATATGAGGATATTAAAGATTTCCTCGAGGCTACCCTTGAGTTAGAGGATGAAGTGCCATATGAAAAGAGCGAGGAAGAAAAAGTGATATGGCCTGGATGTAGTAGAGGAACCCCTAGACATATCGAGGAGATGAAGTCTACCGAGGTTGAAAAGTACTACCATAGACCGACTTGGCATAAGTTCTTTGAACTTAAACTGACCGGACAAAAGTTAAAGACCTCATTAGAAGAACCACCTACCAATCTAAAACTGAAGCCTCTGCCTGCACATTTGAAGTATGTATTTCTTCAAGATGAGACCTTGCCGCTTATCATCTCTTCTGCCTTGACTGAAATACAAAGGAAAAGCTTATGAGAGTGTTGAGAGAGTATCGCGGAGCATTTGGATGGACTATAGTTGACATCAAAGGCATTAGCCCTAGTGTTTGCATGCATAAAATCTCCGTCGATCCTGCGAAGAAAGCGGTTGTACAACCCCAAAGAAGGTTGAATCCACAATTAAAGGACGTGGTAAGGGATGAAATCATTAAGATGTTAGAAATGGGAATCATCTTCCCTATTTCTGATAGTGAATGGGTTAGCCCGATCCACGTAGTTCCGAAGAAGGGAGGTTTTACGGTGCAAGCTAATGAGTTAAATGAATTGATTCCTGTTAGGCTCATTACTGGTCATAGAGTGTGCATTGACTTCAGGAAACTGAATGATGCTACTCGTAAGGATCACTTCCCTCTCCCCTTCATTGATCAAATGCTCGAGAGAATGAGCGGACATGCGTTTTATTGTTTCCTTGACGGTTACTCAGGATATTATCAAATTCATATCTCACCCGAGGATCGTGAGAAGACCACTTTTACATGTCCTTATGGAACCTTTTCTTATAATAGAATGCCCTTTGGTTTGTGCAACGCACCAGCAACGTTTCAAAGATGCATGATTTCTCTGTTTGCTGATATGGTTGAAGATTTCCTAGAGATCTTTATGGATGATTTCTCCGTATTTGGAGATGATTTCGATTCATGTCTCACGCATCCGGCAATGTAACGCCCCGTTCCCGGACACCGAGTCCTTATCCGGAAAGAGCGCTCGGCACATATATTATCAAATAAATTCAATAATATATGTAAGCCTTACGTCATACATCGAAACTAAAACGACACGGAAGATAAAACGACTCGGGAAAAACAAAAGACAAAAGATCGAACACACGGTTTTCAATCTTTGTGAAACTAAATCCAATAAAGAAAACTAATCATCCAACATTCAAATCCCAAAAGATCTCAAAAGAACTTAACGAACTAATCCAAAAGAAAGACAACATTGTTTGAAACTAAGTCAACAACATTATTGAAAGAGTCAAAAGTAAAAGAACTAAGTCTTCACGAGCTCCATCTCACACGTCCTCGTCAAAGAACTCATCGGCATTAGCAACTTTGTTCATCTTCTTTGGGGAAAGGGAAAGACAAACACAACGTAACGGGGTAAGTACAAAAGTACTCGGTAACGCGTAGAAGATCGTATAACTATGATCTCGTAAAGAAATAAAAGCAACGCCGTCTTTTATTAATTCATTTCCGTTATTAACCACTAGCTAACTATCATATTATGTTCATAGCATAACATGAGGTTCCAAAAGGTATCTAACTTAGCTCAAGTTTGTTACATCATGAATAACAAGGGCACTACGCTAGTAATAGGATGTACTAGGACAATGGGTGCAACCTACTTAGAGACACGCTCTAGTAGCCCCGGGAATATACGAGTCCCGATGGTGTGATAACCGGCGAGAATGTACCGGACGCTTTATCTAGCCAATCGATTGACCGGCGTGGGTACGATCTACTTTGTACGGTCGAGAGAACACATCGCGATATTGTACTATGCCTTACCAAGCATTGCATGATGTTTAAGATTATTAATCTAGCACATACGTTTGATTAGATGTTTAACTAGCCACCTAAGTGTTTTCAAGTAAGCTCCCTCACATCTCTCTACTCTCGTACTTAGACCCTTTAGACACGGACAAGCCTAGCAATTACACGGACATCGATAAACTCTAGCTTATCGAAGCACAAGGCAAATCCAAAGCTTTCGACGGTCCCACACTTCGTCTTTTTAGGGAATCCATGTGGTGCCGGAACTAAACGCATCAAAAGCTAATTCGAGCTTTGTCACGTAAGGTTAAGCGATAAATATGCTACTATAAAGCTTGAAACACATAAAAAGAAAAACGACCTTTGGAACGGCCCACTGTCCGGACGAATAAACTTGTTGTCCGATACGGAGAAATAGCCGTACGGATACACACCTCATCCGTACGGATGAACCACCACTCGGTCGACCGAATGGACGGGCTCGGTCGACCGAGCCTCCTCTTGCACATTACGCGTTTTCCTTTCTGCACTACGGAGAGGACGGTTTTACGCGTGCGTTTTCTTCTCAAATTCAACCCAAACTCGACTTAAACGAATTAAAACCATGAAAAACAATCATACAAATTGCTCTACCACTTTACGAAACCTTAATCATACGATAAGAAAACCACGTTACCTTAATTGCGTGGTACAACGAACCAAAGCTTCAACCCGTCAAAAGTTTAACCTTTAAATCCAAACGTTAATGGATTTAAGGATTGTTGATATCAAAACGATCCTCGTCTCGCGGTGATCCTTTCTCTCTTGATGAGTCGATGAAAAGAACAACGGATTAGCCTCGAAAATCGAAAGCCTCTTCTCCCTTTTTTTTTTTTTTTTGAAACTTGCGCCCTCTTTTTCCTCTCTGCGTCCCTCTCTTTTTTTTTGTCAAAAACAACTAGGTTAAAATTAGGATTAGTTTTCCTTTTATAATCCCAATTATCTAATTATTTTCTTTAAAAAGAAAAATCCTTGTTTATCCTTTTTCTTTTCTTTTTTTTTTTCGAAAATCCTTTAATTAAAAATAACATAATATTCTGATTTTTGCTAAAAGACCGAATTGCCCTTTTTCAAAAATCGGGATATTACATTCCTCCCCCCTTAAGAGGAGTTTCGTCCTCGAAACTAGATCGTACACAGGTAGATGAGGGAACTGCGGGAATCGTTGAACATGTCCGCTTCCTTCCCAGTGGCTTCCGTCGGTGCATGATTGCTCCGTTGCACTAATACTAACGGGATCACCGCCTCTTTATCATCTTCTCTTTCCTATCCGAATCTTTATCGGTTTCTCCACGTATGTTAGATTATCTTGCAAAACTTCCGGATCAATCTCAGATTCCACGTCCACTTTAGATAGACACTTCCTAAGCATCGATACGTGGAAGACATTGTGGACTCTAGACATCGACTCTGGTAACCGTAGTCTATAAGCCAACTTCCCAACTCTTTCGATGACATCAAAAGGTCCTACGTACCTTGGACTTAGCTTTCCTTTCTGTCCGAACCTCTTGATACCCTTCATCGGAGACGCTCGAAGGTAAACTCTATCCCCGACCTCAAACTCTAGCGGTCTTCTTCTAACATCGGCCCAACTCTTCTGACGATCTTGAGCAGCTTTCTGATTTTTCCTTATCAACTCAATTTTCTCCTTGGCTTGTTGAACCATCTCCGGCCATGTGATATGTTTCTCTCCCACTTCATCCCAGTAAAGTGGTGTTCTACACTTCCTACCGTACAAGGCCTCAAAAGGTGGCATTCCCAAACTTGCATGGTAACTATTGTTGTAAGCAAACTCGGCCAAGTTGAGGTAATCTATCCATGATCCTCCGGCGTCCAAAACACAAGCTCTAAGCATGTCCTCGAGAGTACGAATTGTTCTCTCGGCGCCCGTCCGTACGCGGATGAAACGCGTACTCAAATCGGTCTTCGTCCCAAAAGCTTTACGTAAGCCCTTCCGAAGCGGCGATAAATCTACTATCCCTGTCGGATACAATAGATAGAGGCACACCATGAAGCTTCACTATATTGTCGATATACATAGTAGCGAACTTCTTTATAGGCATGTCCACTTTACACGGCAAGAAATGGGCTGATTTTGTGAGTCTATCCACAATCACCCAAATCATGTCATGACCGCCCTTAGTCTTTGGCAAACCGGTGATGAAATCCATCGTGATATTCTCCCGTTTCCATTCCGGTACCTCCAGGGTTTCAACAAACCTCCTGGTCTTACGTGATTCTTTCTTTCACTCTCGGCATGTATCACGTCTTGCCACAAACTGCGATCCCTAACTTCATACCGGGCCACCAATATCTCTCCTTGAGATCTCTATACATCTTAGTGGCTCCTGGATGTACCGCAAAAGCAATCTTATGAGCTTCATCCATAACCTTCTCTCTTAGGCCATCCACATCGGGCACACACAAACGGTCTCCGTACCAAAGATGACCACTCTTGTCCAGCGATAACCTTTGTAGGCTTCTCTCGAGCTACTCGCTTCAAATTAATCAACACGGGGTCTTTATCTGCTTAGCCCGAATCTCATCTAGCAAATCGACCTTGCCATCAATGGCGCCAAATTCCGAGCTTCACCCTTCCTTTCAATCACTTGAATCGCATCTATCCAAGCGATCTACGACTTCTTGCAAGGTAGTGATAGCATTAACCGCTCTCCGGCTAAGTGCATCTGCTACAACATTCGCTTTACCCGGGTGGTATTGAATGTCCAAGTCGTAATCTTTCACGAACTCCAACCATCTTCTTTGTCTCGTATTCGATTCTCTGAGTAAAGAAGAACTTAAGACTCTTATGATCCGTGAAGATCCTTGCCTTGACACCATACGGATAGTGTCTCCAAAGCTTGAGCAAAAACCACTTCTTTGCCAACTCCAAGTCGTGTGTAGGGTAATTCTTCTCATGCACCTTTAAGCGCCTAGATGCATAAGCAATCACCTTTCCCGATTGCATCAAAACACAACCCAAACCTTGACCCGATGCGTACGTATATACATCATAGTTATCAAAAACTTCCGGTAATGCTAACACGGGTCTTGTGGTCAACTTTTCTTTCAAAGTACGAAAAGCTTCCTCACATTCAACTTTGGTCCACTCATACTTAACGTTCTTTTGAGTAAGCCTCGTGAGAGGTGTAGCTATCTTAGAGAAATCCTTTACAAACTTCCGGTAGTACCCAGCTAAACCCAAGAAACTTCTTATCTCTGTTACTGATGTCGGTCTAGGCCACTTAGAAACGGCTTCTATCTTCGTTGGATCCACCTTAATACCTTCTCCAGAAATTATATGCCCAAGAAAACTCACCTGGTCCAACCAAAACTCGCACTTAGAAAACTTGGCATATAATTTGTTCTCCTTTAAGGTACGTAAAACTATCCTTAGGTGTTCTTCATGCTCTTCCTCGTCCTTAGAGTACACCAAGATATCGTCTATGAAAACTATCACAAACTTATCGAGATAAGGCATGAAAACTCTTTGCATCAAGTCCATGAATTTCGATGGAGCATTAGTGAGTCCAAACGGCATGACCAAAAACTCATAATGTCCATATCTCGTCTTGAAGGTATGTCTTAGGTATATCGACACCTTGATCTTCAGCGATGATAACCGGACCTAAGATCAATCTTAGAGAACACCTTCTTACCTTGCAAGCGGCGAACGGATCATCAATCCTTGGTAAAGGATACTTATTCTTGATTGTCGGTTTATTCAACTCTCGTAGTCGATGCACAAGCGCATACTCCCATCTTTCTTCTTCACAAACAAGACCGGTGCTCCCCACGGTGATGTACTTGGGCTGGATGATGTTTTTCTCTAGCATCTCCTTGGGCGAGTTTTCAACTCTTTCAACTCCGGCGGTGCCATCCTATAAGGTGCTTTAGCCACTTGGTGATGCTCCGGCAATCAATTCGATCTCGAACTCTATGGCCACTATCGGGCATATGTCTGGCAAATCTTCCGGGAAAACTTCGGGAAAGTCCTTAACTACACGAGTCTCTCCTAACTCGGGCCTATGCTTTTCCTTATCTAATGCATAAACAACGAAACCACAGGCAACTCCTCTTCAAAGCTCTTAGGGCTTTAGCTGAGAGATAATCGGATAACGACCACTTGCTAGGCTTGCATACGTTACCACTGAAACGTCTTAGGCTGATTTTCTGGGGCCTTAAAGATCACCCTCTTACCCCTACAATCCAAGTAGACATAATTCTTGGACAACCGATCCATACCCGGGATAACATCGAAATCCGAGAAATCCAACACCGTCAAAGCATACGGCACTTGTAAGTCCCAACTCAATATCAACTTGGGGTGTGACTTGAGCACATCTAGTGACTCGCCCAAAGGTGTGGTTATACTCAAAGGTCTCTCCAATTCCTTAAGGGGTAGGTTCAACTTCTTAGCTATCTTAGAGGAAACAAAAGTCCACGATGCTCCGGTATCAAACGGAAATTTGAAAGCTTGCTAGATTATCTATGATTATGGTACCTAACAAGTGAATCTATTTAAGTACAAATATGTAATATCATATGCGCGCTATATCATATTAAATATCTATAATAAACACAAACAACGAAAAGTACTGTCACCACAAGGTCATCTAACTCTTCCGGTTACGCATCTGCTGCGAAGACACGAGCGATGCGCTACCCGTAGTACGATTACCTGCTTTGGTTACCTCGTCCTCTACACGATTACCTTGAGAGAGCTTCTTAGGACACGCTCTCGAGTAATGTCCCACTTCCCCACGGTGGAAACAACTCACGCTACTACCGCCATGCACTCTCTGTGTGTGTCTTGTTACACTTAGCACAAACCGGCGGCGTTCCACTTCTTGAACTCTTCGTAGCCGGATTTCTGCCCTCTTAACATTCTGCTGCGGTGCTCTCTATTACTTCCTTGAAAATTTGAGAAAGACCTCTTATCTCCAACTACAACCGTACGTCTCTTGGCAAATCTCTCCGCGATCAAAGCTCTATCCATGACGCTTGCCATGCTCGTAGGTCTATCTCTAGCATGCCCTTCGCCACCTCGTGTGACAATCCTTCCATGAATTTATCAATCTTTTTCTCTTCACTTTTCATGATCTCGGGGTAGAATGCGCCCAACTCATGGAACTTACGGGATCTTGAGTCACCGTAGTATATCTCCCTTGTTTCAAACTCGAAAATTCATTAGCCTTTGCATTCGAGTTTTAGGAAAGTATTCCTTGTAGAACGGATCTTTGAACAACTTGCCCAATCCGTGATCCTCGGATTAACTTGCTCATAAGCTTCCATCCAACTCTTACGCATTTCCTGCCAACAAGGATATTGCTAAATGAGCCCACTCGGATTACGGAGCTTTCATATTTACGCACGCCTTCTCGAACCCACGAATCCATAAATGCGCATTTCTTTGGCTCAACATTGCCAAAGAATTCGGCACCTATGTTTCTTCATCTTCTCATACCAATCCAGATGTGCATCGCCAACCCCCAAGCCCGATGATCTTTGTCTTGGTTCTTTGCCTTTGGTGGGGCATTCGATGCGATAGTTCTGTTGGGGATGAGTGTAGCCGAGTGCTACAAAAGAATCCGACCTAGGTGGCGGTGGAGGTAGAACCGTCGGTTGCGGTGTAAAACTCGGCGGTGCGAAGGAAACGTCGATACACATGGATAGCGAAAAAGCGACTAGCCGGTGGATGAGAAAGTCCCAACCCGGTCCAACTCGTGGTCCTTGGAGGCTGAAGTAGTAACCGGTACGCGGGTGTTAAACCGTGAAGGACCCCTTGTTCCACCCTACCTGCGGTGACAATGTACGGTCCCCGATTCACCCCACGCATGATGTTGTTCATAGACGGGGTGTTCACTTGAGACAACTTGTAGGGCCACGGGTAGCGGGTCCACTTCTTCTCCTTCTCGGAATCACAACCTCGGTAAATCCTGCCTCGGCGTTACCCGTACGGGTGTTAGGCGCCTCGGTGTTACTCGTATTAGTTCCACCTCTAGTAAGCACCATTCGTAACTAAGAAAAGAGAAGGGGTTACTAAAGCTCTAAAACTTATCTTAAGGAAGAAATCAAGTCCTACACGGCAAGGAAAACCTTTCTCTACGATACCAAGCTAAACGCCCCGTTCCCGGACACCGAGTCCTTATCCGGAAAGAGCGCTCGGCACATATATTATCAAATAAATTCAATAATATATGTAAGCCTTACGTCATACATCAGAACTAAAACGACACGGAAGATAAAACGACTCGGGAAAAACAAAAGACAAAAGATCGAACACACGGTTTTCAATGCTGTGAAACTAAATCCAATAAAGAAAACTAATCATCCAACATTCAAATCCCAAAAGATCTCAAAAGAACTTAACGAGAACTAATCCAAAAGAAAGACAACATTGTTTGAAACTAAGTCAACAACATTATTGAAAGAGTCAAAAGTAAAAGAACTAAGTCTTCACGAGCTCCATCTCACACGTCCTCGTCAAAGAACTCATCAGCATTAGCAACTTTGTTCATCTTCTTTGGGGAAAGGGAAAGACAAACACAACGTAACGGGGTAAGTACAAAAGTACTCGGTAACGCGTAGAAGATCGTATAACTATGATCTCGTAAAGAAATAAAAGCAACGCCGTCTTTTATTAATTCATTTCCGTTATTAACCACTAGCTAACTATCATATTATGTTCATAGCATAACATGAGGTTCCAAAAGGTATCTAACTTAGCTCAAGTTTGTTACATCATGAATAACAAGGGCACTACGCCTAGTAATAGGATGTACTAGGACAATTGGGTGCAACCTACTTAGAGACACGCTCTAGTAGCCCCGGGAATATCGAGTCCCGATGGTGTGATAACCGGCGAGAATGTACCGGACGCTTTATCTAGCCAATCGATTGACCGGCGTGGGTACGATCTACTTTGTACGGTCGAGAGAACACATCGCGATATTGTACTATGCCTTACCAAGCATTGCATGATGTTTAAGATTATTAATCTAGCACATACGTTTGATTAGATGTTTAACTAGCCACCTAAGTGTTTTCAAGTAAGCTCCCTCACATCTCCTACTCTCGTACTTAGACCACTAGACACGGACAAGGCCTAGCAATTACACAGACATCGATAAACTCTAGCTTATCGAAGCACAAGGCAAATCCAAAGCTTTCGACGGTCCACTTCGTCTTTTTAGGGAATCCATGTGGTGCCGGAACTAAACGCATCAAAAGCTAATTCGAGCTTTGTCACGTAAGGTTAAGCGATAAACATGCTACTATAAAGCTTGAAACACATAAAAAGAAAAACGACGGAACGGCCCATGTCCGGACGGATAAACTTGCTTTGTCCGATACGGAGAAATAGCCGTACGGATACACACTCATCCGTACGGATGAACCACCACTCGGTCGACCGAATGGACGGGCTCGGTCGACCGAGCCTCCTCTTTACACATTACGCGTTTTCCTTTCTGCACTACGGAGGACGGTTTTACGCGTTACTGCGTTTTCTTCTCAAATTCAACCCAAACTCGACTTAAACGAATTAAAACCATGAAAAACAATCATACAAATTGCTCTACCACTTTACGAAACCTTAATCATACGATAAGAAAACCACGTTACCTTAATTGCGTGGTACAACGAACCAAAGCTTCAACCCGTCAAAAGTTTAACCTTTAAATCCAAACGTTAATGGATTTAAGGATTGTTGATATCAAAACGATCCTCGTCTCGCGGTGATCCTTTCTCTCTTGATGAGTCGATGAAAAGAACAACGGATTAGCCTCGAAAATCGAAAGCTCTTCTCCCTTTTTTTTTTTTTGAAACTTGCGCCCTCTTTTTCTCTCTCTGCGTCCCTCTCTCTTTTTTTTTTGTCAAAAACAACTAGGTTAAAATTAGGATTAGTTTTCCTTTTATAATCCCAATTATCTAATTATTTTCTTTAAAAAGAAAAATCCTTGTTTATCCCTTTTTCTTTTCTTTTTTTTTTTTTTCGATCCTTTAATTAAAAATAACATAATATTCGATTTTTGCTAAAAAAAAACCGAATTGCCCTTTTTCAAAAATCGGGATATTACGACTGCTGCGAAAGTTCTCCAATGTGGTTTTTACTGGCCTACCTTGTTCAAAGATGCGCATCAATATGCTAGATCTTGTCATTCTTGCCAAATGACGGGAAATATCTCGAGAAGAAATGAAATGCCACTGAAGAATATCCTAGAGGTGGAACTCTTTGATGTTTGGGGTATTGATTTTGTGGGACCTTTTACTTCGTCTTTGGCCAACCGCTATATCTTAGTGGCAGTCGACTACGTGTCCAAATGGGTTGAGGCCATTGCTTCACCTACTAACGATGCGAAGGTTGTACTGAAGTTCTTAAAGAAAAATATCTTTACATGGTTTGGAACCCCTCGTGCCATTATTAGTGATAATGGTAGCCATTTCTGTAATAGGCCGTTTGAAAAGTTGATGATTAAGTACGGGGTGAGGCACAAGTTAGCTACTGCTTATCACCCTCAAACAAGTGGACAAGTTGAGGTTACAAATCGAGAAATAAAGCGCATTTTGGAGAAAACTGTGAATACGACTAGGAAGGATTGGTCGTTGCGATTAGATGATGCTTTATGGGCTTATAGGACTGCTTATAAGACGACTATTGGTATGTCCCCTTATAAGATTGTTTTTGGTAAAGCATGTCATCTACCGGTTGAACTTGAACACCGTGCCATGTGGGCCACGCGTATGTTGAATTTTGATGAGATTTTAGCTGGAGAAAGAAGGTTGTTAGAGTTGACTCGCCTAGAGGAGTTTCGTCTGGAAGCTTATGAGAATGCTAAAATATTTAAGGAGCGCAGAAAGATATTTCATGATAAAAAGATATTGGACCGCACTTTTAAGGAAGGTGATCAGGTTCTTCTTTACAATTCACGCTTGAGACTCTTTCATGGCAAGTTAAAATCACGATGGTATGGCCCTTATAGAGTGAGTAAGGTTTTCCCTTATGGAGCTGTTGAATTGTTGAACCTTAAAGACCAATCCACTTTTGTGGTCAATGGACAGCGTGTGAAACATTACATGGGTCTTGGTCAAGGTAAAGAGGAGGAAGTCTTCACTCTTGAAGATCCCACCTATACTTAAACCATCGTTGAGTTGAGTCGAGCTGGCGACTATAAACTCAGAACTATTTCTTAAAGACTATCTTTTGTTTTGTTTTGTTTGAATAAAGTAGCATGCGACTGTTAAGGTTTTTTTCATCTCGCCATGTTCCGATTCTAAGTTCGGAATAAACGAGGTTTTTTCCTTGATAGCCGACATGTGAGTTTTGAAGTTTTAACTCTTTGGTTTTCCGTGTCATTGGTTGTATGAAATAAAGTGGCTTAAATTGTTTTTGGATATTTTATATCTAATTACTGCCACATTATTTTATAACTTCCGTTGACATGTTATTAACGGTTTCGTGGAGTTTCTGTTTGGTTTGCTTAAACAGGTTTTCGATTGCTTCTCCACGACGTGCTTGGTCTACAACTACATTCTGCATCTGCTTGAGAGCCGTTTCCAGAGCTAAGTCTTTTTCTTAAATTCTCCTTTTTCTTTGTCATTGGGGACAATGCCAAGTTTAAGTGGGGGGTAGGAGACTTAGCCATGATGTGTTATAATTGAAAATTTTGGAAAAAACGGTGAAAAATGTGAAAAATCAAAAATTTTGAACAAATTCCAAATTTATTATCTCGTACCCTTAGAATTGTGAGTCCTTATACATAGGATTGATAGGGAAGTGAACCAAGTTGCATGATTACGTGATCACTTTATACTTATGTGAATGTAAACTTAAGGATATTCATGCCAACTAGTGCAAGTAGTTATTTATTATTTGCTTACTCAATTTGAATCGATGGATTCCGCACAAAGTATAATAACTAAGAAGAATTATGTGTACATTGCATAGATGATTGGTTATGTAGACCTAGAGTCGATATTTATCTCGCTCGATGTATTCTTATCTTCTAGCCATCAAAGCGGAGTAATAAGCTTGAGAATTATCTCGTGTTTTGACAATGAGTTAAACACTGGGCTTGTAGTAACATTACCAAAGTAGCTTCGCGCTTGTGGTAATATTCAATGCTTCCACTAATCCGTGAAAGAGGTGTAAAGCTTGAAACTACGGAAATGCGAAAAGAAATTCAAATTTTTAAGAGGCTTGAGTAATTTTCTCGGTCTCCAAGTCCAAAAACCTTATGGATGACGCTCTTGCTTATTGCACCATGTCTTTACCCATTGCGAGGCTTAAGAAGTAGGAATGCTGATGTTGGTAGGTTGAGACTACGAAGTTAGCATAAACTTTAATCTTGCCACGAATAGATAAAACTAAATGCACATGCACACGTCACTTCGATTCATGATGAGTAGTAAATAATGGGTACCTTATGAGCATAAGTGGTATGAATTGACTCGAGTTTCTTGTATAAGTATGATTTGACCACGTAAAAATGTGTCTTGGGGAATGACTTATTGATGCTTTGTTCGGGACGATCAAAGGCTAAGTGGGGGGTAGTTGATGACGGTCAAATTATACCCGTAAAAGTCATCAACGTTATCCTTAAATCGGGATTAATAATATATATTTTATGATAAATCACCTGTTTATATGGATTATTTAATGTTATGTGATTTATATTATATAATTTGGTATTTATCCATTTATAAGGCATAATTTAGTATTTATCCGTTTATATTGTATATTTTGGTATTTATCCATTTTTATTTGAATATGATTTATTTTGGGATAAATATCTATTTTGCATATTTGGATAATTATGGAGGATAAATATAATTAGAAGAATTTAATCTCAAGATAAATTCAAGATGCATTGAAGATAAATATCGGATAAGCACAAGGAGAGGAGTAAAGCATGACAAAAGCCGGCAAACCAATCAAATGATGGCGCCAACTTCCACACGCAAATTAGGGGGGGCGCATGACATTATTTTGAGATCGGCCGGGAGTTATCTCTTATTTGTTTGACATTTTGAAGTATATCTCTTAATTAGCTTGAACACCTATAAATAAAGGCATGTAGAACACGCGATATGTACACCTTAGAAATACATTATTTTCTATACTTGATCAATTTAGTTCATTGTTTTCTTTATTTTATTTTATGTTCGTTCATTACGGAGTCATTAGAATCTCCGGTTAGAGATCGTATCGAGGAGTGGGAGTCACGCTCGTCTTCGAGGGTAATGTCTACTCTATTATGCAATCTTTATTCATAGATCTAATTTATTTCGTTATGGAGTAGTCTTTTTGTGTATTGATTTCGTGATGTAGTTAATTTACGAACCCATGTTTATGTAGATCTGAGACGTAAAAGACGTTTCACGAGCAAATCTGGTTCAGATCTGAGCTTGTTGGCAGTGAGCCTATGTCTCGTTGGTAGCAATATATGTGATGTCCTTGATTTGTCTGTGAACGGCTTCGACTACGTCAGGTTCTCTACTTTGTAATTCAAACGAGTAATTAAACTTGATCAACTTAATTATTTGTCATCGTAATTTAACATGAGACCCAAAAAGTGATTGTTATTTAGGACAGAGATTAAATCGGTGTCTAAGAAGTACGCCTAATCATAGGAATGTTGCTTAGATGAGGTTACGGTTTATACCGGCATCCCTAGTTTCGTAATTGTGTCAGAAGTTATATGAGATGGAGACTAAAAAATGTGAAGTCACATAATGGAGACACGATGATCTAGATGGCCTAACCGGAGCTAGATCTATCTTAGGGGATGACTCCCGTAGTCAGAATAATTAATCTTAAATGTCTTGTTTTGTCTCGTCATCAATCTACATAGCATGGGAGAGTAATTACTACTAGCGTTATCAATACCGTTCGTTAATCATTTATAAAACCTATCAAAACAAGTGTCTTAGTGTCGTTGTGTCTTTTGTTGGTTTTGTGTTTCTATTGTGTCAATTTTATTTTCTGCGTTATTTGTTGGTCGTAAACCGCCTTTAATTTGCTTTTTAATTTAATAAGTCGTATTTCGTTTAAGCCAAGTCTCTGTGGGATCAACCTCGACTCTATCTAACTATACTACGATTGAACCTAGCTCTCTTGCTAGTGTGTTATTTAGGTATCGAGTATTTTATTTTACTTGACCCGACATCAATCTCCTATCATGGTTTCTCTATCACAGTTTAATACTAAGGACGTTATCATATAACCATTCATAATTGGTTCTTTAAAAGAACATATATATGACAACAGAAAAGCCATTTAATATATGTATAAACATAAAGAAATTGTAGAAATGATCCGACCCGGTCGGATCCGGTCCAACACGATTGGGTTTAGGACACTATTTCAACAATCTCCCACTTGGCCTAAAACCAATCACTCGCACACACAAGACCAAGTTGAAACACAAGAATCTCATGCAATACTCGCAACTAGCCCTAGCCTTAAACGGATCGCTATCCATGGGGACTCAGACTATCTTCATATCATGTTCCAAATGACCAAGTCAAAGGAACCGCCTCAACACACACACGAATCTCTGACGAGACCCTGGTCCTTGCTTCAAGCAATAAATCCACTTACTATATCAGCTATACAGAAAAGGTTGAAGAACCATACAAGGTTCAAGAATGAACCTTCTAGATCCATGTACTGCTCCCGCTGCCCCTCTAAGGCACTACTGTGTTTTGGCTTAGTTGTAGAATTTACAGTGACCCATCGCAAAGAACATTTCCAGCTCACTGTATCACTTTATTCAAAGTGAGTGCAAACCCAGACTGTAGCTCCCACTCGCCTTCATAAGACTCAGGATATACGTCTGTATATCTACGTTTATTTAATTCCAAGTTTCAATAAACTAGGAAACTTTCCTTAACTTGTTTAAGGATATTCTCGACATTCACCAGATTTACTTTCATACTTGCTCATGACAGTTCATGAACTATGAACATCTGGCATTATCTTTATGATGGTTCCTATCGTTGTAGCAAAGGAAACCTCCATTAGCATCATCTTTCACCTTATCTTTAGGACTAACGTCCTAACATAGATAGATCTTGAGAACACTGGCCAGCAGTATCCCTGTCGCGATCTATGCTAAACTTCTTTTAGCATCACATCTATATAGGTAAACTATAATCTAATAGCAGTTAAATCTATCGCTATAGATTCTTATTTCCAAAATTAAGAACTGCCAATCCAAGTGATTTCGTAAAAACCTTGAACTACCAAACATTAATTGAATGTGACATGGGGTGACAATTCTTGAGAGAGTTATCCAATACCTTACTCAAAAATCGTAACACACTCCCACTATCAATATTGCACATGGGGCATATCCTTCTTTTGACTAAATCAAACTCCTTTGTTATCTAACAAAGAAATCGTCTAGAGAAACTTGTTTGAGTCCATAAATGGATCTCATGGGCTTACATATCATGTAATCATCTATGAACATCGAGCTTTCTGCCCAACGCCTTCAACACTATCATATAGCCATGATACGAAGTTATAACAAGCATCATCTGATTAGAACTGGCTCGGTGGCGGATAAAGGTAATTACAGTTTACACCCCGTACCCCTCGGTTTGTCACTATAGCCCGATGGTAATCATATTACAATCCATGTCAGCCTTTCAGGGACATTCCCCTCAGGTAAGACAGACTAGGTTCACAACCTGGTTGTCACTAAGGGAATCTAATTCAGATTTTATGGCTCCTGGCCATATCTCTCAAACCTGCCTTTCAAACATTCCTTCATTAGTCGTGTGATATTCATTCATCAAGATGAACATACCAGCAGCCCTTTTGGGCTTGAGGTTATCCACAGACTTACAGAACTTTTGTGTGCACTGAGCAGTGTTCTACACCTCATCGTTATACGGCGTCTGCTCATGTTCCAATGGTTGAATATATCTTTGTGGTTCTCAAACTCTTTTGAGATCTTATTTACTCCCACTTGTCTCTTTTGGAATTAACACTTCCTCTAGAAAACAGCATGTTTGGAGACAAACATTTTGCTCCGCGGACAGGTAAATAATATCTAGCGTACTTGCTAAGATATTCCACAAAGTTGCATATGTCGTACCAGGCTCCAAGCCTTTCTGACTTTGCCTATGATAACTTCAAATCATCGGTTAAGATAGATTTGACATTATCCTCTCCCACATCTAATATGGAATTTTATTCAACTTTTATTCTTCGGAACTCGGTTAAGTATAAGGGCTCTATCCCGAAACGGGTAAGGGATACTTTGCATGGCATGCGTCACACCTTTATCATATAAAGTGTTGTTTCCATTTTGGGAACACAATCTAATTGCGTATCCAAAGATGGTATCCTTCGAGGGAGAATCTCATTCCTTTTCAGACGACTTCTGAAACACCCTTCAGGTATTAATTACTTCAATCCAATTGAAGATTAATTCCTAAGCAGTTCATCAATCTCATATTCGTACTAGCTCGAACTTTTTGGGCTTTCCGAATTGTCGTACTTCAATAAGTGAATTCAACTATTTCTAAAATAGTCATAGAGATTAATAAACAATTATTTGTGGCATTAATTGTCATAAGCCAACAAACATCGGTATGTTTAGGCTTTAGACAATTATCTAGATTTTACAACCTTTTCATAAAAGGGTATTTTAGTCCTCTTTGGATAAGATACGTATAACCCACATGATTCATAATCATATGGTTCAACATCATCAGAATGACGTTTAATTACACGCTTCCCTTCCAGAGAGTCGACATCTAGAACAACTACAAATATCAAGGATAACAACCATACAAATATTTAGTTGAGATCTCATCACATATATCAACTATATAGTGACATCAATCTGGTATGTTAGATTCAGTGACCTTCCAACTTTATCGGAATAACATTTATTCTTTACAATTGAATATGTCTACTAAATCCTAACAAATAACTGAAAGTATGTTCTTCATAAGAACCGGGACATAATAACATTTATTTAGTTCCCTTATCAGTTTACTAGATCCAGAATATAGTGTCACAACGTTTGCTTCACCTTCCATATCTGTATTTAATCTTTCTAATTTAATCACACTCGTAAGATATCAGATATCTTAGAGTCGACTTTGAACTTAGATAGATTCATCTCAACACACTTGCCTAGAATAGAGACTTCAATAAGTTCTCTATTTAAGCACATGCCCTAACTTTCATTTTAATCCTTCAAGCACTTGTAAATGTTTCTTAGTGTAGTCTTCATAAGACTTAAGAAAGATCACAAGAGCTATGTCTTTGATTTCCTTTCATAAAGAAAATCTAAAGTTTATTAAATAGTTTATTTATCCTTTTGAATCGTATTCAAAACATTGACTATTTAATTAACCTTTAAGCAATGATAGAATTAAGTCGATACTTAAATCTTACAATTTTGAAAACAACCTTTCCAAAATTAGATGTGGTCATTCTTATCCAACGTTTGAATTAATTGTTATCGTATGACTGAATGATCATCTTGGATCGTATCCAATATATGACTAATTCGTTGAAACTTATTTCAACCGATTTAATCATATCATGAGCTTCCGCTTTCATTAATAATTAAAGTCTCGAGCACTTTCGCATCAATTATGTAATCTCATTGTCTCTAACTACTATAACGGGATGGCTCATGTCATTGCTTATTTTAAAAGGATTAAAATTACTTAACCATATTTGAGAACGTTTCTCAAAATTAACAGTCATAATTTGGTTTTACTAATCGGGAATAAAACATAAATATAAAGTTTGCTAAAACTACAACATAAAAATGAAAATAAAAGAGTGTTGTTGTTTATACACGCAAAATCAAAAATGGTCTTTTGATTTGTGATTTTGCTCCCACTAGTCAACTACTCCCAATTGACTTTCAAGAATCTTTCAAAATTCTTTAGTGGCCAAGATCCCATCTGGTTTACCCCGATTCCCGACGAGGGCCGATCAACCGGAATAATTCGAAAGGTATGTAACTCTTACCAATCACATCTCTATATGACTCTTGGTGGTTGATTAGTCAACTCTTTGACAATTCACATCTTTATGTGGTAGTCAACCCCTTGCCTCTAGAATAAGACGGTCCTGACGAGGGCCAATCACCGCAATACTCTAGTCAAGTCATAACCCAATATTCGCGAGATCTCATACGGTCATATCTCAATAACGACGATATACCCGTGGTAGGTCAACTCCCGACGAGGACCGATCAGTTGGATCCGAACAAAGGCTCTTCACCGACGCTATAATATTGGGAGACAATATTTCGACTTGATTTTTGTCGTGGAAGTATTTACGTAAATTAATTCACTTAATTAATTTTAATTACGGTCTCATCAAATATATCTATCTCTATAGACATACATCCTACACATTTATCTAGATCGTGCCTAGTCATGCATCTATCGTATCATATAAAATAAATACAAGCACAAAATAAATAAATGCGTAAAGTAACCGGTATGATCATGGACTTTTCCTAGGTGCGGTTTCGAATACAAACTGACGAAACCGCGGGTCACAATCTAAAGGTAGCTGCAACCGCCAATAGGATCTTTAATTCTCCATTCTCCAATGGGATCTTTATTTTCTTCTTTCTTTGGTCTTCATCTTCTGCTCCATTCATGTTACATTTAATTCTATCTAATAAAATAAATACACCCGCCGCACACGGGGGGAGCTAACGGGAATGGGATAAAATGCAGAAAATAAACTAGGTCACGTTCTTCATAACGGCCTAGGACAATTTTTAAACCAACAGAAAAATTAAATCATTCACATCTATCCTATCGGTCGAGTCCATGATCAATCGGGGTCCATATAATCATATTATATCTACTCTATCTAATCCATACAATTACATCTTATGAAAAAGATAAATTTAAAATTTAACTACATGCGTCTTAATTAATCAATTAACATTTAATCTATTAAATAATTTTATCCAATCAATTAACTAATTAACATTTAATTAATTAAATGATTTTAATCGAAATAAAATTAACGATTAATCTTAAACCGATTTTAATTTTAATTTTAATTAATTAGAACTATTCCAAAATAAATCAAAATCAAAATTATTTCTCTTTTGTTTCTTTCCTTTTGATTCGTAATCAAAAGGGATGCCTTTGGTTTCCTAAACCAAATTTGGCTTAGGCCTGGCCACTTTCCAAAATCAAAATTTTGGAAGTGGCCTAGGCCTAGGCCTTTTACAAATCAAATATTTGAAAAGAGCCTAGGCCTATTCCAAATCAAATATTTGGAAAGGCCAAATAATTTTGGTTTAGGCCTGGCCACTTTCCAAAATCAAAATTTTGAAAGTGGCCTAGGCCTAGGCCTTTTCCCAAATCAAATATTTGGAAAGGGCCTAGGCCTATTCCAAACAAAGTTTGGAAAGACCATTATTATTTTAATGTCATGTGGCATCCCAATGGCCCAAACTATTTGAACCATTGGTTAGCCACATGACACAACTAAACAAAGGGAAATTAACAATCACAACTATGAACCATATTGAATCACAAAATACACAAAACAAAAATTTGGAGATCCGCCAGCATTGACCGGTCAACTGACTGCCGGCAGCAGGTTGCCCTGCTGCCGCCGCCGGCGTCCAGCCGCCGCCGGTCGGCCGAGCACCACCCGATCTCGTTTTTTTTTCTTTTCATGTATCACTTTTGCGAATCAAAAAACTTTCATCTTTTAATTACGTGATTTAAACGATAAAATTAACTACGCAATATTACATGCTTATTGCTTAAGCTCGAAACTCTCTCGATACCACTGTTAGGAAATCTACGCGGGAACGCAGCGGAATTTAAAATTTTATTTCCTCTTAATCAGGATCGACTTCGTTTAAGCAATAAACAAACGAGTTAGTAGACGGTGGTTACCTTGGTTGATCTAAAAGATCGACGCTTTGACCGTCTAAGGAGAGTAGTTCGCACGAGCCGCCCAAGTGTTCGGCCTCTACCGCTAGTCCACACGAATAGCCCGCCGGAATCCCATCATGGATTGCTATTGGAAAACTCCGGTTGCTAGACCGGCCCTTTTCCCCTCTCTCCAACTCTCTATAGGATGCTCTCTATTTTACACAAGAACTATTAGTTCTTGGAATTATGATGTACAAAAGAGCTTGACACCCACCTGTTATTTATAGTGTAGGGGGCGCCTCATCTAGGTGTGGAGGAGAAGAAAACTTTTTCCAATAAAATAAGGAAAACATAATTGATTGATTTATCTCATTTATTATAATATCTCATATCAAATAAATCTAGGATATTGTCAATATCTTATATTGAATATTCCCAAGATATTGTCAATATCTAATATTGACTATCTTTATTTTATTACCATAAATCAATTTACACATGTGTATATATCACATATATATTATTACAAATATAAATCTACACATATATATTTATCACAAATGTGAACATGCATATCATATATGCAATTCACGTGTGGTGACCATATATATATTCATATGTTAATATCTTATATTAATATATGGTAATATCATTAATTAAATTGCACAATCCAAGTGTATCTTATACACTTCAATGTGGCGCCCCATATTGCCAAATATTGGCTTCCGGAATATTCTTTAATTAATATAATTATTATTAATATCTTGTATTTAATTTATTCATAATAAATAAATACCACCATATTAATTTACCACTATAACCTTTATAGTCTCGAGATAAACTTTCCTTATTTGGTTATCATCTATAACCACATTTTAATCCGGCTAGATGTTCTTATGTGTGTGACCCGACAGGCTTCCGAATATGTTGGCCGTAGACACAAAGTGAAAATTACGAAAATGCCCTTCATACCTAACGATCACGGGATAGCGTCTAGCAACACACCGTGACCCCCAATCATCGGAAGAGTCAAATGCAATGACTACTACCTTTCATGTGAAATAGTTACCGTGTAACTTACAATCCTATCGATCCATACGGTCGTTAGTCGAGTGTCAAAACATCAACGACCGTATCTTATAATCATATCATGCTCTCTCGAAGTAACTCGTTTACTCCCACTTTGCAAAGATTCACGAGAGTAAGACATTCCTTATAAGAAGGCCATTTCGGATATTCGATCCCAATCATAGGATACGCGATTCCCGGACGACCAATCATGTATACTCCGCATGCTTCGATCATACCCAATCACTACCGCATGATCGCCCCGTGGCTAGGGAAACCTCAATAGTGTCAAAGCATGACAATCCACACCGTGATGCCATGAAGACTCCGGTCAAAAGGATAATTACACAACCGCCACATAGTGTGACACTTATCCGTGTAAGTGGGTCGATCCTAACGTACGCATTCTCTAATACACGTCCACGTACGGTCCAAGTGTCTCTACACTTCGATAGACGAGATTTATCCCTACCCTTAAAGACAGAAGACATCTAATACGTGCTAGTCTGTTTATACTATCAATGCCCTGTTTAATAGTACATCAGCCTAGAGACATTTAAGTATCAAACTTATTAAAGTGATTAGAGATCTCATCAACCATAATCTCCTATCATGGTTTCTCTATCACAGTTTAATACTAAGGACGTTATCATATAACCATTCATAATTGGTTCTTTAAAAGAACATATATATGACAACAGAAAAGCCATTTAATATATGTATAAACATAAAGAAATAGTATAAATGATCCGACCCGGTCGGATCCGGTCCAACCCGATTGGGTTTAGGACACTATTTCAACAACTTATTGAAAACTTCATACTAATGTGGCTGGGAGATTACAGCTCGTAATCTAATAGTGCAGGTCTTTCCATAATAACATTGTAGGCTGAGGGAGCTTTGACTACAACATAATCCACCATAAGGGTCCTGCCCCTGGGTTATTGTCCAAAAGTGGTCGGCAATCTAACCATGCCCATAGGATGGATTGGGGGTCCAGCAAACCCAAATAACGGAGCTGAGACTGGTGTCAACTCGGTATCATTCATCTTCATTGATTGAAAAATGATGTAGTACAACACATTGACTGTACTACTGATGGGAGTCAACTTTACTGTACTTTGGTGCGCAGTTTAACCCCCGTTTATCACTTTATTGGCATGTTTTGGGTAGTTCTAGGCCTGTTCGAGAGTAATATCGAGAGTTATACGCATGGGGAGCTAAACTGTCATAACGATAGTAAACTCCGCTTTTTTTAGCGATATATGACTCTTTTACAAGCACTTTTGTCTTGCGGAATTACGCGTGGTGTTTTGTTAGTGTGTTTATTGCAGGACTTAGGTGACTCGAGAGCCCGGAAGGTGATGTTTTGGGATGAGAAGCGTGGTCATGGCTCAAAATCAGCATGAAAGTGAGGAAAATTCAAGTTTGGAGTGAAATCAAGGCAAACTGGCGTTTGCCCTACCTCAAACTGGCGTTTGACTCAAGCCTACCTCAAACTAGCGTTTGGCCAGTCCAAAATGGCTTTTGACATAAGTGGCGTTAAGTCAGAAAGTTAGAGTTTTGGCTAGCCGAGCGTCCAAATGACCCTCAAACGCACGTTTGGGTGGGTTCAGCCCGATTCAAGAAGCTCATATAACACAAACGGGCGTCCAGGGTACACAGACGAGCGTTTTACCTCATGACATGAGTCATCAAACGAGCGTTCAAGATGAGGCAAACGTTGGTTCACTGAAGAACAAACCCTAATCATCATCAGAATTCCAGGTGAACGAGCGTCCACAGTAAGGCAAACGCTCGTCCATGACCGACAGCATCAGATTTTCGACCTACACTATAAATATGCAGCTCATTCAGCCCCTATTCATTCTTGGCCGACTTTAGACTTTTCTTAGGCAATTTTAGTGTATTTTAAACATCCTTTGATCCCTTGATCCCATAAATTACATCATTTGATTCTACATACTTTTTATAGCTTAGCTTTACATTACAAGATCAAAGATTTGGCTTTTTGATGCAATATCTTTTCATACTTTTCTGGATCTGTCTTTATGCTAATTATATGGTAATGACTTCTCTTTTATTTAATGTCTTTAGTTTTATTTCAATTTATATTTCATTTATTAGCATAATCATGAGTAGCTAATTGCATGTGTAGTCGAATTATGTGAAAGCGAGCAAAAACCCTAAGGGGGTGAGATAGGGATTTGTGTAGTGCGTAATTGAATGTTTAAACGATTATTCCACGTCCTAAAACTTATTTCAACATCTTTGAATTAGATTGATCACCTAGTTCACTGTCACATACATCGAACTTATAGATGCACTTTGTGGTGAGATGTGGGATAAGGGGTTTTAGGATCGTTGCGTAGATTCGGCCTAGTTGTTAGGTCCGTTTCCGAAATAGAGGTTTGTCATCGTTGTTCGAGCAGCTCTAAAGCTTAATCATGTTAGGATAATCGGTTTTCTAAAGGGAGAGTCGGTTAGCTTCACATAGGGTGGTTAGATCGAGTTGTTCAGTCTAATCACTAGAATTATGAGTTGGCACCCGTGGATGTCGTTAAACTACATTGGATAGGTAGATCGGTTAAGACACGCTCCCTGTCAAGTCCTTCGTTAGGGGTAAAAGAAGCTCGTGGGATCATAGTTTGGCTATACCTTTTAATACCTAGAAGTAAACTCATTAGTATAATCTTTATTTCTGCATTAGTATAATATTTTTCAACCTTTGATTGACCTGAACTAAGTTATACGTCAGCTTTGGTACTTAGACATTACTCCCTGTGGATTCGAACTTGTGTCCACTATACTCCCGTTGACCCGATACTCTATCGGTGAAAGTTAGCGGTTAAGTCTTTTGCTATCAACTACCCGTATCAACACAAATACGCTTCACCGTGAACTTATTGAGCACAACTTCAATAACTAGCCCCTCATTATTAGTGACTAAGGGCAAGGGGTCCCGATGACCATAAATTACCTTTCCGGAGAGCCTTTGCCTTTTGTTGGAGTCTGGGGGAGTAGCTGACTTGCTACAGTCCTTTTCCTCGGGTCAGGAATAGGTGGTCGGGCCATCTGAGATAGTGTAAATCGTGTTGATGGGACGGTTATCGACCTGTCCGTCAGGACCCGGGGACTGATCCCTTCTTCGGCGGTAGTCATCACGTCGGCCTCGGTCCTGACCGAAGTTCCCTCTCTTGAATTCCCTTCTCCCTCTGGGTTCTGCATTCTATGATCGGTCTATAACCTCATCCAATTTCCCTTTTATGACAGCCGCATCAATATCCCTTTGCAAATGAATTTTCTTTTAGTGTTCCGTAGACCCGACACGTTGACCGACCCCACCCAATAACGAAGAATCAATTAAAATTTGTGTTTCGAAACCGACTAATGAATTTTCAATCACAATACTTGATATTTGATGTTTTTTTTAAAAAGAAGAAACGTAAACCTAAAACCCTTAAAAAAAACATGTTTAACTACTAACTAAACATAGGGACACGGGTGTCTGGAACTACACATAGATTAAACAACTATCTAGACACCCGTGTCTTTACATATCTTCCGATGATACTTGCGTCATGACCAATATTTGATACTTGTCCGATCTCTTTTCTCCTAAGGACCCCTCAAGGGCGGAGGGACTCGAGGAATGCCTTTTCATTGCATTATAGCGAGGACCTGCTCGCGTGACCTGTTGAGAGGGATAAAGTCCCTTTCCTGAAGAGCTCATTTCCTCCCAATCGGTCGGATATGGGCGCGGCGACTCGGTCCCATACGGCCTTGCATTTTCTATCAGGTCTATCATCAGATTTATCTTTCTTAGAGCCCTCTGCTTCCCTCTTTAGGCGATTGGCTTCCTCCCCCGGGTAGTACTTGTAGGCCAGGTCCATGCATTCTTCCATAGATTTCAGGAGTCGGCTATTTAATTTAGCATATAATCTACCTTCTCGTAGGTCTGCTATGAAAAGGTAATCAAGAGGTGCTCCTCTACGTTCTTGACCTGTCTGGACACTTCATTAAATATCTTCAGGTATTGCAGCGCAGTCTCCTCCTTCCTCTGCCTGATGGTGAAGAGGTACGTAGCATTCCTCTGGAACTGTTTAGCCGTGACGAAAGCCTGAAGGAACCTTCTTGCCAAAGTTTCAAAGTTACCGATTGACTGAGGCGGTAACTTCTTAAACCACTCACGGGCAGCAGGGCAGGAAAGGCTTTACACTTCATATCTTTCTGCTGCATAATCCAAGTTCATGTGTGTCGGGTATTGAAACAGATGATCCTGAGGATCTTTCGTGCCGTCATAGGGTTCTAACTTTGGAGCTTTGAACCGTTCGGGACGCAGGTAGTTCAAGATCTGTTCAGAAAACGGCGAATCGAACGACTTGTCGTCCGATCTCCGACCTAGAATTTCATCTAGCTCTGCTCGGGCAGCCTCCTGGGCTTAGATGTTGACCTGTCTTCTCACGACGTTAGAGGTAGATGATAGGGTATCTCCCCTATCATCTTTACGCAGTTGGTTTTTCTGAGGAGCGTTATTTTCTGGAGCTTCTTCCTCTCGACCTTTTAAGGCCAAACCCAGTACGCTTTTGAATGCTGTCATATCCAGATTTCGTAATGCCTCCAACAAAGCTTGTTGGGCAGGATCTGCTAATACTTCTTCTTGTTGGTGTTGGTGCTAGCTAGTGGTAGCGGTGGGATCTTTTTCTCCACCTCCCGTCTGTCCAACACCTGCAATAGTGGGATCAGTTTCCTGGACCAATGGATCTTGAACCTGGGTCCTTTTCCCTGTATTTTTCGGCGGTGCCATCATTAACCCTTGATAAAATCGCTGAAAAATGTGACCCTCCTTCTAGCGCTAATTGATGATGCTGGATATCATCGAGCGTATAATCACCTTGGAACGATTTCTCAAGAGCTCTTTTAATATGGGGGATGATGATTTTGGGGGTGATTTAGACTGATCTTGAGAGTTGGTTTCTCCCAAGTTGCCTACATATCCAATGTATCTAATTGGAATCAAGTCTACGTAGTTCCTTAAGGTATTTTTTGTTGGACAGGCATTGGACTCTTAAACCCTAAGGATTATTACGTGTCAATCTTCTATAAGAGATAATTACGACAGCATTTAAATTATAAGATCCGTGTCCTATAATCCAGGGATTCCTCCCAACGTTATCCGATTATATAGGCACGTGCTTGAATTGCCCTTATAAGAGAAAGCCCTGACGTCATGCTTCAGGCTTCTCAGATCGTCTCGACCAAGGTTACCCGACCTCCCATCATGACCGAGCCGCTCTGCGGTGGTCAGGTCGAGCGGAACTGAGATCGACCTCCCACCTAGGGTAAGGTTTGATTAGCATGGGGCCTCTGGCCCCAATATTCTTTTATGTATTTATTACAAAGCCACTCTTTGAGTGACACGTGGCGAGGTATACTCTGGCCATCATCAGCTCGGCCTCATGACAATATATCACGGCTCGAATACCAAATTGCCCGACATACCTAGTAGTTTGATGGGTTATGATTGTAAGAATTAAAAATATGGATATACAAAATAAATTATTTTTACCTCAAGGAATATATTTTAAATTCCCCTATAAAATATTTACACCAAAAAAGCTATTATCTTTGGACTGAAGGAGCTTCCAGCAATAACCGCAGCTATGCACCGCCATTAACCACCGGTCAACACCATAGAATTCACAAATAAATATAAAATCCTAGTTTGAAAAGGAAGAAATGAAAAATCAAAATTGATAGTGGAATTTGGTTTTGTTTTTAAGAAATTAGTTACGCGCGTTTTTTAGCCATAAGTCGTGTGGTATTTTTTGGTTAAAACCGGATATTTTATTAAAATAGAAAATTGTACAAACTATTCAAAGCATAGACTACACAAATTTACATCAGACTAAGACAAATAGAAAGACAATCAAGGCCATGCTAGTCTAAGTTCGCGTGCTTGAGGAACAGCTTCAGAGGTGAAAATTTTCATCGGGGGCCGTGGGAGGTCTATGTGGTGGAATTCCTTATTACGCCAGTACCAGAGGCTCAACACTATCTCACGAAATAAGAATCTCCAGAAAATAATGGTGTCGTGCTTGTACATGTTGACTTTTAGGCAGTTCTCCAACCAGGACGGTGTATCATGAGTGGACAAGAAAAGGGCCCAATGTTGCCGATGAACAATATGCTTCCACATGTTGTAAGTCCAGGGGCAATCCCTCATTACGTGTAAGGTGGATTCTAGATTCAATGCCACAGGAATAACATGCTCCTCTATCGCTGATGTGTCTCATAGCGAGGAGGCCTGCAGTGGGTAGAGCGTCTCGCTGAATCTGCCAGAGTAGCATATTACCTCTAAGTGGTCCCTTTATTGACCAAATTAAATGCCAAGTATTTCCTTCAAATGCTCTTGGGACGGGTGAAGTTCGTGATATGCAGAGCTAATCGAGAATTTTCCGGAGGGCGTCACTTTCCAAACAGTATTGCATGTTTCGTCAGTGCCGAAAGCATCACGTATAGAGTTTGTTGCATAGCAAATATGCCGCCAAATGAAAGATCAATGTGACTTGGGTTCATCAAGAGGAGAGCCATATTTGTATCTTAGGAGTTGTATCCACAATTTTTCAGGTTCCGTAAACAATTGCCATGATAATTTTGCCAAAAAATGGTGTTCATGTCACGGGCACTGCGAATACCGAGGCCTACATTTATTTTTGGTTGACAAATGTGCTTCCAGGATACTAAGTGTAGACCACGCCTATCCGCCTCGTGACCCCAAAAGAAATCACGGATTATTTTGTCAAGCTCATTCGTTATAGAGGCTGGCAGCTTGATGGTTTGCATATGATAGTAGGGCGTTGTTGCAAGGACCGTTTCTGAAAGGATAGCACGCCCGGCTTTAGACAAGGTGTTGGCTTTCCAGGGTTGCAATTTCTTTCGTACTTCGTTAATAATGCCTTGAAAATCCTCTTTTTTTGCCGGGTTGTTGTGTAGTGGGACGCCAAGATATTTCTCAAGGTGGCTTGTGTGAGACATGCCAAGAGCTTCCTCAATGAGAGATATAGTGTGAATATTAGTGTTCGGGGACGTCGCAAAATTAGATTTGGCCACGCTAATGTTTTGACCCGAAATACTGTAGAAATGCATGAGGACCCGATCAATTGTGGTAGCCTGCTCGACAGTTGCCTCCGAAAAAATGAGGAGATCATCTGCAAAAAAGAGGTGAGATATTTTTGGTCCCCCATGGGAAACGGAGATCGGCTTCCACTTCTTGTCATTAATCGATTGATGTATAAGGCAGCTCAGAACTTGCATAACGATAACAAAAAGATATGGGGCTAAAGGGTCTCCCTGTTTTAAGCCACGGCAAGGTTGAAAGCCCTCGAGAGGAGTCCCGTTCCAAAGAATTGCAAGCGAGGTGCTTGAGAGCGAATACATTATAAGATCAACAAGCATGTCGTTGAAACCCACAATATGAAGAAGACGGAGGAGAAAATCCCAGCTAACTCTATCATACGTTTTTTCGAGGTCCACTTTAATGATCATGATTCCTCTCGCACCTTTTTCTGTCGCATAGTGAAAAGCACCTTTTGAGCCATGATAATGTTATCGGATGTTTGCCTCCCTGGAATAAAAGCGCTTTGGCTATGGTCCGCAATTTTGCCAATAATTGAGCGCAGCCGATTAGCAATAATTTTGGTGATGGTTTTAACTGTGACATTTGCTAGAGCAATCGGGCGCAATTGAGAAACCAATTCCGGCGGTTGTACCTTAGTATCAAAGCGATGAAGGTTCTGTTCATTGAGGGAGGAAACTTGCATTCACGAAAAATTGGTATTTTTCAGTTGTTTACATCTATATTTAAAGGGACTATTACTTACGCATTCAATATACCGTGTATCATATTACCTAAGCACCACTGAAGATCCGTCTTTATAAAAATTGATACTAGAGGATAGAACCAATTTTCGTAGTTGCAATGTGAGAACTGATTTTAATAAAGTCAGTTATTGTTCCTTGACCTACGAAAAGTCGTTCTAGGTTTCAGAATCGACTTTCAGAAAATGAGGTATGGTGCAAATAAATGACCATATATTCAATGGCTTCTGAGTAAGGAAGGGAGGATGGAGTGCTAGGTGGAGGTGGGTTGAATTTTGGAAAAGATTAATTTTTTTTTTAGGGATGATGATGATAAAGTTATACTTCTTTATTTATTTATTTTTGTTGACGATTTCTTTATTTTTAGACAATGAAGTTAATTTATTTTTTCTTAACTTGAAAATTATTTGACCTTGTCAAAAAATATATTTGTCTTTTTTCCCTAAGAAATCAATATATTCTTATCTCAAAATTCTGTAAATATGTCATATTTCTCTCATTTGTTTTCCTTTTTTTTTTCTTTTTTTCATCGGATCCGGGTAGAGACCAAAGGTCTTGAGCGACCGATCCGGCAGAACAACTCAAAAGATAAAGAAGCATCGTTAATTTCTTCATGGTCGTTCCAAGTTCGAAGTACCATTTGTACAAATAAGAATCCCCTTCGTTACATGATTTCTTCTTCATATAGATAGATATAGGATCTATGGGGCAATTACTTAGAAGTACTATAACGGTCCTAAGGTAGCGAAATTCCTTAACATTTTAATAAAAAAAAATTATATACCCAGGAACACCCTTAGGTTTGACAATTTAATTCTAAAAAAGGTTGAGTATCAATCCATAGGACCCTCACATTCATGTTCCGCCCTTTGGGTTTTGTAAAAGATGTAAAACGGGAGTCATGGATCAATAAACCATTATATATATAATGGATATTTGTTTATAAGGACTAATTTGGACACTTAATAGGCATTTAGGACAACCTAAAATCTTATTTGTTTATAAGGACACATTTCATTTGCTTTTCCACTATTACCCTTTAGCTCATTTAACACACTTTTCATACCAGAATCTCGCATCTGCTTTAATCCATCGTAAACACTTTTCATACCAGAATCTCGGATCATGTTTACTGAAATTCTGCTTCATTCTCTCATTGCTTTTGCTTATAATCCAGCGTATTAATCCATCAATTCATTACGGCTCAGAATTTGTCTGATTTTTGTTGTGCTATCGTCTTCAATGTAATTTTCTGCTGCTTCGTGATTCAATTTCTGCTGCTTGGTTGTGTTGGATTCATCGAATTGAGCTTTGTAAATCGGCGTTTGGATCGTATTTGTGTTGGATAATCTAATTCCTTTATTTTCCTGGTAATATTCACCATTTGCTATTTAGTTTACATTAATTATCCATCATTGTGCAGCTGGATCTTAATTTGATGTTTTCTGATTCTAATTTATCTATTACAGTGTGCATTACTTGTATTCTGATGTTTTTATATTTGTTGAAATAATCCTTGTTCTAAATATATGATCATTGCTTTGAATATATGAGATATTTATTTAATTTTTGACACCAGTGTTTTTTCATGTGTTTATGCAGTGACTGAATAGTTTATCTTACATTAATGATTTCTGTAGTGATATATTATTGATGTGCTATTTCAGATTCAGTGAGTATGATGATTGTTTTGAATATATGATCATTATGTTGAATTGTTATTGTCATATTTGAAGTGTACTTTGATTTGGAATTAGTACATCTGTTAGTTTTATGTTAAGTGATTGTAGTTCTGTGAATTTACTGTACATGAACCGTGATTGAATTCTAACCAGGGTTATTTAGGGTGTCGCTGAGTGTTTATTTGTTGCTTTTAATGCAGTGACATGTTTCATTATTGACATTTATTGTTAGTTTTGTCAGTCTGTTGTTTTATGCATTGATGTTTTATGTGATTTATCCCTCATTTTGCATATGTAGTGATATATGTCAGTGTTGCTTGGTGAATCTCGTAATAAATGTATTGAAATTTGATTTTATGGAGTGACTTCTGCTATGTAGTTAGAGATATAATGTTTTTGTACTGATATATTATGTTATTGATTTAGGTACTGGATTAACATATCAGAATTGTTTTCAATAATATTTTGTAGTGATTGTAGTGTAATTTGAGTTGGAATTATTATTCATTGGTTGTGGTCAATGCATTGAGTTGTTATTAGTTATGCAGTGACATGTAGTTATGCGACATGTAGTTATGCAGTGACATGTAATTAGTTATGCAGTGATTGTGTTCTTTTTTCTTACATGCATTCATATTTTGTTTGGTTTTTATTGCTTCCAGGATTACAATGCTGATTCTTATGTGCTCCTACAAAGAAGAGACATGTGTCATGACTGCGACACCTACTACTACCTTCAAGTCTATCGTTGATAGAATTTCAAATCACTGGATTGATTTGAAGGACTTATGTATTAGTCTTTATTACTTTTTGCCTGATAATCCGAAGTGTCTCTTAAGCAGTGATGATGATGTTCAGGCCATGATTTGTGTTGCTGAATCTTATAGTGCTAAGCACGTTAATGTGGAGGTTGTAGGCACTGGTTTGGTTGGTTATGCGTCGTCTTACAATGGTGGTAGCTGTGTTGGAATGGAGGATAATGTTGATGATGAAGTTTGTCTTTTATCGTCTTGTACATCTTCGAGTGATAGTAATCAGTTAACTCTTGGTTGGGATAAAATATTAATCAAGGAAGGTCAACGTTTTGTTGGTGGTGCTTGTGAATTTAGGGATTGCTTGCAGAAATTGTCTATAGAAACTGGTTTTAAGTACGTGTACACAAAGAATGATAATAATAGGATTTATGCTGTCTGTGCGAAGAAGGATGAAGTAAACTTCTTTGGAATGTTCGTGCTTCAAAACGGAAATCAAATGGATTCTTTTATGTAAATTTATTGTGCAATGTTCATACGTGTGGTACATCTTCCAGATCTTTTGGCCGAGATCGTCGGATGACTTCTGATCTTCTTTCCAAGTTGATTGTTTCTAAGGTTCATGGTGATCCAATTTATTCTGCAACAGATTTGCGACTTGCGACAGCCACTGATTATAGGAATCCAGCTTCTTATGATGTTGCTTGGTGTGCTGTTAAAAAGGCTAGGGATTCCTTATATGGTGATGTTGAAAACTCATTCAAAAGAATACCAGGTTATGTTGCTAGTGTTCGTGAAACGAATCCTGGTTCTGTTGTATTTTTTGAAGTGCAACCTGAATCTCGGCGTTTTCATCGGATGTTTATTGTGTTTGATGCTTGTATTCGTGGGTTCAAGTATTGTCGACCAATGTTTGTTTCTTGATGGGGCACATTTGAAATTTGATATGAATGGTCATTTGTTGGCTGCAACTGGGAAGGATGGTGAGAATGGTATGTTTTATTTACAGTTACAATTTATTTTTTATGCAGTGACAGTTGATTTTCCTGCAATGACATTTGATTTTAGTGCAGTGACACTTATTTTTAATGCAGTTTTGTTTTCTTTTTTCTTTTGTTTTTTTTTTCTGAATTGAGATTGGGAATTCTGTGACCCCTTCTTTTTTCAACTCCCTGTGTTAACTGTCCTTCCATTTATTTTGTGCTTTTTTATGATGATTGTGTTTTTGTACACTCTACCTTTGGTAGTTTTGATTCTTTTGCAGTGACTCATTTTCTGTTAATTTGAAGTGACATTGTTTTGAAATTCTTACAAGAATATATCCTCTGTGTTATGCTGTTGTTGATTCTGAGGATTTTCATAATTGGAAATGGTTCTTGTTGCATTTGAAGGATTTACTTATACCAATTCGTCAAATTACGTTCATGACAGATAGGAATACTGGATTATTGGATGCTATACGGGAGGTGTTTCCTGATGCATTCTATTCTTATTGCATTTACCATTTGAAGTTGAATTTGAAGACTTGTTTTAGTGGTAAATCTACAAGTAAAGCTTTACGTGACAGAATGGTTAATTTGCTTTACAATTGTGCTTATGCTCCGAGTGTTGAAGAGTATCAGAAGTACATGGATGATTTCTTACTTGAAGGTGGAGCTCAAGCAAAAAGGTTCTTGGAGAATTTACATCCTGAGAATTGGGCTAATGCTTATTTTAAAGGTTGTCGATACGGTCATATGGCGTCTTCTTTGGCTGAATCTTTTAATTCATGGGTATTTAAGGAGAGGCACCTTCATGTATTGAATATGGTTGATGGCATTCGTATCAAGCTAATGACAAGATTATCAGATAGACGTGCTGATGCGGCGTCATTCAAGTCTTTGATATGTCCAAAGGTTGATGCTATTTTATATAAGTCGATGGATCCGGGGAGAGGCTTTAGGGTTGCTAGTTCTACTTATTATAAGTATGAAGTTTTTTCATCTCCTCCAAAAAGTGTTGATTTGGATCGTCGTGCTTGCTCGTGCACCGAGTGGCGCGGAATGGCTATCCGTGTGTTCATGGATTGGTCGTCATTGTGGCTACCGGTTTTCCGTTGGCTGATTACGTTGATCCTTGTTTTTTGACCAGGTCTTATGTTGGTTCATATGAGTTTGCAATAAATCCAATTCCTGGTACCTTTCTGAAGAACAATTCTGAAGATGTTGTTGTGCTTGGTCCTGTTGCAAAAAAGCAGCCTGGTAGGCCTCGGACGAAGCGTATTCGATCTCGTGGTGAGTCGTCCAAATGTGTTATCCAATATGGTAAATGTCATCAGTTTGGGCATCATAATAAGAAGACCTGCCAAGCTCATGTTCCTTTATAGTTAATGGATGTTTTGTTTTTTAAGCATTGAGATAGGAGTTTGTTACTCATGGTTTCAGCCATTTTATTTCAAATTTCCCAAATGCAGTGACATTGGTGTCACTGCATCAGTATGGTCATTGAGATTACTGTAATGCACTGATGATATTAAGTTTTTTTTTTGTTAAATATTTGTTGTTTGTAATCCTTTTTATTTCCTATATATTTTTGGTATTGGTATGTTTTTATTTCTACTGAAACGACGATTTACTTATTGCAGTGACATGAGTGTCACTGCATAGTCATGTTTATGCATATTTGATTACTTTATTGAATGGCTGTTGTATTTAATGGACTCAACTGATTATTTACTTAATGTTATCATATTTGTATTTGTTTTTGTTATCCATATGTTATTGACATCGGTAGTTTTGTATTTGTTTTGTGCATACATTGAAATGATCGTGTATTCAGTTCGGTGACATGAGTGTCACTACAGATTAGTGGCAATCTGTTCAGTTTTTGTTGTTGTTGTATTCAATTGAATAAGATGATTATGTACTTAATGACTTCAAATTTGTATTGGTTTTTATCCCCTATATTTTATTGATATGTGTATCTTTGTATTTATTTTGTGAATATATTGAGATTATTGTGTATTTTATGCAGTGACATGTATGGAGATGTATTCTATTTTTAATTCATTGATCTGGTAATGTGTTTAATGCAATTACATTATTATGTACATAAATTGTTAACAATCAATGCACAAAAAATTAGACAAATTCACAAAAAACATGAACTATCAAATATTTCCAATTTGTCAAATTGCCATGAACCATCCAAACTGAACCATCAAACCCCAAAATAAAACTGTCAATCAGTTATGGTCCATCAGTCCACACTGTCATTGCATTTTGTGACTGTATCATTCAAATACTTTACATAAAGGATTGACCATGAATATACCAAAAGTAGTAGACTAGTCAAAATATTTAAAATTCTAGTTACAACCATTTTAGTGCTCTGTGTAAATTCTGTTAAGCACTAATGAATTGACAACCATTCCTTTGAGCCGCTTGCACTTGTTGATCATCTAGATGTGGTTAAATTGTGAGATCTTGTGCTAGTCCGTACATGTAATATATCAAGTAAAGTGGCACAGCTTCCTTCATTAGATTTCAATGATTCTCGTTATTATTGTGTATGTTTTGTTATGGTCATTATGTTATGTAATTGCATTCATACTTACGTTTGATTATCCCGTAAAGTTAGATTTTGAACCTTTTCCACTTTTGTTGATATGCTTTGTTGCCTGGTTTTTGCAAGTCTTGTTGGTGGAGTTGATTTCAAAATAATCTGTATCTGCAAATAAGAGAAGTTTGTGTTGAATGTTTTTTTTATGGAAACATATTGACAAGAAAGTGCAAAGGATGTGATCGTTTTTGTAATAATGTCATTGATAACTTACTTTATCCTTGCATTCTTTGAAGAAAATGTCCGTCTTGCCCTTCCCCACCGGTGCGTAATGAAGCATTTTCCAGTTGGTTCTCCTAATTTGTATGTTAGTAGTACCCGGTGGTATGGCCTTGACTCTTCTCCCGTACAAAGATAAGGGGATGAAAACTTTATGTCCTTCATATATGCTTTCCACCATTCTTTCCAATTGTTCATTTGATAACTTTTTGTCACGCTCAAGCTCTTCTAGTATACCTGAAGCTTCCATATTGATCAGATTATGAATGTAATCTTAAATTTATTTATTCAAATTAATTTGTATGCGTACCCATGTCGCTGTAGAGAATATTTGGTAGTTAGGTTTAACTACATTTGCACTTTTTAAGAGCTCAGCGAACCCTTCAACCACCTGTTTCAAATTTCATTATAGTAAGTTAGTTTATTTATTTGCCGTTGGTGAACATCAAAAGCAATGTTTTTTCCCTGTATATGTATTTACCATTTGTTGTAATGCTAGATATTCATGTCAACTAATGCAAGTGACACCAAGATGCATTGACAAGAATATGCGTGTGGATGATCATGCGGTGACAATACTATGGAGTGACAAGAAGATGCAAAGGATGTGGCTTAGATTTTACCGATTCATCTATGTACAAGTCATTTAGAACTTCCATTATTGAGTTGACGGTGACATATGGGTAATCACCTACTGTCTTTGCCCAAACTATACCCCTGCAATAATAGTATGTTGTTAGTATTCTATATATCAAGAATCTTAATGTTTAATGATGTTGTTTAGTAAGTTGTGCTTACTCTTTCCCTTCCTTATCGTTGACTTCCTGAATTCTTTTGAATACTTCTGGAACAATGTGTGGTCCACAATAGTATTCATCTTTGTTGCCTTTGATTATGATTTTTCCCTGAAACTCCGGATTTCCGTCAGGTATGAAGTATTCTTGCTTTTTTGCTTGTTTTGCTTTCTTTTTCTGTTTTGGGTACTGAAAATCAGGATCCTCATTCTTTGGTCTCTTTCTTGCATTTTTCTTCACTCCCCTTTCAATTGTGAAATCTGGGGTGACTTGATGCCTATCCCCATGTTCTTGTTGTTTACTAGGGGTGACTTGTTGAATATCAGCATGTTCTTCATGTAGATTTTGTGTCACTTGATGAGTAGCAAGAGAATCATATTCATTCTGGAGTTGTTGGATTTTGTTTTCCATTTCTTGAATTTTAGCTTCCTCGTCTCGCATTTTCTCTTTCAATCCTTCATTGCTTTCTTTCTTATCTTGAAGGTCGCTTTTCAAATCCCCGATTGTTGTTTCCCCGTCAAACAATTTTTCCCGTGTTTTTCACTTCTTCTCTAAGTCCGTCAATTAATCTTCGTTTTTTCTCTTGCTCTTGTAACATAGCAGCCATGTTTTTCTGTTGTTCTCCATGTTCATTGTAGCTGTCTAACAATGTTTTTATGTACTCATCTTTCTTTTTCTTCATTGTCTTTTTGCTGATTAATTGTAGACAGAGCAATCTTCATCTTATCAATCAATTCGGATACTTGCAGCTCCAATTCTGTTCTCTCAGTACTAATCACATCTAGTGTCCCATTCAGCTGTCTAGATTGTGCTTCAAGCTGATTGTTTTGTTCAAGATTTCAGCTTCTACCTTCTTCATGCTTTCCATTTTTGAACTTAAGCTTACATTGTCATGCTCTAGCTCTTGAATTCTCTTCTTCATCAACTCGGCATTTGCTTCATCGGTCTTCCATTTTTCCTGTAAATATATTTAATATATAGATTATTTACTGAATGAAGTTGCATGTTAGTATGATGGTTTTTGTTTATTTGGAGTGACATCATTTGATGCAGTGACATCTTTTGATGCAGTGACATCTTTTGATGCAGTGACATCTGTTGATGCTGTGAGAATGATAGTAGTTTGTAGTACTCATTACCATGTGTTGCTCTAGTTCTTCAATTTTTCTGATGCTGTGAGAATGATAGTAGTTTGTAGTACTCATTACCATGTGTTGCTCTAGTTCTTCAATTTTTCTCTTCGCATCTTGTAATTCTTTTGACAAGAATTTGTTTTGCTCCTTCATTTCTTCAATTGGATCATGCACATCCTGCACAAGTTGTTCGTAGATTCAAATTTTGATATTCATTTATAATATCATGGATCATCTTTGCATAAAAAAAATTGAATGAGTAGTTGTACTTCTGGTGGTGATGGTGTTGGTGTTAGTAATCTGAATGAAGGAGTGCTTCCAAACTTATCTCCGTGTTGTGTTGGTCGTTGTTGAGGACAAGTGTTGTTCTTGTATCACTTCATTGTTTTTTTGTGCTTCCAATTCCTCTTGCTTGTCATCTCCTTCCGGTATCCCTCATTCTCGTTCACCTCCCCGTTATTTCCTTCTTCTCGCTTTCTCGGTGTCCCTCATTCCCTTCACACTCTCTCGTCATTTCCTTCGTCTCGCTTCCCGTGTTCCTCATTTTCTGCAGTGCTCCCCGTCATTTCCATTATCTCGCTTCCCTGTTTTCGTCATTCTCTTAAGACTCCATCTCATTTCCTTCTACTTGCAAATCATCTTCTCCATATTCCAGTTGATTTCCTTCATCTGCTTCCCGGTGTCCCTCATTTTCTTCGGATCGCCCGTCATTTCCATCATCTCGCTTCCCGGTGTTCGTCATTCTCTTCGTACTCCCCGTCATTTCCTTCTCGCTTGCATATCATCTTCTCCAGCATTCCGCTGATTTCCTTCATCTCGCTTCCCGGTGTCCCTCATTTTCTTTAGATCGCTTCGTCATTTCCATCATCTCGCTTGCCGGTGTTCGTCATTCTCTTCGTACTCCCCGTCATTTCCTTCTCGCTTGCATATGATCTTCTCCGATTCCGCTTGATTTTCTTCGTCATGCATGTCATGGCTTTCATCATCTGTTTCCTTGTCTCTGCTTCCTTTTTCTACCCTCTCTCCCAAGCTTGGTATCAACAGCAACTCAGTCAATGTAGGAGTCAGTTCTTCAGGATTGAACTGTTTCATTTTGCAATACACACGTATTCAGTTATGTTGGCATGTGATGTTTTAGGTTGTTGTAGAAAAAAACTGCATTACTAATGCATTCACATGGTATAATAGTGTAGTGACATACAAAGAATTCTAGTGGCATGTAATCTTTCAGCTTATTGTACAAAAACAAGTGCATTACTAATGCAGTGACATGGTATAATAGAGCATTGACATACAAAAAATTTTAGTGTCATGTAATCTTTCAACTTATTGTACAAAAAAACCTGCATTACTAATGCAATGACATCATTAAAAATGCAGTGACATGCCTTAATATTGCAATGCCATAGAAAGACTTGTAGTGGCATGTATTAAAAAACTAAATTTAAAACTGCAGTGACAAGCAGCAATTGTGCAGTGAAATGCAATAATTAAGAATGCCTATTCATTGAGCATGACATTTTATTGATCACAACATTCTTAATGTACTTGTAATTATTTACCTTATGTTCTCCCATGTTTTGTAGTTTCCTTTTCGTTAGAATACTTTGTAGATCTCTCAAGTTCCACTTTGTCATCCTTGGAATTCCTCTAGTTGAGATACTCTTCTTTCCTGTTTCCGCTCTTTTTTTGTTTTCCTCTTGCACAACATCTTGTATCATATGTGTGTGCTCGCGTAGAATCCGATCGTAACATACCATTACATGAACTTCACTTAGAATGCAGTGACATGATTTTTCATGCATCATTTATAATGAAATACATTTATATTGAAATGTTCAGTGAGTAGCATACCAGGAGGAACACAGTGCATCCATTAACATATCTTGCATTTGTCCATTTTCGATTGAGTCCATTTTGTAGTTCTTTGAGTACGTGAGATGACCAATCATATGAACTTAATCTAGTCAAGTCATCCACATAATACAGAACCCCCATGATATGTGATGGCCGGCGTAGGTGGCAAAGAACACATTTGCGTTAGTAATAGAAGACATAGTAGCTTTACCGTGTCTTCTATTGATGTTGAATCCTTTTCCTTTATCATGTCCTTTATTATTTCTTTGACAAAGACTTACCTTGATTCTTTTGACATCAAAGAATATCCTTGTTTTAATGTATATGTCTGTGGATGGGTTTGTGGTCATAGCTCCAACCTCTGTCTTTCCATCTTCTATGCCAAAGATTAGCTTTACATCATTTCTAGTTGGCATATGATGGTGCTTCCCAATCTTGAAACCTCCTTTGTCTTTGTTGTATGTATTTATGAGGTCATCCAGCATGTCATTTTTCTTTTTCTCCAATATGACCTTCTTCTTTTCGAATGCTCTAAATATATGTCTGAATGGTGTTTCATCCATCAATTTTTCATGTTCTTTTGTGATTTTTCCCTCTATATCCTTGAATATCTGTTGTATGCTGTTAAGTGTCGATCTATATTGTTCTCTTGTTCTGTAAACATGCAAAAATATGAGTTACTTCCATTATGTGACATCTAAGTAATTGTAGTTTCAATGTAAGACTAATTGACTGACATGAATTTACTTCCATTCTTTGACATCTAAGTATTTGTAGTTTCAATGTAAGACTAATGGACTGACATTAAGTTTTAATGTTATTAGTGCATTGATATGATATTTTTCAGTGTTGTGATTGTAGTGACATGATATGTTGAACATTATGAATGTACTCAAATATTATGAAATGCAGTGACATGATATTTTCAATATTGTGAATGGTGTCACATGTTATTTTCAAGTTTATAATTCAGTGCCATCAAAGTTTTTTACTTCTATAACTATACTGAAACTTCACTCATTATGTAGTGGCATGCCATTTTCATTTATGTAAATGCAAAGAAGTTATATTTTCAATGTTATATTGCGTTGACATTCTATCATTATGCGGTGACATTCTATCAATATGCAAAGGTGACATTATATTTTAGCAAAGATTTATAGCAATATAGACGCAATGAACTATACAAACCACTTAAACCAATCGAATACGTTGACATGATCTCTTGTACATGAATAAACTAACCGAAATTTGTTCAAAAATGCAGTGACCACATATTTCATTATCGAAAACTGTTACAATTTCTTTCTTTGAGAATTTCAAGCACAATTTCAATCTCTGATTTTGTTATAATTTAGTGACATGTAATCAATGACTATTGTTGTGCCCTATTATTGATTTTCCTAGCACCACATTTCAATTTTGCACAAAAAAAACCCATGTTTTCTTCTACTTCTACATTTCTGATTTTTCTATTGTTGATATTCAGTCATAATGTATACTTACGTATTTTTCTTCGATTTTGATGCTTTTCGTCTCTTCTCCGCCGAAATCACTTGTTTTCTCCTCGCCATCGTCCACGATTTTGTGCCGTCACTAACTTAATGCGATTCTTCTCTCTTCTGCTCTGCTTTCGCTACTTCTTCTGTGTGGTTTTTCTTCGATTTACCTGCGATTTTGCTTCGACTTGGCTTCAATTTTGCTTGAATTTGGGTGTTTGTCTTCGCCGTTGAAAGCTTTAATTTTTGTATATAGCGGTTTCAACTTTTTTTGCAACGGTTCATATTTCGTAACTCCTCCTTGTTGGTTAATAGGGTTATTTTTGTCTATGTAGTAATTTTGTGTCCTTATAAACAAATAAGTTTCCTTAGTGTCCTATTTACCATATTAAGTCCAAAATGTGTCCTTTTGGACCCTTGGCCCTATATATAAAAGGTGGTATGCACACCTCTTTTTGCGAATTCGACTAATTACAAAATCAAACATTTACAATGTTGACAATATAGCATCATGTTCTTTTACAACTAAGTTATTCCCATGGGTGTCTCTAAAAGGGTCACTTAATCGGTTATACCAAATTGTTCACCACTAGGATAATGCCTTGTTGGTTAATAGATTATTGAAGCTTAATATAAAGATACATAATACATATACTATTTGATAAAAATTGAAGGACCCTTAAATTTATCGATTTTTGGAGGGCCGTGGGCCGTGGCCACCCCCAGGGGCGCCCCTGGTTATTCCCATAGGAGCAACCAAATTCTATGTTAGACATATGGCTACTATTACACCCCCCCCCCCCCCCCCCCCACCCCCACACCAGTGACACATGCACCGAAATTTATGCAATCAAAAAACGACTAAGCCGTACTTTTACACACAAGGAAAACGCAAATCAAAGCACATAAGATGAGAGAGTTTCGGTGCACTTTTCGTATTACAATCTCTCTTTGACAATGGCCCTGGAGAGTTTCACACTATTCCAAACAAGAACCAGTGTTTCCTTATGCACAGGCGTCTTCCGAACATCCAGATCATGGAGTTTTAAAAATCGACTCGTCAATTTACATCTCGCAATCTTCACCGAGCTCAAAAAAAACCGGTCCAAAAATCTCGGAACATCGAATCCTCCATCTTTGGCATCACACATGTCTAGCGACAGTTTCCGTAGCATCGGCAGTTGAGAAGCAGCCAAGGCAATGATATTTTTAGCAAGTCCTGAACCCGTGTGGCGTAGCACCAGATCTTCGAGTGCTCGACAATTTAGAAGAGAAGAGACACCGTTTCTGGTCAAATCTTCGCCACATTCCTCTAGTTTCAAACTGATCAATCCTGGCCAACCACCAGCAATGATGTCCTGGGATTCCGCATTAAGACGTCCGCATCCAACTAATGAAAGCTCAGTCAAGTTGGGACAACTATTAGTTAGTGTAACAAGATCAGCATTTGTCATCCACGTCGTCACTCTTTCCAGTTTCAGTTTCTTCAGACTTGGTGAACTGAAGTTCAAGCTTAGAGAGGAAACCTCACCGAAACCATAACGGATCACCAAGACTTGTAAATGTTTCGAATTTTGAATCACGTTCAATATTAGGGCATCTGATATCTCTTGATAATAAAGTACAAGTGTTTCTAACAAAGGACAGCAACAAGGTATGAGTTGAAGTCCTTCTTCACCTAAGGATCCACCCAAACCAATCACTATTCTCCTCAATGATTTCATTGCTGGTTGTAAAGCTTTCGCGGAGTATGGTGAGAATCCCCATCCAATTTCAATCTCTTCCAGCTTACAGTAGTTGGCAATCTCAGAGAACAAGTGCCTTGAAGTATGTGATAAATTCCTACATCCTCTTGCGATTAAGCGTTTAAGATGAGGGTTCTGATCTACTAACCCAACCAAACAAGGGAGAGAAACCTAAACCATATGTTTCTCCAAATTAGGTGAAATTCTGCTTTCATGCATGGCACAATCTATATATATATATATATATATATATATATATATATATATATATATATATATATATATATATATATATATATCACGAAGCCTTATAGTTAAATAAACCTCTTTATAAGATATGAAAGTTGTCTGAAGAGTGTACTATACGTACCTTAGTTTCTGAAATATCCAACGTCTCTAAAGAGGATCCCCGGAAATTACTGAGGCCACTTTCACCGAGTTTAGTCTCTCTTAAACAGAGATGCTTAAGCATAAAACTTTGAGAAATAACCACAGATAGAGAAGTTTCGCTAACCCCTGGTAAGAAAATGACATGAACACAACAATGAAATCATTAAGTAAGCTAGCTAAAGGGAAAGAAGTGAATTATGCTCACTATCAGAAGGGTACAATGAAGCTGTGGCAGATTCAATATTACTCACTCTAAGGGCAGAATAAAACACTATATTCCTTATTAATTATCATGTATATATTCTTTTTTGTTGTAATTATCGGGTTCCTTTTCTTTATTGTAAACTAATTAACTAGCCATTAGGAACAGTACATTCTGTCTAAAACTAGCCGTAGGGTTGCTATTATATAAGGAGCTTTAGTTGTAATTAAAGAAGTGTTTTCTATTACAATCTTCTAAATAAGAATATATTTTCCTACACTTCTTACATGATATCAGAGCATCTTGACAGAACTGGACCAAATGAGGTAATTGCTTCCATTCAGCTTGTTAACTGCGATGGATGCACAGCTGATGTCTAAACTTCCACCAGGCGAAATTGACCCACTTCCTGCTGAAGTAATCTCAGATGAAGCTGAAGAGTCACCAGACATTTTCAAGTGAATAATTTGAATTCAGTGACGAAAGAGCGAAGAGGCTCTGATACCATGTAAGAACTTGTGAAAGAGCTAATATTGTTACTTACAATCTTACTTACAATGTACGAGAGAAATAGTGGTTTTGATATTAAACCACTAGGAGTCAACGGTCACCAGACAGGGTAATAAATGTTGTCTGGGAATAAACAGCCTAAAGACACTAAGACAGATGTAATAACACAACCACTAAACTCCTATCTAAGTTACTAAAGACAAATAGAACGGGATTACAAAGAATAATTTAACATAATATAATATAAATACGATTATTATTTATTAATATTTCCAAACTAACGGGTAATTACACTATCATCTAAGAAGAGAGAAAATACATAAAACATAAAATACATTTTAACTCTAATACTTTCTACATGCTTCCCAACACATGGAGAGTAGACATGTTATATTCAGGTGAAACATGCCCAGAAGTAGTGGCATTCAAATCTAACACAACATGTGTGCTTGCTAACGCGTGGAGCGAGGTAGACATGTTGTAGCAGGGTAAAACATGCCCAGCTCTAGTATTAGTTCTTGTTGTACCAAGGTAGCATCTAGAAATATCTATCTTTAATATATTTAATAAAATTGGAAAACCATTTAGCTCCAGATCATTGACACTGGATACTTCTGGTGAAACTATTGTGAAAAAAAAAAAAAAAACAATTATATTGCTGATTTAATCATTAAACAAAAAAGATTAACTAAAACTAAGACGGACGTGAACCATGCATCCATAGCATTCCAAGAAAAAAAAGAAACCAGTAACACCACTCACCCTTGCAGCCACCTATATGTAGAGTTTCAAGTTTCACCGCAAGAGGCTGTGAGGCCTCTTCACATTCTGCCTCTGTAACAAAATCAAGTTCAGTACTACCCCAGCAAAGGGCATGAACTGAATTATCACCAAATGAAGTATCACAGGCTGAAATGGAGTGAAGTTTGCAGCACTTGATTATAACAAATGCTATACCAGCATCTGTTACTGAGATACAACCATTTAGGTTAAGGTAGCACAACGATGCACACAAGAAAGCAATATCACGGAGTCCAGAATCTGCAATGGCATTACAAGGATTAATTCATTAGCACACCCTGTTAAAGCACCATACTTCACCATAAATAAAATAAACTAAAGGCCTGAAAAGGTAAGCAGATACAAAAATGAACTCTAGATCTAATCTCTACAACAGCAGCAACACTAAATTGATGCCACATCTAACAACCAGAATATCAAAAAAAATCAGACATCTGTTCATATGATCTGATGCCTGATCAAAGTTGACAAAGTGCTTTACCCAAAGCAATGAGCAAAGAGTGAAGAATATTTCCTACAGAGAAAGGGTGTACATCTCACCGGAAATATCAGTCCGCCCTTCCAATGAGAGTCTCGTGATATGTACACTATGCCGATTTTTCATTGAAAATAATAAGGCGTGGCAAGTATTGTGGCCACTATTGGATAACATACTTGACGTTTGTGGAGCATACTCGGATTGTGAAGATGTAATGGATACTTTTGAAGGAATAACAGGGCTAATGTCCACAGATAAGTCAATGTCACAGAGCAGAGGACATTTTTTTACCAAGTGATGAAAGCGCTTTGCGTTAAAGCCTATAAAATGAGCAGCCCTTAGTTTCCTTAAAGATGGAAAGGACTTGTTGAAGCATTCAAGGGCATCCTCAAGGTCTAACAGGGGACAATTTGAGATATCCACTTCGTCAACTGCTTCAAACGATAAGGTTTGTGAGAGATGCCAGCTACTAAGTGACTTGTAACCAGTGACACATTGAAACTTGTCCGGGGAAAACATTGCATTCTTTCTCAACACAATGTCTTCAGCTTGTAAAGAAGAAAGCATGGATAGGAAAAGAAAGGGCCAAATATTCGGGTGACCAGAAAGATCCACTATCTGCATTATGTATCCAGAACAATAAGCAACATACAAATCTTAAACAAAACAAAAAACAAAACAAAACAAAACAAAGGTAATAACACTATTATATTCTCGTCAAAAGATAAGAGAAAACGATACATGATAAATATGGTTGTTATGATACAAGTCAAATAATTTTAAAAGATAGAGCTAAAACTCTACTAGATTGTCGATAGAGTTAAGTAACTAGATAAGATCAAATTAGAGTAATGGTAGAAGTCTATAGTTATCTATGCTCATCTCTTTGTAATGAACTCTATATAATGATTGAAAGCAAGGAAGAAGGAACACAAGTTAATGATCACATGTTTCTAATATTGTTTCCGAGAAAGAAGTAATGTGTCCAAAGGTTTCTGCCAATATTTTATATTGTTCAAGTGATGGCCTCGTTGTTGGCCTTATTGTGCCCATTATATTTTTTGTGCGCTTGCTCTATGTTGGCCCACGCTCTTTATTATAAGCCTACTACTTGTGAGATTAAAGAATACAGCTGGAAAACAGTGTTTTCAATATATATTTGAAGTAACCCAAGAAGGGTTATATATACAAGTTACAGGGCAGAAATTACCCATATTAAATGTGCAGGCAAACAGCTAACACTAGACAAAATTAAATAGGTAAACATAATCACCTAGAGCCTATCCAACGGCACAAAAGCTAAGGAAGTGAACAACATATGTTCCCTATAAACAGAGAGAGAATAAAATAAACTTAAGATATTCCTACACCACTTGAGAGTTGAGAGGGAATGTTGAGTCGTGTTTACAATGTAAATTATATAAACTCATAACTTAAGCTTTTAGAAGAGGTGATAATTTTCATCTTAAACACAACTGACTCTAAAAGGCCCTCTCGAGTGTGTTGGCCTATATTAAAGGGTATGGGTCAACACAGGACACTAAAAAATAAAGGACACAACAAAGCCAACAAAGAGACCCATCACGGCATTACTTGAGAGGTTAGGTTGAAGTTAGTTGTGAGTACAATGTAAATTACTTGTATCCCCAACAACTTTTAAGCTTTTGGGGATTCAGGTAATTTACATTGTAAACACAGTTGACTTCAACATTCCCTCGGCCTATACTAAAGAGTCGGGTCCAAAAAGCCGTGAGTCATAAGTTAAGTTGTGTCATCATCTTCGATGACTCTTTGTGTGAAACAACATCTTGAGTATGCTAGTCCAGGGGAGTCAATCTACCAAGTTGGGCATGTAGTATATCCATGCACCAAGATTGGGGTGAGTGTTAGAACATAAGGGGAAAAGGATGAATGACAAATATGGTTGTTATGATATGAGTCACATAATGTAAGAAGATGGGGATAAAACACTAGATTGTCGATACTGTTAAGTAATTAGATAAAATAGAAGTAGAGTTGCTTATCACTGTGTAATCGCCTCTATGTATTGAATGAAAGCAATGACGAGGCAACACAAGTTAATGATCCACGCTCCTCTCTATCATGCATATTTCTAACAATTTTAAAGTTACAACTAAAGAGTCAAAAACCGACAACCTCATCTTGGAAACAAACAAGAAATAATTCAAAGAGTTGTCAATATAAAGACTACAGCTCGGGAATGCAATAACTGTGATGTCAGCACATTCAGATGCATAGAAGCATAAGTCCCATACTCAAGGAAGCATGTGAAACCATCAGTAAATGCTGCAAAATCTAAATGAATGTCTCCTTCCCAAATTTCTGCCCTTTCTTTCGCTGTGGCAGTTCTCAAAATCATAAGTTAACATATAAAAAAGTCATTCACGTGCTGACAAATCCATTGAATGGAATAGCATGCCCAAGTGGATGAAATGTAAATACCAAGACAATGCAACATTGGGGCAAAAGGATCTGCAGAAGGAATTTTAACATCTTAAAGACTGCAAATTACAACCTCAAAAAAAACTACAATCACAAGCTGAACACAACCTTAGTATATTCAGTCAATCGCAATCTCAGCTGACTACAACCTTCAGCTCCCCAAATTCTAGTCAGGGCTGCACAGGGATTGTTAAATAGCCCAATGATAGAATCAAGGCCTTCCTCAGCAAACTGTGGAAAAAGGCAGCATCTTTGTTTACCTATAATATAGATCAACTCAAAGTGGTAATATACAGAAACCTTAACAAACTATAATACATAGTTTAACGAAAAGCTTCAGACAAGAAAACATACCGGTAACAAACCATAAAGGCAAAAGATAAAACCGGACCTGCCAAAAGGTAAAATGGTAATGATCATACAAGACGGGAGTAACAAGGAATACTATAAGCATTGAAAAGAAAACTTTTAGAAAGTCTAAGAATTCTTTTAACTACAGGATTTGACTTATATCATTGAGGAGATTGCACATTGAAAGTTCAAAGGAGTTAATGTAAAAACGAGCAAGACAAATCAGCCACTGTATAAAACGTGTTACAGGGGTAATTTGATATTAGCATTCTCTATCAACCTTCAACAATCCAGTTGGAGCGTGTACTATGATTTTGCACTTTTTTATTGTACCTGACCTGCTAGTGATTCCTATACATTTGGTGTCCTATTTCTAAATAGATGCATAGCAACTTACATCTCTTACCATTAGCCCCTCATGCTTTGCCCCTTAAAAGAATAACATTAAGCAGGCAAGGAAAAACAGAAAGTACACATACACCTAACGTGCATGAATACATCCTCCGATGACTATGAGGCTTCTAATATCTACTTCAGTACTTAAATGACATCAAAGAGTTTTGCAAGTGAACTAAATCCCACTCTCTTAAAGAGGAAAGAGTACCTAACTGTCAAAACAAATATTAAAAAGAAAGAAAATTATTTCTCTCTCAAACACTTAACCTGCCATTTACTAACGGGCCCCTGCTTGCATTGAAAATGGAGAAACATAAAATACCTGCTTTAAAAGGCCATGGCAATAATCTTCACTAGCTCTGATATGTCTTGTATGTTGATCCATAGCAGCAAGCCAAATCAAAATCCCTTGACAGAGATGCTTCTCACTTCAATCAAATAAAAAGCAAGACATAATTTTAATTGATAGCAAATTGTCACCGACTAAAAACAAAAAGGAGACTATAATCACCAACCTATCGACAGTCAAATCATGATGTTGTATCACTGACGAAAATAGAGGATGCGGTATATCAGTAAATGAATCACAGGACATGGCCCACATCTGGGGAAAAATGGGTTAGACGAATTAAAACAGAAACGATCCACTTAAGAAGTAATTTTCCATGCATGTACTAACGCAAAGCAAAGTCCACAAGAAAATAAAAAATAGGACTTACAAAGTTTTCCGCCAGACAGCTGGCACATAATTGTTGAATAAAATCATTTGCTGCCACACAATTCACATTCGTCTATAAGAAAAAGTGTCATCAAGAGTAAAATCGCTAACATATATGATTTGTGTATGCCATCATTCAGTCAACGAATCCTCCTTACCATGTTCCAAACCATATTGCCATATATTAATCAAAGGACTTAATTCTAATTGGGGTTGGCACAGTCCCTTGATGAACTTATTTCTCTGAACCAGTCTTGACACTTCAATAGAAGCATTTCTACCCCAAAAAAGAGACCAGCCTGCTACACAAAAATGCACTTCAATTAGCTTATGTGGTTCCACGTACAGAAAATTTTGGCTATATATATACAGCACTCACACATACAAGAGACTATTTAAGTGGTTAGGTATATGAACGTTCATCACACGACCTACCATGCCAAACCTCCTCTTCACCTATGGAAGACTTCCATAAAAAAATTAAAAACTAGTACTTCATGTGATTTATAGTCTTTTCACAAATTGCAATCACACCCTCTATAGTAGCATGCAACTAATTCAGTTATGGAATCAGATTGGCAGATTAAATATGAATCTCGACAGGATAATTCCGAACTGTAGAAGTCTTCGATGGAGCTTAAGTGGGTCCCCAAACTCTTCAGAATGACTTTCAAGTGCAATAAAAATATACCTCATACAAGCTAACAAATTTATCCAATGTCACGTCCACAGGACATCCAAACATGCATCTCAATGTACTCAAAAAAGACTCCAGATTCCAGTGAACTGTTATCAAGTCTCGGAAAGAATCGCTGCAAAGTTGAAAAATTGTAACTAAAGGTAGTGCCAACTATATGATAGCCCCTTCATAAATCATGAAAAAAACAGGTGATACACAATCAAAGAAGGGTAATTAAATTTGCAACACTATTGCTGAAGCAAAAGATGAATGGATACCTAAAGCTGCCGCTTAAAAGTCCACGAAAGTAGGATGAGTTTTCAATTAACCTGCAAAAACATAAAATTAACCAACTGAATTGAATGAATATACATACAGTAGTATCCAAAGATCATAATAAGTAAAGGGGAAAATGATAAAATGCGAGGAAGTTTGCCTATTTCGCTTGACTTCAATTTTGACAAGCGGATGCGCAAGAATTGAAGTCAAGTCCCATAAATGGATGTCAAGAGTCGAAATGACAATATCGTCTCGATCATCGTGCCCGCAGCTCAAGTCCAAGTCAATGCATCGAAGAGTCACGAACTCCTCTTCCGCCTCCTCCTTGTCGTCTGTTTCGGAGGCCATGGAAACAGATGAAGCTCTTGTGCTGCAGTATGGTACTCTGGTTTGTAGCGCGCCGGACTCAAGCAGCAGACGGGGTAGTGTGTTGGAACTTGGAAGGTCTAGAAGTTGGATAGTGATATTTTTACGGACAACCGTTAATAGTACCACACGGCAACTTACTCGGGCACCCCACATCGTGTAAATTTTGATTTTGTAGAGATCGAAATCTGTTTTCAACCCTTCTAGAGTCGAATTTTGTGCATAATTTCGACTATGAAAGGGTTGGAAACAGATTTGGACCTCTACAAAATCGAAATTTATACAATGTATGATACCCGAGTAAATCGTGTGTGGTGTGATTAAAAATGCTCTATTTTTACTCCTTCCCATCTACCCATCTGAATTAGGATCACATGCATTGCATTTGTTTAATAAAAGCAACGTATTGGAATGGCCAGTAGATTACACGATTAATCTCTCCTCACATTCATGTGGGATCGGGGTGAGGGGACCCTCAATGGTAGGGTATACCATTTTTTTTTAGGATCACATGCTATACATCAGAGTGTGATACAAATTGAAGGGTTTTTTTTTTTTAAAATTTGCATGAATTTTTCCCAACTAACCCTTCCCCGTGATCACATCAGGTGATGCCGTAAAAACTCTACAGCAAATGATCCATGCTCCTACCCATCTATCGAAATAGGCCGGTGATTTAAGCATAGACTGTAATATTCCGATTTTCAGGAAAGGGCAGACGTGTCATTTTGCGAAAACGAAATATTATTATTTCTTTTCTTTTACTGGAGTTAAGTGTTTTATGGATTTTATTTATACATAATTTTCGAGTATATGTATATATAATTAAGGGATAAATCTGAATTTTGGTAAATAAGAGCGTTTATGGAAAAAGGGATTTATTTGGGAATTGTATTTAAGGGAAATTTACACACAATAATCCCATAACCTAATCAAAATCAGAAATTCAGTTTTTATCTCCCTCTCTCTGCGCAATTTTTTTGAGGAGAAACGTTTGGATATCGCTTGTTGGAAGTTGCGGCGGCTTTCGAGGTTGTTGATCCGGTTTTGGAACGGCAACTAGGTAAGAAACTCTTCCTATGATTTCGGTTATAATTCGTTAAGTTTAGATTATGATTTGGAGACGTGTAGATGCTAGTAAAAGATGTGTTTTATGTTGATCAAAGGATCATAGATGCTACGGTTGATTAGATATAGTTTCTACGTTTTTCTGGGATTAATTCGATGCTAATTAAGTTAGAAACGGTGCAGAAATCGAGTTTTGACGATCTTAGCGTTTTGGGAAAAACCCAGGCGGACGGGCGTCCGAGACCTTAGTAGCCCAGACAGGCGTTTGCAATAGGCAGACGGGCGTCTGAGGTTAGATTTTTTATTCAGGATGTAGCTGTTTTAGACGGACGGGCGTCTGGGGTTTAGTGGACGGGCGTCCATAGGTGGTCAAACGGGCGTCTGGCCTGTTCTACTTTGTTTTACGGTTTTATCATTCTAGTTTGGCTTTGGGTTTTATAATTGTATTATTATTGTTTTAAACCCTTATTTATGATATGGTAACATGGTATAAATTAAACAAGCCTGAATTGAACTTCTGATTCGTTCAGTTAAAACACCGAATGTACTCTTAAAGGGAGTTGAAGTTCGGATCCGTCGGAAGGGCATGATAGGCTTGTGCTTTGATGAATTAGCATTCATCACTGTCTGTGTAATTGCTAGGCTTTGTTAATGTCTAGTGGTCTAGGAAGAGAGTAGTTAATGTGAGGGAGATTAATTGAAAACACTTAGGTGGTTAGTTAATCATGTTAATAAATACGTACTTGACTAGTAAAAGATTAAACAACATGTCTCTCTTGGATAGGCACCAGTCTATATCGCGATGTATGCCTACCTCTGAAGGTGGAAGAACTCCGTAGGTCAAAAAAACCCTAAGTACGGAGGGGCTCCGCTGAGATGTGCGTACTATCGGAGCCTACCTATTCTAGCCTCCGTGGATATTGGTGTGATCCACTAATATGTTGCCAAGAGTGTCCCAAAAGTGGATACGCGTAGTGCCCTTGAGTGCGGTTGTAACATAGATAAGTTAAGTAGAGACTTTTAGTCAATTCATGTTGATGGACATGGAGTGAACCCTAGATTGAGTCGGTCGCACATAATCAACTAAACTTTAATTATCTTTACTTTATAAATTATGATTGTTGTCATAGCTTCTCTTTCTTATTAAGTACGTTGTACTTACCTCAAATGCATGTTTTCTATGTGTTTGGGGGTGAGAAGACGAACAGGTCGATTCGGTTTACGAGGAGGAGTTCGACGATGGCGTTTGAAGACGCCTCATTGAAGAATTTACATTTATTCTTTATTAGATTGTTTTAGACTTTTGGTCTTTCGAGACTTGTGGTATCGTTACGTTTCTTTTGAGATTATCGTACGGTTCGTTTGGATTTCGTACTTTCCCTTGAATGTAAAAAGTTACATTTCCATCTTTAGATTTCATTTCTATTCTTGGTTGTTTGGAATTTTATACCCGAGTCTTTTGCTTCCGTTTGCTTATTTTTGATACGACGTAGTAGAGGCTTACATATAAAGTGAATTTATTTTTATTTTATACGTGCCGAACGTTCCTTTTCCGGATAAGGACTCGGTGTCCGGGAACGGGACGTTACATAGACCACATTATACAAAAAAAAAAAATAAATAAATAACTAAAAATATGGCCACCGAACAATGTTTTACTACCATCTGAAGTCCTCAACCACTAATCTCATCCTTCGGATGATGTGTGCCTCGGTAGGTTTATTATTTCCCATCGAAATATTACAAAATAGTTGTTGTGGAAAGGATAGTGATTCTGGCATCGAAAGGTACATAGAAAAATACACCGAGAATAACTTTCAACCTCACATTGATTATTTTTTAAAAAAAAAAATGGACCACACGTTATACACAGTCGGGGAATGGGATGGGATGGGGTGGGGGTTGTACCTAAATCATTTTTGGTTATGAGAAACACATCAACACGTGGGACCCACAGTTTCTTTGTTTTAAACATGATTTATCTGGAACAAACGAAAGAAATGTTTCCTTTTTTTTTACGCGTGGTTTATTTTTATTTTTTTTAACCGAAAGAAAAGATTCTCATTAGACTATCTCCAACAAAACTCTTGATACGCCTCTTTAATGTACTGGAAGACACTTTAACACTGCAATGAAGTCCCTCTTATACACTCTGTCTTTAAAATCTATTAGGCTCCACTCCAAAACTAAATGGCTCCTTTAGTAAACTCTATATATTTTTCTTCCCAAAAGCAAGTTGTTTCTCTTTCTTCTTATCACAACTATATTAATTTTTTTTACTATATCCACATCAAATATATTATACGGACAAAATAAAACATAATTTCAAAATCTTTAAGTTGACAGATTGAAAGGAAATTAAAAAAAATTGTATGATTTTGTTTGTTATATATAAGATGAAGGGAAAAAAATGTTTTAAGAGGATTGTATATGTTGGAGATAGTCTTAGTAAACAAATTCAACGGAAAATATAACCGGACACACCCCGAGAAGAAGACACCGAAATAGACCGACTACCACCAAAGAATCGTTGAAATCATAAAGGTGAAAAAACGAAAAGAAAAACATCATGAGGCAAGCCCCAATCACACCAAATAGTGTCTCATTATAAAGAACTTGATTTGGAAAAACAACACCATAAGAAACATGTGTCATATCAAGGTGGGGAACGTGGGGGTTTCAACTCTACGCATGCTTTATTTGGCAGGGAAAAGAAAGGGAAAAAAATCAGATCGAGTGTTGTATAGTTTATTGTACTTTAAGAAATGTAGATATATTGATGTTATTTAAAAGTTTCAACCCATCGTTTTTACTAGCGATTCACAACATCATCTATTCGACACATGAAAATCGACTTTTTATTTTTTTCCCTCAAAAAAGTCTTTCTTTTTTTTTTTTTTTTTTTTTCTTTCAAAAACCGATAGTTGTATTGTGAAAACCGGTATTCGAAAAATCGATTTTTGATTCTAAAACCGACTTTTAAAGGTTGATTCCATTTCGTGTGGTGTGATGCAATTGGTATGATGCAAATAATAACTCCCAAATAACCAAGTAGTTTGGCTGAAGTGGTAAGTGATTTGAGAATGCCTAGGAGAGGTCGCCGGTTCGATTCTCCTCTGAGGCACCATCTTGAAAGAGCTCTTGGTCAGGTCTTACCCCTGAGTAAGAGTCAGACTCTGCAGGCACGATCCGGACCGAACTCCGGATTAGTCGGATCAGTAGGTTCCAGATACCGGGAGCTTGAAGCAAAAAAAATAATAATAACTCCCAAATTTCTATAGTAGGTTTTACGTGGGCTTAATCACTACTTTGGGTTAAAATTCACAACTTAGTTCAAAAACCAGAGCAAAAACAAAGTAGAAAAAAGAAAAATTACAATACTATTTCAGGTAATCAAAACAATTTGCTTTTAAAATTTCTCATAATCTATTCATAATGATCCTCCAAGAAATACGCATGACCGTTGCATATAACTTCGACAACATCAACACACCACACATAAAACAAATGAGGTCTGTAATCTGTATGAACTGAATGTCAAGTGCTGTTGTCCATATTTCAGAGATAATCTTAAAGCATGCATACGATCTAGGTCCTTCTGAGACAAATACCTTAAGAATGCAGCAGCAAGGAGACACAGGCAAAGCAATCACCTTCTTATTGCACCATAATTCCTTGTTACCTGCGTTTATAAGTGCTTGTCAGTCCGCAAACTTAAGAACGAAAACAACAACAACAACAACAACAACAACAACAATGGCCATCTGTGCTGTGATTATATCGAACGAGGAAAATGAATACAAGCCACATGCAAAGTGAAGTTCTCTATTTCAAAAGATACCGAAGATGTTGGTGACAAGGCTGAAGAAAAAGTTCCAGATAGCCTAACTTTCAAATTAAATTACTTTCCACATGATTTAAGAACGTGGGCGATGTAGTCGGGTCCCGTAAATCCCCAAAGTGGCATTATGTAAAGGCCAATAAGCAATCGAAATGCTTGCTTTATGGAGAAACTCCCATGGTTCAGTGGAAAAGAATTGAACTGGTAGAGAGCGTATAAATGTATACATACCATTTCACTCTGTTTGATCTTTCAAGAGAACAATTTATCATGAAACAAGAGCAAGAGACCTCAGGAACGAATTTTGTTGCTACCCCCCCAACTGTTATTTATTTAAACTACTACTACTACTACTACTACTACTACTACTACTACTACTACTACTACTACTACTACTACTACTACTATGTTCTGTTCATGGGGTGAAAAGTCGTGTTCATGTGGTGGAATAACAAAGGTACATGTTGAACCGTATGTGTGTTCAAATTTTGCTTCTCTCTGATAAATGAGACAGTAACATATCAAGAATCCAAATCATACATCCAAGATGCAAGTATGCGTCAAATAATGAAACTCGAGAAAGAAAAAAAGCTTTAAACAACTTTATTACCCGAGGTTGCGATTTGTTCAACTTCTTTGTCCTGTCATCATCATCATCGTCATCGTCGTCGTCATCCCTACGTAGGAGCTTGTGCAACGTACCTGATGTGCTGTCTGCCTTCCTACCTCTTTTAGCACCTGTAGCAGAACCTCTACCCCTTCCCCTTGAAGCTGCTCTTTTGCGCCCTTTCGCTTGGGGGGGTTCCTCGTCCTCCTTTAAGAAAGGGGAAAACACATTTTCGGAAATTCAATAAGCTCAAGTGATGCTGATGATGTACAAGGTATTATGGTACATCATTAATTAGAAAAAGGTAGACAAAAAGCAAATGACAACAAGATCACTCAAGTCGTATCCCATTAAATGGAGTCAGCTATACGGATCGCATCTCACAATTGCACTCATAAACTATGCTCTCCCGCGATGCTCGTATAATATACTTCCTTTGTAATTCCCACCCCTGTTTTTTCGGTCTCATCCTCCTGCATACACATGACCTCTTGTATCTTGCAACAGTTGCTCAAACTAGCCCGTCTCAAATCCAAATAAGGGAGAAGTGTTGCATTAGGTTGACAACCAACACAAACTTTATCACTAAAACTTAATACTATCAAATCAAATTATAAACAAAAAGCATAGAAGAGCCTTTTAATATCTCATAAAGATATGACCAGGCATGAGACAGTAAAACCCATGCAGAGGAAACATGGAGGATGTGCAGAACAAGGTGTCTCTTCAGATTAAGAAAAGCATGGATAATATTCGATTTTATGTGGGGACTTGGGGCGGTGTTACTATGAATAAGACTAACTATGATTTGCAATTAATTGTGGGTGAGGGAAAGACTAGTTTTTCTACTCAGCTTTTGGGCGTTGATTGATACCCTGTTAATTTTTGTTAATTAAATTATCTTGACTTGCAAACAAAGATAGAGAGAGAGAGGGAGGGAGAAAGAAAGAGAGAGAGATGCGCTGATCCAAAAGTGAAAATTAAGAAGACATGCACAACTGACGGGGAAAAAGGCCACAAGTGTACTACAATTGGGGTGGGGGGGGGGGGGGGGGGGGGAACGTCTCTTACGTATGGATCAACAAAGCAGAACTTCAGTATGCTCAAGTAAAAATTGTACCGAAATGTTGCCAACATCACCCATTCCAACTGATGTGCCCTCGTCACCAGAAGAAGAGTCCAAATGTTCCTCATCTTCAGCTATGCCGCGCAACGATGCAGAGGCTCCAGCTGAGGCAGACCTGAAGAAGAATTCGTAAAACAAGTGGAACGCCAACTTAACAACAAAAGGGTCTCATTTTCTTTTTCTTTTTCTGGGGGGACAGGTTAGGATTATGAACTAACTCCACTAAATAAGAGTAAGGCATTGAGTGTTGCGGTTTTTGTGTGTTGTGTCAGTTTTTATGCTTTTTGGGGAGGGGGGAGGGAGCAAAACAAAGTCAAGGATAGGTTAAGCCACATGAAGTAAATTCCGTTTCTGCTACAAGCAATTTTTTTTTGGTACAGAAGGAAAAAAACCATATACTGAATCTTATTTATAATGATAAGAAGGAATTAAAGCTTGTTGCGCTAATGCGCTATAAACTCACTCAGTACAAGTTGAATCCTCCTAAAATCAAAAAACTAATTAAGTTGAACAAGATACTCACAAATCACAACTCATCTAGTCTAACAAAAGACTCTGTAACTTGAACATATAAGGCATCTAACACGAACAAACTGTCAGTAGTGAAAAGTGTACACAATATTGGCAATACTCGGTAATTTGTTATCACACTGCCACTGATAATTTTTTAAGCTAGTCACAGATCATACAAAGCTACATTGTAACCACAATAAGGATTATTTAATAAAGCAAAAGCAATGCATTTTCATTGCACCTCTCCAAATGCATATTCGTAGTGACAGATGAGATTTGACACACAAAAAAACGAAAACAAACAAACAAACAAAAAACAGCCTAACATTATAAGCTATAAAAGGCCCTGTGATCTACTGGTCTGATGTATCAAAAGGGAAACAGGAATACTTTTGAAGCCAACCAAACCTCTGTGAATGACGAAACCCCATAGATGCATCAAGGGTTGTTTGTTTCAAGTTATTAGCAGACCTGCCTCTTCCCCTACCCCTTCCTCTGCCTCTTGAGGAACCCTTATCAACTTCAGTGACGTCACGAGAGGACCTAAATGATTGTGATGACCCTTTCTGACCTTTTGTAGACTTTGAGCCAGAAAAAACAGTGTTGTCCTCCTCATCACTGAAGGAAACTGCACTTCCAACTCTTCCGCTCCTAGTATCCTACATCAATTGGTACAAAAGTTCATGCGACCATGAACAAGACAACCGATTCGAGAGAGCTTAAATTTTAAACTTGCATATATTGGTGATATAGACATCAAAACCAGGGGCAAAAAGGACTTACCTCCATGGCTTGTCCATCAAAATTGAACAGTTGAGCATCTTTGGTTTGAGAACCTCTTTCTTTGATGCGTTCCTGCATGGATAATTTACATCCAAAAGATAGGATGCCTAAGATAAGACGCCTTTAATAGAAGGCTACTTTTAAGTACATCCAAGTACTGAAGCAGGCACAGTAACTTAAGTTTGTTTTTCCAAGAATTTGAATTCTATGAAGCAGGTGATTGTAACTGCACCTAGGATGCCCAAATTCATACAAACGCCGTAAACCCAGGGATGTTTATTGCATTGCAAGAAAGACAAAGAAGCAAGTAGAAAAGAGAAATATGCATGAACTCAGAAAGGAAGGTAGGGAGAGAGGGCGTGGGGAATAGTGGGGAATTATTTGGGGGAAAGAATAGAAAAGATACTTATTATTTGATAATTCTCAGGGATGTACTGAGCCCCTTTTAAGGAGATCTACAACTAGTTTAACAAGAGTCCTCTCTTATCTCAACTCCAAAAGATACTAATCTTTATTTTGTTGAAACGAATAGATGCTGATATAAGTTTATTATTATATTATTCCGTCTTATCAGAATGTACTGTGCATTCATAGAATTGTTAATATGGAGGCATCTATCTTTAACTGTATTACAGCAAGGAGATTATTAGTTCAAAATCTCCCCTTACTGTCTTATTTTTCACTGTTCAAGAGCTTTTGGGCTCTTATAGCCGTTATGGCTGTTTAGTCAACAGGCATTCTGTGCCTTATAAATATGCATCTTGTATCTTCGCCAATGAGAATAATAATAATAATAATAAGAGTTGTTTTTCTTTCAAAAAGTCTCATTTCTTTCGACATTATTCAACTCTAACTTTAAAACTCCCTTCCTATTCAAACTCCTGATTACCTACCTTATCTATTAGAATACAGAAGCTGTAAGAAACAAATAAATATCTAAAAGAAATACGTATTAATTAACTACGATTCCCACAGACAGTATTCAGGATACCTTATCCTTGCCCAACGACATGACTTCTACTGCCCCGTTTTGAAAGAGTGAAAGATTAAGAAACAATAAGAAAGAACAAAATCTAAATATGTCAGCAACTCCAACTCTTTACCTATAACACAAGCTTTTATGAGTAACAGATTTGCACATTCTTCCGTTGCACTTATCAGCAGCCTTACTAGATATGCGTGGACTATGACATGGTGCAGGTGATGATATTTAGTCAAATTCGAGAATGTAGCCAAAAATAACAAGGACATTTTATTACCTTTAAGCTTTCCCCGACTTTCAGAATTATATCATTCTCATCAAGCTTCACAGAATTTCCATCTCGAGCAATTTTGTTCTGTTCAATGACATAACTAGAACGCCTTAGCAACCATACATCCTTATCATCGTACCTTACGCAAGAGAAAATTATTAAGCAAACCATATGTTTGCAGCATTAACAATATCAGGGGTTTTCACCATTATCATCAGGACAACCAATTCAAACTTACACGAGTTTCCTCAATGTTGTATTGTACACATGAATAGAAAGCCATTTTATCATCTTTGTTAACAAAGCTGTGTAATGCAACATCCAGGTCATTAACTGGAAGTATCTCCATTTTCTGCAAAAAGAATTAAACCAGAAAACTCTAAAGGAGATGGAAACAAGAAAAAAGAGACAAAGGTTCAGATCACATCTTACCAGATTATGCTCAGCAACTAGAGCTTCAATGTTTTGTTGATTCAGTTCTTCTGGGCGAAGCCGCTCAGAATCATCTATGATTGCTGAAAACAATCAATAGATAAATCATACTCATATTAAAAAAATGTGTTCGGGCAACATTATCCGTTTATTCCACTTAGATTGAATAAAGCAACTTTCTTCATATTAATAAAACAGTTCTCTCCTATTTTTTCCCTCGCAAACATACAACCCATTGTATTCGACATGATATTTGATGCAATCCAAACAACATTTTAACCTTTTTGTGAGGAACCAGATTTTATTCATATGAATAAGAATATACAGGTTCTATTGCACCACGGAACTACTTCCGGCGCCACATTTTCTGATTCTTTTACTTCCTTTTCTGATTATTATTTTTATTTCCGGCTCCACACATGAGGAACATCAGTGCTGAGTGACGTTCTTATGAATATCATAGCCACTGATGTTACTTTGTAAAAGTAACATCAGTGAAGGTGACATTACTCACCAATGACAATATTCTGTAAAAATAACATCATTGTCACTGACGTTATTTTTTAAAAGTAATGTCAGTGGCGGTGACGTTAATTTTCGCGAAAATTTTGGCAAAAAATAATCATGGTGCTTGAAGTAATTTTTTGAGTGCCTGAAGTGATCGCGGTGCCGTAAGTAAACATGTGGTGCCAATAGAACCCCCATAAGAATAAAGGCGAGTTAATTCATGTCCAAATGGACTGTCAACACAATAGAAATGAAACAACAGGGAAACTGAATAATTTTTGCTTGTCTCATTGATCTCACGCTCAAAATATATCTATGGAAAATACTCAAGATGTGTGAGGGGCTTATACAAGTTTCCTCTTGCCATGACAAGCCACTAAACGAGCATGCTAACAGGATTATTTGAGGCCAATAACGTGTTCTTATACAACAAACAAAAAAAGTTACACAAAAGGATCCCTGGAACTACCAAGCTCTCTCCCAACACTAAAAAAAAAATTACCTCCAGAGCGGCCACCTTTTGCTGAAGCTTTGGAGAATATGAGAATATCCTGGGGATTAGCAACCTATAGATTTCAAAGTAACACCAAAGGTAGAGTAAGGACTTTCAAACAAGGGTAGAGTATGGAGCAGCGGCAAAACTTCATCCATCAAGAGAAATATATAAGGAAATGTACCTTTCCAACATATTTTTGCCCAAACCTTTGAGGATTAATCGTCATAAATCCAGAATAATCTACCTGTCAAATAAAGAAGACCGGTAGAAATGGACTGGCAACAAGTTAATAGCAAGGGACAAAAAAAAAAAAAAAAAAAAAAAAAAAAAAAAAAAAAAAAAAAAAAACAGAAAACATAAAGTGATAAAACTGAAAAATAAAATGAGGGTAGAAAAATAAAATATGAGGGTAGAAAAATAAAATATTGGGTTTACCTTTATTCTTACCAATGGAAGCTTCGTCTCTGATTTATTAGTTGTTTTTTGGCTAGCTCTGTCAATTAGATTTCTAACCTACATTATTTAAGGTAGCAAACAATGCATCAATCAGATGATAAAGGGGAATCATCACAGTTTACCAACAAATTAAGAATAACAAAAAGTAAAAAGAACAAGCAAGGGGAGTTCATTCCAAATGTGAGAGCAACCCATCTATCAAGGAATTGACTTACCACTTTGTCCAAGTGCTCAAGAACTGAATTTTGATCATTAGGATCAATGTCAGATTCATCCTTCAGTACAACCTGCAGTAGGACAAGTAGTTGAATACTGATTTCTCTGACAAATAAGATAAGGAAAAGTAGCAAGTAATGTACCTCACAATACTCAAAAGGCCTGACTGAATTCAGAAGTATCTTGGTTGGTCGATATTGGTTGCCCTACATTCCAAGCCAGAAGGACTATTCAGTAAAATACTTCGAAATATTGTTTTTCAGAGAGAAAAGGGAGAGAGAGATAGGAGAGAGAGAGACCAAGATACTACCTTAATCTCTAACAGGAGTACATGTTTTGTTTTTGATTCACCTTCAATCAATGATGTTGCAACAGAAGAACCTGGCTGAGTAATATGGAAACCCATCCCAGGGACTTCCTGCAAACAATCATGTTTCAGTCAGATATGACAACCATTACAAAGTGAACGAAATTGAATTCACAAGTAAATATTACTTGAGGATCGACAAGGCATTCATGTTCATGTCCCCAGACAATGAAATCAAGAAATCGTGGCAGAAAATGCTCATTTATTGCATTTTTGGGATTTGTCTTGACCCTGCAAGCAAAAACAAAGCTACTATCATCATTCATCCAAAGCTTCTTAAAAGTTTGAACTAAAGATGGATTATGAAACAAGGGCTTCATGAATTAGGTGACTGTAACATTTCATTGATTATGTTATACTGATGAAAAGAACCTGTTTTGATGAAGCACAAGCATGTTGAACCAGTCTGACAGTTCATATCCTTCTTGAGCTTCAGGCCGCATCCATTGTACAGCATGTGGTGTCTACAGTTCGCAAGGAAATCCAAAATTATATCCTGTCAACAACAACAACCAAAAAAAGGAACACTGAAAACAAAAACCACCCAAACAGTACCTGGAACATTCTATTCAGTCGTTCATCTCTGATATTTCCCAAACCGTAAAGTGCAACGGAAGTTGAACCCTATAAGTTCATGAATCATGAGTCAGTCATCTACCATTGAAACAAATTCTAAAAATAAAGTTCTAATATAACTAAAGCGACCAACCTTCCTGATTAAAATAGGGTACAGAGTTATCTGCCCCACACCAGAACCTCCAAGGACCATTTTCCCAAAATAGTTTACCAGATTGCATGCTGAAAGTATGTCGACTGCAGAAAGGTTGTCCTGTCACACAGAGTGACGATATAGTCCAAAAAGAGTCTAGTAAGATATAACAGCTTAAAGGGTCCCAAAATCCTTTAATAAAAACTCTGATAAAACGGGAAGCAATAAGTTGATAGGTAAGCAAACTGTGTTGATTCCCAAAATCAAAACATAAATGAAATTATGATAGATAAATTTTATTTTATTAAGTATGTAGCATTGTTTAAGATAACAAATGTAAAACAATTTTTTGATGCTTCAGGAAGATTATTAAATATCATCTGTTAGATATGAATGTATGAATTACACTTCTTCACAACTTAAGCTTTGAGGTGAGTTGGTTATTTAACATAGTATCAAAAGAACGATTTCCTGAGTTCAAACCTCTTTAACCCCGTTTCTTTTGAAAAAAAATTAAAATTAAAAAAAAAACTACTGCTCCCCTCTGTCCCATATAAGTCTTTTCAGCTTTTTTTGTAGTGTCCCATAATATTAGTCATTTTCACAACTCAACACAAGATTTAATACATTATTTTTATTACCCTTACTATTTACCCCAATCAACTCATTCATATGAAGTATTTTGGTATTATAATGTATTAAACAGTTTAAAGACGAAGGGCATTTTTGTCATAGAATACTACAGATTGGATCATTTATTAGCTTTCTTAAAATGAGTGTCCAACCCAAAAGGACAGATAATTTGGGATGGAGGGAGTACTATTTTTGGGCATGTGGCATGTTAACTTTGCTACAACAAAATCTACTATTGTTATTAGCCAGAGTTATTGTTGGGCATGTTAACTATGCTACGCCATTCTACTCTTGTCCACGTATTGGAAAGCCCACACGGGATATGAATTACACACTTCTCCTCAACAATTTAAGCTTTTAGGTGAGTTGACAATTTAACATCATCGGTTACTGAATTTGGAACTTACATACCACTCCAGCAGGATCATCATGGTTCCCATGAATACTGAAAACTGGCAGGCCAACATTGAAATGAGGATCTTCATAATTTACATGACCAAATCTGTCGGAGAAACAACCACTAAGATAATGAACACAAAGAGGGGGGGGGGGGGGGGGAACACCGATTCTCACATTGATATATAGTTGTAACATTGATAAGCTAAAACCTAAAAATCAAGCCAAAAAAACATGGAAAGTAACACAAAACATGAATCCCTGTTCATTGTATTACAAGACTACGCAAAATAGAAGGGGAGGCCTGGAGAAACGGTACTAGTTCTCATCAAGGTCATGGGTTCGAGTCATGGAAATAACCTCTTATTGAATATAAGATAAGCTACGTACGATAGGCCTAAATGATCCTGCCATTCCCTAGATCCGTACAAGCAAATGCTTCCATGTATATGGTATGGTGCCTTAATAAGACTATGCAAAAACAAGAGTTTCCAGACCCCTAGAATTAATTTTCCATCATTTGTTCTTGTAAATGAGAATCAACAGAATAAAGAAAACCACAAGTAGATTGTACATTGATTGATAGCACCATTGTAAAATGGGAAGGGCATTACACATTGGCGAAGTTAATAATCTGATCACTGACAACTTGGAACTGCACAGGTTTGTCATTTAGGCAATAACGGCGGAGAATCTCAATGGCTTTGACAAGAGTTGACCTTGATGGCTTGTTTTCATGAAATAAATCACCACCAAGGAGAAGGAAATCCACCTGGAATGCGTAAAAATGATGGAAAGGACAGAACAGTTAGAAATAGGTTTTCACACCACAAGCCAAGAATAAGGGAATTTGCTAAGACATAAATATAATATTCAACACATAGTTCTATGATTTAACATAGCTCAACCACTTAAATAGATGTTCCTGCAATCTTTTACAAATCAGCAAATGCATGCATCAGAAGTTCAGAACCTAAAATGGGTTCTAAACAAATAAGCAATACGAATTCTGCTTCAAATGGAATTCTATTAAGATTAACAAAATGTAAAGAAAGAACAACACTACAGAAGTACAAGTAAAGCAACATATGAAATCCAAGGTTAACCTGTTTTTGCTCAGCAATTGAGCAAATCTCTTCAAATGCCAGAAAAGAATCGTGTCTGCGTATTTCATCCTTTTCCATATACCCTAAGTGACAGTCTGTAGCAACAAGTATGCGAAGGGTATCGCTCACATCTTCCCTGAGAAGACAAAGAGATGCCTAATTACAACCTTTTCTTGTAATGAACCATAAACCATACCCAAAGAATTTCACTAACTATTCGACCAACAAAGCTTTACTCAACTGAATAAATAATTAACGTTATGAATCTCAAGTGCATCAATTTTAAAATCCAAATATAATTTGACGTACGTACAAAACAATAAATCCTCCAAAACTCAATAATTCTTAAAATTAAAAAAAAGTGGTTACTACTCTTTGCACCTAGTCATGGTGATTTCCAGATAACCACTAAATATTACTGTTAGGGCTTTTACAAAAGAAGAAAGCAACGAGTTTATACACTTAGTAAGAGGAACTTCACGGACAAATAAGTCTACCTCGAAGAGCTAGTCATCTGAAAATTTCCAAAATCCCCTATCTTCAATAGTGATTAGCAATGGTAAAGATGTTAACACTGGAACAGAGACGGTGAGGTTGCACTGGAAACAGCCGTAGTTTCCACCAACGGGGCCGGCGCCGAGAGCGAATGTCAAGTGCGTGGCGGGAAATTTATATGTTATTGTTAAAGTGTCACATCAGACATTTGGCACGCCATATGAAGAAATTAATTTCTCAAACCTCACCACCTAAATGTTGAGGAGGAGGGTTATGGTCTTGAGTTTGGGTTTAAATTTTCTACATAATATCAGATTCTCTTTTTATTATATTAGTGTTGGCTTTTTTTTTTTTGGCTTATATTGTCATTTATATGGTTTCAGTGTCGTTGATTCATACTCTTTATAGACGCTTACTGGAGGGAACCAATTAAAGTGTCCTACATTGGGTGTAACTGGGTTTGAAAACAAGACCACATCTCATTTATTGTACAAGTGTTGAGTCTCTATGTTTACTTCATAGTGTCATTATATGTCTTGCGTGACATGTAGCTCAGACTATTTATAGGGTCACCCTTAGTGGTGTTTACGAGCCGAGCTAAGCCGAGCCGAACATCTATGGTTCGAATTCGAGCTTGTTTATTATACGAATATGTTTAATTTTGTTCGTTTGTTAAACGAACATACAATCTCGTTTGAGTTCAGCTCGATAACATTATGCTCGAACTCGGCTCGTGAAATCAAATTTCTTTACACATTTCGGATAGAGCTCGAATATGACTACTTTACACACACCTAAAAAATCCATAATTAAGATACTAACATCAATTAATATAACAAATGGCCATCACCTGTAATATCCTGAATTTTTGAAAAATGGCAAAAGAGTCATTTAACGACAATTTTGAATATTATATTTGATATGATGGATTTCAGTTAAAGTTAAAAAATGGGGGAGGGGGAAAGAACTGTTGGGAAGTTTATTTATCCTAGTAAAACTTCCTACTTCATGGGAAGTTGTTAGAAAGTTGAAAACATCAGAAAAGGTTCGAACAAAGGAAAAGAAAACTGGACAAGGGAATCTCCAAGTTATCTCATCAACTGTTTATAGGTTTTCAAATTCAAGTAGAGCACTGGAATCCTTGTGAGAAAAGCTTCGTTTTGGTATCAGGATTTTGAAGTTCCGAAAAAGGTAACAGTTTGCCATAGTTTTGGAATCTTTTAGTTTTGATCAAGTTCTGATGCCTGAAATTGATCAATTCATAGTGTAGAACATTTAGATGTGATTATGGTTAATCTAAGACTAGATTGTGATCATATAGGTTTGGCTTGATGAAATCAAGGTTTTACTGTTTTACTTTGAAGTTTGGAGTGCTTTTGCTTGGAATTCAAGTAAGAGGGTTTTCCTATTGAACTTAAGTTGTTTTATTATGTTTGGTGAGTTGTTTGGTTGTGTTTTGGTGTTTTTTTTGTGTTGAATCTGTTGCATATGCCTTGGTTTTGGTTTCGATCTTGTTGTGCAGAAAACCTGCAGTTTTAGGGTTGTTCGACCCTTTAGCGTCCGCCAAAATAGGTTTAGCACGCGTTAAAGGTGAACATAGAGAAAACATAATGCTTTTGAGAGTTTTAGCGCCCGCTAAGAGGCTTTAGCTCGTGCCAGTAATGAACAGAGGCAGAGCGGAATGATGTTGCAGTTTTACCGCGAGCTAGAGGTTTTGAGCGCACGCCAAAGCTGAGCAGTGTTAAAGCAGAATGCTCTACAAGTTTTAGCGCACGTCAAACTGGTTTAGCGCACGCTAAGGCTGAGCAGAATCATTTTAGAGTTTCTGAAGCATGTTTAGCACGCGCCAAAGATCTTTAATGCCAACTAAAGACCTTTTTGTGCAGTTTTGAACTTTTAAGGCTTAGCCTGAGTTTTGGTCTTTCCTATGTGATATAAATAAATTAAAGTAACATGACAAAACCATGAATAAGCTTCTGATGCGTTTAGTTCCGGCACCGAATGGATTCTTTGAAGAGTTGAAGTACGGGCATACCCACCTTAGGCAAGTATGGCTTACCCACCTCCACTCGTTAGCTATCTACCTCATCCACGTTTTATCCGTCTCCACTCACAAGTTATCCATCACCGCAGTCCGCATACAGTCTATCCACCACCACTAGCAAGTGTTGAACAACATCATGGTTATGGTTACCCACCTCATAGACCTCAACACCCCTGTCACCACCTCAATATCAAAGATACCACCCCTAACAGCAGGAAACACCCGTGGTTCACCCACAACAGCTATATCCACCCCATTATCCACCTCAAGCACCCATGGGATACCCTTAAGCTTACCCACCGGTGCAAGGACAACATGGAGTTGTAGATTGGTACACAAGGTTGAAGAGAAACATGGTTCAAAACTTCCACGCGAATGTGGAGCCGGCAGCTGTTGAAGTTTGGATTCATGGTTTTGAGAAAGCATGCAAAAGTCTGAACATCCTAGAGTTTGAGTGCTGAACTTGTTCCAGTGCAAACCCATCATTCGGGCATTGTGTTCTCGAGTTATAACTTAACAAACCTTACATGGTCGAGGTTTTGCTAACAGAGCTAGTAGAGGGAGAGCAAGCCTTTTTATTACAACCTATGTGGTAGTTGTTGTAGTTTATTATCTGCTATAGAATGTTGTTGTGTTTTCGATTCTTCTACCACTTACTGGGTACAAGTGTACTTACCCTTTATACATGTTCCCACCCCGAGAAATTGATTGGCAGGTAGATGAGTTCGGTTATGATGACAACCATGATGGAGCTGATGCACGAGCTCGAGATTTACGATGTATCATGTTGTCTTTTATTTTATGCATTTGATAGTTCTGTTGAGAGTTTAAGCATTTATTTGGTTATGACCGAATTTTAGACACAATATGTTAATTACTTTAGTGACCCAATTCCAATTAGAAAATATCAATTGTGCTTTGCCAACATGACATCGGCCTAGCGGTAAAGGCCGACTCAATTGTGTTACACGACCCAATTTTAGACAGAATTTTTTGGCTGAATGTTGATAGACTGAATTTAATTGAAATATCTATCGTGCTTCTTGACCGATAATATCAATTGTGCTTCTTGATCGATATGAGTCTAGAAAATGCTCAACATCCTGACTTCTAATTTAGTCATGATAAAAATTATTTACTGAGTCGAATTCGGTCAGAATAACATATATGTGTAAAAAGACTTTAAGAAAAATTAAATACAGTTTTTTATAGGCAAAAATAAAAAAGAAGTGATTTTTGCCATAAAAATTTGAACACATTTAAAGTAGTATAAATCTCGTATTGCTTACAACAAAGTGGAACAGCTAACTTATTGTCTCCCTAAATTGCAGCTTTCCACCACCACCCAATGTTTCAACTAAAACATCTCAAATTCCAATTTCTCTCCCTCAAAATACTCCTCCTTTTCCTGCAGCACAGAATTCTGGGTGCCAACATCAAAGGGTTCAGGTATTTGAGGTGGAATACCACATCGAATTAATGCCCAATTCAAGCCTTCAAAAAACGAATGACGTTTAATCTCAGCGGCTCCTGTCTCTGTTCCCAGCCTATTTTCTGGCTCTTTCACTAACAAACCTCTAATCAGATCCCTTGATTGAACACTAATTATCGGGCTGTCAGGAAATTTCAGGCTTTGTGAAACCACATTTGTTAATGTTTCGTCGTTCCCAGAACCTTTAAATGGGGTTGTTCCATACAGAAGCTCATACAGAAAAATCCCCAACGTCCACCAGTCAACAGCACTGCCATGACCTTCCCCTTTGATGATTTCAGGAGCCAAGTATTCGTGTGTGCCAACAAAGGAGTTAGATCGTGCTTCTGTAGGCTCGGCTACAAGCTGTGGTAATAATGATGATGCAGACTGGTAATTAGCTTCTTCAGCCATCTGTTTTTTAGTTCTGGTAGTTGCAGGTAAAATCCTAGGGCTAAAGCAAGAAACTTTGCATGATGGGCCAGAGCAGAATGGATCAATGCAGTTAGATCCAGCACACGGGCCCGACATCCTTGGTGGTTCGATCACATATGAAGATGATTTTACTAGGGTGGGGTTGACTGAACACCTAAGTGACAAATCAAAGTCTGTAACCATAATGTGCCCGTCTTCTCGTACCAGAATATTTTCGGGTTTTAGATCACGGTATATAATTCCAAGCAGATGTAAATATTCCAGAGCAAGGAGGACTTCAGCAACGTAGAACCTGCATATAAAAGATGTAAACAACACGCGCTTTATTCGATAACGATACTTGAATGCAATCCAAACAATATCTTAACCAAAATGCATTCATTGAATAAGAATAAAGATGGAATAATTCATGTCCAAACGAATGTTTCTAAGTTTGAAGTCTTTATCCTTTGGGACATACAACTCCTAGGTGAAAAAAGGGTACACACAAAGACCCCACATCCATATAGGCTGAAAAATTTACAAGCTGTTTCACATACATCCTTCATTTTCTTAACTAAAAAAAGCAACTTTAACTGCAGCATAAATGCTCAACCCCACACATTATTGTAAAATAGTGAAGCCATAAAAACAACATATTGAAAAAAATAAAGGATTTAAAGCTTTTATTCTTTCGACACAGTCTGTTTGATTTATTGTGCAGTAGAATTCACAAGAACATGATAAAAGATGAAAGAGAAAATTCTACCTTGCTGCTTGTTCAGGAAAACATCGTCCAGGTTGCCTCTGCCGAAGGACATGCAGATCTCCACCGGGACAAAACTCCATGACTAAGCATGATAAGTTATCAGAAGTGAACTGGGTATACAATGATGGAAGAAACGGATGATCAAGCATTCGCAATATTTCCCTTTCAGTTTGGGCCCTAGGCATCTTCTTCCTTCTTGCCAAAAATTCATTATCCATGACCTTTATGGCATATAGGCAGTTAGTTCCCAAAAGTTCAGCCAGATATACTGTTCCTATATCACCTGAGCCAAGTTTCTTCAGCAGATTAAAATGTTTCAGACCCAAGAATCCGTGTTGTTTTCTCACGCTATCGAGTGCTTCCCATCTGAAGTCCTTGGACATGTGTGGTCTGTTGCCACAACTGGACCCACTCGCATTGCTCTCGTCGCTGATGCTGCTACTAACACTATAACCGCCAGTGCTGCTCATTGAACTTTGTGAGAACTCTCCTTTTTCTCGTAACTTTGGTGTCTTATTACCACCTTGTATCAAAGGAGTTGCTTTACTATTGGAACGTTGCAAAACGGGCCCTAGTGGCTTTCTGTCAGAACTCTTGTTATTTAGATTAACAAGAGAAATAGACTTTGAATGATGAATAGGTGCAGTAGTGGAGTCCTTATTGACCCCCTTTTTTGCATCGTTCAAGGAGCATTGACATTTATGGCAAATTAACGGGGCAGGATTGAAGTCTTTAGTACTAACTGCTTCAGACATGTTGGAATCACTCAAGTACTTCCCATTTCTGTTCTAAACTTTTTAATACCAGAATCCTATTTCTGGTGAACGGTTTCACTGCATAAGGAGATCTTCTCACAGCAATAGACAAAGAAACACGGCGTATCTTCCTTTTTTTTCTCAACTTTGGAGCAGGTTTTCTTGCTACTTTTATTGACGCGCCACCAACTATCTTACTAGAACAACTAGTAACCCCGCTTGAACCAAAGATAGTTTCAGGAAGCTTGAAGTTTTCATCAACATTATTATGAAACTGTGAAGAAATGGAAGCTAGAACCTTGTCTTCTTCCTTCATGGATGCTCTTTCTGAAGACTGAATTTCAACTGTCACTGATGCAGGGGAATCCTCATCAAATCTTTCGGGGGAACCCTTATCGAGTGAGGTTGATTCGACAGACAAAGGAGGCAATGAAACTAAATTTAATGCAACCGATTTCCTTCTTGGCTGGCTTTCTTCTTCTTCTTCTTCAACTTCTTGGGTTTCAACTGACTTGCTAGGTAGTTTACACGGCACAGAAGGAACAAGATTACGTGTTGTAGAAGATTCTATACTCTTCGTTACAGAAAGTTTCGGTGAACAATGGGAACTGTGGTATTGTAACTTCATGTTCAGATACCGATGCTTTTTGCCCAAGGAATTTGACCGCCATTCGTCTGGTGCCACAGGTCTTTCAATTAAACCTTCTCTATCTACGCGTGGAGAAAAAACCGATTCAACAGACCTATACACCGCTGGTGTACTCCTTCGAGCATCCAATATTCCAGGGGAAGAACCTGGGGACCTCGAAGACCGTCTCATAGCAGCCATTTCACCTGCCTGAGATATACTAAGTCCTCTTAGTGCCTGCTTCAAGGAAAGTGGCTCCGAAAACCCAATCCCAGGTGAATTAGACGGACCAACTCCCATTATTGGCTTCTTAGATGCGTTTTTCCTGGACTGGTTCGAGAGATCTAGACTCTTGGATGTTGTAATATTTATTGACTGAAAAAGCTTATTGATATCATCTCTTAAAGACTTGCCAGATTCTATTGTCTGCAGTAGTGGCTGCCGCTCTTTTTGGAGTTGTCTAGGTTGTTGGAATGCTTGGGAGCTCAAATCATCCTTTGCTTCAACGATTTCACAGCTACTACTACTATACGGATCCATAAAGCTAGATAAAAGCTCGCAATCTAACAACGCCTACCAATTTATCTCCAGAGGAATCCAAAATTCAGAACCTCATTTCTCTAGCAATTCCTCTTGATCATCAGATATTGATCATCACAAAGCCCTCTTGTTCCCCTAAGTGAGTGTACACTGAAACAACATTGCTTGCCATATGTCAACAACAACAAAGTTTTCACTTTATTACAACAACACAACACCCACATATCTACAACTTTTCTATCATAGACATTCATTTTCAAGCTCGAAAAAACAAAGAAGAGAACCCGGGTTTCTCATGTATCAGCCGCGTGAAAATGAAAATACATAAGCAGTTTGAAATCAAACAATGGATAAACACTTAAGCCAATAAAACATTAATCAACACATCAATTGACGACTGAGAATCTTGTTAAAAAAAAAAAAAAAAAAAAAAAAAAGAGAGATTATATACCTTTATTTAAGTATGAGCTGCAAGATTCAAAGATCCAGAACAGTAAGTGATTCTCCAACAAAGATGACGGAAAATGGGGAGAGTTTGAAGGAGTTATGGAAGAGCATATAAACCCAATTGTGGAAAAGTGAATTGGGTTCCTTTAACTGTACATTTGAATCTTGCTTCCTGACATATTTTGGTGGGAGGGCGAGGAGGAGGCTTTCTCTAATGCTATTGCCATAAATAATGCTAAGGAATAGGAAAATGCAGGCATTAGCCTGTTTGGTTTGGGTGGGGTGGGGTGGGGTGGGGGGTGGGGTAGGGGTGGGTGGGATAGAAGGAAGGCTGTGTGAAGTGAAGGGGGTCGGGTGTGCTTTACTTCATGGACATCATTGTCTTCCAATTCTCTTTCTTCCTGGAGATTAAGACACTATAGTGAAGGGCTGTCGACCTAACCTAACTACAATGTGTAAAAGTAAATAATAAAAGTAGTAGAATGAGGACAAGATAATTACTTCGTCTCATCCCTCTCTCAAATTATAGTGTTTTAACCTAATGCACATAAAATTATACCAGCATTATAGGACAAAAATGTCATTACCATCAAAAAGGTTTTACATATTGGGATTTCAAATATATATACAATTTATTAATGATGTGTTTTATGATAGATAATAATTGGGTGAAATTGGAAACTAAGTATTGAATTTTGCATTAGTTTGTGATAATGACTCATTATATGTAACTAAGCAAAACCTGAACCTTTATAGTAGATCATATAAAATAGACTAACATCCATGACGTTTTGAGGAGGAGTCGCACACAACTAACAAGTCCCACACACAGAGACATGTCTGAGCGTGCAAATAATGAGCCGAGCGATTCCCAGTACGTTTAACAAAAAAAAATACACAAGAAGTTAAACTCTTGGCCAGGTTCACACAATCCAAGACCAAGCACCATAAAGATGATAACTCATCCTCCCTCGAATGCAGGCGCTAAATACTGCATTGGGAGGCCGTTTCCACAATGATTCGCCGATAGCCACGAGATGATGCAAGGAAGAGCGCTTGAAATACCACCGTAAGTTCCAATGATTCCACATAAAGAGCCCCTGGATACACTGTGAGACCGCATGTAAAATTTGCCCCACGTGGTTGCGAAAAAGTATTTCAATCGCTGTTGCACCATCCACACACGCTTCATCCACATTTGCCTTCACCACACCTACTGCTAGGACTGATCAATAGGTAGGACAGACCAGGTGATAATGTCGAAATTATCTCGGGTTGTTTAGCGGTATTTATATGATGGATATCTGGCAGTTTGAGTATGATTTTACCGGTAAGGCGCGGTGGTGCTCAAGAACAAGATGAAGATCTTTTAGAGAAAAGGGAGGAGAGTGTTTGGTGTTTTGTGATTATGAGCTGAGCCTGAGAGGTTGCCTACGTACACTTTGTAAGGGATCAAGCCAATGCATAGTTCTGTAATTGAAGCCTCATCTTTCTTTCTAATGGAGGTGATGTTGCTATTTATAGAGGTGATGAGCCAGCTGTCACTAGGCTGGTCAGAGTAGGACAGCTGTCGAGAGCTATCAAGCCGGCGAGCAAAGGGCTGGCGGATCCGACCTGATGAGCTGAGAGCCTTTGGCGGCATCGAAGCCTTTGGCGGCTCCGAAGCCTTTGCTCGGGTGGCCGGAGGGACCCGAATAAGGTTCCGCAGGCCGAATTATGATTTAGGCATATCAAAGGCCCCCACTCCGTGCCTTAAGCATTTTCTTGAAATGTTAGGCGGGGAGTAAAGTTTGCTCGTGGATCGATTGCCTTGGAATACCGTGATGGCTTGCTATGTGGCGGATCGCCTGTAGCATTGCCTAAGTGCCATACTTAGAGTAGATCTTTTCATGGCTTTTATGTCGTAAATCGACATTGCCCTTCGCGGCTTGTGTCATTAATTGACTTTGCCTTTGGTGGCTTTGTGTTGTGAATCGACTTAACCTTTTGTTTGGCTTTCATGTGGCGGATTGCCTTAGCCTTTTGTTTGGATTTCATGTGGCGGATTGCCTTAGCCTTTTGTGTGGCTTTCATGTGGCGGGTTGCCTTAGCCTTTTGGTGGCTTTAGGTGGTAGGTAGCATTGACCTTTTGGCGGTCGTATATGGCGGACAACCTTGACCCTTTGGATGGCCATAAGTGGGGGACATCCTTAGCCTTTTGGTGGCTTACGTGGCGGGTTGACTTAGCCTTTTGGTGGCTTTATGTGGCGGATAACATTAGCCTTTTGATGGTCTTAGGTGGCGGTAGCCTTGACCTTTTGGCGGTCGTATATGGTGGACAACCTTGACCCTTTGGATGGCCATAAGTGGGCGACAACCTTAGCCTTTTGGTGACTTTACGTGGCGGATAGCCTTAGCCTTTGGGGGGTTTTATGTGGCGGATCGCCTTAACCTTTGTGTGGCTTTCAGTGGAGGATAGCCTTAGCCATTTTGAGTGGCATTCGCCTTTGGTTGGCATAATGCCTTTTTGTGCCGCGCTATTAAGCAGACGAACTTGCTGTTGGTGAAGAGAAATCCCATTTTGATGACGAGTTGACCTCTGGTGAGTTCCAAAAATAAGAAGCTCGTCCCACCACTTTTGGTAGGGAGAGTTCCAAAAAATGAAGCATGATCATTCAAGTTGTAGGACGAGAATAAATGCCAATGAGAGCTTATACCTTGGAGATCTTGAGAGCTCGTAGTGGAGAGCTTAAGGGCCCGTAACTTTGAGATCTTGAGAGCTCGTAACATGGAGAGCTTATAACTTGGAGAGGAGCTTGAGAGATCATTCTAGCGAGTGTTCACGGATTTATCTAATGCAAATAAACAAGTAATAATATTTATAAATCCGATATACCTCAAGTGCAAGGATCATAGTAAAGAGGTTAATACCGGGTCGATCTTACGGGGAATCGGGGTTGTGAATTCTAGTTTTTATTTCTAACCTAACTATGTCACGATTACTACTGAAAAGATACTAAAAACAAAACAGTGAATAACTAACAAGAAAGATAACAAACATAGGCTGGACAGAAGATCAAGATCTAAATCCAGGAAAATAAAGTTGCGAACCAATTAAACTAAATCTAATCCTAATATGCAATAAAAAGACTAACTAAGCTAAACAATTCAAGTTCAAGGGATTTTGATCAATAAGTTACGAACGAACAAGCAATTGATCCACCTATCATACAACATTCAATTTCAATTCAGGTTATCTCGTGATTTCTAACCAAGTTGTGATTCACCTAACCAAAGGTATGAACTCCTAATTTCTTAGAAAAGTTCACCTATTAATCTTTTACCTCTCGATTTAAAGATTAACGCTTTCTAACCAAAGGTGTGAAATTTATGAGTTTCTAACCTAGAAATCTAACCTAATAACTCTCGTTAATTAGATTAAAGATCTATTCTTTATTATGGCGATCTAGGGTTTAATATGATTCTCATCAATATAAACAATCAACATGCAAAGATCTTTCGATATAAGTTGCATAAAAACATGATAAACATAATAAAGAAACAACTTGAATTAAATACTCACAAGACAATCCTGAAACGAAATCAAAGTGTTGGTAGAACGGCTTCACAATGCTTGTTCACTAAGGCTCTAGCCTCTAGACATCACTCGATCACTTGAATAAGTTTGAGTAAAGTGCATAAAAATAGAAGAATCTATCTAGAAATTTAAAAGCATAACATATGTGTTTGAATGGTGCAAACCACAGGGAAATCGCCCCTTAGGGTTTATGTGGCCGCCTAGGGTAAATTGTGTTGTTCAAGGGTTCAGAAAATGTGACTATTTATAGAAAAATAAGTCGGTTCCCGCTAAGTCGGCTCCTGGACGCTCGTCTGGATGGGTGGACGCCCGTTCAGCTTGTATAAACTTCTTCGAGTCGGGCCGAGCTGGATCAGACGCCCGTCCTATGCAAAATTGGACGCTCGTCCAGCAAATTCTTCAACACTCTGAACCAAAATAGTTCCCCTGGACGCCCGTTCACTTCTTCAGACGCCCGTCCAGATGGACGGGACTTGAACGCTCGTTCAATCACTCAAAAATCAATTTCCTCATCTTTATCTCTTTTCTTCTATCCAATTTCTTCCCTATCTCCTCTTCTTCATAAAATCCAAACTTTATCAACTTTTAGTCATCTTTTGAACCGCAATTATGCATCTACACGTCATCAAAAACATCGCAAAGTGTAATAATATCCAAATAAACATAAAATCATCAATTAAACACATAAATTAACCAATTTTTCGATTAAACCGTTTAAAAACTCATTTGCTCAATAAACCAATTAAACACTTAATTTCTATGCAAATTATACGAATATGGAGAGAATTGTTACAAAATATAACGATATAAATCATATAAAATCACCCTTAACAACTCCCCCACACTTAGCTTTTGCTCGTCCCGAGCAAAACAAAGCAGAATAAAGGCTCGAGAAAAGATAGACACTTCAGCAAGTACAAAGTATATTCAATAAATCAGATGCTCACCCTTGTGTGTGTGTGCAAAGCCATAGTAAACTTCCACTAAGTCCAAACTTGAAAATGTCAAGCAAACTAGCTGATACCCCCTTCAAACTAAAGATAAATGATACTTATAAGATGTACCCTACAAAACGTAACATATCCCGAAAAAGATGATAGAATACATTGAGGACCTTTCTGACATACTCAGAGGATAATCCCTACAACATATCTATCAGTTTATATTGGGGATAAGGTATGCGATAACTAAGTCTTTTATTCATTTCATACCACTTTCTTATTGCAAGTTGATTTAACTATTTTCACTTTTAACACACATCAGAATGAGCTCTTGCCCTGTCATAGTAGAATAGGATATTCGAGATATACCCTACCTTACTCAAATCATAAGGCAGCTTCTTCTGACTGTCGTGAGCTTTTGGTCATCATAGTGGTATAGGACATTCGAGATATGACCTACCGCACTCAAATCATTGACCAGCTTCCGACACACCCAATTAATTCATTTAAAATTCAACTTTTTCAACAACTTTAGTTACGCTTTACTTATCACATTCAAACCTCAGATATTCACAGTATATCATACTTTGCATCTAAACACAAACTATTATAATTCTCACGATACATACGTTAGCACTAAGCACAAGACTTATAAGATAACAAAAATCACTAATCAAAAGGGGTATAGCTTTATATTATAGCTCATCATTCACTATGGCTCGTGAAAAATATATATAGGGTGAAACAACTAACTTACTAAACATACAGTATACATCATCAATGACTATAGAAATAACGAACAAAGATATGCATTGCTTACTCGGGACAAAACAAAAACACAAATTTCGAAAAATTGAAAAATTTAGCTCAGTTTTGCATAGAAACAAAACGAAGTAAGCAAATGATCGATACACATAACCATTCCCTCCCCCACACTTAAACCACAACATGTCCTCAGGTTGTGCAGAATTAAAGAAAAGATAAAGGACTTAGCTGATTGCAATAGATACTCGAATCGTTGGTCAGGCCGGAGCCTACGTAGTGACAAATAGAACTCGTAACCATACGATGTAAAAGCGAGCTTGACAATACCGCTAAAAATATACCTGCACTACTTGACAAACACGGAAAAATCTCGGGGAAAACGGGGAAAGTATACCATGATGAAAGATAACGAAATGATTAGATCAAAAGAGAAAACATCCAATATAATGAAAATCAAAATCATAGTAATGTCAAATGAAAGTACGAAGGCCTTATGGCTTACATGATTCATCGGGAAAAATAGACAGTAGCTATATGAAAAGTACAATGAATCAAGTAATGAAAAGTAGCAGGACAATACAACCATCGTATCAAAGAAAGAACAAAAGCTAGAATCAGAAAAAATAAGATCAGGTCTGCCCTGGTGCCGCAGAATCATCAGCCGGAGGTGCTCCACCCGTTGGAGAGTCAGGCTGCTCCTCATCCGAAGACGACTCGGAATCATGAAGAACATCCGCAATGGCTTGCTCAACCTCATCCGAATAAAAGTAATCGATAATGATCGGGTCGAAGACTCTGTCGTCCCTCGGAGTTCGGCCCTCACTTATACACCGCAAAATAGTCAAGATATTATTCTGGGAAGTCCGAATATCCTCCATCCAGTTCCGTACGCTATTGGCCATGCTCAACCTCATCCGGACTGAGGGAGATAAAGTAGGAAGGGAAGATGCTCGAGGTGGTGCTGAGGAGGAACCGGGCTCACGGGCTGCCTCAGCCTCAGTCTGAATCTGACCAGAAGACTTCACTTTTTCCCGCTGCAAGAACCTTGGATTCCTCGGTTTGTGATCAGTCTTGTACTCGGGAACCCTAGCATCTTGACAGAGGCTGTGGATCAAATACGGACATATCAAACATCGCGTGTATACTTTCTGATTCGTGGCTATCTCATCGAAAATGGCTTGTCCTACATCCACATTTAGCTTGAAATTCAGAGCGTACAACATCCCGAGGTCACCAATGTGAAAATGAGTCAGGTTGTTCTTAGGTAACAACCTGTTCTGGATAAACCGACATTGGACCTTCCAATCCTCCGTCCAACTCGTAGTCACCAACTCTTTCCTATCACCGCCCGGTCTAAGTGTCCACGGCACCTCCGGGCACACCAACAATCTCAACTCCTCCAGCGGATCCTCTCCCGCATCCTGCTTGGCCTTGATTGCCTCCTTGTAGTCCAACCCTCAAAAGGTTCTAACTTGTATTTTTCGTTGATAACCGCTGGTGTAAACGGCACTTGCACTCCCCTAACCATAACTACCCCAGTTTCCAAATCCGTCTCCGAACAGTTCGCATAAAACTCACGAACTAGGGTAGCATTGACCGGAGTTCTAGGGGTTTTCATCAGGGCACCCCACTTCTTATCCGTAAGCAGTTTCACAAAAGCGGGATCAACCTTCGTCTCTAGAACGGCTCTCTCGATCAACATCGTCCTCGTCAGATAGTGCTTGTTAAATACCTCGAAAGCCTTAGGATTAAGGAACCTACGAGCCAAGGGAATAGGGATAGGAGGTCTCACATTCTGTCTAACCGGCTCAGCTCCCTCAGTTGCTTCCTCGGTTCTACCCCGAGGTGCATTTGCATCTCTCTCACCCCGAGTCTCCGACACCCTAGTCATCTGTCTCACTAAGGGCTCATCATCAGTGTCAGACCCCGACTCAGACTCATCTCGTAAAGGAACCCTGGATTGACCTCTAGGAGGATTCTGACGCTCACCAATACGGATACCTTGGTTTGGGTTGACTAAAGTGGGGTCCACACCCTTCTTCTTCTTAGTAGGCTCCTTTTTGCTACCCCCTTACCATGCCGTTTCGAACTTTGTTTGTGCACCATCTTAAACTAAGACTAAACAAACAACAACCCAAATCCAAATTCAAACAAAACCACCCGTTTATCGTCCAAACGGGATTTCCCAAACAATCCAACACCAAACCAACATCAAAACAGCAATGCAGACCATCCATCATCATCCATCAACATCCCAGATCACCCACAGAGGAAGAAAAATAAACAAAACAAGAAGAAAAAACCAATGAGGCAAATTGCATGTAAAAGAGTCGACTCGAAGATCGAACTCAAAAAAACGTGAAATAATCTAAGAAAAGCTTATAAAATCTTACCAAGTACGATGATGGGATGATGATAAAACGGATTAGAAGTCCAAACAATGCCAAATTGAACCCAAAAATCGAATTTTTTCTTCAAAAAGGCCGCACCAACTATGTCACTGAATCGAATTAATGGGTGTTGGTTGGAGGATTTGGAGTGGAAAATCGAAAAGAAGGGATTGAGAGCTGCTTGTGGGACTTTGAATCGCCCAATTTGGTATAGAAACGTGGATTTTAGGGTAAAAGGTGTCGAAAGGTCGGGTTGAAACTTTGAAATTTTTGTGGCTCGACTGAAATTGGGAAGCAGGGGATATATATAGACGCAGGGTGGACGGGCATCCAGGATGGGTGGACGCTCGTTCACCGAGGATGGTATGAACGGGACGGGCGTCCAGATATTCAGACACTCGTCCAGCTGTTCAAATTAAGAACAGAGTTGGAGTGGATCTCGCAGACGGGCGTCCAAGATGTGTGGACGCTCGTCCAAGGTAGACACATAACGGACGGGCGTCCAGATATTCATGGACGCACGTCCAAGGTTGAATTTCAGCAAAAACTAAATTTTTTTCATTCAAATCAATTTCAAATTTTTATTTCATCATAAATATTCATACAAAACTTCAAATAACAAATAAATACTAGAAAAGACATAAAACACTAGAAAATAGTGGGTTGCCTCCCACCGAGCGCTTTTGTTTTACGTCGTTGGCTCGACGAAACAGCCTAACGACGCTAGTCATCATAAATCTCCTCCCAATCCACAATCCGGATCAGACGGCGGAGCATGTCAATAGCAGGAGGAAAATCATACTCGTCCTGTAAAGCCCAGTCCTCGCCAGCAACATCTACTCCTCGGAAATGCTCAGCTTGCAGCACTAGCGCCAAGTCAGTCAGCATCGGATCATTGAGGATTGTATACGGTCGTCCTAAAGTCTCCTGCAGGTCCTCTGAGCTAAAATCTCCACCTCCCGAAGATCGGGGTACAATGAGAACATAAGTAACGGTCCTGATGCGGGTACTAATATCAAAGTCTACATCCAAAATGATAGTCCCTCCGGGTCCGTCACCTAGAGTGATAAGTGGGATCCTACTAATGAAAGGAAACTCCTCTGGTAGAACTCCGTTATCCATATCTAAAGCACAGCTAAACTGAACAAATTCAAACAAAATCTTAATTAGACTTAAGAGAAAAACTAATTAAAGAAAAAGAAACAACACAAAAGAGAGTCCTAATATACTAAAGGATATCTAGGATGCCTCCTAGTGGCGCTTTTGGTTAATGTCGTTAGCTCGACATTCTTTCAGATCAACCTGGATCAGGCCATTTAACTTTTCTACCAGCCACTACCTCGTGTAGGCTTTGATCAGTAGTGTGGCTGCAGAAACAACATCTAACACATGGGGTGAATTCCTTAATTGCCTTCCACACACGCTTAAACCTTCCCATGGTTGATTTCTTCTTCTTCTTCGACGACGCTTCAACCGTTGCTCCTTCTCAAACTCTTCCATGTCCCAACTACCTGCTAGAACTTCTTCAGAGGGACCACTACCGTCATCCTCAGAAATCAATTCGGGTGAAAACTTGTCAAATTTATCGACTTCTGAAGTACCACACCCGAGGATATCGAGGAACCGAACAATCAAAGGCTGTTCTTTGGCTTGACCAATGTAATGCTTGCACCTCTGACCATTCACTCGGAACGGCTGGTCACCATAACCTCGTAGTTCTAGGACACCTCCAGGGATGACTTGGAGAATTTCAAAGGGACCGGACCATCGTGTCCTCAGCTTACCAGGGAACAGATGTAACCTGGAATTGTATAATAAAACATGTTCCCCTACTTGAAATTCTCGCTTCTTAATCTTGGCATCGTGAAGGAGTTTTGTCTTTTCCTTACTTATCCTGGCACTTTCGTAGGCCTGAAGTCTAAATTCGTCCAACTCATGCAACTGTTGCAATCGAGTTTTCCACAAGATTGGGTATCAAAGTTTAAAAACTTCGTGGCCCAATAGGCTCTATGCTCTAACTCGACTGGCAAGTGGCATGGTTTACCATAAACCATTTGATAGGGTGATGTACCCATGGGGGTCTTATAGGCAGTTCGATATGCCCACAGTACATCATCCAATTTTAGACTCCAGTCATTTCTATGACTGTTAACTGTTTTCTCCAGGATCTTCTTTAAACTTTGGTTGCTTCTTTCAACCTGACCACTAGTCATAGGATGGTATGGTGTGCCAATTTTGTGCCGGACACCATATTTCTCAAGAACTTTCTCCAGAGGTCGGTTGCAAAAATGTGTCCCCTCATCACTAATCAAGGCGCGTGGACACCCGAATCTCACGAAGATGTTTTTCTTTAAAAACTTCATGACTGTCTTATGATCATTGTGAGACGTGGCTTGGGCCTCCACCCATTTTGATACGTAATCCACGCAGACTAAGATGTATTTATTTCCACAGGATGATGGGAATGGTCCCATAAAATCGATGCCCCATACATCAAAGACTTCGCATTCTAGGATGGGTTTCAATGGCATGTCGAAACGCCTTGTCAAAGTTCCGGTTCTTTGACACCTATCACAAGCTTTACGAAAAGCACGTATCTTTAAAGATCGTGGGCCAATAGAAGCCGGATTGAAAGATCTTAGCAACGGTTTTCCAAGGACCAAAGTGACCGCCAGTGGGTCCACTGTGGCATTGCTCAATGATATCACGTTGCTCAGATTCTGGAACACATCTTCTCAGCAAACCATCTTTACAAATCTTGAAGAGGTAAGGTTCGTCCCAAACGAATGTTTTCATATCCGAGAAGAATTTCTTCTTCTCCTGATAATACAATTCTGGATCAAGATATTGGGAATGAAGGTAGTTTACGATGGAAGAATACCAAGGAACATCTGGAGGACAACCGTCGATAAGCATGATATTTTCCAGAGGAAAGTAAAGATCTATATCGTCAGGGTCATCCTTTTCCTCATTCAACATTCTTGAGACATGATCAGCCACTACGTTTTCACTGCCCTTTTTGTCTTTGATCTGGACATCGAACTCTTGTAGGGTCAGTATCCAACGTAGTAAGCGCGGTTTAGCCTCTTTCTTAGTCATCAGATATCGCAAAGCAGCGTGATCAGTCCACACAACTACTTGAGAACCTAACAAGTAACTACGAAACTTGTCCATAGCAAAGACTACGGCCAACAATTCATTTTCAGTCGTCGTGTAGTTTACTTGAGACGGATTCAGTGTGTGACTGGCGTAATAGATTGGCTGGAATTTCCCTTTTATTCTTTGTCCTAAGACTGCGCCAACAGCATAGTTTGACGCATCACACATAAGCTCGAAGGGGAGATTCCAGTCAGGCGAAATAAGGATCGGTGCAGAGATTAATCGACTTTTAAGCTCCTCAAACGCTTGCTTGCAACTCTCATCAAAATCGAATAAAACGTCTTCTTTAAGTAGTGTAGACAGGGGCTTGGCTATTTTGGAAAAGTCCTGAATGAATCTCTTATAGAAACCGACATGTCCAAGAAAACCTCTGCTTCGCGCACATTCTTAGGATAACTCATCTTCTCGATAGCTTCTACTTTGGCCCTGTCTACCTCAATACCTTTGGCGGAAATCTTGTGGCCAAGAACTATTCCTTCATCTACCATGAAATGGCACTTTTCCCAATTTAGTACTAAGTTCTTTTCCACACATCTGGCTAAGACCTGGTCAAGATTATCAAGGCAATCATCGAAGGATTGACCAAAGACCGAAAAGTCATCCATGAAAATTTCCATACACTTCTCAACTAGCCCGTCAAAGATAGCCAGCATACATCTCTGAAATGTAGCTGGGGCATTGCAAAGACCAAATGGCATCCGCCTGTAAGCGAATGTACCATAGGGACAAGTGAAAGTGGTCTTTTCTTGGTCAACAGGATCTATAGGTATCTGAAAATATCCCGAATATCCATCCGAAACGATAGAATGCGTGTCCCGCCGGACGCTCAAGCATCGATCAATGAACGGAAGGGGAAAATGATCTTTCATGGTTACTTCATTGAGCTTTACGTAATCAATGCGGACTCGTAACCAGTAACAAGCCTCAATGCTATTTCTTCTCCCTTCTCATTCTTCTCAATCGTAATTCCACCTTTCTTAGGAACTACCTGAGTCGGGGATACCCATTCACTATCAGCGATGGCATAAATAATACCCATATCCAGAAGTTTGATGATTTCTTTCTTAACCACCTCTTGCATATGAGGGTTGAGCCTCTCTAGGGGCATGTCGACACATTTCGCACCCTCATTAGTCTTGATCTTATGCATACGGATGTCGGGAGATATCCCTCGATATCTCCTACTTGCCACCCAAAGGCTTTCTCGTTCTTTTTCAAGACGTTTATTAACTTCATTTCTTCTAGTCGAGACAGTTTGGCAGATATAATCAATGGAAGCTTGTCACATTCTCTTAAAAACACATACTTTAGATGTTTAGGCAACGGCTTCGATACTCGGATCGGCAGGGGGGTCTTCCAAACTTGATTTAAGATCTCCACTTTTTAACACAACATCGCTGAGTTTACTTAGTGGTCCCACTGCCAAAGCTTCTCCTTTCAACAACTCATCCTCAATTTCAGCTTCTAGCTGCTCTAGACTCACCACACCATGATTATTCAAATTATCAACCAATCGCTCATATTCAGTTGCAACAGCCATGACTTGCTCTTCCATGGGATCGTTGAAGTCATCAAACATATCCTCAATGGAAAAGCCGGTTGGAGGACCAGAGGGTCTCTGAATGGATTTGGAGACATTATAACTTACCTCTTGATCACCAACCCGTATAGTCACTTTGCCACCATCACAGTCAATGAGGGCTCTAGGCGTTGTACGAAAAAGGGTCTTCCAAGTATCGGGGGGACATTTTCATCCTTTTCAATGTCTAGGACGTACCGATCAACGGGAAATGTAAATTTATCAATTTGAACTAATACGTCCTTCGAAATCCCCGCAACGACTTTCTTAGAAGATCTATCGGCGAATTGCAAATTCATGGTAGTGGGTTCTAGAAGATCATTTAAACCAAGCTGTTTGCACACAGACAATGGCATCAGGCTTATGGATGCACCCAGGTCACATAAGGAGTTTGGGAAGACTAGGCCTCCCATTAGCAATGTGAGCACAAATTTCCCAGGGTCACCCCTCTTGGTTGGTAGATCTTCATAATTGATCATAGAGCAGTCCTCACCAATCAACCGATCCATGTCTGCTAATTTCTTCTTAGAAGAAACAACATCCTTGATGAATTTTGTATACTTAGGCATCTCAACCAAAACCTCGGATAATGGAAGATTAACCTGAGTATTTTTCAGGAGATTTAGCACTTTTTCATACTTTTTATCCTCATTCAAGGAGATGTTGCTCTTTCTAGGTGGAAATGGAAGCTTTTTCAAGTCACTCTCAGAAAAGACTTTCTTCGAGGATGAGCTGATAGCTTTGTCTTCCAAATCCTTCCACCTTACTACCTTCTCATTCTTCTTACTAGTCAGGGGATCAGCCTCCTGACTCTCACTTGTTTCTTCATTCCTCAGGGGTTCAGCCACCTGAGGACTTTCAACTCTTTCACCTCTCAGGGGATCAGTCACCTGAGTATTCTCTTTCGGCCAAGGGGAGTGTAGGTGCTCAGCTTCCCCTCCTGCCTTATCGCTGGCAGGAGGGGTTAGTGGTTTCCCTGGTGAGGGGGACCACTCAGTTGAGTACCACTTCTTAAATTCATCGCACTGGCCTCTTCTCTACCGTATGGAATTGAAGGTACGAGGTCAGTGCATTGGCCATTGTTCAAATCGGTTTGAGCAACTTGACCACCCTTTGGATTCTTTTACGTGAAACGGGCGGTGCCACGGGGGTCTAGAAGCTAACTGTTCGACCAACGCCCGATTTGCCTCTCGAAGATTTTTCATTGATCTATTTTGCTCCTCCCTAAAGGAGTCCCATTGAGCTTTGATATCACTTGAGTGCGAGGGGCCTTGAGAGTTTTGGAGATTCGCGAATATGGTAAGCCGGACCGATTCGAAAAGCGAAATTAGAATTGGTAGGCCAACTCTGATTGAACCTTTGATTAGTATTGGAAAAATTATTGCTTTGGTTCTGATTCAAACCAGGGTTTCGATTGAAGTTTTGATTTGGATTGAAAGTTGAATTTGGATTAAAACTTGGATTCTGGATGAAACCTTGGTTTTGAAAATTATTTTGGCCATAGAATTGATTAAACCTCTGATTGGACTGGCCAAAGAACGCATTCACTTCAGCACTCTGTCCGTTCATAGGACAAAAACGAGAAGTGTGCCCCACATCGTCACAATTCTGACATGTGACTTGATTATACTGTCCATAATCATGAACAACATTAACTTGACAGGGAGCAGGGGGATTAAATTGACACTGGCCAATCATATGGCTAGTCTGACAACAATTTTCACAATACAGAACCTGAGAGTTCTGTGGAAAAGGGGAAGTTTGATTGATCGGATTGGAAATTTGAGATGTTGCCATCTGCTTCTACAGCATGGCAATCAAACTTTGCATATTCACTTCCTCAACCTTAGGAGGAGGAGGAGGTGCTTGAATGTCTTGGTAAGAGGGAGCATAATTATATTTAGCAATGTCCTCGAACAATGCCCACCCCTCTTCAGGTGTTTTCTTCAAAAATGCCCCACCAGAAGAACTATTGACCATGCCCTTCGTGAGCTCGGTCAATCCGCTGAAAAAAGTATTGACTTGCCTTTGTAGCGGCAAGCCATGATGGGGACACTTTCTGAGAAGAGACTTGAATCTCTTCCAACATTCGAAAAACGACTCATTGTCTTTCTGATAGAACGTGAAAATGTCGTTTAAACACTAGGCTGTCTTTGAAGGTGGAAAATATTGACTTAAAAATTCTTTTTCAAGTTCAGACCAGGTGGTAATAGATTCAGCGGGGAGAGAGGTATACCACTCTTTAGCTTCTCCCTTTAAAGAAAATGGGAACAGTTTCGTTTTATAGCATCCTCACTTACTCCTTGGATGCGTGTAGTACCGCATATCTCTAAGAATGTATGTAAGTGAGTATGGGGATTCTCTGACTGAAACCCGTGAAAAATGGATGCATGCTGCATCATCTAAATAAGTCCCGGCTTTAGCTCGAAGGTCTGTGCATTTATGGTTGGGAGAACAATAGCCGGGTTGACTTTGACTTCGCCAGGCATGGCGTAGTCTGCCAACGTACGTCTATCCTCTGCAGCCATAATTACGAAGTTTTTGATTTCTTCGGCTAAACGATCCTCTAAATCTTGATCGGCTTCTCAGAAGGAACCGCAGAACGGATTCTTCGCCTGTTTGGCCGGACTATGGTCCGCTCTAAGTCAGGGGTATATAGTAATGGCCCCTTTTGACTTCGAGTTTGCATAAACCGACCCAAGATCAAGTGGTTGAAACCTAAAAACGAAAAAAAATAAAGTCTAGAAAAAGAAAGGAAAAGAATAGAAAAAGAAATAAAAACGAGATAAGAAAGGGGGTGGACGGATGTCCGGGGAGTTGGACGGGCGTCGCCCGAAACGGAGTAAACGGACGTTTGGAAATCCAAACGCTCATCGATAAGGTGGAAAACTGGACGGGCGTCCGGATTAGATGGACGCTCGTCTGAATAGCTGAAAACGATTCAGAGTTGAAAATTTTCTTAAAACGGACGGGCGTCTACTGGTCAAGATGCCCGTTTGAAAGAGGGAAAACCGAACAGAACAGATAAAATAGCAGGAAAAATAAAAAAAAACGGGAAAAGAAACAGAGAAGAAGACGGAAAAGGGAGAAAAACGAGATAAATTTAGGAAAACCTAATTGCACGCCACAAAGCCTAACTACTAAAAACCCTAATAACCTAACTATAACTAACTAAGAAGATTAAAAATGAGAAATAAAATTAAAACGAGAAAATAAAAACTAGACAACTGTCCGGTTCCCCGGCAACGGCGCCAAAAACTTGTTCACGGATTTATCTAATGCAAATAAACAAGTAATAATATTTATAAATCCGATATACCTCAAGTGCAAGGATCGTAGTAAAGAGGTTAATACCGGGTCGATCTTACGGGGAATCGGGGTTGTGAATTCTAGTTTTTATTTCTAACCTAACTATGTCACGATTACTACTGAAAAGATACTAAAAACAAAACGGTGAATAACTAACAAGAAAGATAACAAACATAGGTTTGGACGAAGATCAAGATCTAAAGCCGGAAAATAAAGTTGCGAACCAATTAAACTAAATCTAATCCTAATATGCAATAAAAAGACTAACTAAGCTAAACAATTCAAGTTCAAGGGATTTTGATCAATAAGTTACGAACGAACAAGCAATTGATCCACCTATCCTACAACATTCAATTTCAATTCAGGTTATCTCGTGATTTCTAACCAAGTTGTGATTCACCTAACCAAAGGTATGAACTCCTAATTTCTTAGACAAGTTCACCTATTAATCTTTTACCTCTCGATTTAAAGATTAACGCTTTCTAACCAAAGGTGTGAAATTTATGAGTTTCTAACCTAGAAATCTAACCTAATAACTCTCGTTAATTAGATTAAAGATCTATTCTTTATTATGGCGATCTAGGGTTTAATATGATTCTCATCAATATAAACAATCAACATGCAAAGATCTTTCGATATAAGTTGCATAAAAACATGATAAACATAATAAAGAAACAACTTGAATTAAATACTCACAAGACAATCCTGAAACGAAATCAAAGTGTTGGTAGAACGGCTTCACAACGCTTGTTCACAAAGGCTCTAGCCTCTAGACATCACTCGATCACTTGAATAAGTTTGAGTAAAGTGCATAAAAATAGAAGAATCTATCTAGAAATTTAAAAGCATAAAATATGTGTTTGAATGGTGCAAACCACAGGGAAATCGCCCCTTAGGGTTTATGTGGCCGCCTAGGGTAAATTGTGTTGTTTAAGGGTTCAGAAAATGCGACTATTTATAGAAAAATAAGTCGGTTCCCGCTAAGTCGGCTCCTGGACGCTCGTCTGATGGGTGGACGCCCGTTCAGCTTGTATAAACTTCTTCGAGTCGGGCCGAGCTGGATCAGACGCCCGTCCTACGCAAAATTGGACGCTCGTCCAGCAAATTCTTCAACACTCGAACCAAAATAGTTCCCCTAGACGCCCGTTCACTTCTTCAGACGCCCGTCCAGATGGACGGGACTTGAACGCTCGTTCAATCACTCAAAAATCAATTTCCTCATCTTTATCTCTTTTCTTCTATCCAATTTCTTCCCTATCTCATCTTCTTCATAAAATCCGAACTTTATCAACTTTTAGTCATCTTTTGAACCGCAATTATGCATCTACACGTCATCAAAAACATCGCAAAGTGTAATAATATCCAAATAAACATAAAATCATCAATAAAACACATAAATTAACCAATTTTTTGATTAAACCGTTTAAAAACTCATTTGCTCAATAAACCAATTAAACACTTAATTTCTATGCAAATTATACGAATATGGAGAGAATTGTTACAAAATATAACGATATAAATCATATAAAATCACCCTTAACAGCGAGCTCATAACTTGGAGAGCTTGAGAGCTCGTAGCTTGGAGAGCTTGAGGCCTCGTAAATTAGAGAGATTGAGAGCTCATTCTGGCGAGCTCATAACTTGGAGAGCTTGAGAGCTCATAACTTGGAGAGCTCATAACTTGGAGAGCTTGAGGGCTCGTAACTTGGAGAGCTTGAGGGCTTGTAACTTGGAGAGCTTGAGAGCTCATTCTGGTGAGCTCATAACTTGGAGAGCTTGAGAGCTCGTAACTTGAAGAGCTTGAGAGCTTGTAACTTGGAGAGCTTGAGAGCTCGTAACTTGAAGAGCTTGAGAGCTCATAACTTGGAGAGCTTGAGAGCTCGTAACTTGAGAGCTTGAGAGCTTGTAACTTGGAGAGCTTGAGAGCTCGTAACTTGAAGAGCTTGAGAGCTCATAACTTGGAGAGCTTGAGAGCTCATTTTAACGAGCTCATACCTGGCAAGCTCATAACTTTGTGAGCTTGAGAGCTCGTAACTTGGAGAGCTCATTCTGGCGAGCTTATAACTTGGAGATCTTGAGAGCTCATAATTTGGAGATCTTGAGAGCTCATTCTGGCTAGCTCATATCTAGCGAGCTCATAACTGGCGAGCTCATAACTTGGAGAGCTTGTAACTTGGGGAGCTTGAGGGCTCGTAACTTGGAGAGCTTGAGAGCTCGTAACTTGGAGAGCTTGAGAGCTCTTTCTAGAGAGCTCATTTCCGGTGAGCTCATAACTTGGAGAGCTTGAGAGCTCGTAACTTGGAGAGCTAAGAGCTCATTATGGAGAGCTCATATTTAGCAAGCTCATAACTTGGAGAGCTTGAGAGCTCATTCTGGCGAGCTCATATCCTGAGAGCTCATAACTTGGAGAGCTTGAGATCTCGTAACTTGGGAAGCTTGAGGGCTCGTAACTTGAAGAGCTTGAGAGCTCGTAACTTGGAGAGCTTGAGAGCTCATTCTGGCGAGCTCATATCTGGTGAGCTCATAACTTGGAGAGCTTGAGAGCTCATAACTGGGAGAGCTTGAGAGCTTGAGACCTTATAGCTTGGAGAGATTGAGAACTCATTCTGGCAGCTTGAGAGCTCGTAACTTTGAGAGCTCATAACTTGGAGGCTCGTAATCAAGTGAACTCATGTTGAGCGAGCTCATGCCGGCAGCCTCGTCATGGCGGCCTCATTCTGGTCGGCCTTATTCTTGCGGCCTCATTCTTGACCGCCGCATTCTGGTCGGCCTCATTCTGGCGGTCTCATTCTTTACGGCCCCATTCTGGTCGGCCTCATTAGCTGAAGTGTGGGGCACCTATGATCCGTCCTTGCTACCAACCATATCGTACCATTCTGACTCGTTGTTCACACAAAACACCAAACCGTTCTCTATACAAACTTTATGTTCAGACAGAAGGCTTTTCAAATTGACATAGTTTCTCCTTGATTTGAATTTCCGTCCGTTGGCTATTTAATGTGGGGAATAATCCTTGATTTCATTCTTGATTCCCCCTCAATTATATTCTCCTTGATTTTAGTGATCTAATTTTCTTTAAACGCATATCATAAATCCGTCCTTGATTGATTCTTGATTGATTGTGCATTGAATGCTTGATCCTCTGAATCTTCCTTATTTTTCATAATCTGAACAAGTGTAGTTCACTTCGTTGTCTCTTCACTTGGCTAGTACTTGGACGGTTGAGTGTTTTAGATCTTCCTTCACTGCTTCATTTTTACTCAGCCGATAGACAGTTTACTTTTCCGGTTTACTGCTTTCTTGATTTCTTTGAGTTTACAAGAATCCTTGTACTTCACTGATCCTTGATATGTGTGAGATCAGTGTACACCATATTTAACAATGAATTTCACCACTTGAAATAAAACTTAGACTTAACCAAGGTCATCACAGACTTCCCTGGATATAAGTCGGACCATATGTCTTCATGCTTCTCTGTTGGTACTTGGTTGTTTTCACTCTGCCGGATTTCTGTTTTACTTAGCCATTCTACCAACTAGTACAATACTTTTCTGACTCGACTTATGTTAGGTGTGATGCCCGAAAGACAATTTTTGTAATTGTTTTATTTAATAAATGAATTGACGTTATTATTCATATTTATTATTCTCATAATCGATGTGACAATAGTATTTACACTACGTAAAAACCCTAAGTATATCGTTTATGTAATCACTTAACTCGGTGTATGGTATATACACGGGAGGATTGAGTTAGTGAAGATGTACTTAAAATACAATTAGCCCGTAGTAAAGTTAATCGAGAGTATCGGGTCTCTCCTTTAACGTGCTATTAATGCGCCCGAACACGATTGGTGTGATTGTCTTATCCGGACTTTCGGTTAAGAGAACCTAATGGGGCATTTATATATGATAGATATATCATATAGGGCTGGACCGATTTGATTAGAGTTCACGATATAATTCCGTAATCGAGAAGTCTTATCGAATCAATGGATGATCATATTTATGGATATATCTTAATCCCGAGGTGATCACGAGTCAACTCGCTTGAATCGGTATGAAGTTTGACTTGACGGTTAAGGATTACACCGAGTCCGTGGTCCGAATTACCCCATCTTGGCATTGTACTTGGATTGAGTGAGTAGTCCGTGTTATCACGGATACGGAATCCATTCCTTCCATTTATGGAAGTAGATAGACAGCTTCCCTTATTTGTTAATCCTAGAACCGATCGATCGCGCGAGTTCATATTACACCGATTGATCACCAGTGAGTTGTATGAATTAATTGATCACTAGGGGGTTAATGGTAAATAAGGATAAGAGGTCCAAAAAAAGGGTTAACGGTAACTTCCCGATTTAGAATGAACAGTCTATGGAGGATTAATCCATATGTAATGATTATATCAATGGACGCTTATTATTATTATCGTGACGAGATAAATATAATCTGATAATCGGAGGAGTGCAGTCTCGGGATTATGGTGGCATATTCCCGTGATTGATTTATCGAATATAATTATTCTATAATTATTTATTTGATTTATCGGAGCCGCCGATTATTAGTCCATGGTCCCCGACGTGCTCCTAATATAGCATAGCTATTCTCGGACGTCGAATCCTAATAATATTAATTTAGTTCTTGTTGGACTTTATTAAAACGATATGTGAATTAATTGTTTAGTGGACTATTAAATTAGTTGGGACTAAATAATTAAAACAATTGGAAAAGACATTTTCCATAATCTTGCAATTAGTGTGAATGGAAAAAATCACATTGACTAGGTCAATGAGATGGAAATTTCGACCCATGCACAATTTAGGTAACAAGGAATTAGTTTCCTTGTGTATTTAAAAGACATGTATGCATAAAATATTTATTGGATAAATATTTATGGAAAGAAATAAAGATAAATATTATCCTAGATTTGTTCTAGAATATTATGAGATTATCTTTTATTTAATAGGATTATCATAATTGATTTTGTATTAATTATAAAATCCTTGGGGCTAAGTTTTACTCTCCTATATAAAGAGAGTTCTCCCAAGCCTTACACACACACTAAAATTCGAGTTCCACCTCTTAGAGAGGAGGAAGAAATTTTCGGCCAAGGGGAGTCAAGGGGAAAATCTTGGAGATTTTTCCGGGTAGCATATCGGAAGGGTTCGAGTCGAGAATTCCTTCCACCGGGAGTTGCTTGGATCACACGTACGGAAGATCGTGGTGCTCTTCACATCTTCTTGCAATCTTTTTCCTTTGCGGTTCTTCAACTTGGATTTAGAGATCCAAGAGGTATGATCTACAACCCCCTTGTAGATATAGATTTAATGTTTTATTGCGTATATTCATAGATCTAGATCCATAAATCGCTTCCGTTGCGGATGGTATTACTAACAGTGGTATCAGTCGCCTTGGTGATCTATATTTATACGTATAAAATATTAGATCTAGGAGTGGTAAAACATGTAGATTTTTTGTCCCAATTTTTTTTTGGGGGCCGATGCATATGTTTAATTTTTATGCTTATGAATGTCGTGGTTGAAGAGATGGATTGGGGTTGGCACTGTTTACCCGTTAGATCTATTGTAAACTCATATAAACGATGAAAATTCGTCCATATGAGTATAGGAAATTATGTAATTTATCTTTATTGCAAGTTTAATTTCCAGCAAATAGATCTAGTTAGTAGCTGTTTAGTATTTTTTCTTTTCCCGTTGATCGAACCGTTGAAACGAAGATCCCTCCGGTCAGAATCAAGATTAGAAGATGATGATCAACTCCACAAATTTTTACATCGATCAGAGTCCGTTTCCATATCCGTTCGTTGCTGCGAAGACGCTGCTGTAACAGAAAAACGCAGGATTCACAGAAACTCTACCTGTGACTTCCTCGATTTTCTGGGAGATTTTGGACCGTTGAAACGCAAATCCGACCGTTCAGATTGATAAAATATGAGTTTTGGACGTACCATAAAAATTTCAGGTCGATCGGGATTCATCTCGATTCCCGATCTGCCTCAGGAAGTCCTTGATGCAGTGCAGTCAAAGTCAGATTCAGCAGCAAGTTTGGGCGTTTTACTGGAGATAATTGGTAAGTCAAAGCACCGATCCAACCATCCATATTGAAGTTCAAGGAGTGAAGATAAGATCTGGAAAGTTTCGTCCCGATCCGAGTTCGTTTAGTATGCCGATCGTCAAAGAGTTCGAACAGCTGCAGATTTAGTTAGAAAGTAGTAAACCCTAGTTAGGGTTTTGGTTTTTATTTTCTAATAGATTAGATACGGGGGTGCCAACGATCCATCTCGGTGTTTAAATTTTTCGCAATTTATTTTTTATGTGTTCGATCATAAAATAGATATAAAAAACGGAATTGCCATGACATGCATCATATCATAAATCCACTCCATGCATACATGTAGAATTTTAATTTTGGTAATTAAAATAGGCATGTATACAAACTCGTGTAATTAGTTGAAATTTAATTAATACGTGGTAATTAATAAATTTAGTAACTAATTAAAGATCCGAGGACGGGTTATGAAATCGTTAGCCTTTCGGTGTGTGTTCTCGGTGAACCGCCTTAAAGTTTGAAACGAGATCACGTTTTCGATTCATAGTGTCTACGAGATTGAATGATGGTAAAAGAACAATAAATCTTGGATAAAAACGGTTCGCCTATAGGTTGGGTGGTCAACTGAGCTAGGCTCGACCGACTTAACCCTCCTAGTGTGATGTATGCACGGGGTCCGGCAAGACTAAGCTACACCGGAGAACGGAGGGGTGATTCCTTCTTATCTCGATGGGGCTGTCTTGACCCGATTTCGTCCGACTGTCACATATGTTCCAACGAATAGGACGGGTAGGTTTGCCTACGTTACCGACACCATTCGGAATCCTTGATTTGATGTACTTTTATGTTAACATCAAAAAGACGTGGTTAGTTAACCCACAACCACTTCCAAAATATTGAGTGGGAGCGGGGGAGGCGACGGCCAACCCCACGGCCTCTACTATAGATACAAGTAAGTGAGAGAAGGGTGACGCCTCGAGGCGCTTTGATTTCGTCCCCCTAAGGATGGTGTTCACCCCTATCAACATTCATGGCTTGGTCTCCGAAAGGATAGGATTTACGGGTACTCGTCGGGTCACCGACCTATCCTAAGACGGCATACTCGGGGCGTATCTAAGAGATCCGATATAGTAGGTCACACTCATCATGGGTATTTTTGGAAATATCTAGGCTGAAAAAGGAAGGTAGTCAATGAATAAAGGGATGTTCGATTCTCGTGGGATGTTCGATTCTCACAAGTTATTCATTGATGAGATTGTCTCGATTTAACCGTCATCTCTTTGACCTACCCTAAGGCGGCACGAGATGCGAGGTTAAAACCTTGGAATGGTAGAGTAGACTTAATTTTAGTTTACAATTCCTAAAATAAAATATAGTAGTGTTAAACTTGAATTAATATATGTCATTTTATTTACAGCATTATATCCCTTACTAAATTGCTTAAAATTTATAATTGACTAGTATTGACTTCGTTAAAAAGTGGAAAGTAACTAGGACGTTGAACTAGTTAATCGATAATGCAATTATTTTTCGAAAGAGATATTTTCTCTTAAGCCTTTTAAAACCAGAGTGACATATAGGTATGTCACTAGTGTCATTCGTGTCAAACGGAAGACAAACTTAGTTTGAACAAAGGTGATTTCGGACTTTGAAATTCTTTTAGTGAATTTTGAGTGTGTAGGAAATACACGTTCAATTTTCTAATTGAAAAATCGGAAAATCATGAAGTGTTACTAGTTGGACGATATTTGGAATCGATGAACTAGTGGGAGCTTTATGATTTGTTGTTTTTCTAGAACATTAGAAAAGTATAACTGACTACACACGTAACCGTTCTAATTGAAAAACCGGAAAGTCATGAAATGTTGCTAGTTAGACGATATTTGGAATCGATGAACTAGTGGGTGTTTTATGATTTGTATTTTTCTGGAAACATTAGAACTGTGTAAGTGTTTACACGAGAGATTTTCAAATTGAAAAATTGGAAAATCATAAAATAAAGCATTGCTGGTTAGACGGTATTTGGAACCGATAAACTAGTGGGAGCTTTAATGCTATGATTTGTTGTTTTTTCTGGTATATTAGAAAATCCGAGAAGTCCCGACGAGTAACACTCGAAATAGACATCCCACGGTTCAAGAGTAGTGTCTACTCAAACGAACCGCTAGTTCAAGACTGTTTCCATTCATTGAAAGTCAAGAATGGGAGAATATGTCTAAAAGTGTTAGTCACCTAAACTGAGAAAATTTTAAGGCTGAACCGAAAATTAATTAACTGAAAATCATAGGATAAGGACAGTGATTTTGGATCACCAACCTATGAATCCTTGGCGATTTTCTCGAGCTAAGTTCTTTGGAAGAACAAGGTAGCGGTGCATTTAACGATTAAAAGAGTAAACAACGGGCAGTTAATTTTAGCTAGAATAGTGGGAGTGATATAAGGAAATGAATCTCGGATTCAATCCTTGGATATCGCGGAAAAATTATTTTCCGTTTAAAATTCGTTGGAACGAAAGGATTTACCTTCTATTCGATAATTTGTTTGTCGTATAGAAAGTGAATATACCATTTGTAGTACGAATCCAAGACTCGGACTTTTGTTTGATAAAGTCAAAACCACTTACAACTATTTGAAATATGTATATAACACATCTTAAGAACTATTAAAAGCAATTGGTTTCTATATTTAGATAAACGCTTCTTCATATTCCATAGTTAGTGCATAGTCCCTAAAAGACAAGACCGAAGACCGGCTCGGGGTGATTCCTTTCTCCCGGTCGGTTATATTGTCTCAAAGGTTCAATGACTAAGTTTCCTTTCAATTTGGAAAGGATAATGGTTATAAAGAAGCAACATTGCTTGTTCATGACGACCTTCGGGGTCGATGAAAGAAACAAGCTAGTAGGAGCTTCGAGTAGTGACTTCTTGTCGATAACTATTCAAAAACTCCGGCAAGTTTATCCAAAATATTTTGAGGTTTTCTCTGTTTTCAACAGAGATGGAGTATTCTATACTCATAAATGGGCCATCACATAGTCCTAGGGACTGATGCTCGGCCTGCCTCATAGTGAAATGTTTTCACTAAGTGAGAAACCGTTAAATTGCCTTATATAGTTTTTAGATGTGCTACAATACACTGCTTAACTCAATAAAGATATAAGAAGCGAAATAACGGTTTACGTTGAAATGTAAGACCGAGAAGTCTACCTAGAATATGCTTTGGAATTTACGGATAAGGTGTGGATTCGGTTCACCCCACTTCCATAAATATAAGCATTTAGCACACGGTGCTTGAAGGTAGGTCTGGAAATTTCGCGACCACGTTCGGTCAGTGACCAATCGTTCTATATCTTGTAGCATTGAGAAAAAGGTTTGTTATAAGATTCTTGAAATCGGGAAGGGACAGTTATACTGTTGCGTCCTTTCTGATAGAGTCTATGAACAGTAAAACCTTAAACCTTGAAGTACGTTTACTCAAGGTAGTTACTAACTGATTAAAATCAGACCACATCCAACATCGGTTGTTGGTGATAACACTAAATACTACTAAACTAGATCAGAATTTCGATCCACCGAGATTGTAGTGGGAGTATGGTTTACCCATTACCCATTACGGGTTCGGCGGACTTTGTAGTCTGAGGATCGATTGATGACCTATGGCTCTTTTGTGAGCAAGATAGGATTCGATAATAGAGGTTGGTTTAATAGCCATAACCCTGTGAATGGAGTTCGGTACTCCAATTCTGTTCATACTCTTGTAGAACCACCTGAGTGTCTCAGGCCCAGTGGGAGTAATTGGATCTACACGGAAAAGAGTAGAATGAGTTCGGTATTGCATGATTTCGTTCGAAAGCAGAAAATAGGGGTGATTCCCTGAGACTTTCATGCCGAACAAACGGAATCTGGATTCATTCGGAACAGAAGGGTCTTCGCTTAAGAACTTATGACAGGATGACTGTCAAGGCTTATGTCCTTTATGGATAAAAAGCAAACCTCTCGGTCATTGGAAGACATATATTTCTACAATATGTGGATTTGACCAGAATATTGATAAGTTTTTTGTAGACTGGATATCAATTTTAGTACAGTAGTGAATATATAAATATATATTAGTGTTTGTGAAGGATAACACTGCACCAGTTGGAATCAACATGGGTGTGTTATCTGAAGTCAGAATCTGACAATGCCACAATTCTCTGCAACAGAGATTTGGACAACATTCTTAAGAGTTTGACTCGGTCGAATTCATTAGAATCAGTCACTGGTTTCCCATCCATCTTATTGGTTAAGATGATGCATCTGTGTATGCAACATTCAACGAGGAAGTTCTACCCTATGCCTCGGGAATGACTCTCTAAATCTTCGGATCAAGAGAAATGGGATAGATTCTCTTTCTAGTAAGAGATGGTCGGTTATTGAACGTCAATTTTGATCGAATCTTAGATTCGGCGGTTAACAAAGCAAGTTTAGTATGTCCTTTAGTATCTTGAAGAGAACGAGGAACAATATGCGGACATATTCATGTGTGAACTTGGATATGTGTGATACACTGATTTTGACTTTAAGTCAGATTTAGGATGATCGTTAAGTCGATCTCGGGCTCAGTGTTTACTCAGTACCACATGATTTGATGGACCGGTAACGTTTCGATTCTACGGATCGTCTCGAGCCGACAACCTGACAAATCATTACGACCCATGACATTTAGATGTAGGTACTCCCCGAGTCACTGACCTATCCTACGACGGCATACTCGGAGTATATTTTGGAATCTGAAATGGTTATGACATGCTTAGTGGGTACTAGAATACGGGATGAGTCTCCATTGCTTTAGAGCAAGTGGGAGATGTAGTTTGTTGTATTTTAAATAATAGGGTGTGCTCTAAAACAATTAATCACATGCTTTCGTGCAAGTGGGAGATTGTTAGGTGTGATGCCCGAAAGACAATTTTTGTAATTGTTTTATTTAATAAATGAATTGACGTTATTATTCATATTTATTATTCTCATAATCACCGATGTGACAATAGTATTTACACTACGAGAAAACCCTAAGTATATCGTTTATGTAATCACTTAACTCGGTGTATGGTATATACACGGGAGGATTGAGTTAGTGAAGATGTACTTAAAATACAATTAGCCCGTAGTAAAGTTAATCGAGAGTATCGGGTCTCTCCTTTAACGTGCTATTAATGCGCCCGAACACGCTTGGTGTGATTGTCTTATCCGGACTTTCGGTTAAGAGAACCTAATGGGGCATTTATATATGATAGATATATCATATAGGGGGCTGGACCGATTTGATTAGAGTTCACGATATAATTCCGTAATCGAAAGTCTTATCGAATCAATGGATGATCATATTTATGGATATATCTTAATCCCGAGGTGATCACGATCAACCGCTTGAATCGGTATGAAGTTTGACTTGACGGTTAAGGATTACACCGAGTCTCGTGGTCCGAATTACCCCATCTTGGCATTGTACTGGATTGAGTGAGTAGTCTGTGTTATCACAGATACGGAATCCATTCCTTCCATTTATGGAAGTAGATAGACAGTTCCCTTATTTGTTAATCCTAGAAACTGATCGATCGCGCGAGTTCATATTACACTGATTGATCACCAGTGAGTTGTATGAATTAATTGATCACTAGGGGGTTAATGGTAAATAAGGATAAGAGGTCCAAAAAAAGGGTTAACGGTAACTTCCCGATTTAGAATGAACAGTCTATGGAGGATTAATCCATATGTAATGATTATATCAATGGACGCTTATTATTATTATCGTGACGAGATAAATATAATCTGATAATCGGAGGAGTGCAGTCTCGGGATTATGGTGGCATATTCCCGTGATTGATTTATCGAATATAATTATTCTATAATTATTTATTTGATTTATCGGAGCCGCTGATTATTAGTCCATGGTCCCCGACGTGCCTCCTAATATAGCATAGCTATTCTCGGACGTCGAATCCTAATAATATTAATTTAGTTCTTGTTGGACTTTATTAAAACGATATGTGAATTAATTGTTTAGTGGACTATTAAATTAGTTGGGACTAAATAATTAAAACAATTGGAAAAGACATTTTCCATAATCTTGGCAATTAGTGTGAATGGAAAAAATCACATTGACTAGGTCAATGAGATGGAAATTTCGACCCATGCACAATTTAGGTAACAAGGAATTAGTTTCCTTGTGTATTTAAAAGACATGTGCATAAAATATTTATTGGATAAATATTTATGGAAAGAAATAAAGATAAATATTATCCTAGATTTGTTCTAGAATATTATGGGATTATCTTTTATTTAATAGGATTATCATAATTGATTTTGTATTAATTATAAAATCCTTGGGGCTAAGTTTTACTCTCCTATATAAAGAGAGTTCTCCCAAGCCTTACACACACACTAAAATTCGAGTTCCACCTCTTAGAGAGGAGGAAGAAATTTTCGGCCAAGGGGAGTCAAGGGGAAAATCTTGGAGATTTTTCCGGGTAGCATATCGGAAGGGTTCGAGTCGAGAATTCCTTCCACCGGGAGTTGCTTGGATCACACGTACGGAAGATCGTGGTGCTCTTCACATCTTCTTGCAATCTTTTTCCTTTGCGGTTCTTCAACTTGGATTTAGAGATCCAAGAGGTATGATCTACAACCCCCTTGTAGATATAGATTTAATGTTTTATTGCGTATATTCATAGATCTAGATCCATAAATCGCTTCCGTTGCGGATGGTATTACTAACAACTTATACAACATGTCAGACTCTAAGTAAAGACTTATACAGAGAATTCTAACTTATTTCAGGCTTGCTATAACAGCTAGTATGGACATCATCAAAACATAATATAATGTTCCTAACAATTTCCCCCTTTTTGATGATGCCAAAACCCTCATAAGCCTGAACATAAGTATGCAAATTTTTTCATAATGATAACAGAATAAAACTCATAAATTTTATTCATCAATTCAAGGGTAATAAGATAAGTAAGTTCAAAACAGATTCAAAATGCTACATATACATTTTGCTTAAGTCTTGTTTGTACCTCTTGAACTTTGTAGTCTGAACCTCCTCCATGTCTTTCCAATTAATTTGGGAACTTCCATTTCCAGTAAGCCATGGAAGTGTACTCAGAGATCCCAAGAAATACTCTCTTGTTGATGAGTCTGTGAAAGTCAGACATAGTTTCATTTGCCTTGGGTTCTCCAAAGTATTTTTCCAGCCTATCTTTGGCTTCAACAATGTGTGAATCATTAAACTTGAGACTTTTGAACAGAGCCCATTGTTCTGGACGTCCCATTCTCCCCATAGGACTGAAGAATTTCACCATGCTGTTGAAATCTTCCTGTTGTTCACTGGATAGATCATCTGGTCCTTTTGCAGTAAGTGGTATAGCTTGAATTGGTCTGCTGGTTGAGCCAGATCTAGTATTTTGCTTGAGATATGCATAATCTCTCTTGACATCATTGTAAATTTTGGCCATTTCAGTTCTCATCTTCTCATCATGATAGCCTAGCCAGTTTGCCCATGCTTCATCTTGCTTTTGGTTTGGATACAGACTATATTGAGTTCTGAAAAACTCTAATACCCTGTCCAATATCTCTGCATCATATTCTTGCATGTTTCTGTGAGTTGTGAAAGTTCTTTTCTCACCACCATATCTAGTACTGCTGCTACCTCTGCTTGTGTTGGATCTGTGTTGTCTTGCTGATCCTCTTTGTTGAGTAGATCTAGGCCTTTGCTGCCTACCTGATCTATCTCTGTCATCATCTCTCTTATGGACAGGATGAGGGAATCCAATACAGTGTTCATTTGTGGCCCTTTCCTCTCCTCTCTATCTTTTCTTTGCTATTCTTCAGCTTCAGCTCTGGTTTTCATTTCTCGGTCTCTTGCTCTTAGCTGTCAGTGAAATTTGAGGGTCCAACTGTGGATCCTTCAGGCTTATCACCTCTTTCCCCATTTTTGGTAGCATCATCCCTCTGTTGTAATAAGTTGTTGTTTGTAGCTTCAGCTGTACCAATCAGAGTATCCAATTTTGATTCAAAAGATGTAAATCTGTTATCATGATCAGCTAGCTTCTTTGTCACGCTACCAAATCTTATGCCAAAAGCCATTGCCATTGACTCATTCTCCCTGAGACATGCTATCTAAGGCCTGCAAGATTGTTGGTGATATTTATGTTCAACTGGCGCATCAAGTCACCCTGTCTTTGCACCACAATGTTTTGTGCATCAATGTATTCAGCAACAGCCTGGAATCTTTTCTCAATTGATTGGCTTTAATCTTTGAGGGCTAGGGTCATGGACCTGAGGTACATTGCTTGATGTTCTAGGTCATCAATCAATAGACCTGCAGCTTTCTGAAAAGCATCATTTGATATTCCAGTGGATGGTTGAGCAAATTTGTGACGGATATCAGCTGGTTCTGGTTTTGTTTGTTATTCTCTATCTTGGTGTGGCAAAAGTGAACTGAACCTCAGCTAGTTCTTAGTGGTGTACTATCGGTTGAGTGACATCGACACATGGTTCTACTTCTTCAAGTACTTGAGTATGTTATTTCTGGGGCATCACTTTCTCCTATTCACCTTGCTTTTTGCCGGGAGTTGCCTTGACTGGAGTGGCCGCAGCTAATCCAGTGTCCAACACTGCTGTAGGTTCATGCAGTGTCGATAGACAGTTGTGGAGCATATGAAGCCGGTTCAGAAGTGTTAGCAGCTTCCATAGTCTATTGATCATGTGGTTGAGCTGATGGTGTTGCCTTAGTTGGTAGTGTTGTCTTTGCTGGCTCTTGTGTCTGTAGGAAGGTACTCAAGAGGATTTTATCATCAATTGCATCAGCTGGTTGGTCAAACTCTTTATCTTGTCCATCATCATCATCATTGGGATCATCACCATTATCATCATCATGATTATCACCATCAGAATTATCACCATCATCATCATTATGATCATCACTGTCATCATCTAATTTACCACTTTCTTCAGTCAAATTCTGAGGCAGTTTTGCCTTTGCTGCATCTACCATATCCCAAAGTGGTGATTCATCCAGTACCCCAACCAGGGTTGTGATCCCAAGAAAATAAAAAAACCAAGCTTCTTCTTCAAGCATGCGTTCTGAATTATGAAGTTGAAGTCTGGAATCACCCTCCTTCCATTCTAGATATGCAACAATTCTATCATCAATATCGCTGGCAGATATGTTTACTGGTTCTTCTGGAGTCTCATCAGCATTTCCATTATCTTCTTCAACCTCTTCATTTTCGGGTTGATTATCCTCACCACTACTTTCTTCTTCTTGATGTTCAGATTCGTCATCTGTCCCCTCTGCCTCTTATTCATTGACTAATATTCCAAAATCTTCCTTGTCCAAATTTATTTGAACCTTTTGCTTCTTTCTTTGGCTAGATGTGTGTTTTGTAGGTTGCTTTCTCTTCCCTCATCATGATTTCTTTGCTATTTGACATAGGTAAACATGATTTTGGAGTCATGCAATTTATGAATTTTTATTACCGGTGCTTTTAGGCATTTCATGAGTTAGTGGAGTTGAATTCCGTAGGACTTCTTTACCCAGAAGATCCCCTTTTTCTTTTTCCCTTCAAAGCCCCTTTTTAGCAGCATCTGCCTCACCTTGGATTTGCTCTTTGATTCTCAAGAAGAAATAGTTTGGCCAATTGAACTCCAGATTATTGTAAATGATTCTCATAAGGCACATTCTAGCCTCTGTCATTGCATTATTTGCCCTTAGCTTGCCTTCAATGCTCTTTCCAATTAGAGCACTGAATTCACTGAAGGGTTTCTTCAAAGCATATCTAAGACAATTTAACTTCTTAGAGCCTGGGTTTGACTTTTTAACGATTGTCACCCAGAATTCATCCAAGTTTTATGGTACGAAGGCCACTTTTGCTTGACCTTTATTTGAGAGTTTGAGGTGTTTATGAATTACCTTTGCTGAATCACCACTTTTGTACCGTTGACAGATGCAACGATCTTGTCTTCAACCATCTCTACACCTTCTTCAGCAAAAAGCCCAGAAACAAACTTGGCAGTTTTCCAGAAAGTGATAAGGCTTTCATAACAAATATCTTTGATAGGAGGATTGAGAAAAGTTAGCAATCCTAGGTTCTTGCATCCATTCACCAATCGTTGTGCTTCTTCATCATTTCCACATAGCTTTAAGTAGTGTTCTTCTTGAAAGAACGATCCAGTGGCAATCGCTTTCTCATATTGTTTTCCAGTCTGGGTGGTTGAAGAGGATGAAGCCATTGTTTGAATAAGTTTGAGATTTAAAAAAAACTTCGATCTTTCAGAGACAATAGGGTTTATGATTTGCAAGAGAGCGTAAATAATTCTGAAAAATCTCTAAGTGTTGTTTATATAGGATAATTTGAGTAGTGTGAATGTGGTTGAATAGGAAGGATTTGATGAAGTAATGGCATGATTTTTCGTATATAAATCACGGCATCACGGTATTTGAGTGTAGTGGGGGAGTGGATTGAGGTAAGTAATGATAAATCCCGGCAATCGAGGCGTTTCCGTCATTCCTGTAATTGAAAAATAATATAGTTACCTCCACGATTATAAACTGATCTCCACGTGTGTAATCTTCCACAATATAAGCCTCCATTACTTCTCCGATATTCCACGTGTGTAAAACTGATTTAGTTCACACTTTAGTTTCCTGTTGACTCCAAGATATTTGCCGGTGAAGTGATTTGGCTGGTCATTAGGCTAGTGGAGTGATATCTTACTGAGCTGCTTGTAGAAAACTGTTCTTAACAATCAGTGAAGTTAACTTCGCTGGGTACCAGTGCCTTACCTGCCAAGTGAGCGCACCCGAAAGGGCAAAGGTTCAGTCAGTTGGTGAAGTTACTTAGCTGATTACTCCAGTTAGCTGCTCCTTGTGACTTATCGATTTCAATCATTCCCAACTCAGTTCTCAACTTGCAAAATATTTCATGACTGAGTGGTTTATTAAAGATATCAGCCAATTGATCTTCAGTTGGTATGTATCTTAGAATAACATCACCTTTTTCAACATGATCTCTAATAAAGTGATGTCTCACATCAATATGCTTTGTTCTTGAATGCAATACTGGATTTTCAGTAATAGATATTGCACTTGTGTTATCACAAATAATTGGGATTGCTTCTCCTCCATTCCATAGTCTCTTAGCTGTTGTCTGATCCACAACACTTGTGCACAACAGCTACCTGCTGCTATGTATTCTGCTTCAGTTGTTGATGTGGATATAGAGTTTTTGCTTTTTGCTAAACCATGATACTAGTCTGCTGCCTAGAATTTGACAAGTTCTTGACGTGCTTTTCTATCTATCTTGCATCCAGCATAATCTGAGTCTGAATATGACATTAGTTTGAATCTTCCATCTTTTGGATACCAAATTACAACATTGATGGTGTTCTTCAGATATTTGATGATTCTCTTAGCTGCTAGTAAGTGAGATTCCTTTGGTTGAGCTTGGAATCTTGCAAAAACTCCTACTGTAAATGCTATATCAGGCCTGCTTGCAGTTAAGTAGAGTAGGGATCTAATGATCCCTCTATATAGCTTTTGATCAACATCTTTTCTAGTTTCATCTTTCCCTAGAATAACTCTTGCACACATTGGTGTATTTGTTGTGCCACTTGTATCCATACCATATTTGTGTATCAAGTCTTTTGTATACTTGGCTTGATTTATGAAAATGCCATCCTTCATTTGTTTCATTTGTAGACCAAGAAAGTAATTGAGCTCTCCCATCATACTCATTTGAAATTTGCTCTTTATCAGATTTGCAAACTTCTCACATAGCTTCTCATCTTTTGATCCAAAGATAATGTCATCTACATAGATTTGGACTAACAAAGTGCTTGTACTTTCTTCTAGTTTGAAGAAAATCTTGTCAATGGTCCCTTTGTTGAATCCGTTGTTGATTAGGAATTGTGACAATGTCTCATACCAGGCTCTGGGTGCCTGTTTGAGTCCATATAGTCCTTTTTTGAGCTTGTACACTTTATCTTCTTTCCCTTTAAGTTGGAAACCAGGGGGTTGTTCCACATATACTTCTTCTTCCAAAAGTCCATTCAGAAATGCACTATTGACATCCATTTGATAAACTTTGAAGTCTTTATGGGCTGCAAAAGCTAGAAAGAGTCTGATTTCTTCCAATCTTGCTACTAGTGCAAAGGTTTCATCAAAATCTATTCCTTCTGTTTGAGAGTAGCCTTTTGCAACTAGCCTTGCTTTGTTTCTGACAACTGTCCCTTTTTCATCCATCTTGTTTCTGAACACCCATTTTGTTCCAATGATGCTGGCTATGTCTGGTCTATCACCAAGTTCCAAGACCTCATTTCTCTCAAATTCATTTAGCTCTTCTTGAATGGCTGTAATCCAATCAACATCTTGAATTGCATCATCTATTTTTTTGGGTTCCACCTGTGATAAAAAAACAAGTTAGCATTCTTTCCAGTTGTCTTCTGGTTCTAACTCCTGTATGAATATCTCTAATGACTTGTTCTTCAGGATGATATCTCAGCCAGTTCAGGTCAGGTTAAAGTTGCTCTTGAGTTGGTTCTTCCACAACTTCAGCTTGTGCATCAACTTCATGTTCTTGTGTTGGTAACTTTTGTGTTGTGTTTCCTGGTGCATCATCTTGATTGCCAAAGGTGTGATCCAGAATAGTAGCTGGTACTGTTGTATTTATATAAACTTGTCTTTGTGCAGCTTCTTCTTCAAGATCTTGTAGACTTTCACCATTTGTGTTTGGTTCTTCAAAGACTACATGAATTGATTCTTCAATCACCAAAGTTCTTTTGTTGAGTACTCGAAGGCTTTGCTTGTGTCTGAGTATCCCATAAAGATTGCTTCATCAGCTTTTTCATCAAAAGTATGTAACTGATTCCTGTTCAAAACAAAACATTTAGAACCAAACATATGTAAATGTGAGATATTAGGTTGTTGGACTTATTTCTATGCTTTGATGATGAGTGCCATACTAGCTGTTATAGTGCAAAGGCAAAAAGATGTCTAGATCAAATGTATAGGTTTATTAGAGTTTGATTCATAAATAGGTTTGATCAAACAAGCACCGTAATGGTCGGTGACTTCTATCGCGACTAGTCTAGGTCGAGGGTAGATAGTCAGGAACCTGCTGAACACTGAAGACTGAAGGCTGAGGGCTCAAACTCAGTTACAGAAGGCTAAGGGATCAAACTTAGTAATTAAAGTCAAGGATATGGAATCAGAATTTAGGCAAGTCTGTGATGACCTAAACTGATCACATATACCTTGTGTAGAAGGTCTAAGTTCCATAAGTTGGATGATGTTTGGAACTTGGTTATATTTTAAAAAGGTGTAATCTAACTTCACAAATAAAAGTTAGATAAAAGAAATCACCGCATTGTATTTTATACACGTAAAATTGGAGTTCCAAATAGATGATAGGTATCTCGTTGAACCCGCCGATATAATACCTCGATTAATTCAAGATTATTGGAAGATTACATGGATAAGGACATCCAACTACCTCTGACTTATCAAGGAAATCAAAGGCTAGGATTAAAAGAACGTTGGGATGATTCATATTTTTATCCATTGGATACAAGTCAAAGGGGTGGACAGACTGCACTGTCAAAAAGGAATTCAGACAGTGTCAAGCCTATGAATAGTGACAGAATGCAGATAACAAGGAACGGTTACATTTGAATTTCAAATACAAGTCACATGCATTCCTACCTATAAATAGAGGACTTTCAACTCAGAAACAAGATGATGAAAATTAACAAACTTTGAAGAGATATTATTGAGCTGAAAAACACCCTGCTGAACTTACTGAGCATAAAGCTGCTGATCTAGAAAATTTCTTCAAGTGCATTCTGTATTCAAGCAACATCAAGATTACACACTTGAAGACTGCAAGCTGCTGATTATATCATCCTAATCAAGCTGCTGCAACTGAATCATTTACTTGATTCAATCTTTATTTTATAAAGAACTCCGTCGAAGACATGAAGCATCCGTTGGGTGTGAAAGACTGTTGTTTGTGGTGGAGGTGGTGAAGAGGCAATCCTACCCTTCAAGGACCAAGTGGAAGACTCGGGAGCGACAATCCTACTGTTCCCGAGTTTTCGGTTTGTGAAGTCATAGTTATTGGTGAAGGACAAGCAACCTTAGGAATCTTTGTAAAAGCTACATCAAAGATCTCTAGTGAATTTCCTCCAACATCACAGGAGAAGAGTGGACTGACAGGATTACACCACCTGGAACCACTATAAAATCTGCCTATTTACTTTCAACATTTATATTCTGCACTTAGTTTATCTTACACATCAACCTACTGAATCTAGCAACTGAAATCACACACATGCACTACTGAGTATCCAATACTTAGTATCATATTTAACAACAAGTAACAAGGCTTAATTTTGATAAAATTCCGCTGCACAAATTCAAAGAACGAACCGTCGGTAGACTACGTTTATCGGCAGCTACGAGGTCTCGACGGACTGCGAAGTATCGGCGGTGCCGCCGAAGTTGCGAAATTTGTTAACTCCAAAAGTTTTAAGTGTTAATTTTATTCACCCCCCCTCTAAACTTAACCAAAGCCTTTTCAAGGGACCAACATAGGTTTTCTTCCATTCTATATTTCATATGGTGTTTTTCCATGATGTTTGTTGATGATTGATCTGTTTTGAGTATAGCATGCTATATTTGCTTCTTCAGCCCAAAATCTCTTTGGTAAGCATGCTTCTGCAATCATTGTTCTGACTGCTTCTTTGAGTGTCCTGTTTCTTTTTTCTGCTACACCATTTTGTTGTGGAGTCCCTGCTGCTGATAGTTGATGTAGTACTCCATTCTTTTCACTGTAGGTTCTGATAATTTCATTTAGAAATTCTGTGCCTCTATCTGATCTGATCTTGATGATCTTCAGTTCCTTTTCATCTTGAATTCTTCTTAGCAAATCTGGTAGCTTTTCGAGTGTCTCTCTTTTCTTGTTCATGAATATGGTCCAAGTGAATTTGGAAAAGTCACCCACCACCACTATAATGTACTCTTTCCACTGACACTTACTGGTGTGACTGGTCCAAAAATATCCATATGCAATAGATGTAAAATTCTTATTGTATATTGATATGGCTTTGACTTGAAAGAGATTTTGATATGCTTCCCTTTTTGACATGCATCACAAAGACTTTCCTTCTTGAATGTGATCTCTGGTAGGCCTTCAACTAACTTGTTCTTTGACAATTTATTGATGGTTTTGAAGTTGAGATGGTTCAGTCTTCTATGCCAAATCCAGCTGGTTGATTGCTTATTTTTGACAAGCAGACATGTTTCTGCTTTTGCTGTCTTCCAATCTACCACATACATGTTATCTTCCCTTTTTCCAACAAGTACAACTGTGCTGGTTTGATTGTGAATCACTCTGCATCCTTCTTTGTTGAAGTTCATATTGTAGCCTTTGTCATAGAATTGACTGATGCTTAGAAGATTAAAACTCAATCCTTTAACATAAGCCACATTTTGAACCTTCAAGTTGTTCTTGAGCATTGTGCCTTCCCCCTTAATTCTACCAGGGTTTTCTTTGCCTCCAAATGTAACTTTGGGTCCATCAAAAGCTTTAAAGTCAGTCAGCCATCCTTTATTTCCTGTCATATGTCTGGAACATCCATTGTCTATGTACCAGACATCCTACAAAACAAATTAAGTATGTTTAGGTACCCAACACTGTTTGGGTCCATACCTGTGTTAGGAAATCTACGCAGGAACGCAGCGGAATTTAAAATTTATTTCCTATCGACCCAAGATCAACTTCGTTTAAGCAATAAACAAATAAGTAGTAGACGGTGGTTACCTTGCTTGATCTAAAAGATCGACGCTTTGACCGTCTAAGGAGAGTAGTTCTGCATAGAGCCACCCAAGTGTTCGGCCTCTACCGGTGATCCACACGAATAGCCCGCCGGAATACCATCATGGATTGCTACCAGAAAAATTGTGTTGCTAGACCGACTTTTTCTCTCTCTCAAAATCTCTCCTAAGAAGCTCTCTATTTTTTCACAAGAACTGTTAGTTCTTGGAATTGTGATGATCAAAAGAGTTAGCCAACCCTCCCTTAAATAGAGGTTGGGGCGCCACTTTCATAACCCAATCTGATTGGCATTAGCTTCCTAGTTGATTGAGGAGAAAGAAAACATTTTCCCAATAAAATAAGGAAAATATATTTGATTGATTTATCTCATTAATATTCAATATCTTATATTAAATATTCTAATATATTGTTAATATCTTATATTGACTATATTTTTCTTATTACCATAAATCTATTTACACATGCGTGCAAATCCATAGTCATTAATATCTAATATTAATATATGACAATACTATTTATTTTATTAGTCAATGTGCACAATCCAAATACATCTAATGTACTTGGAAAGTGGCGCCTCATACATATATCCAAATATATATATGTTTAATCAATTAATATAATACTATGATTAATTAATTTGCAAAATCCATGTGTATCAATATACACAATAAATTTCGACACACATACATTATGTGTATATTTAATTAATCAACATAAATAAGATCTTGTATCTTATTTATTCATAATAAATAAATACCACCATATTAATTTACCACTATAACCTTTATAGTCGTGAGATAAAACTTTCCTTATTTGGTTATCAACTATAACCACATTTTAATCCAGCTATATGTTCTTATGTATGTGACCCGATAGGCTTCCGAATATGTTGGCCGTAGACACAAAGTGCAAATTACAAAAATGCCCTTCATACCTAACGATCATGGGATAGCGTCTAGAAACACACCGTGACCCCCAATCATCGGAAGAGTCAAATGCAATGACTACTACATTTCATGTGAAACAGTTACCATGCAACTTACAATCCTATCGCTATAATAATATCCATACGGTCATTAGTCGAGCGTCAAAACATCAACGACCGTATCTTATAATCTGGATATCAAGCTCTCTCGAAGTAACTCATTTACTTCCACTTTGCAAAGATTCACGAGAGTAAGACATTCCTTATAAGAAGGCCCTTTCGGATATTCACCCTACTGATAGGGTACGCGATTCCCAGACGACCATAAATGTATACTCCGTATGCTTCAGTATCACACCCAATCACTACCGCATGATCGCCCCGTGGCTAGAAGAAACCTCAATAGTGTCAAAGCATGACAATCCACACCGTGATGCCATGAAGACTCCGGTCCAAAGGATAATTACACAACCGCCACATAGTGTGACACTTAACAATGTAAGTGGGTCAGTCTAACGTACGCATTCTCTAATACACGTCCACGTACAGTCCAAGTGTCTCCACACTTCAATAGACGAGATCTATCCCTGCCCTTAAAGATAGAAGACATCTAATACGTGCTAGCCTGTTCATACTATCAATGCCCTGTTTAATAGTACATCAGCCTAGAGACATTTAAGTATCAAACTTATTAAAGTGATTAGAGATCTCATCAACCATAATCACTATCATGGTTTCTCTATCATAGTTTAATACTAAGGACGTTATCATATAACAATTCACAATTGGTTCTTTAAAAGAACAAATATATGATGACAGAAAAGCCATTTAATATATATATATAGAAATAAAGAAATAGTAGAAATGATCCGACCCGGTCGGATCCGGTCCAACCGGATTGGGTTTAGGACACTATTTCAACAATCTCCCACTTGGCCTAAAACCAATCACTCGCACACACAAGACCAAGTTGAAACACAAGAATCTCATGCAATACTCTCAACCAGCCCTAGCCATGAACGGATCGCTATCCGTGGGGACTCAAACTATCTTCATATCATGTTCCAAATGACCAAGTCAAAGGAACCGCCTCAACACACACACAAATCTCTGACGAGACCCTGGTCCTTTCTTCAAGCAATGAATCCACTTACTATATCAGCTATATAGAAAATGTGGAACAACCGTACAAGGTTCATGAATGAACCTTCTAGACTCATGTACTGCTCCCGCTGCGCCTTCAAGACACTACTGTGTTTGGCCAAGTTGTAGAATTTACAGTGACCCATAGCTAAGAACATTTCCAGCTCACTGTATCACTTAATCAAGTGATTGCAAACCCAGAATGTAGCTCCTACTTGCCTTCATAAGACTCAGGATATACGTCTATATAACTATATTTATCTGATTCCAAGTTTCAATAAACTAGGAAACCATCCTTAACTTGTTTAAGGACATTCTCGACATTCACCAGATTTACTTTCATACTTGCTCATGACTCTTCATGGACAATGAACATCCGGCATTACCTTTATAATGGTTCCTATCGCGGTAGCAAAGGAAACCTTTCATAAGCATCATCTTTCCCCTCATCTTTAGGACTAACGTCCTAACATAGATAGATCTTGAGAACACCGGCTAGCAGTATCTCCTTTCGCGATCTATGCTAAACTCTTTTAGCATCACATCTATATAGGTAAACTATAATCTAACAGCACTTAAATCTATCACTATAGATTCTTGTTTCTAAAAATAAGAACTGCCAACCCAAGTGCTTTTGTAAAGACCTTGAACAACCAAACATTAATTGACTGTGACATGGGGTGATAATTCTCGAGAGAGATATCCAATACCTTACTCAAAAATCGTAACACACTCCCACTATCCATCTTGCACATTGGGCATATCCTTCTTTTGACTAAATCAAACTCCTTTGATTATCAAACAAAGAAATCGTCTAGAGAAACTTGTTTGAGTCCATAAATGGATCTCGTGGGCTCACATATCATGTTATCATCTATGAACATCGAGCTGTTTGCCCAACGTATTCAACACTATCATATAGCCATGATATCAAGTTATAACAAGCATCGTCTGAATAGAATTGGGCTCAGCTGGCAGCATAAAGGTAATTACAAGGTTTACACCCCGTACCCTTCAGCCGTCACTATAGCCTTATGGTAATCATATTACCATCCATGTCAGCCTTTCAGGGACATTCCCTCTAGGTAAGACAGACTAGGTTCACAACCTGGTTGCCACTGATGGAATCTAATTCAGATATTATGGCTCCTGGCCATATCTCTCAATATTGCCTTTCAAACATTCTTTCATAAGTCGTGAGATATTTATTCTTCAAGATGAACATACCAACAGACTTTTCAGGCTTGAGGTTATCCACAGACTTACAGAACTTTTGTGTGCACTGAGCATTGTCCTATACCTCATCACTATGTGGCGTCTGCTCACGTTCCTATGGTTGAATATCTCCTTATGGTTCTCAAACTACCTTTGAGATCTAAATCTACTCCCACTATTTCTTTTGGAAGAAACACTTCCTCTAGAAGACAGCATTTTTGGAGACAAACATTTTGCTCAGCAGATAAGAAATAATAACTAGCGCACATATTCCACAATGTTGCATATGTCGTACTAGGCTCCAAGCCTTTCTGACTTTGCCTATGACAACTTCAAATCATCGGTTAAGATAGATTCGACATTATCCCCTTCCATATCTACTATGGAATTTATTCAACCTTTATTCTTTGGAACTCGGTTAAGTATAAGGGCACTATCCCGAAACGGGTAAGGGATACTTCACATGGCTTGCGTCACACCTTTATCATATAAAGTGTTGTTTCCATTTTGGAAACACAATCTAATTTTTAGGCAGGTAGACCTCTAAAGATTTTCAGGTAGACTTCTAATTTTCATATAAAGTGTTGTTTCCATCTGTCAGGTAGACCTCTCAAGATTTTCAGGCACACTTCTTTTTGTGGATATGTGTGTCCAAGTTGTTGCAGTTCACTGATGATGCTTGAAAATCGGTTATCCATTTGATCAATGGATTCACCAGTCTTCATTTTAAAGTTCTCAAATTTCTGTTTTGCAACAGATAATTTGTTTTCCTTGACTGCTTGTTCGATAAAACTTGTTTTAAATTTATTTTACCGGAACACCCCAAGTATAAGGTTCGTAGTATAGGGTGTTACCGAGTCGTCCTAAGGGAATCGTACAATTATCGGATTAAAATATAGCTATTACAAATAATGTCACAACTTATTAACTAAAATTAAATTTTATACTAACTATAATCTAAAAGGCAATGAACGGTAAAAACGCCGATGAACGGTAACTTCGATGAACGGTGAATTTTTAGAAAAAATAAAGATTGACAACTAGGGTTCTAACACTAATTAACTAATTAAATGTAGCAATTAACAATTGTTACGAACGATTTCGGTTTATCAAAGGTTTAAAAGGACGGTAAAACAACAAGGATCCACCACACAACAATCACACAACCATTTTTATGATCTAAATACGATTTATTGGTATGATCAATCACAATTCGACTAAATTCCTTTAAATCGAATTCTAGGGTTCTTGTTTTCTTTTCCAAGCAAAACAATTTAACATTCAACACAAGATCATTAATTCGTTCCCAAATTAAACAACCCAATTAACATCACATGATTCCTCAAAATAACATTAATCGTATCGATTGAAAAGCTCTACTATTGAATCATATTTCCATATAAATTCAAAGCAACATATGGTTTTATTGACATTCCTATCTAATAAAACGCTTAACAATCAATCCAAAATCAATCGATAAATAAAACGATGTTCGAATCATAAATAAAAATAAAACTAACGAATCATGGTTGTGATGACGTTGATGTGGTTTCATCCCGTTGCTCTACCGCGATGTGCTTAGCCTTGCATGCTTGTGATGATCCAAGACATGATGGAAGAATTCATCTCTTTAGTTGTTTTTGGTGCGGCTGAATTCTCAGAAAAGTTGCGGCCGGAATATTATGTGTGAATAATTATGTATTATTGATAATATTATGGCCTTATCTTTTAGGGTAAAGGCTCATATATATATATATATAGGAAAAGAGAGAGGCGGTGCTACTTTTTTTATGTCGGCCGAATTATTTGATGATCTTAGGGTTTGGGATTCACGCCGTTTAAATAGAGATGTAAGTCGGTGGCAATGGCGGCGGGTAGGACGAGTGTTTGAATCATGGACGCCATTCATGCCGCATTGGACGCCCGTTTTCGAATTTGGACTCAAACTTCTAAAATTCATATCTTGAGTTGTAGACCTCCAAAAATTATGATCCGAATGTCATAATAAAGCTCTCGGAAAACTCTACAACTTTCATTAAGGACTCTTCTTCGGAAAACGCCTTTTTGATTAGCCCGTCATATTACGAGTCGTTTTCGGGATTTTCCCAAGCTTTATTTCATCTTCATCCTCTTGTATCTCTTTCTTTCCATTTTAATCTTCAATCAAACATCATTTAGACCTCTTCCATTCCACATTTGTGCACCTAAAAGATGACAAAACCGAGCAAAACGTAGAACCATACAAAATAGATAATAAAACCACGATATTTACTCGATTTTGCATTTAAACCATTGAAAACATCATTTGCTCAATATTTCGATATAAAGCTCGATTTCTAGGAAAAACATCCATATATGGGGAAAATTGATGTAAAATATATCCTTAAAAACACTGCAAATTGACCCTTAACAACTCCCCCACACTTATCTTTTGCTCGTCCCGAGCAAAACAAAACAAGAACATACTATCAAGAATCCACATAACCCGACACGAGATATAGTCAAAATCATGACAAGCTAGTATCCAAAGAAATCGACCTCACTCGGTGATGTGTGTGCGAACCTACTAAACTTCCACCGATCCTCTCTTGATATAATACATCAAGCACTAACAGCTTATCCGGTCAACTAAACGAAAACTTCATTCTATCTACAAGACTTACCTTACAAAAACTAATTACCCGAACATAGTAACTAACTCACAACTAAACTCCTTTGCTTAGTACCAAGAAAATACCTTTCGGGTCTCTACTTGGGTTTAGATCAACTTGACTTAGAATTCCAAAAAAACGTATATTTTATATTTCCTATCGTCGCGTCTCAAAAGTATAACACACTCCCCTACATTAGAGGCGGTCACCCCGAGATCACTCAATCCCTTATCTTGTCCAAGGTAAACCACACTCCCCAATTGGGGCAGTATCCAGATGGACTCGAGGTGATAGATATAAACAAAATTCCCGCAAAGAAATTTTATTCATTTATTATTTATAGATATATATATATATATTTTTATATTTTTCAAACTCTTTGGAAACTCTCGGTCAAATATATTTCTAACACATTCAAGACTCTCAAAGTTCTCAAGAACACTAAGGTACTAAGATTCTAACTGTGAGTATAGCACAAGTTCTTAACTTTCATTAATGCTAAATAAGTGTTATCTGTATCAAGAATTAACTTTCCTTTAACTAACCGGAAACTATTCTATATTTGGCTCTTCATCTAATAGGTTCGTGAAATGAAGTTAAAGTGAGTATCGACTTACTAAACCTATTCTCAGAACATGATATGACTACTGATAACAACTAAAGGTGCCAGATTATAAAACTAGCATGCCAGTGAAATGTTACTCAGGACTAAACAAAAAATTTTGAAAATTGAAGCACTTTTCATAGAAAATTATAACTAATATGAGCAAATGAAAGTAGATACATAAATCATCTATCCCCTCCCCCACACTTAATTCACATTATGTCCTCAGAATGTGCAAAAATAAAGTAGAAGACAGCACTTAGCTGGTTTTGACGTGGTTGTCGAGCCGTAGATTGGCGGTGGTCGAGGCCGAAGCATAAATGAACCGCCGCAACTCGTAGCACGGACGGAGACAACACTAAAGACCGCTCAATAGTATACGCAACACTCGACATAGCATATAATCTCGGGACAAAAGGGGTATATGAGTAAACATGTACGCAAATAAAGCATTCACCATAACCAACACGTAACTCACCACGTTTTATTCCTAAAAACCTAAAAACCTAACGACAAAAAGAAAAGTAACTTAAAAGACTAGGCTGCCTCCTAGGAGAGCTTCTTTATTGTCATTAGCTTGACAAAGATCTCAACATCAACCCGGATCGGGCCACTTTGGTTTGATCAGGGCTACTTCTTTATCAGAGTCAGAGTGGAGAGCATCGGTGTGGTCACAGCAACAACAAGTCAAGTGCGCGACTAAGTCTTGGACTTTAGCCATCCAGACAGCACTGATTCTCTTCTTTGTGTTGTTGCTTAATTTTGGCACCGGCATACTAATGGGTGCAGGAGTCGTGGTAGAAGCATCTTTAAGATTAAGGGCAATAATGTCATCATCCGAATTAAAGAAGTCGGATGGGATCTCATCACAAATCAGCACATCAGTCATGTCAACCACCTTCCGAAAGTATAGGACTTCGGTGTTTCGCCAAGGCTGTCCGAAATACTTTTTCAATCTATGACCATTTACTTTAAAAGGTTGTCCGCCGTACCCTTTTAAGGAGATCGCTCCACCCGGATGAACCTCGACAATTTCAAATGGTCCGGACCATCCGGACTTAAGCTTGCCAAAGAAAACGGATGTAATCCGGTGTTGTAAAGCAAAGCCATCTCTCCTACCTTGAAATCTCTATCTTTTATCTTTGCATCATGGAGCGCCTTAGTTCTCTCCTTGCTCGGCTTGGCGTTCTCGTAGGCCACGAGTCCGAATTCATCAAGCTCATGTAATTGCAATAATCTTTTCTCCCCACAGAGTTGGCTATCGAAGTTTAAGAATTTAATAGCCCAGTAAGCTCTGTGCTCCAGCTCGACTGGTAGATGGCAAGCTTTGCCATAAACCATTTGAAAGGGCGACGTACCCATAGGGGTCTTGAACGCAGTGCAATAAGCCCAGAGTGCGTCGTCCAACTTCAGACTCCAGTTGGTTCTATTCGAATTCACCGTTTTCTCCAAAATCCGCTTTAGACTTCTGTTGCTCACCTCGACTTGACCACTGGTTTGAGGGTGGTATGGTGTACCAATTCTATGCGTGACACCATATCTCTCAAGAATTTTATCCAGTGGTGCATTACAGAAATGCGATCCTTCATCACTGATAAGGGCTCTAGGACAGCCAAATCTAGTAAAGATATTCTTCTGCAAGAATTTCTTTACAACCTTGTGATCATTGGTTGGGGTGGCTATGGCTTCTACCCACTTGGAAACGTAGTCCACACAAACCAGAATATATTTGTTAGAGCATGATGATGGGAACGGTCCCATAAAATCAATGCCCCGGACGTCAAAAACTTCACATTCCAAGATTGGCCTCAAAGGCATCTCCATCTTACTACCGAGTCTCCTACTCTTTGGCATCTATCACGACCTTTGCAAAAGGCTTGAAATCTTTAAACAAAGTAGGCCGGTAAAAACCAACTTGAAGGATTTTTGTGATTGTCTTTGGTGCTCCGTAGTGACCACCGGCGGGACCACTATGACATTGCTCCAAGATATCCAATTGTTCATGCTCCGGAACGCACCTTCTAAGCAACCCGTCCTTGCGGACTTTAAACGATACGGATCCTCCCATACGAGATACTTTAAATCGGCCGAAAAATTTCTTCTTTTCCGATACGTCATTTCTTCTAAATGCCCACTTGCTAAGTAGTTGGCGTAATCGGCATACCACGGCCTCCCGCCTCTAGCTTCATTAATTGCTCGGTCGGAAAGTCAATGCCTATCTCCTTAGGGATTTCGCCACCCTCATTCACTAGGCGAGATAAGTGGTCGGCTACAACATTATCACTACCCTTCTTGTCCTTAATTTCAAGGTCAAATTCTGTAGTATCGAATCCATCCGAGTAACCTTGGTTTAGCGTCCGCTTTTCCCATAAGGTAGCGTAGTCTTTGCGTGATCCGTCCATACTACCACTTTGGACCCTAAAAGGTAACTTCGAATTTGTCAATAGCAAAAACGACGCCAAGAATTCCTTCTCGGTAGTGGCGTAATTGCATTGAGCCGGGTTCAAAGTGCGGCTAGCATAGTAAATCGGCCTGAACTTTTTGTCAATTCTCTGCCCTAGAACTGCGCCCACTGCGTAGTTAGAGGCATCGCACATTAATTCAAAAGGTTTAGTCCAGTCGGGCGCGATTAAAATGGGGGCACTGGTTAGCTTATCCTTTAAGCTATTAAAAGCTTTCTTACACCCATCATCAAACAAGAACTCCACTTCCTCTTTCAACAGGTTGGATAACGGCTTTGCTATCGTCGAAAAATCTTTAATGAAACGCCGATAGAAGCCCACATGTCCCAAAAATCCTCGTACCTCCTTCACTGTCTTCGGGTATGACATTCTCTCAATGGCTTCTACCTTAGCCTTATCCACCTGAATACCATCACTGGACACCTTGTGTCCCAAAACAATCCCTTCTTCAACTAGAAAATGGCATTTCTCCCAGTTAAGCACCAAATTTTTCTCAACACAACGTTGGAGTACCATATCTAGATTCTTTAAAATTTCATCAAAACTGTCGCCATAGACTGAGAAATCATCCATGAAGACCTCCATGCATTGCTCCACAAGTCCATCAAAAATGGCTAACATGCACCGTTGAAAAGTCGCAGGTGCATTGCATAAACCGAAAGGCATTCTGCGAAAAGCAAAAGTGCCAGATGGACACGTAAAAGTTGTCTTCTCTTGGTCATTAGGGTCGATGGCTATCTGGAAGTAACCAGAATATCCATCGAGGAAACAATAATACTTATGACCACTCAGTCTTTCAAGCAGTTGGTCAATGAGGGGCGGGGGAAATGATCCTTAGCGGTGACTTCGTTTAACCGGCGATAATCAATGCAAACTCTATAGCCGATCACAAGGCGTAAGGCAACTTCTTCCCCTTTTCGTTCTTTTCCACGGTAATGCCTCCCTTCTTTGGCACAACTTGAGTAGGGCCGACCCACTCACTATCAGCTATGGCATAAATAATTCCCATGTCAAGCCATTTGATAATCTCCTTTTTGACAACCTCCTGCATGTGCGGATTCAGCCTCCTTTGACGTTGTCGACCTTTTTCGCTCCTTCCTCCGTTCGAATCTTATGCATGCACACGTACGGGCCGATTCCTCGATATCGCCCACCCGCCATCCGAACGCGAGGATATGTTTCTCAAGCACTTTAATTAATTACGCTTCTTGTTCCGGCTCGAGTTTAGATGAGATGATCAAGGGCAACTTATCACCGTCCTTAAGGAAGATGTATTTTAGGTCTTTGCGGAAGTGGTTTCAACTCTAAGTCGACGGTGGTTGCTCTATACTAGATTTTAAGGGACCACCTTTTTCCTTGTGAGCTTGGACCGGTTGGTAGAAAAACACCTCATCTTCCGAGGTGTGACCCCGAAAAGGTATTGAATGACATCATCTAGAGGAATCCTCCCGTCGGCTTCCGTTTGTTCTTTCTTATGCTTAACCATCTTCTTAAGTTCTTCTTCTTCAAGCTCTTCTCGCAAGTTTGCTCCCAATCATCCAACTCCCAATGAGTAGTTTCTTTCCCGAATTCTATTTCGTCCCAACTACCCATTAAAACTTCCTCCTCTCGCGAGGTTAAAGTCCGCTGGTTGAGCTCCTTCAAATCATTGTTGCTCATCCCCGGAATGTCCCGCATTTTCCGTTCACTCATAGGCTCGGTATGCGCAAGTTGTTGAGACAACTCTACGGTGATTTACGCTTTTGTTCGTGAATTATAACATCCAGGGCTCCTATCTCCGTGAGCTCTTCATCGGGTCGAATTCATCCCCATAGATTGCTTCAATGAATGAGATCTCCGGCTCGAAGCTTCCGCGAAACTTTTTCCCCGCTCGAGGGTAATGGAAGTGTCCCCTACTTTCGAGTGATTTGGCCGGTTTGGAAGTCAATGGTGGAGGCGAAGTGTTTAAGAAAGGCCGGCCCGAAATCGGGGGCATCTCCTTGTCGACGGTAATCCAGTATGACCCAGTCAGTTGGAAAAACTAGATGTTTAACGTGAATAAGGACGTTGTTAACACAACCAGCTGCTAAACGGCTAGTTCGGTCCACTAACTGAAGAGAGACGGGACGCTCCTTTAGCCTTTTGTCCAACCCGAGACTCTTGCAGACGTTCAATGGCATTACATTAACAGAGGCCCCTGAATCGTATAAGACATTGTGGAACGTGTGGCCTTCAATCGTACGGGAGATTGAAGGTCGTCCGGGGTCACCTCGCTTGATTGCAACGCTACGTGAAACCGTTGAACACTCTTCTCTTAGCACTTCCTCTGCCATTCCCTTTAGCTTCTTCTTACTTCCACATGCATCCTTAAGATACTTAGAGCATTTAGGCATCTCAGTTAATACCTCAGCAAGAGGCATAGTCACCATAGTATCTCTAAGCATCTTTCTCACTCCATCATACTGGTTGTCAGAATTCAAGATATTCTCTCTTTTCCTTGCTGGATAAGGAAGGGGTTTCGAATGATTGATTATAGTTTGATTTTTAATGGCTTCGTCCTCCTTATCCTTCCATCTGACAAACTTCTCGGTTTTCTTTTTAGTCGGGGTTCGACCTCTCGACTTCTCTTTTCGACATCCTCATCACTATCCCCCGAAGAATCATCACCACTCGGCCTCTTCCTCACTTGTTGCTTTCTTTGGCATTTAACTTCGATTGCCCCTCCCCGAACTTATAGCGTCGGGAGGGGCTACTCGTTTCCCGACATCTTTTCGGGTCCGGTACATTGTCTTACCGCTTCGAGGGTGACCGCATTCAACTCCTCCTCTCCATACTCCCACCGAGGTGTGATGGCGGTGCAAGCATTGATATCTGCCTTAGGGTTTTTATCTCGTATAACTCGGCGGTCTTCCTTGAGGTCTCGCTTGCTTGTTGATCGGCCATCGACCAATCTGTCTCTCCATCGTCTTTTGACCGGTGGCTAGTGTTTTCACCATGTCAACTAGCTCATCGAATTTCTTCTGAGAGACGTAGGTGGGCTGTTGATTTTGCGTTTGGGCCCAGTTACCTTGGGGTCTTGGGTTATTGGATGCACCAGGCGGTGTATAATAACTATTCCGCGGATTTCCCGAAAAGTTGCGGTTTTGAGTTTGACTCGATTGACCAGAATTTTGACTGAAGCCTCTGAAAGGTTGATTCTGGTTCTCCATGGCCTGCACTTCCTCATTCATCACATTCCCGACTTGTATGCCCGAGTGATTCACATCTGCTGGCCCTTCTTGCTGCTTCATTTGTAGATTGGCTAGTTGCTTGTTCATTATTTCCATTTGAGCAACTAGCATCTTTGTCTCTGAGTCACTTGCGGCGGCCTCCTTTTGCTTCCGCTAACACGGGTCTTCTTTTGAGTTGCCCACATGTTATTCTTAGCTATCGTTTCTGCTACCCTATAGGCGGCATCATCTCCTCCTCCTAAAAACGATCCATGAGCTGTGGAATCCAAGTAATCTCTATTGGGTTGCGTAACACCACGATAGAATAATTCTAGAAGCTCGTGTCGAGTATATCCATGGTTAGGGCATTTTCTCATTAACTTGATTCAACCTCTCCCAAGCCTTTCCCACACTCTCCCCTTCTAGTTGCTCGAAAGTGGCTATATCTCTTTTACGTTCCATTATCGTTCCGGGAGAAACGAATTTCGAGCAAAGGCTCTTTTAACATCGGCCCGGTTATGAAGAGAGTGATGGGGTAAAGACTTAAACCATCGATTTGCTTCACCCTTAAAGCAAAGGGAAGAGTTTCAATTTAACAACTTCGTAGGAACGCCGGGGTAGTGACCCGCTTCACATATTTGCACAAAAGTCGACAAGAAATCATGTGGGTCTTCTCAACGGCGGTGCCATGGAATGAACTATTTTGGACCATCCCCACAACTCCATTCTTTAAATCAAAATGCATCCCTCCCATCTCCGGAGGCCGGATTGGTCTATGCCCTTCCAAGAAATCTTGATCAAGATATGGCGCATAAGGGTCTTCTTTTAACAACAACATTTTGCCCGAGGCCTTGCTCGCCGCACGTTCGAGGTTGTTGTTGCATCTGCTTTGGTTTATCCAGGCTTGCTTCTTGTTGGTTACGCAACATTTGCATCGAATTTGGTTTAATTGAGCGGGATCTTGGTTATTATTCCCTTGGTTCTCCGGTTCGTCATCACTAGAACCGTGTTCGCTCATCTTGTCGAACTTTGAAATAATCTTCTTCGACAATGTCTCGCTCGGAGTTCGGGGTTAAAGATAAGAATTCCCTTCTTACTCCTGGTTTGCATAAACCGAGAGAAGCGAAAAGGAAGAAATCAACCTTAGGGTTGATGAGAGGCTTAGAGGTTTAGAAAGAGAGAAAGAGGCGAAAAGTGAAATTTTTCGAGAGGCGAACGGCGTTCGGTGTAAGTGGACGCTAGTTCGGAGAGGATTCAAGAAGTGAACGCTCGTTCAGAGCACTGAACTGGCGTTCAGAAGAAAGATGGAAAAAAAAATAAAATAAAAAATAAAAAAAAATTAACTAACCCTAAATCTAAGGCTTTTATAACAAAGTAAAACTAACAACTAAATAAAATTATGAAACAAAATTTATAAACTAAAACTGAAGTAAAATAAAAAAATAAAATAAAATAAAATAAAAAAAAAATAATAAAAATAAAATGTACCTGCTAGCACTTGTACCCTGCAAAACAGAGTTAGTACCGACACAAAAACTATACTAACAAATAATCCGACAACCGTTACCGATTCCCCGGCAACGGCGCCAAAAACTTGTTCGATAAAACTTGTTTTAAATTTATTTTACCGGAACACCCCAAGTATAAGGTTCGTAGTATAGGGTGTTACCGAGTCGTCCTAAGGGAATCGTACAATTATCGGATTAAAATATAGCTATTACAAATAATGTCACAACTTATTAACTAAAATTAAATTTTATACTAACTATAATCTAAAAGGCAATGAACGGTAAAAAACACGATGAACAAGTAACTTCGATGAACAGTGAATTTTTAGAAAAAATAAAGATTGACAACTAGGGTTCTAACACTAATTAACTAATTAAACGTAGCAATTAACAATTGTTACGAACGATTTCGGTTTATCAAAGGTTTAAAAGGACGGTAAAACAACAAGGATCCACCACACAACAATCACACAACCATTTTTATGATCTAAATACGATTTATTGGTATGATCAATCACAATTCGACTAAATTCCTTTAAATCGAATTCTAGGGTTCTTGTTTTCTTTTCCAAGCAAAACAATTTAACATTCAACACAAGATCATTAATTCGTTCCCAAATTAAACAACCCAATTAACATCACATGATTCCTCAAAATAACATTAATCGTATCGATTGAAAAGCTCTACTATTGAATCATATTTCCATATAAATTCAAAGCAACATATGGTTTTATTGACATTCCTATCTAATAAAACGCTTAACAATCAATCCAAAATCAATCGATAAATAAAACGATGTTCGAATCATAAATAAAAATAAAACTAACGAATCATGGTTGTGATGACGTTGATGTGGTTTCATCCCGTTGCTCTACCGCGATGTGCTTAGCCTTGCATGCTTGTGATGATCCAAGACATGATGGAAGAATTCATCTCTTTAGTTGTTTTTGGTGCGGCTGAATTCTCAGAAAAGTTGCGGCTGGAATATTATGTGTGAATAATTATGTATTATTGATAATATTATGGCCTTATCTTTTAGGGTAAAGGCTCATATATATATATATAGGAAAAGAGAGAGGCGGCTTGCTACTTTTTTTATGTCGGTGAATTATTTGATGATCTTAGGGTTTGGGATTCACGTTGTTTAAATAGAGATGTAAGTCGGTGGCAATGGCGGCGGGTAGGACGAGTGTTTGAATCATGGACGCCGAGTTCATGCTTTGCATTGGACGCCCGTTTTACGAATTTGGACTCAAACTTCTAAAATTCATATCTTGAGTTGTAGACCTCCAAAAATTATGATCCGAATGTCATAATAAAGCTCTCGGAAAACTCTACAACTTTTATTAAGGACTCTTCTTCAGAAAACGCCTTTTTGATTAGCCCGTCGTATTACGAGTCGTTTTCGGGATTTTCCCAAGCTTTATTTCATCTTCATCCTCTTGTATCTCTTTCTTTCCATTTTAATCTTCAATCAAACATCATTTAGACCTCTTCCATTCCACATTTGTGCACCTAAAAGATGACAAAACCGAGCAAAACGTAGAACCATACAAAATAGATAATAAAACCACGATATTTACTCGATTTTGCATTTAAACCATTGAAAACATCATTTGCTCAATATTTCGATATAAAGCTCGATTTCTAGGAAAAACATCCATATATGGGGAAAATTGATGTAAAATATATCCTTAAAAACACTGCAAATTGACCCTTAACACTGCTTCTGACCTTCATTGATCAGTGCTAATTTATCCCACATCTCCTTTGCTATTTTGCAATCTTTGATCCTCATGAACATATTACTATCCAGAGTCTTCAAGATCATGTCTTTTGCAACAAAATCTAGATTTGCTCTTCTTCTGTCATCCTTGGTCCAATCTTTCTTGATTTCCTTGATCTGCTCATGTGGCTATCACAGTTGTGATCTTGATTGGTCCATCATTAATTACATCCAGCATCTCCTCATGAGTTGCTGCAAGATGAGACAACATCCTTATTTTATATTCATCAAAATTATTAACATTGAATACAAGTACCTTAGACATGAAATTTGAGGAATCCATGAGTACAAATAAGAAATATATTTAGAAAGCACAAATTTGAAACCTACTTTGAAAATATGTGATCTCCTTGTTACCAGAAATCAGATCTGAACAGGTTCTGATACTAGGAACACTACTCCGGTACCAATTGTTGGTCCCAGAGAAGGGTAAAACTATAGTCAGAGGGGGAAGGGGGGAGGGGGTGAATGACTATAGTGGAGTTTCAAAAACTTTTCTTATATTTAAAAGCTTTTGGGCAGCGGATAAGTCCCTTCTTTAAATGTTGGTTCAAAGTATATTAGACTATCACATATATAATATGCAATGAAATAAAGTGCTGTAAAGTAAAATACTGAAAGTAAATAGACACAACGGTTCATAGTGGTTCAGGGTGGTGTAATCCCTTAATCCACTCTTCTCCTGTGATGATTGGAGGAATTCACTATTGCTTTCATAGATACAATAGTTAGATTGTCCTTGGCTACACAAGCTTCACAATCTTCAAGACTATCACTCCTTGGCAACAAAATCTTCAGTGAATCAGTCTCTACTGCTCATTGAGAACAAATCTTTCAGCAGCTATCACAAAGGTTGCAACTCCTTAGATTCCTCTGATTCAATTGCTTCAGTTTGATGTGAATTGGATTCACAGATTTGTGATCAATCTCAGTGCTTGATATGGGATTTGAGTTCTGATTGCTGAGTTGATCTCTAGATGTTTCCTTTAAGTTCAGATAGAAGGCTTTTCAAATTGACAGAGTTTCTGCTTGTTTCTTATCAGATTCAATCGTTATTTTTCCTGTCTGTCAATGCCTTCTATTTATAGCCTTGATAATCCTTGATTTGAATTTCCGTCCATTGGCTATTTAATGTGGGGAATAATCCTTGATTTCATTCTTGATTCCCCCTCAATTATATTCTCCTTGATTTCAATGATCGGATTTTCTTCAAACGTATATCATAAAATCCATCCTTGATTGATTCTTGATTGATTGTGCATTGAATTCTTGATCCTCTAAATCTCCCTTTTTTTTCATAATCTGAACAAGTGTAGTGTTTATGGTGATTTTCTATGATTTATATCGCTTTATTTTGTAACAAATTCCTCTATACTCCGATGATTTGCATGAAAAGTAAGTATTTATCAGATTTATTAAGTAAATGAAGTGAGGAGTTGTTGAATTGCAATGTTGAGTTGATTTCATGGTTTTATTGATGATTTTCTATCTATATGAATGATTTTACACTTTGCATGTTTTTGTCGTCTTGAAGGTACACAAATTTGGCATGAGAGGAGCTTAACCGATGTTCAACTGAAGATTTGAATAGAAGAAAAAAGATAAAGTTGAGATTGGATTGAAGATTTAAAGTAAATTTGGAATGAAGTTGTACCAAACGGGCGTCTGAAGCTCCGTCCAGATGGACGGGCGTTTGAGGAATCGAACGGGCGTCCAGGAAGGAATAGTGGATTCAGAGTATTCAGATTTTTATCGAACGAGCGTCCAAAATTACTTAGGACGGGCGTTTGATCAGACTCGGCCCGACTCGAAGAAGTTCATACAAACCAAACGGGCTTCCACCTAGCTGAATGAGCGTCCACACGCCGACTTAAGCTAAACCGACTTATATCTCTATAAATAGCTGCGTTTTTTCAACCCTAGGATACACACAATTACCTAGGCGGCCACATAAACCCTAAGGGGCATTTTTTCTGTGGTTTGCACGTTTCTTAGATAAATTTTATGCTTTTAAATTCCTAGAGAGAATCCTCTATTTTTTATGTGCTACATAGAAGCTATTCCGAGTATTCAAACGATGCTTAGAGGCTAAAAGCTTTTGGAACAAGCGTTGTGAAGCCGTTCTATCAACACTTTGATTTCACCTTTGGATTATCTTGTGAGTTTTTATTAAAAGTTGTATCTTTATTATGTTTTACTTGTTGTTATGCAATTTAATCGATAGATACCTTGCATGCTTGATGTTTAATGTTTGATGAAAATCGTTATTAAACCCTAGATCACCGTAGTAAAGATTAGATCTTTAATCTAATTAACGAGAGTTGTTAGGTTGAATTTCTAGATTAGAAATTGAGAATTCACACCTTTGATATTAAAAGCGTTAATCTTTAGGATCGAAAGATAAGAGATTAATAAACGAATTATCTAAGAGATTAGAAATTCATACCTTTGATAGGTGAATCACAACTTTTGTTAAATCATCACTAGATAATCTAGAGAAGAAATAGAATGTTATAGAATTGGATGATCAATTGCTTGTTCGTTGTTTAAATTATTGATAAATCGTTTGTGTTTGAATTGCTTAGCAAGTTACAACTTTTATTGCATGTTTAGGCTATAGAATAGAATTAGTTAGTTAATATTGTTCGCAATTATATTTCCTGGCTTTAGATTTCTAATCTTCTATCCAGTTTACTTTTGTTATTTCCGTTTTTAGTTTGTTACGTGTTAATTGTTTTTATTAATTTTAGTAATAGTAGTTGTGACATCCTTAGGTTAGTTAGATAAAAACTAGGTAAACAACCTCAATTCCCTATGGACTCGACTCCGGTATTAACCTCTATACTACGATCCCTGCACTTAGGGTAAACCGGATTTATTTTATTACTTGTTTATTTTTCATTAGATAAAATCCGAGACAAGTTTTTGGCGCCGTTGCCGGGGACTCGGTACGGTTGTCTAGTTTTTACTAAGTTTTCTATTTCTGTTTTCTGTGTTGGTTTCCAAACGGGCGTCCGGAGTAAGTGGACGCCCGTCCATCTAAAAAAACCAACTCTGCACCGTTTGGAGGAAATCAGACGAGCGTCTAGATTGCCCCAAACGGCCGTCTAGTTCTTCAGGCAGACGCCCGTCCGGATTCATTGGACTCCCGTCTGTCCTCCTGTTTTTTTTTCCTTTTTATAGTTTTTAACTTTTAGTTTTTAGTTTAGACAACTTGATTTTGGTTTCGGTTTATGCAAACTCGAAGTCAAAAGGGGCCACTACTCTATACCCCCGACCTCGAGCGGACCATAGTCAGACCAAACAGGCGAAGAGTCCGTCCTGTGGTTCTTCCTGACGAAGGGAGTAAGGCCAATCAAGACCTTGAGGAACGTTTAGCTGAAGAGATCGAAGACATAGTCATTATGGCTGCAGAAGATAGACGTACGTTGGCTGACTACGCCATGCCTGGTGAAGTCCAAGTCAACCCGGCCATCGTTCTACCCGCCATAAATGCACCAACCTTCGAACTCAAGCCTGGGCTCATCCAAATGATGCAGCATGCATCAATCTTCCATGGTTTTCAATCTGAAAATCCTCATACTCACGTACACACATTTTTGGAGATATGTGGTACGACTCGCATTCAAGGTGTAAGTGAGGATACGACAAAGTTGAAGTTATTTCCGTTTTCCTTGAAAGGGGAGGCAAAAGAGTGGTGCAACTCTCTGCCTGCCGAATCAATCACCACCTGGGCTGGACTCGAAAAAGAGTTCCTAAGTCAATATTTCCCGCCATCCAAGACAGCCCAATGCTTAAGTGAAATTTTCACTTTTTATCAAAAGGAAAATGAATCGTTCTTTGATGCATGGAAGAGATTCAAAGCTCTTCTTCGTAAATGCCCTCACCACGGTTTGGACTTGTAGAGGCAAGTCAACACATTTTTTAGTGGATTGACCGAGCTCACTAAGGGTATGGTCAATAGTTCTTCTGGTGGGGCATTCTTAAGAAAAACACTTGCAGAGGGGTGGGCATTATTCGAGGATATTGCCAAATATAATTATGCCCCCTCCTTTCAAGCTATTCAGGCATCTCCTCCTCCTCCTAGGATCGAGGAGGTGAACAATCAAAATCAGATTGCCATGCTGCAACAACAGGTGGCTGCTCTTTCAAGGTCTCTAAATCCTACGAATCAGAATTTATCATTTCCGCAGAACTCTCAAGTTCTGTACTATGAAAATTGTTGTCAAACTGGCCATATGGTTGGCCAGTGTCAATTTATTTCCCCTTCAACCTATCAAGTTAATGCTGTCCAGAATCAGGGACAATACAACTCAGTCACATGCCAGACATATGATAATGTGGGGCACACATCTCGTTTCTGCCCTATGAATGGACATAATGCTGAAGTTAATGCTTTCTTTGGACAGAAAAATCAAGAGATTTAACAATCAGTTCTCTGGCCAAAGCAATCTTCAAAACCAGGGTGTTAGACTTATTTCTGTGTTTTGATGATGAGTGCCAGACTAGCTGTTATAGTGCAAAGGCAAAAAGATGTCTAGATCAAATGTATAGGTTTATTAGAGTTTGATTTATGAATAGGTTTGATCAAACAAGCACTGTAATGGTCAGCTAAGCTTTATCAGCAGACTGGTCCATATCAGTAGGGTAGATAGGTCAGTAGACTAGTCAGGAACCTGCTGAAGACTGAAGGCTGAGGGCTCAAACTCAGTTACAGAAGACTAAGGGATCAAACTTAGTAATTAAAGTCAAGGATATGAAATCAGAATTTAGGCAAGTCTGTGATGACCTAAACTGATTCCATATACCTTGTGAAGAAGGTCTAAGTTCCATAAGTTGGATGATGTTTGGAACTTGGTTATAACTAAAAAGGTGTAATCTAACTTCACAAATAAAAGTTAGATAAAAGAAGTCAGCGCATTGTATTTTATACACGAAAATTGCGATTCGACGACTGATAGGTATCTCGACGGAGACCGATGAACCTGCTGATAAAATACCTCGGGTAATTCAAGATTACATTGGAAGATTACAGTGAAAATGGCAGCCAACTACCTCTGACTTATCAAACAAATCAAGGGCTGAGATTAAACAAACGTTGGGATGATTCAGATTATTATCCAATGGATATAAGTCAAAGGGTGGACAGACTGCACTGTCAAAAAGGAATTCTGACAGTGTGAGTCCTATGAATAGTGACAGAATGCAAATTAGATGGGACAAAAACAAGAACGGTTACATTTGAATTTCAAATACAAGTCACATGCATTCTTGCCTATAAATAGAGGACTTTCAACTCAGAAACAAGATGATGATTGATGAAAATTGATAAACTTTGAGGAGACATTTTACTGAGCTGAAAAACACCCTGCTGAACCTACTGAACTTCAATCTACTGATCCAGAGAAATTCTTCAAGTGTTTTCTACATTCAAGCTACATCAAGCATACACACTTGAAGCACACGCAAGCCGTTGATTATATCATCCTAATCAAGTCGCATGCAACCGAATCATTTATTTGATTCAATCTTTATTTTATAAAGAACCTATCGAAGACAAGGTGAAGCACGTTGTGTGAAGACTCGTTGTTTGTGGTGGAGCCGGTGAAGAGGCAATCCTACCCTTCAAGGACCAAGTGGAAGACTCGGGAGCGACAATCCTACCTATTCCGAGTTTTCGGTTGTGAAGACATAGTTATTGGTGAAGGACAAGCAACCTTAGGAATCTTTGTAAAAGCTACATCAAAGATCTCTAATGAATTTCCTCCAACATCACAGGAGAAGAGTGGACCGACGGATTACACCACCTGGAACCACTATAAAATCTCCTACTTACTTTCGAAAGATTTACATTCGCACTTAGTTTATTTTCCACATCAACCTACTTGAATCTAGCAACCGAAATCACACACTTGCACTACGAGTATCTAATACTTAGTATCATATTTAACAACAAGTATTAAGGCTTAATTTTGATATAATTCCGCCGCACAAATTCAAGCAAACTCAACTATCGGTAGACTACGTTTTATCGGCGGGCTATCGAGGTATCGACGGACTGCATCAAGTATCGACGACTGAAGTTGCTGAATTTGTTAACTCCAAAGTTTTAAGTGTTAAGTTTATTCACCCCCCTCTCTAAACTTAACCAAAGCCTTTTCAAGGGACCAACAATTGGTATCGGAGCGATTTCCGTTCAAGAAATCCTACTTGTTGTGCTTGTGAAAATTCTTTGAAACTTTCTTTCAAGTTACTGATTTTCAAAGACTTGCATCATGGATAACACACAGTATGCTAGAACTATGCTGATGTGTTCTCTAGATAAATTTGATGAGTATAAACGTCGAATGCAGGCTTACCTTGCTGCAACTCATGATGAGATGATGGATGTACTAACTGATGGACCACTGGAGATTACCAAGGCAATAACAGTGGGTGATACAACTGAGTACATTCCTAAACCAAAAAGAGAATGGAATGCAGAAGACAGAAAAAGAGCAAACCTCAACAATATTGCTATTGACATCATATATAGAACCTTGGATAGCAATATGTACATGAAGGTTAAAGATTGCAAGACTGCAAAGGAACTTTGGGACAAGATACATTTGATCTGTGAAGGCACTGATGCAATAAAGAAGAATAAAATCAGTGTGGCCAGAAAGATCCAAAAGTTCAAAATGCTGCCAAATGAAACCATTGAGCAAATGGAATCAAGATTTAATGCAATCCTGGATGAACTTACCCTGCTAAGTGTAAGTTATTCAAAAGAAGAAATAAACACCAAAATCTTGGAGGCTCTACCTGCAAAAGATGTTTGGAAAATGAAGGTGACTGCAATAGAAGAAATGAGAAAGTTGCATGAAGAAGACACCTTCAAGTTGTTTTCAGATCTCAAGGCTTATGAATTTAGCAAAAAGCTTGTACCGAAACGGAAAAAGAAGAGCCAAAGACCACTGCATTGGCTGCTTCACATCAAGAAGAGACATCAGGAGGACAAGATGATCTGCTGGATGAAATGCAGGAGCAGATTGCCCTCCTGAGCAAGAAAATCAGGATGATGAAGACTGGAAAGGCCCCTTCAAGAAACTTCACAAAAAGGCCTACTGAAAGAAGGAAAGAAGAATCAAAGAAAGATAATAACTATCTGTGCTTTCATTGCAAGAAACCAGGACACTTCAAACCTGACTGTCCTGAGTTAAAACAAGGCAAGAAACCTGATTATCTTTGCTTCAACTGCAAGAAGCCTAGACACTTTAGACCTGATTGTCCAGACCTACTGAAGACCAAGAGTCAACAAAGAAGACATGGCAAGAAGGCTATGGTTGCTGAAGATGAATCAGGGTATGAAGTGGAATCTGAAAAAGGAAATGAATTAGATGACACAAAGACTTGGTTGCGATATGGAAGATTATGCTTTGATGGCCAATATGGATGAAACTGAGGAGGTATACAATACTGTATCCATCAATACTCCTGCTGGAAGTGATTGTGAATCAACTTGTGGTTCAAATCCTAGAAATTCTAATAATAATGAGACTTTGGATGCCATCCTTAATCAACTGAGGATAATACAATCTGGTTATGAGATTGTGAAGGCTGAAAAAGAAGCTCTTGAATTAGAAGTTGGAAGATTGAAAGCTGAATTAAGAGTTCTCAAAGGTAAGGAAAAAGATGTTGGACGAATCGGTGTAAGCTCGCGATCATCCGGCGGCCCACGAATCTATTTGAACCATTTTGCTCCACTACTGCATACAAATCTGGAAAGCCTTATGGTGATAAGGCAGGGCTTGGATTTGGAACTCAACAATCCAAAAAGAGTGGATCCAGTAAGGTCAATGAACCTAGCACCAGAATTGGTCCTAAGTTTGTACCAGCACAAGATCCAACTCCAAGTAAGGTTGCTGAGGCAGTAAAACCTACTGAGAATGCCTCAAGGAAGCAAAATCAAAAGTCTAAGAAGTCAACAGCTCCTAATAAAAAGAACAAATCCAAAAATAGGACTGCTGGACCTTCTAGACCTATTGATAGCAGACCTGCTACCAAGTCTGCTGGACCACAAAAAGATAAAGGTCAGAAATATTCCAAGGATAAGAATCCCAAATCTAAAAATGTTAATCATTCAAGGGATACTTATCTCAGGGGGAAAGGTAGACTGTTCCCTACTGATGATGATTGGAATATTCCTGTACCTGCTGATAGAAACAACCAGTATAACCATGCTGCTAGGGTAAAACCTAAGCAATGGAATCGGCAAAGGACTCGGCGAGAGGACTTATAAAAGGCCTCGGCGGGGACCTCAGCAGACTCCATAATAGGGCCGTTCCTAACAGACAGCAAACAAATGGTTATACTAATGCTTCTAACACCAAGAATCACTTTAAACAGGCATTATAAACCAAAAGGCCGAAAAACATATGTGAATCCACACAACCTACTGTAAGAACTTATGGATGTGTGGAATACATGTATGAACCAAAGTATGACACTTTTAGGAGAAGACCTTATGGAAACTTACCAAAAGTCATGCTTACTACTGACCACTATGGACCCAAACAGGTTTGGGTACCTAAAATGTATTAACTTTGTTTTGTAGGGTGTCTGGTACTTTGACAGTGGATGTTCCAGACATATGACAAAGAATAAGCACTGTTTATCAAATTTTGTGGCAAAAGATGGTCCAAGGGTAAATTTTGGCAACAAGAATACACCTGGACACACAAGAGGATATGGCACACTTGTCAGAAATGGACTTACAATCAAGAATGTTGCATATGTGGAAGGACTGGACTACAACTTGCTGAGCACTGGACAATTCTGTGACATGGGATACAAGGTCACTTTTGACAAAAACAACTGTATTGTCATTAGTGAAAGAGGTGATCAAGTTGTACTTGCTGGTAGAAGACAACAAAACATGTATGTTGTGGATTGGTCTACTGCAGTTCCAAAAACCTGCCTGATTGTGCATACCAAGTCTGAACTCAATTGGTTATGGCACAAGAAGTTGAATCATTTAAACTTTGATGATATCAATCGGTTGGTGAAGAAGAAGCTGGTGATTGGTTTACCTGAGATCACATTCAAGAAGGATGCTATATGTGATGCATGTCAGCAGGGTAAACAGATAAAGTCAAGATTTAAGACAAAAACTAAACAATCAACTAAGAGAGTGTTGGAGCTTATACATATGGATCTTTTTGGACCAATAACTCCAACAAGTGTAACTGGAAAGAAATACACCTTAGTGGTTTTGGATGACTATTCAAGGTACACTTGGGTGATTTTTATGAACAAGAAAAGTGAAACACTCAAAAGCATGCCTAATCTTTTAAAGAGATTACAAAATGAGAAAAAGTTTAACAGTAATAAAGATAAGATCAGATCAGGGTACTGAATTTCTCAACAAAGTTATAAGAGAATACTGTGAACAGAATGGTGTACTACATCAACTTGCTGTGCTGTGGTACACCTCAAAGAAATGGGGTTCTTTGAAAGAAGAAACATGACTTTAAAGGAAGCAGGAAGGACAATGATATGTGAAACATTGCTACCTGAAAGATATTGGGCTGAAGCAGTTAACACAGCATGCTATACACAAAACAGAACATCAGTGAACAAGAAGCTGCTGAAGACACCTTATGAGATTTGGAATGGAAGAAAACCAAATATATCCTATTTCCATCCATTTGGAAGCAAGTGTTTTATCCTAAATCACAAGGTTCATCTGAAAACATTCCAACCAAAGTCAGATGAAGGGATTTTCTTGGGATATTCTTCAGTCAGCAAGGCATTCAGGGTGCTGAACAAGAGGTCTCTGAAACATGAAGAAACAATCCATGTTGTGTTTGATGAACCTAAGTTCACTGGTATGGAAGATGAAGATTGTGAACCTGCTGAGAATCAACAAGTCACTGATCCAGATTGTGTTGAAGTTTTGGAAAGATTCAATGACTTAAAAGTTTCTGATACTTCCCCTGCTGAACACCCTGCTGGTGACATTACTGATGCAACAAGCTCGAAGCAATTCAAGGATCTGCTTGAACCCCCGTTGTTGAAGAAGCTACGAAAGCGACCCTGCGAAGATGAGGTTCCCGACAACCAAACTAACCGAATCCACAATGGTTAAGGAATCACCTGTTTGAACAAGTTATTTGCAATGTACAGCAAGGTGTAAGGACTAGAAGACAACTGGAAGCAATGTTTACTTGTTTTCTATCTCAAATGGAACCAAAAGTTGTTGAAGAAGCTATTTCAGATCCAGATTGGATAATAGCTATGCAAGAGGAATTGAATGAATTTGAAAGAAATCAAGTTTGGACACTAGTTGAAAGGCCAAGTCATGCAAATATCATTGGTACTAAGTGGGTATACAGAAATAAACTTGATGAATCTGGTACCATTGTAAGGAATAAGGCCAGACTAGTTGCAAAAGGCTATTCTCAAGCGAAGGAATAGATTTTGATGAAACTTATGCACTTTGTTGCAAGATTGGAAGCTATCGATTATTCTTGGCACATGCTTGCATATAAGAACTTCAAAGTATATCAAATGGATGTCAAAAGTGCATTTCGAATGGTATTCTAGAGGAGGAAGTGTATGTACGGAACCTCCTGGATTTGAAGTTAAAGATCAAGAAGATAAAGTGTATAGACTCAACAAAGCACTTTATGGATTGAAACAAGCACCAAGAGCATGGTATGAGACTCTATCTCAATTCTTGGTGGACAATGGTTTTACAAAAGGCACCATTGACAAGACTCTTTTTAGAATCAGTGAAGGGAACGGCACCTGTTTGGTACGGGTTTATGTGGATGACATAATATTTGGTTCGAAAATGATTTACTTTGTGAAAAGTTTGCAAATCTAATGAAGAGTAAATTCCAAATGAGTATGATGGGAGAAATGAACTACTTTTTGGGATTGCAAGTTAAACAGATGAAAGATGGAATCTTCATTCATCAAACCAAGTATACCAAGGAGTTGCTGAAGAAATTTGGTATGGAAAACAACACTAAGATATCAACTCCAATGAGTACAAACATCAGATTGGATTAAGATAAAGAAGGAAAAGATGTTGATCAGACTTTATACAGAAGGATGATAGGCGATCTCTATTTGTACCTTCGCCAGGCGGACTGATATATCCTTTGCTGTAGGTGTTTGTGCAAGATTTCAATCTAAACCTAAAGAAAGTCATTTAGGTGCAGTCAAGAGAGTTCTCAAGTATCTAAAGGAGACTTTGGGAGTAGGGATATGGTATTCCAAGGATGGAAGCTTCAAAGTTATATCCTACTCAGATTCTGATTATGCTGGATGCAAGATTGATAGAAAAAGAACTACAGGAACCTGTCAATTAATGGGAAGTAGACTGGTCTCCTGGTTCAGCAAGAAACATAATTCAATATCAACTTCCACTGCTGAAGCTGAATATATAGCTGCTGGAAGTTGTTGTGCACAAGTATTATGGCTAAGAAAACAATTAAGGGATTATGGAATTGAAGAAAAGGAAATTCCAATTATGTGTGACAACACAAGTGCAATTGCAATCACAGAAAATCCTGTTTTGCACTCAAGAACCAAGCACATTGATGTGAGACATCATTTTATTAGAGATCATGTTGAAAAGAAAGATGTTGTGGTTCTATATATCCCTACTGAAAATCAACTTGCTGATATTTTCACTAAACCACTTGATAGTGAAATATTTGCCAAATTAAGGACTGAACTTGGAATTATAAAAGTTGACTGATATTCGGGAATGTCTTGGGAATTCACCAAGGGGATTAGTCTTTGCTATGTTGGGTGAGCTCACTTAGCGAGATTAGTCATTGGTATCAACAATTCCATGTACTTATGTTTGGACAATTGAGCAAATGAGGTTGCCAAGGGGATTGGTCTTTGTCATGTTGGGTGAGCTCACTTGACAGATCAGTCATTGGTATTAAACTTCATCTTGTATTATCAATTGAACAAAACAAGAAGAAATCAAGGATCATCAGAGTCACTTTGTCAGCAGGTACAGCAAAGCACCTTTATCGACAAGCTCGAACCAACCTCGCTTTGAGGACAACCCTGCTGAATGGAACGTTATTCAGTCAAAGTTATTAAAGTCAAAAAGCAGAATTGGCGGGATATTTATTCTATCCTTTATTACCCGAGTTAACACGATCTAACGGTTATCAGACGTTATGGAAAAGTTATGGAACACGTGTCAAGCCAGCATTTATTCAGATTAATCGTGGTTAGCATCGATGTACGTGCAATGACAGTTGCAACTACTCACTGTCTATATATTCAGACTGTTACACGGCAGATCTACTTGCAAAATCTGCTTTATCACTGCGAATTTCACACTGTGTGAACACAGATTTACAATCCATCTTCTTCATCTCATTCTTCTCATACAAATGGCGGAAAAGATTGATGTCCAGATTGAATCAAGCCAAAGTGTTAGAGGCTTTGTTGTGGATGCAAACAGAACTGAATTGGCCACTAATATCGGTCGAAGAATAAGGAGGTTTGCTGGTTTGGAGAACATACTCAATATCAGATTGGAAACAATATCATACACAAATGTTATTGATTTCTGGAAGAACATGGTTGTGGAAGAAGGAACTGAAGCATTCAAGACAACTGTGAATGCTGAGGAGATTGAAGTTTCCCCTAGTCTACTGAGGGAAGTGTTTGGATTTGAGGAAGTAGTGGATGGTCCAGTAAATCCTGAAGCAATGGGACTATCCAAGATGGATTTTGTTGAACAAATCAAAACAAATGCAGCCACCAAATCCATTCCAGGCATCAATTGCAGACATATTGGAAATGAGTACAGTCTGCTGAGCAAGCTCATTGCACAGAACATACTTGGATTAGTTGGCAGTATGGATACTCTATCAGGACCCAAGATAGAGTTGATGATGTTCATTTGCAGGAGCATGAGATTTGATTGGGCTGGTTACTTCATTCACTACATGAAGAAGGTAGCCAAGGAAGAAAAAGAGGGAAAAAGGAAATCCAAGGCCTTGCCCTTAGGATTAATGGTTCAGACCCTGCTGAATCACTTGGAGGTTCCTGATCTTGAACCTGAGAAAATTAATCAGTCTAGATACAAGAAGGAAATTGATTATGCTATTCCTGGTCTAGATGATGATGAAGATGTTGCTGTCCCTGCTGCTGATGATGATAGTGATGATGATGGTGATGCTGGCGGTGAGCAGGTCAAGCAAACTGTGAAGAAATCTGCTAAACCTGTTGCACCAAAGAAAGCTGCTGAGAAAAGAAAGGCTGCAGAAACAAGAAAGATTACTGAATTGTTAAAGCCTAAAAGAACAAGAAGGCAAACAACATAGACTGCTGAGTCTGCTGAGGGTCCAGCTGAATCTGAAGGTACTGACCCTGCTGTTGCTGCAAAAAAGAACTGTTGTTGAAATTCTGAAGGAACAACAGAAGGAAGACAGTAGAAAGAGGAAGTCTACTGTGGTTGAAAAAGATGATGAACCCCTTTCCAAGAGGAGAAAAGAAATTGTCCAAAAACAGAAACATGGAAAAGGGAAAGAACTGAAAAACTTGGAGGCACAAAGAGCCCAAGAAGAAGCATCAGTAGAAGAGGAAGAAGAGGCTATTGAGGCTGAGCCCTTGACTATCATCAAGCCTGTGGAAATTACTGACTCCTCACCTGAAGAGGTTGTTAAGTCTACTGAAGCTGCACATGTTGTTGTTGAGCAATCTGTTGGAGATATACAGCAGTCTACTGACCCTGAGCCTGCTGTATTATCTACTGAAGACCCACAGCAAACCACTGAACCTGAACCTGCTATGGTAGTTGAAGAAATGGTTGAAGACCCTGCAAGTGTTGCAAGAACTCAGGGGGAAGAGCGTCTGCTTCTAAACCTGCTGATGAGCATGTAAGTCAGGGGGAACCAAGTGTTATACAGATGGAAGTAGTAGGCACAAATATACAACCTCAACAACCTACTGACTTTGGAACATCTGTTGAAGAAACCATGAATCTACTTGTTGAGACCTTTGGAGGTCAACAAGGCCCTGAAAGAGCTCCCAGAAGATCTTTCATGCCCTTTGAAAGGCATGTGAAAGAAAGGAAGAAAACAGAAGAGTATGTAGATCCCAAACTTCAGCAAATTGCTGACTATTTCCAATGGAAGTTTGGTTTCTACAAGAGACAAAAGCCAGCTGCTGAACCTATGACATATTTTGAAGAATGGGCTTTTAACAAGTTGGGAGTAGAGAATTTGTTGGACCTAGTTGATACCACTCTGCTGCAATCCAGATTGATGGACTTATTTGATGAACAACAGAAATAGGAGGGTATCAAGTTTAGGGATCCAAGAGATGGAAATGATGACTCATCCTCATCATCAGATTCTAGAGGAGATTTCCCCTCTGGACCAGGAGGAACCAGTGGGACTGCAGTAATCATAGAACCACCTGTACAACAGTCCACTGATACTGGTAAGTCTGCTGAGGGCCAGCAGAACCGGAGAGATGGATGAGGATCTGTAGGATCTCACCATGGATGATCTGGAAGCATTGATCAATGATGGAGTCAATTTTAGTGCTAGTAGGCTAGCTGATGAACCAAATACATTCCATGTTGTAGAGCCTACTGCACAAACTGAACCTGAACAGAGTGAGGATTTGGATGAAGAGAAGGTCATTGACTTCAGTGAACCTAGTGCCAGCTCAGAAGAATCTATTGAATATCAAGATGGATTTGACTTTGAGGGCATTCTTACTAAAACTGCAATTATCCTAACCAAGATTGGTCATGCTGAAGGATTCCAAGTGGATAATGAGGCTATATTCAATCCACAGAGAGTTGAAGAGGAGGTACATGTTGCTGAGTTACAAACAGCACCTGGACACAGGTTGGAACAGGAGGTACAGGCTGCTGAGTCTCAAACAGCACCTGGACAAAGGTTGGAACAAACTTTGGGTATGGAGGATACCCCTGTTGCTGAAGAGGCTGCTGTAGTGGAGCCTACTAGAGACAAGACCACTGAAGGGAAAGATGGTCGGCAGACTGCTGTTAATGAGGATGAGCAGCTGCTGGACTATGACTTTAGTGATGAGGAGTTTCAAATGCCTGAAGAAGAGAATGTGAACGTTGATCCCCAACAGGCATTTGTACCTATCTTTGAAGAACCTGCCATTGATCCTATTCTGGAAGAATATCAAGGACCTAATCCTGCTGGATTAGATAGGAGTTGGGCAATGGTTGTGAGCAATCAGAGGCCACAATATAATGTGGAAGAGCCTGCTGATACTACTGGTGAAAGAATGACTGGTGAGATACCAGTAGAAGTGTTGAATGAGTTGAGGACTGTAAGGAATGACATGCAACAGTTAAGGACTCAACTGGATATACAAGAACAGAGATTTGAAGAGCTGATGAAAATGGTGAATGAAAACAGACAATCTGCTGATGCAGTTACATCAAATTTCACATCTACTCAAAATGCTGTCAACAATATGATGCTAGATGTGAGGGGAATCAAGCAAGGGAATACCTTGAAGGAAAAGTTTTTGAAAGATCAATTTACATCCATTCAACAAAAACTTGACAAGCTTGCTGAAACCCCTAGACCTGCTGAGCCTGCTGCTGCACAACAACCTGCTGGAGCAAACAATTCAAGGAAGGATCACAACAATTGATACTAGGACTGAAATCATTGAAGGACAACTAAGCAACCTAGTTATCACACAGGAAAGTGTGCATGGCTTGCTGTCCCGGTTTGTTGATGATGTCAATAAGGGGGAAGAGGCAACACTAGAAGCAAAAGAAGCTGCCAGAGTTTTTGCAAAGAAGAGATGGGAAGCTGATACAAATGCTTTCAGACAACCAGCATTTGGCAGACTTCCACTCACTGACGAGCTTCTCCAACAATACAAGAAGGTATACAATAACAGACATAGACCCTATCATGACAAGGGATTCCATGAAGGTCTGAACTTATTTTTGGGACTAAAGTTTTGGGAAGCAAGAATCAAATCCTTGAGGGCCAAACACAGAGGTGGTAGAAGTGGCATTGGTATACTTACCACAAAGGCAAAGGATTCAGTGAATGAATTTAAAGAAGTATATATGAGGTTAGGCTTCAGGGTAAATCAAATATCCCTTACTCTACCTGAAGCATGGCATTGGTGGAAACATGTAAATCCTCATATTTACTTCTCTCTGATTGAAAATGATTGGATGAGAGATATGGTGAAAGAAATCAGAGAATACCAAGAACAAGCAGAGAAATCCAGACAAGAAAGGGAGAGAAGACAGTAGATCGGCATACTTTAACTGCATTATATTTTTGCTGATTCTAGACTGTAATATCTTTGAACAATTGTTTATAATGAAAGATGAATGAATTTGTTCTGTTTTTGTTTTATATCTTTTTGCTTTGCTGTTAGGTGAGGGTATTGGCATCTTCACCAAAAAGGGGGAAATTGTTAGACTTATTTCTGTGTTTTGATGATGAGTGCCTGACTAGCTGTTATAGTGCAAAGGCAAAAAGATGTCTAGATCAAATGTATAGGTTTATTAGAGTTTGATTTATGAATATGTTTGATCAAACAAGCACTGTAATGGTCAGCTGAGCTTTATCAGCAGACTGGTCCATATCAGTAGGGTAGATAGGTCAGTAGACTAGTCAGGAACCTGCTGAAGACTGAAGGCTGAGGGCTCAAACTCAGTTACAGAAGACTAAGGGATCAAACTTAGTAATTAAAGTCAAGGATATGAAATCAGAATTTAGGCAAGTCTGTGATGACCTAAACTGATTCCATATACCTTGTGAAGAAGGTCTAAGTTCCATAAGTTGGATGATGTTTGGAACTTGGTTATAACTAAAAAGGTGTAATCTAACTTCACAAATAAAAGTTAGATAAAAGAAGTCAGCTGCATTGTATTTTATACACATCAAATTGAAGTTCAGCAGACTGATAGGTATCTCAGCAGACTGATGAACCTGCTGATAAAATACCTCGGGTAATTCAAGATTACATTGGAAGATTACAATGAAAATGATAGCCAACTACCTCTGACTTATCAAACAAATCAAGGGCTGAGATTAAACAAACGTTGGGATGATTCAGATTATTATCCAATGGATATAAGTCAAAGGGTGGACAGACTGCACTGTCAAAAAGGAATTCTGACAGTGTGAGTCCTATGAATAGTGACAGAATGCAAATCAGATGGGACAAAAACAAGGAGCGGTTACATTTGAATTTCAAATACAAGTCACATGCATTCTTGCCTATAAATAGAGGACTTTCAACTCAGAAACAAGATGATGATTGATGAAAATTGATAAACTTTGAGGAGACATTTTACTGAGCTGAAAAACACCCTGCTGAACCTACTGAACTTCAATCTACTGATCCAGAGAAATTCTTCAAGTGTTTTCTACATTCAAGCTACATCAAGCATACACACTTGAAGCCTGCAAGCTGCTGATTATATCATCTTAATCAAGCTGCTGCAACTGAATCATTTATTTGATTCAATCTTTATTTTATAAAGAACCTACTGAAGACAGTGAAGCAAAGTTGTGTGAAAGACTGTTGTTTGTGGTGGAGCTGGTGAAGAGGCAATCCTACCCTTCAAGGACCAGTGGAAGACTCAGGAGCAACAATCCTACTGTTCCCGAGTTTTCGGTTGTGAAGCCATAGTTATTGGTGAAGGACAAGCAACCTTAGGAATCTTTGTAAAAGCTACATCAAAGATCTCTAGTGAATTTCCTCCAACATCACGGGAGAAGAGTGGACCGACGGGATTACACCACCTGGAACCACTATAAAATCTCGCCTACTTACTTTCGGCATTTACATTACGCACTTAGTTTATTTTCCAAATCAACCTACGAATCTAGCAACCGAAATCACACACTTGCACTACGAGTATCTAATACTTAGTATCATATTTAACAACAAGTATTAAGGCTTAATTTTGATATAATTCCGCTGCACAAATTCAGCAAACTCAACTATCGGTAGACTACGTTTATCGAGCGGAGCTGCGAGGTATCGACGGACTGCGAAGTATCGCGACCGCCGAAGTTGCGAAATTTGTTAACTCCAAAGTTTTAAGTGTTAAGTTTATTCACCCCCCTCTAAACTTAACCAAAGCCTTTTCAAGGGACCAACACAGGGTTTCCATCAGAATCAAAATCTCAATCAAAATTCGAATTTTAACCAGAATAAGAATTTCAATCGAAACCCAAGCTTCAATAAGAACCTGAACACGAATTTTTCCAATACAAATCAGAGGTTCAATCAGAATTGGCCAAACAATTCAAATCCTGCGTTTCAGAATCGTTCCAGCCAACCCAACCCGCAGAACTTTTAGAACTCTCAAGGCCCCTCTCACTCTAATGATCTTGAAGCTAAACTGGAGGAGCAGAATAATAATATCCAATCCCTTTAGAGCACAATAAAGAGTCTTGAGAGGCAGATCGGGCAAATGGCTGGCCAACAAGCTTCCAGACCCTCAGGGCAGTTGCCCAGCTTTACGGAGAAAAATCCTAAGGGTGGTCAGGTAGCTCAGACCGATTTGAATCATAGCCAGTGCACTGACCTAGTTCCTTCAATTCCCTATGGTAAAGAAGAGGCCAGTGCCATGAATCTCAGATCTGGTACTCAACTTAGTGGTCCCCCGAACCAGGGAAACCACTAACCCCTCCTGCCAGTGATGAGGCAGGAGGGGAAATCGAGCACCCATGTTCCCCTTTTCTGCAAGAGAGTACTCAGGAGGCTGATCCACTGAGAAATTAAGAATCAAGTGAGAGTCAGGTGGCGGATCCCCTGACTAGTAAAAGAAGTGAGAAAGCGGTGAGGTGGAAAGATTTGGAAGATAAAGCTGTCAGTTCATCCTCGAAGAAAGTCTTTTCTGAGAGTGATTTAAAGAAACTACCATTTCCACCTAGAAAACGCAACATCTCCTTGCATGAGGACAAGAAATATGAAAAAGTGCTTAATCTTCTTAAAAATACTCAGGTAAATCTTCCATTATCTGATGTTTTGGTTGAGATGCCTAAGTACACTAAGTTCATCAAGGATGTTGTTTCTTCTAAGAAGAAGTTAGAAGACATGGATCGGTTGATTGGTGAGGATTGCTCTGTGATAAGTTACCAAGATCTACCAATCAAGAGGGGTGACCCTGGGAAATTTGTCCTCACATTGCTGATGGGAGGCCTAGTCTTCCCAAACTCTTTATGTGACCTGGGTGCATCCATAAGTCGATGCCATTGTCGTATGTAAACAAACTTGGATTGAATGATCTTTTAGAACCCACGACCATGAACCTACAATTCGATAGATCTTCCAAGAAAGTTTGTAGGGATACTAAAGGACGTATTAGTTCAAGTTGATAGATTTACTTTTCCGGTTGACTGGTACGTCCTAGACATAGAAAAGGATGAGAATGTCCCCTTGATACTTGGAAGACCTTTCCTTTCTACAGCCGGAGCCCTCATTGACTGTGAAGGTGGGAAAGTGACCATACGAGTCGGTGAACAGGAGGTGAGCTACAGTGTCTCCAAAGCTATTCAGAGACCCTCTGATTATCCAACCGGCTTCTCCATTGAGGATATGTCAGATGACTTTAATGATTACATGGAAAAGCAAGTCATGGCTGTTGAGACTGAATATGAGCGACTAGTTGAAAATTTGAATAATCATGGTTGGGTGAATCTAGAACAATTAGAAGCTGAGTTTAATAAAGTTTCGTTGAAAGGAGAAGCTTTAGCAGTAGGACCACTAAGTAAACTCAGTGATGTTGAGTTGAAAAGTGGAGATCTTAAATCGAGTTTAGAAGAACCCCCTGCGGATCTGGTACTGAAGCCGGTGCCTAAGCATCTGAAATATGTTTTCTTGAGAGAAGGTGACAAGCTTCTGTTGATTATCTCTGCCAAGCTATCCCGGTTGGAAGAGATGAAACTGTTAAACATTTTGAGAAAGAATGAGAAAGCTTTTGGTTGGCAAGTGGGAGACATCAGATGGATATCTCCTGACTTATGCATGCACAAGATTAAAACTGAAGAGGGTGCCAAGTGTGTTAGACAGCCACAGAGGAGGCTCAACCCTCACATGCAAGAAGTAGTTAAGAAGGAGATTATCAAGCTTTTGGACATGGGTATTATTTACGCAATTGCTGACAATGAATGGGTGTCCCCTACTCAAGTAGTTCCTAAGAAAGGAGGAATTACTATCGAGAAGAATGAAAAGGGTGAAGAAAAAGCATTGAGGCTAGTAACGGGTTATAGAGTCTGTATAGACTACAGAAAACTCAATGAGGTTACGATGAAAGATCATTTCCCCCTTCCTTTCATTGACCAGATGCTTGAGCGTCTGGCAGGACATGCATTCTACTGTTTCCTGGATGGATATTCGGGATATTTCCGTATACCCATAGATCCGGTCGACCAAGAAAAGACAACTTTCACCTTCCCCTATGGTACATTCGCTTACAGGCGAATGCCATTTGGTCTCTGCAATGCCCTAGCTACATTCCAAAGGTGTATGATGGCAATCTTTGATGGGCTGGTTGAAAAGTGCATGGAGATATTCATGGATGATTTCTCAGTCTTTGGTCAATCCTTCGATGACTGTCTTGATAATCTTGACCAGGTTTTATCCCGCTGTGTGGAAAAGAACTTAGTCCTAAATTGGGAAAAGTGCCATTTTATGGTAGATGAAGGAATAGTTCTTGGCCACAAGATCTCCGCCAAAGGTATGGAAGTAGATAGGGCAAAAGTGGAGGCTATAGAGAAGATGAGTTTGCCTAGAAATGTGCGCGAAATTAGAGGTTTTCTTGGACATGTCGGTTTTTATAGGAGATTCATTAAGGACTTTTCCAAGATAGCCAAGCCCCTATCTACCCTACTCAAAGAAGATGTTGTTTTTAATTTTGATTATAGTTGCAAGCAAGCATTCGAGGAGCTTAAAAGTCAGTTGATTTCTGCACCGATTCTTATCTCTCCTGACTGGAATCTACCCTTCGAGCTTATGTGTGATGCATCCAACTACGCTGTAGGTGCAGTCCTAGGACAACGAATAAAGGGAAAGTTCCAGTCGATATCTTACGCCAGTCACACACTAAACCCTACTCAAGTAAACTATACCACAACTGAAAAGGAATTATTGGCCGTAGTCTTCGCTATGGACAAATTTTGTAGTTACCTGTTGGGTGCTGCAGTTATTGTGTGGACTGATCACGATGCTCTGCGCTATCTAATGACAAAGAAAGATGCTAAACCGTGCTTACTACGTTGGATACTGATCCTGCAAGAGTTCGACGTTCAGATTAAGGACAAAAAGGGCAGTGAAAACGTAGTAGCTGATCATGTTTCAAGGATGTTGAATGAGGAAGAGCAAGAACCTAACGATATAGACCTTTACTTTCCTCTTGAAAATGTTATGCTTATAGACGATTGCGCCCCAGATGTTCCGTGGTATTCTTCCATCGTCAACTACCTGCATTCCCAATATTTAAATCCGGAATTTTCATATCAGGAGAAGAAGAAATCCTTCTCTGACTTGAAAACATTTGTATGGGATGAACCTTACATCTTTAAAGTCTGTAAAGATGGATTGTTGAGAAGGTGTTTTCCCGAATCAGAGCAACGAGATATCATTGAACAATGCCACAGTGGGCCTACCGGCGGTCACTTTGGTCCTTGGAAAACAGTTGCCAAGATCTTTCAGTCTGGTTTCTATTGGCCCACGATCTTCAAGGATTCAGAAGCTTTCTGCAAGGCTTGTTATAGGTGCCAATGAACCGGAGCTTTAACAAGGCGTTTTGACATGCCATTGAAACCCATTCTAGAATGTGAAGTCTTCGATTTATGGGGAATTGATTTTATGGGCCCGTTCCCATCTTCCTGTGGAAATAAATACATCTTAGTCTGTGTCGATTATGTATCGAAATGGGTGGAGGCTCAAGCCACTTCTCGCAATGACCACAAAACGGTCATGAGCTTTCTGAAGAAAAATATTTTCGTGAGATTTGGGTGCCCACGTGCCTTGATAAGCGATGAGGGAACGCACTTCTGCAACCGGCCATTAGAGAGAGTACTTGAGAAATATGGTGTTCGGCATAAAATCGGCACACCATATCACCCTATGACTAGTGGTCAGGTTGAACGAAGTAATCAAAGTTTGAAGAAGATCCTGGAAAAAGTTGTGAACAGTCACAGAAATGACTGGAGTTTTAAGTTGGATGATGTACTATGGGCATATCGAACTGCCTACAAAACCCCCATGGGTGCATCACCCTATCAGATGGTATATGGAAAACCATGCCACCTACCAGTTTAGTTGGAGCATAGAGCGTATTGGGCCACTAAGTTCTTAAACTTCGATACCCAATCATGTGGTGAACACCGACCGCGCGGCTTGCATGAGTTAGATGAGTTTAGACTCCAAGCCTACGAGAGTGCCAGGATAAGTAAAGATAAGATGAAACTCCTTCATGATGCCAAAATCAAGAAGCGAGAATTTAAAGTTGGGGAGCAAGTTCTTTTGTACAATTCCAGGTTACATCTGTTCCCTGGAAAGTTGCGGACACGTTGGTCCGGCCCCTTTGAAATTCTGCAAATCATTCCTGGAGGTGTTTTAGAACTAAGAGGTCATGGTGACCAGCCGTTCAGAGTGAATGGTCAAAGGTGCAGGCATTATATCGGTCAAACCAAAGGAAAACCTTTGATTGTTCGTTTCCTCGACATCCTCGGGTGTGGTATACCTGAAGTCAATAAGTTTGACGAATTTTCACCCGACTTTTTTCCTGAGGATGACGGCGGTGGTACAATAGAGGAAGTAATGGCTGGTAGTTGGGATATGGAAGAGTTTAAAAGGGAGAAACAGCTTAAGAGACGTCCGAAGAAGAAGAAGTCTACAATGGGGAGGATCAAAAGTGTTTGGAAAGCTATCAAAAGCTTGACCCCATGTGTTAGATGCTGTTTTTGCAGCCACACTACTGATCAGAGCTTACACGATGTATTGGCTGGAAGAAAGGTTAAATGGCCCGATCCAGGCTGAATTGAGAGATTGTCGAGCTAACGACACAAACCAAAAGCGCCACTGGGAGGCATCCTAGATATCCTTATTTGTATTAGTTACTTTTGTTTTACTCTTTTCTTTGATTTATTTGTTTAGCTTAAGTCTAACTAGGGTAATTGTTGACTCTACTTCAGTTCAGCTTTGTGTTTTTGAAATGGATTACGGAGTTCTGCCGCATGAGTTCCCTTTCATTAGTAGGATCCACCTTATCACCTTAGATGACGGACCTGGAGGGACGATCATTCTGGACGTAGATTATGATATCATCACTCGCCTCAGGACTGTTACCTACGTTATCATTGTACCCCAAGCTTTGGGAGGTGGAGAGTTTAGTACCGAGGACCCGCAGTGATTTAGGACGACCGTATACAATCCTCAATGATCCGATGCCGACCGACTTGTTGCTAGTCTTTGCGTCTTGAACATTTCCGAGGAGTGGATGTTGCTGGAGAGGACTGGGCCCTACAGGATGAATACGATTTTCCTCCCACGATTGACATGCTCCGTCGTCTGATCCGGATTGTAGATTGGGCTGATATTTATGATGACTAGCTTCGTTAAGTGTTTCGTCGAGCAAACGACGTTAAACAAAAGCGCTCGGTGGGAGGCAACCCACTATTTTCTAGTTTTTTTTTTTTTATGTATTTGAAGTTTTTGTGTGATTTATATGAGGCAATAAGGGTTGGAATAAAAATGTATGCAAAATTCTATGTTTTTTTGCTTAATTTTGATCTAGGACGCCCGTCCATCATATTGGACGCCCGTCTGCCTGTATTTTCATTGAACGAGCATCCATTTCCTTGGACGCCCGTCCAGACATTTCCCTCCAACTCTGTATTCTTTTGAAAAGTGGGACGCTCGTCCATTTCCTTGGACGCCCGTCCAGTTCATAAGTTTCCCAGGCGAACGCTCGTCTGCTTCACTGAACGCCCGTCCGCCTTGTTTCTATATATACCCCCTGCTCCCAAATTTCATTCGCACCAGAAAATTCAAAAGGAAAAACCGACTCTTGCTCCCCCTTTGCCCTCAAATCCTTGTTTCTGAACCATTTCTGGCGATTTAAGGCTCTGCAAACACCTCTCAAACCCCTCTTGTCGATTATTCAAACCAAATCCAACAACAAACAACCATTAATCTGATCCATTGACCTAGCTTGTGCGACTTTTTTGGAGAAAAATCTGAACTTTGGGGTCAATTTTGCATTGTTAGGGCTCCCAGTTATCATTTTCATCACCCTCTCCTTACACCTGGTAAGAATTTATAACCTTTTCTTAGATTACTTCATGTTTTTTTTAGTTCGATCTCCGAATCAATTTTTTGTTTTTTTTTGTCACATGAATGCTATCACTTATTAGTTTTTTTTCTTCTTCTTGTTTTGTTGGTGATCTGGGGTGGTGATGGTTGATGGTGGATGGTTGCATGATGGTTTTGGTGTGTTTTGGTGTTGGTTGTTGAATTATTTGGGAAATCCCGTTTGGACGATAAACGGGTGGTTTTTGTTTGCATTGTGGTTTGGGTTGTTGTTTGGCTAGGTTGTATAGCTATGGTACGTAAAACGGTTCAGAAACGACATGGTAAGGGGATAGCAACGGAACCGAGTAAGAAGAAAAAGGTTGTAGATCCAACCTTAGTACTTCCCACGCGGGGTGTTGAGATTAGAGAACGTCTCCCTAGGGCTGCTCAAGGTCAATCTAGGTCAGACACTGATGACGAGGTACCCCTAGTTAGAGTACCTAGGGTTGAAAGGACTGAAGAGACACCTAGGCCTACGACTGAGGAAGACCTGAGGGAGGGAGCCTGTTAGACAGAATGTTCGACCCCCTATACCTATTCCATTTGCTCGGAGGTTCATTAACCCCAAGGCCCTAGATGTATACAATAAGCATTATCTGACGAGGACAATGTTGATTGAAAGAGCCGTTCTTGAGACTAACGTAGATCCATCTTTTGTCAAGATGTTAACGGATCGCTAGTGGGGTGCACTGATGAGAACCCCTAGAACCCCTGTCAATGCTACCCTGGTTCGTGAGTTTTATGCGAACTGTTCTGAAACGGATCTGGATACTGGGGTAGTTATGGTTCGAGGAGTTAAGGTGCCGTTTACACCGAAGGTTATCAACGAGAAATACAAGTTAGAACCATTTGAGGGGTTGGATTATAAGGAAGCGATTAAAGCGAAGCAGGATGCGGGGGAGGACCCTTTGGAAGAGCTTAGACTGAAAGTGTGCCCGGAGGTGCCGTGGACACTTAGACCGAGAGGTGATAGGAAAGAATTGGTCACCACTTCTTGGACGGAGGATTGGAAAGTCCAGTGTAGATTTATACAGAACAGGTTGTTGCCTAAGAACAACCTGACACATTTTCACATTGGCGATCTTGGGATGCTCTACGCCTTGAATTTTAAGTTACATGTTGATGTTGGACAGGCGATTTTTGATGAGATAGCGTTGAATCAGAAAGTCTATGCTCGATGTCTGATTTGCCCCTATTTGATCCATAGTCTCTGTCTAGATGCTGGGGTTCCCGAGTACAAAACTGATCACAAACCTAGGAATCCGAGGTACTTGCAGCGAGAGAAAGTGAAATCTTCAGGCCAGACTGAGTCTGAGGCAGCACATGAGCCTGGATCATCTTCAGTACCGCCTCCAGTATCTTCCCTTCCTTCTTTATCTCCATCAGTTCGGATGCGTTCGAGTATGGCAAATAGTATACGGAACTGGATGGAGGACATCAGAATGTCACAGAACAATATCTTGACTATCCTACGGTGTATGAGTGAGAACCGTCCTCCGAGGGACCAGAGATGCTACAACCCAAGCACTATGGATTACGTTTTCTCTGACGACATTGAGCAGGCTATTGCAGATGTTCTTCATGATGAGTCGTCTTCTGATGAGGAGCAGGTTGACACAGCAGGGGGGGCTACTACACACCCGACTGGATCTTCTACTGATACTCCTACGGATGGAGCGCCTCCAGCTGGTGATTCTTCGGCACCAGGGCAGACTTGATTTTCTGATGCTGAGTCTATTTTGTATTTTTATCCCTGGACTTTGACTGTGTTTTGCTACTATATTTGTTTTTTATTTTTGATGAATCTTGTAAGCCATAAGGCGTATCGTTGACATTTTTTTGGTTTCTATTATTCCATGTCGTGCCTGACTTGTAGTTTGATTCGATTTCTTCTTATCTTTATCTTTATTTTTATTCTGCGATGTGATATAATCCCCGTTTTTCCCCGAGATTTTCCCATGTTTATCGAGTAGTGCAGGCATATTTTTAGCTGTTTTGTCGAGCTAGTATTGGATTCGTGCTGAAACGGATAATCTTTGAGTTTACGAACGTTGGTTTCTTCATGCTCCTGCCTGACCAACGGTTCGAGTATCTATTCAAATCAGCTAAGTACTTTGTTTCTTTTTAATTCTACACAACCTGAGGACATGTTGTCGTTTAAGTGTGGGGGGGGGAATGGTTATGTGTATCTTTTTGCTTATATTGTTATTCTATGCTGAAAAGAGCTAAAATTTTCAAATTTTTGTTTTGTCCCGGTTGAGCGAATGCATATTTTTGTTCGGTTGTTATAGACATTTATGCTGTATATTGTATGTTTAGTAGGTTAGATGTTTCACCCGACATACATTTCACGAGCCATATTAAATGATGAGCTAAAATATTAAGCTATACCCATTTGGATTAGTAATTTTTGATTATCTTATAAGTATCTTGTGCTTAGTGCTAATGTACATATCGTGAGAATATAATAGTTTGTGTTTAGAGCCGGAGTATGACATACTGTGAATATCTTAGGTTTGAATGTGATAAGCGAAACATGACTATTGTGCTTTAAAGAGTTGTTTTTAAAAAAAAAGAAAAAAAATGGATTAATTGGGTGTGTCGGCAGCTGGTCGATGATTGGAGTGAGGTAGGTCATATCTCGAATGTCCTATACCACTATGATGACCAAAAGCTCACGACAGTCAGAAGAAGCTGCCTTATGATTTGAGTACGGTAGGTCATATCTCGAATGTCCTATTCTACTATGACGGGCAATAGCTCATTCTTATGTGCGTATAAATGTGAATGTTAATTAAATCAACTTACGAAAGGTATTGGTATGAATTGATATAAGACTTAGTTATCGCCTACCTTATCCCCAGTATAAACCGACATATATGTTGTAGGGATTATCCTCTGAGTATGTCAGAAAGGTCCTAAATGTATTCTATCATCCTTTTCGGGATATGTTACGTTTTGTAGGGTGCATGTTATAAGTATCATTTATTTCTAGTTTAAATGGGGTATTTTCTAGTTGCTTGGTAATTTTCAAGTGTGGACTTAGTGGAAGTTTGCTATGGCTTTGCACACACACAGGGGTGAACCTCTAATTTATTAAATATGCTTTATTCTTGCTGAAATGTCTATTCTTTTCTCCGAGCCTTGATCTTGTTTTGTTTCGCTCGGGACGAGCAAAAGCTAAGTGTGGGGGAGTTGTTTATGGTGATTTTCTATGATTTATATCGCTTTATTTTGTAACAAATTCCTCTATACTCCGATGATTTGCATGAAAAGTAAGTATTTATCAGATTATTAAGTAAATGAAGTGAGGAGTTGTTGAATTGCAAAGTTGAGTTGATTTCATGGTTTTATTAATGATTTTCTATCTATATGAATGATTTTACACTTTGCATGTTTTTGTCGTCTTGAAGGTACACAAATTTGGCATGAGAGGAGCTTAACCGATGTTCAACTACAGATTTGAATAGAAGAAAAGAGATAAAGTTGAGATTGGGTTGAAGATTTAAAGTAAATTTGGAATGAAGTTGTACCAAACGGGCGTCTGAAGCTCCGTCCAGATGGACGGGCGTTTGAGGAATCGAACGGGCGTCCAGGAAGGAATAGTGGATTCAGAGTATTCAGATTTTTATCAAACGAGCGTCCAAAATTACTTAGGACGGGCGTCTGATCAGACTCGGCCCGACTCGAAGAAGTTCATACAAACCAAACGGGCGTCCACCTAGCTGAACGAGCGTCCACACGCCGACTTAAGCTAAACCGACTTATATCTCTATAAATAGCTGCGTTTTTTCAACCCTAGGATACACACAATTACCTAGGCAGCCACATAAACCCTAAGGGGCGTTTTTTCTGTGGTTTGCACGTTTCTTAGATAAATTTTATGCTTTTAAATTCCTAGAGAGAATCCTCTATTTTTTATGTGCTACATAGAAGCTATTCCGAGTATTCAAACGATGCTTAGAGGCTAAAAGCTTTTGGAACAAGCGTTGTGAAGCCGTTCTATCAACACTTTGATTTCACCTTTGGATTATCTTGTGAGTTTTTATTAAAAGTTGTATCTTTATTATGTTTTACTTGTTGTTATGCAATTTAATCGATAGATACCTTGCATGCTTGATGTTTAATGTTTGATGAAAATCGTTATTAAACCCTAGATCACCGTAGTAAAGATTAGATCTTTAATCTAATTAACGAGAGTTGTTAGGTTGAATTTCTAGATTAGAAATTGAGAAATTTCACACCTTTGATATTAAAAGCGTTAATCTTTAGGATCGAAAGATAAGAGATTAATAAACGAATTATCTAAGAGATTAGAAATTCATACATTTGATAGGTGAATCACAACTTTTGTTAAATCATCACTAGATAATCTAGAGAAGAAATTGAATGTTATAGAATTGGTGGATCAATTGCTTGTTCGTTGTTTAAATTATTGATAAATCGTTTGTGTTTGAATTGCTTAGCAAGTTACAACTTTTATTGCATGTTTAGGCTATAGAATAGAATTAGTTAGTTAATATTGTTCGCAATTATATTTCCTGGCTTTAGATTTCTAATCTTCTGTCCAGTTTACTTTTGTTATTTCCGTTTTTAGTTTGTTACGTGTTAATCGTTTTTATTAATTTTAGTAATAGTAGTTGTGACATCCTTATGTTAGTTAGATAAAAACTATGTAAACAACCTCGATTCCCTGTGGACTCGACTCCGGTATTAACCTCTATACTACGATCCCTGCACTTGGGGTAAACCGGATTTATTTTATTACTTGTTTATTTTTCATTAGATAAAATCCGAAACATGTAGTTCACTTCGCTGTCTCTTCACTTGCATGTTACTTGAACGGTTTAGTGTTTTAGATCTTCCTTCACTGGTTCATTTTTACTCAGCCGTTAGACAGTTTACTTTGCCGGTTGACTGCTTTCTTGAGTTTTTTGAGTTTACAAGAGTCCTTGTACTTCACTGATCCTTGATATGTGTGAGATCAGTGTACACCATGTTTAACAATGAATTTCATCACTTGAAATAAAACTTAGACTTAACCAAGGTCATCACAGACTTTCCTGGATATAAGTCAGACCATATGTCTTCATGCTTCTCTGCTGATACTTGGCTATTTTCACTCTGCCGGATTTCTGTTTTACTTAGCTATTCTACCAACTAGTACAATACTTTTCTGCCTCAACTTATACAACATGTCGGACTCTAAGTAAAGACTTACACAGAGAATTCTAACTTATTTCAGGCTTGCTATACAGCTAGTATGGCCATCATCAAAACATAATAAAATGTTCTTAACAAATGGTCCGTGGGCCGAATTACGATTTAGGCATATCACCAGGGAAGGAACATGAGATAGCTGAGATCGCATAGATGCGGAGAACTTAAATGCTTCCTCTACTGCATGCAAAAATAACACGGCTAGATTATGATAAAAAAAATCCATGCACACCTGGTCTTCCTGATGTACCACATGGTAGAGAGAACAATCGATAATTCCTCCACGTCACAACTATCACAAGAAACTACAATAGCCCGGGGGAATCCACACTCGATGAGAGTGCCGCATGAAGATTCCCATTCCCCCGGCGTGCCCAAATGGTCCTCGGGATATGACACAAGAAGAGGGCATGTTGTAAGTCTTTAGCTGAATGCCCGTATAATACACATGCCCCATCGTCCATACCTCGGCCAACTAAAATAGACCCAACAATATTTTTTGCGAAGGAGGGAATACATAAATTTAATCTTGTTTCTTTCGTTCTGTAATATAGGTTAATTTTTTATATTTCATTTTTATTTTATAGTATAAGTCTTTTTATAATAGAGGGAATGAGCCAAAAGTCTACTTTTTAATACAAAATAAATAAATAGGACACACTCCTTTTTTTAGTTGCAAAAATGACTAAAAAATTTTAGACGGATAAAATTACCCTTATTATGAAGTAGCGCGCGACACAGATGCAAAAAACTGATGCATTACATTCCTGCTATTCTTCTTCTTCTTTTTTTTCTTTTTCTTTTAACAACTATAACTTTTTCTTTTTCATATTTTTTTTGCTCTTTATTTTGAGATCTCATATGATACCATTCCGACGTAAATTTTGAAAGCCGAAAAAACATTTGCATTAATCAGAGCGATTTTCTTATAAACGACCGTAACTTTTGATTTAGAACACCGATCATCAAAATTCTTTCACCAAAGTTTATATTTTTTCTCTTCATTTTGAAAATTCATACGATACCCTTTCGACGTAGATTTTGAAAGCCGAATTTAATAACAGCGTTTACACTAACACAATATCAGTATCACGGTATCACAATATCAGTATCACTGTATGAAGATGAATATGATGAATGTGAAATATTGTGCCCAACTCTTTGATCTTTGGAGTAGTATATGGTTTAACAGTGGTCATGTGTTAATATCAGAATCGGCAAAATAGTTTCTTTTCCAAAAAGCCATAACTCCAAGCCTCGAATCAGCACATACCTTCCTATGTTTACCTTTTTTTAAACATGAACTCTTCTCCTTTTATTCCTCATCATCAGTGTTTACACTAACACGGTATCAGTATCAGTATCAAAATAACAGTATAACAATATCAGTATCACAGTATCAGTATCAGAATATCAGAATCACAGTAACAATATCACAATAACAGTATCACAGTAACACGTTTTATTAACAAACACAATGACACCTGACGATACCGGGTTTCACTCCCTCCACGTGTCGTCTATCGATTGGTCCTAAGACTACATTATGGATAAAAGACCAAGGTATTCATGTCGATGCTCAGGCTCGAGGCTAAGGCCATCTAGTGGGAGCCAGGCTACGACGAGCGACTATCGAGCAGTGTAGGACGACCAGTCCGCACCAGCTAGCAGTGTAGGACAATGAGTTCTATGGTCGATTACCGCATGTCGGAATATCGACATCGAGGACAGAGTCCGCACCAGCTGTCCAAGCCCATTAACAGCGATAGCTTGGGAAAGGGTTCAAGGCCCATTAAAGGGTAAATATGACAATAACATAAGCCGAATTAACCTTAGGGTTTAGGCAAGTATTGTCATTATAAATATCCCATTCCAGGAACTACGTAAGGCTTGATTCCTGGAAGATAACAAGATACGTAAGCAATCTAAGATACAGTCTTAGACTCAGCCGCAATACCAAAATCCACCACCACGCTCTTTTGGGCATTAGGGTTCTTGAGTGTTCTTCATTAGATTCATATTAGGGCCCGGATTATTAAGTTGACATAATTTGTCATCGTCATTGGCGCTAGAAGGAGGACCTTCTATTGATCGGATACACAAGAACGCGATGCCTCCCAGAAAAGCTGCATCTAAAGCTGCCGATCAAGGCTCCCAGATCAACGAGCCGTCCGATCCCGATACGCAAGGGGAGAAAGATCCAGTCTTGGATCTCGTCCAGCAAGATCCTCAGCAAAAGCAGGGAGGGAAAAATCTAGTCTTGGATCCTACCCAGGAAAATCCCCAGCACGAAAAGCAAGGACTTGCCCCAGAATATCGAGCGCTTGTAGATCAATTAGCAGGGGCGAACCTGGAAGTAATGTCTAGGATTATTGCAGAGGCAGTTACAGCACAAAGGCAAGCGGCCGCCGCCCAGAAAGACGCCACGGCGGAAGACGGTCGGAAAGATGCGGCAAATAAACCTAAACAGACTCCTGGAGACGAAGTCAGTGCGTCCTCTAGCTCAGTGGAGAGGAAGAGGAATGAGATCCATAAAAAACACCAGAAAATGGATGATGATAGCGTCAGGGAGGAGTTGAATGTTATTCTGGGAAAGAACCAGGTTTCGTTATGGTTAGAGTCTCCCTTCACTAAGGAGATCGAGAGCTTTCCTAAACCCAAGGGGTTTAAGATACCGAAGATAGATCCGTACGATGGTACCACCGACCCAGAGGACCATCTCCAAAGGTATTTATCTCAGATGAGATTGGATGGAGCACCTGACGCGATGCGATGTCGGGCGTTTGAGACGCTACTCGTAGGTCGAGCAAGAGAATGGTTCACGAATCTACGACCAGGGTCGATCTCCAGTTTTGCCATGCTCGCTCGCAAATTTCGAGATGCGTTCATAGTAAATAAGAAGTTTCACCTAAGTGCCACGCACCTCATGAACGTGAGGCAGCAAAAGGACGAAACAGTAATGGAGTATTTGAAGAGGTTTAATCTCGAGGCCATGCAGGTCAAAGATGCAGACGACCGACTTCTGATCACGTCATTTATGGGGGGGGCTGCGAAATACAAAGTTATACGTGAAGTTGAGCAGAGATGTCTCCCACACGATGGACGAATGTGTTAATGTGGTACATCGATTCTGTCAAGGGGAGGAGGCAGTGCGAAGGCACACCCAATCCTATTGGATGGATTCCAAAAAGGACAATCGAGGTCCGAACCGGAGCCAATCCAAGAGACATGACATCGACAGTAAGCCGTCCGTCTGGGACCGTATCAAAACACCCAGCTCAGACCGTGGGGGCAAGAAGGGACCCACACGTGAAAAAGATTTTATTCCACTCAATCGATCTCGAGCCGAGGTGTTATCGATTATGATCTCAAAGAACTTGGCAAGGAAACCGCCACCGTTGAAGAAACCTCGAGAGAAGAGGAATGCAAGTAAGTACTGCGATTTTCATGAAGATATAGGTCATACGACAGAGGACTGTATCGACTTGAAAAAAGATATCGACGTCTGCATCCAGGAAGGAAAGCTAGACGAAGTTGTTGATAGATATCGGTATGATGGGCCTAGGGGGCGCGGAGAGTATAAGAGAACGAACTCTGATCAAGATAGGAATCGAGGCCGAGACTCCCAAAGACGAAGAGATCGATCACCACAGAGGAACCGGTCTCCAGGTCGGGATGGAAACAACAGAGATAATTTTGGTCGAGACAGATATGAAGATAATCGACCAGTGAACTACGTTAATATGATCTTCGGTCCTGGGGAGAGTGACAAAGACCAGACCTGTGAAGAGCCAGCTAGTAGCTCAAGAGAGCGCAAACAGCTCAGATTCACGACAGAAGTCGGATACGGCCCTCGCGATGATATCCCAAAGTCTAGGAGTCATAGCGAAGGGTTAGTTATCGAGGCCGTGATTAGCCGAGCCCGTGTATCGAGAGTATGTATTGATAACGGGAGTGCAGTGAACATTATATATTACTCGGCATTTCAGGCGATGAAGTTGAAAGAGAAAGACTTAGCTCCCATAGCATCCCCTCTGTTTGGATTTACGGGGCAAGCAGTTCATCCTATGGGCTCGATAAAGTTACTCACGACAGTTGGGGACGGAGAAAAAGGAAGAACACTTGAATTAAGCTATGTGGTGGTCAAAGCTCCCTCTGCTTATAATGTTATCTTGGGACGACCAGCGCTCTTCGATCTTCGAGCTATCATCTCGACTTTTCATAATAGCATGAAGTTTCCAACTAGGAACGGTTCCCACGAAGTAAAGGGAGATGTTGAGGTCGCGAGGAGTTGCAATTCCGTTTTTATGAATGGGAAGATGGCGGTTCAATAGATCTTAGTCGAGGAACTGATCCCAGAGGAAGAGGAGGAGAAGAATTGGGTCTCTAGTGATGCATTTGAGGACGTCCGACTCTGGGAAGGAGAGGACGATCAGTGTGTGCAGGTCGGGGTCTGGATTCCATCGAAAGAGAGGCAGTTGCTCATCGATTTGCTAATCGAGTTCAAAGACATTTTTGCCTGGAAGGCCACTGACATGCCGGGGTTATCTACCGACATCGCGGTTCATAGGCTTGAAATTGACCAGGCAAAGAAGCCAGTCAAGCAGAAGAAGAGAAATTTTGCGTCGGATCGACTTGAGGCCATTGAGTTGGAAGTCGGCAAGTTACTAGCAGCCCAGATAGTGAAAGAGGTATTCTAGCCAGAGTGGCTAGCTAATCCGGTATTAGTCAAGAAGCCCGATGGCAGTTGGCGCATGTGTGTGGACTTCACAGACTTGAACAAAGCATGCCCGAAAGACTCATATCCGCTGCCTAAAATTGACAGGTTAGTAGACTCGACTATCGACTTTGAAGTTTTTGGTTTTTTAGACGCGTATAAAGGATACCATCAAATTCTGATGGACCCTCGAGACGCGGAGAAAACAACGTTTATCACGGAATTCGGCACCTTCTGCTATGTGACCATGCCATTCGGATTAAAAAATGCTAGGGCAACATACCAGAGGGAAGTCAATAAGATCTTCGCAAAGCAAATTGGTAGATGTATGGAGGTTTACGTAGACGACCTGCTTATTAAGAGTCGGTCTATGAGTCAGTACTTGGTCGATGCTCGAGAGGTTTTTGAAGCGTTGAGGGAGACGCAGATGAGGTTGAACCCAAAGAAATGTACTTTTGGAGTCAGGTCGGGTAAGTTCTTGGGCTACATGATTTCGAAGGACGGGATTCGAGCGAACCTGGAAAAGATCGACACTCTGAAGAATATGCCCGCACCTAGAAATATAAAGGAAGTACAAAGACTCACCGGACGAATGGCCGCTCTCAACAGATTCTTATCGAGATCCGCCCAGCGTGCGCTACCATTCTTCAAGATACTTCGCAAGGCCAGTCCTTTCCATTGGGATGATGCATGCCAGACAGCCTTCGAAGAACTGAAAGTATATTTGTCAGAGTTACCCACCCTCACTTCACCTCGAGAAGGGGAGAAGTTGTTAGTTTATTTGGCCGTGTGCGAGGAGGCAGTGAGTGCGGTTCTAGTCAGAGAAGGGGTACATGGCCAGGTGCCAATATATTTTGTCAGCAAGGCATTGCACGGCCACGAGATCCGGTATTCACCAGCTGAGAAGTTAGCACTATCTTTGGTTCACGCGTCGAGAAAATTGAGGCCCTATTTTCAGGCTCATCCTATTGCGGTAGTCACAGACCAACCCTTAAAGCAGATTTTGGCGAAGCCCGACACCTCAGGTCGATTGGCGAAATGGGTGGTAGAAATGGCCAGTACGACATCGAGTTCGTTCCTCGAACTACGATAAAAGCACAGGCGTTAGCGGATTTTTTAGCGGAAGGGATCTCCATCCAGCTCGACCAAGAAAAGCAAAGTCCAGAAGAGAAATGGACTCTCCAAGTCGATGGAGCATCGAGCAAGGAAGGGGCAGGAGCAGGGCTCCTTCTAGTAAGCCCGAAAGGCGAAGAATTCCCATACGCCCTTCGATTCGACTTTAAAGCAACGAACAACGAGGCCGAATATGAAGCCATGATAACTGGTCTGAAACTTGCTCTGAAGCTGGGTGTCGAGGATTTGCTGGTGTACAACGATTCACAGTTGGTGGTAAATCATGTGAAAGGGGAGTATGAGGCTAAGGAAGAAACTATGAAGAATTACTTAACAGTGGTCCAGGGTCTCATACCTAAGTTCAAGACAGTTCAATTTGAACAGATTCCTCGAAGTCGGAACAAAAGAGCCAATGCCCTCTCAAAGCTTGCATCGAATTTCATGTCTAGCAAGAAGGTTCTAGTCGAGTTATTTACCGAAAGGAGTTACATCGAGACAGAGGCCCAGCCGATCACTCAGCAGGCCACGTGGATGGACTCGATCGCTCTTTACCTCAAAGACGGAATTCTACCATCCGACAAGATACAAGCCAAAAAAATTCGACTCCAATCGGCTCGATATGCGTTCTTCGACGACATCCTCTATCGGAAATCTTTTGTGAGCCCATGGTTGAGATGTGTTTCAGAAAGTGAAGGCGAATACCTCTTAGAAGAAATTCACAAAGGAGCCTGTGGGAATCACTGTGGGGCCAGAATGTTAGCTCGGAAATGCAAGTTAGCTGGGTACTTTTGGCCGTCGATGCAACGAGATGCGAGTAATCTCGTCCAGAAATGCAACTTTTGTCAGATTCATGATAATATTTCTCATCAACAAGCACAAGACATGAATGTCATCTCGTCAGCATGGCCTTTTGATCAGTGGGGAGTCGACATTATTGGACCTCTACCCCGAGCCCCGGGAAATCTCAAATTCGTGGTTGTTGCAGTTGACTACTTTACGAAATGGGTAGAAGCTAAGGCTTTGCCCGATATCCGAGCTGCAACCATCAAAAAAAAATTGTGGGTCGATATTCTATGCAGGTACGGAATTCCGAAGGCTCTGATCTCGGATAATGGTACCCAGTTCGAAGATCGAAAAGTTAGAGAATGGTGCAGCGAATACCATATCGACCAGCGATTCACCTCAGTGGCTCACCCACCAGGCAAACGGTCAAGTTGAGCAAACTAATCGACAGATCAAGCTGGGGTTAAAGAAAAGACTAGAGGCAGAAGGTCGAGATTGGGCAATGCAACTTCCAAGCATCCTATGGTCGTATATGACAGCTCCTAATTCATCGACATGAGAAACTCCTTTCTCTTAGGTATATGGGTGCGAAGCAGTGATACCCGCCGAGATCGGTGTTCCTTCTCCTCGAGTTCTAGCATATAATATTGAGACAAATAATCCCGAACTCCGACAGGAAAGGGATAATGTTGAGGAGCGAAGAGAGATAGCCTCAGCCCAAAGGGTCAGACATAGATACTTCAAAGTCGGAGATCTGGTTCTGAGAAAGAACGAAGCAAGTCGACAGGAAGCGGTCGGAAAGTTGACCCCGAATTGGGAAGGCCCGTATCAGATCTTGAAGGTTCACCCCAAAGGGTCTTATCAACTTGGTCGAGCGGATGGAACCACGGTCCCTCGACATTGGCACGCCAACAATCTGAGGAAATATTATGTTTGAGATAAGCTTTGATGAACTTGTTTACTTTTCAGTTTTAAATCTTGTAATAAGTCCATGAGACAATTTTTTATGAGTATTCTAATAAGCTGGTGTTTTCTTGAGATGTTTTCTGTGTTTGTTGAGATTTATAGCCATAACAAGTCCAATGTGATAAAAAATGTTAAGGCAAAACAGTTGTCGACGAGAAGAGAGATCCGCAGGTCGGACATCTCGATAGAGCCAAAAGCAAAGTTAGCCTAATGGGCAACAAATGCAAAGGCTCAAAGACGGTTCGCAGGGTCGGGCCACAGGACCAAGCTAAAAGCCGAACGAGTCAAAGTGGCAAACGAGGCTAAAGCAAAGGACGGTTCGCATGGTCGGGCCAAATGTCCCAGTCGAAAGCCGAATGAGCCTAAGAGGCGAAAGAGGCTTGGACAAAGGACGGTTCGCAAAGTCGGGCCACCTGTCCCAGTCAATGGTCGAAAAAGCCTAAGTGGCAAAAAAGACCAAGACCAGGGACAGTTCACATTAAAGTGCTTAGCCTAAGGCCAAATAAGCCTAAGGGGCAAAAATATAAGGCAAGCGAGTCGACCTCAAGTGCAATAAGAACCAAAGGTTCATAATACACTTGGGGGGCAACACAATATCAACAAAGCGAACAACAAATAAAATGAATAGCAAGCAGCAAACAGAGCCAGAGGCTCGACAAGCGAAAGACTATGAAACATCAAGACAAACAAAGCAATAAGAGAGAAAAGAGAAATCAAATTGCAAAATCAAATAAGAATTCGAAACAAAGTTACTACAAGACACGGCCAGGTCGAAAGACCATAATCATTACAAAGCTTCAAGTTCAAGTTACAAATCAACAAAAGATTTAAAAAAAGACAATAGTCAAGGGTTGGCTTCAGGGGTCGGTACAGGATTGGCAGAGGTCGGATCGACATCGGTCGGATCAACTGTAGGGGCAGAAGTAGAAGGGGCATATTTGATGGCCAGAGACTCTCCCCGTTGAAACTCTTCGATGTACCGATCGTATATTTTCTCCGAGTCAGGGTTGTAAAACATCGGTGTCTCGAGAGTCGATATGTCGAAATTAGGAATGACCGCCCTTACTTGATCTACGGCCAAAGTGTATCCACCCATCATCGAGGCACGCATGATCACTTCCAGATCATCTTCAAGGTTGCTCGACTTCCGATACTCCATGATCGCGTCAGTTGTAGCAGTCTCGAGCTGCGCGCGCGCTTGATCCAATTCGACTCGTAGCGCATCTCGGTCATGTTGAGCTTTCGCCACATCCTCCAAGGAAGCCTTGTGCCATGCCTGTACCTTCTCAAAGTCATGAGCCAGCTTGAGCAGCTCCCTACCCTGGTCGTTCCTCTCAGCCACCAGTCGATCCAACTCATTCTCAGCAGTCATCAGCTTGTCCTGCAGTTTGGCCAACTCTTTCTCAGCAGTCGTTAGCTTTTCCTGCAACTTCTGGCACTCGGCAACCGACTCGCTCTTCAAAGTCTCATATTGAGTATCCATGGCAGAGATGGCGGAATTCTTTGCAATAATGTCCCGCAACAACTTACCATTTTCCTTGCGCAGATCATCAGTCGACTCACCTGACTTGGCCAGCCGTCGAGCAGCCTCTCGACTGAGATAGTTACTCTGTAAAAAACAAGGAAGGGTCAGAAAATAGACAAGGCATGCGCATCGAGAAAAAGTAACAGTTAATTTGTCATCGTCAACACCATTACCATTAATAGTATACGATTAGCCAAAAATCATGGACTCGATCGGCAAGCTTTACAACAACACCGATAGCCTATATTCCTTCATGGATTAAAACAGAAAAAAACCGTAAACCTAAAATCATTTGGACAATAATGTAATCACATTAACACCCAAAAAACTTGTGTATTTTGAAATAACACATTCAATCACAATGGAAAAAATTTCAACATATATGATAAACAATTTTTACATCAACATATATGATAATTAAGTTACATCAAGGAAATGGTTATCCAAGCACCTAAAAATATCGACAATGTCGATTGCTTCCATCATCTCCTTCTCAAACTCTACACCAAATGGTTTAACATTTTCTCAATAAAGTCAACATCTACACCAAATGATTTAACATTTGTACCCTATCTCAATTCACAAATCATTACCAAAGAGCATTAGCCTCTTCTTGGAACATTAGCTCGTTGATCTCCGCCTTCGGTTTCAATGCGTCGACCTCAACACCATAACACAATAACAATATCAGTATAACAGTATCAATATCAGTATCACAATATCAGTTTCACAATATCAGGTGCAACTTCCTCCACTTTTATCCCCTCATTTACTTCAAACTTCCCCACAGCTGAGATGCCCCAATTTAATGATCCAATCTCAAACAATACACCAAAACACTTTTCAAAGATAAATCCAGTTAACCTGAATGAGGAATTGAATAGGTTGATACACTTAAACATTCAAAAATAGATTCACCAACTTAAATTCAAGAATATATTAAGCTCCAAAGACTTTGATGCACAAAATCAGATTCCCAATACATATCATGTTCATTGGTTCAACTAATAATGTTCTCAACACTAAGAGTCTATAAAGCATTGAGAGATAAAATACTTTCATAATTTTCCATTGAGTTTTGAATTCAAGATAATATTCATCAGAAGACAACACAATATCATCATATATGTTGTTGAAATACCGAAACAGAGCTCTCTGTGTAATATTATGCTTCTTACAAAATGGAACCCAAATCTTTGCAAACTTTGCTGCTTCAACTAATGAATAATACATTAATGGAGATGTTGCATCATCTGAAACATAGATTAGAGAAAACATTAGCTAGACTATGAATTATGCTTCAAAACTCTATTGCTTTATAAATTTTGTAAAGAAAACACCAAATTCACTTCACAGAGCGAAAACATTAATTTTCGGAGTTCAAACCTCAAGAAACAGATATTTTTGGAGGAGCCGCCGCTGGCGACGTTGCAATTTCCTCCACATCGGTGCTGTAGATTGTCGGTCGAGCAGCAATAGAAGAAGTTGATGGAGCAAGTGGAAATTGAGATTGAGGAGGCCTAATTGGTGGTCGAGCAGCCATGTAATTTGATGGTGCAGGAGGTGGAATTTAGGACGAAGAAGCTATTAGGAAATCACTAGTTTAACACAGCGGAATTTAAAATTTTGATTTCCGATTCCAAGATCGACTTCGTTTAACACAATAAACACGTTAGGTAGTTTGATGGTATATACCTTGGCTGATATAAAAGATCGACGCTTTGACCGCCAAGGAGAGTAGTATTGTGCGCAAGCCGTCCACGCGTCCGGCCTCTATCGATATCCACACGAACTCCTCGCCAAAATCCTCTTTGGACTACTACTAGAAAATTCCGGCTGCTAGACCGGCCTTTTCTCTCTCTAAAACTCTCTACTAGAAGCTCTCTATTTTTCTCAAGAACAATTAGCTCTTGGAATTGTGATGTACAAAAGAGCTAGCCAACCCCTTTCTTATATTAGGGAGGTGGCGCCCCAATGCCCCCTAAATTGATTAGGAGAAGCTTCTTAAAAGATGGATGAAAGAGAAAAACATTTTCCTAATAAAATAAGGAAAATCACTTTGATTGATTTATCTATTTTATTATAATATCTTATATTAAATAAAACTAAATATTGCCAATATCTTATATTGAATATATTTATCTTATTACCATAAATCTATTTTCCAAAATCAATTAATATCCAATATTAATATTATGGTAATATTATTAATTAAATTGCACAATCCAACTGTATCTAATACACTTACCTTCTGCGCCCTATATTGCCAATAATTTGCTTCCGGAATATTCTTTAATTAATATAATTAATATCTTGTAATATGTTTATTCATAATAAATAAATACCACCATATTAATGTACCACTATAACCTTTATAGTCTTGAGATAAAACTTTCCTTATTTGGTTATCACTATAACCGCATTTTAATCCGACTCGATGTTCTTATGTGTGTGACCCGATAGGCTTCCGAATATGTTGGCCGTAGACACAAAGTGCAAATTACGAAAATGCCCTTCATACCTAACGATCACGGGATAGCGTCTAGCAACACACCGTGACCTCCAATCTTCGGAAGAGGCAAAGAGCAATGACTACTATCTTTCATGTGAAACAGTTACTGTGTAAATAGAATCCTATCACTATAATAATATCTATACGATCGTATCTCGAGTGTCAGTACATTAACGATCGTATCTTATAATCTAGATATCATGCTCTCTTGGAATAACTCATTTACTCTTACTTTGCACAGATTCACGAGAGCTAGACATTCCTTATAAGAAGGCCATTTCGGATATTCACTCCCAATCATAGGATACGCGATTCCCGGACGAACTAACATGTATACTCCGCATGCTTCAATATCACACCCAATCACCACCGCATGATCGCCACGTGGCTAGAGGAAATCTCAATAGTGTCAAAGCATGACAATCCACACCGTGATGCCATGTAGACTCCGGTCCTAAGGATAATTACCCAACTGCCACATACTGCGACACTTAATGTAAGTGGGCCAGTCTAACGTACGCATTCTCTAATACACGTCCACGTACAGTCCAAGTGTCTCTACACTTCAATAGACGAGATCTATCCCTATCTTCAACAAGATAGAAGACATCAAATACGTGCTAGTCTAATCATACTATCAATGTCCAATTTGACAGTACATACGACTAGAGAAACTTAAGCATCAAACTTATTAAGGTGATTGGAGATCTTATCAAGCATAATTACTATCATGGTTTCTCTATCACAGTTTGACACTAGGGACGTTACTATATAATAAATTCAATAACATGAAAATAAAGAATATATAATAACAAAAGTGCTTTTATTAATCATAATACAATTATTACATGAACCAAAACAGACTGTAAATGACCCGACCCGGTCCAACCCGATTGGGTTTAGGACACCTTTTCAACAGAAGCTCCGTCGAATTTCTCGATCTAAATTGTCAAGAGGATGCCATCCTGTGTGAAAAGCTGTTGGTGCTGATGCAACTAAAAATAGAGGGTGTTTTAGTCCAATCAATTTAAGTTTGTCCTTATTGCATCTAAACAATATTATTTGGATTAGAACTCAATAATTACCCAAAAGATGGATTTATACCTAATTTTCTCTTTTATAATATCATTAAAGAATTTATTACATTTTTTTTTCTTATCCTTAATTTATTCTAAATTCAACCAATTTTTCTACTTTACAATTGCTCTCATGATAATCAAAAGTATTTCAGACTTTTTCGTTCAAAATCTATGACATCCACATCATTTCATAATCTGTGTCAAAACTATATAAAATAATTGTATTTTGAGATAGTGGTAGTAAATATTAATATTATAAATGTCAATAAATGGGGACGGGAATACAGAGAATTAAACATGAATGCTTAGCCAATATTCTAATCTCATAAACTTTCAACTTTTTTCTATTGAGAAAAATGCACCGAGAATAGACAGCGGCTCAAACGTCCAAAATTTATTACCATCGGTATTCGGCGGCACACGATATTATCGGTCTCGTTGTTGTTGATTACTATTAGATCCCTTAGAATGTGACAAGTTTAGAGGGTGTGAATAAACTTATCCTTTAAAACTTTTATGGAGTTAAGATAACACTGTTGAGCTTTAGTCTGTTGACTACTTCTTCAATTGAGTTAAATGCAGCGAAATATATTTTAAAGCCTTTATTGAGTTGTTAATCTCTTTGAAATATGTTGTTGTGTGAACTTCAATAACTGATATGTTGTTAACTAAGTTTAGTGATTAATTGGATGTGCAATATAAGTAAGCAAACAAACACAAAGTAAAGTACTGAATGTAAAATACTGTAAAGTAAATAACACAAAGTATATAGTAGTTCCAGGTGGTGTAATCCTGTCAGTCCACTCATCTCCTGTGATGTTGGAGGAAATTCACCATGTTCTTGAGATACTGATACAAGATACAAAGTAAAAAGATTGTCCTTGACTATTCCCTAGCTTCACAATGTGAGCCCTTAGTCCCTAACAGGTTAAATTGCTGTGTCACTAAGCTTGCTCCACTGGTACTTCAAGGGTAGGAATTGCCTCTTCACCAGTCTTCCTGAATGCACTACAACTGTCCTTGGCACCCTCAACCGGATGCTTCACAGTCTTGAACCTATGATTAAACAAAGAGAGGTTTGAATCAGATAAGTGATTCGACTTGTGTATGAGCTTGATCTTGATGTATATAATATGCACAAAGCTCTGTTTCTTCAAGTGGTGTAAGTCTTGATAAATTCTTGAATGATTCAGACACTTGGAGATTTCTTGATCTTGCAATATGAATTCACAGCTTTGTAATATCATCTCCCTATATTCTTACTGAATAAATTCTTTTTCAACTTTGTTGTTCACTTTTTTTTTTCACATTACCACTTCACTGCTTCTTCGAGTGTTAAGTCCTCCTTTTATAGGTGAAATACCAACATTCAAATTCAAATCCAGTAGCCATTGGTGTGGCCCTCACTGCTGTATGTCATGTGTCAGTGTTCTTCTGACAATTATAGGTTGTTTAACCAATGGAAATATTACACATGTGATATAGCTGTTAACTGTACTCCTTCCATTAGTTTTTCAGCGTTTGTGTATTCTATTGAGTTACTTGAAAAGTTAGATATCTTCCTTAACTTCTTTAACTGCCTTTGTTATGCTGACTTGATTGTTATATTCAGCAGACTGACTTTTATCTGATCTCAGATGATTTAGATCATAGTACACCATTTTAAATAACATAACTAAGATCACATTGTCCTTATGGATCTTAGACCTTTAATACATGATCTACGAAGTCAGTTCAGGTCATCACAGACTTGCCTGAATTCTAACTTTGTAGTCTCGGCTTAGTCTTCAATAACAGAGTCTGAAACCTCAGTCTTCATTCTTTAACATTGAGTTTGGTCCCTCAGCCTACAATCTTTATTACTGAATAAAGTCAGCTGATTCTGAAAACCTTATCAGACATGATCCTCAGCAAAAGTCCTAGACTTCACTAGAAACCTATTAAATTTCTATTATAGTACTTGTCTGATTTAACATATACAATAATCTGACTCTAATAAAACCTATACATATGAGTTCTAGACATCTTTTTGCTTTGCATTATAACAATTAGTTATGTCACTTCATCATGTTAGGAAATCAACTAGTTTTACGTAGCAGAATTTAAAATTTGATTTCCAATCCCAAGATCGACTTCGTTTAATACAATAGACATGTTAAGTTAGTAGACGGTGATTACCTCGCTTGATCTATAAGATCGACCCTTTAACCGTCTAGGGAGAGTAGTAGCGTGCGCAAGCCGTCCACGTGTCCGGCCTCTATCAATATCCACACGAGCACCTCGCCGGAATCCTCCTTGGATAGCAACTAGAAAAATCTGGTTGCTAGACCGGCCTTTTCTCTCTCTCTAAAACTCTCTAGAAGAAGCTTTCTATTTTTCACAAGAATTATGAACTCTTGGAATTGTGATGTATAAAAGAGCTAGCCAACCACTTGCTTATATAGGGGATGATGCACCCCTTATGTCTCTCATTCCCAATGGTAAAAGCTTCTGAGTAGAGTAAGGATAAAGAAAATATTTTACTAGTAAAATAAGGAAAATAGATTTTCCAAGATTTATCTCATTTAATTTAATATCTCATATTAAATATTTTTCAAGATATTGGCAATATCTAATATTGACTATCTTTATTATATTACCATAAATCAATTTATACAAATCTATTAATATCTAATATTAATATATGATAATACTATTAATTAAATTGCACAATCCAAGTGTATCATATACACTTGAGATCTACGCCCCATATGCCAATAAATTGGCATTCGGAATATTCTTTAATTAATCAATATGATAAATATATTGTATTTAGTTTATTCATAATAAATAAATACCACCATATTAATTTAATCACTATAACACTTTATAGTCGAGATAAACTTTCCTGATTTGGTTATCACTATAACCGCATTATAATCCGGCTAGATGTTCTTATGTGTGTCACCCGATAGACTTCCGAATATGTTGGCCGTACACACAAAGTGAAATTACGAAAATGCCCTTCATATCTAACAATCACGAAATAGCATCTAGCAACACATCGTGACCCCCAAAAATCGGAAGAGTCAAAAGCGATGACTACTACCTTTCATGTGAAACAGTTACCGTGTAAATGGAATCCTATCGATGTAATAATATCCATACAATCATATCTCGAGTGTCAATACATCAACGATCGTATCTTATAATCCGGATATCATGCTCTCTCGGAATAACTCATTTACTCCGACTTTGCAAAGATTCACAAGAGTTAGACATTCCTTAGAAGAAAGCCATTTTGGATATTTACTCCTACTAATAGGATACATGATTTCTGGACGAACAAACATGTATCCTACGCATGCTTCAATATCATGCCCGACCACTACCGCATGATCGCCCTGTGGCTTGGGGAAACCTCAACAGTGTCAAAGCATGACAATCCACATTGTCATGCCAGGAAGACTCTGGTCTCAGGATAATTACACAACTGCCACATACAGCGACACTTAATGTAAGTGAGTTAGTCTAATGTACGCATTATCCAATACACGTCCACGTACAATCCAAGTGTCTCTACACTTCGATAGACAAGATCTATCCCTATCTTCAATAAGATGGAAGCCATCCAATACGTGCTAGTCTAATCGTACTATCAATGTCCCGTTTGAATGTACATACGACTAGAGACATTTAAGTATTAAACATATTAAAGTGATTAGAGATCTCATCAACCATAATCACCATCATGGTTTCTCTACCACAGTTTAATACTAAGGACGTTATTATATATTCAATAACATAATTGGTTCATAAAGATAAACAAAATATATAATAACAAAAAGTGCTTTTATTAATCATAATAAAGTTATTACATGAACTAAATAGACTGTACGTGACCCGACCCGGTCGGATCCGGTCCAACCCGATTGGGTTTAGGACACCTTCAACTCATCAATGGGGTTAAATAAACATTAAATAAATTAAGTGATGAATCGTCATCAAAACACAATATTATTTCCAACAATTATATTACATATGCAAGTTCGAAGTAGAAAATCTACCATTACTCCCATGCCAGACTGAACTAGTTTTTTGTTTTCATTATTACGATGTAAATCCGACCTCCAACTCGTAAGTGTCTCTATGCAAGTTAAATAGATACGCAATATTATAGCCAAGATGAACATGCCCAGTCTTTATATTTATGCTTTGCTTCAACAAGCTATGACGAATCAATACAAATCTCGGATGATCTATACACCTTTCACTCTCTACCTTATTTTGGGTTACGTGAACTCATCATTATTCAGACTTTAAGTCTATTTGCATCATACGGACCGAGCAAAGCTCCATCTTATCACGCAAGGTCAACATAATAAAGTACTTACTTTTCATTAAAATATCTCTTCAACAAAGCTCTATACATATAACTAACCAAGACTCAGCTCAAAAGAATACTTGGGAAAATCATTCAAAAAATTGTTAGCATTCTTGACCTCTATCTCGATGGTCTGATAGACCATTTTGAGTAAAAAGGCCTACAAGCTTGGGCACATAAGACCTTGCAGATTCAAGGCAAATAAAGACACACATATTTGGACACATAAGACCTTATAGGTTCAAGGCAAATAAGGCCCCACATGCTTGGGCACAAAAGACCTTGCTGGCTCAAGGCAAACATAGGCCGAGACCCAAATTTTTTGGATGCGCATCTCTCCTAAAAGACCCACATGTTCGGGCACTTTAGACCTTGCACGTTCAAGGCAAACAAAGACCCACAAGTTTGGGCACTTAAGACCTTGCAGGTTCAGGCAAAAACATATAAGACCTAAGTTTTTAGGCATGCATATTGTCTAGATTAAAAGACCCACAGTTCATAATCCAAGCAGTAGCTATATCTCAACAAAGAATGCAGGCCGGGCATAATTCATCTTCCAAAGACCTACAGGTTGGACTGACATTATATTAAGCCAAATTTGGATGATTATCTATTTTCCCCTGCATATCGGGTCGACATTACATTAAATCTGAATAGGGCTATCTATTTATTATTTTCCCACATGACATGTAAGAGTTTATAAAGTGAAACATAGATGCTAATATTTTTTGCCCCCAGGTCGGGTCGACATTATATTAAACCAAAAATGGTTGGTTATCTATTTTCCCTCACACGTTGGGTTGAAATTACATTAAAGCCCTATACATCTATCTATTTTTTGTTTCGATGTAGGACATATCGAAGTTATTTATGAGCCAGACACTTGGTGCATTACATTTGTTCTATGCAGGTCAGACCGGGTTGGATTCTCTTAAGCCAAATACTTGGCGCTTTATATTATTTCTCGGGAGATTCGATCAAATCTATCTCAGAAGCCCAATTTGGCTGGTCATATATTACTTCCTTGCAGACCTAACCTACAATATACATATCAACTCATATCTTGGGAGCTTTTGACATGGGTTACCTGGAAGTCAAACATGTGGCACTCTTTGGACCTCAGTCGGGTCATATTGGTAGATGGGCCGACCCAAGCTAAGCCCTATATTGGGCCTCTCGCTTGAAGGATTTAGCTAGGGCTCCACGACCATATTCTGGTCGCTCTTCGAGCTCAATTTGCTAGACTCGTATCAGATCAGACTCGACATGTATCGTTTCATCTCAATGCAAGCTATCCACAAATCTCAATAACCTGCATGACAAAGAGTGTCAGCGGTCCCATACTACCGACCTGATGATCCACTCATCTTGCTCACTCATGAACTAGACATGTCATCTCCAACCTCTATAAATTGTTACAACTCATTAACGCAAAGGTTCTCACGATTGTTCCTCACTAACAACAACAATCCATGATTGATTACAACCCGCAATTTTAGCCGAATTGAGCCATGATTGCCCCACGATTGACATCATTCGGGCCCTCAATCACAGGTCTTAATAGTCATGGATTCGGATATTAACTCCAACACGGGGGAGACCTATAAAAGGATAATCATCCTCACAATTCAGAACTATGTTAATTGGCTTGATCCCATATAATACTGGGTACGTATGCAGTCTCTAACGACGCAACCATAAATCACCACAAACACCATGGATTTCCCCCCAAAATGATCCGTTTACCCGATTATAATACCCGACAATATTCTGCATCATCATTATTTATTTCCAAGTTCAAACTTTTCAAACAAATAGAAACTCAGAAGATTCAGAAGATGATAAGTCAAAGTAAAATAAAGTCCCCTTCATCTTTCATGTTTATCACGGTAAATATGATTCTAATTTTATTGTGACCGGGATGAGATTTAAATATTAGTTGATATCATGGACTGCATTGACATTTTTCATTATGCCAGATTCAGTTCCTATTTATGGTTGAGTTTTGTTACTATTTGATGTTATCAAAATTTATAATAATTTTACCGTTGAAAGAGTAATATTTATTACACATACATTTTTTTGGTACGTATTTTTACCTGCTTCTATTTTTATGCCGAATTTCGATCGTATTTTTAAGAAATAAAGTATATATTATATGGGTACGTTTCTAAAACATATAATTCATGTTCCGAATTTGACTATGTTTGTGAAGAAGAATTCTGAGATATATTTAAAAGTATAAAACAAAATTATAATCGATCATAAGTAAAACAAAATGTTTGTTTTCTTTATTCTATTTTTTGGGAGTCTAAACAAAGACAAATGGAGAGCTGCCGAAATTATCATAATTGATACTATTAGCAAAACAATAAGTGATAAATATATTATGTTTACAATGTTTTTTGTATTTGCCTTGGTGGCTTTAAGTTTCTAAAATAGAAGGCCGCCATTTGTGTTGTATGAGTCGATTGCTCAAGATTTGATGCTTACATGCAAGTTGTTCATTGATAGTAAATGATAGGAGGTTCATGTGTGGTGTCTCTACACGGTGTGGAGACATATGTAGAGATATACATATCACACAGTTTTATTATGTCTTTAAACTGTATGGTTCTGATCGTTTTATCCGTCACTTCGCCTCAAAATCTCTCTCCACACAAGTATTTTCCGCAAATGATATACTATGAACTGTCAGTTCATGTAACAGCTTACGTACGTTAAAAAATTTATAAAATTAAAATACTATACTACTAGTAATTACATATGCACTTTAAATCATAATTGCATATTCTTTTGGATTGTATGTTGTCCTTTAATTAACATGACAAAACGGATTAACGCGTAATTTCGTATGTTACGCATTCGTTTGATTTCAAAATATTCTTGGTTTTCGGCATTTCTTATTTGAAGCTAGTATTTTAATTTGTTTAAAAAATCTGATATAACTTGTTCAACTTCGTCCTTTTATCGCATTAAATTATTATTATCTTTCCAACTACTACTAGAATTGACCTTTTCATTTCTAAAGTGATTCAGCCAATTCCAAGTGGAAAAAAATGCAAATGTAAGGCATTACACACCGAAGATGATAGATGAACACAAAGTACACAACTCATTCACATAAGATGCAGTCGTATTGTTCATAATTTGTTGGTTTTGTGGGTTTTTTTTTTTTTTCTTTTTCTTCTCTAAATCTATTGCTAAGTGTATAATTTTTTATTACATACGTTAAGTCTATACCTCTATTCTTGTAGACGGATGTAACATTAATCTTTATATTTGTGATATCACGTACGTTTATATGGAATAAAACCGTCCATCATGTTATAATATAATTGACAAAAACTACAAAATGAAAAGACGTAAACAGGACAAGAATGTGTTTTCTCATTACTTGGTTCTTCACCATCTTCCTTTCTTTACGCATGGGGATTTATATAGTACAAGTGAAGAGAAAAGGATTTAGTACACAATAAATATAATTAACTCCTAACTATTGTAACCTACAAGTTGTGGTTAACATGTGTAATTAATTTACTATAATTGATCCATAACCTTAAGAATATTTTCAATTTGGGCTGCATCCTTATTATTTGCGCATCGTCCTAATAATAAGCATCGTCCCTAGGATTTGGTCGTCCTTTTTGTCGTTTTGTGGTCTTCCGTGTTCTGTTTTTTACTTTTTTTTTTTCATTGGGTCCTGCTAAACGACGTCGTTTATGCTGTTTTGGGGTGTCATCTTTCCTCAGAGATTAAATCTGCCCAATCGATGAATTGGTTTTCCACTTCTCTTCGAATTGGTGCCTTCTGATTCGACCGTGTTTTCCACTGCACCGATGCCCATACATTCTTGCTCTATAAATTGTTTCCTCCTTGTTCGGATGGAGTGTTCCTGTACCTGGTTTTCTGGGAGGCAGCAGATTCTCTGGTTGTATTTCCTCTGTGTGTGCTCTGGGTTACAAGTAAGCTTGCCCATTTTGGATTTTGTTTTCTTTTCTCTGTCGTCATGGGTGGGGTCCTTCTTTGTTGCATGCTGGGTTTTCTTGTTTTCGATTCAGTGAATGGGGCATCGTTGTGGCGCTTTCTTTATTACATCAAAATATATGCTGTCATTTGTTTCTGGTACTTGTTGCTGAGTTTTTCCTTATTGATTTGTGGGTTTTGGGGTCTCCCTGTGCTTTTGCTCTGTCTTTAATTTCAGAAATGTGGCGTATTAATTAGTGTTTTATTGTGTAGATGGGTTGGGCTTGTAATGGTTAATCCATTGTTATTAATCAAAAAGTTTAAGAAAACATGAAAAAAAAGAAAAAAAATAAGTGAAGACTTATATTATTCATGCTACAATAGGTATGTTAATCCAAACAAAAAGTTTATCAAAACATACAAAGAAAAAAATCTTTATTGCATGTTGGGTTTTACCTTCTCCGGAGCTCAAAACAAGGCCAGGCAATAGTGAACTGAATTCATCGGGTGGGATGTGCATTAGTTTGTTCCAATGTTATGCATGTTGTTGTAGTGCTTCCCTTATTGCATGCTAGGTTTTAGGGCCGGTTTTGCTTGTGCTCTGTGTTTTGCTTCAGGTTATATACTGTAGTATTGTTTGGTTATGTAAAGGAGTTAGGCCTGTACTGGTTAATCTACTGTTATGTGCATGTTTGTGGTGTTTTGTTTATTGCATGTTGGGTTTTGGCTTCCCGTCGGGCGAAAACAAGGCTAGACAATAATAAACTGAATTGATAGGAGGGGATGTTCGTTATTTTGCAGGTTTACGTTATTTCTTTCTGTATCTACGCTGGTGGTGGTTTGTGTGTTACAGAATTTTCAGGTTAGTTTGTTTAGAATGTTTAAAGTTTTCTGCTCTTTTGTCGTCGGTCTATTACTTTACTGTATATTGCCCGCGGTTTTAAGTCTTCTTGCTGTATTTAGTTTCAGGTTAGAGTTTATAGAGTTGTATAAATGAGTTAGTCCTGTAATGGTTGATTGATTGTTGTGTGCTTGGTTGTGGTGTTTGCAGGTTTACGAGATTTCTTTCTCTAGCTACGCCGGTGGTGGTTTGTGTGTTACAGAATTTTCAGGTTAGCTTGTCTAATACGTTTGAAGCTTTCCGCTGTTTTGTCATGCTTTTATTACTTTACTGTATTTTGCCCGTGGTTTTAAGTCTTCTTAGGGGTTATTTAGACTTGTGCTTGGTCACCGTTTCCTTTTTCGTGTGTTGGGTGCCAAGCCTAGGTGTGTCGTCCCTGCTTCTTGTCATTGAATACATAGTACTGTTGTAGCCTTCGCGCGGAGATCGTTTCCTATGGAAACTTGTCCGCGTTTTTTTGTTATTCAGGTCACTTGAACACCTTTGTCCATGTCTTTGTTTACCAATTTTTCCTGCATCGGTCAGGCTTTTCTTGGCGACATGGATAATAGTGGTTGTTCAGACCGAAATGAGAGGCGAAGAAAAGCTTACTCTGAGATACCGGCTGATAAGAAGGCTGAGTTACTTAAGCGACGTAGGATGCGTTATGCGCTTACTCGTGCTTCGAGAGAGTCATCTGCTGGCCCAACTATGGAGCCGATTATTCCGGTAATAGGATCGTTCGATTCTTCGCCTAGCTGCTCCACATTTCAAACCACTAGGGGAGCAGCTGTGGAACGAATTCCTTTAAATGACGTACCGGTTGCACGTGTCAGAAAACGAAATAACCGTGCTGAGATTGATTCTGTTCTTTACCCGCGGAGAAGATGGGCTGGACCTGCGGATGTGCCTCGTCCTCCCTTGAACCTTCTACTCTCCCCAATCCACCCTGCTCCATACTGCCCAGGGCTCCTGATTGTGAATATTGTTCAGCTAAGCGCTTCTTCCACGAACCGCCATCGTTTTGTTGTTCTGAGGGGGAACTGAAGTTGGCACCTACCCACATGCCGCAGGAACTTCTTCGCCTGTTTACCTCTGATGATCCGGATTCGGTTTGTTTTCGACGGTATGTCCGCACTTACAATAATCACCTTGCTTTCACTACTTTCGGGGCGAAGACAGACCCTGAACTGATGAAAAACAAACAAGGGGTTTATACATTCACAGTGCAGGGGAAAGTGTATCATAACCTTCCTCCGTTGCAATCGGCCTCTGAGCCTCCAAAAAACCTACAGCTGTATCTTTATGATGGTGAGGCTGAATTAGATCATCGAATGTCGCTGTCAACAAGGTTGGATCGAGGTCTGCTGCGGAAATTATTAGACATAATTCACGGAAACCCTTATGTGGTTTTCCTGAAACAGTTAAAAGATCTTGGAAATCTATCCGACCATCGGATATGTTTGGTTAATACCCCAAAGCTTGACCAAAGGGTTTACAACCAGCCCACGTGCAGTGATGTGGCTGCAATACTAACCGTTGAAGATGAGAATGAGTCTTACCCTCAATGCCATATTCAGGTTTATGCAAAGGATAGCACCCCCTATAATATTTCACACATTTATGCATGCTACGATGCTTTGCATATCCGTTGTTTTTCATGCACGGGGAGAGTGGGTGGCATTTTGGTATAGAAAAGATGCCTCCAAACCTAAGGAAGCGGATATACAGTTTTAACGTTGGATCAGGGGTATCTCCAGAGAACGTAAGCAGCGCACAAGATTTGGTGGACTCTGAAAATTCAGGTAAATTTCGTTTCGCTTCTATTTGGAAAACTCTCAGCCTTGTTAAGGCATTAGAAGCCATGGCTTTAACCCATTGCCTTCACTTTTTTACGGCAATGGCTAGAGGTTCGCGTAAGAGGAATATTGTCTCATGCAGACAATATTACTGCTACAAAATGCAGATTAGGGATTCGGATGAGTCAGGCCTTTTGCACGGGGGCCGTTTGTTCCAGCAATACATCGTCGATATGTTCGTGAAGGTTGAGTCGTGTAGATTAGAGTATGTTAGGAAACAACAAAAAGAAATACGCACTGAATATCTGCAGGGTTTGATCGACAGTATCAGTAACGGTAACTCTTCGGGCTCAGCTGTTGGCCGGAAATCCATTATACCGTCATCATTTATGGGAAGCCCCCGAGATATGCGGAGGCGATATTTGGACGCTATGGCTCTCGTTCAGCAGTTTGGACAACCGGATTTCTTCATAAAGATGACTTGTAATCCGGCTTGGCCAGAGATTGCTGAGCATTTGCTGCCTGGTGAACTTTCCCAGAATAGACCTGATCTGATTTCTAGGGTTTTCAAAGCGAAAGTTGAAATGCTGAAGAAGGAGTTGCTGACTGATCATATATTTGGCACTCCGAGTGCGTCGGTGTACTCGATTGAATTCCAGAAGAGAGGGTTGCCTCATGTGCATCTTCTTATCATATTGGATCGGGCATCCAAACCAATTACCCTGAGGCATATGATCGGTATATCCGTGCCGAACTACCGGATCCCACAAGGATCCGGAATTGTTCACCCTGGTGACTAGACATATGATGCATGGACCATGTGGTGCAATGAATATGAAATGTCCATGCATGCGCAATAGGGCCTGCAAAAACAAATTTCCGAGAAGTTTTACAGACCACACGACTCATGGACATGACAACTACCCATTGTACCGGCGTCGTGACACAGGCATCTCGGCTATAGTTAGAGGTCAGCGTTTGGACAACAGGTGGGTTGTGCCTTACAATCCATACCTTCTTAGGAAGTATGATTGCCACATAAATGTGGAGGTATGCTCCACGATCAAGCTTGTCAAGTATCTATATAAGTACATCTACAAGGGGCCAGATCGTATTGCATTTCAACTAAGTGCAGGACCTGTCGATGATGAAATTCAGGAGTATCAAAAAGGCCGCTGGGTGTCTCCTCCGGAAGCTGCGTGGCGAATTTATTCCTTCCCTTTATTTGAGATCCACCCCGCCGTCGTTGCTTTGCAGATTCACTTACCGAATAACTACAGCTTGTCGTTTCGAGCAGATGCTGATCTTGAATCCGTGGTGAGTAACACATTCTTTTCACGGATAATGTTGACACAGTTTTTCCAGATGAACCAGTTTAATCCTCGTGCATGGTCATTGAAATGCTTGTATAGGGACTTTCCGAGGTACTTTGTTTGGGACAATGGTAAGCGGATTTGGACGGAGCGGAAAAAAGGCAGGGTGGTAGGCCGTATGTTGTCTGTTCCTCCGTCAGAAGGCGAGCGCTATTATTTGCGACTTCTTCTAAGCAACGTTGGTGGTCCTGAATCGTTCGATGACTTGTTGACAATGATGGCCGAATGTACAGCTCGTTTCGAGAAGCAGCCCTACAACGGGGATTGCTAGCAACGGACTCTGACCTACATCGGTGCTTAGATGAGGCTGTGGCCTACATGCCGAGGCAACTACGGCATCTGTTTGCTTCGATTCTTGTATACTGCTCGCCTTCCAATCCTAGGGAATTATGGGATAAATACTCTGAATCTATTTGCGAGGACTATACGAGAGCCAGACCTGGTCCAGAGATGAGTGCCTCCAGCGCACGTAAAAAGGCCCTCACTGATATCTTGTACTTACTTGATGATATGGGCAAGAAACTTTGCCAGTATTGTTTGGGGCCGGAAGCGGACTATGTGTACAGAACCATGGATATGTCAAAGGAACTTCAGCATGAGAGGAATATTCTTGTGGCCGAAAATGACCTCTTAAACATATCACAGTTAAACCCACGACAGCTGCAAGCTTATAATGCGATCATGTACAAAGCCCTAGCCAATGAACCGGCTGTCTTCTTTGTGGATGGTCCTGGAGGGACTGGTAAGACGTTCCTTTACAAGACCATCCTTGCATCGTTGAGATCACAGAACCATATTGCTGTAGCGACAGCCACTTCTAGGATAGCCGCCTCCGGTCTTCCGGGTGGGCGAACGGCACACTCTCGGTTCAAACTACCGCTTCATTCGGATGAATCACAGATCGCCGCAGTTAGCAAGCAGTCTTCGCTGGCCAGGATGCTACGGGAGGCCAGGTTAATAATATGGGACGAGGCTCCCATGGCTCATAGAAAGTCGCTCGAAGCGTTCACGGAGATGTTAAGAGACATAACGGATGTAGATAGACCGTTCGGAGATAAGATTGTAGTGTTTGGTGGGGATTTCCGACAAGTTTTACCTGTTGTGACAAACTCGACTAGGTTGCAGCAGATCGATTCCTGCCTCATCAGTTCACCTTTGTGGAACTCCTTCCAGAGAATACAACTAACTGAGAATATGAGGGCGCTAGAGGATCCGGACTTTACCGCTTACTTGTTGAGGCTTGGAAATGGAACAGAGGCGGAGGATGCATATGGTTACGTGACATTGCCTGAGAGCATGGTCATTCCATACATGGACATGAATGAATCCTTACAGAGATTGATCCGCTTCGTATACTATGACATGGACGTCTTCATCGACAGCCCCGCTATGATTGTTAGTCGTGCTCTCCTTGCTCCTACAAATTCCTATGTAGATGACATTAACGCTGCCATGCTTGAGAAATTGCCGGGAGAAATGTCTGTATACTACAGTACAGACGTTGCCATAGATCTACAGCAATAGGGGGACTTCCAAGATTTCCTCAACACACTCAATCCGAGCAGCCTTCCGCAACACAAACTCGAGTTAAAGGCTAACTGCCCTGTTATCCTTTTGCGGAATCTAAATCCAACGGTGGGATTGTGCAACGGCACAAGATTAATATGCAAAGAATTGAGGTCTTAAACGATTGTAGTGGAAATAGCGAGTGGTCCAAATGCAGGGGAGGAGACAATATTGCACATAATCCCCTTGGAGGCATCGAACGAAGACAAAAAATCAGGGATACCCTTCAAACGATACCAATACCCGGTGCGCTTGTGCTTTGCGATGACAATTAACAAAGCACAGGGACAAACCTTGGATCGCGTTGGGATTTATCTTAGGGAACCTGTATTCTCGCACGGGCAACTTTACGTTGCACTATTCCACGCCAGGAGATCAAGCTCTGTCAAAGTGTTAATTGTGCCCCCAGAGGTGGATGAGGCCTACCATACGTGTAAAACTAGGAACATAGTCTTCGAAGAAATTATAGGGCATTAAGCGGACACGAATACCGTGCGCCAAATGCGCCAGAGACATGGTGAACCTTTCCAGACATTGGTTTCAGCTAATCCAGTAAGTGTATTTCCAAGGGTGAAAGTAACTTGTATGTGCTTAATCCTATTTTTGAATGTGAACTATAACAACTTAAGAACGAGTTAAGTTAAAGTATTTTGGAGTCGATGGTAAACGCTTGATGTTAACATACACCTAATATCTAAGACTAGCAGACACCATGAATTCTCTCAAATCTTTTAAAACAACCTATACAAGTACGCAAGCAAATTAGATATTTCACTAGGTAAAAGGAATTAAAGTATCATACCAACTGATCCCATATATAATTCCAGAAATCAAAACAACAAAACGATAAGAGAAAGATTCAACCAACTAGCAAAACAAATAGCAAAACAAAGTCAGGAGGACTACAAGGCTGATGAGAAATTGTTCCAAAAAAATTGCAGATGCTTGCTTTCTGCATTTCAGATTGTATTGAACGGTGTAGATTATCATCTTATAGGGTCATGTGGAGTTTATGTCTTATGTAGTTTTTTTGGGCCAGAGCCTCATATAGCTCCTTTTATTTATTTCCTGGGTTTGTTAGGTGTTCTTCTGACTTTTAATTCTTTTTTTTACCTCTGTTAGATGTCATGGTGGTCTGGTCGCTTGGTTGTTTCGGTATCATGAATAAATGTTTTATGATTAGCAGGTCATGGCCCCCGAACTTTTGATCCCATCAGTGCGGCCAGGTGATACTAGGTGGCGGGTCAAAGTCCTTGTTCTTTAGAAAGGTAACGTTATGAGTCCCAAACCTGGGAAACGGCTTCAGAAACTATTGTTGGGGAGATTTTGCATCATTAAAACAAAAGAAAATTTATAAAACCTATACTACCATGCAAAACTACCTCCTAACCGGCCGAATACCGGGCAGTTGCTAGTAAAGTTGGATAAGTACGGGTATCGATCCTCGGGGAATTGACTCGTTGAATCTAATCTAATTAATTCTTCTTTATTAACTAAACCTAAACCTAAACTAAAACGAGAAAAGTAACCGGACGAGAGGATTGTCGGTCCAAAGCCGGAAAGATAATTGCGAACAAACGAAAAATAAAACTATATCTATGAAAACGAAAAACTAACTATCAACCGACCAACCATAAACAAACCATGATCAACCTATTTCCAACAACCATCACCCCACCGAAGGAAATAAGATAGACAAATATTTATTCACAAGTTATCTTGGATTATTATCTTATCTAAAGAAGCGTTTCCTCTTCCGATTTATCACGCCATTAATTAGTTTACCTTCCGGTCTTAACTAATATCGATACGAATCAAAGATATGGATTAAATCCTAATCTAACAACATTATCCCTCAACTTCCGTTTGTTGGAATAATAATTGTCAATCTCTCTCACGGCAATCTAACGAATCTATCAACTTCCGTTATCTAAATTCGATTAACATAAACCATACAAAACATGAAAGAGAACAAGAACAACGCAATGAAATAAACACATGAAAAATCCTATCTTTCCGATAACGGTGACATCCCTCAACTTCAATCTAAGATAATCTTGCAATGAATTAATCAAATTGTGATTCTCTCGTAAACTAGATATTTAACCTACGAACTTCCGTTATGTATAGATTAAAAATCTAATCTTTCCTATAGTGATCTAAACTACACCGACTTCCGTCATACGGTAGCATCAAATCATGCAATCATCTTCCGATATAAATTGCAAGATACGAATAAACAAAGGAAAGAAACAATTTGAATTAAAACTTACAAAATCATCCATGAATTGACATTAAAGTGCTGCTGCAAAAGGTTTCACCAAGCTTGTTTCATGGCTGAACCATGGCGGCAACAAGAAAAGAAAACGAAACGAAAAATAAAACCTAATCTAACCCCGATCACCCGAGCACAAGGCTCGGGTGACCGGCCTTGGAAGACTCAGAAAATAAGGTGTTCTTGCGGCTGCTGTGTGTAAAATTCGATATGGTATCATATTAGGGTTGAAAAGCTGCTGCTATTTATAGAAAATCAGAGGCGGTTGCTACAGTAACGGTGCCGGACGCCCGTCCATAAGGTCGGACGCTCGTTCACTATTTCCAGCAACATCATCCAAACTTGTAACGCTCATATCTCGGGCCTCGTAAGTCGGAATGGAGTGATTCAAAATCCTGTAGAATCCTCCCTTCAAGCCCTACAACTCTTCTCTTGAGGTCCAGAGTCAAATCGGTTGTTATCATATCAAGAACTTCGTTGCAAGGTCGTCACTACCCGGAATCTGATTTTCCGACATTTATCTTGCTTGATTTCTTTTCCACTCGAATTTATCTCTTTAAAATCATCCTTTCCATCAACAATGTGTATCTACAATGTAGGAAAAACATACCAAAGCGTAACATAATCCTAAAATAATATAAAATCATGATTTAAACACATAAATCGCTACGCTTTGCAATTTAACCTATTAGAAACACCATTTACTCAATTAATCGATTATAAGCTCGATTTCTATGAAAAACATAAGAATATGGGGAATATTGACATAAAATATATCCTTATAAAACGTATAAAATCACCCTTAACAACTCCCCCACACTTAAACCTTGCTCGTCCCGAGCAAGACAAAACATAATCATCACTCGAGACAAATAAACACTTATGCAAATATAAAACATATTCAAGTAGTTTAGAGGTTCACCCTAGTGAGTGTGTGCATAGCCATAATAAATTTCCACTAAATCCACACTTGAAATTAATTCAAGCAAAACTAGCCAACATCCCATTTAAATTAGACATATAAAAACGATTATAACATGCACCTCACAAAACATACAAACCCCGAAAAAAATAATAGGGAGCATTTAAAATATTTCCGACATACTTAGAGGATAGTCCCTACAACATATCTTTCAGTTTATACTGGGGATAAGATCGACGATAACTAAGTCTTTCGTTTAATTCATATCACTATTCTCATAAGTTGATTTAATTATTTCACTTAAACACACATCGAAATGAGCTATTGCCCTCATAGCAGAATAGGACATTTCCCGCTAATCCCCTACCTACTCCAATCATAAGGCAGCTTTTTCTAACTGTCGTGAGCTTTTGGTCATCATAGTGGAATAGGACATTCGTGGTATGACCTACCGCACTCAAATCATCGACCAGCTTCCGACACACCCATTTATAATTTAAAACAACTTCACTTATTCACTTCATTTAAAAAGCGCAATAGTTACGTGTCATTTATCACATTCAAACCTTAAGATATTCACAGTATGTCATACTTTAATTCTAAATACAAACTATTAAAATTTTCAAAATTCGTATGGAAGCAAAGAATCATGCGATAATCATCAAAAATCTCTAATCAAACGGGTATGGCTTAAAAACATAGCTCATCATCTACTATGGCACGTGAAAAATAGTGTTGGGTGAAACAACTAAAATTACTAAATATACAGAATATAGCAAAAATGATATAAAACTCAAGCAAAGATATGCCTTTGTCTACTCGGGATATAACAAAAAATTTGAAAATTAAGCACTTTTCATAGAAATACTAAAAATATGAGCAAACGAAAGTAGACACATAAATCATCTATCCCTTCCCCCACACTTAGATTGCAACTTGTCCTCAAGTTATACGAAAATAATAAATTAGAGAACTTAGCGATTGGATGCGGCAATTCGGAGGAACCAACAAGAACCAGGATTGCTTGCATAGCTCAGTAGATTGTGGAGCATCACAGGACAACTGAATACATCTTTAAAGTGCACAATAGCTATAGAAAGTATCCTGCAGACTTGATCAGTGCAAAAAGAGTCTACGGGGAAAAGATTAGACTTATACAAATAAAGCACATGGAAAAGAATTTATAGAGACATAAAGATGGACACATACACATGAAATTATCACAAACTCGTAGGCTAGGTGCAACTACATGAAAATGTTCTACAATGCAGCCTACATGATATGCAATCCTAAAATAAAAAAAATAAAAATAAATTCTGACAGGCTCAGGCTGAGCAAGTTGACCCCTGACAACTCTACAGTGACTACGGCCTATGCAGAAACTAAAATAAAAACGAGGTAGTATTACGGAAACCGACAGTTAACTACACTCAAGAAAAATAAAAGAAAAATAGAAAAAACAATGCAACTAGATGACATGCAACTAAATGATATGCATCTAAATGATATGCAAAAATAAAAGAAAATAAAAGAAAGAAAACTAGCCCACTCATTTACAACATGACATGTATAATAAACGTCTACCAAATAATGACAGGTTACGATAAACGACAGTGCTGTTCATTACATGCAGTGTAGACGCGCTTTAAGACTCGTAAAAAGTGATAGCATTATGGAAAACCAACAGTTAGCTATTCTAAACAGATATAACTCATACGGCCAAAGACGTAGCATTACGGAAAACCGACAGTAGCTACCCATATGAGTTACAAAAACAACAAGGAGGCACATAAGTCTCAAAGCTTAAAAGATTCATCACAGCGGTATGTAGCATACGGAAACCGACATTAGCTACTAATTAACAATAAGAACAGTTATAGCGTACGAGAATTGACAGTGACTATAACTTGCATAGATGAATCATGTAAAATATAAAAAAAAAATCAATTATTCAACATGGATTCATAGATGGAAAGGTGTAAACATGCAAGTTCAGATCATCTACGTAAAAACAATTAGCCACAGAAGCTCAAATTAAAGTATCCATATCAAATAAAGCATTAAAAATCAAATTGAGAAGAAATCTGGAACCTGGACTGGCGTTCAATAATTCAGACGCTCGTTTGCAATAAAAACAGGTCGGACGGGCGTTCAGTGAGTCAGACGCCCGTCTGATTCTTGAAATCAGAGCAGAATTGATACGTTTTGGGACGGACGAACGTCCAACATACCAGACGCTCGTTTACCTGCATGTTAGGGACTGGACGGGCGTTCACTTACCTGAACGCTCGTTTAACAGTCGAATTTGCATAGAAAACGCAGGAAAAACAGCAGGAAAACCCTAATTATCCTAACAGTTCATCAACTCAAAACAACCACAGCATTGCAGCCTCATCAAATTAAAGCACAGAGGGTTAGACTAGATTGCAACAACATATAGTTCACGTTTCACAAATCGAGTAAAAAACTTTTTGCACATTCTTAACCTAACGGTTATCGAAACACGGCAAAAATAAAAACTCTCGATTTGTTAAACGCTACTTTTATTGAAAACGAAAAATAAAAAAAAAACGTAACAAAATTGAGAAATTAATTCAACCAAATTCAACAAAACACCGATTCCCCGGCAACGGCGCCACTTTTGTTGGGGAGATTTTGCATCATTAAAACAAAAGAAAATTTATAAAACCTATACTACCATGCAAAACTACCTCCTAACCGGCCGAATACCGGGCGAGTTGCTAATAAAGTTGGATAAGTACGGGTATCGATCCTCAGGGAATTGGACTGTTGAATCTAATCTAATTAATTCTTCTTTATTAACTAAACCTAAACCTAAACTAAAACGAGAAAAGTAACCGGACAGAGGGATTGTCGGTCCAAAGCCAGGAAAGATAATTGCGAACAAACGAAAAATAAAACTATATCTATGAAAACAAGAAAAACTAACTATCAACCGACCAACCATAAACAAACCATGATCAACCTATTTCCAACAACCATCACCCCACCGAAGGAAATAAGATAGACAAATATTTATTCACAAGTTATCTTGGATTATTATCTTATCTAAAGAAGCGTTTCCTCTTCCGATTTATCACGCCATTAATTAGTTTACCTTCCGGTCTTAACTAATATCGATACGAATCAAAGATATGGATTAAATCCCAATCTAACAACATTATCCCTCAACTTCCGTTTGTTGGAATAATAATTGTCAATCTCTCTCACGGCAATCTAACGAATCTATCAACTTCCGTTATCTAAATTCGATTAACATAAACCATACAAAACATGAAAGAGAACAAGAACAACGCAATGAAATAAACACATGAAAAATCCTATCTTTCCGATAACGGTGACATCCCTCAACTTCAATCTAAGATAATCTTGCAATGAATTAATCAAATTGTGATTCTCTCGTAAACTAGATATTTAACCTACGAACTTCCGTTATGTATAGATTAAAAATCTAATCTTTCCTATGGTGATCTAAACTACACCGACTTCCGTCATACGGTAGCATCAAATCATGCAATCATCTTCCGATATAAATTGCAAGATACGAATAAACAAAGGAAAGAAACAATTTGAATTAAAACTTACAAAATCATCCATGAATTAACATTAAAGTGCTGCTTTGCCAAAGGTTTCACCAAGCTTGTTTCATGGCTGAACCATGGCGACAACAAGAAAAGAAAACGAAACGAAAAATAAAACCTAATCTAACCCCGATCACCCGAGCACAAGGCTCGGGTGACCGGCCTTGGAAGCCTCGAAAAATAAGGTGTTCTTGCGGCTGCTTGTGTGTAAAATTCGATATGGTATCATATTAGGGTTGAAAAGCTGCTGCTATTTATAGAAAATCGAGGCGGTTGCTACGGTAACGGTGCCGGACGCCCGTCCATAAGGTCGGACGCTCGTTCACTATTTCCGGCAACGGCATCCAAACTTGTAACGCTCATATCTCGGGCCTCGTAAGTCGGAATGGAGTGATTCAAAATCCTCCCTTCAAGCCCTACAACTCTTCTCTTGAGGTCCAGAGTCAAATCGGTTGTTATCATATCAAGAACTTCGTTGCAAGGTCGTCACTACCCGGAATCTGATTTTCCGACATTTATCTTGCTTGATTTCTTTTCCACTCGAATTTATCTCTTTAAAATCATCCTTTCCATCAACAATGTGTATCTACAATGTAGGAAAAACATACCAAAGCGTAACATAATCCTAAAATAATATAAAATCATGATTTAAACACATAAATCGCTACGTTTTGCAATTTAACCTATTAGAAACACCATTTACTCAATTAATCGATTATAAGCTCGATTTCTATGAAAAACCTAAGAATATGGGGAATATTGACATAAAATATATCCTTATAAAACGTATAAAATCACCCTTAACAACTAATCCTCATGGACAAAGAGGTAAGTTACATTTCCCTCATTTCTCGCTTGCTCTTGATAGCCTTATTCGGCAATACGGAGTTCTGCATGGGTCAGCCTATTAATCATGCCCTCCTGATGCATGCTTAGTCTCATGTGCAACATGTTCATGACTTCCCTTTACTTACAATGCAATGGTAACCTAGGCTTTTCAGAGCATCCTGAAAAACGTAATAAAAAAAGCATAAATTGCTGCTTTTGGGATTCTGAAGATGCCTTAAAAACAGAAAAGGAAAAGGCTCCATCGAAGTGTTGCATATAATGATGTTAATATTGTGCCTTGTGCTTGTCACTGTTGTAGTTTTCTATAGGTCGTGCATTTTCCCTGTGCGTTCTTGTTTGGTGTAGTCAGTGTAAGTGTAGGCATTCTACAGGTCAACAGACTAAAGTCCAAATATCGTTTCTTGCAGGGGAATAAAGTCCATGGAAATATCTGGGATGCAAATACAGACGTCTTCCGCAACACCCTTTCCTTGTTCAAAACTTACTGTGTGGGTGGAGCGGTAGTCAGTCCCCTAAAGGACGGTTACGCGGATAAATACCCTGGAGTGACGCACGAATGGACTATCAATGGGCCAACCTACATCAAGCAGATCGAAGACACGCCAGACATCATACCTTACCCAAAGGTTCCATATGTTAGCTGCACTCAGATGATTGAAGCCGTGGGAACATAAAGGAGAGTAGGTATGAAAAAAATAAATTTATTTCTGAGCGAGATAATACCTGAAAAAATTAAAAAAACAAATAAATACAAAACACTTTCTCTGTCATTTCACAGATTTATTCGCAGTAGTCATTGACGTAAAACCGCCGAAAGAGATAACCTTTAAGGGAAAGCTTAAGCCCTTACAGGAATGCACTATCATACAACAAGAGTAAGAAATCAATTGGCAAAGTTATTACATGCTTAACTAGATACACGGTTACGCTAACAGGTTTGCAAATGCAGGTTGCGACCAATGGTATTAACTTTGTGGGGAAGTTTCATGGATATTCAAGGAGTAGAGCTCCTTAACAAAAAGGATTCATACCCTGTCATTCTAAGGAAGAACCTTATACCATCCACTTTCACAGGTACGCATTAAATTCAAAAGATACTGGCTGTGTGTGACATCAACCACCCTATTCTAAACTTGGATGGCACATATTTGTCTCATAAACAGGGCTAGCACTGGCTACAACTCCGGTTAGCACGATTGCTATTGATCCCGATATACCACAGACTTCGGAGTTTCGCGCCTGGTGCGTACGCCTGACTTTCGCTGTTGTCCAAAATATACGTTCACACGGATTCTACTCCGAGAGCACTAAAAAAGAGTAAACGAGGCTTAGCCTTTTTTTTGGCAACTGTCTTCGTTAACAAAAAAATGTTCTGCAGGCTTACAGATCATATGAACGTCATAAAGAACATGGAAATGACACCGACTCGTGAAAGATTCCAGGGCTTAATGGCTTTTTCCCCAAGTCAACCCATTGTGAAGATAGCAGACATAACCGCTGATGGAACGGTTGGCCAGTAATAAAAATATCAAACAGAAGCCGTGTTCGCAACAACTTTGGCCATATCTTATCAATGAAACAGTTAACTAATGCTTCAAATTCACTGGCAGAATCCATGGGTGAAAATACGGGTTACAGTGGACAGAACAAGACAAAACCTGACATACACTGCATGCCCGAAATGCCTATACATGATCACCGCAGACCCTGGAGAGAGATATTTCTGCTTTACGTGCGGCTGCCACCAGATAGCTGAAGTCAGGTAATTACTTGCCAGCATGAAATAACTACTCAAAAAAAATTATGCGTAATACATGGCCACAAATAACCGTCCGTAGGTGCAAGTTGAATGCTACTGTGGCCGACGATTCAGACACAGCTAAAGTAACCCTATTTGACGATATCACTGAGGAATTGGTTGGGAAAACAAAGGCCGAGCTTCATGCCATGACTTCTGAGGTACAAAAAAAATACACAGCTGCAAAATCCTTCGTGACCACTGATTATCCAACATGCTAACACACCCATTCTCCAGGAAACACATCAGCTGCTGGAGCGGACAAACACAAGAATGCAGGATCATACATTCCACATGCAGCTGCGACCGCAAAAGAACAACGAAGGTCGGAGCACGACGAAATATACTGTTCAGCAAATCCACTTCGGATACCGCAATGATACGAAAGATGGAAATAAGGAGAAATTTGTCGAGCACAGTCCTGTTTGTGGAGAAAAGGGTAACAAACGATTATCTAACCTAAAATTCCTTTTGATACATGCTTGCCTTACATAAGGGAAGAATGAGAAACTGACGAATTAGAAAACGGGGTTCCCCAAAGCAGGATTCACAGAGAATACCGCACTCCAACGTGTTGTGCCAGGAACCGAAGGAACATTGCCAACCCAAAATCTGGGAACGAACGAGAAAGACGACACAGCGGCCACAGTGAAGGCAGCGACATCAGACCCCATCAGCCCTTTAAAGAAAATGAAAGTGGGGGACATCTGAAAATGGGGAAGCAAGCAAGAAATTATCTACCAGAAGCCACATTGCACCTAAAACCAAGTTATCTTTTGTCTTGAAATCGTGTCATTCTAAAAAAACAATTTATCTTTTGCTGTAGATCAATCTCGCATGAGATATCCGGAATGCCGGCTATCGGTTTTGTAAGTCGGCTTCGCTTTTGTTGTAACCATTTTGCAAATGTAAACTTTGAATTTGAATTCCAATTGGTTACATATAGCGTAAGGATATATGAATATGAAATCGCAGCTGCTTCTTCCACAAAAAGTGAAGGAACTCCTTATGCATGTACCGCAGGTAAGTTACATGCACATTTTAAATGTGATTAAACATTTCAGTCCTCTCCTACAGTCAATATTTTTCACTATGCTATAGCAGTTTAGGATTTGCGTTCCTGCAATTGCTATTTTTTACTCGTTATCATGTCGACATGTAAGCATACACTTGCTATTTCCCTATGCTTGGTTTTATTTCTAATGTGACTTTCAGTTCTCGTAATAGAACCGAAACACAACATGCTAACGCAGATTACCGAGAAACCCAAACCGCAGTATGAGGGCCCATCCCGTGCAGCGCACGGTGCCGTCAACTAGTATATATATATATATATGGACTCTTAGAATACAAATGGACGTCCACAAGATAATTATTTCATAACGCATCGTTAATATTCCTTTTTCATACCCCCTCCGTTTTTTTATTAGTCGTTTTTGGTGTGGACACACAAACTAAGAAAATGATTAAGGTGTCTAAAATCTAGTATGAAATGATTAGATTGTCCTTCTTTAATATTGTGAATATATTTGTAATCATTAAATACACTATATTGGAAATGTAAATATACATTGATAGTGTTGGTCCCAGAGAAGGGTGAAACTATAGTCAGAGTGGGGGGGGGGGGGGGGGGGAATGACTATAGTGGAGTTTCAAAAACTTTTCTTATGTTTAAAAGCTTTTGGGCGGTGGATAAGTCCCTTCTTACTATGTTGTTTTCAAATCGGTTTAGACAATCACGGATATAAGTTATGATCTAGGCAATTTAAATAAATGCCGTAAAGTAAATTGCGAAAAGTAAATTGACACAAGGCTTATAGTGGTTCGGGGTGGTGTAATCCCTTAATCCACTCTTCTCCCGTGATGATTGGAGGAATTCACTATTGTTTTCACAGATACAATAGTATGATTGTCCTTGGCTTCCCAAGCTTCACAATCTACAAGACTATCTCAACTCCTTCTCGGATTGCCTCGATTCGGTTGCTTCGAGTTTGATGTGAATGTGATTCACAAACTTGTTTGATCAATCTCAGTGCTGAATATGACTTTGTAGTTCTGATGTCTGAGTTGATCACTAGATGTATCCTTGTACGTTCAGAGAGAAGGCTTTTCAAATTGACAGAGTTTTTGCTTGATCTTTATTTTTCTTTGTCTGTCAGTGCCTTCTATTTATAGCCTTGAATAACTTTGATTTTGAAATTCCGTCCGTTGGCTATATTAATGAGGGAATAATCCTTGATTTTATTCTTGATTCCCCCTTAATTGCATTCCCCTAGATTTCAGTGATCGGATTTTTCCTTCAAACGATAGCAGAAAATCCGTCCTTGATTGATCCTCTATTGATTGTGCATTTAATGCATGATCTTCTGAATCTTCATCAAAACTGATTTTGTAATATTTACTTCACCGTTCTCAGAGCGGTTGAGTGATTCATCTGACTTCGCCGTTCTAGATCTTCCTTCACCATTTTGTCTTCACTCAGCCGAAAGTCAGTTTACTCAGCCGATTCACTGTTTCCTTCTTTGCTTCAGTTCAAGGAGAATCTTTTGTACTTGACTGATCCTTGATTGGGGTGAGATCTGTGTACACCATATTCGAACATTAAGTTTCATCACTTAAAGCATAACTTAGACTTATCCAAGGTCATCACAGACTTCATTGGTTATAAGTCAGACCATAATGTCTTCAATGTATCTCTGTTGTTGCTTGGCTGGCTTCACTCTGCCGAATATATGTTCTTACTTTGCCGTCCTACCAACTAGTACAGTACTTGTCTGACTCAACTTATACAACATGTCGGACTCTAAGTAAAGACTTATACGAGAGAATTCTAACTTATTTCGAGGCTTGCTATAACAAATAGTATGGCCATCATCAAAACATAATAAAATGTTCCTAACAATTTCCCCCTTTTTGATGATGCCAAAACCCTCATAAGCCTGAACATAAGTAATCCAAATTTTTCATAATAATCAACAGAATAAAATATTGCATTTATTCATCCATCATAGGGCAATAAGATATTGCTTCTTTTTATTTAAAGACAAGGCAAAAGAAAATATAATTCACACTAAGTATCAGGTCTACTCTACTTTTTCATTTCTTCAAACCTGATACCTTTGCCTTTGCTGCCCTTGACTTTCTCTGTTGGGCTAGCCTTCTTTTCACTAGAGCTTTCAAGATTAGAGCTTCCTTCCCCCTTTTTGGCAGCACTAAAAAGTGCTTCAAGATTTGTCGTTGCCGTGTCAGAATCAGGGAGAGGACCATACCTCCTTTCCAGTATTTTGTTGTTGGCCTCACCAACTTTGATTAGAAGGTCCAGTTGCTTGCCGGAATGCTCCATTACCTCATCCAGATGCTGAATTTGTTGAGTGTGAGCATTGAGGGTGTCCACCAATGGCTTAAGATTGTTGTCAATTGTCTCAGCATGAAATTCAAGAGTGGATTGGACATGGTGAGGAATGAGTTGCTGTAAATTGCAAAGCAGGTTTCCTTGTCTCTCCATGACCTCATCTTGGATTTTGATATGGTTGATGAGGGCCTCAATCTTGTGGTTGAAGGAGGTTGCTTCACTCCTTAAGGCATTCTTCAGATTTTGTCTGCTCTAGTACTGCCTTTCCATGTCTACAATGAGGGGTTGAATGTCCGGATTGAAGACTCTCTCTGGATCAATTTCCTCTGGTGCCACATGGTCATCCTCTTCATCTCCAGCATTTTCATCCTCAGCATCTCCATCTTGCTCTTTCTCATTCTTCACTTCCTTTTCCTCGTCTTCCTCTTCCTTTTCATCTTGTGCTTCTTCTTCTCTTTCTTCCATCTGTTCTTGTTCTTCCTCATTTGACACAGGGTCATTTAGAGGTTGCTGTTGAGTGTGGACTGCTGCATCCGCTACTATTCCCCCTTGTGCAATTGTGGGGGAGTTGACAAGTTCGGCTGAGTGAGCTTTATCAGTTGGCTCACTGAGCTGTTCGTCAACTTTGCTAATGCTTTTAAAAAGCACTTCTTGAAGAGTCAGTTCATCATCAGAAATCTCCAGATTTTCTTGACCTGCTACAAAATGATCACTCTCTGAGTGTTCATCCTCTGACTCAGCTTCCTCCTCATCTATCTCCTCTTCTTCAGATGAAGTAATTATGTATCCTTCCTCACCTTCCTCCAGGTAGGTGATTTCCTCTTGCTCTTTTTCTTCTGCTGTTGCTGTGTCATCACTGATTGTCACAGGTTCATTCAAGTTGCTAGAATCGGGCAGAGAGATGTTTTCTCGTGCCTTCTGAGATCTGGTTCTTCGTCCCACTCCTGATCTACTCATTTCAGGTTGTTTTCTTTTGCTCCCAACAGTGGGTTTGGGTTTCATGGATGCCTTGATGTAAGTGAACATTGTCTTAGACTTATGTGGTGATTGCAAATTGGTGGGTTGTACTTTCAATGCGTTGAATAGGTGCAAATTTTCCTTTCCCAGAAATCGCCCTTTTTCTGCAAACCCTTGCTTGGTGCCGTAATTGATAACTCATTTTCCTTTTGAATCTGATCCTTCAATCTATTGAATACAAAGGTTGCCCAGTCGAATTTGGTACCTTCGTAGATGATGGCCATCAGTCTGATCCGTACCTCAGTTAGGTTTTCCATTGATCCCTTTCTGCCTTCGATGTTCTTGGTGATGACTGGTGCAAATTCAGCAAACGGAAGTTTGAGCATTGATCTGGGTAGATTGTATGTTTTGCTGTTTCTGCTGGGGTTCTTGGCTATTTCAGCCCAGAATTTCTTGGTGTCGATCGTCACAAACTTGACATTAGCCGGACCTATTATGGGAAGTTGCAGGTATCTGTTGAGTGTACCAGGCGTGATGACTATTTCTCTTCCAAAGATAGAGCTTTTTATGCAATCGACTTCAGTCTTCTTTGTGTTGGGCACAAACTTGGCATTTTTCCAAAATGCTATCAGATTTTCATAGCAGATTCCAGTTATTGGGGGATTTAGGAAAGTCATCAGCCCCAAATTCGAACAGCAGTCAACCTAGCGTTGAGCTTGTGCATTATTATCACAAAACGAGAGATAGTGTTCAGGTTTGAAAAATGAACCAGTGATGATTGATTTTTCGTAGTATTTTTCAGTGGGAGAGATTGTGGAGGATGAAGCCATTGATAAGTAATTGATGATTAGAAAAGAATACTTTGAGTTTTCAGAGAGAAACAAAAGTAGGGTTTGTAATTTGCAAGAGAATGTAAAGATTTATGAAAATCTCTAAGTTTCGTTTATATAGGATGATTTGGGTAGTGTGAACGTGGTTTGAATGTGGATGGATTTTATAACATAATGGAGTGATTTTGTGTATGTAAATCGTGATATTCGAGTGTAATGGGGGAGTGGATTGATGTAAGTAATGATAGAGCCCGGGAATCGAGGCGTTTATAATTCAAAAAATAATATGGTTACCTCCATGATCATAAGTTGATCTCCACGTGTGTAATCTTCCACAGAATAATCCTCCATAATTTCCTTATTCTCCACGTGTAATAAAAAGTGATTTTGACCACACTTTAATTTGTCCTAGTCTTTATTTCGGTGGAGTGCCTTGGCTGGTCACTTAGCCGATGTAGTGAATTCTTCACTGAGCTGCTCTATTTAACCGTTCCTAACAATCAGTTAAGTTGACTTCGCTGGATACCAGTGCCTTACCTGCTACATCTCCTGTAATGGCAAAGGGTTAAACAGCTGATAAAGTCACTTAGCCGATTACTCCAGTTAGCTGCTCTTTGGTACTTAGTCAATCTCAATCATTCCTAACTCAGTTCTTAACATGCTAAATCTTTCATAACTGAGTGGTTTAGTAAAGATGTCAGCCAATTGATCTTCAATGGGTATGTATTTTAGAATGACATCTCCCTTTTCAACATGATCTCTGATAAAGTGACGTCTCACATCAATGTGCTTTGTTCTTGAATGCAACACTGGATTTTCAGTAATAGATATTGCACTTGTGTTATCACACATGATTGGAATTGTTTTCTCCTCCACTCCATAATCCCTTAGTTGTTGTCTGATCCAAAGTACTTGTGCACAACAACTACCTGCCGCTATATATTCTTGCTTCAGCTGTTGATGTAGATATGGAGTTTTGCTTTTTACTGAACCAAGAGACTAGTCTCGGTGCCTAGCATTTGACATGTTCCGGAGGTGCTTTTTCTATCTATTTTGCATCCAAAGCATAGTCGAGTCGAATATGATATTGTTGGTCCCTTGGAAAGGCTAACACAAGTTTAGAGGGGGGGGGTGAATAAACTTGTCACCAAAAACTAATCCCGAAATTTGGAAAAGTCCCGGGAACCGAGTTTCTTCGAAACTTAAACGATCTTCGCTTTGTTCCCGTCCCTTTAACTTGTGCGGAGTTCGCTTAGCTCAACCGAATATAAGTTATTACCGACTTATATTTAGTCTCGTTAACGCGGCAATGGATATAAAATAGCCTTTAGTGCAATAGATGTGTAAATAGAAAACTAGACCTTCTATGTATCGGTTTTGTCGACTCGGTGTCGGTGTTTGCCGAGAGATAATGCAATAAATAAAACAAACACGGATGCATAAAGTAAATCAACACATGATTTGTTTATGGAAGTTCCGGGTGGTGTAATCCCGTACGTCTCCCCTTCTCCCGTGGCGTAGGAGGTATCACTAGAATAATGAGATAACCGTTACAAAATCCTAGCACTATGCGATCCTTCACGACACCCTAGTTTCACTTGTCTACACAAAATGAAGAAAGGTGAGATTGCTCCCTTCATTCGCACACTCGATCTTTCGGAGGTGGAATTGCTCCTTCACCACTCACCACTTACATACACAAATCCACGACGCACCAATCGTTGTAGCAACACCGTATGAGAAAAGGTAGAATTGCTTTTCTCAAACTATGCACAGCCAACCCTTTTTCACAAAGGTTAGGTTTAGAATTAATCAAGGATTAATTCAGTGAGCTGTTTGATTCTTCTGGATCTGACTCTGTAGCTCCAAGATGCCTTCATTCCCCCTTAATGGGTTACTGGATCTTTCTTTGAAGTTTTCAAGGCAATTTCGTTGGCTCCCCCTTTTTCTAGATAAGTATAATCTGATTTTGTGGATCTGGATTTGGATCTTTGAGTATATGCTTGTAAAGCTCTTTTTCTGATCCTCCTCTCCTCTTTTCTTGCGTGATTCTCTTGTGTATTTATAGGGGTGATGTGACGGTTACTAGCTCTTGTAGCCGTTACACTTGTCATTTAGCCAACGTTCATATGTACGATCTTTTGTCGTATTGATAGTTTAAATTCAATCAAGGCCTTCACTCGCTTTTCTACTCTTCTTCAAAACTCGAGTACCTTGTTTACTTAATATTTGACTTTAATTGACTAAGTCAGAGTACACCATTCAGTTTCTTCTTTTCTAGGTAGCTGATAATCTTTGTCCTTAAGATTATTCAGTTTTACATGATCTATAACTCAGTTTCAGGTCACCACAGACTTGCCTGAATCCTGATTTATAGTCACGACTTAATCAGCTTCTAACTGAGTTTGCCACCTCAGTTCTTCAATCCTCAACAACTGAGTCTGTGTCCCTCAGTTCTTCAGTCTTCTAGATAAGCCAACTGAGTCTGTGTCCCTCAGCGAACTTATCTTCTTCAGTTTTATCATAACTGAGTTTGAATCCTCAGTTCTTCAAGTGCATACTCAGTTTTCTTGCTATAACTCAGTTTTCTTGTTGTGACTCAACTGTTTGCCTGGTTCCTATTCTATTACAATGCTTGTCTGAAACAACCTATACAAAGTTCAGACTCTAGATAGAACTTATACATTTGTCTCTAGACCATTTCTTGCTTCTTCTTTTATTATGCACTATAACAGTTAGTTACGACTTCATCATCATGGGTTGTAAGTGATTTGTCTAATTTCATGACGAATCATCATCAAAACATAAATAATATTTCCAACAATTTCCCCATTTTTGATGATGTATCATAACCCTCCCTAAAAGCAATAATGAAAGAATAGTGCAAGAAATCATAACAAAACATCTTAAGATAGCAAAATAGAACAGCCAAGTTTATCACAAGATTCAAAATAGAACAGACTGAGTTAAAAACTGAATTAGATTACATCTTTTCATTTTCCAGTGCCATTAACTTTTCTCCAAAAAGGATGCTCCTCTTCGTTTCCAGAAGTCTTCTTTCTTTTCCTTCTTCAACTGATTCACCATCTCTCGGCTTGATTTCCAGATATTCATTCAGCAGTCTGTTTCCTTCTTCATTCTCTTGGTTTTTGAACTTGTTCAGAATTTCTTTGAGTTCTTATTCCATCAATTTCTCTTCTTCTTCTGAAATGAGATTAAGTTTTTCTTTTTCCTCTTTACTTTCTGATTTCTTTTCAGTTTCCCCCTTTGTTTGTGTCTTCTTATCTGTCAGCTTCTCAAGAGATTTGACACAGATTACAAGCTTCTTTATGATACTCAACACTGCTTTAACTGCGGCTTCCTCATCATCCTCAGTTCTTGTTTCTTTAAAGTCTCCTTCGCAATCGCCTCTTCAAACGGACTATCAACGCTTCTTCATCAAGTTGAGTAGTTAGTAGATCGCATCTACTTGTCCGTCTTGATCTTCCATCGCTTGTCCGGCATAAGCCTCTTCGACTTTAGCCGCATCCTCTCTTACTGACTTCATCACCTACGACTTCATCTTCCCCCTTGTTTGAAGATAAACGAAAGCAATCTTCAAATAACTTACGTAGGGTGATGATGTTTGAGTATTTGTTCAAACCTGAATAATGTATTCTTCCAATTAATTCATGCAGGTTGAACAGTTTCTCCTGTAGATTCTGTATAAAACATTCAATGAAATCCTTCAAATTTTCCAGTTTTTCTGCTTCAGTTTCTTAAGCCAGAGGTTCTTCAATTTCTGATTTGGATGTGGGTGCCTCATGAGCCTGGGATGAGATGCTGGCCTCAGGATAGTAAAAATGAACATCGAGAACTCGTTAGTTCCTTTTCATACTCACCGACGACGACTCGCATCTTCCACGGCTTCTCTTTTCTCTTCGGTGTATTCCCCATACATGGTAGTGGGAAATTCACTTCCTTCGCATTCTTCATCAGTTTCAGTTTCTTCAGATTCTTCAATCTCTCTTTCAGTTTCACTATCCTCATCTTCATTCGGTTCACTCTCTTCAGTATCATCCTCAATCTGGATCACACTCTCAGTTTCAGTTCCCTTTGACTGAAGCTTGTTCCACAACCTCTTCTGCCTTCTCAGGGTTCTTTTGTCTATATTCACAGTTCCACTTGAACTTGAATCTGAAACTTCACTCCATTCTTCTTCAATGATTCTTCTTTTCTTTGTCTCAGTGGGCACTGATTTGAGTTTTGCTTTGGTTTCTGTGACTTTTGATATGGAGAAATGATCTAGTATCCTTTGCACTAGATAAGGAAATCCCTTTTTCAGTAAAAATGATTCTCCAATATCTTTTCTTTCTTTGACTCTTTCCTTCTCGTCTGAAATTTGCTTTATCAATTGATTGAGAACAAATTTATTCCAATCCAGTCTTTTCTCGAACCAAATAGCATAAATCATCTTCATTTTATCGGTTGAGAGAGTGTAGAAATTTCGAACGTGACCAATAACGTTTCTGGTAAGAAGTATTGTCAAGGCTGCGAATTCTTTCTTTTGTTGATAGATGGAGCCAATGAAGTTCTTCTCCTTCTTGTTGATTGCAGTGACATTCCAAAGTTTGCTCTTTTCTTCATTTCCGAATGTGAAAGATGAAGAGCCTCCAATTATATCTAAACGGAACACCAGGGAAAGCAACTGTTCATCAACGGTGAAGCTTTTATCTTGAACAATCGTTTTGAAGCTTTTTCCATTGTTGATGATTTCGGCATTTCTGTAGAAATCTCTGATGCCATCTGGACACAAAGTAGAGACCTTTGTATCAATCAAATTTTCCAATCCTCGAATCTTTTTGATCTTCTTTGTAATTTGGATTGAAAGAGTGGAGTTTGAGAATTTTTGACAGAAATTTTCCAAGCTGGTGGTGATTCCATCGTCAATGTTGTATCGCTCCATTGATTTTTGAGTTAAGAATGCTTGATTTTGGGTGGGCAGGATTTTGTCAAGATTTTGCAATCGTTTTCAAATGAGAGTCGTGTCACAATCAATGAGATTATGTAGGGATGTACATCTACTTTTTCCTCCCAGATTGACACGTGGCTTCGAGTGATTTGCCATGTCAGTCCAAACGTCGGATGGTAGATAGAAAGTTTTTACTTCTTTTGACCAATTTGTCCTTCATCAGCCTTTGCCTTCTCAGTTTCAAATATACATCGCTTTTCCGAGGATTTTGCAAAGTGAACCGACTTTTCCCCGCAAAACAGCTTTAAGTTTTCTTTGGTACCCATACCTTTTTGGGTCCGGTTGAGTTAGTTCTTGAAATATTACTTTCGCTTTCTTTCTTGAGAGAATTAAACCTTCTCAACTCTTTTCTGGATAAACCATTACGCTCAATCTTAGTTGATTTCACAAGGATTCTTTTAGATTTAACATTTTTAGTTTCCTTGTGTAATCCACTAAATCTTCCAGTATCTTGATTTCTAGAGTTTATACTTTTTGAAGTCTCAAGACCGGGTAGGGGTGTGGGATTATCATTGCTTTTCTCAAATTTACTTGGACATTAATCTTTCAGCTAGATTTGACACCTCAGTTTCAAGAAACTCATTCCAATCTTTTGCTTTGTCAAGTTCTCTATCTTTTAATTTTAGTTCCAACGTAAGTTTTTCAGTTAACTTGACAAGATCAGAGTTTTTCAGATTGAGTTCAGCAAATGATAACTGATTTGAAGAATGTACATTTCCTTGATGATTTGATGCAGTTTTAGGATTCGAATGTACACTCTTTTGTTGCTGTGATGAATCTTCAATATCAACAACCACTTGTAACTCCTTTCATTCTTCTTTTGAGAGGTCTCTTAGTGATGGAACTCCTCTGGATTTGTTAATATGAATATTGAAGTTTGTATCCACATCATCACTGAGTTGAGGTTCTGAATTTGTATATAAATCTGTCGCACTGAACCTTTCGATCATTTGATCCCGAAAATCAGATATATTTTGCAAGCAGTTAGTCAGGGGGTGAATAAGCCAACTTCTAGCTCTAGATGTAGACATTGAAACTAGGTGAACTGATATAGTGAGGGGTCTTCAACAACTGGTTTAAGAAGGTATTCTTCAAAACAGTAATGGATCTCTTCAAAACAGAAGCTCTGCTCCGATACCAATTGTTGGTCCCTTGGAAAGGCTAACACAAGTTTAGAGGGGGGGGGGTGAATAAACTTGTCACCAAAAACTAATCCTAAGCTGGAAAAGTCCCAGGAACTGAGTTTCTCTGAAACTTAAACTGATCTTCAGTTTTGTTCCTGTCCCTTTAACTTGTGCGGAGTTCAGTTAGCTCAACTGAATATAAGTTATTACTGACTTATATTTAGTCTCGTTAACTGGCAGCGGATATAAAATAGCCTTTAGTGCAATAGATGTGTAAATAGAAAACTAGACCTTCTATGTATCAGTTTTGTGCTGACTCAGTGTCTGGTGTTTGCTGAGAGATAATGCAATAAATAAAACAAACACAGATGCATAAAATAAATCAACACATGATTTGTTTATGGAAGTTCCGGGTGGTGTAATCCCGTATGTCTCCCCTTCTCCTGTGGCGTAGGAGGTATCACTAGAATAATGAGATAACCGTTACAAAATCCTAGCACTATGACAAATTCTTCACGACACCCTAGTTTCACTTGTCTACACAAAATGAAGAAAGGTGAGATTGCTCCCTTCATTCGCACACCGATCTTTCGGAGGTGGAATTGCTCCTTCACCACTCACCACTTACATACACAGTCCGCGAGATCGCACCAACTCGTCGTAGCAACACCGTATGAGAAAAGGTAGAATTGCTTTTCTCAAACTATGCACGACCAACCCTTTTTCACAAAGGTTAGGTTTAGAATTAATCAAGGATTAATTCAGTGAGCTGTTTGATTCTTCTGGATCTGACTCTGTAGCTCCAAGATGCCTTCATTCCCCCTTAATGGGTTACTGGATCTTTCTTTGAAGTTTTCAAGGCAATTTCGTTGGCTCCCCCTTTTTCTAGATAAGTATAATCTGATTTTGTGGATCTGGATTTGGATCTTTGAGTATATGCTTGTAAAGCTCTTTTTCTGATCCTCCTCTCCTCTTTTCTTGAGTGATTCTCTTGTGTATTTATAGGGGTGATGTGACGGTTACTAGCTCTTGTAGCCGTTACACTTGTCATTTAGCCAACGTTCATATGTACGATCTTTTGTCGTATTGATAGTTTAAATTCAATCAAGGCCTTCACTCAGTTTTCTACTCTTCTTCAAAACTGAGTACCTTGTTTACTTAATATCTGACTTTAATTGACTAAGTCGAGTACACCATTCGCTTTCTTCTTTTCCGGGTAGCCGATAATCTTTGTCCTTAAGATTATTCGCTTTTACATGATCTATAACTCGCTTTCGTGTCACCATAGACTTGCTCGAATCCCGATTTATAGTCACGACTTAATCGACTTCTAACCGAGTTTGCCACCTCGCTTCTTCAATCCTCAACAACCGAGTCCGTGTCCCTCGCTTCTTCGCCTCTTCTAGATAAGCCAACCGAGTCTCGTGTCCCTCGGCGAACTTATCTTCTTCGCTTTATCATAACCGAGTTTGAATCCTCGCTTCTTCAAGTGCATACTCGCTTTTCTTGCTATAACTCGCTTTTCTTGTTGTGACTCAGCTGTTTGCCTGGTTCCTATTCTATTACAATGCTTGTCTGAAACAACCTATACAAAGTTTAGACTCTAGATAGAACTTATAAATTTGTCTCTAGACCATTTCTTGCTTCTTCTTTTATTATGCATTATAACAGTTAGTTACGACTTCCTCATCATGGGTTGTAAGTGATTTGTCTAATTTCGTGACGAATCATCATCAAAACATAAATAATATTTCCAACAGATATCAACTTAAATCCTCCATCTTTTGGATACCAAATCCCAACATTGATAGTGTTTTTCAGGTATTTGATTATTCTTTTGGCTGATAGAAGATGTGATTCTTTTGGTTGAGCTTGAAATCTTGCACATACTCCTACTACAAATGCTATATCAGGTCTACTTGCAGTTAAGTATAGTAAGGATCCAATGATTCCTCTATACATTTTCTGATCAACATCCTTCCCTGTTTCATCTTTCCCAAGAATGACTCTTGCACACATTGGTGTATCTGCTGTGCCACTTGTATCCATCCCATACTTGTGTATTAAATCTCTTGTGTACTTGGCTTGACTAATGAAAATACCATCCTTCATTTGCTTTACTTGAAGGCCAAGGAAATAATTTTTTTCTCCCATCATGCTCATCTGAAATTTGCTCTTCATCAGGTTTGCAAATTTCTCACATAGCTTTTCATCCTCTGATTCAAAGATGATATCATCAACATAGATTTGTACTAGCAATGTACTTGTTCCTTCCTCTAGTTTAAATAGAGTCTTGTCTATAGTTCCCTTGTTGAATCCATTCTTGATCAGGAATTGTGATAGTGTTTCATACCAGGCTCTAGGTGCCTGTTTGAGTCCATAGAGGGCCTTCTTGAGTTTGTATACTTTGTCTTCTTTTCCTTTGATTTGGAAACCAGGAGGTTGTTCCACATATACTTCTTCTTCCAAAAGTCCATTTAGAAATGCCCTCTTGACATCCATTTGATAGACTTTGAAGTCTTTGAATGCAGCAAAAGCTAGAAAGAGTCTGATTGCCTCCAATGATGTTGGCCATATCTGGTCTGTCAACAAGTTCCCAGACTTCATTTCTTTCAAATTCATTTAGTTCTTCTTGCATGGCTGTGATCCAATCTGCATCTTGAATTGCATCATATATTGTCTTGGGCTCTACTTGTGATAGAAAACATGTTAGCATATTTTCCAGTTGTCTTCTGGTTCTAACTCCTGTGTGAATGTCTCCAATGACTTGTTCTTCAGGATGATCTCTTAGCCAATTAAGATCAGGTTGAAGTTTCTCTTCACTTGGTGCTTCCACACTTTCATGATGTGTATGAATTTCAGGTTCTGGTGTTTCTTCTGTTGTACTGATATGTGGCTCCTCTTGATTTTCGAAATGATGATTCAGAATAGAAGCTGGTATGGTTGCATTTGTATAGATTTCCCTTTGTGTTGCTTCTTCTTCTTGAAGATCTTCACCATTTGTGTTTGGTTCATCAAAAACTACATGTATTGACTCTTCAATCACCAAAGTTCTTTTGTTGAGTATTTCGAATGCTTTGCTGGTGTCTGAGTATCCCATAAAGATTGCTTCATCAGCCTTTTCATCAAAGGTGTGCAGCTGGTTCTTGTTCAAAACAAAACATTTCGATCCAAACATATGAAAATATGAGATATTAGGTTTTCTACCATTCCATATTTCATATGGAGTCTTTCCATGATATTTGTTGATGATTGATCTGTTCTGTGTATAGCATGCTGTGTTTGCTGCTTCAGCCCAAAATCTTTTTGGCAAGCATGCTTCAGCGAATCATTGTTCTAACTCGCTTCTTTGAGAGTTCTGTTTCTTCTTTCTGCTACACCATTTTGTTGTGGAGTTCCTGCTGCAGATAGTTGATGTAGCACTCCATTTTCTTCACAATAGTTTCTGGTAATTTCATTTAGAAATTCAGTCCCTCTATCTGATCTGATCTTGATGATCTTCAGTTCTTTTTCATTTTGGAGTCTTCTCAGCAAATCTGGCAGCTTTTTGAGTGTCTCTTTCTTCTTGTTCATGAAGATGGTCCAGGTGTATTTTGAGTAGTCATCCACCACAACTAGGGTGTATTTCTTACCACTTACACTTACTGGTGTGACTGGTCCAAATAGGTCCATGTGTAATAGATGTAGAACTCTTGTTGTAGATTGATAGGGCTTTGACTTAAATGAACTTTTGATTTGTTTCCCTTTCTAACATGCATCACATAGACTTTCTTTCTTGAATGTGATCTCTGGCAGGCCTTCAACTAACTTGTTCTTTGATAGTTTGTTGATGGTCTTGAAATTCAGTGATTTAATCTTCTGTGCCAAATCCAGCTGGTTGATTGTTTATTTTTGACAAGTAGACATGTTTCTGCCTTGGCTGTTTTCCAATCCACCACATACATGTTGTCTTGTCTTCTACCTACAAGAACTACTGTGTTGGTTTGGCTGTGAATCACTTTGCATCCTTCCTTATTGAAATGTACATTGTAGCCTTTGTCACAGAATTGACTAATGCTCATCAGATTGAAGTTAAGTCCTCTAACATATGCTACATTTTCAATCTTCAAATTGTTCTTGAGTATTGTGCCTTCCCCCTTAATCTTGCCAGGGTTTTCTTTGCCCCCAAATGTGACTTTGGGTCCATCAAAAGCTTTGAAGTCAGTGAGCCATCTCTTGTTTCCTGTCATGTGTCTGGTACATCCACTGTCTATGTACCAGACATCCTACAAAACAAATTAATTAAGTTTAGGTACCCAACACTGTTTGGGTCCATACCTGTTACCAGTCATGCCTCCCATACCAAGTGTATATCCAAAAGTTCTTCTTTTTGGATAATTGAAGTCATCAACTTCATATGTATAAGGCATGGCAGAATAGCTTCTAATATTTTTACTGAAGATATTCTGATACTTTTCTCTACCTTTTGGTGCATGTGCATCCTTCTTCACTTTCCAATATGGAATAGGAAACTTTCTTGCTTCATGTGTCTAGGAACATATCTAGATTGATTTTTCTTAAACACATGATGCATATCACTGAATGGTTTCTTCTTGTATTTTGGAGGTGCAACATTCCAATCATCCTCTGAAGGATAAAGTCTGCCTTTACCTTTCAGAAGGTTTTTGTTTTTGATTGGCTGGAATGAGGATTTAGTCTGCTGTTTCACTACACTAGGTTTTGACTTCACCAGAGCAGGATGGTTTGTTGGAACTATGGTCTGTCCCTTTCAAAATTTTGGTCCATTGTTTGTCCTGAATTTAGAATTGTTTTGACCATTGTCCCTACTCTCATCCTGACTGTTGTAGCCAAGACCGTATCCGGATCCAAACCTTTTTGAGGGTTTGTAAGTTTGGTGCATTTAGTGGTGCGGTGGTTGCCTTTACCGGTGGGGAGATTTTCTTAACTGATCTGTCAATAACAGATGTATGATCATCTGCTTTTTGTTGATCATTTAAGTAAGTCTCCTTACTAATTAATTCAGCTTTTGCTTTATCCAGTTCTTTCTTTAATCTCTTATTCTATTTTCTTAGATCCTTGCATTCCTTTTCCAGAATTTCATGATTCATCTCAATTTCATCAAATTTAGTCATGAGATTTTGGACTAGGTCTGCTGTATCTAATGGGAGAGTAGAAGATTGTGCAGTGTCAGATGCGGATGCATTAGATGAAGAGTAAGAGCTAGATGTTACCTCAGTTTCATTTGATTCTTTGGTCATTAGGCATAAAACAGTGTCTGAGCTGTCACCTTCATCTTCACTTAATTCTTTGGTCATGAGACATAGGCATGCTTTTTCATTTTCTCGAGTTCTTCTTCATCATCGCTATCATCGAATCATTATCAGATGATTCTTCATTATTTTCACTGCTGGATTCAGCCTTGAGTGCCTTTTTGCCTTTTCTCTTTTCAGATGCCTTGTACTTCTTCTTGTCATCTTATCATTTTCTTCAGGGCAATCAGCCTTGAAGTGGCCTTTCTTGTTGCAGTTGAAGCATCTGTATTCATCATCTTTCTTCTTTATGTCTTTATTTGAGCTTGACCTCTTGTTTGATGATGAGTTTCCTTTGAATGGCTTCTTTTGCTAAACCTGTCAAAACGTTTGACTAATAAATCTACCTGTTCTTTGAGTTCTTGTGTCTCTCTGCTGATACAATCGGCAAAGTTACTTTGCTGGGGTGCAACCAGTGCAGTAGCTCTTTGTGTCTCTGTCGGAGCACCATCTTCACCGTTCAATTTGAATTCATGAGCTTTTAATTGGGACATCAGGGTCAGAGTGTCTGTGTTTGCAAGATTTGTTGTTCCTCTGATTACTGATGTTATGATCTTCCATCTTTCGTGTAAGCCTCTCAAAATCTTCAAGCATACTTCTTTCGGGGATATGTGTGTCCAAGTCGTTGCGTTCATCGATAATGCTTGAGAATCTCGTTGTCCATTTGATCAATGGATTCACCGCCTTCATTTTGAAATTTTGAAATTTCTGTTTTGCAACAGATAACTTGTTTTCTTTAACTGCTTCAGATCCTTCATTTATCAATGCTAGCTTGTCCCACATCTCCTTTGCTGTTTTGCAGTCTTTGATTCTCATGAACATGTTGCTATCTAGTGTCTTCAAAATCATGTCTTTTGCAACAAAGTCTAGATTTGCTCTTCTCCTGTCATCCTTGGTCCAATCTTTCTTAGGTTTATCTATTTCCTTCCCTTGATCTGCTCCTGTGCCTACCATAGTAGTGATTATGATTGGTCCATCATTAATTACATCCAACATCTCCTCATGAGTTGCGCAAGATGTGACAACATTCTTATTTTATATTCATCAAAATTATTAACATTAAAAACAGGTACTTTTGACAAAAAGTTTGAGGAATCCATAAGTGCAAATGAAGATATAAATGTAAATGTATAGAAAACTCAGATTTGAAAACTACTCTGAAAATATGTGATCTCCTTGTTACCAGAAATTAGATCTGAACAGGTTTTGATACTAGGAACACTGCTCCGATACCAATTGTTAGTCCCAGAAAAGGGTGAAACTATAGTCAGAGGGGGGGTGAATGACTATAGTGGAGTTTCAAAATCTTTTCTTATGTTTAAAAGCTTTTGGGCAGCGGATAAGTCCCTTCTTACTATGTTGTTTTCAAATCAGTTTAGACAATCACGGATATAAGTTATGATCTAGGCAATTTAAATAAATGCGTAAAGTAAATTGCAGAAAGTAAATTGACACAAGGCTTATAGTGGTTCAGGGTGGTGTAATCCCTTAATCCACTCTTCTCCTATGATGAATGGAGGAATTCACTATTGTTTTCACAGATACAATAGTATGATTGTCCTTGGCTTCCCAAGCTTCACAATCTACAAGACTATCACTCCTTGACTGCAACATCTTCAGTGATTCAATCTCTATTGCTGCTCCTTGAGATCAAAATCCTTCAGCAGCTATCACAGACTCAACTCCTTCTCAGATTGCCTCTGATTCAGTTGCTTCAGTTTGATGTGAATGTGATTCACAAACTTGTTTGATCAATCTCAATGATGAATATGACTTTGTAGTTCTGATGTCTGAGTTGATCACTAGATGTATCCTTGTACGTTCAGAGAGAAGGCTTTTCAAATTGACAGAGTTTTTGCTTGATCTTTCTTTTTCAATCGTTATTTTTCTTTGTCTGTCAGTGCCTTCTATTTAGAGCCTTGAATAACTTTGATTTTGAAATTCCGTCTATTGGCTATATTAATGAGGGAATAATCCTTGATTTTATTCTTGATTCCCCCTTAATTGCATTCCCCTTGATTTTAGTGATCGGATTTTTCCTTCAAACGTATAGCAGAAAATCCGTCCTTGATTGATCTTCTATTGATTGTGCATTTAATGCATGATCTTCTGAATCTTCATCAAAACTAATTTGGTAATATTTACTTCACCGTTCTCAGAGCGGTTGAGTGATTCATCCGACTTCGCCGTTCTAGATCTTCCTTCACCCTTTTGTCTTCACTCAGCCGAAAGTCAGTTTACTCAGCCGATTCCCTGTTTCCTTCTTTGCTTCAGTTCAAGGAGGATCTTTTGTACTTCACTGATCCTTGATTGGGGTGAGATCATTGTACACCATATTCGAACATTAAGTTTCATCACTTAAAGCGTAACTTAGACTTATCCAAGGTCATCACAGACTTCCTTGGTTATAAGTCAGACCATAATGTCTTCAATGTATCTCTGCTGGTGCTTGGCTGGCTTCACTCTGCCGAATATATGTTCTTACTTTGCCGTCCTACCAACTAGTACAAAACTTGTCTGACTCAACTTATACAACATGTCAGACTCTAAGTAAAGACTTATACAGAGAATTCTAACTTATTTCAGGCTTGCTATAACAGCTAGTATGGCCATCATCAAAACATAATAAAATGTTCCTAACAGATAGTAGTGTTATTGGAGTTTCAAAATGACTTTTGGTGTTTTTGATGCATTGAAAATATATTTTTTATTATTATTTGAAGCGTATGACTTTGTTTATATATTGTAATTAATTTAATACAAAAAAAATCTTGGAATTAATGTGAGGGTATGAGTGGAAAAAAAATAATAAATAATATATTGATAATTTATTCAGCATAAATTTTGAAAATTAAAAAAGAAAAAGAAAAAATGGATAAATGTTTTTTTTAAATGCTTAGTCAAATTCTTTTAAAATCCACTTAATCCAAAGACACTCTCAATCATTTGTTTTTTCCACGTAACTCCTCCCTCATTAACTTTCTTGGAATTCCCTCTCAATCACGGGAAATTCTATGGTAGAGACTCCCTTGTAGGGAATTGCTTATATGACATCATCTGGACCACACAGTTTCATTCTGCAATGAAACTGTGTGACCAAGATGATGCCACGTAGGCAACTCCCTACAAGGGAGTCTTTATGTAAGAATTTCCCATCCATCATCCCTTTTAACTTTCTTCAACATATATAGATTAAGGAAAAAGCTTTACAAATTCTTAATAATTATTTTTTTCCTCTGAAATTCAGACGAATGCCACCTTCGTGATAAGAATCTCGAGAAGAAAATTGTGTGACATTTCCACAACAATCCTTGATGTAAGAATATCTCCCTTGTTCTTGATCAATTCGAATTCTATGAAGGAAAATAGGCTTCCTAATCGTTTAATTGTAGTACTTACTGATTATCTAGCTCTTTTGATGATTTCTTGATCAAAGATTCCAACTTCCTTGTAGGAATAGTAGAACTGCTATATTGAATTTTTGTATTGCTGGAATTCGTGTATAAACATCGAAACACTAAGGTAAATTATGTTTTTGTTAATTTTATGAATTTCGTACGTACCGTATATCTGCACATTAATGAAATAGAAACTGATTCTGTGTGATATATAACATACTATATCCGTTTCTTTTTATATGTCGCTGAGATAAGATTCACACAGATTAAAAAAGTGATTAATGTGTCTGAATTATAGTATTGAAATGTATTTTTTTTATTGGAAGATGTAAATAATTTGTTGGTAAACGAGTTTTTCGTATTGGAAATGTATTTTTTTATTGAAGATGTAAATACTTTAGTGGTAAAGGAGGAAAAATAAATAAATAATGCATTGGAAATGTAAAATGACAGATAAATAATAACACATCAAATTCTGAAATGTGACAGAGTGTGAAATTCCTGCTCAACCTGAATGGCACTTAAATCAGAGAATTTATGGTCTAGAGACTCAGTTTTTTTTTTTTGAGGGTAGAGACTCAGCTTTTAGAACTATTCACTTCACAAAAAGACATTGCAGATGATCAGAAAATAACACATACGTTAATCAATTAGTTATATGATGCCAAAAAGGGGAAGTAGAAGTGGAAAAGTTGAAACTTGAAGAAGAGAAACTGAAACTATATGCTGAACTAGTAGAAATCAGAAATGACAAGGGAAAGTCAGCCTCGGTTTCAAACATCAGAGACTTAGTAGAATTTAAAATGAAGAGCTCATTTTGAAATACAAAGAAGTTAGAGACAAAAGAGCAGCTCTTACACAAGATTCATGGATAAAGTTTCACAAGGACTACAGACATGTGAAAGCAAAGTACAAGTACAGAACTTTTGAAGAATCTCTTGCATATTTCTTATCAGACACTTATCACTCTTAGAAGATGATGAATCACAAGAAGACAAGAAGGATGGAAGAAAGGTTTGGAAACAAAGAAAAGAAAGAACAAATGAAAATTGTCATTGAAGAATTTGAACATACTACAAGAACAATGATGATCTTCCCAAGTTAGTTTTATGGAGAAAATGGAAGCAATCAAGCCAAGTTGACTATAACAGAGCCTTCTCCAAAGAAGACACAGCTTTAGAAACTGAATATAAGTTGTATGATAAAGAAAGTTTGTATATCAGGGTTACACAACATGCTTGATAGCTTATGCCTTAATTCTTTTGGCAATCAGTTGTGTAATTTGATTCAGTTTTTGAGATTTCTAATGATAAATCCAGTTTTAAGTTTTACTTTGTTTTTATCTTTAAGCTTTTCTTTTAAGGAGGGTTTTGGCATCATCAAAAAGGGGAAAATTGTTAGAAATAAAATTTAAGTTTTGATGATGATTCATCTTTATTTATTTAATTGTTGTTTACACCCCATTGATGAAGTATTGAAATTAACTGTTATAGTGAAAAGCTAAAAGATGTCTAGAAATGAATGTATAAGATTTATTAGAGTCTGATCATTGTATAGGTTGTATCAGACAAGCACTATAATAGATAGAGAGTCGAAGAACTGAAAACTGAAAATCATAGAAACTGATATTTCATAAGAAACTGAAAGTGTTACTCAGAGCCAAAACTGAGATACTCAGGACTGAAGAAGGTAAGTTCGCTGAAGGACACAGATTCGGTTGTCTTATCTAGAAGCTGAAAGGCTGAAGGGACAAACTCAGTTTAGAAGGCTGAGGGACACAAATTCAGTTATTGTATATAGAAGAACCGAGGGTTCAAACTCAATTTATAAATACCTAAAAGCCGAGACTGTAAAGTTAGAATTCAGGTAAGTCTGTGATAGTCTGAACTGACTTTATGGATCTTGTATGAAGACCTAAGATACATAAGGACAATGATATATTAGATGACTCAAAGTATTATGGTGTACTCTGATTAGGTTAATAAAAATCAGATTAAAATAGAGTACTAAGTTTTGAAGAAGAGTAAAAACTCAGTTAATGCTCTAAAACCGTCAATGACTGAAAAACTGATCTACTCAGTTTATAAAGCTTAAAACTGAAATTTCTCAGACACTCAGTTTTAAAGCTGAAAGCATCCAAGAACTGAAAGAATATCGAACGTTAGAAATCATGCATTTTCATTGGATGATGGACTGACATGTCTGAACGGTCACTGACATCTGACATATAGCCATTGATAGCTAAAAGAATTCAAATTCAAACAAAATGAACGTTGGATTGCGCACTATAAATAGAGGACTATGCAAAAGGATCAACACACCGATTTTACAAGCTTTAAGCCTAAGTTCTGTTCATATGTGCATTCAAGAATATTGCTATCATCATCGTTCTTACCAAGAATTATCAAGAAATCTTCTAAGTGTTCAAGCTACCGAGAAAATATCAAGAAATCAACACTTTGAATAACAACAAGCAAGAATCACTTGATTCTGAGCCCAACTTTGATTTCAATCAAAGGTTGAAACTGTGAAGCAATCCGGTCTAGGATTTGCCAAGGACAGTTGTTTTTGTAGTCAGGGTAAGACTGTGTTTGTGGTGGAGCTGGAGAATAGGCAATTCAACTCTCTAAAGACCAATGCAAGCAGTTGCAGAGCAGCCATACTACCTGTTCTTTAGTTGCTTAGATAGTGAAGCTAGGGATTAGCCGAGGACTATCAGCTTAGGACTTTTGTAACCGATCTATCTCAAAGAGTTCTAGTGGAATTTTCCTCCACATCACAGGGGAAAAGAGGACTGACATGATTACACCACCTGGAACCTCTATAATTTCTTGCCTTTACTTTACTATACGTATTTACTTACTGTCATTTACATTTCTGTTATTGTGATTGTTTTTATTCAGTTTGTTCAATCATACAAAATTGATTGATATTCACATAGTACACAAACTGACATTCACCAGAATTCAGTTTTGCATATCAGCTTTTTCATAGATACAACAAGACCAGTTAAAAAGGCTAAAACTTAATCCGCTGCCGGTTAACTCAGTTTGAGAACAAGTCAATTTGATTTATACTCAGCTCAGTTAGCTTAACTCCACACAAGTTTAAAACTGAACCTAATCTTTTTTTAAGTATCAAGTTTTTTGTGACAAGTTTATTCACCCCCCTTTAAACTCGTGTCAGCCTTTTCAAGGGACCAACACACCCCTTTTATATTGACCTTACATTTTTCACTAAATGTTGATATGTGGGCATTTTGGATATTTAATAAGCAACTTTAAGTTTGAACCTTAGTAATGAGATGTAACGCCCCGTCCCGGACACCGAGTCATTATCCGGAAAAATAACGTTCGGCACGTATAAAATAAAATAAATTTCACTTTATACGTAAGCCTCTACTACGTCGTATCGAGTTAAGCAAAACGGAAGCAAAAGACTCGGGTAATTTTTTTTCCAGACAACCAAGAAGAGAAACTCAATATCTAATTTATTACATTAGGAAAAGAAACCAAATGAAAAACCTCCAAACGTAATCTAAAAGAAATTACAAGAATTCCAACCAAGCTCCAAGTCTAAAATAATGAATGAAAACATAAATAATGAACTCTTCAACTTCGGCGTCCTTAACGTCGTAATCAAAGTCCTCCTCGAACTCTTCATTTACCTGTTCGTCTTCTCTCCCCCAAACACAAAATAAACATACATTTGAGGTAAGTACATTGTACATAGTAAGAAGTAGAAGCTACAATTTAATTAGGTTCTTTAACAGTTTTTATTTAAATAATTATCTTATGAGACCGACTCAATTTAAGGTTCACTCCATGCCCATTGGCACTTCGTGACTATATGTTTCTAGCTTAACTTATCTTGGTTACGTCATCATCCAAGGGCACTATACATGATGTGTATCCATCACGAGATATCATTGCCAACTACGGTGAATAGCACCGATAATCCCGGGATCTCCCCGGTATGCATATACGTTCGGCGAATTTCCTCCACTGCCATTTAGCCGTTTATAGGCCAGCAACGTTGTTCTCTTTTACTGACCGTATCACATCGCCGATATGAATCGGTGCCTAACCGAGAATGGGTGACGTTTCATCTTTTACTACACGTATGTAATTATTATCGGTTATTAACTAGCCACCTATGTGTTTTCAAAGCAAAGTTCACCTTATCAACTCTACTCCTTCACTTAGACAGCTAGACATCACATCCTATCAAGTACACAAACATTGGCGAACTCTATTTCATCAAAGCACAAGCCCTTTCATGCCTTTCCAACGGTCCCAAACTTCAACACCCTTTTAGAGCATGTCCGGTGCCGGAACCAAACGCATCAGAAACTCAATAGGGGCTTGTTTATGTTTAATTAATGTTATTAGTTCAAGAAATGACATTCAAAACTCATCTCATAGCTTAGAACATTAGAAATAACATTCAAACAGTGTCGGGGGGCGCCAACACTTTTGGCGTGTGCCAAAGTGCATCAGATAGTTCACTAAACTCTCTGTTTAGGTTCGGGGGGCTCCAAAAGGCTTGGGGGGTGCCAAAAAGGTCAAAAACTGCTCCAATGCAGTTTCCGCACTCTACCGATTTCTAATCAAATCCAAACATGATCTACACGATTTTTCTCATAAAAACACCAGAAAAACATACCCTTTATGATCCAAAACAATCGTTAATCCTAAACAACATCTAGGCATAAACATTGATACAAAACGCAACAAAAACATGATCTAACCTCTCTAAACCATAAACAAATTGTAGGAAGAGCTTCTTACCTTATAAGCAAGCTATTCCCAAATCCAAAAACTCAGAAAAATTTGCAGCAACGATCCTTCCTCTCTCAGATACCTTAGCCAAAGCTTCAACTTTCTTCGGTTGAAACGATGCTCTCCTTACGACGATTCCGATGCTTCTCTCGAAACTAAAACCGTTAAGATTTGCCTTAGAATTATGAAGAAATCTCGTGCCCTTTTTCTATTGCTCCTTCACGCTTTTGGAGAGCGTAAAATGAAATTCTGAGAACTAATAGGTTATGGGGAATATTGGGATTTATTTTTCCTTAAATAATCATTCCCAAAATAATAACCTATTATTTCTTTTCCTAGATTACCCTTTAATAATTAAGGAAAAGAGTTCATAATTTCCCTTAATATATATATATATATAGTCGACACATATATACATATATTTAATAAAATACTTAAACTCTGAATAAAAGGAATTGAACCCAATATTTCGTATTCGCAAAATGACACGTCTGTCATTTCCCGAAAATCGGAATATTACATTCCTTCCCCCTTAAAAGGAGTTTCGTCCTCGAAACTAGAACATACCTAGTAAGCCCATAAAGTCTGGGAACTCGCCGATCATATCGTCTTCAACTTCCCAAGTTGCCTCCTCGGGTGAATGATTGCTCCATTGCACCAAAACCAAAGGAATCATCCTTCTCGTAATCATCTTTTCTTTTCGGTCTAAAATTCTGGTCGGTTTCTCATCATACGCAAGATTATCTTGAAGGACTTCCGGATCAACTGTGGTTTCAACATCACTCTTCGACAAGCATTTCTTCAACATCGATACATGAAAAACATTATGGACTCTTGACATTGATTCCGGTAACTTAAGCTTTTAAGTCAACGGTCCAACTCTTTCCAGAATCTCAAATGGTCCAACATATCTCGGACTTAACTTTCCCTTTTGTCCAAAACGTTTAACTCCTTTCATTGGTTAAGCTTTTAGATAAACTCTTTCACCAACTTCAAACTCGAGAGGCCTTCTTCTAACATCTGCCCAACTCTTCTGTCTATCTTGTGCTGCTTTCAGATTCTTCTTAACTAGCTGAACTCTTTCTTTTGCTTGTTCAACCAACTCCGGCCCGGTAACTTGTCTTTCCCCGACTTCATCCCAACACAACAGCGTTCTACATCTTCTTCCATACAAAGCTTCAAACGGTGGCATGCCTATACTTGCATGGTAACTGTTGTTGTAGGCAAACTCTGCTACCGGTAGGTAATCATCCCATGATCCGCCTACTTCCAAAACACAAGCTCTCAACATATCTTCAAGTGTTTGGATGGTTCTTTCTGACTGCCCATTTGTCTTTGGATGAAAGACCGTACTCACATCCAACCTCGTACCAAAAGCTTGCTGCAAACTTTCCAAAACCGACTAATGAACCGACTATCTCGATCCGAGACTATAGAGATAGGTACTCCGTGTAACTTCACTATATTATCCAAGTATAGTGTGGTCATCTTCTTCAAGGGCATATCAACCTTAAATGGCAAGAAATGAGCGGATTTGGTCAATCTATCCACAATAACCCAAATCGCATCATCTCCACCTTTCGTCTTCGGTAAACCGGTGATGAAATCCATTGTGATCTTATTCCATTTCCATTTAGGGATATCCAACGGCTTAAGCATTCCTCCTGGCCTTCTATGTTATGCTTTAACTTTCTGACAGCTATCATATTCCGCCACAAACTTAGCTATTTCCACTTTCATCAGGGCCACCAAAAATTTTCTTTCAAGTCTCCGTACATTTTAGTAGCTCTTGGATGAACTGCAAAAGCAATCCTATGTGCCTCTTCCATAACCCTTTGCCTTAAATCGCCAACATTAGGCACACACAGACGATCTTGATACCAAAGGTTTTCATTCTTATCTAAAACATATCCCACTGCAGGCTTTTCTCTTGCAACCCGCTTCAAGTCAACCAAAACTGGATCTTCATCTTGCTTTTCCCGTATGTCATCCATCAACTATGATCTTGCTAGCAATGGTGCCATAAACTGCCGATCTTCAATCTGATCAAAACTTCGGTTCTTCAGCCCGTCTAACCTCTCTGCCACATCTTCAACGCTTGAAACTGCAAACACTGGTTTTCTGCTCAGAGCATCTGCCACTACATTGGCTTTACCTGGATGGTAATGAATGTCCAAGTCATAATCCTTTACAAACTCTAGCCATCTCCTTTGCCTAATATTCAGATTTTTCTTGTGTGAATAAGTACTTAAACTCTTGTGGTCGGTGAAGATCTTAGCCTTAACTCCATCCGTAGTGCCTCCAAATCTTTAAGGCAAACATTACTGCTGCCAACTCTAAGTCATGTGTTGGGTAATTCTTCTCATGCACTTTCAACTGTCTAGATGCATAGGCAATGACTTTTCCTCCTTGCATCAACACACAACCTAAACCTTGTTCCCAAAGCATCATCATACACGTCATAATTATCAAAGATCTCCGGAACTGCCAAAACTGGGGCTGTAGTCAACTTCTCCTTCAAAGTCTGGAAAGCATCTTCACATTCACTGGTCCACTTCAACTTCACGTTCTTTTGAGTGAGCCGGGTAAGTGGTGTAGCTATCTTTGAGAAGTCTCGTACAAACTTCCTATAATAGCCAGCCAAACTAAGAAAACTTCTAACCTCAGAAACTATAATCGGTCTGGACCACTTCTCAACTGCTTTAATCTTTGCCGGTCAACTTTAATGCCATCTCCAAAAATGACATGACCCAAGAAACTAACTTGATCCAATCAAAAGTCACACTTTGAGAGCTTAGCATACAACTGGTTCCTCTTCAAGGTATCCAACACTATCCTCATGTGTTCTTCATGTTCTTTCTTATCCTTAGAGTATACTAGGATGTCATCTATGAAAACTATCATAAACTTGTCCAAATATGGCATGAAAACACGCTGCATTAAATCCATAAATGCAGATGGAGCATTAGTGAGTCCAAATGGCATGACCAAGAACTCATAATGTCCATACCTCATACTGAAAGTCGTCTTTGGTATATCTGCAACTTTGATCTTGAACTGGTGATAACCGGACCTAAGATCAATCTTAGAGAACACTCTCTTGCCTTGCAACTGATTAAACAAATCACAATCCTTGGTAAGGGATACTTATTCTTGATGGTGAGGTCATTCAACACTCTGTAGTCTATACACATCCTTATGCTACCATCCTTCTTCTTAACAAACAACACTGGGGCTCCCTGGCTCGGATTTTATGCAAAGCAAAATAAACAAGTAATAAATAAATCCGGTTTACCCCAAGTGCAGGGATCGTAGTATAGCGATTAAAAACCGGAGTCGATCCACAGGGAATCGAGGTTGGTCTAGTTCTTAATTTTTCTAAAAGTGTCACGAGAAATAAAAAAAAACTAAAAACGAAAACAAATAACTGGACAGAGGGTTGTCAATCCAAAGCCAGGAAAGATAATTACGAACCGAACTAACTAAGTTAATTCTAATCTATAAACTAAGAAGACAATAAAAATTGCTACGATTACTATGATGAAGACGAATCAAAACAAAGACAACGATTTTTCTTTCAAGTAATTTAACAACGAACAAGCAGTGATCCACCGATTCCCGCAACCCTCAATTTCGACTCTAGATTATCTTGTGGTGATTTAACGAAAATTGTGATTCACCTATCGAAGGTATGAACTCCTAATCTCTTAGAAAAGTTCGCCTATCAATCTTTTATCTTTCGATTTTAAAGATTAACGCTTTCATAACAAAGGTGTGAAATCTCTCAATTTCGCAATCTAGATATTCAACCTAACAACTCTCGTTAATTAGATTAAAAATCCAATCAATTGCCGTATTAATCCAATCAATTGCCGATTCTCATATATATATATACTACTATAGATACTTATATTTATATATATACACGTATAGATATATATATATATATATATATATATATATATATATATATATATATATATATATATATATATATATATATATATAGATCTAACTATATATCTAATGATAACAACAATAAAACACAGGAAAGATACAACTTTTATTAAAACTCACAAGATAATCCAAATTCGAAATCGAGATATTGCTAAGAATCGGCTTCACAAGGCTTGTTCCACGTGCTTTAGCTTCTCATCATCGTTTTATTACAACTTTATTTATACATACAATCATATACATATACATACATAGACATATGTATACATACTTGAGCTCAAAATAAGAAAAAGATGAAGAAAGAAGCTTGCATATATGCTTACATAGAGATATACATAGACATATATGTATATATGCATACACACAACTTCAAATCTTCAACAAGAAAAGGGCTTCCATTATGGGTGGAGATGGAGGTGTAAGGAGGGGCCTCTCCCTCTCTTTCTCCCTTGTGATGTAAATTGGGAGGTGGGTCTCCTATATGGAGATATATCGATATATATATATATATATATATATATATATATATATATATATATATATATATATATATAGTGTATAAGGGAGGTAGTATTTGGGGAAGGGGTGGTGAATCACCAATAGTTTGTTAGGGAGGTTTGGATGTAATCATGAGTTTGCATGTGAAGGTGATGAGTCATGCAAAAATTTGTTACAAGGAATCATTGCAAGTAACATGCATGGATTTTAACCAAGATATTGCCAATTCGTCCAAATTTCAGCTGTTCGGTAAAAAAATTCATAACTTGAGTTGTAGACCTCCGATTGACGTGATTCAAAATGCGTTGGAAAGCTCATTTTAGTATCTACAACTTTCATGAAGAACTCTTCCCCTGAAAATGCCTCTATGTCGGGTCAAATGTCCGTCGAAAACTGGTTATGGTAGAAGTGCGTTGGAAAAATTATCCGTTGATCTCGTAAATTCGTGGCATCTTCTTCTTTTCCTCAAAATCCATCTTTTAAGCCTCAAAACATATTGTTACGTGGGATATTTTGAAAACATTGAACTCCAAGTTTGGGGGTCGATTCGAATCAGCCCATTCTTGATTCGAATCGAGCTTTCTTCAGTCAGGCAAAATTCTCGTCTCGTGGTTCAGTCTTTAGTTCCGTTTCCGCAGTAAATCTTATCTTTTTTACTCGAACACAAAGAAACGAACCGCGAGTAAATCGAAACAAAAGTTTTAACAAGATACGCATATTTGTACTTGTGGATACATTTTTTTTACTCGATATATATATATATATTTTTATAAATAAACATAGATAAAAACTAAACGTAAATTCTACATGACACTCCGGCTACTAAACCGGCACAAAAACTAGTAAAAACATAATATTTTATATAATACTTACTACTTATGCATTTAGATAAATCTAATGAATTAATGACTCGAAATGATATATAAGTGCTCAAAATGGTATCAGAAGTGGGGTGAAATGTTATAATAATAATAGTGAATTTTTCCGTCATCACAAACCCCCCACTTAGCTTTTGGTCGTCCTCAAGCAAAACAGGCGATAAAATAAAATGAATGAGGAAAAATTCATGAAGATACAAGATATAAGGGACAATCGGATGATGCAACCAATCGAATCATAACTACACGTTAACCTTAATATAAATGTATAACGAGTGAGTGGGTGACAAGCCTTTTCAATTTCCACTATTCTCTCTTGAATAATTCAAGCAAACGCACAAATATCCATTCAACCGATCCTAATGATTTTCCTAGGTATAGGCGATAATGCCCACACAACGTCCTCCCGTGTACTTATTAGGATAATCCCTAATGCATATCATTCGGTTTATACTGGGGATAGTCAGAAGATAACTAAGTTTTCAACCATGCTTAATTCATTCCCAGCAATATGATGTTTCGTGATAACACCCTAGATGGACTTAATTTCACATGTGTAGCATATGCCTTCATTCCCAGCAATAGGATGTCTCGTGATAACACCCTAGCTGGACTACTATCATCAGGCAGTCGGGAGCTTTTAAACCTCATAGTGATATAGGACGTTTCGTGATAACGCCCTATTGCACTCAAATCATTGATAGCTACATCCGACATATAATTAGCTCATCTTAATTTGGTATTTTTCTTTTCATTCCAATTTCCCAAAGAACTTAATTATTATCCTTCCTATCACATTCAAACCTTCAGATATTCATAGTACACGTTCAAAAATTAGGTACTAAGTTACTGCTATTATAGGATAAACCACTAGGATACTGAATGGATACAGTTTAAAATTTTCGCTTCAATGTCAAAGGCTTACGTGAAGGAATTCATGTTACACAAATAAATTTGGGGTTAAAATGCACTTACGGATCACATTGGTTATATATATCCAAATTGATCATTACATCTTCAAATACATGAAAAATATACCTTATAAAGTTCATTTTAATCAACTAAATAATGCTTGAAAAAGATCAGAAACTAAGGGTTTTTTTCTGATACAAAATAAACACTTAATGCCATTGCTTTAGACCATCATCGACTCTACCTCCCACTTACGATTTTTCATTACCCTCAACATGTGAATGAGATAGAGAGGAAGACTTAGCTTATAAACCTGGCAGAAAGGTGCTATCGAATCCCGTAACCGCCATGAGAAAACACGAACCGAATCCCTATACCAAAACAAAAACAACCAAAACAAAGCAAACACGGGACATGGTCCTCGTGCCAAGACATCGAATAGGGATATGGGAATAATAAGTAAATGGCCCCGTCACGTCGTAAAATTCGATAGGCAATATATATATATATATATATATATATATAGTCAATCTCATATAAGCTTTAGATGGAAAAATAACCCACACGGGTAAAGCACGAACATCTAAGCATATATGTATCATAGAGAGTATCACATGAGCAAATATCATAGTCAAGTCATAAATTCATGTTGGAAACGAGTAGAGATCATAAAATGAAATGTGTGAAAGAGTATTGAGTCTTTTATACCCAGATCCTCAAGGGTTAAATCATTCTAACAACCTAAGTCCAAGAAATGATGTATTTGAATGTTTTCTTTAATCTCCCTTGGGATTTTCGGATAACCACCTAATCGTTCCCTTTTTACGACATTCAAACATTCATCCTGATACTTGGTTGTGCTATGTGTTCAACTTCCATTATGATTATTCATTCCACATATTCTACATTTCATTAAGACTAGTTGTATCCAAATTATTATTATTATTATTATTATTATTATTATTATTATTATTATTATTATTATTATTATTATTATTATTATTATTATTATTATTATCGGGCTGCCTCCCGGTAGCGCTTTTGGTTAACGTCGTTTGCTCGACAAATCTATTCTCGGCTGGATCGGAGCCACTTCACCTTCCTTCCATCCACTACATCGTGTAAGCTCTGATCATTGGTGTGGCTGCAGAAACAGCATCTAACACATGAGGTCAAGTTTCTGATTGCTTTCCAAACACTTTTAATTTTCCCCATTGTCGACTTTTTCTTCTTCAACTTTCTCTTTAATTGTGCCTCCCTTTTGAGTTCTTCCATATCCCAACTACCAGCCATAACTTCCTCGAATGAACCACTGCCGTCATCCTCAGAAAACAAGTCGGGTGAAAATTCATCAAACTCAGTGACTTCAGTCATACCACACCCGAGGATGTCGAGGAAGTGAATAATCAAAGGTTTTTCTTTAGTTTGACCAATATAGTGCTTGCACCTTTGACCATTCACTCTAAATGGCTGGTCACCGTGACCTCTCAGCTCTAAAACACCTCCGGCAATAATTTGAAGAATTTCAAAGGGGCCGGACCAACGCGTCCTCAACTTTCCAGGAAACAGATGCAACCTGGAATTATAAAGTAAGACTTGCTCCCCAACTTGAAATTCTCGCTTCTTGATTTTAGCATCATTAAGGAGTTTCATTCGGTCCTTGCTAATCCTGGCACTCTCGTAGGCCCGGAGTCTAAACTCATCTAATTCATGCAACTGCATCAGTCGATGTTCACCACATGACTGGGTATTAAAGTTCAAGAACTTAATGGCCCAATATGCTTTATGCTCTAATTCGACTGGCAAATGGCATGGTTTGCCATACACCATCTGATAGGGAGATGTACCCATGGGAGTTTTATAGGCAGTACGGTGCCCATAGCACATCATACAGTTTGAGACTCCAATCCTTTCTATGACTGTTCACAACTTTTTCCAGGATCCTTTTCAAACTCTGATTACTTCTCTCGACCTGGCCACTAGTCATAGGGTGATATGGTGTGCCAATTTTGTGCCGTGCACCATATTTCTCAAGGAATTTTTCTAGTGGCCTGTTGCAGAAGTGCGTTCCCTCATCACTGATTAAGGCACGGGGACATCCAAATCTCACGAAGATATTTTTCTTGAGAAAGTTCATGACCGTTTTGTGGTCATTGCGAGAAGTGGCTTGAGCCTCCACCCATTTCGATACGTAGTCAACGCAGACTAAGATATATTTGTTTCCACAGGAAGATGGAAACGGGCCCATAAAATCAATACCCCACACATCAAAGACCTCACATTCTAAAATGGGCTTCAATAGCATGTCAAAACGCCTAGTTAGAGCACCGGTTCGTTGGCACCTATCACAAGCCTTGCAGAAGGCTTCTGAATCCTTGAAGATCGTGGGCCAATAGAAACCGGACTGAAAGATTTTAGCAATGGTGTTCCAGGGACCAAAGTGGCCACCAGTAGGTCCACTGTGGCATTGTTCAATGATATCACGTTGCTCGATTCGGGGACACATCTTCTCAACAATCCATCTTTACTGATTTTAAAGAGGTAAGGTTCATCCCACACGAAGGTTTTCAAATCGAGAGAAAAATTTCTTCTTCTCCGATATGAAAATTCGGATTTAAATACGGGAATGCGGTAGTTGAAGATAGAGGCAAACCACGGAACATCCGGAGTGCACTCGTCTATATGCATAACATGCTCGAGAGGAAAGTAAAGGTCTATCTCTTCGGGTTCTTTCTTTTCATCATTACGCATTCTAGAAACATGATCCGCTACTACGTTTTCACCGCCCTTTTTATCCTTAATTTGAACATCGAATTCTTGCGGGATCGGTATCCAACGTAGTAAGCGCGGTTTAGCATCTTTCTTTGTCATAAGATAGCGCGAAGCGGCGTGGTCGGTCCAAACAATGAGCCGAGGCGCCCAACAAGTAACTACGAAATTTGTCCATAGCAAAGACTACAGCCAATAATTCATTTTCAGTGGTTGTGTAGTTCACTTGCGTGGGGTTTAGTGTGTGACTGGAGTAAGAGATGGGCTGGAATTTTCCCCTAATTCGGCGACCTAAGGCGCACCAACGGCGTAGTTGGATGCATCGCACATGAGTTCAAAGGGTAGGTTCCAGTCAGGAGAGATAAGGATCGGGGCGGAAATCAATTGACTTTTAAGCTCATCAAACGCATGCTTGCAACTATCATCAAAATTGAAAACAACATCTTCTCGAGTAAAGTGGAAAGGGGCTTAGCTATCTTAGAAAAATCCTTAATGAACCTCCTATAAAAACCAACGTGTCCAAGGAAACCTCTTACTTCACGCACATTTTTAGGGAATTTCATCTTCTCTATAGCCTCAACTTTTGCCCTATCTACTTCCATTCCTCTTTACGATATCTTGTGGCCAAGAACTATTCCTTCGTCTACCATAAAATGGCATTTTTCCCGGTTTAGGACTAAGTTCTTTTCCACACGACGGGATAAAACTTGATCAAGATTGTCAAGACGGTGATCAAAGGATTGACCAAAGGCGAGAAATCGTCCATGAATATCTCCATACACTTTTCAACAAGCCCATCAAAGATTGCCGACGCATACATCTTTGGAATGTAGGCAGGGCATTGCAGAGACCGAATGGCATTCGCCTATAAGCGAATGTACCATAAGGGCAGGTGAAAGTGATCTTTTCTTGGTCTATTGGGTCTATGGCTATTTGGAAGTATCCTGAATAACCATCAAGAAAACAGTAGAATGCATGTCCTGCCAGACGCTCAAGCATCTGGTCAATGAACGGAAGGGGAAATGATCTTTTTTCGTGACTTCATTGAGTTTTACGTAGTCAACGACGATTCTATAACCGATTACTAGCCTCAATGCTATTTCTTCACCCTTTTCATTCTTCTCGATAGTAATTCCTCCTTTCTTAGGAACTACTTGAGTAGGGGACACCCATTCACCGTCGCAATTGCAAAAATAATACCCATGTCCAAAAGCTTGATAATCTCTTTCTTAACCACCTCCCGCATGTGAGGGTTGAGCCTCCTCTCGGGCTGTCTAACACACTTAGCACCCTCTTCGAGTTTGATCTTGTGCATGCATATGTCGGGAGATACCCTCTAATGTCTCCCACTTGCCATCCGAAAGCCTTTTCATTCTTCCTTAACACATTCAACAACTTCATTTCTTCTAACCGGGATAACTTGGCGGAGATAATTAAAGGAAGCTTGTCACCTTCTCTCAAGAAAATGTATTTCAGGTGCTGAGGCAAAGGCTTCAGTACCAAATCCGTAGGTGGTTCTTCTAAACTAGATTTAAGCTCCCCACTTTTCAACTCAACATCACTGAGTTTACTGAGTGGTCCTACTGCCAAAGCTTCACCATTCAATGAACCTTCATCAACTTCAGCTCCTAGTTGTTCTAGATTCACCCAACCATGATTATTTAGATTCTCCACTAATCGCTCATATTCAGTCTCAACAGCCATGACTTGCTTTTCCATATAGTCGGTAAAGTCATCTGACATGTCCTCAATGGAGAAGCCAGTTGGATAATCAGAGGGTCTCTGAATAGCTTTAGAGACATTGTAGCTCACCTCCTGATCACCAACTCGTATAGTCACTTTGCCACCATCACAATCAATGAGGGCTCTGGCTGTAGAAAGAAAAGGTCTGCCGAGTATTAAAGGAACAATCTCATCATTCTCGATGTCTAGGATGTACCAGTCAACTGGGAAAGTGAATCTATCGATTTGAACTAAAACATCCTTTAACATCCCAGCAGCTTTCTTGGAAGATCTATCAGCGAATTGAAGATTCATGGTTGTGGGTTCTAAAAGATTATCTAAACAAAGTTGTTTACAAACAGACAATGGCATCAGACTAATGGATGCACCTAGGTCACATAAAGAATTTGGAAAGACTAAGCCTCCCATCAACAATGTGAGCACAAATTTCCCAGGGTCACCCCTCTTGACTCGGCAACTCATCATAACCAATCACGAAGCGAGTTCTCACCAATTAAGCTGATCCATGTCTTCGAGCTTCTTTTTGGAGGACACAACATCCTTGATGAACTTTGCATACTTAGGCATCTCAACTAAAACATCGAGATAATGGAAGATTTACACGAGTATTCTTAAGAAGATTAAGCACTTTCTCATACTTTTTGTCTTCATGCAAGGAGATGTTATTTTTTACGGTGGAAATGGAAGTTTCTTTAAATCATTCTCGAAGAAAACACTTGCTTTGAGGATGAACTAACGACTTTATCTTCCAAATCTTTCCACCTCACCACTTTTTCACCTTTCTTGCCAGTCAGGGGATCAGGCACCTGACTTCCACTAAATTCCTTATTTCTCAGGGGATCAGCCACCTGAGTACTTTCAAACTCTTTATTTCTCAGGGGATCAGCCATCTGAGTACTATCATCCAGAACATGGGGGCATGGATGTACGACTTCCCTTCCTGCCTCATCATTGGCAGGAGGGGTTAGTGGTTTCCCTGGTTCGGGGGAGCACTAATCTGAGTGCCGGATCTTAAATTCATAGCACTGGCCTCTTCTCTACCATAGGGAATTGTGGGAACTAGATCAGTGCATTGGCTTTGATTTAACTCAGTTTGAGCCACTTGACCACCTTTGGGGTTCTTCTCGGTGAAGCCGGGTAACGCCCGAGGGTCTAGAAGCTTTTGGTCGGCCTACTTGACCGAGCCGCTTTCAAGATTCTTGATTGAACCGAGAAGGAATTGGAAATTATTATTCTGCTCCTTCTGATAGGAATCCAATTTAGTGTCAAGATTACTAGATTGAGAGGGGCCTTGAGAATTCTGAAAGTTTTGTGGAAAAGATTGGATATACCGACTTTGAAACATATGATTTGGATTGTTCGGCCAGTTCTGGTTGAACCTTTGATTTTGATTAGGAAAATTCATATTATGGTTCTGATTGAAGTTCGGATTTTGATTAAAACCCTGGTTTTGAAAATTGCTTTGGCCAGAGAACTGATTGTTGAATCTTTGATTTTGTTGGCCGTTGAAAGCATTAATTTCAGCGTTCTGTCCACCCATAGGATAGAAACGAGCGGTATGCCCCACATTATCACATGTCTGACACGTGACTGGACTGAACTGTCCCTGATTCTGGACAGTATTGACTTGATAGGTAGGAGGGGAAATAAACTGACACTGGCCAACCACATGGCCAGGTTGACAACAACTTTCACAGAACAGAACTTGAGAGTTCTGAGAGAATGACTAATTCTGACTCAAAGGATTGGAGGATATTTTGAGAGCTGCCACCTGCTGTTGCAGCATGGCGATCTGATTTTGCATATTCACCTCCTCAATCCTGGGTGGAGGAGGTGTCTGGATAGCGTGAGATGAGGGGACATAGTTGTACTTGGAAATATCTTCAAATAATTGCCATCCCTCTTCAGGCGTTTTTCTTAAAAATGCCCCTCCTGATGAACTATTGACCATACCCTTGGTGAGTTCGGTCAATCCACTGAAGAAAGTGTTGACTTGCCTCTGCAAGTCTAAACCATGATGAGGGCATTTCCGCAGGAGAGCCTTAAATCTCTTCCAAGCATCAAAGAAAGATTCATTTTCCTTTTGGAAAAATGTGAAGATTTCACTCAAGCACTGGGCTGTTTTGGATGGTGGGAAATATTGACTCGGGGAACTCGTGCTCGAGTTCAGCCCAGGTTGTAATCGACTTGGCAGGCAGAGAGTTGTACCACTCTTTCACTTCCCCTCTCAAGGAAAACGGAAACAATTTCAATTTAATTGCATCCTCATTAACCCCTTGTATGCGAGTTGTACCACATATTTCTAAAAATGTGTGTACATGAGTGTGAGGATTCTCAGATTGAAAACCGTGAAAGATAGATGCGTGTTGCATCATTTGAATAAGACCTGGTTTGAGTTCAAAGGTTGCAGCAGTAATAGCTGGTAAAATGACAACTGGGTTGACTCTGACTTCACCAGGCATGGCGTAGTCAGCCAATGTGCGTCTATCATTTGCAGCCATGATGACGACCTCTTCAATCTCCTCTGCTAGATTTCGTTCGAAATCTAGATCGGCCGTGTTCTCTTCGTCAGGAAGAGCCGAAGGACGGACTCTTCGCCTGTTTGGTCTGACTATGGTTCGTTTGAGGTCAGGGGTGTAAAGCAGTGGGCATTTCTGACTCCGAGTTTCCATAAACCAAAATTTTTTTTTATTTTTATTTTTTAAAATTTTTTTTAAGGAAAGAAAACAGAAACACTAAGGGCACAAACTTAAGAAAAAATTAATTAACAAAAACTAGACAACCGTACCGAAGTCCCCGGCAACGGCGCCAAAAACTTGTCTCGGATTTTATGCAAAGCAAAATAAACAAGTAATAAATAAATCCGGTTTACCCCAAGTGCAGGGATCTTAGTATAGCGATTAAAAACCGGAGTCGATCCACAGGGAATCGAGGTTGGTCTAGTTCTTAATTTTTCTTAAAGTGTCACGAGAAATAAAAAAAAACTAAAAACGAAAACAAATAACTGGACAGAGGGTTGTCAATCCAAAGCCAGGAAAGATAATTACGAACCGAACTAACTAAGTTAATTCTAATCTATAAACTAAGAAGACAATAAAAATTGCTACGATTACTATGATGAAGACGAAGCAAAACAGCACAACGATTTTTCTTTCAAGTAATTTAACAACGAACAAGCAGTGATCCACCGATTCCCGCAACCCTCAATTTTGACTCTAGTTTATCTTGTGGTGATTTAACGAAAATTGTGATTCACCTATCGAAGGTATGAACTCCTAATCTCTTAGAAAAGTTCGCCTATCAATCTTTTATCTTTCGATTTTAAAGATTAACGCTTTCATAACAAAGGTGTGAAATCTCTGAATTTCGCAATCTAGATATTCAACCTAACAACTCTCGTTAATTAGATTAAAAATCCAATCTTTACTATGGTGATCTAAAGTTTAACAACGACTCTCGTCAACCGTTAAACATCAAATAGCAACAATCCATCAATATAAATTGCATAACAACAATAAAAACACCGAAAAGATTTAGCTACTCATTATGGTTAATATATATAAATATCAGACTCTGTCAAAATGTCATGGATTAAAAACGGCGGGAAGTTTTACATAATATCCTTCAGTCAATAAATTGTTGTATATGATACAAAATTTATGCCAGAATTCTATTAAAACCAAATTAAAACCTTAATCCAATCAATTGCCGTATTCTCATATATATATATATATATATACTACTATAGATACTTATATTTATATATATACACGTATAGATATATATATATATATATATATATATATATATATATATATATATATATATATATCTAACTATATATCTAATGATAACAACAATAAAACACAGGAAAGATACAACTTTTATTAAAACTCACAAGATAATCCAAATTCGAAATCGAGATATTGCTAAGAATCGGCTTCACAAGGCTTGTTCCACGTGCTTTAGCTTCTCATCATCGTTTTATTATAACTTTATTTATACATACAATCATATACATATACATACATAGACATATGTATACATACTTGAGCTCAAAATAAGAAAAAGATGAAGAAAGAAGCTTGCATATATGCTTACATAGAGATATACATAGACATATATGTATATATGCATACACACAACTTCAAATCTTCAACAAGAAAAGGGCTTCCATTATGGGTGGAGATGGAGGTGAAGGAGGGGCCTCTCCCTCTCTTTCTCCCTTGTGATGTAAATTGGGAGGTGGGTCTCCTATATGGAGATATATCAATATATATATATATATATATATATATATATATATATATATATATATATATATATATATGAGTGTATAAGGGAGGTAGTATTTGGGGAAGGGGTGGTGAATCACCAATAGTTTGTTAGGGAGGCTTGGATGTAATCATGAGTTTGCATGTAAAGGTGATGAGTCATGCAAAAATTTGTTACAAGGAATCATTGCAAGTAACATGCATGGATTTTAACCAAGATATTGCCAATTCGTCCAAATTTCAGCTGTTCGGTAAAAAAATTCATAACTTGAGTTGTAGACCTCCGATTGACGTGATTCAAAATGCGTTGGAAAGCTCATTTTAGTATCTACAACTTTCATGCAGAACTCTTCCCCTGAAAATGCCTCTAAGTCGGGTCAAATATCCGTCGAAAACTGGTTATGGTAGAAGTGCGTTGAAAAAATTATCCGTTGATCTCGTAAATTCGTGGCATCTTCTTCTTTTCCTCAAAATCCATCTTTTAAGCCTCAAAACATATTGTTACGTGGGATATTTTGAAAACCTTGAACTCCAAGTTTGGGGGTCGATTCGAATCAGCCCATTCTTGATTCGAATCGAGCTTTCTTCTGTCAGACAAAATTCTCGTCTCGTGGTTCAGTCTTTAGTTCCGTTTCCGCAGTAAATCTTATCTTTTTTACCTGAACACAAAGAAACGAACCGCGAGTAAATCGAAACAAAAGTTTTAACGAGACACGGTATTTGTACTTGTGGATACATTTTTTTCCGATATATATATATATATATATATATATATATATATATATATATATATATTTTTATATAAATAAACATAGATAAAAACTAAACGTAAATTCTACATGAGACTCCGGCTACTAAACCGGCACAAAAACTAGTAAAAACATAATATTTTATATAATACTTACTACTTATGCATTTAGATAAATCTAATGAATTAATGACTCGAAATGATATATAAGTGCTCAAAATGGTATCAGAAGTGAGGTGAAATGTTATAATAATAATAGTGAATTTTTCCGTCATCACTCCCCAAGGTGAAGTACTAGGCTGAATTATATTCCTTTCAAGCATATCCTTAAGTTGAGTTTTCAACTCCTTCAATTCAGCCGGTGCCATTCTATAGGGTGCCTTAGCAACTGGTGCCGCTCCGGGTACCAACTTGATCTCAAACTCTATTTCTCTATCCGGCATGTATCCGGGCAACTCTTCCGGAAACACCTCTGGGTACTCTTTCACTACAGGGGTTTTCTCTAGCTTAGGGTTCACTTGCTCCACATCCACTGCGTACAACAAGTAGCCTTCGCAACTCTTTTGACAAGCTCTTATCGCCTTAACTGCTGAAATTATAGGGTGACGCTTCTTACTAGGCTTGTACACATTACCTTGATAAGTCTTATCTGATTTTCCGGGTATCTTAAAGGTCACTCTCTTTTCCCTACAATCCATATGAACATAATTCTCGGATAGCCAATCTATTCCCAGAATTACATTGAAATCTCGTAAAGTCCAAAACCGTAAAGTCACTTTTGCAACGATACGTTCCTACTTGCACTTCCACTTGAGGCATCAACTTGACTACCTTAGTCACTTTTCCTAAGAGTGTTGTTATTTCCAAGGTGTTTCTTAAGGTCTCCATTGGTAAATTGAGCTTCTTAGCTATCTTAGACGACACAAAAGTGTTAGACGCTCCCGTATCAAACAATGCTGTAACTGCTAAGTTGCCTAATATTATCGTACCCGAGATAACACTATCATCCGGTTCTGCATACTTTGCACCCACGGTGAAAACTCGAACAGGCTGACTCGGGAAGCCTTTCCCGCTTCCTTGATTTTGAGTTCCTCTCAATGCCATTAACGACTGAAAGCTTGTCCTTGAAAGTCTCAGCTTCCGAAGACATTGTTAAACATTCATCCATGTTTCTTGGTGTACTTCCCAACCTTCCCGATTAGACATAACGGGACAAAACATTCTTGAACAACTGAAACCGCACTATTCCACTTCTACTTGGTGCATTCCTCACCGGAAGGTAATTTCTTATGTTTACAATCCATGTAGACAAAATTCTTGGATAGCCGACCTATACCAAGAATTACACCATGATTCGTAGAATTCAAAACTATAGGGTCCTTTTCATCTTCTTTTTCAATGGTAAACTCCAACACGATCATCAACATCTTCTAGATGAACCACAACTACTAGATCCCCATCTTGAACCAAACCACTCCATAGATTTTCCGATTCCAAACTTATCAACACGAGTATCTCTGAGGTTACCTACCATTCAGAAGGATCAGGAAGAATCAGAACGGTTCTAAGTGGTCAAAAGAAATCTTATCTCAAGGAAGAAAGGAAGCCTAAAGGACGCTTCGCTCTGATACCAACTGTAATGCTCCGTTCCCGGACACCGAGTCCTTATCCGGAAAAAGAACGTTCGGCACGTATAAAATAAAATAAATTTCACTTTATACGTAAGTCTCTACTACGTCGTATCGAGTTAAGCAAAACGGAAGCAAAAGACTCGGGTAAATTTTTTTTTTTTCTAGACAACCAAGAAGAGAAACTCAATATCTAAAGATAGAAATGTAACATTTATTACATTGGGAAAAGAAACCAAATGAAAACCAAACGTATTAAAAACCTCCAAACGTAATCTAAAAGAAATTACAAGAATTCCAACCAAGCTCCAAGTCTAAAATAATGAATGAAAACATAAATAATGAACTCTTCAACTTCGGTGTCCTTAAACGTCGTAATCAAAGTCCTCTTCGAACTCTTCATTTACCTATTCGTCTTCTCTCCCCCAAACACATAAATAAACATGCATTTGAGGTAAGTACTTTGTACATAGTAAGAAGTAGAAGCTACAATTTAATTAGGTTCTTTAACAATTTTTATTTAAATAATTATCTTTATCGAGACCGACTCAATTTAAGGTTCACTCCATGCCCATCGGCACATCGTGACTATACGTTTCTAGCTTAACTTATCTTGGTTACGTCATCATCCAAAGGCACTATGCATGATGTGTATCCATCACGAGATATCATTACCAACTACGGTGAATAGCACCGATAGTCCCGGGATCTCCCCGGTATGCATATACGTTCGGCAAATTTCTTCCACTGCCATTTAGCCGTTTATAGGCCAGCAACGTTGTTTGCTTTTACTGACCGTATCACATCGCCGATATGAATCGGTGCCTAACCGAGAATGGGTGACGTTTCTTCTTTTACTACACGTATGTAATTATTATCGGTTATTAACTAGCCACTTATGTGTTTTCAAAGCAAAGTTCACCTTATCAACTCTACTCCCTCACTTAGACAGCTAGACACCACATCCAATCAAGTACACAGACATTGACGAACTCTAGTTCATCAAAGCACAAGCCCTTTCATGCCTTTCCGATGGTCCCGAACTTCAACTCCCATTAAGAGTATGTCCGGTGTCGGAACCAAACGCATCAGAAACTCAATAGGGGCTTGTTTATGTTTAATTAATGTTATTAGTTCAAGAAACGACATTCAAAACTCTTCTCATAGCTTAGAACATTAGAAATAACATTCAAACAGTGTCGGGTGGCGCCAACATTTTTGGCGGCGCCAAAGTGCATCAGAGAGTTCACTGAACTCTCTGTTCAGGTTAAGGGGGGCGCCAAAAGGCTTGGGGGGCGCCAAAAAGGTCAAAAACTGCTCCAATGCAGTTTTCTGCACTCTATCGATTTCTAATCAAATCCAAACATGATCTACACGATTTTTCTCATAAAAATACCAAAAAACATACCATTTATGATCCAAAACAATCCTTAATCCTAAACAACATTTAGGCATAAACATTGATAAAAAAAACGCATCAAAAACATGATCTAACCTCTTTAAACCATAACCAAATTGTAGGAAGAGCTTCTTACCTTATAAACAAGCTATCCCAAATCCAAAAACTTAGAATAAACTATAGCAACGATCCTTCCTCTCACAGATACCTTAGCCAAAGCTTCAACTTTCTTCGGTTGAAACGATGCTCTCCTTACGACGATTCCGATGCTTCTCCCGAAACTGAAAACTGTTAAGATTTGCCTTGAATTATGAAGAAATCTCGTGCCCTTTTTCTATTGCTCCTTCACGCCTTTTGGAGAGCGTAAAACGAAATTCTGAGAACTAATAGGTTATGGGGAACATTGGGATTTATTTTTCCTTAAATAATCATTTCCAAAATAATAACCTATTATTTCTTTTCCTAGATTACCCTTTAATAATTAAGGAAAAGAGTTCAGAATTCCCCTTAATATATATACATATATTTAATAAAATACTTAAACTCCGAATAAAAGGAATTGAACTATTATTTCGTATTCGCAAAATGACACGTCTGCCTTTTCCGAAAATCGGAATATTAAATGAGACTTATTTTATGACATTTATAAAAGAAATATGTCCCAAACAAATTGGGGCGGAGGGAGTATCCCTTTTTTTACGTTGCTTTTTTGTTTGACCACATTTTACGTTGCTTTTTTTTGACCATATTGCTTTTTTTTTTTCCGTTGCTTTAGTATGCATAATAATAATAATAATAATGATAATAATAATAATAATAATAATAATAATTATAATAGTAATAATAACTATAATAATAATATAATATTACATACGGCCAACAAAATAAAATATTACAGCCAACAAAATATTATATTATCTTTATAGTACATCGATTTTATGAGGAGCTTCCCCGTATTTTCAGTTTCATAAAGTTAGTTGATCAATTATTCAATTTTGTTTTTATTTTCAATATTTTCCCTTGATTGACATGAGTATGACCCGACTTCAAACAATTGACTTTCAAAGATTCAATATGGACCTTCTAAGTAAAACATGCCTAATGGTCTCAGCTCGATATTGGGTCTTGAATAGGCATTGGCCTCAATGGAATAAACTTTATGAAGCGTAGGTTGCCCTAAATACATCAACATTACGTAGGTCACCCTAAGTACAATAATCATGAAACAAAAATAGACAAAAAGGAACACAAGTGTATTATGATATACCCGACCCGGATCGGAATCCGAGCATCTAGATTGGGCCTGAATCCAAGCCCAACAACAGACCTTGGACCTCCATCCCGCCAGTCCGCATTCCATAAGCCGGGCTCATCTCTACTCCGACACCTCGGACATAGTGTGAGTCACTTATACTATCAGGCTGGCTGAGCTTTGAGTTGATGACTACAAGACAAAGGAAGTTATGAGTCTGTCACCATGTCAAGTCCGCTGTCCGCCATCTCCTCTTGATAGCTGTCGGGTCAACTTATGTATAATTACTCTTAATTATATGCTTTTAAATGTCTTGTCATGTTTAAGATAAACCGACTTAGCCATTGCCTATATATATGGGTGCACAATGTAATATAAACAGATCCAAGAACTAAAATACACAGAGCTACTTTGTCAATTTGTCGACTCACTTGTGTTTCCATTCATAAGCGTCTGTCCGACCACCAGTGTTCTTGATATCCACCACTCCTCATTTGAGAAATCACATATAAACAACCTTATATCCTCCTTATATTACTGGTCACGCAAACCTGATATTCACTGCGATATCAGTTGGCTCCGCTACCGGGAAAGTCATCATCATTCAGCAACTTTGAGCCACTTGCTCCACCGCAAGTTCAGCTACACGGCATCGCCAACAAAATCATGCAAATATCTCCAGCCTTTCGATCAGCATAAGACTTAGTTTTTGGGTTGTGCGGCCCACAAACCATTGTTTTTCTCAAGAAAGCTATGGATTCCTGAAGAGCAAACTTGATTTCTTTTGATTTTGGGCTTGTGTCTAGTTTGAGCCACCTCAAAACCGAGAAACACCTTCGACGGCGTGTTCATAGCTCTACCAGAGCCCCTCATAATTCCATGGTATAAACTCTTGGTCAGTTCTACTCTTCAAATGCTAAAGAAACCATTTGCTTATTGAAACCACCTAGAAGCTCACTTTTGGTTGTATCGGATTCCGAGTTGTAAGGATATTTCCGACCGGCATATCCCATTTGATATACCCAGCAAAATATCTCCAAAATATCTCTAGTCAAACATGGCTGGCGCGAAAACATGACACCTGCTACACCGTCTAAAACGGGCAATCAGGCCCTACACGTGGAGGTAACACACCGTGTGCTGAAAGGTTGCCGCATCACGGGGAAGCAAGTAGGAGGGTACTGACCACCGGGGATGAGGCCGGACATGACATCACACCTGACATGCGGTCTTATATAAGGGAGAGAACTCGAGCCCGTGAGATACATGAGGCAGCGATCAGACAGAGCCGCGGAAAGGGCACCGCGGGTGTTTCCTATCTAAACCCAGAGCAGGGAGCGACTCCTGAGAGGGGGACGCCCAACAAAAGAGTTCTTATGCCATATCCCTCAGGGAACATATGGATTATGTTGAGCAAATGCATGAAAACAACATGTGACTCATTGCAGAAGGTTTCCCCCTCAGCCCGTCAACAAGTCCGTTCACCCCGTACCCGCACCTACGGAGATACAACCCACTCAAAACCCACAAAAAACGATTATACCTCCATACACGGAAATAGAATGAAGCAGTCACACCACTTCTCAACCTAAAGACGGAAGGAGGTCTGCCTTACCTCGACTAGGGCCCATGGTCGACGACCGCGGAGCAGCCCCAGGTCGACCGAAAAACCCACGACGAGTGCATACCCACATAGAGGGGCGAGGAGAATCACAGGTCGAAGAAAGTTACACCCGTCTCCCCCTGATCCCCGAGGCTCATGACGAGCTGAGCATAATGAAAAAACAAATAGAGGATTTGCAAAAGGGTAAGACCGGGAGAGAAACTAAGCCCGTCTGGGGCACGAGAGTCCTTCATCCAAACATCTTAAAGGCAGCTCCGAGGGGAGGTACTCACTATGCCAACTTCACCAACTATCATGGAGCAACATACCCTTTGGATTGGTTTTAAGCTTTCCAGAGAGTAAAATCAGTCTGTGTACACCTAGTGATGAATCATGGTGCATAGCTTTCGTGGGATCAATGCAAGACAGAGTGGCGTCGTGGATTCACGGTCTTCGTCCAGGTTCGATCTTATCTTGGGACTTTTGATAAGTAAATTTATAGCTGAGTTCAAGTCAGTGGGTGGACCCAAAAAGACCCACATCGACCTTCACGAGGTCCGACAGGGTGAGAACGAATCTACCCATAGCTATTACGAGTGATTTTACAAGGTGTATGAACTGACAAGGGGCTTAGCTAACAATGTGGTGATGAACAATTTCAAAACGGGGTTAAGTCCGGGCTATTTGAAATCCTATTTTGCTCTCACACCGCCGACAAACCTCCAAGTGATGTTAAGTTCGACGAGAAAATATATTGCGACCACAGGGAATGAAGGATCTTCATCCTCCTACAAGGGAAAATCGAGAGAGCTAAACGCATCCCGCCCAGGGACAGCCACACAAATCGGGATAGAGATATCAAAAAGCCCGAAATATTTAAAGAGGAGACCTTCACTCCCCTCAAAATCTCATACACCCAAAATTTAAATGAAGTAAGGGATAGCTCCCTGAGCCATTCCTCATGAATCCTGACCCTCGTCGCCATGCGCTACCAAATATTGATGATTTCACAGAGATAAGGGTCACACCACTGATAAGTGTATGCAGTTCAAGAGAGAAATCAAAAAGCTGTTAGCACGCGGCATGCATGATCACTACAAGAAAGACGGCTGGGGCCCGAACCGAAATGATCGACAAGCCCGTGACGACAGACAAATTCGCATGATCACGGAAGACCCTCCTAGCAACAATCAAATAAGACATCGGATTGGATCCATCAACAAGCATGTGGAGAAGCCAGTTGTCCTGTGTGGGAATAAGCAACCACTTGCTTTTACCCGTAGCTAGCTGGTGGCTTCCATCAATGTGGAAGACATATGTCTCTGCATATCTGTGATAGTTAACCGATATTGCGTGAACAGGGTTATGATCGACACCGGGGCATGCCGAGACATTCTGTACTACAACTGCTTCAAGGAGCTCGGATTTAGTGACTCTAATATGAGGCTGTACCATGGCACACTTGAAGGTTTCACCAACCACATGATACAGGTCTAGGGAGCCATCGATCTAGACGTGCAAAAGGGAGACTATGCACCTTTCCGAACTGAAAATGTAACATTTCTCATAGTCGATCTTCAATCAAACTATAACATGATAAGTAGGCCAAGTTCTATGTGGGGTGATGAATTTTGTAGAATTACAAACAAAGAAAAATAAAATGCAGAATTATTATTGATCAAGTAAAAGTTACAAGTTAATTACGATGTGGCTAATCATGGGGTATTTATAGCTTCATACACCTCATGAGTCAGTTAGAAGTTGGTTACAAATAGTTACAATAGATTACAACTAGATAACCGCGTTTTATATTACACTATATCAAACTGATCAGCAGGCTGCTGAGTCTTTGCACTGTTAGCAGGCTACTGATATCTTCGATTGACCAGCAGGGTGCACTCAGCATTCCCATCATCTTTTATGCTGTAACACCCCCTTCAAGATGTGAGTGGTTCATGAACATCTTGCACTCAGCATTCCCATCAGCTACTTGAAGTCTGAAAGATCTTTGAAACTCCCAATTTATCTAGTAGATAAGAGAAAATATGTGCATCTAAGGCGTTGGTGAGGATGCCAGCTATTTGTTCTTTGGTATTGTCTGGAAGAAGTTTGATGAGCCCTAATTTGACTTTGTCTCTCACAACATGACAGTCAATTTCAATATGTTTGGTTCTTTCATGGAAGACAGGATTGTGAGCAATGTGCATTGCATTGGCATTGTCACAAAATAGGACAACAGCAACTGGACTGGAATTTGTAAATCCTGTAGTATATAGATAAGGCACTGGATTTCACAAACTACATTTTCCTTGGCCCTGTACTCAGCCTCTGATGAGCTTCTAACAATTGTTGTTTGTTTCTTTGCCTTCCAAGTGATTGGAGCATCTCCTAGAAACATCATGTAACCTGATACTGATCTTCTTGTTTCAGGATAGCCAACCCAATCACTATCTGTAAAACCCTTAAGTACAAGATTGTTGTTAGTTGGGAAAAGGATTCTTTGCCGGCTCTACAGTTACTTTTACTTTACTAGCTAGATTGGTCTTCAAGAATATCTCGAGCAATCCCGAATCCGTAAGCCGCCTTCATATGGTTTTCAAAAGATTTGAATTGACCGTGGTGTTTAATAAGAATCGATGCACTTTCCAGGACCCTTCTTCACGGAAGTGATTGGGAGGGCTAAACCCTGCTCGGGATTGTATGTGGTCAACCCCGCTCGAAGACAAGAAGACGACGGCGAATCTGCCTCGGCGGCACTCGCACTCAAACCTTAGATAATATCATGTTATGGCATTATAGACTAGGACATCCAAGTTTTGGTTATTTAAAGTCCGTAATTCTGAATTATTTAAAGGATGTAATGTCAATGATCTTCAATGTGATATTTGTCAATTTGCCAAACTTACCAAATCCGTGTATACCAAACTACCTTATTTGCCTTCAAAACCTTTCACTTTAATTCATAGTGATGTATGGGGACCTTCAAGAGTAAAAAGTATAACAGGGAAAAGGTGGTTTGTCACTTTCATTGATGATCATACCAGAAACACATGGCTGTTTTTAATGAAGGATAAATCAAGTTGGAACGAGTTTTTCGAATTTTACAACATGATCTCTACTCAATTTGACACTAAGATCAAGATCTTAAAGACGATAATGACTTGAATACTATGAGTCTAACCTCGGTAATTTCTTGATGGATAAGGGATTGTGTCACCTCAACAAAATGGGGTTGCTTTGAGAGAAAGAACAGCACTTACCGGAAATGGCTAGATCACTCATGTTCACAACACATGTTCCAAAATATATGTGGGGTGAAGCTATATTAACACGCAAAAGAAATGTTTGACCACTCACTCCCGTCCTCATCTTATTTCCCAATTACCTCCAAAAATCTTTGGTAAAAGTTAGGTAAATTAATTTACCTACTAAAGGACTCCCTACTATCCACCGAGGCAACGTATGCATCGTTGTCCTCTAAAAGTGGTCGGAATCGAGTCCAGTGCTAGGCGGTTGCAAGGGGATTCACTCAAACATATGGCCTTGACTACAAGGAAACCTTTGCACCTCGTGGCAAAACTAAACACTTGTCGTGCGACTCGATCTCAATTGTCCAACTTGGTAGCCTCTACACCAATTGGATATCAAGAATGCTTTCCTAAATGGTGACCTTACCGAGGAAGTCTATATGAATATGCCTCCCGTTTTTCCAACACTCACACTCAAGGGAAAGTTTGCAAATTGAGGAAATCTCTATATGGCCTAAAGCGGTCCCAGAGCCTGGTTTGGCAAACTCACTACCGTGGTTAAAGCCGCTGGATACCATCAATGCAACTCGGATCACACAATGTTTATCAAAACAACAAACCGAGAAAGGTCTATTCTTATTGTCTATGTGGATGATATCATCCTTACTTGGTGATTTCACGGAAGGAAGTATGTCTTGGACTTCTTTGACTTATCCCCAGTAGACCCCGTAATACTCGTCCCATACAAGACCCGATATTGCATATGGCGTCGTCACCGGTTGCTTGATTCATGCATATGCGTGAACAGGATACCGAGGTACACGAAGTCCACTCCCCGGCCGGGCTTACATTTCACCAAGTCTCCGAATGTCACATTGACGAAAGATCTACCACAGTCCTTGGAGAAGCAAGAAACGACCTACTGTAAAACCCTCGGGGCACTTGTACTTGTACAAGATTGTTGTCACCTTGAAAAGGATTCTTTACCAATCACCTAGAAATTGACTTAGTTGTTGGATTGCAAAAGAAATGTTTGGCCTGGTAAAAGTTAGGTAATTTAATTTACCTACTAGGGATCTGTATGCAGCGTTGTCCTCTAAAAGTGGTGAATCGCCATGTTGTAAGGTCTGCTTATACTCCATAGGCGTCTTAGCAGGTTTGGCACCAAAAAATTCATATTATTCTAGGAGGTTAAGTGTGTACTTTCTTTGTGAAATAGATATACCTTTGGGACATCTAGCAGCCTTAATGCCTAGGAAATATTTCAATTTTCCAAGATCTTTGATGGTGAGCTGCTTATGTAAAGCATCCTTAACTTGTTGAATCAACTCTTCACTAGGGATTGGCAACTATGATGTCATCTACATATACCAATAAGGCAATAAATGAATGTCCTGACCCTTTTGTAAATAAATGTGGTCATGTTTGGATTGAATGAATCCTTGAGCCTCCAATGATTCAGTCAACTTGCAATTCCATTGTTTGCTGGCTTGTTTGAGGCCATATAATGATTTGTTAAGTTTGCAAACTTGGTTTGGTTTAGTTGCAGCATAGCCTGGTGGTAACTGCATGTATACTTCTTCATGCAAATCACCATGTAAGAAGGCAGTATTGACATCTATCTGATGAAGGTGCCAATTGTTGGCTACTGCTGCTGTAAGTAAGGCTCTAACTATAGTGATCTTGACAACATGTGAGAAAGTTTCTTGATAATCAATCACATATGTTTAAGTGTAGCCTTTTGCTACTAGTGTAGCTTTATATCTCTCTACTGAACCATCAGGGTTGTATTTGATTCTATACACCCATTTGCATCCAATAGGTTTCTTGCCCGGGGGCAGATCAACTATCTCCCATATGTGAGTTTTTTTATAAAGCTTCAATTTCTTTGTTCATTTCTTCCTTCCATTCATCATGTCCGATGGCTTGATTGTAGGTCTTAGGCTCTTCAGCAACATAAATGGCATTAATAAATCTGGCATAGTCTACTGAGAGGTTGTCCAGACTCATTACTGCACTCAGCAGATATGGAGTCTGCTGAACATTATGAGTACCCCCTTGATAAAAGGTTGGTGATTTCCTTGTTCTAGTGGACCTTCTTAGTTGTGTGGGATCAGGTGCCTGATTTATTGGTTCATGCCTTGCATTGGACGTATCAGCTGTTGTTGATCCCATTGCTGGTTAGTCTGCTGACTCATTCAGCAAGTCATCAAAACTGTCCATTACTGGCAAAGGAACAGGCATGTCAGCAAGATGTCTAGGCTTTCCCAACACCTGCTGAAAAAAGGAAAGTAAGTTTCTTGGAATCGAGTATTTCTAACAACAAAGATATCTTTGTTGGTAATGTCTAAGAGAATAGCACCCTTGGAGGCGGTTGAATTCCCAAGATAGACACAAGTCCTACATCTTAAATCAAACTTGGTTCTATACTGCTGAAGTGTACATGAAAAAACCAAGCAACCAAAAACTTTAAACACAGAATAATCTGGTTTGGTGCCATAAAGAATTTCACGTGGAGTGCTTTCTTTCAGCAGTGGTGTAGGCGTGGCATTAATCAATTTTACAACATGTAAAAGACAAAATCCCCAATATTCAATTGGTAGATTACTATGGAACCTCAAACTGTTGAAATAGTTTCCTAACCCAATCGGGTTGGACCGGATCCAAACGGGTCGGATCATTTCTACTATTTCTTTATGTTTATACATATATTAAATGGCTTTTCTGTTGTCATACACTTGTTCTTTTAAAGAACCAATTATGAATTGTTATATGATAACGTCCTTAGTATTAAACTGTGATAGAGAAACCATGATAGGCGATTATGGTTGATGAGATCTCTAATCACTTTAATAAGTTTGATACTTAAATGTCTCAAGGCTGATGTACTATTAAACAGGGCATTGATAGTATAAACAGGCTAGCACGTATTAGATGTCTTATGTCTTTAAGGACATAGATAGATCTCGTCTATCGAAGTGTAGAGACACTTGGACTGTACATGGACGTGTATTAGGGAATGCGTACGTTAGACTGACCCGTTTACACTATTAAGTGTCACACTATGTGGCGGTTGTGTAATTATCCTTAGGACCGGAGTCTACATGGCATCACGGTGTGGATTGTCATGCTTTGACACTATTGAGGTTTCCTCTAGACATGGGGCGATCATGCGGTAGTGATTGGGTGTGATACTGAAGCATGCGGAGTATACATGTTTGGTTGTCTGGAAATCGCATACCCTGTCAGTAGGGTGAATATCCGAAAGGGCCTTCTTATAAGGATAGTCTTACTCTCGTGAATCTTTGCAAAGTGGAAGTAAATGAGTTACTTTGAGAGAGCATGATATCCAAATTATAAGATACGTTCGTTGATGTTTGACACTCGACTAACGACCGTATGGAGATTATTACAGCGATAGGATTGTAAGTTACACGGTAACTGTTCACATTAAAGGTAGTAGTCATTGCATTTGACTCTTCCGATGATTGGGGGTCACAGTGTGTTGCTAGACGCTATCCCGTGATCGTTAGGTATGATGGGCATTTTGTAATTTGCACTTTGTGTCTACGGCCAACATATTCGGAAGCCTATCGGGTCACACACATATGAACATCTAGCCGGATTAAAATGTGGTTATAGTTGATAACCAAATAAGGAAAGTTTATCTCGAGACTATAAAGGTTATAGTGTATTTATTTATTATGAATAAATATAATACAAGATATTAATTGTGGTGATTAATTAAATATATGTATTTAGATACATATTTCGATATATATATATATATATATATATATATATATATATATATATATATATATATATATATATATATATATATATATATATATATATATATATATGATATACATGTATTTTGTGAATTAATTAATCATAGTATTATATTAATTAAAGAAAATCTCAATTCCCAAATTAGTTGAGATTTGGGGTGCCACTTCCATTTTTTATTGCATATATTTGAGTTGTGCAATTTAATTAATAAGATTACCATAATATTAATATTAGATACTAATTGATTTTGGAAAAATAGATTTATGGTAATAAGATAAAGATATATTCAATATAAGATATTGTCAATATATATCTTGGAATATATTTAATATAAGATATTGAATATTTAATGAGATAAATCAATCAAAGGGATTTTCCTTATTTTATTAGTTAAAGGTTTTCTTTCTCCTCATTCTACTAGGAAGCTTCTCCCAATCAGATATTTTTTAGGTATGCTATAAATAGGAGGGCTTGGCTAGCTCTTTTGTACAACACAATTCCAAGAGCTAATAGTTCTTGTGAAAAATAGAGAGCTTCTTAGAGAGAGATTTATGAGAGAGTAAAAGTCGGTCTAGCAGCCGAGTTTTTCTGGTAGCAATCCATGATGGGATTCCGGTGAGGTGTTCGTGTGGATCACCGGTAGAGGCCGAACACTTGGGCGGGTCCGTGCACCACTACTCTCCTTAGACGGTCAAAGCGTCGATCTTTTAGATCAAGCAAGGTAACCACCGTCTACTTCTTTTATGCTTGTTGCTTAAACGAAGTCGATCTTGGGTAAAAGGAAATCAAAATTTTGAATTCCGCTGCGTTCCCGCGTTGATTTCCTAACACAAACCTTTTGCAACATTCAGCAGATGTTGATGTTTTCTTTCAACAATACTATTTTTCTCAGGTGTACTGACACAGGATGTCTGATGTATGATACCCTGCAGAGCATAAAAGTCAGTAAGTTGAAACTCTGCACCATTGTCAGATCTAATCACTTTAATAATTTTATGAAACTGAGTAGAAGCATATTTAACAAAAGATTTAACAAGGTCAGAAACTTCAGATTTATGCCTCATATGAAAAATCCAAGTAAACCTAGAAAAATCATCTACAACAATAAGATAATATTGCTGTCCATTCATAGTATGCTGTCTCAAAGGACCCCAAATATCCATGTGAACAAGATCAAAATAGTGTTACAACAGTGGTACTTTAAAGAAAAGGATTTTTCTTCAATTTTGCCATAGGACAGACATAACAAAGATCATGATTACAAAATTTGACATCAGCGGACTGTGAACTGATGACTTGCCGTCTCGTATCAGGCAAGCGTCGAAGTCTGTAGTGCCATAAAGTGCATCATCTAATCTATCAGATAAAGTGTGATTCTCTACAACATTGGTAACAAAAAGTCTTATTGGCTGATCCATGACATAAAGTCCTTTCGGTAACTCAGCTGAACCAATCATGCTCTTGTTCTTGTCCTGCAAAACACACTTGTTAGCAGAAAAAAACAGCTACACATTTTGTATGATTAATAAAAGAAGGTAAAGATAAAAAGTTATACTTAAAACCAGGAATACAAAACACATCATGTAGGACCAGTTGAGTGTTGATCCTCACTTGGCCTATTTCGGGTTACATTATTTCTATTAGAATCCTAATCCTACAATGTGATCTAATGATCCTACAATGTGATCACACGAGTCCAAGATCCATTGTATTGATCTTACTAAATTTAGGTCACATGTTCCTGTGGCAGGTGAGTAATGTGTAACAATGTCAGCAGGTTGGCCAACAGCAAATCCTACATGTCTTGGAGGGTCATTCAGCAGAGCCATCAACTTGTCAGGTTGTTGTGCAGTAAGATTGGGAAACCCTGGTCCAGCAGTCCTGCTTGGTGCCTGATCTTCTTCTGCCGATTGATCATCTTCTACCATATTTGCCCTTTTTGATTTATAACCTGGGGGAAAACCATGCTTCTTGTAACAGGTCTCCTCAGTATGACCATTGAATCCTATATTGCATCTTTTTGGGATTTTTGGGCATGGAATTTGCAGCAGAGTTAGGTCTGCTGACAGTCTGATTTTGTCCCTGTCCATTCTTTTGTGACAATAGGACCATGGAATCTTGATTCTTGGCCTTGTTAGCCACATATGACTTCTGTCTCTCAAACTTGATTGTCATTGCAAAAGCATCATGAATTTCTAGAAAAGGCACCATCAACATTGCCTGTGAGACCATTGGTTCAAATTCATCCCTTAAATCTTTAAGGAATTTCATGACATGTTCAGCTTCTATATAATCTATCAGATTGCTGATTGCATTGCAGTGACATTGAGGATCACAAGAACAAATTGTTACAGGCCTGATGGTCTTGATTTCTTCCCAAAGAATCATAAATTTTGTAAAATATTGATTGATAGAATCTGTGCCTTGTTTCAGTAGATGCATTTCTTCAAGAAGATTTGAAAGTCTTAATGCATCAACATATGAAAACCTTGCTGCAAGATTCTCCATACTGCATGTGCATTCTTGAAGTACATCAAAATTTGTGCAATGGTGTTTTCAACAGAATTTAAGATCCATGATCTCACCATTGTATCACATTGTCTCCATGCATGAAAGCCGGCTGAATCTCCTTCTGGCCTTTTAATTGTGCCGTCTACGAATCCAATTTTGTTCTTGGTGATCAACACCATCTCCATGGACATTTTCCAGGGATTGTAGTTGTTGCCATTCATCAATGGCTGAACAATAATCAGAGACAAATTCTTATTAGGATGAACATAGGATGGATTGGAGGGATTAATTTCTTGATTCTTAGCTGCCATGGCTATCAAGAATTTTAGAATTGATTCTCAAATCTACAATGATAGTGGAAAAACTGATCAAGAACTGATTAAAAACCAGAGAAAAAGATGATAGTTTTCTCTCAAGAAACTAAAAAACCCAGAAAAAAATGAAGAACACTCTCAAGTTTCTTCAAAAAATGCAGGAAAGCTTTTAGAAATTCTCAAATTTCTGGTCTGATACAATGATGAAGTTTGTAGAATTACAAACAAAACAAAATAAAATGTGAAATTATTATTGATCAAGTAAAAGTTACAAGTTAATTACGATGTGGCTGATCATGGGGTATTTATAGCTTCATACACCTCATGAGTCAGTTAGAAGTTGGTTACAAACTGTTACAACATATTACAACTAGATAACCGCGTTTTATATTACACTATATCAAACTGATCAGCATGCTGCTTAGTCTTTACACTGTCAGCAGGATGCGGGTGTTTATGGTGTCAGCAGGCTGCTGATATCTTCGATTTATCATCAAGGTACACTCAACATTCCCATAAGCTTTTATACTGAAATATGGGGGACATAGTCGGGAGGTCGGTCCGTGATCCCGCAACCGTCCTCACTTTTATTCAAGAAATGAGAATAGAAAACAAGAGAGCTCGCATCGAACAGCCTGAGGGTATGAAGGGCATTAGCATGATCAGAGCGATATGAGGACCCCTCCCAGTCAAAGTTGACGGAGAGACCCTACAAGTCAGAGATGAGCCCGACTTCACAGCGGATGGCGAGCTGATCGAGGTAGTCATTAACGATACCTATCCCGATCAAAAAATCAAGATAGGGGCTCATATAGACATCTCCAAAAAAAAAAGCTCTGATTAATCAACTTAAAGAAAACCTACATGCATTTGCCTGGGTGGTTACAAATATGGGTGGATTGGAGGCCGACGTCGTCATCCATCATCTCAACGTCAACTCTACCTTCAAACCAATACAACAGCGAGCCCGGCAATTCACCATTGAAAAGGAGGCCGCGGTTAAGGTAGAGGTCGGAAAAGTTCTCCAAGCGGGAATAATTAAAGAGCTAGCCTACCCTACTTGGCTGGCAAACGTAGTGATGGTAAAAAAGCACAAAGGCTAGTGGAGAATACATCTACAAAGCTTGCCCAAAGGATCCTTACCAACTTCCCCGAATTGATCGACTAGTTGATTCCATCACGGGTTTTGAGGTTCCTAGTTTTTTGGATGCATACTCGGGGTATCATCAAGTAAGAATGGCTGAATCCAACAAAGAAAAAATGGCCTTTAGAGCTGCTGGAGGCTTGTACTATTACGAGATGATGCCTTTCGGGTTTAAAAACACGGGTTCGACCTATCAGAGAATGGTCAACAAAGTGTTCAGCTCGCAAATCGGGAAGAACATGAAGGCTTACATTGATGACATGCTTGTTAAATCTACAGGTGACGGTCATGCCATTGACCTCCAGGAAACTTTCAACAATATTCGGAAGCACTCAATGAAACTCATTCCGGCCAAATATACCTTTGGCGTCCAGGAAGGCAAGGTTCTGGGGTTTAAGGTTAGTCGCCGAGGGATCAAAGCTAATCCAGAAAAAATTCAAGCAATGCTCGACATGCAGGAACCTACCACTATCAAGGGGGTTCAGAGGCTTAATGGCATAATCATCGCTTTGGTCGATTCATCTCAAAATTTGCAGAAAAGTTTCTCCCTTTCTTCAAATTACTCAAAGGTGACAAAACTTTCTCATGGAACAAAGAATGTTCTCAAGCTTTTCAGGCTCTCAAGGAATATCTAGGGAAACCACCTCTTTTGGGTGAAATGTTGATTCCGTAAGGTGTATCATTTTGAGCGTCATCAACTACCCCCACTAGCCTTCTGCTCATCCTCGAGCAGAGTATCAAGGCGGAATGTACCTCCAAGAGCAATCCCTATCAATTACCACACATTCAGTAAAGATTTCAAGCTAGAAATGCAATAAGTGACAATTCATAACCTTCCCATTAATTAGTACTTACCAATGCATCAATGTGTTGTGTGATGAAGCTTTTGTGATAGTGTATTCATGAAAAGAATCAAGTTATAGTGACCACACAATCTAAACTTACTGGTGTGCACACTCGTTCTTCTTACTTTCAGACTTTGGCCGACAACATGAAACCTTTCTCAGGCCGGGCGGACTTGGGGACCGAGTACTACTCAAATGTCCTTGTTTGTTTTATTTTTATGCGAGGGTCGTGCATCTTACGCTCCGAGTTTGCTTCCTTCACTGCATTTATGCTTTTCGCAATTTTTTTCTTCTTTTTGGCGATTTCTCACTTTTTTTCTCTCTTTCTCTTGCAAGCCCGTTTTATCCCATTTTACCGTTTGTGGCATCATGATTGTTACCATCATCTTATAAAAATCGGTTAAAGTATATCCACCGACAAGTATCGACTCCCAGTCTAAGATAACTTTGCATCTCATCCAAATACTTCTCATTCAGATTATGTGTGCAAAAATAATTGAATACAAATGGCAATATATCAATTAATAAGTCACAACTTCATGAAACATTGCACATGATCACTCTTTCATACTAAACTGAATATGCTATAATTAACTTCAAATCATTCTTGGGCTCCTTTTCTACCGATACCTTACTCAAGACGTACAATACACAACCTAAAAATAGTGTTTAAAATTTCAAAATTATTCTTTTTTTTGAATATAAGCTAAGACCGCCCTTACCCCCACTTATTATAGACATTGTCCCCAATGACTAATAATAACGAAAAGAAAAGGTACTTAGCTCTGGAACTGGCTGTCCAAGTGTCTCGATAAATCGGGGAACCGGACTAATATCGATTAGGTCCTAGTTGCTCCATCATCCTGTATCGCAAAACACTCTAAAAATTTTCAGTAACATGCAAAGGGCGATAAGAAAATAAGGTGGCGGTAATTGAGAATACGTGAGGATTGCGCAAAAATAGTTTAAGCCAACCACTTTATTCTTTATTGACCGGCGTAAGACACAAAAACTTGTATGAGGGATCACGTGAGAATCATGAAGGAAAAAACCACATATATCCAGAGCCGGATGACAAATGATATATGTGATGAAAAAAACCTTTCGATTGTCATGCTACTTTATTGACTCAAACAAATTCAAATAAACTAAAGCAATAAATAAGTATTTAGAAATAGTTCTGAGTTTATAGTCGCCATCTTGACTGTACTAATAGTGCTCCTCTCACTTGTATTTCGAGTCGTCAAGCATAAAGACTTCCAACTCAGCGTCGTACTTGTGCTCTAGGTAATGCTTCAGCATGTGTCCGTTAACTGTATAAATCCTCCCAGAGTGTTCATCCTTAACTTCACACGCACCCAAATTGAAGACTTTTGTGACAACATTTGGTCCAAACCACTTGATTTTAGCTTTCCAGGAAAAAGATGAAGACACGTGTTGTACACTAGCACCTTATCTCTAATAGTGAATGTGCGATTAAGAATCCTTTTGTCGTGTTGGCATTTTGTTCTCTCCTTATAAATCTTGGCGTTCTCATACGCTTGCAATATGAACTCTTCCAATTTATTCAACTCCAATAGTCTCTTCTCTCCGGCTAGCTCGACCGGAAAATGACACGATTTTCCAAAAACTATCATATATGGTGACATCCCAATGGTGGTCCTATAAGCCGTTCTGTACGCACATAAGCGTCGTTTAATTTCAAAGACCAATCCTTCCTCGTGGGATTCACATTATTCTCTAAATTCCTTTTGATCTCTCTATTTCTAACTTCCACTTGTCCACTTGTATGGGGGTGATATGATGTTGCAATCTTATGTCGCACCCCATATTTTATCATCGGTTTTTCAAACAACCAATTACAGAAATGAATCCCTCCATTTCTAATTATGGCTCATGGTACCCCAAACCTAGTCAAAATATTCTTCTTAGAAACCCTAGGATACCCATTTGAAAACATAGTCGACTACCAGGATGTAACGATTATATTTCGACGACGTAAAATGTCCGACAAAATCAATTCCCCATACATCGAAAAGCTCGACCTCAAGTATACTATGTAGTGGCATCTCATTCCGCTTCTAAATATTACCAGTCATATGACAGGAATGACAAGCTCTAGTGAACTCATAAGAAGATTTGAATATGGTTGGCCAATAGAATACACTCTACAGTACCTTGGTTGTTGTCTTATCAGGCCCGTAGTGGCCTCCTACTTCTCTTGAATGGCATTGGCTCAGAATACCCGGAATTTCATCATCATGGATGCATCTCCTAAGAATGTTATCAGAGCACAACTTAAATAAGTAAGGATCATCCCAATAATAATGCTTCAAGTCCGTAAATAACTTTTTCTTATCCATGCTCGTGAATTCTAGTGGTATGTATCTTTCTGCAAGATAATTCACAATGTTCGCAAACCATGGGTATACCTTCCCCACTCTTAATGTATTGTGTCTGGGATGAGATTCAACTAGACCCACTACTGAGACGGCAAAAAGTTGTTCGTCAGGAAAGTACTCCTCGATCCCAGTAGCTTTATCATATTTCATCACTGTTAGTCTAGACATGTGATCAGCCACCTGGTTCTCAGACCCTTTCTTATCCTTAATTTCCATATCAAACTCCTGTAGGAGTAGTATCCATCTTAATAATCACGGCTTGGAGTCTTTCTTGGTCAGAAGATACTTCAATGCTGCATGGTCTGTGAATGCAGTGACTTTAGATCCTACCGGGTAAGATATAAACTTGTCAAATGCGAAAATCACAGCTAAGAGTTCTTTCTCTGTGGTCGCATAATTCCTCTCAGCGACGTTGAGGGTACGACTAGCGTAATATATTGGTTTAAATATTTTGTCCAATCTCTGGCCCAAGGCTGCTCCAACCACTGTATCTCTTCCATTACACATTATCTCGTAGGATTTATTCCAATATGGCGCTTCCAAAATCGGAGCAGTTATCAACATTTGCTTTAATGTGTTGAATGCCTCCTTGCACTCTTCTCCAAAGACAAAAGGAACATCCTTAGCAAGTAATTCAGTTAGTGGTTTAGAGATCTTTGAGAAGTCCTTGATGAATCTCTTATAGAAACCTGCGTGGCCAAGAAAGGCTCCCAGCGTCTTAAGTTTGTTGGAGGTGGCAACTTCTCTATCACTTCTATCTTGGCTTTGTCCACTTTCATTCCTTTCTTTGAAATCCTATGACCTAACACAATTCCTTAAGTGACCATAAAATGGAATGTCTCCCAATTAAGCACGAGGTTGGTCTCTTCACATCTTCTTAGCACTCATTTTAAATTTTCCAAGAATTCATCATATCTATCTCAAAAAACAGAAAAACCATCCATGAATATCTCCAAGAAATCTTCTACCATATCCGCAAATAATGACATCATGCACCTCTGGAATGTTGTTGGCGCATTACAAAGTCCGAAGGGCATGCGATTGTACGCAAACGTTCCATAGGGACATGTGAAAGTGGTTTTATCATGGTCCTCTGGGGCAATGTGGATCTAGTAATAACCAGAATATCCATCTAGAAAACAATAAAAAGCATGACCGCTTAATCTCTCTAGCATCTGGTCAATGAAAGGGAGGGGAAATGATCTTTCCGAGTTGTGTCGTTCAGCATCCTAAATCAATGCAAACTCGGTGTCTAGTAATTAGTCTAACATGGATCAACTTGTCAAACTCATTAGGTTGAATAGTGAATCCTTCTTTCTTGGGAACCACATGAATTGGGCTTACCCATTCACTGTCGGCAATTAGGAATATGATTCCCATCTCCAGCATCTTTATAATTTCCTCCTTAACAACATCCTTCAACTGAGGCGTCAACCTCCTCTGAGGCTGAGCCACTGCCTTCTTTTCTGGGTCTACAAAGATCTTATGCATGCACACCGATAGACTTATTCCTCGGATATCTGCTATAGTCCATCCAAATACTCTATTCCTCGTGCTCTCTCAGTTCCCTTAATAACTTCTCCTCCTCCAAAGGAGATAGTGATGCTGCTATTATCAGGGGAGAGTAACATCTTGTAAGTATATGTACTTGAGATGAGAGGGCAAATTTTTGAGCGTTAAGTTCTTTTGTGGCTCCTCCAATGACGACTTCAGTATTCTGCCAGTTAACTGCAGATCAAAGAATTTGTGCCATGAAGGTCTATGAATAGGTCCTCATATTTCCACAGATGATATAGGTTGTATTTCTTGCAAGGTCTCCTCTACTTCCGGATCAACTTCCAATTGTTGTTGCAATTTCAAAATGGGCTCCTCAATGTCATCCATCATATAACATGCCTCTCTTTCATCCCGCGTGTAACCCATCTTCTTTATCACATTGAAGACCACACTGTCATCATTTACTCTTAGGATCAACTCACCTTTATGAACGGCTGTCAATATTTTACTCGTTTCTAGGAAAGGTCTTCCTAGGATGAGTGGAACATCACTATTAACTTCCATATCTAGCACAACAAAGTCAACTGGGAACACAAACTTGTCAACCTTTACCAGAACGTCTTCAACTACTGCACAGGGTTGTTTCATAGACCTATCAACCAATTGAAGGGTTATCGATGTCTCGTTCAACTCTCTCATGCCCAACTTATGAAAGATAGAGAGCGGAATCAAATCGATGATTGCCCCTAAATCACATAGAGCTTTGTTTAGGCATACTCCTCCAAATGTACATGGTATAAGGAAGCTCCCAGGATCTTTACACTTAGGAGGCAGTTTGCATTGCAAGACTGTCGAGCATTCCTCGTTCAAGCGTATAGTTTCAAGTTCTAACAATTTTCTTTTGGTAGAGACTTCTTCCTTTAGGAACTTAGCATATTCTGGCATTTCTGCTAGAGCCTCTACCAAAGGGTTATTAACTTGCAGCCTTTTAAACATTTCTATAAACTTTTTATATCGGGATCATCATGGTTTGGATTTGACTTTCTAGGGGGATAGGGTAAAGTAGTAGGATTAATAGTTACAGTACGTGAGAACTGACATGCTGCCTGATGTTGTACTCCCTGATCGTCTGCTGATTCTACATATTGCCGCGGTGGCGGACTGACGTCGCATTGCTACGTCTCCCTTGTTACTCCTGATTCTACCTCCCTTCTGCCCCTCTCTACTTTCTGGTTCCTCTCTAATAACCGGTCTAGGCAATTCATGTTCTGGCTCCTCTCTAATAGAATTCACGTTCTTCGGGTTCTTTTCAGTGTTGCTTGGCAAACCTCTTAGAGGACGGGCTGACACTTGTTTGGCAATTTGTCCCACTTGGTGCGACAGATTCTGCACTAAGGCTTCTTGATTGGACAGTCTTGTATCATTCTTCTGACAATAAGTTGTGAAGTTCGCACTGAGCTCGCTCATGGACTTTGTTAATTGAGTGACACTCTCGATCACTGTTGAGCTCATCTTGTCCATAGATGCTTCCCAACTACCGGATTTGTTTGATTAAGGCAAAAAACCTCCACTCTATTTTGCTCTCTCGCCACTATCAATATTGATATATCTGAAACCAGGGTGATCATGAGAACCTAGGCTATATCCAACCCCATAAGGCCTTCCTCGCCTTCCCAGATAATTTACATCTTCGGTGTTGGATGTCTCGATTCCTTGGACCTTCTCCACCTTGGCGATGCTATCTTGCATGCCGTCCATTTTCTCATTCATTACCATCAACTGGTATAGGATCTTCTGAGATGTGTCTTCTCCAAATACGCCTTCAACTACTTTTACTACCTCAATCTGATGTGTCCCCCATTGACTTGTAAGTGCGATCTGTTCAAGCTTCTCTTCAGCTTCTTCTGGTGATAACAACGCGAAATAACCGTTGCTTGATGCATCAACTCTCATTTGCTGACTCGGCCGCAAACCATGATAAAAACTATGCATTCATACACGCAGAGTGATATCGTGGTGAGGGCATTTCCGTTGTGCTTCCTTGAATCGTTCCCAAGCTTCCTCAAAAGTTTCGACGGGCTTTTACTTGAAATTCATGATATCTTGTCTCATCTGCATTGACTTCCCAGGCGGGCAGTACTTATTCATAAATTTCTACAGTAGGTCTGTCCAAGATTGGATAGATCCTACTGCTAGAGACAATAACCATATCTTTGCCTTATCTTTCAGTGTGAACGGAAACAATTTAAGCTTGATGTTATCTTCGGGCACTCTTGTTGGTTTGACAGTGCTGACTTTCTCAAAAAAGTTGATGACATATACACTCGGATCTTCATTTGGTACTCCATGAAATGTAGTGTAACGTGTCACAATCTGTATGACATTAGGCTTCGGTTTGAAGATTTCAATTGCATTCTCTGGTTGCACAATTGGTGACACAAACTGCTCAATTGTAGGCATGACATAGCTCTGTAGAGTGCTTCTATCTGCTTGCACCACAACTCCTGCTTTATTCCTTATTCCATTCTCTCTGTTCTGTCCATTAATCCCGTTCTGTGCCATCATTTCTTCTGAGTCCTCTAGATGTGAAATCCTCGTCTCTATCCTTCTCACTTCCTTCGTGTGAACTTGCTTTGTCAGCCAGCCTTTCAGTACTTTCTCGAGCCTCCTTACACTTCTGCTTCTCAGACTTTTCAATTTCAGGTATGAATCGCTCAAGTTTGGCTGCTAAACTCCTTGTTGCGTACTACAAGACACAAAAAAGAAAAGAAAAATGTTAGTTACTTGCCCAGGCGGTTGTTACAATCACCTTAGAAGACTCGAAAATAATACAAACTCTGACTACTGACGTAGAGACTACTCTGTTAATTTCCGGTCTCACGGCTGCGTGAGTAACTCTCGGCAACCTGACCGAAAATTCCCAGAACCGATCTGAACAAACACTGTACGACTCAGATAATTACAGACTACGGAACAGACTCGACTAACGAAATAATTTATAGAATTTAAAATATGTACTAACAATTCAATCCAAATTAAAAGTTCTTTGACACGAGTCCCCGACAGGGGCGCCAAAAATCTTGATCACGCCGTGGTGTAAGGCATGGACTACTAGCAATAATACTAGGTCTATCATAGCAAAGTACTGGCGATTCAAGGTCGAATCCCACAGAGAATCATAAAAACACGTTTAATCAAGATTAAATCTATCACAAACACGGTCTACGACTAACTATAGAACAAACAAGTAAATTAGAGGTGGTGCCAATAAACACCCAAGATCAAACACAAGTATACTCCTATGAGTTTATAAAGATTAGTTCTAACTACGAGTGATTAGTTATTCCTCCTATATCATGCATCAATCATCCCCGTTGGTAAATTTTAGATCATTAACAACTACGGGTGCTAATCCCTAATATTACGCTTCTTCCATTGAAAAGACAATAGGTGCCTATGTGCAATTAACCTCATTCGTTGGTTGTATTAATTCACATGCAATTAGTATTAGGACTAGCCGGCTCAAGACCGAAGACCTTCCTAAGAAGCTTTCGTGGATTGACTAGCACGTTCAGAACTAACACTTCACTTTATCGTCCTTCATGTTAATTTACGATGACATGCATATAGTTGATCAGGCTAACAACATGTAAATTAAATCTGTCGATCAGACGTAGCTGGCGCCGATTATCATGAATTAGAATTTACTAGGTATTCAGATCTAGCGATAAAGACCGTCGCACATCTAAAGAACTTAACCTATATTTCATAATTTCATCACCAACGATTTAGATCTATACAATCATAGGGTAAAATAAACTAACTACTACATAGTAGAACTAATATAAGAGATTAAACCATACTAATCACAATAAAAGAACGACAAATCTACATCTAGAAAGCCAGAAAACTATTCCTTCGAAGACGAGTGCAGACCCTTCTTAGATCGCTCCCTAGATGGCGAATCTATCGGATTCGGGACCAAAACTCATAGAGAAAATAAAAGAACAAAAGAAAATTTCTATTGAATATAATATATTTGTCTTGGGAAATTTGTACATTGAAATTCGTAGTTGGTGCCACTTATTTATAGTGTTATAACCGACTTAATGACACTTAAAAACTACCCCTCGTCCAAGAAAATATGGTTTCCGAAGCTTCTGGAACTCCCGCAGCTACGGCAACCCTTCACGCGGCTTCGGGGGTATTTCCGTCTTTTTCTTCCTACCGACTTAACTAAGGTTCTGAAACACCCTAGGTCCGGTTCTTCATCATGTTCGGCCCACAATCGGTCTTCAACACTTGGCACAATCTCCGTAACCTGAAAATAGTCAAATGATACACGAAATAATATCGAATCAAGGAAAATAAACGTTAAATGCAAATTACTCGACTCATGAACCCAACATGTGACATTCAACTCAAATGGTTCATATAAGTGGTCGAAAACTACTACTTTTATCTTAGAATGGATGAAATGTTGATGCCATAAGGTGTATCATTTTGAGCGTAATCAAGTGTCCAATATTGCCGACAAGTATACCGGGTCAATTGTAATGTAGTAAGTGGTCAAGGTCGTATCCCACGAGGATTGTGAGGTTAAGTACCGATTAACTATATTATCTTGGTCCAAGTCAACATATAATAAGAAAGTGAAGGGGATTCAAGATCAAGCTAGTAAGCTCAATCAACTACACTTAAGGGGTAATCAAATAATAAAAGGTCTATCCAAGACAATGCCATGATCAAGTAATATCTCTACTAGTGTCATGGGAATTAACAACCTTCAAACGTACCAATGATGTTCAATGTGTGTTACTGGTGCAACCTCTAATCTAGCAACAACCCCTCATACGAGTGTCTGTGATTACTGTATGTCTCCTCCTTGGTCTAAAAGAACACTAGACCTAATTATTCAACATGATAAAGCTCGATATATGGATGCAATGAATGAACAACAACCCCCGAATAAGAAACTAAGTTTCACTCAAGGTCGGTTTTAAATTTCGGTCTTCCTATCTCTTTTCCCACACCTAGAATCTCCTTTCGGACTCAACTAAGTGTGTGTGCAAGTGTAAGGAAGCAAATCTAACACTAACATGCAATACAATGCAAAAAGGAAGACAACCACACAAGACACTAAAAACAATGCACAAACATTCCCAATCTACTAATAGAGATAGAGAACTATCACAAATACATTATCTAGGCTAGTAAGAAAACTAGCCACTGATAGTAATGAAATCCAACATGTCAAGTATGGATTTTATATCTATGACAACAACTATATAACAAGTAAAGGAAAAGAATTTACCAAACTAAAAGATGAAAACTTGTTCCATTGAAGATTCTAGAAATCAAAAGAAGAATTCTTGATGTCTACAAGTCGAATTAGAAGCTAAACTATGGTGGATTTTGGCTAGAAGAGCCTTGAAGATGGAGGTGCCTTCAAGATACGGCCGAGGAAGAGTGCAAGAACGAATTGGTGAAAATTGAATGTTTCCTCTTTAAAGCCACGTCTACGCACTTTGGCGGCCGCCAAAGGGGTTTGGCTGCCGCCGGGGCTTATTGGCTGATGCCAAGGGTATGTAGGCGGGCGGCAACCTCTGACTGGCGGTTGGTGGCAAGTGTCAGGTGTCAGACATTAATTGTTGCAGTAGATCTGATCGTCAAATGTTGGCGGGCTCCAAGATGGTATTGGCAGACGCCAACAATGTAAATTCTTCAGTTCAGGCTCTGCTTGGGCTTGGCGGTCACCAAAGGCATGTTGGCGGATGCCAACAGCTTCAAATGTAATATCCCGCTCTTTTATCCATCGAATCGAATCACGATCAAATCTAGGCTTTGACACTCAATAATCTAGGCTCTCGAGCTTCGGTATCTATGCTGCAAAACAAAAACACAAAAATACCACACATAAATCCGATAACAAAATTTGGCCAATAGGGCCTAGATAATCGACAAAAGTATCTGTTTTTTTAATATTTACTATGTAAGCAAAATGTTCCAAATCTTCACAATAGTTGCTCAAAAAGTTCCGAAAACATCGATAAACTCATGAGAAATGGGATAAAACATCGTGAAATGTATCCTCTAGTTGACTTACGTCAACTAGCATGTCAATCTGTAGTTTATAGCTTTGCGGCTTGCATTTAATGTCTTGGATCCCACTTGCATTGTCTTGTAGAAGTTGATCAATTGTTGATCCGATGGTTGGCTTTACACATTTTATTTGTCACTTCATATACCATACAGTCACTTGATTTTATATGTAAGTCCTAAGAAGTAGTTTGATCATACTAGTCTGAATAATCGATGTCGTCTGACGGATAAGTATTCTGATTGTTTGTAGGTCGTTTGATTGAGAGAAATCGAGTTTGGTCTTCTTGTATTCTGGAGCTTCAACTCTTCTGACTGAGACTATTCTATCTAAGGAATATTACAACTACTAGTCTGACTAAAACCTATACAGTTCACTTGTCAGACTACTAAGTAATCTTATACTTTGTTCATAAACCAACTATTTTAGTATCATAAAAAATTCTAACTAGTGAAGGAGCTAACATATCATGTTGTCACTGTCAGTGTTCTTCTGTCAGTGACAAGTTGTCAAGTAATGAGATTGCTTGAATTCGTTCTGGCACTGAAATTCTTGTAACAAATATTTAAACTTGGCCATTGATTGCATTGATGATCATACGTCCAATATTGATTCTTATCTTTAATTTTGTCATTTTAATAACCTTCAAAAACGGATCAATAAAACTTGGTCTATTTCATCTCTTCTTTTGAATTAGTTCAGCTGAAGTACTTTGCTTTGCTCAGCTTTGATGACTCGTCTTATAGCTTCGCTTAGCTGATTGTCTTGATTTGGCTTAGTTTAGATGACATACTTTTCATCTGATCTTAATTTGTGAGATTAGAGTACACCATATTTCTATAATTGAGATCCTTCATCACATTTCGTTAGAATTTCAATATGGCAAAGCAAGTTTGTTGTAATAATCAACAAACTGAAACAAAAATTAAAGTGACTACACAAGGATTAAAGTTCATATTACAATCACAAGAATTTCTAATACCTCTTTGCATTGATTCCTTTTAGCATCAGCTGAACTGGACTCCCCAATATTAACATTCTTCATTGGGTCTAAAGAATTTCTTATAATACCTCTTTGCATTGGATCCTCATCATCATCATTATCATTGGGTTTGATTTGTTTTCAGCAATGACAGTTCCACCCTTTTTCATTTTGTTTTTGATTGCTGGGTAACCATCTGTTAGCAGCATCTATATATTCAGCTGATTGAACACCCATTCACCCTTTGTTCCTTCAGATTCATCAAGCTTTTCCCTTTACCAAAGATCTTCTTCAACCTCTTGAAAACTCCGGCTTGATCCTGACTCTCACTATCAGAAAAAAGTTGTTCATCAAAACTTTCATCCTCCTCTTGGATTTCTTAGCCTCAGCTGATCGACTAGGCAACGGCTCTTTTCTAGTGTGTTGTTTTGCTGGAAGACCCTGAGGGTCTGTCCCCTGAGTCTCTCTGTATGTGGGTTTTAAGATTTTCTATAAAAGTCACGTGTCGAACGTCCTGCCTCCGACCGAAAACCGACTCGGTATTCGGAAGCAGGGTGTAATAATTGTTACCGGAAGTTTCACATTCGTCTTTCAATTCCAGTTTAATTAAATAAATAAATAAAATCGAATTTAGAGGAGACGATGAGAAAGTAGGTAGTTGTAGACGAACAAGAGCAATCGCAAACAACAATTGTTTCACTCTTCTTTTTGGTTTGTCAACAGAATTGTAAGTTTAAACATGACTTAACGAGTCGAAGAACACGCAGGCTTGTTTTGTGGATTTGAAAACTCCAAATTATCATAAAACATGAAATTCTAAATTAACAAGCAAAGCAACCCACGTAAATTACTGCATAATTGAAAATACAGGAAAATTACTCAGAAAAAAAAAAAAAAAAAAAAAAAAAAAAAAAAACAGATTTACATTACAATATTAACATGGATGAATCGACCGGAAGGGATATCACATCAGGCAATAATCTCGACAACCGTCGACTTCCCTGAAAACTGATCATATCTTTTCAAGCTTTTCCGCTTTGATCACGGGGTTGGCCTTGGCGATGGCTTCTCGTCCCATGGTCTTGTAATCGAACGCGCACCCATGTTGCTCCGGGTACCTATGAGTCCCACAGAAGGTGATCCCACACCTGCATCGAAATCCCGTCAAGCCTACCTTCTTCCGACACGCCGAACACCGATTTGGCTTGGTCAAAGGCTGCACGGCGACCTCCGCAATCGGCGAAGAACCAGCTGGGGACGGCGGCGATGATGATGATGATGATGTCAGGGAAGAGGAAGGTAAGGAAACTTGAGGATCCACCGTCAACGGCGGCTTGGTGGTGGCTTTAATCTCTTTATTACGAAACAAGTCGTTATAGCACTTGGAGCAGAAATTTTGGGTTGCCGGACTGCCGACGAACCCACAATTGTTGAGGCACAACCGGTGCCCTTCAGAAGCACGAAATCCATGTTCTTCCGCCATGCTTTTGAAGTCCTTTTGGAAGAAAATTTGTGAAGAAAGAAAACAAAAGGCCCGAGAAATGAAATGGCCCTTAAGCTTAACGTTTGATAAATAATGGGAAATATTGAAGATGAACAGACAAGTTAGGTAGATTATCCGTGTTTAGATTTATATAATAGAAGAGGTGGAGAAGGTTGAAATGGAATATGCAGAAAAAAATGAAGCAATGAATAAGAAGGAAAGAAGGATCCAAGAAACAAAACAGAAAGCGGGATCTCAATAATCAACAACGTGGACGATAATATTGATAATTTAGAAATGTCCAGATACAGACTGGACGGGCATAAAGGAACGCAAAGTTTTGTCTTTTTTTTTTTTTTTTTCTCCTCGAGCAATTTTTTATTTATTTTAGAAATATCTTTTTTTTTTTTTTTTTTTTTTTGTTTTTAGTACAATTTTAGAAATATCTTCAAAGAAAACAAAATGCCAACTACTCCTATAAAAATAAAAATAAAACTAAAAATGCCTAACTCACGGCTGTCCACAAAGTAAATTCTGGCGGCAAAGCCACCTACACATAACAGGGATGAGATCACATATCCAAATTGTGTGTCTAATTTTAGTTTCTAAGTAAAAATTACGTCGTTTCATATGTATTTGATTTTTTTGTTTTGTTTTCCTACAAAGATCAAATAAACATGAAACGGTGTAGTTTTTACTTAAACACCAAAATTAAACACACAACTTAGACGGTTGATCTCAAGCCCACATAACATCACTTAGTTAATACATATGTTTCGTTTGTTTTGGGTTAGGTTGGGTTTGGATTTAGTGTTGAGTGTATTTACTAGTGGATAATAAAATATAATAAAAATAATTGAAGTAATAATTCGAAAGTTAAAAAGTTTTTTATGAAATTTGTGTAGATAAAGAAATTATTGGTGAGAGAAATTGAAATAAATTAGTATAATGAATAAAATAATAATAAAAATGTACTTCCTTTATAATTTTTTTTGTTTTTATTTATCTGTCATTTTACGTTTCAAATGTATTATTTATTATTTTCACCCCTTTACCAACAAAGTATTAAATCTCCAGTAAAAAAAATATATTTCCAATGCAAAAAATTCCAAAATTCAATTTGGCTCACTATTACCAATGCATATATTCAAAAAATCAAAGGACAATTTAGTCATTTTATACTCAATTTCAAACATATTAATTATTTTTTTAATATGTGTGAACCTTCTCTCTGCGACACTTAAAAAACGGAGGGAGTAATAAAGTGAAATGGTGGGAGATAATTTAATATTTTTTTAGTTGAAAGAATGATTAGTGAGAGAAATTGTAAGAAATTATTGGTGAAGTGATATAAAACGAACCCCAAACCCAAACACACACAAAACAAACTGAACTAGCTAGTCGAATGAACAAGGATCATCTCGATTAGTTGCATTAAATAATCTCTCAAGTAAAGTGTTTTTAGACATTATATACAAAATAATATAGTTTTCAAACAAAAAAACAACGGCTAGATATTTTCACATTTTAAATGTATAGTTAGATCACTTATATTTGAAAGACCACTTAAAGGCTAGTATTTGAGAGCCTCGTGGCTCCTAGTTGAATTTATATTGAGTGAACTAATAAGTATATTTGTTGCTTCAAATAAAAAAAGGGTTTTGGGTCTAGAAGGACATTTTCAGTAGGGAAATGAGTGTTTAATCCAGTGGATTTTTTTTATGGCTACAAGGACAATAAAGCATTCCACTAGACTTTTTTACCCTTCCTTTTTAATTTTATTATTCTAAATTGCAGTAAATATTTATGGCGTGATTCAATTCAATTCCTTCTTTGTAACTGTCATTTAATAGGTGTAAATTGATTTTTTGTTCTTACAGGTCATCTTCTTCATCTTTCCCCTAAGTTGTTCATTTCCCCTAAATTGTTAGGAATGTGGGCACCTTCATAATATTCGCACTTGAGAAAAGCAAACGAGAAGAAAGTACATTTTCCGCAAAATCTGGTACATCCTACATTGCAGGTGTGATTTCTATTTTTATGTTTTCAGCAATATTCATCGTTATCCTAATTCTGAGTGAAACTCTTAATTTTTTTCGGTTTTTTTCTTCTTCTTCATTGATTCTCACTGCACAAAGGAGTACCCGTTGAATATCTACACTATAAATTGTTCCACTGTATAATTTATGGCTTTTTTTCATTCCAAAAGTTGTTTGAACATTTTGTAATGTTTTAATCGTAGTTGTATATTTACTTTTTCAGAATGTTGCTCACGTGCAAGTATAATCTCGACACATGTGTTCTAAATGTAAACCCTACGGAGACATTCAATAATTTGTTGGATAAAATTAGAAGTTCTTGGCCTGCTATCGATGCTGGATGTGTCAAACTGTATTACAAGGTACATAACTACCAAAGATGCATGTTACGTAATGATGGCGAAATTCGAAAAATGTTCTTGGTTGCTGAGTCTCTTAAAATTGATTTTATTCATGTGGATGTTGTACGTGATGATGCTATTTGCGTGGGTAGAGCCAACAACTCATTTAATCCTGATGAAGCTATGGTACCCGTCGAAGAGAATGATCACCATTTAATGTCGTCTGCTTGTTCAGCGAACCAACAGATCTCTGTTTCTTTAGGTTGGGATAAACTAGTTTTGGAAGAAGGCGGTCGGTTTGTGTTGAGTTTCATTTGGTGCTGCAAAAGATAAGTTTGCATACTGGTTTTCAATACGTGTACATTAAAAATGATAAGAACCGAGTGACAGCAGTTTGTGCAATGAAGAATGTCACACGGTGCAATGAACAATGAAGAATAGCCATTGTTGAACAGAGTGTAGAAGTATTCCACTATGAATTGAAATCTTTACATTTTCATTAAGGATGTCTTGGGACTCGTTCTGAAACAGCGAGAACGAGGGACCGTCCCAATCTTCTACACTCTGTTCTACAATGGCTATTGTTGCGTCTTTCTTGGTTTGATCATTTCTCGAACACGAAGACTCAGTTGCATGCCTTCCACCATTTTCTTCACCTAGTTGAAGACTCAAGTTTGTACCATTTGAACGTACTACCCCTACAACACGTTTTTTAATGACTACTGGATCGTCATAGTCTGAGTCCTCCACCACCAAGTACTCTTCCGGCATATAATTGTCATTCAATGAATTTAACATCAATTCTTCTGCTATAGTTGGTGTTAACTCCACATCGTTGAACTATATTACAGAAAACACACTTAGTAAAAAAAGAAATGATGATCGCAATCACTTTCCAACAAACAAAAACCCAAAATACATCAACTTACCATGTGCTCTTCGAGTCCTTCCAGAACTGCCTTATTAATTACACTTTCAAGTTGTGTTAGCTTCCACTTATTGATTCTTGGTATCCAATTGATACTCATATCCTCCTCCGCATCATCAGTGTTCATATTGACTCCTTCTTCATACCGCTTAAACCTCAATTGCAATTCCGTGGAATGCTCGGCAAACCAATACTGCAGTGGAACCAAAATATAAGTTATGACATCCGATAAAACATAGAAAACCAAACAGAGACACTGACTATAAGGTTCTCATTCACAACTTACCAGCAAGAACAATGTACAACCAGTGACTTTTGTGGGCTCTGTTCATTTGTTATTCAATCCTTTCTCTAATTTTTTCAGTATATGTGTTGACCAATCGTACAAATTTAATCTGTCAAAGTTGTCGATGAAGTAGACATATCCCCATGCGATATACGATCCTGTGTTTGGAAACAAAAAACATTGGAATAGTAGGAGGCACATCAGCTTCACTGTATCTTCTATTCCAGTCCCATCTCGTAGCAATACAACTTCACGTATTCGTTCTTTAATCATGCTAGCTGGAATTCTTTTAATTTTTCCAAACATCCTTGGTCCGATATCAGTTGCATCCCATCCGTGTTTTTTTTACTTTTCCTACATCCTCAGTGCCATCTTCTATTCCAAGTATTAGCTTCACATCCTTTCTACTTGGTTTGCAATATTGGCTACCAAACCTGAATTTTCCTGCTCCCTTATCAAATGTACCCAGCAAATCATCAAGAATATGATCCTTTTTCCTTGTCGCATCTATTTTTCCAGAACTAATCGCTTCAAACAAGTGCTTGAACGGTGTTCTTTTCATAAGGTCCTTGTGTCCATCCGTTATCCACATTCTCAACTTGTCATATAGCTTGACAATTGCATGAATGGTGCACCTGTATTGTGTTTGTCTAGTTTGCTTAGAAAAAGTGTCAAAACCGGGGTTTCACATATCCAAAGTTACACATTGAAATGTCCCCAACACAACAATGACACAACATAACAGAGTTGATGGCTGATTACATTTGCAAACAAAACAGATTCCACTTAAGCTCATATTTTCTCAAACTATCTATGCACATTTTAATTTAATTGTACATTACAAAGAAGAAATATTTCAACATGCCAATCAAGCTGATCCATTAACATCAAGGACATCCTACAATTAACACCACTGACATCCTCAACACATTCACATCAGAGTTACGTATACTTATCTGTGGGTAAAGTGAAATTGCATACCGTGGAACGCGCATAGCAAAATCCCTTCTTCTACTTCAAACAAAACACTAACACAACCACAAAACCATAATCCACTATTCTATAATGCAAATTCCCCTTCGTCCCAATTCATTCCACTGCTCTTAACAAATCCCCTGTACGCATTCGAAATTATGGCGGAGAAGATCGTTTCAATAATTTTTCTACTACAGATGCATTCCACTATTCGCTAATGCAATAAGTGATTACCATGATGTATTACAACCCCAAACATTGGACGAACAACAACGTCTATATTATGTTCTCTCTGTCAAGTAAGATTATTTTCCAAAACAAACACAGTACTTTTTCGACCCTTTTCTCTGTTCTATAATCACAGAGGAATAAATGGTTGTATGCACTTACGGTAAATTAGCCTTTACGAAACCACAAAACATTTCTGAAATCAAATATGCTACATCTAGTGATAACAATGGAAATCAAACATGCTACATCTTGGAACAGTGGAAAGCTTGGAATGCAGAATTCGAATCGTCACACTAGTGATAACAGTGGAATGCTACATGAAATTCGACCACCCGAGATAAAAAAATAAAAACTGGAATGCATTACAGAAACACTAGTGCATTACATAATCCGCACACTTCAACGCAGAATCACCGATTAAAAACTCAGCATTATCACAGGGATATACGTGTGAATTATTCCTCTGTTCCAAATTTACACCAGAATTACTACTTCAAAAGAACTTTTTACAAAAAACCAGAACAAAAAAATCCAAATGAATTACCTGTCGTTCTTCAATTCCGCCATTGAATTTCGATCCAATCCTTCATCAACCAGAATATCCACCGTTTCTTGTATTCCAATTTTCAATCAACCGACGTGTGCTCAAAATCTTTGCCGTTCGCATCAAATAAAAAACGCATATGATTCCCGGTTCCAAACTCATTCAAAATCCGAGGATGAAATTCGGCCAGTGTACATAGCCGCAATCGCCATATACCGTTTGGATCGGGATTCATCATTGATTTCAGCGGATTCTGTGGAATTTACTCTCATAAGTGCATCCGTTATATCCTGAACTTTTTGTTCCACTCTTAAAATGCAGTATATTTGATTTCTTAAATTAAAAAAAAAAAAAAACAATAACAAAACAGGGGTATTTTGGAGATACAGTAAAAATATGTCCTTATTTACCAACTTCCACCGTTCATGTCCTTTTTTATGTTTTAATGCACAATAATGTCCTTTTTAACCTTCCCCCCATAAAAAATAAGTATATTTGTTGAGTAATGATACTTCAAAGACACCTATTGATTAATAAGTTTGATTGTTTTAAAATAATAACTTATATGTGCGTAATTGAAATTGTAAAATTAACTATATCGTACCATGTCATCATGATATTAATGTCCTTTTGATCGTACATTTATCGTACATAAATTATTTATTGTAAATTTAACTATATCGTACATTTATATGTTATATTATATCCTTTTGATCAGTATTCGTCACGTTATGTATCATCATTATATAATATTTGTAATATTACCATAAAAGTCTTAGACTGACGGTGTAAGACATAAAGTTTGTTGATCTTTTACAAATGATATAAAGATGTCTAGACAAGATTTAAAACGCTACATTCTTTACCAGACATTAAGACATCAATTATTATAGTGATACATCATATAATAAATATGTGATACACTATGCAAAAAATTGTCGGGTTTAAATCTGGCCGTATTTTCCTAGTGACAATAATTCAAGATCAAAGAACCCTATAAAGATGAATGCGGGGATGATTTTGTGGTGATTTAGACAGATCATGTGATATTTTATCTCAAATTGCCTACGTATCCTGTAATTGTCCAGGAATCAAGTCTCTTCGTAGTTCTTGGGATCGCTTATATAGAGGACATCTCGTCCGGTTTCTTGTCCCCTAAGGATTGGGGATTCTTCCGTATATATCCCTTATTTTTAGGAGATAATTACGGTTATCATTAAATGACATTTAATGATAGGATCAGAGTCCTATTAGGAGAAGGATCATTGGAATCTTTTCATAATTATCGTATATTTTACATGTGCGTAAATCAGATAAAGAAGGCTCTGGCTGACCTGCGTCGAGCCTTTCCAGACTGACTCGGCCCGTACTACATAGACCCGAGCTCCCTAGCAACCTTGCCGACCTGCGGTGGTGCTGTTCAGAAAAACGGGTAAGACCTCCCACCTAGAGTTCAGGTCTACCCTTAGGCATAAAATGGGGCTCCTGGCCCTTAATGTTGCAGTTTCTCTGTCTTCATTTATCTCTTGGTCAATGAGAGGATGACACGTGGTGAGGGCTAATTTTTCCCTCGTCCTAAGCCCCCAGATCTGACTTAACTACTCGTTGTGAGGTCGGATCTGTTAGAGTATTGTTCGGCCACTGTCATCTAGACTTGTAGAATTTGTAATGACCTACTCTACCAGGTGGCAGAGTTACTGTTATAACGCTGTCATATCGTTTTCCGGGGTTCGAGGCATTTCTGCCCACATCATCTAAAGTGGAACGGTTTTCTAGAATGTGTTTGAGGTTTTATAACCCCCGTCGAATCAGTTGTCCGATCAGCAGTTGGCTGATGCTGGCTTTAATGACATAAAATATGTAAGTCTCACTTCTTCAGTTGTACTTTGTATGTAACTTGGTAGGATTTCTCATACTTGATGACTTGTTGATGCAGGGATCTTTACAGGCAAGGAGTCCTTTGCAAGGCTTGCAACGTCTTCGGCCAGCAAGGTGAAGTTGAAGAGGAAGATGGCCGGCCTGGAGAAGACGACCTCCGATCGTCGGAAAAAACTCAAGGACGTCTGCCTCACTGTCAGTGAGGAGTTATTAAGAGGTATCCGAGTGTCGGGAATCACCGTAGACGTCGTGGACTTCTTCACCGAGCTGATCATCGTTGCTTGGTTAACAGATTTTGGGCATGACCCTTACGTGGCCCTTAGTGATGAGGAGAGGGATGTCCGTAGGACTTCTCTTCTTCTTTCCCTTTATGTTTTACTTATGCTTGTATTTTTCTCTGTTTTTGTCTAACCATGTTTTTGTTTGTTGCAGTGGAAGATTTTTCTGTATTCCTGGCTAGTACCGGTGATGATGAGGCTGAGGATACCCAGCCCGAACAGAGCCGGATACTGAGAGGACTGTAAGTGTAGAGCATCCTCTAGCCCGATCTGCGGGCACTACCCTAAGTGCTGCTGGGGTCATGATAATGTTTGGTCACCCAGATGATGCAGTGGTCCCACCCATCTCTGTTCTGAAAAGAGATATTGACCCGATCACCCTGGATGAAGCTGATCAGGAGTGAGAAGATGGCTAACTCCAAAATAGAGGTAAAGCTGGGGTTCTTGTGAACCCTCAGGAGGGAAGGCCCAAGAAAAAGAGCAAATCGGCTACCCTTTCTGATGAGGTTCAAGATCAAAGTCAGGAAAGAGAAGATGCCGCTACAAAACCGGAGCAGATTGCTAGCGAGCTGGATGGAACGGGATTTTGTGCCATGGAATATGTAAGTTCATATTTTTTTCATTTGAGTTTTGTATTTCAACTTGATAATGTTTCTCATGTTTGCTGCTTCGTTATGCAGGGAACCAGGATTGGCCAGGAAGTTTTTAGAAGATTGGCTAAGTCTTCCGCCATCCAGATGAATCTGGAAAAGAAGGTTACCGACCTGCGTGTAGATCAGGAAAGGTTTAAGGGCTCTGTTGAATCCGAAGACAAAGAGGTAGAGGTTCTCGAGGAGCAACTCAGGGTTCAGGAGGCTGAGCGAAATGCTAGAGAGGACAAGTATGCTTCTAGTCTTCAAGCCACAGACGACCAGTTTTCCGCAGAGAAAACTGGGTTGGAGTGAGCCGTGACAAAGCTCCGTCCTGAAAAGAACGAGCTGGAAGCTGATGTTCGAGGTTGGATTATTGGAGCCATCTAGGAGTACAAGGCTTCAAATGAGTTTGATCTTGCTGCTCATTCTTGTCCTTAACCATGGCTATACCTTGGGAGTTGATGAGGCTAAGAGTCAGTTTGCTGACCTTGCTGTGGATAGCCTGGCCAGACATGCTTTCTATAAGCCTGGCATGGGTGAAATCTATGACAAGTGTCTGAAAGAGTTCAAAGAAGGGGTGGACATTGTGTCCAAATACTCTCGTTGAACTGCAGCCTCAAACGGCTATTGAGTCAGAGTCTTCTGTTTCAGCTGCTTCAGCTCCTCATTTTTCTGAGCAACAACAAAGTTTGCTCCTGATGCATAGATTAAATCGCTTGTGGACTTGCTTTTATTTTGTTGCTTTTGCTCTAAAAAATTGTAACTTTCGTACAATTATTTTATAGTACATGCAAAGTTTTCTACCAAGTGTTTTTGCCTTGGCTTTACTTCCAGTATTTATTTTAAGTGCTCAACACTTTCATGTGTCCTGGGATTTCATGAGTTTTACGTCTGTAAGCTTGCTGAGTCTGACTTGTAGATCTCAGTTTGTCTGTCCTGTAGACTTGGAAAGTTTGTTTTTTGCAAACTTACCGAGTCTGACCCGCACAGCTCAGAGTTGAGTCTGACCTACAGAGCTCAACGCTTAAATGCATTGCTGAGTTCGTCTTGTGAATCTCAGTTTGACTGTCATGCAGACTCGATGAGCTTGACCGGCAAAATTTGTTGAGTTTGACCTACGGAACTCGAGCTTCCGAGTCTGTCTTACCTACTATGGAGAAAAGTTTCAAAATTGTATCATGTACAATGTTTTTATAATATATGCAAATTTTTGCAAGTTCTCTTGTCTTAAATTTATTTTCAGCACTTACCTGATGCACTTTGATCCGCAGTGGGGTGTCTTGCCCCCGAGTATGCAATGCATTAACTTATAGTTTTTTGGATGACATACTTAGCAGCGTGTGTAGATTTTTTGTCTCTGAAACTTACCTGCAGGGCTCTGCAATTCTATGTCGGCCCCGCAGACTTAGGAAGTTGGATGTTGCAACTTGCTGAATCTAACATGCAGAGCTCAGTCTTATGGAAACTTAATTTTTTGAATTTTTCATGCAGACTTTATTATTTGAGTCTAACATGCAAACTTCATTTTTTGAGTATGTCAGGCATACTGATTTTTTGAGTCTGTCGGGCAGACTATATTTTTGGGTCTAACATGCAGACTTTTTTTAAGTCTGGCAAACTGATTTTTTGAGTCTGTCATGCAGTCTTAATTTTTTGAATATGTTATGCAGATTTTATTATTTGAATCTGACTTGCAGACTTCATTTTTTGAGTATGTCAGGCATAATGATTTTTGGAGTCTGTCAGGCAGACTTAATTTTTGATTCTGTCAGGCAGACTGTATATTTTTTTTAGTCTGTTAGGCAGGCTTTATTTTTTGACTCTAACATGCAGACTTATTTTTTGAGTTTGTCAGCAGACTGTATGTATTTTTTTTGAGTCTGTTAGGCAGACTTTATTTTTTGAGTGTGGCCTGTAGACTTTTTTTTAGTCTGTCAGGCAGACTGTATTTTTTGATCTGACTTGCAGATTCATTTTATGAGTTTGACATGCAGACTTTTTTTTTGACTCTGACTTGCAGACTTATTTTTTGAGTCTGTCATGCAGACTGTATTTTTTTGAATCTGACCTGCAGGCATCGTTTTTTTAATCTAACCTACAGACTTTTTTTTTTTTTTTTGAGTCTGACCTGCAGACTTCATTATTTTTTTAGTCTGTCAGACAAACTTTATTTTTTGAGTCTGACGTGCGGATTTTATTTTTTTGAGTCTGACCTGCAGACTTAATTTTTTTAGTCTGACCTGCAAACTTCATTTTTTTTAGTCTTTCAGGCAGACTTTATTTTTGAGTCCGTCATGCAGAGTGTTTTTTTTTTGTTTCAAAAAATGTACAAGTACAAACAAAAAATGTACGAGTATAAAAATTCTAATTTATGAAGGACTCTTTTTACGACTTACCTTGCTTTTTCCGTTGTTTTCTTGTGAAATTTTTTCATACTTGCATTTTGCAAGTCTTAACTTTTATCAAGTGCTTGATAACATTCTGCTCGGCCCTCCAGTATGCCATGCTACAAGTTATCATTTTTGGATGGCATACTTAAAGACCTTGACTTAGTTTTTCCTCAGTCCAAATCTATTTGTTGGCTCTGTCCAGCGATGCTCCGATATTGCATACTTATTCAACATTACACTGAGTCCGTCCTGCAGAGCTCAACTTGTCCGTCCTGCGGACTTAAATAATATATGCTGAGTCCGTCTTGTGGAACTCAGCTTATCCGTCCTGTGGACTTAAATAATATATGCTGAGTCCGTCCCGTGGGTCTCACTTTGTCCGTCCAGTGGACTTAAATAATATATGCCGAGTCCATCCCGCGGAGCTCAGTTTGTCCGTCCTGCGGATATAAAAGGTTTGTACTTTGTAAACCTTATTGAGTCTGACCTGCATAGCTCAGTTTTTCCGTCCTGCAGACTTAATAAATTTGGTTGAGTCCGTCCTGTGAAACTCAGTTTGTTTGTCCTGCAGACTCAATAAATTTTGCTGAGTTCATCTTGCGAAGCTCAGTTTATCCGTCCTACAGACTGAATGATTTTTGCTGAGTCCGTCCTGCAGATTTTAGTTAGTCTATCCTGTAGACTTAATAAATTTTGTTGAGTTCATCCTGCGAATCTCAGTTGTCTGTCCTGCTGACTTAATGATTTTTGTTGAGTCCGCCCTGCGGATCTCAGTTAGTCAGTCCTGCAGACTTAATAAATTTGCGGAGTTTGTCTTGCGAAGCTCAGTTGTCAGTCCTGCTGACTTATGAAATTTTGCCGATATATGTTTGTTGAGTCCAACCTGCGGAGCTCAGATGTCAGTCTTAGCAATTTGAGCAGAGTCCATCCTACGGAGCTCAGCTTGTCTGTCCTGCAAACTTGATCAGAGCCATTCATAAGTGGAAAATCAACGTATGATTTAGATAATAATAAAAAGCACACATTGAGTGCAACATGATTTTAGCCTGATTGAATATAAAATGTATTAAATTTGCATAAGTAAAGATTGAAAATGAGTCATAAGAGTCTGGAACCTGTCCTCATCACGGGTTTGACCACTTAGCCCACCAGAGATGATGTTGATCGTACCGATGGGACGATGGCGTTTAGAGTTGTTGCAACCATGGCAGCCAACTGCTCCGCTACTGCTTGTTGAGCAGAATCTAACACAACTTCGTGCCTTGTGCATTCTGGTTGGTGGCGGGATCTATTGCCGTCCCGTCTCTACCATTTTTCACCACCATCCTGGATGGTTTCCTCTAGACCTTCCTTTTTGGTCTACATTTGTGGCATGGTTACGATGGATCTTGAACAAATTGTCAGTAGAAGGCCCTCCTTCTAGCGCCATTTGATGATGCAAAAAATCGTCGGGTTTAAATATGGGCCGTATTTTCCTAGTGATAATAATTCAAGACCAAAGAACCCTAGAACGATGGGCACAGGATGATTTTGTGGTGATTTAGACTGAGCCTAGGATATTTTATCCCAAGTTGACTATGTATCCTGTAATTGTTTAGGAATCAAGTCTCTTCGTAGTTCTTGGGGTCGCTTATATAGAGGACATCTCGTCCGGTTTTCTTGTCCCTAAGGATTGGGGATTCTCCCGTATATATCCTTTATTTTTAGGAGATAATTACGGTTATCATTAAATGACATTTAATGATAGGATCAGAGTCCTATTAGGAGAAGGATCTTTTGGATGTTTTCCTAATTATCGTATATTTTACATGTGCGTAAATCAGATAAGGAAGGCTCTGGCCAACCTGTGTCGAGCCTTTCCAGACCGACTCGGCCCGTACTACGTATACCCGAGCTCCCTAGCAACCTAGCTGACCTGCGGTGGTGCTGTTCGGAAGAACGGGTAAGACCACCCACCTAGGGTTCATGTCTGCCCTTAGGCATAAAGTGGGGCTCTTGGCCCTTAATGTTGCAGGATCTCTGTCTTCATTGATTGTTTAGTCAATGAGGGGATGACACATGGCGAGGGCTAATTTTTTACCTCGTCATGATACACTATGATAAATTTATGTATCACCCATATGATACAAATAATATAAAATTTTTCATTGTTTTTGGATGTTGAATCCGGCAGTTGGATCCTTTGATCATAACGACACAAATTTATGATTGGTACACAATGTAAGTTGGTTTGTCAAATCACCTCCACTTTATCACTTCTCCTTCTCTTCTCCAACGTCCCCAAGGACTTTGATCTATTGATGAGTTGAAAATAATGGACCTTCCCGAGCTTTGAAAAGCTAGCTCATTTGGTCAAATCCAATCAGCATAAATCAGGTGAAAAAAGGAACACTCCCCATAGAAAATTTAGGAAAATTTCAAGGCAAGCAATTCAACCAAATAATGAAAAAACAGATGAAGAAAGGCAAAAGCCTTAAAAAATATTAAGAGAACTACATATAAACAGACAGCACTGCATTCTGCTCTTAAATAGATATTAATGCAAATGAACTAAACTTTGATCAGATAAAGGGCAAAAAGAGCAATACATGACTAAATTGGCAGGCAATTATCATCACACACACAAAAAGAAACATGGTAGGAACCTCTCTTAGAAGTACATAAATAAACGATACAAAAAGCACAAATACCTAAAATAAATCTAAGCACCTGCATTCAACTTCAAGGCTTCCAGTTTTAAGCGAAAAGGGTAAAGAGTATACAGGAACATATCAGAACACTAATAAGACGAGATAATAACAGAATAATTATAAGACGAGAAAAGTCAAATTAAATGAAACCAAAGCATGGAATCGAGTTATCCTCATCGAGGTTGGATAACATCTTCCCGATAATAGATATTTCCTGCTCATAAGGATTAAATGATTCCCCGATGTGATGCAGGCAGTTTCGGCAGTATATTTTACCCGTCCACTCATTTCTCTTTGTAAAATCGATCCCAACTATAAGGTTCATTGACTGTAGGCCCGCACGTGGAAGGGCACGGAAACCTAATATATGACAATGATTCAGACCAATAAAAAAACTCGACACATAGTAAATAAAATGGACTGAAAATGTATAAATATAATAATATATGCATAGATATTGATGAAGGGTAAAAACGTGCAAACACCTCGTCTATACTATGGTACTACCTCCGTCCCAAAATGTAAGTCCGTTTAGCTTTTTTGTTTTGTCCCATAATATAAGTCCATTTCAATAATCAAGAAAGCATTTATTACATTTTTCTCATTTTACCCCTCATTTATTATCTACACACCTACTTTTCACTACATTGCATTAATAATAGTCAAAGGTCATTTTAGATTTTTCCATCAAAATTAATGACACATATCCAATTTAACCAAATTTCTTAATCTATGTGAAAAACCCAAATGGAATTACATTATGGGACGGAGGTAGTAATTATTATCTGTTTTGGAATAAGTATTTCCAGCAGCACGTCATTGGGTCGGTTGAGAATTTGCCGGACCGGTGCATTGGAGTTGATGTGGAGTTGGATTTCATGTTGAAATCAGTTTGCAACACCTTCCGCCCATGTTGGAACAGTACTTGTATGTATGTACTGAATATTAATCGTCCACCAGACACCAAGTCAGTCAAAGAGAGACAAAATCAGTGAATAGAAAACAACCATCAGAATGGATCAAATGATTGAGCTCATGCAGCGTCTGAATTATAATATGTCTGAAAAAAAAAGAGAATTTGAGAAAACAAGTTGTCAAGCAGCGGCAGAGGCATGGTTTCGGTTCAGGGGGCACAACTCTCCATCAAATGTCACAGAAAAGTCATTTAAGAAAACATTTCCGCAATACAAATAATTACAGTCGCCAGCTTAAATTTTATAGAAGTGGAAATTTACCTATATAATATTCCTGTAACTTTATAGAATATTTTGAGAAATCCACACACTCGCCTCGCATGTATATTCGCTAATGCTAATGAACTTAAGTGATTACTCGAAATGTTAAATAACGAGTGTCTCTAACATGGCCGCTCCTAACATTTAGTGGGCCCGGGGCTAGATTAAAATAAAGATTTTTTTTTGAAAAGTTAAATAAAAGGCTCTTTTTAAAGTGTCATGATTTATGTTGCTTTTTGTTATTGTTTTGTAATAGCTCCAAATCCATTGTTGTCATGCTTATGGTTCTTTAGCGTCTTTTATTGAAATAAGTTTACTGTAAAAAATAAAGGTACATGAATGGAGGCCTTGAGCCGTGCGTGCAACGGGCAGGAGCCGTGCGTGGAAGCAGAAATATGAGGATGAGAGATGGAAGATTAAATTTCTTTAACGCCCGTTTCCGAACACCGAGTCCATATCCGGAAAATAAACGTTTGTCACGTATAATATTAATTAAATCAATATTATACGTATGCCTCTACTACGTCATATCGAGTTTAGCATTAACGGAAGCTTAAAAGACTCGGGTATATTTTTTTTGAATACAAGATAAGAATAGGAATACAAACATACTAAAGATAGAAAAGATCTTACAACAACGATCACTTGTGTCTTACAAACATATGAAGTCTTAAAGAAAGAAAATTACAACAAGTATCTTACAAGAACCAAAGGAAAGTACAAAAAGTCTTGAAAAGCAAAGTGCAACATAATATATTACATAGTTTAAGAAACAACAAGAAAAAGCCTATCATAACATATCGATCACATATCATCTTCAAAGTCCTCGTCAAACTCTTGCTCAACATATTCATCTTCTCAACCCCAAGCACAAACAAACATGCATTTGAGGTAAGTACAAAGGTACTTAGCAAGAAACAGAAGCTATTGTATTAATTAGGTTTCATAAAGAGGTTTAATTAATTATTAAGTTATATATACGAATCCGACTCCATTCTAGGGTTCACTTCATGCTCATCAACATGTTGTGACTAAACGTTTCTAACTTAACTCAAGTTTGTTATACCGGCATTCAAGGGCACTACGCATGGTGCTACCCACCACGAGGCATCGTTTGCAACCTATTAGTGGATCACACCAATAGCCATGGGTTAAGACCCGATAGTGTACACGTTCGGCGAAGTCCCTCTACTATTTAGCCGTTTATAGGCCAGTAGAGCTATTCACTTTATCTAACCGCCCACACATCGCGATATAGACAAGTGCCCAAGAAGGTTATGATGTTTAATCTTTTACTACACACTTATGTAAATTATTTTTTATTAACTATCCGCCTAAGTATATTCAAGGTAAATACTCACTTAACAACTCTACTCCCTCACTTAGACTCTAGACACAACACCCTAGTCATGTACACAGACATTGATGAATACTAATTCATTAAAACACAAGCCAATCATACCCTTCTGACGGTCCCGAACTTCAACTCTATGGAAGAGTACATCCAGTGCCGGAACTAAACGCATCAGAAGTTTTATCAAGGCTTGTTCATGTTCATTTAATATTATTAGGTCAAGAATCAACATTTAAAACTCATCTCATAGCTTAAAACACTCAAAACAACATTCAGACAGTGTTGAGGGACGCCAAGACTTTTGACGTGTGCCAAAGCACATCAGAGAGTTCACTGAACTCCCTGTTCAGGTTTGGCGTGCGCCAAAGCCTTCGGGACACGCCAAAATGACAGCAAAAAGTTCTGGTTGGCCTCTGATACACTTTGGGGGATGCCAAATCTTTTGGGGCGTGCCAAAAAGGGCCAAAACTGCTCTACACACAATTTTCTGCACTCTATTGATTTCTACTCAAAACCAACCAAATTTAACATCAATCTAAGTATCATAAAAGCAGAAAATCACTACTTTAACATCACATAGCACCGAGCACTTGCATAACTACATTTAGACATAATTTCAACATCAAATCACTTCCAAAACAAAGCCCTAACTTCACTAAACCATAATTAAAGCAATATAGAATATTTTCTTACTTGTTATCAAGCAAACTAAGCCAAACTTGCAGAAAAATCTACAGCACCACTCCAAACTTCAACGAAAAACCTGTTTGATCCACAACCAATTCGAGAACTAGTTTGGATCAAGGTTTCTAACTACCCAGAACTATGAATTACACAACTTTCTTCAACCAAACATGATCAAACATGATGAATCCAAAATTAGGGATATTTTCATACCATGGTAAAACTTTCAACTTTTAGTATCAGAACGATTCTCGTCTTCTCACGATTCCGGTGCTTTGCTTTGATCTGAAAACGGGGTAGTATCATGTGAGAATTGGTAGAGAATCTCCTTAGTCTTTCTTTTCCTCTCAAGGTTCACAGAGTTCGAACTTGGGGAAATTAGAGCGCTTCTGACAACTTCCCATTAACTGGGAAGTTTTATTTCCCCAAAATAAACTTCCCCAATTAATTCCCATCAAATCCTCTTAATTACTTTTAATTCCAAATAAATCCCCATTAATATATATACATATTTATTTCGAAAATTCATAAAAGAAATAAATATAATGTTTCGTTCTCGCAAATTGACACGTCTGCCCTTTCCCGAGAATCAAAATATTACATTCCCTCCCCCCCTTAAGAGGAGTTTCGTCCTCGAAACTTGAACATACCTGGTAACTCCAAAATTTCTGGGAATTCACTTATCATATCGTCTTCCACTTCCCATATCGCTTCATTTGGTGAATGATTGCTCCATTGCCCCAAAACCAAAGGAATAAACCTTCTCTTGATCATCTTTTCTTTTCTATCCAAAATCTAAACTGGCTTTTCATCATAGGCAAGGTTATCTTGAAGAACTGCCGGATCAACTGTTGCTTCAACATCCGTCTTCGTCAAACACTTCTTTAATATCGAAACATGAAACACGTTGTGAACTCTTGACATTGAATCCGGTAATTTCAACTTGTAAGCCAAGGGTCCAAGCCTTTCAATGATCTCAAAAGGTCCAACATACCTCGGACTTAGCTTTCCCTTTTGTCCAAACCGCTTAACTCCTTTCATTGGTGAAGGTCTCAAGTATACTCTTTCACCAGTATCAAACTCTAATGGTCTTCTACGAACATCAGCCCAACTTTTATGACAATCTTGAGCTGCCTCCAAGTTTTTCTTTACCAACAAAACCCTTTCCTTTGCTTGTTCATGTTGAAATAGTGTCTTAAACCCAATCGGGTTGGACCGGATCCGACCGGGTCGGATCATTTCTACCATTTCTTTATGTTTATACATATATTAAATGGCTTTTCTGTTATTATATATTTTTTCGTTTAACGAACCAATTACGATATTGTTATATGATAAAGACCTTAATATTAAACTGTGATAGAGAAACCATGATAGTGATTATGGTAGATGAGATCTCGACTCACTTTAAAAGTTTTGATAATTAAATGTCTCTAGTCGTATGTACTATCAAACAGGACATTGATGATACGATTAGACTAGCATGTATTGGATGTCTTCTATCTTATTGAAGGTAGTGATAGATCTCGTCTATCAAAGTGTGCGGACACTTGGACTGTACGTGGACATATATTACAGAATGCATACGTTAGACCGACCCACTTACTTTATTAAGTGTCACACTATATGGCGGTTGTGTATTATCCTAAGACCGGAGTCTTCATGACATCATGGTGTGGATTGTCATACTTTGACACTATTGAGGTTTCCCCTAGCCATGGGGCGATCATGCGGTAGTGATTGGGTGGGATACTGAAGCATGCGTAGGATTCATGTTGCTCGTCCGGAAATCGCGTATCCTATGATTAGGAGTAAATATCCGAAAAAGGCCTTCTTATAAGGAATGTCTTACTCTCGAAAGTCCTTGAAAAGCGGAAGTAATATGTTACATTGAGAGAGTAGGATATCCATATTATAAGATACGGTCGTTCATGTTTGACACTCGACATACGACCGTATGGATATTGTAACATCGATAGGATTCTATTTACACGGTAACCGTTTCACATAAAAGGTAGTAGTCATTGCATTTGACTCTTCCGGTGATTGAGGGTCGTGGACGTGTTGCTAGACGCTATCCATGATCGTTAGGTATGAAAGGCATTTTCGTAATTGCACTCTGTGCCTACGGCCAACATATTCGGAAGCCTATGGGGCCACACATATAAGAACATCTAGCCGGATTAAAATGCGGTTATAGTGATAACCAAATAATGAAATTTTTATCTCGACTATAAAGTGTTATAATGATAAATTAATATGGTAATATTTATTTATTATGAATAAATTAAATACAATATATTAATTATGTTGATTAATTAAATATACATAGTTGATGTATAAGTCGAAATATATATATTTGTGTATATTTATACACATGAATTTTACAAATTAATTAATCATAGAATTATATTAATTAAGAATATTCCGGATGCCAATTTATTGGCTAAAGGTGGCTCAATTTTGGAGTGTATATGATACACTTGGATTGTGTAATTTAATTAATAGTATTACCATATATTATTATTTGATATTAATAGATTTATGGTAATGAGATAAAGATAATCAATATTAGATATTGATAATATCTTGAAAATATTTAATATGAGATATTAAATTAAATGAGATAAATCAATCAAAGATATTTTTCATATTTTACTGGGAAAAGGTTTTTCTCCCCAATCTACTAGGAAGCTTCTCCCAATCAGATTGAGATTGACAGGGGCACAGGTCACCCTATAAAAAGGGAGGCTTGGCTAGCTCTCTTGTACATCACAATTAGAAGAGTTCTAATTTACTAGAAAATATGAGAGCTTCTTAGAGATATTATGAGAGAGAGAAAAGGTCGGTCTAGCAACCGAGTTTTTCTGGTAACAATCCATGATGGGATTCCGTCGGGCTGTTCGTGTGGATCAACGGTAGAGGCCGAACACTTGGGCAGCTTCGTGCAGAACTACAACCGTAGACAAAGCGTCGACCCAATTGGATCAACTAATGTATTCTCTTGTCTACTTCTTTTATTCTTTTTGCTTTAACGAAGTCGATCCTGGTTAAAAAGGAAATAAAATTTTAAATTCCGCTGCATTCTCGCATAGATTTCCTAAGAGTGGTATCAGAGTGAGCTTCGAGCTTAAGCAATAAGTATTAGTTAATTTGTGTAGTAATTAAAATAATGGATACATGATTTAGATTCACGAAAAGAAAAAAAAAGAGAGGGGGGGGGGGGGGCGTCGGCTTTTTGGGGAGCACGGCCGAAGCGGCGGCTCCCCGCCATGTTGCAGCAGTGGCGGCGGTGCCTTAGGGCTGCCGGCGTTGGCCGGCCTTGTGTGGTCCCCGGTTTTTTCTTTTGTTGTTTTGTGAGTCTATATAGTATATTGATATCTCTTATTTTTTAGTTGATGTCATGTGGGCCAACTGATGGTACAAATAGTTTGTATCATTGGGATGCCACATGGAATGAAAAGTACTACTACTCAATTTGTTGAGTAAATGGTTTGGCCTATGGTCCACAATTGTGGACCTAAGGTCAACCTAGGTCATTCCAAATTTGGTTTGGAATAGGCTTAGGCCTTTTTCAAAATTTTGATTTTGGAAAAGGCCTAAGAAGAAGCCTTTTGGTTTTGGAAACTAAATGCATCCATTTTGATTAGCAATCAAAAAAAAAGAAACAAAAGAGACTTAATTTTAATTTTGATTTATTTTAGAATAGTTCTAATTAATAAAATTAAAATAGAAATCAATTTTAAAATTAATCGTTAATTTTATTTCGATTAAAATCATTTAATTAATTAAATGTTAATTATTTAATTGATTAGTTAAATTATTTAATTGATTAAACGTTAATCAATTAATTAAGACACAAGTTGGTAGTTTTACTATTTAATCTTTTCATATAATTTTATTGTATGGATTAGATTTGTTAGATATAATATGATTATATGGACCCCGATTGATCATGGACACGGCCAAAAGGATAGATGTAAAAGATTTATTTTTCTGTTGGTTTAAAAATTATCCTAGGCCGTTATGAAGAACGTGACCTAGTTATTTTCTGCATTATCTCATTCCCGTTAGATCCCTCCCGTGTGCAGCGGGTGTATTTATTTTATTAGATAGAATGTAATGTAACAAGAATGGAGCAGAATATGGAGACCAAAGAAAGACGAATGAGGATCCCCTTGAAGGTGGCGCATTAAAGATCCTACTGGCGGTTGCAGCTACCCTTAGATTGTGACCCGCGGTTTCGTCAGTTTGTATTCAAAACCACACTTAGGAAAAGTCCATGATCATATCGGTTACTTTACGTATTTATTTATTTTGTGCTTGCATTTATTTTAAATGATACGATAGATGCATGACTAGGCACGATCTAGATGAATGTGTAGGATGTATGTCTATAGAGATACATATATTTGATGAGACCGTAATTAAAATTAATTAAGTGAATTAATTTACATAAATACTCTCACCTCAAAAATTAAGTCGGAATTGTCTCCCAATATTATAATGACGGTGAAGAGCTCTTGTTCAGATCCAATCCATCAGCCACAGTTGGGGGTTGCCCTACCTCGGGTATATCGTTATTATTGAGATATGAATGCAAGTGATTTCGTGAATATTGGGTTATGACTTGACTAAAATTTATTCGATCATCAGCCACATCAAGGGTCGGGTAATTTTTAGAGACGAGGGTTGGCTACCACATTGTGATGTGTATTGTTAAAGAGTTTACTGGTCAACAACCAAGAGTCACATAGTGATGTGATTGGTGAGGTGACACGTACTCATCGAATTATTTCGGTTCACCAGCCACAACAAGGAATCGACGTAACTAGGTGGGATCTTGGCCGCTAAGGAATTTTTAGAAAATTCTTCAAAGTCAATTGGGAGTAGTTGACTAGTGGGAGCAAAATCATAAACCAAAAGACCATTTTTTATTTTGCATGTATACACAACAACACTCGTTTATCTTTATTTTTATGTTGTAGTTTTCTTGCAAACTTATATTTCTATGTTCTTATTCTCGATTAGTAAAACCAAATTATAACTGTTACCTTTTGAGAAACGTTCTCAACTGTGGTTAAGTAATTTTAATCCTTTTAAAAATAAGCAATGACACGAGCAACCTCGTTATAATAGTTAGAAACAAGGAGACTACATATTTGATGGAGTGCTCCAAGAGTTTAATTATTAATGAATAAACGGAAGCTCAAGATATGGTTAAATCACTTGAAATAAGTTTCAACGAATTAATCATATATTGGATACGATCCAGTATGATCATTTTGTCATACGATAAAGGTTGGATAAGAATGACCACATCAAATTTTGGAAAGGTTGTTTTCAAAATTATAAGATTTAAGTATCGACTTATTTCTTTAATAAATTGCTTGAAGGTTAATTAAATAGTTCATGTTTTGAATATGATCAAAAGGTTAAATAAATTATCTAATTGGATTTTCTTTATGAAAAGAAATTGAAGACATAGCTCTTGTGATTTTTCTTAAGTCTTATGAAGACCAAACTAAGAAATATTTATAAGTGCTTAAGGGATTAAAAGGGAAAGTTAGGGCATGTGCTTAATTAAGAGATATTGTCGAAGTATCGATTCTAGGCAAGTGTGTTGAGATAAATCTATCTAAGTTCAAGTCAACTCTTAGATATATGATATCTTATGAGTATGATTAAATTAGAAAGATTGAATACGGAATACACCAAGATACGAAAAGTGAAGCAAACGTTGCGACATTTTTCGGTATTGTATTCTGAGTCTTGTAAACTGATAAAGGAACTAAATAAATGTTATTGTGTTCCAGGTTCTTATCAAGAACACGAGGTCAGTTAATTGTTAGGATTTAGTAGACATATTCAATTGTAAGGAATAAATGTTATTCCGATAAAGTTGAACGGTCACTGAGTCTAACATACTAGATCGGTGTCACTATATAGTTGATATAGGTGATAACATCTCAACCAAATATTTGTATGGGTGTTATCCTTAATATTTTTTGATTATTCTAGACATAGTCCCTGTGGAAGAGAAACGTGTAATCCAATGTCATTCTGATGATGTCTGAACCATGTGATTATGAATCACGTGGGTGATATGTATCTTATCCAAATGTGACTAAAATACCTTTTTATGAGAGGGTGATAGATTCTATAATATTGACTAAAGCCTAAACATATTGATGTTTGTTAGCTTATGACAATAAATGCCATGAATAATTGTTTATTACTCTCTATGACTATTTTAGAAATAGTCAAGTGTACTCAGTGAAGTGCGAAATTCGGAAAGCCCGAAAAGTTTGAGCTAATACGAACATGAGATTGATGAACTGTGTAGTTATTAATCTTCAATTGGATTGAAGTAATTAATACCTGAAGGGTGTTTCATAAGTTGTCTGAAAATGGAATTAGATTCTCCCTTGAAGGATACCATTTTGGATACCCGATCAGATCGTGTTTCTAAAATGAAGATAACACTTTATACGATAAAGGTGTGACGTAAGCCATGTGAAATATCCCTTACCTGATTTGGGATAGTGCCCTTACACAATAAATATACTTAACCAAGTTCCAAATAATAAAGGTTGAATAAATTCCATATCAGATACGGAATCGATGACATCAAATCCACCTTAACCGATGATTTAGGGTTGTCGTGCTTCTAGCAAGCAGGCAGTGTCTGAAAGGCTTAGAGCCTAGTATGACATGTGCAACTTTGTGGGATATCTTATAAAGTACGCTAGATATTATTTACATACCCATGGAGCAAAAGTGTTTGTCTCCAGACATGCTGTCTTCTAGAGGAAGTGTTTCTTTCAAAATAAACAGTGGGAGTAAATTAGATCTCAAAAGAGTTTGAGAACCACAAAGGGATATTCAACCGTCGGAATGTGAGCGTGCACCGCATAGCGATGAGGTGCATGACACTGCTCAGTGCACAAAAGTATTTTATGAGTCTACAGATGACCACATGCCAAAAAGGGCTGATGGTATGTTCATCTTGAAGAATGAAGATCTCGCAACTTATGCAGGAATGCTTGAAAGGCAAGAATAAGAGATATGGCTTGGAGCCATAATGTCTGAAAAAGATTCCTTGTGTGACAAACGGGTTATGAACCCAGTCTGTCTTACCTGAAAGGAACGCCTCTAAAAGGTATGGTATGTCTTTATGAAAGACTAACATGGACAGTAAAACGATTACTAGTTGAGCTAAGTTGACGGCTAAAAGGCTACGAGGCCAAAACCTTGTAATTACCTTTGTCCTACCAGCTATGCTTAGATCTATTCAGGTTGTGCTTGTTGTAGCTACGTATCATGGCTATATAATAGTGTTGAAAACGTTGGGCCAATGGCTTGATGTTCATAGAAGATGACGTGATGAGTAAGCTCATGAGATCCATTTATGGACTCAAACAAGTCTCTCTAAATAAGTTCTTTGCTTTGATAGATCAAAAGAGTTTGATTCCATCAAGAAGAAAGATATGCCTAATGTGCAACAGGGTTAGTGGGAGCGTCACAGGTTTTTGAGCAAGGTATTGAATATCATTCTCGAAAACTGTCATCTCTAGATACAGTCAATTAATGTTTGGTAGTTCAAGGTCTTTATGAAAGTTCTTGGAATGGCAGTTCTTATTTTGGAAATAAAATCTATAGTGATAGATTTAGAGGCTGCTTAGCTATCACAGTTCACCCTTATAGATGAGATGCTAAAATAGTTTAGCATAGATCACAACAAGAGATATTGCTAGCCAGCATTCTTGGGGTCTATCTATAACAGGACGTTAGCCCTGAAGATAAGGTGAACGACAATACTTATGGAAAGCACCATTTGCCTCTGCAATGGGGTCCATAATAGGTGTTGTGGGTTAAACCAGATGTTCATACTTCATGAAAATTCATGCGTAGGTATGAAATTAATTCTGGTAAATGTCGAGAATATCCTTAAAAGTGTTAAGGATGGGTTCCTAGTTTATTGAAACTTGGAATCAAATAGACGTAGATATACAGATGTATACCCAGAGTCTTATAAGGATAGTGGGAGCTACAGTCTGGGTTTGCAGTCACTTTAATCAAGTGATACATTGAGAAGGAAATGTTTGTAGCTAGATATCAATGTAGATTCTACAGCTGGGCCAAAACACAGTGTTGCCTTGGAGGCGCAGCGGGAGCGGTACATGGATCTAGAAGATTCATTCCTGAACATTGTACGGTTCTTTCACGTTCTCTATATAGATGATATAGTGGTGGATTCATTGCTTAGGCAAGGACCAGGGTCTCGTCAGAGATTCATGTGTGTGTGAGGCAGTTCCTTTTGACTTGGTCATTCAGAACATGATATGAAGATAGTCTGAGTCCCCACGGATAGTGATCCGTTTACGCTTAGGGTTAGTTGTGAGTATTGCATGAGATTCTTGTGTTTCAACTTGGTCTTGTGTGTACGAGTGATTGGCTTTAGGCCAAGTGGAACAATGTTGAAATAGTGTCCTAAACCCAATCGGGTTGGACCGGATCCAACCAGGTCGGATAATTTCTACTATTTCTTTATGTTTATACATATATTAAATGGCTTTTCTGTTATTATATATTTTTTCATTTAACAAACCAATTACGATATTGTTATGTGATAACGTCCTTAATATTAAACTGTGATAGAGAAACCATGATAGTGATTATGGTTGATGAGATCTCGACTCACTTTAAAAGGTTTGATACTTAAATGTCTCTAGTCGTATGTTCTATCAAACATGACATTGATGGTACGATTAGACTAGCACGTATTGGATGTCTTCTATCTTATTGAAGGTAGTGATAGATCTCATCTATCAAAGTGTGGGGACACTTGGACTGTACGTGGATGTGTATTAGAGAATGCGTACGTTAGACTGACCCACTTACTTTATTCAGTGTCGCACTATGTGGCGGTTGTGTAATTATCCTAAGACCAGAGTCTCCATGACATAACGGTGTGTATTGTCATACTTTGACACTATTGAGGTTTCCCCTATCCATGGGGCGATCATGCGGTAGTGATTGGGTGTGATACTGAAGCATGCGTAGGATTCATGTTGCTCGTCCGGAAATCACGTATCCTATGATTATGAGTAACTATCCGAAAGGGCCTTCTTATAAGGAATGTCTTATTCTCGAAAGCCTTTACAAAGCGGAAGTAATATGTTACTTCGAGAGAGTAGGATATCCAGATTATAAGATACGGTCGTTGATGTTTGACACTCGACGTACGACTGTATGGATATTGTAACAGCAATAGGATTCTATTTACATGGTAACCGTTTCACATGAAAGGTAGTAGTCATTGCATTTGACTCTTCCGATGATTGGGGGTCATGGACGTGTTGCTAGACGCTATCCATGATCGTTAGTATGAAGGGCATTTTTGTAATTGCACTTTGTACCTACGGCCAACATATTCGGAAGGCTATCGGGTCACACACATAAGAACATCTAGCCGGATTAAAATGCGGTTATAGTGATAACCGAATAAGGAAAGTTTTATCTCGACTATAAAGTGTTATAGTGATAAATTAATATGGTAGTATTTATTTATTATGAATAAATTAAATATAAGACATTAATTACGTTGATTAATTAAACATACATAGTTGATGTATAAGTCGAAATATATATATTTGTGTATATTGATACACATGTATTTTGCAAATTAATTAATCATAGCATTATATTAATTAAGAATATTCCGGATGCCAATTTATTGGCTAAAGGTGGCGCAATTTTGGAGTGTATATAATACACTTGGATTGTGCAATTTAATTAATAATATTACCATATATTAATATTAGATATTAATAGATTTATGAAAAATAGATATATGGTAATGAGATAAAGATAATCAATATTAGATATTGACAATATCTTGAAAATATTTAATATGAGATATTAAATTAAATGAGATAAATCAATCAAAGATATTTTTCATATTTTACTAGGAAAAGTTTTTCTTTCTCTCCAATCTACTAGGAAGTTTCTCCCAATCAGATTGGGATTGACAGGGGCACAGGTCACCCTATATATGTAAAGGGAGGCTTGGCTAGCTCTCTTGTACATCACAATTAGAAGAGTTCTAATTTACTAGAAAATATGAGAGCTTCTTAGAGAGATTTTGAGAGAGAGAAAAAGGTCGTCTAGCAACCGAGTTTTTCTGGTAGCAATCCATGATAGGATTTCGTCGGGCTGTTCGTGTGGATCAACGGTAGAGGCCGAACACTTGGGCGGCTTCGTGCAGAACTACATCCGTAGACAAAGCGTCGATCCAATTGGATCAACCAAAGTATTCTCTTGTCTACTTCTTTTATGCTTGTTGCTTAAACGAAGTCGATCCTGGTTAAAAAGGAAATAAAATTTTAAATTCCGCTGCATTCCCGCATAGATTTCCAAACAGTTCAACCAATTCTGGCCCGGTGATTTGCTTTTCCCCAACTTCATCCCAAAACAGCGGCGTTCGACATCTTCTACCATACAAAGCTTCAAACGGAGGCACCCAAACTTGCTTGATAACTGTTGTTGTAGGCAAACTCCGCCACTGGTAGGTAGTCATCCCATGATCCGCCTACTTCCAAAACACAAGCTCTTAACATATATTCTAGTGTTTGGATTGTTCTTTCCGACTGTCCGACTGTTTGAGGGTGAAAGGCCGTACTCAAGTCCAACATTGTACCCAAGGCTTTTTGCAAACTCTTTCAAAACCGACTAATAAACCGGCTGTCACGATCCAATACAATTGAGCTAGGTACTCCATGTAGCTTCACAATATTGTCCAAATAGAGTGTAGTCATCTTCTTTAATGACAGGTCAACTTTGGTTGGTAAGAAATGAGCCGACTTTGTTAATCTATCCACTATGACCCAAATCATATCATGCCCACTCTTTGTTCTTGGCAAACCGGTGATGAAATCCATTGTGATCTTATCCCATTTCCATTTGGGGATAACTAAAGGTTTAAACATACCCCCTGGTTTCTTATGCTCGGCCTTGACTTTCTGACACGTATCATATTCAGCCACAAACTTAGCTATCTCCAATTTTATTGAAGGCCACCAGAAAACATTCTTTCAAATCTCTATACATCTTTGTAGCTCCTAGATGCACTGCAAAGGCGATTCTGTGTGCTTCATCCATAACTCTCTGTCTTAGGTCACTACATTAGGCACACATAACCGATCCTGGTACCAAAGATTTCCGCTCTTGTCTAGTACATAACCCACTGTAGGATTTTCTCTTACAACTCTCTTCAGATCTACCATAGCTGGGTATTCATCTTGCTTACCCCAGATATCATCCATCAACTCTGACCTAGCCCATAACGGTGCCACAAACTATTGGTCCTCAAACTGATCCATCTAACTGTTGTGGCACATCTTGAATCCTTGAAACTACAAACACTGGCTTTCCACTCAACGCATCTGCAACCACATTCGATTTACCCGGATGGTACTGAATGTCCAAGTCATAGTCCTTCACAAACTATAACCATCTTCTCTGTCTTATATTCAGATTCTCTTATGTGAAAAAGTACTTCAAACTCTTATGGTCCGTAAAGATTCTAGCCTTGACTCCATACAGATAGTGCCTTCAGGCCTTTAAGGCGAACACTACTGCTGCCAACTCTAAGTCATGTGTCGGGTAATTCTTTTCATGCACTTTTAGTTGTCTGGATGAAATCACTTTGCCTCCTTGCATCAACACTGATCGCATGTAAGTTACTAACGTCGATATAACTAGCAAGAATACTAGGTACATCGTAGTATAGTAAATGTGAGTCAAGGTCGATCCCACAGAGACAATGCAACTTTAACTATAAACGATTCTAATCTAATTAAGGAGCAACATATAGGCGGTCATTGACCAACAATGCACGTAAATGAAACTTGGTATTTCTTCCCCTCTTCTCACCGATCTACTAACTTGGATTAGTTAATTGTTACGTTTACTTCCCCACATTATTTCCTTAAATTAATCGAGCGGGCTTTTAATTTAATTTTAAAGCTACGGGTGCAACTCCTAACCCTATCTACTCCGACAATGGTAGTAGACAATCTATATGCAAGCTACCCTCCCTACTTGGTCCGTAATAGCCCATACGCATAAATAACTAGAATTGCAGATATCAAGCGCTAACTCATACCGCTAACCCGCCTAGACAGCTGTCGACACTAATCAGCACGTTCTTAGGGTCCATTCAAGACTATGTCCAAACTAACACTTCACTATCCGTATTTCATGTTAGTTTTACGATTACAATAAGCAGATTGGCCAGATCTAACCTACTGTTAATTAAACCTGTCGATCAACATAGCTGTAGTGAATCCCAGTTTTAGGCTTTTTAAATATTGCCTCAGTAAACCGGTATAGACCGCCGGTTTACCGGGGTCAGCTTTTCCTATACCTGGATCTACATTGCTCAATTACGATTAATCCAAGTAAATCATGGGGTCTTTAAACATGCAGATTAACTAAAACACATAAATATGAACAGATCTACCATATTGAAGACAAAAAGGAACGTTCAAAACTTCATACCTTCAACAATGGAGATCTAGCTCGATCTACTCAAGCTAGAGATGGTAGAGAAAGGGAGAAAACCATAAATAACTCCTCAAAAGCTTGGAATAACTTTATTTCATCAAATTATATAATGTGATTGAAGTTTGAATAATAAGATATGACACATTCTGTGGCTTTATATAGATATAATAGCCGACTTATGACTCATAGAAACCCTAACCGACCTAGTAGAGGCGGCATAATTGATTTCGTGTCCAACAAGTCCTCGGTTTACCGGCCCTAGCCCTCGGTAAATCGGGCCGACTTTTCTCCTTTTCTTCAACAGACTTCTTCTTGGACTTCTTTTACTTGGCCCATCATGCTCCTTTTAGTCCAGATCTGTTCTTGTTGGAAATATTATTTATGTTTTGATGATGGTTTGTCACGTAATTAGACAAATCACTTACAACCCATGATGATGAAGTCGTAACTAACTGTTATAGTGCACAATGAAAGAAGAAGCAAGAAATGTTCTAGAGATAAATGTATAAGTTCTATCTAGAGTCTGAACCTTGTATAGGTTGTTTCAGACTAGCACTGTAATAGAGTAGGAACTAGATGAACAGCTGGGTCAATTCAAGGAAACTGAATTATAATAAGAAAACTGAGATATGCACATGAAGAACTGAGGGTTCAAACTCAGTTATGCTAGAACTGAAGAAGACAAGTTCGCTGAGGGACACAGACTCAGTTGGCTTATCTAGAAGACTGAAGAACTGAGGGACACAGACTCAGTTACAGAGACTGAAGAACTAAGGTGGCAAACTCAGTTAGAAGCTGATCAAGTTGTGACTATAAAATCAGGATTCAGACAAGTCTGTGGTGACCTGAAACTGAGTTATAGATCATGTATAACTGAATATTCTTAAGGACAAAGATTATCAGTTACCAGGAAAGAAGAAACGATTGGTGTACTCGACTTAGTCAATTAAAGTCGATAGTAAGTATACAAGGTACTCGCCTTTGAAGAAGAGTAGAAAAGCGAGTTAAGGCCTTGTTGAATTTAAACCGACGATACGACAAAAGATCGTACATGTGAACGTTGGCTAAACGACAAGTGTAACGGCTACAAGAGCTAGTGACCGTTACATCACCCCTATAAATACACAAGAGAATCACTTGAAGGAGAGAGAGGAGGATCAGAAAAAGAGCTTTACAAGCATATATTCAAAATATCCAAATCCAGATCTATAAAATCAGATCATATATATCCAGAAAAAGGGGAAGCCAACGAAATTGCCTTGAAGACTTCAAAGAAAGATCCAGTAACCCATCAAGGGGAAAAAAAGGCATTTTGGAGCTACAAAGCCAGATCCAGAAGAATCAGACAGCTCACTGAATTAATCTTGTGATTAATTCTAAACCTAACCTTTGTGAAAAAGGGTTGGCTGTGCATAGTTTGAGAAGAGCAATTCTACCTTTTCTCTTACGGTATTGCTACAGATGTTGGTGCAGTCTGAGGACTGTGTGTTGGTATTAGTGGTGAGCTGGTGAAGGAGCAATTCCACCTCCAAAGGATCAGTGTGCAGAGTGAAGGGAGCAATCTCACCTTTCTTCATTTTGTGTAGACAGTGAAACCAGGGTGTCGTGAAGGACTTGTCATAGTACTAGGATTTTGTAACGTTATCTCATTATTCTAGTGATACCTCCTACACCACAGGAGAAGGGGAGACGTACGGGATTACACCACCCGGAACTTCCACAAACAAATCTTGTGTTGATTTTCTTTATGCATTTGTGTTTGTTTTATTTATCGCATTATCTCTCAGCAAACACCAGACACTGAATTCTCACAAACTGATACATAGAAGGTCTAGATTTCTGCTTACACATCTATTGCACTTAAGGCTATTACTTTATCCGCCGCGCTAACAAGTCCGAATATAAGTCGGTTTTGACTTACAATCGCTTAAGCTAACGAACTCCGCACAAGTTAAGGGACAGGAACATAACTGAATTGGAAGTCAGTTTGAGCTTCAGAGAAATTCAGTTCCTGGGGATTTTACAACTTAAGATAAGTTTTTGGTGACAAGTTTATTCACCCCCCCCCCCCTCTAAACTTGTGTTAGCCTTTCCAAGGGACCAACAGTTCTCCAATGCTCCAGATTCGGTACATCCTATAAAACACACAAAACGAGACAAAATGGTACCAAATCTTCGGGAAAATATTACAGATGCAGAATTACGATCCTGAAAATACACACATAGCATTTAACACATATTCCATATAATAATGAGCCTATCTATCCTCTCTTGAGTAGAATTCATGGTGAATATAGGTATAATTAATGGTACCATTTGGGGCGTTATCAACTACCCCCACTTAGCTTTTGATTGTCCCGAGCAAAAAGGCGAAAAGAAAACAACATCCTGATCAGTATACAAGTTAATTAAAAACAACTATGCCTCACAAAGTCGAGATCAAGACCATGCCACTCATATCCATCAGTAACGCATTAAACATTATTCACACCATGAGCCAATGTGTGTGTGCAATAACTTTCACAACCGCCTAGTAATGCAGACAATATCACACTACATCAACCCATAGTCAAACTAGCCGGTCTCGAACATGTTATTTATTGAATCAAATTAGCTGGAAAGGCGGATCGAGAACCGAGTATGTATTACTCTTAGGCTCGCGTTTATTGGTCTATGCAAAAGTCGTGAGTTTTACGCTATATCGACCCAAAATCATTATATTAATAAAATTGTGCTACATCAACTAGATAGGAAATAAAAAGAAAAAACAAGAAAATGGAAAAGAACAACAATGAAAAGAAAAAAAAACTAGTCATTTTCATAATAATCCTCCTAGTAGGCTCAAAATCGGGAGGTGGTCCAGAACTGGAGGCAGCAGCGGTAGAAGAGGATGCTCTATGATGTGGGGCAGTCCTAGGTGGTGGGGTTACAGGAGGAACTCCTAGAAAGTATATGATTATATCCATCTTGCGACGCAGACTCGCAATTTCTCTCGAGTGCTCCTCTAGCAAGGCTCTCTGAGTCCGAGGTGCTCCGAGGACTGGAGTACACACTCTCTCTGCTCTCTGACCGACCCATCTTTGCCCTCTCGAAACTGACTGTGAACTAATCATCGGCTCAGGGTCTTCCCACTCATCACTAACCTGAACTTTGACCTCGTTCTCTAAATCAAACATGTCAATCATAGGTCCATACGGCAACTGCTCGCTCTGAGATGTGGCAGCAAGCTCGTGAATATGGCTATGCATCAGGAGACCTATGTTGATTGGAGATCCCTGCTCAAGATAGAACATCAACTCTGCCCTCTTCGGTGTGACAGACACCATGTGCTTGGTCGGCACAAGTCGAGCACAAACAAATCTATTGACCACCTTCCTATCCCAGGATAACTCGTTTTCCAGGAAGATGGTGGGGGATCCCATAGGGTTGCGCTTCCATTGCACCCCAAAGTAATCACAAATCATATCCATCCTCTCTAGATCTTCAACATTGCTCAAGGATGTGTACTCATCTGGGCCCACCGGTGGATTGCGAACCCCAAAATGTGCATTGATCCGCTCAATAGAAAAGTCAATATTGACCCCACAGACCATCGCAAATGTAGCTCCAGGGTTATGCAAAACATAAGCATAAAACTCTCTTACCACCATGGCGTTGAACCGTGTTGGTGCCTCAGCCATATCCAGAATGTCTTGTACTTGTAGGGCTCGTAGCAAGATCTCACCGCAATTGTCCAATTCTATGCCCCACTCTCGAGCAACAGATCTTCCATTCCAATGCCCTCGGAATGACTCATATATTTCTAATGAATGAAATTTCTCAACCCCGTCTATCAAGGGGTTAGAATCTACATAAATACTCTGATAACCACTGGGACGAAGGACAAATCGGCTACGCTTAGGACCCATCATGGATGATAACAGGAACTGAAGATGATGTTGGTTCTGAAAAAGGTACCATCGGTAAACCGGCAGGGGGGCTCGATTTACCGGCCTGATTTTTTTGGGTTTCTGACTGGGACAGTACTTCTGATAAATAAAGATGAAGAACTGCAGCACTTCACTTAACACAGCAGCACTAATCAGCAACAGGGATGGAGAAAATGATATGGTTGGTGTTTTGGGTTGATAAAATGAAAGAAAAAGGTTTGGTATCGGTGGAGGTATGGTGGTGACAGGGGCTGAATTTTTGTAGAAGAAGAAGAATGGAAGAAGTGTGGTGACTTGAGAAGATGATAGTAGATGAGAATGATGATAATAGTGTTGAAAATGTGGTTTAAATCGGAGAAATGGTGGAAGGTGGAAGGATTTGGTGGGATAGTGGGTAGAGGAGTAATTAGGGTGAGGGATTTGAGGGGGTGGTTGATGGGATTGAGGTGGAGTTATGGTGGATTGTGGGAAATGATGAAAAGTTTGAAAAAAGGGAAAATGGGACGGTTTCTGCTGACTGGTGGTGTCTGATGCATCGTGTGTCCTCCACGTGCCTCTAAAAATTCAGCTTTTTAAACTGACATTCAGAAAACTGAAAATCTTAGCTCGGTAAACCGGAAGTAGCTCTCGGTTTACCAAGGTTTCTTTTCCCCAGATTTCTCTGTACTCCTTCTCTGCACACTTCACTCAACCTCTCTTCTCAATTCTGACCTCAAATTGACAAGTCTCATACTCCTTTTGTTGCTATTTCTGACTTAATCCTAACATACTTTACTAGAATCCACAACGAGTAAAAAAAACCTTCCCAACAACGATCGGTTTCAAGCCTAAGGGTGCGGTAGGATGAAAAAAACCTCGTCCCTTCATCCAGCTACTATTATTCCCTCCTAATATACCTAAGGGTTTAAGAGAAATAGTTCTGAGTTTATAGTCGCCAGCTCGGCTTTCTTCAAATTTTCGATCATTCAGGGGTTAGAGCTTTAACTCGCCAAACTTTTGCTCCAGAGGTTTGTATCTTTATAGAACCTTTTTGAGCTCTCTTCCTAGCATGCCTCTCTCTCTTAGCTTACATACTAGGTCTGCCTCTGCGTCGAGATTTGACCTTGATGCCTAAGGATTCCATATTTCCTACTTTAGGCTCAAATCGTTCACTACGCAATACGGAAGGACTAGCTTCCATGAGCGTCTTGTTGTGGTCCTTTTCTTCGCGTTCTCTAAGCATTAATCTCATGAATTCCTGCTCAATGGTTTCTACTACAACCTCTCGATGCTTATGCCCTTCCTTCTCTATTTCCATAATTTCCACCTTTCCTGAATCATACGTCATCTTGCAACTTTCCGGCCTGTTATCTTGGGGCTCTAAGATTATGAAAGATACTGTGTCATTATTTAACCTCAAAGTGATCTCCCCATTGTCAAAGTACAAGATTGCTCTGCTTGTCGCTAAGAAAGGTCTTCCTAACAAAACTGGGGCACTTGGGTCCTCTGGTATGTCTATAACCGTGAAATCAATTGGAAAAGTGAACCCTCATGCCTTTATCGTGCACTTCCTTGGCAGACTGGCAGGCATATCTCTATTTCTATCAACAAAAGTCATGGTTTAGGTTTGATTCATAATGACTGGAAGCTTAATCTTTTGGCAGAGGGAAAAAGGTAGAATGTTGCAACTCGAGCCGGAGTCGCAGAGACCTAATCCTACTGCTACACCATTGACAGAGATTGGGAGTCGGAATGTGCCAGGGTCTCCTAATTTCACCACGGTGTCTGAGTCTGGGTAATTCTCAAACTCAGAGAACATCGTCTCGGGATCCTCTTTAGGATCATCAGAATCATAATCCGAAGATGATATGTCGATTAGCTCGATAGGGAACTCACCTGGACAATACGTGTTGTACTCCTTTAAGTTCTCTTCAGGCTCTTGCTTGATTGCTTCTCTCTCATTTTCCACCCGCTTCGTATTGCTCTCTGACTGCGGATCCAAGATACATGGAAATTGGCGCGGCGTTCAATATTGTCCGAGGCATATTGCTTGACTTTTTTGCTCTTCTTCAACTCCGGTTCGATCGAATCTCTGAAGTTTCCTAATCTTCCTGTGAAAGAGACAAAATAAAACAAAGAAAAGGTTAGCAATTTCCGCTTCAGTTGGGTATGATCCCAACTGTTGCGGTCCCAACTGAAGCAGACCTACTAACTAAAATCAACAGGGATACACATAGAATAACAGGGGCTGGCAGAATTTGATTTTTTGGGTCTCGGTAAATCAGGGGTAAACCTCGGTAAACTGGACCTAAAATTTCTTATTCTGGCAGATTAACAGGTGCAGGTTTGATCCAGAATGACTCAAGACTCAAAAGAAAATAAAATAAACTAAAAATGACTTCTTAATCATAATTAAAACGTTTATCTTTAAAATTGGCCATTGTCCCCGGCAACAGCGCCAAAAATCTTGATCGCGTGTAAGTTACTAACGTCGATATTACTAGCAATAATACTAGGTACATCATAGTATAGTAAATGCGAGTCAAGGTCGATCCCACAGGGACAATGCAACTTTAACTATAAACGATTCTAATCTAATTAAGGAGCAACATATAGGAGGTCATTGACCAACAATGCATGTAAAAGAAACTTGGTATTTCTCCCCCTCTTCCGACCAATCTACTAACTTGGATTAGTTAATCGTTACGTTTACTTCCCCACATAATTTCCTTAAATTAATCGAGCGAGCTTTTAATTTAATTTTAAAGCTATGGGTGCAACACCTAACCCTATCTACTCCGACAATGGTAGTAGACAATCTATACGTAAGCTACCCTCCTTAATTGGTCCGTAATAGCCCATACGCATAAAGACCTATAATTACCGATATCGAGCACTAACTCATACCGCTAACCAGCCTAGACAGCTGTCGACACTGATCAGCACGTTCCTAGGGTCCATTGAAGACTATGTCCAAACTAACACTTCACTATTCGTATTTCATCCTAGTTTTACGATTACAATAAGCAGATTGGCCAGATCTAACCTACGGTTAATTAAACCTGTCGATCAACGTAGCTATAGTGAATCCCAGTTTTAGGTTTTCTAAATATTGCCTCGGTAAACCGGTATAGACCGCCAGTTTACCGGGGTCAGCTTTTCCTATTCCTGGATCTACATTGCTCAATTACGATTAATCTAAGTAAATCATGGGGTCTTTAAACATGTAGATTAACTAAAACACATAAATACGAACAGATCTACTATATTGAAGACAAAAAGGAACGTTCAAAGCTTCATACCTTCAACAATGGAAATCTAGCTCGATCTACTCAAGCTAGAGATGGTAGAGAAAGGTAGAAAACCAGAAATAACTCCTCAAAAGCTTAGAATAACTTTATTTCTTCAAATTATATAATGTAATTGAAGATTCAATAATAAGATATAACACACTTTAATAATATCAGTTATGCGGCTTTATATGGATACAATAGACGACTTATGACTCATAAAAACCCTAACCGACCTAGTAGAGGCAGCAGAATCGATTTTTGTCCAACAAGTCCTCTATTTACCAGCCCTAGCCCTCGGTAAACCGGGCCGACTTTTCTCCTTTTCTTCAACAGCTTCTTCTTGGACTTCTTTTACTTGGCCCAGCATGCTCCTTTTAGTCCAGATCCATTCTCCAATGCTCCAGATTTGGTACATCCTATAAAACACACAAAACGAGACAAAACAGTACCAAATCTTCGGGAAAATATCAGATGTAGAATTACGATCCATATCCACACACATAGCATTTAACACATATTCCACATAATAACGAGCCTATATATCCTCTCTTGAGCAGAATTCGGGGTGAATATAGGTATAATTAATGGTACCATTTAGGGCTTTATCAAACACACAACCCAAACTTTGTCCCGAAGCATCGGTGTAAACATCATAATTATCAAAGATCTCTGGAACTGCCAAAACCGGTGCTGAAGTCACTTTTTCCTTCAAAGTCTGGAAAGATGCCTCACACTTACCAGTCCCTTCAAATTTTACATTATTTTGTGTGAGTTTGGTGAGTGGTGTGGCTATCTTGGAAAAATCTTACACAAACTTCCTGTAGTATCCGGCTAACCGCAGAAAACTTCTTACCTCTGAAACTGTGGCAGGTCTTGGCCATTTCTCAACTGCTTCTATCTTTGCAGGCTCTACTTGTATACCATCCCCTGATATCACATGCCCCAGAAAACTGACTTGCTTCAACCAAAACTCACATTTCAAAAACTTAGCAAACGACTGTTTTTCTTTCAATGTTTTCAACACGGTCCTTAAGTGGTCTTCATGCTCTTTCTCATCCTTTGATTATATGAGGATATCATCTATGAATACAATCACAAATTTATCCAAGTAAGGCATGGTCACTCGTTGCATCAAGTCCATGAATGCCGATGGAGCATTAGTGAGTCCAAAAGGCATAACCAAGAACTTATAATGTCCATACCTTGTATTAAAGGCTGTCTTAGGTATGTCTGCCACCTTAATCTTCAACTGATGATAACCGGATCTAAGGTCGATCTTAGAAAACACTATATTTCCTTGCAACTGATTAAACAAGTCATCAATCCTTGGTAGTGGGTACTTGTTCTTGAGGGTGAGGTTCTTCAAGGCTCTATAGTCAATACACATCCTCATACTACCGCATTTCTTTTTAACGAACGACACAGGGGCTCTCCACGGTGAAGTACTTGGCTGAATTGTATTCCTTTCTAACATATCTTTTAACTGGGCTTTCAATTCCTTTAATTCAGTTGCCATCCTATAAGGTGCTTTTACTACTGGTGCTGCCCCCGGTACTAACTTGATCTCAAGCTCAATTTCCCTATCTGGCATAATGCCCGGTAACTCATCCGGAATTACCTCAGGGTATTCTCTTGCTATAGGGGTTTCTTCCAACTTAGGCTTAACTTGCTCTACATCCATTGCATACAACAAGTAGCCTTCACAACCTTTCTAACATGCTTTTATAGCCTTAACTGCTGAGATTATCGGATGACGCTTCTTACTCGGCTTGTATACATTACCTTGAAAGGTCTTAGAAGATTTTCTGGGTACTTTAAAGGTTACCCTCTTGTCCCTACAGTCCAAGTGTACATAGTTCTTGGACAACCAATCTATTCCTATGATCACGACAAAGTCTGTAAAGTCCAACACTATAAAGTCACTCTTACACCGATATGATCCTACACGAATGTCCACTCGATGTAACATCTTCGTCACTTTAGTAACTCTTACTGACGGTGTAGTTATTTCCAACGTGTCCCTTAAAGCTTCCATAGTAAGTTTAGTTTCTTAGCAACCTTAGATGACACAAAAATGCTAGATGCCCCGGTATCAAACAAAGCCTTAACTGCTAGATTGTCTAATATTATCGTACCTAAAATATGTAAATTCGTTTATTTAAATTTATATATCTATATCTATATATAATATATAGAGGAGTCAATTTAACCCATTTACCCAATTGACCCGCTCCATACCCGACTCAAACCCGTACAATATGAAAAAAAGAAAATCAAACCCAAAAAAAACACTCGAATAAATATTTAAACATAAAAAAATATACGCCCCTAGCCCTAAAATCTCTCTTTGTTCTACTTTGCCCTATTCTCAGCGGTTTGCTCTTTCCGTTTGTTCTTCGCGAAATTCTAAATCGATTTTACGTGTCGGCAAAGTTAGGTTTCAATGATTTTGTTTTTTGCAATTCGTTTTTGTTTAAAAATTGAAATTTTTAGTGTTTGTCGGCTACACGGGGGCAACATCTCTGGGAGGCGGTGATCGGTCATACATCAGGTATTTTCTTTTAATTTCAGTATAACATGGTTTTTTTGGTGTTACTTATGCATTGGGTATATACGTACAGTACGTCCCGAGTTGCAGATCCGGCATCAGCTAAGTTAACTTTCATTGAAGGTTCACTACCTTTCCCAGTTGTTTTGATTTAGGTGTAATTACATTCACGTATTTGAATTTGAATTTTACCATAGCAAAGAAAGAGGGCAATGAAGTGAACGAAGATGATGATTTGAGCGAAGATTGGCTAGAGCGTTTTTATCACCATCAAAACATGATCAATGTAAACATAAGAAATTTTATTTGTGATTAATCACTTTATATGAACCCCTTCAAGCCCTTTTTCTCGCAAGATTTATGTTTTGGCACGGGTAACAATTTGATGTGGATTCCGCAATCCAGGTAACAATTTTTTCTTATATAATCACGGTACCAACTTTTTCTTATATTCGTTTCGATTGATTTTAAACTTTTTCATCGATCTACCAACTTTATTTGCCGGCCAAAAAAAACAAACAATTCAATCATTGATCAAAGTTAGTAAACACGTAACGATTTATTTGGTTATCTTTTTCTTTAGGGGTTTTATTTGGTTATACGATGTAATCATTTCGTTTCGATTTGTTTTAAACACTTTCACCTTACCGGCGGAGGATCTTCGGACGGAGGGAGAGCACGAGAGGCTTCATTCTAATACCCTTAACATTTAATATTTTTGTACCGTTTTTATTTTATTATTTGGTTTAATGGTCATATATAGATTTAGTATAAAGTGTGTTTTTTTCCCATTTTGTTCATGAAAATAGGTGTGTTTTTTCCATTTGCATATTGAAAGAAGTTGGTGTTTTGGTAACATATGATGGTAGGTTAACATTAGTATTTTGGTGACATGTATATTTTGATTTGGAGGTGTCTTTTTGATGTGAATGATTGGTGATAAATTGATAAGAGGCAAGCTGTAGTCTTTTTGTATATGATGTGAATTATGTTTTTGTGCGGGCGGGTTCGGTCGATGATTGGTTTTGTTGCCTCATCTTAGGGTATTTCTTCGTTTTCAATCTTTGAATTGTGTTTAAGATACATACCGGATGTTATTTATTCGGCCAATCGGCTCATGTGTTAGTTCGATTGTTTCAAGTTTTGAGTTTCGATTCAATGATATTTATTACTATTGTTCCATCTTTATTTGAATGATAAGCTTTCGTAATATAAAACGCACGGTAATCGTAGATTATTATCATGCTTCAAGATTCTTTCTTAGAAGAATGAAGCGTGTGTTGTGTTTTAATGTTGCCTCTGTTGTGTGTTTTTTCTTTGTTTCGTTGTTCATATCTTTAACAAATTTTTGTTTTCTCTTTCCCAATTAATAGATTTATTTCCCTTTGCGAAATATTATCCAACAATCCAACGAGGCTCATTTTTTGAACATGGATTCGATTTTCTTTGTACAATCTCGGGTGTTTTTATGTTTATTTTATATTTTCCAGGTAAGTTTGTGTTCTCTTTTCCAAAGATCGGCTACGTCATTAGGAGGAATTTTATATTTGGCTCATCTTAAATGAAAGTATATGTGGTTTTATTCTATAATTTGCTCTTACAATATTTATACTCACATGTATTTCCTTCATAAAAATCTTTTTTGCATAATCATAAGCATAAAGAACGATCAAGTTTTTCGTAGATGGAAGAAAAAGGCATTGAGTGAGAAAGGAAAAAAAAACACGTGGCCCTCATCCGTTAGAAGTTCCATCTCCAGGTTGCATACCTCCATGATCAACAATAGGTCATTTAGTTTCAAATACAATTCGTTCTTTGAAACTCCGGAAATGGATCACTTCACCGAAAGATTCACTTATGTAGCATCGACGAAGACGCACCCTACTCGTTACTGTTACAATTAGATTTGATTTTGAAGACGAACCACCGTAGGAGACCGATAAAAAGTCTTCTTCTTCATTATTTTGATCAATGGAATACCTAATTTAACTTGTTGCTTTTCTTCATGTACCTTATGCTTGCGGTGAACTTTTAACTTGCTACGATATTATCCGGTTGTGGTGAGAATGGTGATCAAGGTTGGGATGCGGGCTTCTCCCTTATCAGCTCCGATATAATTTCAATTCAGTAAACCCCTTACCTTCTTCTACTAATATCTATTTTGTCATGTTCAAAAGTTTATGGTATTTGATTACGTGTATGGTTTTTTGCATATTGTTTTTTTATTCTCACAAATATATGATTACACATTTATTGGTTTTGCGATGAAAATTCGAGGAAAAAGACACCACGGCCAATGTTGTCATGACGTCTACTTCTTTAATTGAGTTGGTTTTAACGTGTTCTTGATTGTTTTCGGATTGTGATTTTGTTGCGACCTTTCATCATAAGAAATGGAGGAGTTGATATCTTTCATCAATCGGCAAACACTCATGTTCTTCTTTGCATTTTGACAAGTCTCATGTCAATAGCTTAAAAAGAGTCTATAAGGTAATGCCGATCAATTTATACTCCTGTAATTAAGAAATGATGATGTTTTGAACATTTTATCTACATAATGTAATGCAAAATTTTCAGCATTTGATCACATTCACATGGCAAACAACGATGTTCTTCTTGCATTTTTGGCGGATGTTGTTGGGTGATGGAGTTATGTGCTTCACATCTTTTCGTTTGGTAATTGCTTGGTGTTGGGGATCCGAGTAACTATTGTAACTACAACTTTTATTTTATTTTTAATATATTGTGGATAAATTTGAACACCCAAGTAACCGCATAATTGTGAAAGCACTTGGTGACAACAAATTACCGGATATTCCTCTACTCAAATTTTAAAAGGTAGTTAAAATCCTTTCCAATTTCAAAAGCTAATGAAATATATACGAAATCTCTATCAATCCTCTCACGTATTGTATTTGTTATGATTATCATGATTTCAAGCGAGATAGTACTCTTTGCATGCCTTTTGTTTCGCTAATTTAGAAAGTGTGAAAGTGGAATGCTTTTCCCGATGATCCTAATATAGCAACTTATCAAGTAAGGTGATGTTTAGTTTGAAGGTTTTTCCGAGAGGTTTTAGATCATTACAATGGTTCTCAATATCTTCATCGAGACTATAGTTTATAAGCTTAACTTCTCTTGATGCGGTTTATCATTAGGTTTGAGATTTAGATTCGTGTCATGATGAATGTAGATCTTTTTATTGTTCCGATGAAAGTAAGGTGAAATAGAGAGTTGTCCGGAGATAATGACGAAGAAAATTTGCTTGGACAAAACGGATGTTGAGCACGAACGGGTTAACCATTTGCGGATTTGATAAAGAAATCGGATGAGTTTTTTTCTTCATCAACGGTTTTTCCCATTTTGCGGTTTAATTTTTTTATAGGTTGGTTGCCATCGGTCGTGATTGAGGAATATCGAATTGCGGGTTTGTTAAACAAATCATGCCGGTTTATTTTCCCATCTACTTTTTTTGTCTTTTGATTTTACGGTTGAAAGTTAATATTTCATTAGTGTACGGGAGATATAAAATTAAGAGACAACTTTTTTTGGCTATACATTATCGTTATGCTCAACTTTGATTTGTTGTTGATTGATTTGCGGTATAAACTTTTTTATGCGAGACGATTTATACTTTGGGGATTTTTCTTATGGAGGTGTGAGGCATGGGTTGGGGTGTCAAGATTTAGGATAGGGAATTGTACCTAAGACAGTGTTTCAAAAAGTTTACATATTGTACCTCCTCTGTCCCATAATATAAGGCATTTTGGTCATTTTATTTAGTTTAAGAAATCTCATAAATGAGTTACTTTTTAACCTTTCAAGGCAAAATATTGTATTTTTTTTTTTGTGGAATGCCTAATAATATTGCATTATTTAGTGTGAAAGTGAAAACAATGTATTTAATATTGCGGGACGGAGGAATGTATGGAAAATGCTATGGACACAATCAAATCGACTATATGATTGATTATGATGAAGCCACTATCTACTAATTGGTCGTACAACATAATCAATGACGTAAGATATATCGTATCATTTTTTTAAAACATGTCATTAATCATTGCACATTATCCCCCTAAAAAAAATCATTGCACATTATGTAACATCTCAAATTTTGGTTTTCCCGTGTATAGCACATGTTTTGTAACTATGTCAAATTATCGTACTATTTATCTTTATATGAGACATGTAATGAGTTATGCATGCTAAGTGTAAAAATGCACTGTTAGGTTTATTTTTTCAATTACTACTACTTCATGTCTGGATGAGAAATTATTACATGTTCATTATAGGATGTTGGTGTTGCGGGGATTTTGCAACTAAGAGCTTGATGATATTTTGAATTGGTTATAGTATCAAGTTGGTTGCGTTATTTTTCAATTAAGTATTCAGCTTAAAAGTTCTCTTAATATTATATCTCCCGTGCATTATGCACGGGTTAATGACTAGTATATAATATATAGAGGAAGGGATTTAACCCAATTACCCGTAAAATCCGACCCAAATCCACCCACAACCTGGCTTTTAAAACACAATTTTTTTTTGAAAGGCACGACTTTTTTCCCTAAACCACTCAAACCGTGAAACATCATTAATCCCCTCCTCAATTCCAAGTTGTCTGCGTCCGTATTTCTAAACCTCCTCGACTCCACGATTTCCAATCCACGTTCCCGGTGAACAGTTGGCTAAAGGAAACGATATCTGAAATCCCTACGTTCAGTTCTCTTCTAAAATCCCTACGTTCAGTTCTCTTCTGAAATGCCTCATGCTCATCAATTTTTATATTGGGCTTATGCTCATACAATTTTTTTATTATTTACTTCGCAAGACAAAGATTTCTGAGATGATGAATTTGGTAGTCGCGATGGTGGATTTTCAGTCTGGAATGACGATTGCCGACGCCAGGACACCAGCTATCACAAATTAGCCATAAATAAAGGGAATACGATGGCTTTCCATTCAATTCAACAGTTTACAAAAGATGGTGGTTATCCATGGAATAGCCAACCGAAATCATCTGTTGAAGTACTTTTAAACTCGATTAAGGTGATGAAAATTGCGAAGTGTTGTTCTGGTATGTTCGGATTTTTGTAGTTCTATATCTAGATACTATGGTTTTGTAAGCACGTGTATAACGGGTTATCAAATAGTGATTTTAACGTACACAAACTCTTTATTTTCAGCTTAGTATCACATGGAAATGTTTTCTCTTATTGCAGGAGCAAGCAAGAGCAAAAAAATGTTGTTACACACTTTATGGTTGTCATCAAGTTGAGATAATGTGTGCATAAGTCCATTTGTTTGATGATTTTTTAATAAATACATTTTCTTTTATGTAACCGCAATTGCAGGGGATTTTGGAGACGATGTTGAAGAGTATTTGGACTATGGATGTCTTTCAATCGCCACTGCTCCTTTCTTATCAGTATTTTAACGATATATCGGTGTTCTATAGTTTGTGTCAATATTTGTACTGTTTTTATTCTGGGGTTTGTGTTTCATCAATTGTTCATAGGTGCTTATCCTTTTTTTTGGCATGGTGCATTGGGTGGTTTACCGAATATCTCTGTTACTTAGGATTTTGAACGAAGTGACGTGATTATTAAAGCTTCTTCATTCTTTTGGCAGTCCTTCAAATTTCAAGTAAGACTGTTTCTTCTGCGCCATGTTTCATTTGATTTTTTTTATTGTGTGTTTTCAGATCAAATTCTCAAGGTAGACTGACATTAATGGTTCTTATTTCAATTTTTTTCAATTTAATCCTCTACCCTGTTATGTTTAACCTGATGTGTCCGGTGATTTTGTTCGGTCTGTAGAGACGGTTGCGGTTATGGAGGAGACCGACAATGTGTGGAGTTTCAAAACGTGAGGAATAGTTGCAGGACAAATACTGCTAAATATTGAGGCTTATCATCAATACAGTCCAAAAACACTGGAAGAAGTCTTTGCTGATTTCAAGGGTCGTCGGGCTGGTATTATTAAAGCCCTTACTCCTAGTATACTATTTGCTCACTTCATTCAATTCCTTTATTTTTGCACCACTAATCGCATATCTAATTGTTAATTTTGCTTGATAATTTTGATTCATTTCAATTGTCTAATTTTTGGTTAATTTTAATGGTTCGTTGTAGATGTAGAAGCATTCTATCACCAATGTGACCCATGAACGATTTTAATCCATCTCTTACGATTTTGTTATAGTGATGGGATTTCATTTGCAAAGGTGATTCTTTGGTTAGTTTTTGTTTTTTAGTTTTGTTTATAGCTTTTCCGGTGATTTTTTGTTTCTTACATCAAAGGGATTTGCAAAGCTGGTTTGTTTGGTTAATTTTTGTTTTTCATTTTCGTTTATAGCTTTCCCGGTGATTAGTATGAATAGCTATTTCTGTACGGCATACACTACAAGTACAGCATTGAATAGCTGATCAAAACCAAAGCACTTCTCTTTAATTGAAATTACATTTTACTGTTTGGTACTTGAGGAATAGTTGCAGGGCAAATTTTGTGAACTATCATTATATGGCTTAAAGCAAGCAAGTATACAATGGAATTGCAAAATAAAAGTCATAAAATTCCATTTGGGGGTACACTGACAAACACACCTTCAATGGAGATGTAAGGCATTTCATTTTTGCAATTTAAGTTAAGGTGAATAATTTACATCTTTCTGTTTCATTTATTTTGATAAATTGTTGTGACATTTAAGTTTTTTTTAAGTTCGTTCATCAAACATAAAAATCATTGTGAAAGGTTTGTGATGAATCCATATTCCATTGTTGTATCCATTGAATGCACTAAACATGCAACAAATACATGACTGCTATATATTTTTTAATAATCATTGACATGGCATTCCCCATTTTTCTCTGAAGGCATTATTTTTGTTGCAACATGACTGCTCTTTCCTTCTTACTTTCATTTGAATAAATTTTTGTCTTTGATGCTAGGCAATGTAGTGTTTCAATCGTTTTTCAATTGTATCATGGTTCATATGAATATCTTGGTTAATATTTCTTGGTTGTTTCAAAGGCGAACGGATAAGTAGTTTGTGGAAAATCGGTTGATTTTTTCCGGTGAAAAGGATATGAAATATTGCAGGTGCGTTTTCTGTTGTTGCTAAAGAAATACATTTATCTGCAGGTTAAAGGACTCTCAACAGAAGAACTCGCAGTACGAAATGATTTGGCACTTCCATTACCTGATAAAATTCAGGCAATACCTAATGGTGCTGCTAGCGCACCAAAAAGCTTAGGAGGAGGTTGGGGAGCTTCTGCTTCGCATATGGATATTAAGTTTGATTCAGGTAATGATTAAGTGGTAAATTTGCCTAGAGAATGTGATGATTTGATCACTTTATGATATCTTTACTTTCTGTTTTGGCTTGACAAGTGAGAACATATTTAGTTACATCAGGTTTTCATTTGTAGATGGTCGGTTTGATGATGAGTATTTTCAACAATCAGAAGAGTCCAACCAATTCAGGAAAGAGTATGAAATGCGGAAATTGAAGCAGACATGTCTTTTTTTAGGTGTCCTTAATATGTGTGTTTGATTGATTAGGTTCCCTATGACCCGAGGTCTTATTTTCATGTACATAGGACTAAGGCCTGGAGGTTATAGGAGAAGGTTTGGATACATTTAAGAACATGTCCCAAGATATTAATGAGGTTTGTGTCTTTGACTCTTCGGTAGAATTCACTAATGATTTTCTGTGTATGCATATTTGCTAATATCGCATTGGCTTATGTACACAGGAATTGGATAGACAGGTCCCGTTAATGGATAAGATTGATACCAAGGTTAACAATTTTGACAGTCTTATTTAGAGTTCTGAAATGTAGTTTGCAAAAGAAAATTTTCATTAATCACTCCCCCTAGGGGTAAGTGCATGTTGATAAGGCAACTTCTGATCAACTTAATGCCGGAATTTTATGACATTCCAAATATGCTTTTCCATTGCATTGATCCAACTTAATGTGAAGATTTTTAATGGTGCAGATTTTTTTCCAGGTTTTATTTGAATTGTTGGTCCCTTGAAAAGTGTTTGGTTAAGTTTAGAGGGGGGTGAATAAACTTAACACTTAAAACTTTTTGGAGTTGACAAACTCAGCAAGGTCAGTAGTCTGCTAACTATCAAGGGTACTGAATTTGTTGTAGCGGAATATATTTAAATTAAACCTTATTACTTGTAGTTAAAAGAATGATACTGAGAATTGGATACTCAGTAAGTGTAAGTGTGTGATTCAGTTGCTAGTTTCAGTAAGTTGATGTGATCAGTATGCTAATTGTAGAAAGTAAATGCAGAAAGTAAAGTAGGCAATATTTATAGTGGTTTCAGGTGGTGTAATCCTGTCACTCCACTCTTCTCCTGTGATGTTGGAGGAAATTCACTAGAGATCCTTGAGGTTGCAGTTACAAAAATCTCTAAGCTGTTTGTCATTCACCAATGACTATGGCTTCACAAACTGAACACTTGAAACAGGAAGGATTGCTGCTCCAAAGTATTCCACTGGTCCTTGAAGGGTAGGATTGCCTCTTCACCAGCTCCACCACAAACAACAGTTCTTGACACCCAAAAGATGCTTCTCTGTCTTTAGCAAACTTCTTATAAAAGAAGAGTTGAATCAAGTAAGTGATTCAGCTTTCAGCAGCTTGATCAGGATGAAATGATCAGCAGCTTGAGGTCTTTAAGTGTGTATACTTGATGTAACTTGATAGCAGGTTACACTTGAAGATAAATCTTGATCAGTCAGTTTAAGCTCAGTGTATGTCAGCAGGGTGATTTTCTTGATAAAAAACTTGATAGCTTCGAATAGATTATCTGTGCTTCTTAATTTTCATCACTTGATTCTGAGTCAGGACTCTCCTATTTATAGGTGTGAATCCCGTGACTTATGTTTGAATTTCAAATATAGCCGTTTAAGACTTGTCTCTATCTTGACTTGCTTTTTGTCTTTGATCATAGGACTGACACTGTCAGTTAGCTTTTTGTCAGTTTTCAGACTGTCCCCCTGTTGACTTATATCCATTGGATAACCCTCTGAATCTTTCCAACGTTCCTTTTATCTTAACCATTGATTTGTTGACTAAACAAAGGCTTGTAATCCATCCTTATCCATTTAATCTTCCAATGTAGCTTTGATTAAATTGAGATTTACATTCAACAGATAGAAGAAGTATATCAGTCTGCTGATGCAGATATTTGTCAGCTGGCTTGAGTCTACTGTGTTTTAATAACACTTCAGCTGACTACTTTTTATCTAACTTTTTATTGTGAAGTTAGAGTACACCACTTTGAATATAACTAAGTTCCAATCACCACTTAACATATGGTACTTAGACCTTGTACACAAGGTATGTAATCAGTTTAGTTCATCACAGACTTTCCTAAATTCTGATTCCATATCATTGACTTTAAATACTAAGTTTGATCCCTTAGCCTTCAATAACTGAGTTTGAACCCTCAGCCTTCAGTCTTCAGCAGGTCCCTAGTTAGTCTACTGATCTAAACACTCTACTGACCTAGACAGGTCTGCTAAAAAAGTCAGTTGACCTACTTACAGTGCTTGTTTGATCAAACATATACAAAGATCAAACTCTAATAAACATATACATTTGATCTAGACATCTTTTTGCCTTTGCTCTATAACAGCTAGTCTGGCACTCATCATTAAAACTTAAAATATGTCGAACAATTTCCCCATTTTTAGTGATGATGCCAATACCCTCCTTACAGCAAAGCAAAAAGATAAAAACAAAAACAGAACAAATTTAGTCATTCTCCATTAAAAACATACTTGTTCAAAATTATTACAAACTAGGATCAACAAAAGGTAAATGCATAAGTAAGTGTGCTGATCTAGTTTCTGTCTCTTCTCATGAAACTCCCTGATTTCTTTGACAATATCTATCATCCATTGATTTTCCAAAGTGGAAAAGTCAACCCAGGTGTGTAATTGTTTCCACCATTTCCAGGCCTCTGGTAGAGTCAACCTTATAGTATGAACATTGAAGCCTTGTCCCATGTAGAAATGTTTGAAATCTTCCAGTGAATCCCTTGCTGATTGACTTCCCATTCTTTGACCTCTTCCACCTCTGCCACCTCTTCCACCTCTACTAGAAGCTCTCAATGATTTGACCCTCACTTCCCAAAATTTGAGTCCTAAAAAGGAATTCAGTCCTTCGTGAAATCCCATGTCATGATAGGGTCTCTTCTTTCTATAATACAGCTTCTTGTATTCTTTTAGAAGGTCATCAGTCATCTGAATCCTGCCAGGTGAAGGTTTTCTGAACTCATTTATGTCAACCTCCCATTTCTTCTTAGCAAAAATCCTTGCAGCCTCCATTGCTTCTACTGTAAGGCCATCTTCCCCCTTATTAACATCTTCAATAAACCGGGACAATAGGCCATGAACACTTTCTTGTGTGATCGCCAAATTTGCAAGTTGACCTTCCATTATCTCTGTCCTTGTGTCAACTACAATGATCCTTTCTTCAACAGTTTTCTCCAGCAGATTGATCCTCTCAGTAATCTTAGGATCAAGTACGGTAGGTTGAGGTGCCTTAGCAGGTTGAGGTGCCACAGCAGGTTTAGGTGCCTCGGCAAGTTTGTCTAACTTCTTGTGTAATGAGGCAATATGTTCATTCAAATTCTTATCTCTGTGTGCATTGCTTTGCTTGATACCTCTTACATCTTTGAGTAGATCATTGATAGAAAATTGAGCAGAGGTAATGTTGGAAGCAATAGTTCCAGAAGTCCTTCCTCTATTTTCCACCAGATTCACTAGGTCTTCAAACCTTTGTTCACTTCTATTCAGTTGAGTCCTTAATTGTGTAATATCATCTCAGAATGCTCTCAACTCATCCAAAATGTGTGTTGGTACTGCACCAGCCACACCTCCAGCCATTTGTCCAACAAAATCATCAACAGGCTCTTCAACATGATAATTTGCCCTTGGTCTCCTGATAACTATGGCTCTTGTCCTGTCCCTTTCAGCAGGTTCAGGACCTTCTTCAATCACATTTTCAACAGGTACCTCCTAAAAAATAGGTACATGTGCATTTGGGGCTCATCTGCTACTTCTTCTTCCTCAGGCATTTGGAACTCCTCATCACTGAAGTCATAGTCAACAAGCTATTCCTCATCAATATCTTCAGCAGCTTGCTGGCTATCTTTAGCATCAGCAACCTTTTCTTCAGCAGTTTGTTGTTTGGCTTCATCAACAACAACAGGCTCTTCAGTAACCTGTGCTACAGCAGCTTGTTCCACAGGGGTCTGTTCCACAATAGCCTCCACAACATGCACTGGGGATTCCTCCAATCCAATCAAAAGTTCCAACCTTTGTCCCAACACTGTGTGATCCTCAGTGATTAGGACCTCATGTTCCAACCTTTGTTCAGTTGTTGTTTGTTCCTCACTAGACTGAACCTCCATTTCTTCAACAGTATATTGAGGAAATACATCCATATTTTCCTCTAGTACACATCCAGCATCTGCAATCTCTCTATGAGTTTCAGAGGCTAGTGCCAAAACTTCAACAGTGTCAATACTCTCGTGATATTGAACTGATTCTTCTGATAGAATTTCTTGTAGTTCAACCATCACAACATCGGTAGTTGCCTTCAACATAGCATCTTCAAGAAATGTTGTTGCTGTCAATTGTTCTTCCAAATCTGCTGTAACAGCAACAAACAGTTCTTGATCCAAATCATCAGTTTGCTGACCCTCAGTAGACTTGCCACCATCAGCAGATTGATCTGTTGTCTCTTGCTCAGTGGAGCCTTGTCCAGTTTCTTCAGTAGATTTTTGCATTGCAGGACCACTGGACTGTCCTGGAAACATAAGATGATCATCATCAGAGTCAGATGAGGATGAATCATCACTATCAGTGTAAATTTGGGATCTTTAAACATAACATTCTTCTTTTGCTTGCCATCTTCAATGATTGCCATAATCCTTGCCTCTAATTCAGATGTATCTATCAATCCCAGTAAGGTTTTCACTTCTAGGCTTTCAAAAATCCATTCTTCAAAACCAGTCATAGGTTCTGCTGCTGGTTTCTGTCTTTTGTAGAAACCAAACTTCCATTCAAAGTATCTTTAGACCCTCTTGAAATATGTAGGCCTCCTAGGAACAGGTTGTTCAACTTGTTGTCCTAAAAGTTTTTCAACAAGATGACTTAAAGTATCATCAGCAGATACAAATAGGTCAGTAGGTTCTTCAGGTTGTAAATTAGTACCTACCACCTCCATATGTTCAACACTAGGTTCCTCCTGACTTATATGCTCACCAGCAGGGTCTGCAGCAGTTTGTTCTTCCCCCTGAGTTGTAGCATCCATAGCAGGGTCTTGAATAGGTACAAAGACTTCCACAGCAGGTTCAGGTTCAATAGTGTGCTGTGGTTCTTCAATTTGTTGATCTACAGCAACCTCAGCAGCCTTAGTAGGCTCATCAACCTGTGTTGTTTCCACAACACCTTCTTCTACTTCCTTTTGGGCCTTCAGAACCCTTAGTTCCTTTCCTTTTCCATGAACCTTCTTCTTTGCAATCTGCTTTCTTCGTTTTGCAGGTTGTTCTTCCTCAAAAAGTTCTTGTTCTAGATGTTCTTTGCTAGCAACTTTCCTCTTTCTTCTATCTTCTCTTTGTTGTTCCTTCAACAAATCAGCAACAGTCTTCTTGATAACTCCTGCAGGCTCAGTAGCCTCAAATCAAACTTGATCCTCAGTAGACTCAGCAATGTCTAATGGTTGCTGCCTTGTCTTTTTAGGCTTTAAAAACTCAGTTATCTTTCTTGTATCAGCAGCTTTCCTTTTCCGTATAGGCTTCTTAGGTGCAGTAGGTTGCACATAATTTTGGGCCTTGGTCCTCTGTTCCTGCCCACCATCATCATTATCATTATTATCACGGGAGATAAGTTTATATAGTACATTAGCGAAAGTTTCTTCCTTATTTACTACATTAGCGAAAGTTTGTTCCTTATATAGTACAATTGGCGATCATTTGCGATCAATTGGCGATGTATTGGCGATCCTTAGCGATGATATGGCGATCCTCTCCGATCCTTAGCAATGAATTGACGATGAATTAGCGATGAATTAGCGAGGCGTTTTTGGGTAGTATTATTTAGGAAACAAAACTTTGAGATCGTACTAATTAAGGAATTTTCCCTTATTATCACTCTCAGTCTCCTCATCATCTTCTTCCACATCATCCAAACCAGGGATAGGATAATTGATTTCTGGCTTGTATCTTGACTTGTTGATTTTTGCAGGTGCTACATCAGCAATCTGCGCAGGGCCTTAATCATCAAACCCAAGGGCTTTGTCTTGGACTTCCTTGTTCCATCTCTATCTTCTAACACAACTTTCTTCATTAATTGAACAAAGAATCCGTCCCAATCAAACTTTAGACTCCTGCAAATGATTATCAGCAGGTCTATTTTTGATCCAGAGAGTGTATCAAGACTTCCACTGAATCCCAGAATATTCTTGGCAATAATTTTGCTTAGTAGGTTATATTCCAAGCCAATATTCTTCGCATTGATACTCAAGACTGTTGGTGCAGACTTGTTTGTCTTTATTGCTTCAACAAACTCCAGTCTTGATAACTCCATTAATTCAAGATTTGTAGGAGCTCCATTTCCATGTCCAAATCCAAACACTTCTCTAAGCAGATCTGATGTGATTTCAATCCGCTGGGCATTAACAGTTGTAGTAAATGCCTCTCTATCATCTCTTATCACTATATTCTTCCAGAAATTAACAACATTGGTATATGAGATACTATCCAATCTCATATTTAGAGCAGCTTCCAGTCCTGCACATCTTTTAATTCTTCTTCCAATGTTGATGGCTAACTCAGACTTGTTAGCATCAACAACAAAGCCTCTAACACTTTGGCTTGTACCAATATGAACATCTCTTTTGTCTGCCATTGTAGAAATATGAAAGAGATGATTGAGAAAATTTTGCAAATCTATGTTCACTTGTATGTTTTCAGAGAAAATCTATCTGAGGTTTGTATATGTCTTCTGTGTATTTGTCTGTATAAATAAGGAAAGAAAGTGGGTGATAACTGACAGGCAAGTATTATGCATGTACTGTAGCATTAATCTTGGAATAAATGTGATGTTGCCACGTGTCCCACTAACTTGTCCCATTAAGAGTTGTAACCGTTGGATATTGTAACCGTATATAATGGATAAGAATAATATCCGTTTACTGTTGACTTTCATTAAAGTTTGACTATCTTCATAACGTATAAGTCAGCATACTTGCTCTTCAGTAGAGTTGAGCTTCAGCAGGGTTACATCAATTTACTCTGCTGAACGAGAGATGGCTCAGCAGCCTGCTGACAGGAATACTCTGCTGAACTTCATACAGTCTAGTTTTGTTCAACTGATAAACAATATGAAGTTTAATACCAATGACTGATATGTCAAGTGAGCTCACCCAACAGGACAAAGACCAATCCCCTTGGCAACCACATTTGCTCAATTGTCCAAACTATTTAAATACATGGAATTGTTGATTCCAATGACAAATCTTCCAAGTGAGCGCACCGTGCAGGGCAAAGACTAATCCTCTTGGTGAATTCCAGTACTCTGCTGACCAATTAATATATCAGTCAACTATTATGATGCCAAGTTCAGTTCTTAACTTAGCAAATCTTTCACTATCCAATGGTTTTGTAAAGATGTCAGCAAGTTGATCTTCAGTAGGGATGTAAAGAACCACCACATCTTTCTTTTCCACATGATCTCTTATAAAATGATGTCTCACATCAATGTGTTTGGTTCTAGAGTGCAAAACAGGATTTTCTGTGATAGCAATTGCACTTGTGTTGTCACACATTATGGGAATTTCCTTTTCTTCAATCCCATAATCCCGTAATTGTTGTCTTAACCATAGTATTTGTGTACAGCAACTTCCAGTAGCAATGTATTCAGCCTCAGCAGTGGAAGTGGATATTGAATTATGTTTCTTGCTAAACCAGGAAACAAGTCTATTTCCCATCAACTGACAAGTTCCTGTGGTGCTTTTTTAGTCAATTTTGCATCCAGCATAATCAAAATCTGAGTGGGATATAACATTGAAGCTTCCATATTTTGAATACCATATCCCTAATCCCAAAGTCTCTTTTAGATACTTGAGAATCCTCTTGACTGCAGCTAAGTGAGTTTCCTTAGGTTTAGATTGAAATCTTGCACAAACACCTGCTGCAAAGGATATATCGTCCATTGCGATGGGTACGACGGACGCCTATCATCCTTCTGTATAATATCTGATCAACATCTTTGCCTTATTTATCTTCATCCAAACTGATGCTTGTACTCATAGGAGTTGATACTTTGGTGCTATTTTCCATACCAAACATCTTTAGCAGCTCCTTAGTATATTTAGTATGATGAATGAAGATTCCATCTTTCATCTGTTTGACTTGAATTCCCAAAAAGTAGTTCATTTCTTCCATCATACTCATTTGGAACTTGCTTTTCATGAGATTAGCAAATTTTTCACACAACAAATCATTTTCAGAACCAAAAATTATGTCATCCACATAAATTTGTACCAGCAGGGTGTTGTCCCCTTCATTGATTCTAAAAAGAGTCTTATCAATGGTACCTTTGGTAAAACCATTGTTCACCAAGAATTGAGATTGGGTTTCATACCATGCTCTTGGTGCTTGTTTCAAACCATAAAGTGCCTTATTGAGTCTATACACTTTATCTTCCTGATCTTTAACTTCAAATCCAGGAGGTTGCTGAACATAAACCTCTTCCTATAGAATGCCATTCAAAAATGCACTTTTGACATCCATCTGGTACACTTTGAAGTTTTTATATGCAGCATATGCAAAAAATAATTTTATTGCTTCCAATCTTGAAACTGGGGCATATGTCTCATCAAAATCTATTCCTTCTACTTGAGAATAGCCTTTTGCTACTAGTTTGGCCTTGTTCCTAACATGGTACCAGATTCATCCAATTTATTTCTGTATACCCATTTTGTTCCAATTATGTTTGCATGACTAGACCTCTCTACTAGTGTCCAAACTTGATTTCTTTCAAACTCATTTAATTCTTCTTGCATAGCAATTATCCAATCTGGATCAGATATTGCTTCTTCAACAACTTTAGGCTCCATTTGAGATAGAAAACAAGTAAACATAGCTTCCAATTGTCTTCTAGTCCTTACACCTTGTTGTATATTGCCAATTACTTGTTCAGCAGGGTGATCTTTCAACCATTGTAAATCTTGATTTGCTTGATTTACAGGAACCTCGTCTTCAGTAGAGTCTACTGTTGCTTCGGTAGGGGGATTAGCAGATCCTTGAACTGCATATGTTGTTGCATCTGTAGTGTTACCAGAAGGTTCTTCAGCAGGGGCAGAGTCAGAAACTTTTAAGTCATTTAACTTTTCCAAAACATCAACATTTCTGGATCAGTGACTTGGAGATTCTCAACAAGTTCTGAACCTTCATCTTCCATTCCAGTGACTTAGGTTCATCAAAAACATGTATTGATTCTTCATGTTTTAGTGTCCTCTTGTTCAGTACCCTGAATGCCTTGCTGACTGAAGAATATCCTAAAAAGATTCTTTCATCTAATTTTGGTTGGAAAGTCTTCAGTTGTTTCTTATGATTTAAGATAAATCATTTGCTTCAAAATGGATGGAAATAGGATATATTTGGTTTTCTTCCATTCCATATCTCATTAGGTGTCTTCGGAAACTTTTTGTTTACTGGGTCCTATTTTGTGTGTAGCATGCTGTATTGCATGCTTCAGCCCAATATCTTTCAGGTAGTAATGCTTCACAAATCATAGTTCTCCCTGCTTCTTTCAAAGTCCTGTTTCTTCTTTCAGCAACCCCATTTTTCTGAGGTGTTCCAGCAGCTGCTAATTGATGCAGCACACCATTCTGTTCACAATATTCTCTTATGACTTTATTGAGAAACTCAGTACCCTTGTCTGATCTGATCTTCACTACTATCAAACTTTTCTCATTTTGCAATCTCTTCAAAAGTTCAGGCAACTTTTGAAGTGTTTCACTTTTCTTGTTCATGAAGATTACCCAAGTGTATCTTGAATAATCATCAACAACTACCAGAGTGTACTTCTTTCCTGTTACACATGTTGGTATTACTGGTCCAAATAAATCCATATGCATCAGCTCCAAAACTCTTTTTGTTGATTGTTTAGTCTTTGACTTGAAGCTTGCCTTTGTTTTTTTACCTTGCTGACATGCATCACATATACCATCCTTTTTGAATGTGATCTCAGGTAAACCAATCACCAACTTATTTTTCACCAACTGATTGATATCATCAAAATTGAGATGATTCAACTTTTTATGCCACAACCAATTCAGTTCTAACTTGGTATGCACTATCATGCATGTTTCTGGAATAGCAGTAGACCAATCCACAACATACATGTTTTGTTGTCTTCTTCCAGCCAACACAACATGTTCACCTATTTTACTAATGACAATACAGTAGCCTTTGTCAAAAGAAACATTGTAACCCATGTCACAGAATTGTCCAGTGCTCAGTAGGTTGTAGTCCAGTCCTTCCACATATGCAACATTTCTTATAGTTAATCCATTCCTCACCAGTGTTCCATATCCTCTTGTATATCCTGGTGTGTTCTTGTTGCCAAAGTTGACTTTTGGACCATCTTTTGCCATATAGTTTGTTAAACAGAGCTTATTCTTTGTCATATGTCTGGAACATCCACTGTCAAAGTACCAGACACCCTACAAAACAAATTTAATGTGTTTTAGGTACCCAAAACTGTTTGGGTCCATAGTGGTCAGTGCTAAGCATGACCCTTGGCAAATTTCCATAAGGTCTTCTTTGAAAAGCATTACACTTTTGTTCATATATGTATCCCACATTTTCATAAAATCTAACATTTGGTTGTGTAGGATTCACATATGGTTTTTGGCCTTTTGATACAAAGTGTTGTTTGAAGTGATTTCTATTGTTAGAAGCACCAGTATAACCATAAGGTTGTTGTCTGTTAGGAATAGCCCTGTAATATGGAGTCTGCTGAGGTCTTTGCTGAGGTCTTAAATAAGTCCTGTGCTGAGTCCTCTGCTGATTCCACTGCTGAGGTTTTACCCTAGTATTATGGTTGTGTATATTGTTTCTAGCAGTAGGGGTAGAAATATTCTAATCATCATCAATAGGGAACAATATACCTTTCCACCTAAGATAAGTATCCCTTGAATGATTAACATTTTTGGGTTTAGGACTCTTATCTTTGAAATATTTATGATTTTTTCCCTTTTGTGGTCCAGCAGACTTTGCAGCAGGACTGCTATCAGCAGGTCTAAAAGGTCCAGCAGTCCTACCCTTGGATTTACCCTTTCTGTTAGGTACTGTTGAACTTTTGGACTTTTGATTTTGCTTCCTTGAAGCATTCTCAGTAGACTTCACTACCTCAGCAACCTTTTTGGGAGTTGGATCTTGTGCAGGCACAAACTTAGGACCAATTCTGGTACTAGGTTCAATAGCCTTACTGGATCCACCCTTAGTAGATTGTTGAGTTTTAAATCCAAGGCATGTTCTATCACCATAAGGCTTTCCAGATTTCAATGCAGTGGTTGAACTAGATTGTGCAGCAGATTCAGTAGCTACTGAATGTACAGTAGACTTATGTTGAGTCTGTCTATAATCTTTTTCCTTACCTTTGAGAATTCTTAATTCAGCATTTAATCTTTTAATTTCTTCTTGAAGTGCCTCTTTTTCAGCCTTCACAATCTCATAACCATATTGTATTTTCCTCAGTTGATTAAGGATGGCATCCAAAGGTTCTTCACTGTCAGAAATTTTAGGATTTGAACCACAAGTAGATTCACAATCACTTTCAACAGGGTGTTTACATATACAGAATTGTATACCTCCCCAGTCTCTTCCATATTTGCCATCAAAGCATAATCATCCATATCATCTATGAGTGCAGTGTCATCTGATTCATTTCCTTTTTTTGATTCCACTTCATAGCCAGATTCATCATCAGCAACCAATGCTTTCTTGCCAGATCTTCTTTGCTGACTCTTGTTCTTCAGTAGGTCTGGACAATCAGGTCTGAAATGTCCAGGTTTCTTGCAGTTGAAGAAAATATAATCTGGTTCCTTCTTTTGTTTCAAGTCAGGACAATCGGGTTTGAAGTGTCCTGATTTCTTGCAATGAAAACACAAGTAGTCATTATCCTTCTTGGATTCTTCCTTTTTCTTTTCACTGGATTTCTTGGTGAAATTCCTTGGAGAACCCCTTCCTGTTTTCATCATTCTGATTTTCTTGCTCAGTAGGTCTATTTACTCTTGCATTTCATCCAGTAGATCATCTTGAGCACCTGATGATTCTTCCTTATGTGCAGCAGCCAATGCAGTAGTGTTTGGTTCTTCCTTTTCAGTATCAGGAATAAGTTTCTTACCGAATTCATAGGCTTTGAGATCTGAAAATAATTTAAAGGTGTCTTCTTCATGTAGTCTCCTGGACTCTTCTATGGCAGTAACCTTCATTTCCCAAACTTTCTTTGCAGGTAGGGCTTCTAAGATTCTTGTGTTGATCTCTTCTTTTGTATACACTACATTCAGTAGGGTGAGTTCATTCATGATAGCATTGAATCTTGACTCCATTTGTTCAATGGTTTCATTTGATTTCATTTTGAAATCTTGGAACTTTCTTTTGGCTACACTGACTTTGTTTTTCTTGATAGCATCAGTGCCTTCACAGATTAGTTGTAATTTTTCCCAAAGTTCCTTAGCAAATAGCAGTCTTGCAATCCTTCACTTTCATATACATATTGCTATCCAAGGTTCTGTAAATGATATCAATAGCAATGTTGTAGAGGTTTGCTCTTTTTCTATCTTCAGCACCCCACTCTCTTTTTGGCTTTGGAACAAACTGAGTTTCACTGCCCACAGTTATGGCTTTTGTGATCTCCAATGGTCCATCAGTTAGCACATCCATCATTTCATCATGTGTTGCAGCTAAATAAGCCTGCATACGAAGTTTACACTCATCAAAACGATTTAGGGAGCACATCAACATAGTCCTAGCATACTGGTTGTTATCCATGATGCAAAGCTTTGAAAATCAGAAACATGAAAAAAAATTTAAAGAATTTCCACAAGCACAACAAGTAGGATTACTTCAGAACAGAAGCACTGCTTCGATACCAATTGTTGGTCCCTTGAAAAGGCTTTGGTTAAGATTAGAAGGGGGTGAATAAACTTAACACTTAAAACTTTTTGGAGTTGACAAACTCAGCAAGGTCAGTAGTCTGCTGACTATCAAGGTTAGTGAATTTGTTGCAGCAGAATATATTTAAATTAAGCCTTATTACTTGTTGTTAAAAGAATGATACTGAGTATTGGATACTCAGTAGTGTAAGTGTGTGATTCAGTTGCTAGTTTCAGTAGGTTGATGTGATCAGTATGCTAATTGTAGAAAGTAAATACAGAAAGTAAAGTAGGCAAGATTTATAGTGGTTCCAGGTGGTGTAATCCTGTCAGTCCACTCTTCTCCTGTGATGTAGGAGGAAATTCACTAGAGATCTTTGAGGTTGCAATTACAAAAATCCCTAAGATGTGTGTCGTTCACCAATGACTATGGCTTCACAAACTGAACACTTGAAACAAGTAGGATTGCTGCTCCAAAGTATTCCACTGGTCCTTGAAGGGTAGGATTGCCTCTTCACCAGCTCCACCACAAACAACAGTTCTTGACACCCAAAAGATGCTTCTCTGTCTTGATGACTGTCAAATTATACCCGTAAATGTCATCAACATTATCCTTAAATCGAGATTAATAATGTATATTTCATATTAAATCACTCATTTATATTTATTATTTAATGTTAAGTGATTATTAATATGATATTTGGTATTTAGCTGTTTTTATTATTAAAAGATCGATTTATTGTGCGATAAATGCGATTTTGTAGATCACGACAAATCGAGAGGATTAATGTCATTCAATCAATGGTCTCAAGATAATAGAGGAAAAAAATCGGAGCATTAAATGAAAGATTAATCGGATCAACACGCAAGCGTGCGATGGGGAACAAGATAGACGAGAGAAACGTTTAACACGTGCAGAAAAAGGGCTCGGTCGACCGAGCCCTATCATTCGGTCGACCGAGTGTGTCGGTTCGGTCACTTATGGGATTTTTGCGTGTATATCTTCTAGATCCTCCCTAGGTCGGTTACAACCTCTATATAAGCAGCAGCTACGAAATTTGTAAAAACACACCAATACATCCCTTCATTCTTTCTTCAATCTTACAATTCATAATATAACTTTGATACAATGTAGAATAATTTGAGGGTTTCCAGCAATTTAAGGGCTGCAATATGTAAGCCTTTATTTTCTGTTTCTTTCTTTTCAGTAATTAATTCCCCAATTATGCTTTATCGTTTGAGTTGATTATTCATAGAAAGATGATGTAGATCTAGGCTATGACGTTAGGGAGGTGGCGATATCTTGTCTATGAGGATCCCATAACCTACGTCATCTACTTAGTTTCTATCCATGAATCTGCATTGTTTTATTAACGTGTATCTAAGTTAGTTTATATGAATGCTTTACGAATTACTGTTTAATCCGTTGTGTATGATGAAACGCTGAGAGATATATTCAAGGATGCAATCTGGGGGAAAGGACCATTCGGTCGACCGAGTGTCTGTATTCGGTCGACCGAGCCCCCTGTTCATCCGTTAGATAGCCATGTCTTTATGGTTAGGTTAACTTAATAGAATTTATTATCTCAGTAGGTATGGCTATGGCTACGTCACTCGCTTAATTTAATTAAAACGTGTAAGAAGGAAATACCGATATAAAACTCTTAGGTAGGCTCATGAATTGATCTTCGGACGTTCAGCGTTATCTAGGTAGGTTTATATTAGGGAGTTGCGCGCACCTTGTTATACGTAGATCGTAAACTAGCATGAGACTATAACTTGGTAATTGTTAGTTGGACGAGAGTTTGAGTGATCGTTTAGGAAGTACGCCTAACCATAGGAATGTTGCCTGGACGAGGTGTACGGTTAATATCGGCATCCTTAGAGTCGTAAGCGTGTGAGTTATATGAGATGGAGGCACCAAAAGGCGAAGTCACGTAACAATACCACAGTGATCTAGTGACCTACCGGTGCTAAGTCAAGTTAAAGAGGATGACTCCCGTAGCCAATCTAAGATAGATACAAACGGATTGACCGTTAATAAGTTCAGTTTATTATATAAATTATCTAGGTCCAAACGATAAAGACTATAATTGGGGAGGTTAATTACGTATTTGTGTTGTGTCAGAGTCGTGTCGTTTATCTTTCCTTGTCCTTTGTTGGTCATAGACCGCCTTTGTGTCCTTGGCATGAATGATTAATTGTTTATATATGAAATGATCCACAATTGGTTCCCTGTGGGATCGACCTTGATTCACTATAGCTATACTACGATGGGCCTAGTCCTCTTGCTAGTATTGGTTTATGGTGGTCGAGTATTTTATTATAACCTGATCGACCCCGATCAAGTTTTTGGCGCCGTTGCCGGGGAACCAACGGTCAATTTTATATATAAATAATTTTTTTATTCATGTCGAGTTTTCTGTTTTAGAGTCTGTTTTTACGTTTTGAGTCCCTCTGGTTATCTGCTCTGTCTGAAAATTCCAGCTTAAAAAAAATTTTAAAAAAAAAAAAAAATTTATTCGGTCGACCGAGAGACCTCATTCGGTCGACCGAGAACTTATAATATTTTTGTTTTGTTCTTGTCCTGTTCTGTTTACACGGTTTCTGATTTGTGTTTTTCGAGTCTGGAATTTCGCGTGTCCGTTTATCCCCGTATGTTTAATCCGTAGGTCTGATAGCAGCATGGGAAACCATGTTAAAATCAGTCTACGGTCTGTTTTGTTTTTCTTCTGTTTGCAGAAACCAGGGAAGCAATAATTGAGTCAGTAATTTTTCAAGGGCGCTAAGGAAATAACCCAACAACATGTGGAGCTACGAATCTGCGATGGGAAAAGCGATGGAAGCAATACCTTTAAAGCACAAAGATGGCTCCGATTTTTTTTTTAAAGGCTTAAATTCTTCGTGGTACAATGTTGAAGGCAATGTACTACCCTTTTTTGCTTATGTTTTACTACCTTTTGTTTTTTTTTTAGCGTAAGTTATCCTATACATGAACCTTAGTATGAATCTTAGCCCGGAGTTCGTTTGTAAGAATAATTTTATTAGTGTCGAAGGTTCTGCCCCAAATCTGTCTCATCTAGAGGGTGTAAGGAAACATGTAGTCGTTGAAAGGAAGCAGTGAATAAAGAGTTCCTCGTAGTTCTGTTAAAATCTCATTGTCCTATGCATGAGATTGCTTCTACCGGCCATGGGAGCAACAAATTGTGTAGTTTAAGCATTCGCAATCTAAAGAAGACGTTGAGTTTTGAGAGAACACAATCTTCTGCTTTTGTTGAGTTTTATGGTGATGGCTTCTCGGTGAACCCACCTTAAACAGAGACGAGATTACGCTTTGGATGACAATTTAGAAATCAGAGACTCTTAGTACATGGGTTCGGAAATGGTCTAACCATGGCTGGGCGAGTTCAACTGAGCTTCGGCTCAATCGACTCCCCTCCACGTGTAATGTACGTTACAGCAGTTCAACAAGACATAGCATAGCCGATAAGCCTTCGGGCTAAATGGGGCTTAATCTTGACGGATTGGCCTGAACTGTCACATATGTTCCAACGAATAAGACGGCGTAGGCTTGCCTACATAACCGACCTTATTCGGAGTACTTTGATTCATTGTTTCTTATTGTCAAGGCCAAAACCGTAATTTTAACCGAGTTTCTTAGAATTCACGAATTCCTAAAACGAGAGCCGAGGTAAGAGCTTTGGATAAATGGTATGGAAAAATGTCGTTTCCTAGGTCTCACAACCAAGGGAAGGGTACTAATCCGTAAAAGCAACAAGCCCACCTCTTATAGTGCTCGAAGGGTCAAAGTCTGGCGATCCAAGAATGATAACTGACAAGGATACTTTTTGGAAAGTCGAGCTGAGGACTTTAAACTCAGAACTACTTCTTTAAAACCCTTAGGATTTCTTTTTAGGATTTTAGGTTTTTCTTTCTTTGAGTCAAATAAGAGTAACGTGAAATATGTTGAGGTTTTTTATTTTGCCGTGTTCCGATGGCCATTGGGCTAAGGATGTGCAAAACGTTTTTACTCAATATAGGCCACGTGAAATAGAGTTCCGTAGCGAGTCGAGAAATTGCTAAAGAAAAAGAAATTTAGCAATCCACCTTAAGATTGAAGCATTAAGAGAGCTTGAGAATTACTGAAAATGTAACAGAGAATGATTGGTGCGAACAAGAACAATTTTGGTCAACTTCCAAAACCTTTTAGAATGGTGATCCAAGTGAAAATACAAAGTAGTGTGCAATACATTCTGCAATTATCCTTATCTTTCCCTTTACACTTTTTCACCTTCAAACTTTTCGATCCTCTCACCAATCTGCCCCAACCGTTCACATTTCTAACCATTCTTTCATTGCCTCTCTTTCTTTCCATCCGTTTCACTCTCCCACCCAATCTCAATGCCTTAACCATTTTCAACCCACCCATAAACACAATTTCTTACCCGTCCTTTATCTTTTCTTCCCATCCTTATGTTTATCTTTTTCTAAACCAATCATAGTCTCAACCTCCATTTTGTTTACACAATACCCTTGTGTTGCGGAATTTGAAATATTGCTATGTTTTATTGATTATCTTTTATCATTTTGATTTTCATGATCCTAGTTGGGGGAAGTGTAGCTCAGACCCTAGCTAGATTTTAAAGGTTTTTGGTTCGATCAAAGTACAACTTATCTTTCTACCGGAAGTTTTAAATTTCACATTTTTTTCCGTCTATTCCGGCATTTCTAGATGATCCGTTTTGTTCTACATTATCTCACCGTTCCGACCTTGTTGATGACGGTTATGACTTTTATGTGATACATTAGGTTATTAGTAATTTCGAGGAGTAGCTACATCTCCCTAAGTTGTTGATATCCAATGCAAGCGAGAAGTTTCTCCGCTAAGTATTTGATTTTATCTTTAGCCAATAGGTCGCATTGAATCTGTTATACCTTACCAAGTTTCTCTTTTATACTGGACTGAATACATAGTGAGCCAGTCACCCTCGTGTTTTCCCACGTCGGGTAATGCTTTTTGATCTTTGTCTTCTCCACCCGGTTTTAAGAATATTTAGGCGGTGGAAGTTGTAAATGAAGACTAGCATCTTTAGTTGCTTGTTTATTTTTCTTTCTATTTAGTATTCTTCTTGTCTTTGGTTGTATAAAATAAAGTGGCTTAAAATATTTTTCGGTATTCATACCTAATTACTGCCACATTATTTTATAACTTCCATAGACATGGTGTTATTAACGGTTTCGTGGAGTTTGTCTGCTTATACAGGTTTTCACTTGCTTCTCCACAACGTGCTGAAATTTCCTCCGATCTTTTTCCTTTACTTGAGAGCCGTTTCCAGAGCTAAGTCTTTTTCTTAAATTCTCATTTATTTTTGTCATTAAGGACAATGCCATGTTTAAGTGGGGGGTAGGAGACTTAGCTATGTTATGTTATGAATGAAATTTGAATGAAATGGTAGAAAAATTGAAAAATTGAAAATTTGAATACATACCATATTATTTATCTCGTACCCTTAGAATTGTGAGTTCCTAGCTAAGAATTGATAGGAAATAAACCAAGTTTCATGAGTACGTGATCATTTTATACTTATGTTAAGTAAATTTAAGGATATTCATGCCCGTTTTTGCAAGTAGTTATTTATTATTCAATTACTCAATTTGTGAATCGAGTATACCGCGCAAATCATAATAACTGAAGAAATTATGTGTACATTGCATAGATGATTGGTTATGTAGACTTAGTGTCGATACTTATTGGTGATGTATTCTTATCTTCTTGCCAACAAAAGCGGAGTAATAAGCTTGAGACGTACCTGTGTTTTAGCAAAATGTTAGACACTTTGGGCTTGTAGTAACATTACCAAAGTAGCCCCGCGCTTGTGGTAATATTCGATGCTATACATGATCTAAGATAGGGGGATACTCTAAAAAGTTTTCTTCCTTGAGATTGATAGTATTTGAAAAATATGAAGATATGAAAAGAATATTCAACTCTTTAAGAGGCTTTGAGTAGTACTCGGTCTCCAAGTCCAAAAACCCTATAGATACGCTCTTGCTTATTGTTCTAGTGCTTTAACCATTGCGAGGCATAAGAAGTATGAATGCTGAGGTTGGTAGGTTGAGATTGCGAAGTTAGCATAAACTGATGGAGGTCAAATTAAATTATTAACTCGAGACCTACTAACCCACTAGCAAGAGAACTAGGTTCAATTGTAGTATAGCTAGATAGAGTCGAGGTCGATCCCACCAGAGACTCGGCACAAACAAAACACAACTTACTTTATCGAACTAAATTGAAAGGGCGGTCTACGACCAACTAAATGCGATAAATAAAATAGTGACAACCACAAGACACAAAATACCACAAAGACAAATTAAAGACTACTAAAACACGGATAATACGGTTGATATTATCTAGACAAATAGTATTGATTACGCTAGTAGATCATAACTCCCCCATGTGAATTAGGTTGATAACGAGACAAAACAAACGTTAAAGATTAATTATTATGACTACGGGAGTCATCCCCAAGGTAGATTTAGCTCCGGTTAGGCCATCTAAATCATCGTGCCTCCATTACGTGACTTCGCTTTTTAATGCCTCCATCTCATATAACTTCGACACAATTATTTCACTAGGGACGCCGGTATAAACCGTAACCTCATCTAAGCAACATTCCTATGGTGAGGCGTACTTCTTAGATGCCGATTCAATCTATATCCTAAGTAACAATCACTTTTTGAGTTTCATGTTAAATTATGATGACAAATAATTAAGTTGATCGGGTTTAATTACTCGTTTTAATTCCAAATCGAGAAATCGACGTAGTCGAAGCCGATCATAATATTGCCCTACACCTTACCACACTCGGTCGACCGAATGACGGCACTCGGGCGACCGAGTGACATGTCTAGGTCGACCGAACACGGTTCGTGCCGGAACAAATCATGATTACTTCTAACGTTTCTAACCTAAGCACATGGGTTCGTAAATAAATCTACATCACGCAATCAATACAAATAAAACTACTCCATAATAAAATATATCAGATCTACAAATAAAGATTGCATAATTGAATAGTCATACCCTCGAAGACGAGAGTGACTCCCACTCTTTAATGCGCTCCCTAATCGGAGAATCCGACGAATCCACAATGAACGAACATAAAGAAAATAAAACTAAATCTCAAAATCTAAAATTGTATGAATTGTTTTGTGTTGTAGTGGTGTGTGTTCTCAACATCGTGGTCTTTGTTTATATAGGAGTTGTAGCCGACATAGGGAGAATCCAGAAGATTGACGTGCATTTATCAAATTAGGCTCGGGTGACCGAACCTACACGCTCGGTCGACCGAATGGCATGGCTCGGTCGACCGAGCCTCCTTCTTCACGCGTTTTCACCTCGGTTCGTCCGACTTGTTTCCCACTCCACGCTTTTTGAATTGATCTGATTGATCCTTTCTTCAATGCTCCGATTTTCTTCTCTTTTATCTTGAGATCTCCCTGATTGCATGATAATTATCTTCCCGATTTATCATGATCTGCAAAATCAGTATTTATCACACAATTTAATTGCTCTTTTATAATAAAAACAGCTAAATACCAATTATCATATTAATAATCTCTTATTATTAAATAATAAATATAAACACGTGATTTAAATATGAAATATATAAGTAACTCCGATTTAAGGTTAGAATTGATGACATAAATAGGTATATTTTAACTGTCATCAAAATGCCCCCCACTTAAACTTTGCTTCGTCCCGAACAAAGCATTAACAAGTTATTCCCCAAGACAACATTTTCCGTGGTCATCTCATACTTACACAAGAAACCCGAGTCAACTCATACCGAGTCATGCTCATAAGATAAGCATTATTCGCTACTCGCTATGAATCGGAGTGATTTTGTGCATGTGCGTTGGTTTTATATAAATGTAGCCGGATTTAGAGTTTATGCGGACTTCATATCTAAATCCACCAACATCGCATTCATACCTCTTATGCCTCGCAATGGTTAAAGCACTAGAACAATAAGCAAGAGCGTACCTATAGGGTTTTTGGACTTGGAGACCGAGTACTACTCGAAGCCTCGAAAATTCGAAAAATTTGTTTCAAATTTTTGCATATTTTTCGAATGCTACTAACCTCAAGGAAGAAAACTTTATAAGAGCATCCCCCTATCTTAGATTAAGCATAGCATCGAATATTACCACAAGCGCGGGGCTACTTTGGTAATGTTACTACAAGCCCGTGTTTTAATACATTCAAAACACAGTACGTCCCAAGCTTATTACTCCGCTTTTGTTGGCTAGAAGATCAGAATACATCAGTCGACAAATGTCGACACTGGGTCCTCATAATCAATTATCTAAGCAATATACACATACTTCTTTCAATTATGATAACTCATGCGGTACTAAGCGATTCTCATGTTGAGTAATTGAACAATACCTAACTACTTGCAATTGTTGGCATGAATATCCTTAAGTCTACTAACAATTTATCGCAAAAGTATAACATGACCACGTACTCACGCGACCTTGGTTCATTTCCCATCAATTCTAAGTATAAGAACTTCACAAGTTTAAGGGTACGAGTTAAACAACTTGGCATTTATCCATAAAAATTTTAAATTTGGCTCAAAATTGTCTCAGTATTCCGTTTTCCTTGACTTCAACATATAGCACAATATATATAGCTAAGTCCCCTGCCCCCCACTTAAACATGGCATTGTCCTCAATGACAAAAATAAATGAGAGGTCAAGAAGAAAGACTTAGCTCGGAAACGGCTCCCAAGTAAAGGAACAATATCGGAGTAATCATCGGCACGGCGTGGAGAGACGGACACATCCCGTATAAACAAACAAGCTCCACGAAATCGTCAAATACCATGTCTATGGAAGTTATAAAATAATGTGGCAGTAATTAGATATAAATATCTAAAAACAATTTAAGCCACTATACTTTATACTGCCATGGACAAGACCAAAAGGGATCTAAACCTAAAAACTCACATGACGGCTATCAAGGAAAAAACCTCGTTTATTCCGAACTTAGACTCGGAACATGGCGAGATGAAAAAAACCGTGATAGGCGCATGCTACTTTATTAAAAAGAGAAACGAAAAAGATAGTGATAAGTAGTAGTTCTAAGTTTATAGTCGCTAGCTCGACTCGGCTCAAGATGGTTTATTCGTAGACGGGGTCATCGAGGTACAAAACCTCCTCCTCGACGCGGGCGGAAGCCCGTGATAATGCTTTATACGATGTCCATTGACCACAAATCGGGACTCGTCTTTGAAATTGAATAGCTCCACTTGCTCCGGAAGGAAAGACTTGTTGTACTTGAAATGGGCCGCACCATCTTGATTTCAACTTACCCGGGAAGAGTCTTAAGCGCGAATTGTATAAGAGAACCGGATCACCCTCTTGAAAGGTCATATCCGAATCTTTTTGTCATGGAACTTCTTCGTGCGCTCCTTGAAAATCTTGGCATTCTCGTATGCCTCTAAACGAAACTCTTCCGGGCGAGTTAATTCTAACATCCTCTTTTCACCGGCCAACGTCTCATCAAAATTTAGCATCCTTGTTGCCCACATGGCCCGGTGTTCCGGTTCCACGGGTAGATGACATGCCTTTCCAAAAACAATCCTATATGGTGACATTCCAATCGAAGTTTTATATGCGATCCTATATGCCCATAAAGCGTCGTCTAAACGTAACGACCAATCCTTCCTAGTTGTATTGACAGTTTTCTCCAGGATACGCTTTATCTCTCGATTGGTGACTTCTACATGTCCGCTAGTCTGGGGGTGATACGCAGTTGCTAGCTTATGTCGAACCCCATACTTAATCATCAGCCTTTCAAACGGTTTATTACAAAAATGACTACCATTGTCGCTTATAATTGCCCTCGGCGTCCCAAACCGTGTAAAAATGTTCTTCTTCAAGAATCTAACCACAACCCTAGCATCGTTAGTAGGTGAAGCAATGGCCTCAACCCATTTGGATACGTAATCAACGGCAACTAAGATGTATCGGTTAGATAATGATGAAGTGAAGGGTCCAACGAAATCTATTCCCCAAACGTCAAAAAGCTCCACTTCTAAGATGCTCTTGTGTGGCATCTCATTTCTCCTTGAAATATTACCTTGTCATTTGACGGGCATGACATGCCTTTGCATATTGGTGTGCATCCTTAAACAATGTCGGCCAATAAAAACCGCATTGGAGGACTTTGGCCGCAGTTTTATCTCCCCCGTAGTGTCCTCCAACTTCATAAGAATGACAATGCTTTAGGATATCATTATACTCTTCCTCTGGCACACATCTTCGAAAAACATTATCAGATCCTAGCTTAAACAAATAAGGCTCATCCCAATAATAGTGTCTAATATCTTTGAAGAATTTCTTCCTCTCTTGGACAGTGAGATTTGGTGGTAGATACTTCGCGGATAGATAATTAACAAATAAACTAAACCATGGTTGTTTCTTTTCCTTCACAACCTCTATTCGCGAAGAAACTGCAGCACAATCACCTTGTCCCCCGATGGTGGTGATGGAGAAAAGTTGTTCATCAGGAAAATATTCTCCTATCTCAGGTAATTCCTCACCATCCTCTAATTGTAAACGCGATAGATGATCGGCCACCACGTTCTCACTTCCTTTCTTATCTCGGATTTCTACGTCAAATTCTTGCAACGGTAGAATCCATCTCAACGATCTCGGCTTTGAATCTTGCTTTGCTAGGAGATACTTAAGAGCTGCGTGGTCGGTCCACACGGTGACTTTAGATCCCACTAAGTAAGATCTAAACTTGTCAAAAGCAAAGATAACGGCCAAAAGCTCCTTCTCCGTTGTTGCATAGTTTCTTTGGGCGGCATTCAAAGTCCGGCTCGCATAATAGATAGGTCCGAAGATCTTATCTTTTCTTTGACCCAAAGCGGCGCCAACGGCGGCATCACTTGCATCACACATCGGTTCGAATGGCGGTCCCAATCCGGTGCGACCGAACGGGTGCGATAATCGATCTACTTTTTATTTCGTTGAAAGCTTTTATGCACTCATTAGAAAACACGAATGGTACGTCCTTGGCCAATAATTCGGTAAGAGGTCTAGAGATGAAGGAAAAGTCTTTGATAAACCTACGATAAAATCCGGCGTGGCCTAAAAAACCTCGCAAAGTTTTAAGATTAGTAGGTGGAGGTAGTTTCTCGATCACCTCGACTTTAGCTCTATCCACCTCTATACCGTTCTTGGATATGCGGTGACCTAGTACTATACCTTCCGTAACCATCAAATGACACTTCTCCCGAGTTAAGCACAAGATTAGTCTCTTCACATCTCTTCAACACTCGTGCTAGATGTGTGAGACATGAATCGAAATCGTCTCCAAATACGGAGAAATCATCCATAAAGATTTCCAAGAAATCTTCCACCATGTCCGCAAACAGTGACATCATACACCGTTGAAATGTCGCGGGGGCGTTGCACAATCCAAATGGCATTCGATTATAAGCAAATGTCCCATATGGGCATGTAAATGTCGTTTTCTCACGATCCTCGGGTGAGATGTGGATTTGATAGTATCCCGAATACCCGTCAAGAAAACAATAGAAAGCATGCCCGCTCAGTCTCTCGAGCATTTGATCGATGAAGGGAAGAGGAAAGTGGTCCTTACGAGTTGCGTCATTTAGTTTCCTAAAGTCTATGCACACTCGATGACCGGTGATTAGCCTCACAGGAATTAACTCATTCAACTCATTGGCTTGCACCGTCAATCCTCCTTCTTGGGAACTACGTGGATAGGGCTTACCCATTCGCTATCGGCAATTGGAAATATAATTCCCATTTCTAGCATTTTTATAACCTCATCCCTAACCACTTCCTTTAATTGTGGGGTTAAACGCCTCTGAGGTTGTGCAACCGCTTTCTTTTCAGGATCCACGGAGATCTTGTGCATACATACGCTAGGACTAATGCCCTTAACGTCAGCTTTGGTCCATCCAAATGCTCCGCGGTACTCTCTCAGAACTCTCATTAGTTTCTCCTCTTGTAAGTCCGTCAAGGAAGAAGATATGATTAGCGGCAAAGTCTCATCTTGAAGAAATACATACTTCAAATTCGCGGGAAGAGGTTTTAAAGTCAAATTTGTGGGAGGTTCTTCCAAAGAGGTTTTCAACTTTTGACCGGTGAGTTTAAGTTCGAAGTACTTATGCCACGTTGGTCTATGATAGAATCTTTCAATCTCTCGCAAAGCACTTACTTCCTCTACCGGTCTTGGGGTCCCTCTACTACATCCGGGCCATATCATCTTTTCCTCCTCACTACTCACGTACTTGACTTCATCTTCTTCTTCTAAGACAGCATCTAGAAAATCCTTGATACTTTCATGTTGTTGAAATTCTTGAACGATCCTGTCAATGGAATCTAACATGAAACATGCATCCTCTCCATCATCAGGTTGCTTCATCGTGTCAAAGACATTGAATGCAACTCTTTCTTCGTTCACTCTCAACACCAACTCGCCTTTGTAAACATCAATTAGTGTTCTACTAGTAGCCATGAAAGGTCTCCCTAATATCAATGGTACCTCGTAGTTAGCTTCCATATCTAATACTACAAAGTCGACAGGGAATACAAACTTTTCAACTCTTACTAGCACATCCTCAACCACTCCACACGGTTCCTTAACGAACGGTCGGCTAATTGCAATGTGATTGAGGTCTTCTTAAGATCTTTCATGCCTAGTTCCCGAAAAATAGATAGTGGCATCGGGTTCACACTTGCTCCTAGATCACACAAAGCTTTGTTCGGACATACGTTACCTATGGTGCGGGGAATGAGAAAACTTCCCGGATCTTTGCATTTTGGGGGTAACTTATGTTGAAGAATGGTGAGCACTCCTCATTAAGGCATATGGTCTCTAAATCTAGAAGTTTCCTTTTAGTTGAGACGGCGTCTTTTAAAAATTTGGTATACTCAGGCATTTCAGCTAGTGCTTCAACTAGGGGTATATTGATTTGTAACTTACTAAACATATCCACGAACTTCTTATACCTCTTATTATCAAACTTTGGCTTCGGCTTTGGTGGAGGATAAGGTAGAGTTGAAGGGTCGACATTAGTGAAAATTGGATACTTGTTATCGTAAAGTTCAACTCTAGGGCCAGCAGGTTCTTTATACGTTCTTTGCTCAGGCAAAGTCTCAGAAGTCTCATTGCTTGGCTCACTATCCTTACTCTTTGTGACTTTTTCTTTCTCTTGCAAGGATGGTGGAGTTACCTCCTTTCCACTTCTTGTCATGATCGCATTCAAATCCTTAGGGTTCTTCTCAGTGTTGCTTGGCAACCCTCCGGGAGGTCTCGTTGAGACTTGCTCGGCTAGTTGTCCTACCCGGTGCGTGAGATTTTGGACTAGAGCTTCCCGATTGGTTACCTTGGCATCGGTCTTCGACAATATTGGCTAAAGTTAGTGGCTAACTCGGCCATAGATTTTGAAAGTTGTCCCATATTGTCAGTGACGACATTACTCAGTTTTTCTATCGCAGCTTCCCAACCAAAAGTTTTAGTCTGCTGTGGTACATAAGGGGTAGGCGGTTTAGGCCTTTCTCCTGCATTAATGTCACTATATCGGAATCCAGGATGGTTATGATTAGGTTTATACCCTCCCCCGACATAATTGGCTTCTTCAGTACCAGCATTCTCACCTTGAGGTGCTACCTCGATTCCAGCCCCTTTTTCTACTCTTGTCATCCTCTCTTGCATCCCATCTACCTTATTATTGATAACGAAAAAGTTGTTCTAAGATTTTGGTGGATGCACTATCATCAAATATATCGGCGGCCATCTTCACGGTAGCTATGTCATTGCCTCCCCATTGGCTATTCATCGCTATTTGTTCCATCTTCCCTTGTGCCTCCTCGGGAGATAAAAGAACAAACGCTCCATTCTTTGGAGGCGTCTACTCTAATTTTCTCAGTCTCTCTCAACCCATGGTAAAAAGTTTGCATTAAAAGCCAAAGAGAGATGTCATGATGAGGACACTTCCTCATAGCTTCCTTGAAACGCTCCCAAGCTTGATCAAAACTCTCCCCAGGTTGTTGCTTAAATCCTAGGATATCTTGGCGTAACTTAAAAGTTTTTCCTAAGGGAAAATACTTATTCATGAATTTTTGCAACAAGCGTTCCCAAGTTGTGATTGATCCAAATTTCCTCTAAAGAGAGAAGCCAGCACTTGCTTAGCTTTATCTTTCAAAGTGAAAGGGAAAAGCTTAAGACGAATGTTACCCTCCGGGATTAATTACGGTTTCACGGTACTAACGATTTCCAAGAAATTCGTCACGTGAACACCAGGATCCTCGTTTTGGACTCCATGAAAAGTAGAATAATTGGTCACCATTTGAATTACATTAGGCCTAGGGTGATAGACTTCCGCAAAGATCTTGCGGTGCTACTATAAGCGGGAATGAATTGTTCAATAGTGGGCGTTGCATAACTTTGCAAAGTGCGCCTCGCTCCTTGAACTAGGGCTTGGTTCTCATTATTAGCATTTGCATTCACATTATTGGCATTATTGATAACAGGATTAATAACAGGATTAGGTACCTGGTTTGGATTGACCGGATTGCCTTCCATTTCCGTTTCAGATTCAGAATGCTCAGAATGATCGGTTGTATGTCCTTCTTCCACCCCTTGCTCGCTTTCCTCAAGATTTGGAGCCTCTTCTCCTTGTTTAGCCAGTTCCCTAGCTAATTTCCTATTCCTTCTCGCAAATTTTTCTATCTCAGGATTATAAGGTTCAAGCGGTTCCTTCGATTTCCGAGTAGCGTACTATAAAATAGTAAACAACAGTAAAACAATTAATCACTAGTAAAGGCTAGGCCTTTAACTCACTAAGTAAAACTAAAACGGACTCGAAATAAGTTTGAGAAAAGAAAACGTAAATAAAACAGAAGCAGAATGTTTTAAAACTAAGACAGAATCAGAAACAGGAAAGAAAATAAATTCTCGGTCGACCGAGAGCTGTGGTTCGGTCGACCGAACGTTTTTTTTTTTTTTTTTTTTTTTTTTTACGACACTGTTTTAATATACAGACTCTTATTCACAGAATATTCACGAATCCAGTTCCAACAAAATAAGCTATATCTCAATTTAATGACTCGAGTCCCCGGCAACGGCGCCAAAAACTTGATGGAGGTCAAATTAAATTATTAACTCGAGACCTACTAACCCACTAGCAAGAGAACTAGGTTCAATTGTAGTATAGCTAGATAGAGTCGAGGTCGATCCCACGAGAGACTCGGCACAAACAAAACACAACTTACTTTATCGAACTAAATTGAAAGGGCGGTCTACGACCAACTAAATGCGATAAATAAAATAGTGACAACCACAAGACACAAAATACCACAAAGACAAATTAAAGACTACTAAAACACGGATAATACGGTTGATATTATCTAGACAAATAGTATTGATTACGCTAGTAGATCATAACTCCCCCATGTGAATTAGGTTGATAACGAGACAAAACAAACGTTAAAGATTAATTATTATGACTACGGGAGTCATCCCCTAAGGTAGATTTAGCTCCGGTTAGGCCATCTAAATCATCGTGCCTCCATTACGTGACTTCGCTTTTTAATGCCTCCATCTCATATAACTCCTGACACAATTATTTCACTAGGGACGCCGGTATAAATCGTAACCTCATCTAAGCAACATTCCTATGGTGAGGCGTACTTCTTAGATGCCGATTCAATCTATATCCTAAGTAACAATCACTTTTTGAGTTTCATGTTAAATTATGATGACAAATAATTAAGTTGATCAGGTTTAATTACTCGTTTTAATTCCAAATCAAAGAATCTGACGTAGTCGAAGCCGATCATAATATTGCCCTACACCTTACCACACTCGGTCGACCGAATGACAGCACTCGGGCGACCGAGTGACATGTCTAGGTCGACCGAACACAGTTCTGTGCCGGAACAAATCATGATTACTTCTAACGTTTCTAACCTAAGCACATGGGTTCGTAAATAAATCTACATCACGCAATCAATACAAATAAAACTACTCCATAATAAAATATATCAGATCTACAAATAAAGATTGCATAATTGAATAGTCATACCCTCGAAGACGAGAGTGACTCCCACTCTTTAATGCGCTCCCTAATCGGAGAATCCGACGAATCCACAATGAACGAACATAAAGAAAATAAAACTAAATCTCAAAATCTAAAATTGTATGAATTGTTTTGTGTTGTAGTGGTGTGTGTTCTCAACATCGTGGTCGCTCGTTTTTATATAGGAGTTGTAGCCGACATAGGGAGAATCCAGAAGATTGACGTGCATTTATCAAATTAGGCTCGGGTGACCGAACCTACACGCTCGGTCGACCGAATGGCATGGCTCGGTCGACCGAGCCTCCTTCTTCACGCGTTTTCACCTCGGTTCGTCCGACTTGTTTCCCACTCCACGCTTTTTGAATTGATCTGATTGATCCTTTCTTCAATGCTCCGATTTTCTTCTCTTTTATCTTGAGATCTCCCCGATTGCATGATAATTATCTTCCCGATTTATCATGATCTGCAAAATCAGTATTTATCACACAATTTAATTGCTCTTTTATAATAAAAACAGCTAAATACCAATTATCATATTAATAATCACTTATTATTAAATAATAAATATAAACACGTGATTTAAATATGAAATATATAAGTAACTCCGATTTAAGGTTAGAATTGATGACATAAATAGGTATATTTTAACTGTCATCATAAACTCAAATCTTGCCACGGATATATAAAACTAAATGCACATGCACACATCACTTCGATTCATAGTAAGTAGTGAACAATGGATATCTTATGAGCATGACTAGTATGAGTTGACTTGAGTTTCTTGTATAAGTATGATTTGACCATAGAAAATGTTGTCTTGGGGAATGACTTATTGATGCTTTGTTCGGGACGATCAAAGTCTAAGTGGGGGTAGTTGATGACGGTCAAATTATACCCGTAAATGTCATCAACATTATCCTTAAATCGAGATTAATAATGTATATTTCATATTAAATCACTCATTTATATTTATTATTTAATGTTAAGTGATTATTAATATGATATTTGGTATTTAGTTTTTTTATTATTAAAAGATCGATTTATTGTGCGATAAATGCTGATTTTGTAGATCACGACAAATCGAGAGGATTAATGTCATTCAATCAATGGTCTCAAGATAATAGAGGAAGAAAATCGGAGCATTAAATGAAAGATTAATCAGATCAACACGCAAGCGTGCAGTGGGGAACAAGATAGACGAGAGAAACGTTTAACACGTGCAGAAAAAGGGCTCGGTCGACCGAGCCCTATCATTCGGTCGACCGAGTGTGTCGGTTCGGTCACTTATGGGATTTTTGCGTGTATATCTTCTAGATCCTCCCTAGGTCGGTTACAACCTCTATATAAGCAGCAGCTATGAAATTTGTAAACACACACCAATACATCCCTTCATTCTTTCTTCAATCTTACAATTCATAATATAACTTTGATACAATGTAGAATAATTTGAGGGTTTCCAGCAATTTAAGGGCTGCAATATGTAAGCCTTTATTTTCTGTTTCTTTCTTTTCAGTAATTAATTCCCCAATTATGCTTTATCGTTTGAGTTGATTATTCATAGAAAGATGATGTAGATCTAGGCTATGACGTTAGGGAGGTGGCGATACCTTGTCTATGAGGATTCCATAACCTACGTCATCTACTTAGTTTCTATCCATGAATCTGCATTGTTTAATTAATGTGTATCTAAGTTAGTTTATATGAATGCTTTACGAATTACTGTTTAATCCGTTGTGTATGATGAAACGCTGAGAGAGATATTCAGGGATGCAATCCGGGGAAAGGACCATTCAGTCGACCGAGTGTCTGTATTCGGTCGACCGAGCCCCCTGTTCATCCGTTAGATAGCCATGTCTTTATGGTTAGGTTAACTTAATAGAATTTATTATCTCAGTAGGTATGACTATGGCTACGTCACTCGCTTAATTTAATTAAAACGTGTAAGAAGGAAATACCGATATAAAACTCTTAGGTAGGCTCATGAATTGATCTTCGGACGTTCAGCGTTATCTAGGTAGGTTTATATTAGGGAGTTGCGCGCACCTTGTTATACGTAAATCGTAAACTAGCATGAGACTATAACTTGGTAATTGTTAGTTGGACGAGAGTTTGAGTGATCGTTTAGGAAGTACGCCTAACCATAGGAATGTTGCCTGGACGAGGTGTACGGTTAATATCGGCATCCTTAGAGTCGTAAGCGTGTGAGTTATATGAGATGGAGGCACCAAAAGGCGAAGTCACGTAACAATACCACAGTGATCTAGTGACCTACCGGTGCTAAGTCAAGTTAAAGAGGATGACTCCCGTAGCCAATCTAAGATAGATACAAACGGAGTGACCGTTAATAAGTTCAATTTATTATATAAATTATCTAGGTCCAAACGATAAAGACTATAATTGGGGAGGTTAATTACGTATTTGTGTTGTGTCAGAGTCGTGTCGTTTATCTTTTCTTGTCCTTTGTTGGTCATAGACCGCCTTTGTGTCCTTGGCATGAATGATTAATTGTTTATATATGAAATGATCCACAATTGGTTCCCTGTGGGATCGACCTTGATTCACTATAGCTATACTACGATGGGCCTAGTCCTCTTGCTAGTATTGGTTTATGGTGGACGAGTATTTTATTATAACCTGATCGACCCCGATCATGTCTTCAGCAAACTTCTTGTAAAAGAAGAGTTGAATCAAGTAAGTGATTCAGATTTCAGCAGCTTGATCAGGATGAAATGATCAGTAACTTGAGGTCTTCAAGTGTGTATACTTGATGTAACTTGATAGCAGGTTACACTTGAAGATAAATTTTGATCAGTCAGTTTAAGCTCAGTGAATGTCAGCAGGGTGATTTTCTTGATCAAAAACTTGATAGCTTCGAATAGATTATCTGTGCTTCTTAATTTTCATCACCTTTTTCATCACTTGATTCAGAGTCAAGACTCTCCTATTTATATGTGTGAATCCTATGACTTATGTTTGAATTTCAAACATAGCCGTTTCAGACTTGTCTCCATCTTGACTTGCTTTTTGTCTCTGTTCATAGGACTGACACTGTCAGTCAGCTTTTTTGTCAGTTTTCAGACTGTCCCCCTGTTGACTTATATCCGTTGGATAAATCTCTGAATCTTTCCAACGTTCATTTTATCTTGACCATTGATTTGTTGACAAAATCAAGGATTGTAATCCATCCTTATCCATTTAATCTTCCAATGTAGCTTTGATTAAATCGAGATTTACATTCAGCAGATTTAAAAAGTATATCAGTCTGCTGATGTAGATATTTGTCAGCTGGCTTGAGTCTGCTGTGTTTTAATAACACTTCAGTTGACTACTTTTTATCTCACTTTTTATTGTGAAGTTAGAGTACACCACTTTGAATATAACTAAGTTCCAATCACCACTTAACATATGGAACTTAGACCTTGTACACAAGGTATATGTAATCAGTTTAGGTCATCACAGACTTCCCTAAATTCTGATTTCATATCCTTGACTTTAAATACTAAGTTTGATCCCTAAGCCTTCAATAACTGAGTTTGAACCCTCAACCTTCAGTCTTCAGCAGGTCTCTAGTTAGTCTATTGATCTAGACACTCTACTGACCTAGACAGGTCTGCTGAAAAATTCAGCTGACCTACTTACAGTGCTTGTTGTATCAAACCTATACAAAGGTCAAACTCTAATAAACCTATACATTTGATATAGACATCTTTTTGCCTTTTCTCTATAACAGCTAGTCTGGCACTCATCATTAAAACTTAAAATATGTCCAACATGAATATACTGTGGGATGGTGAAAAATATGATTTTTTTCATCATGGCTGAGAGATGAATTTAACTTTTTCATGCATAAGGTGTTATAGATCATTTGTCACTGCAACATTTTTTCCCTATGCTTGAAAGTGTACATTGGAGCATGAGGCCAATGGATTTGAAAGATTCTAGTATGATCATGTTTGGGAAGTTCTGGGAGTAATGAAGTCAAGCAAGGGATTATCCACTCTGTCAAGATTTTGGCTTAGTTCATTTTGGTTTAATAGAAGATTGTTCTATTTTTAGGGAGTTAGGTTTCTTTGTTACACATTTGTTGTTCAAAATTATGGATGTTGCTCCATTTGCTACCTTTCTTAGCAATGTTGGAGGTATCCCAATGACAAGCAATCATCACATAGTACAAGGGAGTTTTGGCCGGTTGAAGAAACATTTGGCTGCAAGTTTATCATAATTGTATGTGGTGTGGGGAAAATGATCTGTGCACTGCACAATGTCATACAATGTTTCACTATGCTTTGTAACAGTTGATTAAGGTGGAGGGTAATTGCTTCCTATGTGTTTTATTATAATTAATGGATAGAAAGTGTGTAATGCAACATGTTGTATTTTGTGTAGTGGATATATCTCCCTATGGTGTGATATGCAAATCCGGTTTTGTGAATGAACTGCCATTAATATATTAGTTAGTGTGCGTTTATTGATTTTCTTTATGAATTGTGAACTCAGTAGATCAAATGTTTATACCATTTTTTTTATTGAAATGCTTATAGAAATCTTTTTGATGTAAAAGTCTTCCCAAATGCATGTCTTATTATTATTTTTCTTAAAGACCCCGGTATCTGGAACCAAATGCATGACTTATAAATGTACATACCATAAACACACTTTTTTTTAATATATTAAAGTTATTTCTTGGCATCCAAATATCACACAAACTTATCATCAATTTTAGATTTGATTCCTACTTTTTTTTTTCTTATCACCTTATAAATATGTATTGATTGCATCAATCTCTTTTCCTACATATCATTTCCGTGCATTATGCACGGGTTTCATACTAGTACAACTATAACATGATTTAACATGCTATAATAGTACTTTAATAACATAGAATAAACAAATTAAAAGTACCTGAGATAACAGTGTCATCTGGCTCCACAACCTCTGACTCCATAGCAAAAACTCGAACCGGTCGCCTTGAACTTCCTTTCCCGCTTGCTTGACCTTGATTATCTTTACCTCCCTTGGTTGGACAGTTCCTTGCAAAGTGTTCTGGATCTTCACGGTAGTAACAACTGCCCATGCTAGCCTTGCACTCACCCGGGTGATGCCTCTTGCATTTCTGACATAGGGGTGCACTTGCTGAAGGTGTTGCTCACAAGGACGCTGAAGTCTTCTTCACATTTTGGTGAGGTGCTGCCCGGCTACTTCCTTGACTCGTCCCAAACGTTCCCTTTGCACCAATTACCATGGAAGGCTTGGTCTTAATTTTAGGAAATAGACGCGGTAACGCAGCAGAATTTAAAATTTATTTCCTTTTTAACCAGGATCGACTTCGTTTAAGCAACAAACATATAAGTAGTAAACGAGAAAGTTACCTTGGGTGATCTAAAAGATCGAAGCTTTATCGTTTACGAAGGAGTAGTGGTGCACGGAGCCGCCCAAGCGTTCAGCCTCTACCGCCAGTCCACACAAACAACGCGCCGGAATCCACTATTGGATTGCTACCAGAAAATCTCGGTTGCTAAAACGACATTTTCTCTCTCTCAAACTCTCTCTAGGAAGCTCTCTTAATTTTCTAGTAGAAAATAAGACTTGTAATTGTGATGATCAAAAGAGCTAGCCAACCCCTTGCTTATATAGGGTATATGGAGCCACCCTTGTCCCAATCCTATTGGGAAAAACTTCTTGCGTGGAGTAAGAAGAAAGAAAACATTTTACTAATAAAATAAGGAAAATAGATATTCTAGATTTATCTCATTTAATTTAATATCTTATATTAAATAAATCCAAGTTATTGTCAATATCTAATATTGACTATCTTTATCATATTACCATAAATCAATTTACACATGTGTGCAAATCTATAGTCATTAATATCTAATGTTAATATATGATAATACTATTAATTAATTAGCACAATCCAAGTGTATCTTATACACTTTAAAACTTGCACCTCATATTGCCAATTATTGGCTACCGGAATATCCTTAATTAATTAATACTCCCTCTGTTTTTTTTATCTGTCATATTTCAGAATTTGCCATGTTTTTATTTATCTGTCATTGTACATTTCCAATGCATCATTTATTACTTTTTCCTCCTTTACCAATAAAATATTTACATCACCAATAAAAAAAATACATTTCCAATACTAAAAACACATTTACCAACAAAGTATTTACATCTCCAATAAAAAAAATACATTTCCAACAATATATTTGAGATATATTAATTACTTTCTTAATCCGTGTGAATCTTCTCTCTGCCACATATAAAAAAACATAGGGAGTATAATTCTATGATTAATTAATTGGCAAAATACATGTATATCAGATATACACATATGCGCCACATACATATACATGTATATTTAATTAATCAACTTAATTAATATCTTGAATTATATTTATTCATAGTAAATAAATACCACCATATTAGTTTATCACTACAACACTTTATAGACGAAATAAACTTTCCTTTTTTGGTTATCGCTATAAAACGGTTACTGTGTAAATAGAATCATATCGATGTTACAATATCCATACGGTCGTGCATCAAGTGTCAATACATCAATCACCGTATCTAATAATCTGGATATCATGCTCTCTCGAAGTAACTCATTTACTTCCACTTTGCAAAGATTCACAAGAGTAAAACATTCCTTATAAGAAGGCCATTTCGGATATTTACTCCTAATCATAAGATACGCGATTTCTGGATGAGAAACATGAATCCTACGCATGCTTCAGTATCACACCCAATCACTACCACATGATCGCCCCATGGCTAAGGGAAACCTCAATAGTGTCAAAGCATGACAATCCACACCGTGATGTCATGAAGACTCCGGTCTTGGGATAATTACACAACCGCTACATAGTGCGACACTTAATAAAGTAAGTGGGTCAGTTTAACGTACGCATTCTCTAATACACGTCCACGTACAGTCCAAGTGTCTTTACACTTCGATAGACGACATATATCCCAATCTTCTAAGACAGAAGACATCTACTACGTGCTAGTCTAATCGTACTATTAATGTCCTATTTAATAGTACATACGACTAGAGACATTTAAGTATCAAACCATTAAAGTGATTCGAGATCTCATCAACCATAATCATTATCATGGTTTCTCTATCACAGTTTAATAGCAAGGACGTTATCATATAACAATATCGTAATTGGTTGTTAAAACGAACAAATATATAATAACAGATAGCCATTTATCATATATATAAACATAAAGAAATAGTAGAAATGATCCGACCCGGTCAGATCCAACCCGATTGAGTTTAGGACACTATTTCAACACTTCAAAGTTACCACTTTTATTGCCTTGTTCAACAATTCCGCCATATTCCTCGGCGTAACTCCCATCATCCCGGCTTGAATCTCACGAGATAAACCATTCTTATAAAAGGCTATTTTCTTCTCCTCAACTCTCGTGATTTCAGGATAGAACCTTCCCAATTCATTGAACCGGTTAGTGTATTGAAACACGGACATATGTAGACCTTGACTATGTCTCAAGAATTGACTTGCTTGAACCGCTGGTGGAAAGTATTCATTGTAGAAAAGTTCCTTAAACTCTTTCCAATCGGTAACCTTACCTCGGCTGCTTTCTATAGCATCGAACCAACTCTCAGCCTTATTCAACAAGAAACCTGAGGCTAACTGAGCCATCTCCGTTTCAGGCACATTCACATTCCTACATGCCATTTCGAAACTTCTTATCCATATTTCCGCCCTAGATGGTTCCACATTCCCATAAAAATCTTGCATACGGTTCCTCTTTAGCCTGGTGTACCAGTCAACTGGTGGTGCTTGTTCATTCACTGGTGATCTAACTAGAGGGACAACAGGTGGATAAACCGGTGGGTAAGCTGGTGGGTAAACTGGTGGATAACCGACGGGTGTTTACGGTGCTTGAGGTGGATAAGGTGGTGGATATGGCTGTTGAGGTTGAGCCATGGGTGGAACTTGTTGATAAGGGTGATACCTTTGATAATGTGTTGGAGCGTGATATGGCTAGTGTAGTCTCACAACTCCGTTCCCTACTACTGGTGCCGGACTGCCAGCCCCTGGCCTAACACCCGAACTCTCGGCTCCATGAACACCTCTCCTGGTTGTTACCATTCGGAAAGATCAAGGAAGATCAGAACATTACTAAGTGGTCTAAATAAACTTATCTCAAGAAAAGATGCCTAAAGGACGCTTCTCTTGATACCAACTGTAACGCCCCGTTCCCGGACACCGAGTCCATATCCGGAAAAGAAATGTTCGGCATGTATAATATTAATTAAATCCATATTATACGTAAGCCTCTACTACGTCATATCGAGTTTAGCATTAACGGAAGCTTAAAAGACTCGGGTATTTTTTTTTTTTGAATACAAGATAAGAATAGGAATACAAACATACTAAAGATAGAAAAGATCTTACAACAACGATCACTTGTGTCTTACAAACATTCGAAGTCTTAAAGAAAGAAAATTACAACAAGTATCTTACAAGAACCAAAGGAAAGTACAACATGTCTTGAAAGGCAAAGTGCAACATAATATATTACATAGTTTAAGAAACAATAAGAAAAAGTCTATCATAACATATCGATCACATATCATCTTCAAAGTCCTCGTCAAACTCTTGCTCAACATGTTCATCTCCAAAACCCCAAACACAAACAAACATGCATTTAAGGTAAGTACAAACTTAGAAAGAAATAGAAGCTATTGTGTGGTTTCATAAATAGGTTTAATTAATTATTAAGTTATATATACGAATCCGACTCCATTCTAGAGTTCACTTCATGCTCATCAACATGTTGTGACTAAACTGTTAGGTGTAGTGCCCGAAAGACAATTTGTGCAATTGTTTTTGGTGACAGAATTTATCTCACCTTATTACTTGCTTTGTGCTTGTAAGTAATACACTGCTGCAAACCCTAAGTATATCAGTATGTAACCGCTTAACTCAGTGTATGGCATGCACGTGAGGATTGAGTTAGTGGTAATATACTTAAACCGTTAGTCCGTGGTGAACTTAATCGAGTTTAGGGTCTCTTGATTAAAACACCAATAATGCGCCCGAACACCTTAGGGTGTGATAGTCTTATCCGGACTTTGTCGGTAGAGGGTACCTACGTGGGGCATTTATATATGATGGCATTCATATAGAATTTGGACCGATTTAATCGAATTTCTCGATATAATTCCGTAATCGAGGAATCTTATTAAATCATTAGATGATCATATATGGATCAACCTTAATCCCGGTGATCACGGGTGCTTTGCTTGTCCCGGGGTAGTGTTTGATGTGTTAGTTACGGTTCACTTAAATAATGTGTTCCAAGCCACTTCTCATTGGCACTATCTCCGGATGAGTGAGTAGTTCGATTTTCACGGACATGGAATCCATTCCTTCCTGCGGGAAGTAGAGAGAGATCGAGTCCCCTTATTTGTTAGCCCTAAGAAAGTGATCGATCCCGGGAGTTCACATTTGACTAATTAGCTACTAGTCAGATATGTGCACTAATTGATCGTCAGGGGGTTAATGGTAAATAAGGATAAGATATTCTGAGCCGGGTTCACGGAGACTTCCCACTCAAAATGGACAGTCTATGGAGGGTTAATCCGTATGTAGTGATTATATCAATGGACGCTTATTCACTCTATGGGTTGAGTATAAGTATACATCTATAATCGGTAGAGTTCAGTTTTGGGTTTATGGTGGCGTAATCCCGGAATTAATAATTAATGTACTTATTCGGTTCGATGAATAATTAATTATTGGAGCTACTGCTTATAGGTCCATGGTCCCCGATGTGGCTTCTGTAATTCGGACTAATAATCTTGTTGCTTGGGCCTCAGTGATAATTAATTGGCTGGGCTAATTAATTGATATGCATGAATATTATTTAGTTGGGCTAAATAATATAATACACGAAAAAGACATTTTCGTGGGCACAGTGGGCTTAGTGTGGCGCCAATATGTCTTGGATTTTCCAAGAAATTAGTTTTCCTGGATAATGACATATTGTGTAATTAGTTATTTATTTGTTAAATAATTAATTGGATAAATAAAAGAAAATAATTTATTTATTATTTATCTCTTAACTATAAGGATAATTATATTTTCTTATTATAAGATTGTAATTATCTCTTATTTTTATTGGATAATAATAATTAGAATTATCTCTTTTATTTTGTTAAACCGATTGGGTATAGGTTTTCTCTCTTGGATTTTGCTTATAAAAAGAGAGTTCTCCCCGAGCCCTAGGTGATGAGAGGGCCACGAAATTTATAGAGAAAAAAGGCTAAGGAGTTCGATCCTTAGCTCCACCCGGTTGGAGAAAAACTTGGAGTTTTTCTTGGAAGCATATCAAAGAGGTTCTCATATCAAGAAGAGTGTCCACCAACCACCGTTTGGAGAACACATTGGAAGATCAAGGCTTCTCATCCTAAGATCTTGGCTTCTCTTCCTACTATTGGTAACATGATCTTAACCCCCTTGTAGTAGTTTAAGTCCTTTAATTATGTATTGTGATGTATGAATCGTGATCCATCCGCTGCGCGTAGATCTAACTCGTTTAGATCTAAGAACCTACATCCTTCATGTGGTATCAGAGAAAGGTTCCACGATTTATATAGTCATAATCGTAGTTAAACGATTTAAAGGAGTGGAATTGCATGTAGGTGATATTTTACTTATTATTATGCATTAATAATTTTTAAATTGCTATGGTTGAAGAGATGGATTGGGGTTGGCACCGTTTTCCCGTTAGATCTATTGTAAACTCATATAAACGATGAAAATTCGTTCATATGAGTATAGGAAATTATGTAATTTATTTATTATTGCAAGTTTAATTTCCAGAAAATAGATCTGTTTAGTAGTTGTTTAGTGTTTTCGTTTTTTCCGTTGTTTGAGCCGTTAAAACGAAGATCCCTCTGGTTAGAATTAAGATTAGAAGTTGATGAACAATTCCACAAATTTTGGTGTCGATCAGAGTCCGTTTGGGTTTCCGTTCGTTGCTGCGAAGTGGCTGCTGTAACAGAAAAACGCAGGATTCACAGAAACCCTAACTGTGACTTCTTCGATTTTCTGGGAACAATTGGACCGTTCAAATTAACATCCGACCGGTCAGATCGCATATCATAGAGTTTTGGACGTGAGATAAAATTTTCAGGATGATCGTGATTCATCTTGATCCCCGATCGGTCTCGGGAAGTATATGATGCGCTGCTGTAAGAGTCTGTTTCAGCAGCAAGTTGGGCGGCTCACTGAGGAAGATTGACAGGTCAAAGCTCCGATCCGACCGTCCATCTTGAAGTCCGAAGAATGAAGATCAGATCTGGAAAGTTTCGTCCCGATCCAAGTTCGTTTGATATGCCGATCGTCGAAGATTCTCAACAGCTGCAGATTAGGGTTTTAATTTATTTTCGAATAGATTAGTTACGGGGGTGCCAACGGTCCATCTCGGTGTTTATTTTCCGCACTAGTATACATGTGTAGATTGTATGAGTAGAACCGGAAAATTGCCATGACATGCATCATATCATGAATTCCACTCCATATGCATACATGTAGAAATTAATTCGAGGAATTAGTTAGGCATGTATAAAACACACAATTAGTTTTAATTAATTGTTTGATATTAATTAGAAACTAATTAGGGTAAAAACCAAGGAACACGGGTTTTTTCAATCGTCGAGGTTGGGTGATGGATTCTCGGTGAATCCCACTCTGCGAAAGCATAAGGAGTAAAATCCCGAAACCTCGTGGTTAAGGTGTTGGATTCTCGGTGAATTCCACCTTACCTAAGACGAGATTACGTTTTTGTTCCGTAGTGTCTACGTGAAAGTTTGATGTTTAAGGATTGGATAATCACGGGCAAACAGGTTCGAAAGTGGTTTAACCACGGTTGGGTGGTCAACAGTAGCTACGGCTCAATCGAATTCACCCTCCACGTGTGGCGTTTGCACGGGGGTCTGGCAATGCGAGTCATCCGAAGAGCCACTACGGCTCAACGGACCTCTCCTAGCCTTGACCCGTCCGACGGCCACATATGTTCTAACGAATAGGTCGGGTGGGCTAGCCCACATAACCGACAACATTCGGGCCTATGATTTATTGTTCCTTAATGTAACATCAAGTCCAAAAACGTGATCAGTAAACCCACCACTTTTTCAAAATATTGAGTGGGAGCGGGAGAGGCGACAGCCGACCCCACGGCCTCTACTGTTGACACAAGCAACGTGAGAGAATGGTGACGCCTCGTGCCGGCCTCCCTAAGGAAGGCCTTCACCGCTATCAAAATTCAAGGCTTGGTCTTCGAAAGGATAGGATTTTGGGTACTCGTCGGGTCACTGACCGACCCTAAGGCGGCACACTCGGGTCTACCTAAAAATCTAAGACAGTAGGTCACACTCATAAAGGGTATTTTTGGTAGTACCTTGGCTGAAAAAGGTGAGGTGATTGACGATCACAAATGAGATGTTCGATTCTCAATCTGATCTTCAATATTAATCGAAACCTCTTTGACCTACCCTAAGGCGGCATCGAGCATTAGATTAAATCCTTGGAACGGTAGGATAGACTATAAGTACTTAGTTTATGTTCCTAAAATTTTAGTAGTGTATGATATGGATTTATTTTCTGTCAATTTTATTTGCAACTGTTATATATATCTCTCTAAGGTGCTAGACTGCTAGTGTAAAATTGACTAGTAATGACTTCGTTAAAAAGTGGTAAGTAACTAGAACGTTGTATTTATTAATCTCACATGCGATTAATTTTTCGGAAGAGATATTTCTCTTGAAGCCTTCAAAACTTAAGTGACGTAAATAGACATGTCACTGCTGTCACTCGTGCAGAACGAGAGACAACCGTAGTTAGTTTGAAAGATGATTGGGACGATAAAATTCTACTAGTGAATTTTAATTGTGTAGTGTCTACACGAGAAATTTTCTAATAGAAAAATTGGAGAATCATCAATTAAAGTATCGATAGTTAGACGGTATTTGGAACCGATAAACTAGTGGGAGCTTTTATCTTATGTTTTTCTAATTTATTAGAAAATTAGTCCCACTGGGTAACGCTTTCATTAGACATCCCACAGTTCACGAGTAGTGTCTACTCAAACGAACTGCTAGTTCAAGACTATTTATTTTTAAGGAAAGTTAAGAATGGGAAAGAATGTCTATAAGTGTTAATCATCTTAACTAAAGTTTTGAGGCTAAACCAAAACATTAAGTAAAGAAAGTATAGGATAAGGAAAGTGATTTCGGATCACTAACCAATGAATCCTTAGCAACTTTCTTAACTGAGTAACTCGACTCGGGAGCTAAGTTCTTTGGAAAAACAAGAGAGCTTTGCATTAACGATTAATAGAGTAACAATGGGCGTAATTTCAGCTAGAATAGTGGGAGTGATATAAGGAAATGAATTTCGGATTCTATCCTTGAATATCACAGAAAAATTTATTTTTCTGTTTACAGATTCGTTGAAACAAATGGATTCACTTTCAACTCGATATATTGTTGCCTCATAGAAAGTGAAAATGACATTTGTAGTACGAATCCGAGACTCGGACTTTTGTTTGATAAAGTCAGAACCACTAAGAAAAGCTGAATAGGTATGTGTAACACATCTAAAACTATTAAAGGTAAAAGGTTTCCGTATTAAGATAAACGACCCTTCAATATCTATTAATTAGTGCATATATCCTAGAGACAAGACCCGTGATCACCTGCTAAGGGTGATTCCTATCTCCCAGTCTTGGAACACTATCTCAAAGGAACAATGACTAAGTTTCCTTTCAATCGGGAAAGGGTAATAGTTTTGAAGGGGTAACATAGCTTGTTCACCATGACCTTCGGGGTCTAGTGAGAGATACAAGCTAGTGGGAGATTTTGAGTGGTGACATTCTGTCTGATAAATTACTCAAAACACTGGTTGGTTTATCGAAAGAATACGAGGAGGTGTCTCTGATTTTAGCAGAGAATAGAGTATTCCATGCTCAGAAATAGGCTATCGCATAGTCTTGGGACTGATGCTCGGCCTGCCTCCTAGTGGAATGTTTCTCACTGAGGAAGAAACCATAGACTTGCCCTTTATAGTTATTGATGATATGCTACAATACACTGCTAAACTCGATAATTCATTGCAAAATAACGGTTAACATTATTATGTAAACCGAGAAGTCTACCTAGAAGATGCTAGTGAGTTTATGGATAAGGAGTGAATTCGGTTCACACCACATCCGTAAATGTAGGCATTTAGCATTTAATGCTTGAAGGTAGGACTGGGGATTTTGCGCATACGTTCAGATTGTGACTGTTCGTGAAATGCCTTAATGAGACGAGTGAAGGTTGGTTGTAAGATTCTTGAGATCGAGAAAGTGACGGTTGAATTTGTCACAATTCTTACGATAGAATCTATAAGTAACAACCTTAAACCTTGGAGTACGGTTACCCAAAGGTAGTTACTATCGATTTAATCGGACCACGTCCAACATCGGTTGTTGGTGATTACACCGATAAATACTACTAGATCGGGATGTCAATCCACCACGCGATGGGAGTATGGTTTAACCATTGACCCATTGTGGTTTTGTGGACTTTACGGTCTGTGGGGTGATTGATAACCTATGGCTCTTAGTGGGCTGTATATGATTCTGATCATAGAGGTTGGTTTGACAGCCTTAACCCTGTAAATGGAGTTTTTATACTCCATTTTTGTTCAGTCTATTGTAGAACCACCTGAGTGTCTCAGGCCCAGTGGGAGAAATTGGATCTACACGGAAAAATAGTCGAATGAATAGGAAAGTTTAAACTTTCAGTGCAAAGCTGAGTGGTATAGGGGTGATTCCCTAAAAAGTAGAGAGTTAACCAGACCTTGAACTCTCTCACCACTCAGTCTTGCTAGATTTCGTTAGAATGCGGAAAATAGGGTGATTCCCTGAGACTTTCTTGCCATAAAACGGAGTCTGGATTCATTCGGAACAGAAGGGTCTTGGTTAGAACAAATGGCAGGTTGACTGCCGGGACTTATGTCCTTTTGTGGATGTAAGAGAACCTCTCGGTCATTAAAAGTCGCATGTTTTAAAATATGTGGACTTGACCAGAATATTGATAAGTCTTTCGTAGACTGGATATCAATATTGACAAAGTAGTAGTATTGGTGTTCATGAATGATAACACTGAAACGGTTGGAAACAATATGTGTGTGCTATCTGAAGTCGGAAACTGACACGCCAAGATTCTCTGGATGAGAGAATTGGACTATATTCTAAGAATTTGATTCGGTCAAATTCACGAGAATGAGTCATTGGCTATCCCACTGATCTTATTGAATAAGATGATTATGCATATATGGTTGCAGCATTCATCGAGAGTTGTCCTACCCTACCTCTCAGGAATGATTCTCTAAATCTTTGGATAAAGAGAAAATGGGATAGAGTCTCTCTTGGATGACGGCAAGTCAGGTTGTCACAAGTCAATAATAGTCAAATCTCGGATTCGAGCATTGAATAGTGGTTTTAGTACATCCTCAAGTATTTTTGAAGAACGAGGAATAATGTGCTTGTATATTCGGGTGCAAACTTGAATATGGTTGACTACACTGATTCTGACTTGTAGTCAGATTAAGGATGATCATTAAGTTGATCTCGGGCTCAGTGTTTACTCATAGTGCTTAGAATTTCCTTTTTGGTCTGGGGAGTAATTCCGGGTCGATAAGCCGATATCACTTCATTGTGAAAACAGTGAAGAGATAGCTTAGAAGGATCTTCTCGGTCACAAGAAGTCAAAAGCATATTGAGAGAGAGTACCGCCCGATTGGAAGGACCGACAACGTTTCAATCCTAAAGATCGTCTCGAGTCGACAACCTAGCTAATCAGTGTACCAAGTCGAGTGCTTGGAGGGTACGGCATTGATGGATATGTCTCACCTTCTTTTAGAGCAAGTGGGAGAGTGTTGTGAATAAGATGAGAAAGGGTGTGCTCTAAAAACAATCGTTGCTTGTCATTTCGTGCAAGTGGGAGATTGTTAAGTGTAGTGCCCGAAAGACAATTTGTGCAATTGTTTTTGGTGACAGAATTTATCTCACCTTATTACTTGCTTTGTGCTTGTAAGTAATACACTGCTGCAAACCCTAAGTATATCAGTATGTAACCACTTAACTCAGTGTATGGCATGCACGTGAGGATTGAGTTAGTAGTAATATACTTAAACTGTTAGTCCGTGGTGAACTTAATCAGAGTTTAGGGTCTCTTGATTAAAACACCAATAATGCGCCCAGAACACCTTAGGGTGTGATAGTCTTATCCGGACTGTTGGTAGAGGGTACCTACGTGGGGCATTTATATATGATGGCATTCATATAGGATTTGGACCGATATAATCGAATTTCTCGATATAATTCCGTAATCGAGGAATCTTATTAAATCATTAGATGATCATATATGGATCAACCTTAATCTGAGGTGATCACGGGGTCTTTGCTTGTCCCGGGGTAGTGTTTGATGTGTTAGTTACGGTTCACTTAAATAATGTGTTCCAAGCCACTTCTCATTGGCACTATCTCCGGATGAGTGAGTAGTTCTGATTTTCACAGACATGGAATCCATTCCTTCCTGCGGGAAGTAGAGAGACAGTCCCCTTATTTGTTAGCCCTAAGAAAGTGATCGATCCCGGGAGTTCACATTTGACTAATTAGCTACTAGTCAGATATGTGCACTAATTGATCGTCAGGGGGTTAATGGTAAATAAGGATAAGATATTCTGAGCCGGGTTCACGGAGACTTCCCACTCGGAATGGACGATCTATGGAGGGTTAATCCGTATGTAGTGATTATATCAATGGACGCTTATTCACTCATGGGTTGAGTATAAGTATACATCTATAATCGGTAGAGTTCGGTTTCGGGTTTATGGTGGCGTAATCCCGGAATTAATAATTAATGTACTTATTCGGTTCGATGAATAATTAATTATTGGAGCTACTGGTTATAGGTCCATGGTCCCCGATGTGGCTTCTGTAATTCGGACTAATAATCTTGTTGCTTGGGCCTCAGTGATAATTAATTGGCTGGGCTAATTAATTGATATGCATGAATATTATTTAGTTGGGCTAAATAATATAATACACGAAAAAGACATTTTACGTGGGCACAGTGGGCTTAGTGTGGCGCCAATATGTCTTGGATTTTCCAAGAAATTAGTTTTCCTGGATAATGACATATTGTTTAATTAGTTATTTATTTGTTAAATAATTAATTGGATAAATAAAAGAAAATAATTTATTTATTATTTATCTCTTAACTATAAGGATAATTATATTTTCTTATTATAAGATTGTAATTATCTCTTATTTTTATTGGATAATAATAATTAGAATTATCTCTTTTATTTTGTTAAACCGATTGGGTATAGGTTTTCTCTCTTGGATTTTGCCTATAAAAAGAGAGTTCTCCCCGAGCCCTAGGTGATGAGAGGGCCACGAAATTTATAGAGAAAAAAGGCTAAGGAGTTCGATCCTTAGCTCCACCCGGTTGGAGAAAAACTTGGAGTTTTTCTTGGAAGCATATCAAAGAGGTTCTCATATCAAGAAGGGTGTCCACCAACCACCGTTTGGAGAACACATTGGAAGATCAAGGCTTCTCATCCTAAGATCTTGGCTTCTCTTCCTACTATTGGTAACATGATCTTAACCCCCTTGTAGTAGTTTAAGTCCTTTAATTATGTATTGTGATGTATGAATCGTGATCCATCCGCTGCGCGTAGATCTAACTCGTTTAGATCTAAGAACCTGCATCCTTCATAAACGTTTCTAACTTAACTCAAGTTTGTTACACCGGAATTCAAGGGCACTACGCATGGTGCTACCCACCATGAGGTATCGTTTGCAACCTATTAGTGGATCACACCAATAGTTATGGGTTAAGACCCGGTAGTGTACACGTTCGGTGAAGTCCCTCTACCATTTAGCCTTTTATAGGACAGTAGAGCTTCACTTTATCTGACTGCCCACACATCACGATATACAAAGAAGGTTATGATGTTTATTCTTTTACTACACACGTATGTAAATTATTCTGGATTAACTATCCGCATAAGTATTTTCAAGGTAAATACTCACTTAACAACTCTACTCCCTCATTTACACTCTAGACACAACACCCTAGTCACGTACACAGACATTGATGAATACTAATTCATCAAATCACAAGCCAATCATACCCTTCCGACGGTCCCAAACATCAACTCAATGGAAGAGTTCATCCAGTGCCGGAACTAAACGCATCAGAAGTTTAATCGAGGCTTGCTCATGTTCATTTAATGTTATTAGGTCAAGAAACAACATTTAAAACTCATCTCTTATCTTAAAACACTCAAAACAGCAGTCAGACAGTGTTGGGGGGCGCCAAGACTTTTGGCGTGTGCCAAAGCACATCAGAGAGTTCACTGAACTCTCTGTTCAGGTTTGGCGTGCGCCAAAGCCTTCGGGGCACGCCAAAATGACACCAGAAAATTCTGGTTGGCCTCTGATACACTTTGGGGGGCCAAAGCTTTTGGGGTGCGCCAAAAAGGGCCAAAACTGCTCTACACACAATTTTCTGCACTCTATCGATTTTTACTCAAAACCAACCAAATTTAACATCAATCTAAGTATCATAATAGCAGAAAATCACTACTTTAACATCACATAGCACCAAGCACTTGCATAACTACATTTAGACATGATTTCAACATCAAATCACTTTGAAAACAAAGCCCTAACTTCACCAAACCATAATTAAAGCAATAGAGAAGATTTTCTTACTTGTTAGCAAGCAAACTAATCCAAACTTGTAGAAAAATCTGTAGCACCACTCCCAACTTCACCGAAAAACATGTTCGATCCACAACCAATTCGAGAATTAGTTAAGATCAAGGTTTCTAACTGCTCAGAACTACGAATTACACAACTTTCTTCCTGATGGAAATAGCACCCGAAAGACAATTTATGTAATTGTTTTTATAATTAATAAATGACAGATTTATTCTCATCTTATTATTTGCTTTGTGCTTATAAGTAATACACTGCTGAAAACCCCAAGTAGTATCATATGTTGCCATATAACTTAGTGTGTGTCACACATGAGGATTAAGTTTATAGTGATACACTTGAAATGTTAGTCCGTGGTGAACTTAATCAAAGTATGGGGCTATTGATTAAACCACCATTAATGCGCCCAGAACACTTTAAGGTGTGACCGTCTTATCCGGACCGTCGACATTGGTTATCTAAGTGGGGCATTTATATATGATGTAGTCATATAGGACTGGACCGATTTAATTTGTTTTTCTCATATAATTCCGTGATTGAGAAATCTTATTAAATCACAAGATGATCGTATATGGATTAACCTTAATCCTGAAGTGATTACAGACGCCTGCTTGTTTCAAGATAGGGTTTGATGTGTTCGTTAAGGATCGCTAAGAGGCGCGGTCCGAATCTCTTTCACGTTGGCACTATTCTGGAATGAGTGAGGAATGTGTGTCTCACAGATATGGAATCCATTCCTTCATGTGGGAAGTAGAAAGACAATCCCCTTATTTGTTGATCCTAGAAACTGATCGATCGGCCGAGTTCGTATTGGTTATGAACTAATTGATCACTAGTGGGTAAATAAGGATAAGATGTAGTGAAGAAGGCTTACGGAAATAATCCCGCTTCGTTACGGATAGTCTATGGATGGTTAGTCTGTATGTATTGATTATATCAATGGACACTTATTGACTCGACTTTTTGAGAATGAGTTATATCTATAATCGATAGAGTTCAGTTTCGGATTTATGGTGGCGTAATTCCGGAATTAATAGTTGAGTAGAAATGTTCTGTTTGATGAATATTTTATTCAATTTATTGTAGCTACTGGTTATAGGTCCATGGTCCCCGGGATGGCTCCTAACACGCGATTTTCTCGTTTTGTGGAACCTCAAGAAGAAATTAAATAGTTGGTCTATTTAATGAATATGCGGATATTATTTATTCGGTAAATAATATGTAATATAGAAAAGACATTTTCAATTATACCAAATGGCATTAAAAATGGCGCCATATTTTTTGGTTTTGGAAAAAAAAATTCTCCTAATTAATTATAATGTGGATAATATAATTATTTATGTGTTAAATAATTATAAATAAAAAATTTGTTTTCTTATTGGGTAAATAGGAAATTTGTTTTCCTATTGGATAAATGTTTTATTTTCCTAAAAGGAAAAGATAAATTTGTGTGTAAAACTCTCAAATTATTAGTTATTTTCTTATAAAAAGAGAGTTTCTCCCAACACAAATTGGAACAAAACCAATGCCAATTATGATGAAAAAGAGGACGCAAGTTTTTTTTGAAAAAGAGAGAAATTTTGTTTTCTTGTCTTAGCCATTGGGAGGAGAAAAACCTAGGGTTTTTCTTGGAGCATAATCAAGGAGGTTCTACTACGATGATCGACAGTGCCCAAGCGAGACTAAGCCATTCACTACTTTCACCGCCAACATCCTTCTACGTCCACCAGTCGTCACTTGGAAATACAACTCGGAAGATCACGGCTTCTCTCCGGTTGGGGTAAATCTACTAACCTTCTTGTAGATTAATTTATTATGCAAATCATATCGTAGTAAAATCGAAAAACGAATTTTAATTCGTTGCTTCCGCTGTGCATAATCGAGCGTCTTGATCGGTGCTGTGAATCAGATCTGACAATCCAATTATGGATCGGATCCGGATTCGGGTTTCTGTATATCCAGCACTTTCACCAAACATGATCAATCCAGAATTAGGGATATTTTCATACCTTAGTAAAACTTCCAACTTTTAGTATCAGAACGATTCTCGTCTTCTCACGATTCCGGTGCTCTGCTTTGATCTGAAAACGGGGTAGGATCTTGTGAGAATTGGTAGAGAATCTCATTAGTCTTTCTTTCGCTCTCAAGGTTCAGAGAGTTCAAACTTGAGGAAATTAGAGCACTTCTGACAACTTCCCATTAACTGGGAAGTTTTATTTCCCCAAAATAAACTTCCCCAAATCCTCTTAATTACTTTTAATTCCAATTAAATCCCCATTAATACATATACATATTATTTTGAATATATATATATATATATATATATATATATATATATATATATATATATATATATATATATATATATATATATATATATATATATATTATTTATTTATTTATATCTACTTATAAAACTTTAAATCCATAAAAGAAATAAATATAATGTTTCGTTCTCACGAAATTGACACATCTGTCATTTTTCGAGAATCAGAATATTACAATTTCACTCCGCCAGCTATGACATTTGTTTATTGCAGGCGACTGCAATCTATATATACTTTAACATAACTAATATCACCCTTTCTTTATGATTTCTCCTCACAAAACCAAAACCTTAAAGCTTATTCATCAATATTTTCAATATCAAACACGTGCCTCCTCCGATGACAAAATCATTGTAGAAAACAACCGCCGGCTCTGAATTACAATGTCTGGAAATTTAAAGAGGGAATTCGAGAAAACATTTAGCTAGGTTCAATTTAGTTACTGCTTGAAGCTTCGAAACACACATAAGATCATTCTTAAAAGAAATATCCATAAATGTTTTTTTTCTTTTGAGTTAAAATGTCCATAAATGTCTGAATAGTGCCATTCCAGAAAACTTGTGAGTAGTTGTGTAATATTCTGATTTTCATGAAAGAGCAGACGTGTCGTTTTGCGAAAACGAAATGTTATTATTCTTACTACTTTTATTGGAGTTATGTTTTTCTTTAATGTATATATATATATATATAAAAAAATTAAAAATAAATTAAAAAAAAATAAATAAATAAATAAATAAATATATATATATATATATATTTGGAGAAAAATCTGATTTTTTTTATAATAAGGAAAAATAATAAGGAATATTATTTTGGGATTATCTATTTAAGGAAAATATATCCCATTAATTCCCATAACCAAAAAGAAATCAGAAATTTCCCCTACGCTAGAGAGGACGGCGTGTGAGAGAGCAATTAAGGCTGAGAGCTTTTTCTTTCGGTTTCTAAGGCGGATCTTAACGGTTTTCAGATCGGAGTAGAGCATCGGAATCGTCGTGAAAAGAGCAATGTTTCAACACAAGAAAGTTAGGACCTTGTCAAGGTATGTTTTTGAGCCCTAGTTATGTTCTTGACTGAGTTTGAAGGATTCAAACTCATGATCTCGTAGTTTCGTTTGTTTAGAAGTGTGTGATCGTATCTAATTTAATTATGAATTGATCGCTGATGACGGTCAAATTATACCTATAAAAGTCATCAACATTAGCCTTAAATCGAGATTTATAATATATATTTTATAATAAATCACATGTTTATATTTATTATTTAATGTTATGTGATTTATAAAATATAATTTGGTATTTATCCGTTTTTATTATTTAAATATGATTTACTTTGGGATAAATATTTATTTTGTAGATTGAGATAATTTTTGGAGGATAATTACAAATGGACAAATTAAATTACTAGATAAATCCAAGAAAATCCGGATGCATTGAAGATAAAGATTGGATAAGCACGAAAGGAGGAGTAAGGCATGACAAGAGCCAGCGAGCCAATCCGAAGACTGAGGACTCGCTGGCGGCGGCCCTACAACTCACTGGGGGCGAGTTCACCTTTTTCCGGAGATCGGCCGGGAGTTATCTCTAATTGTTTTGATATTTTGAAGTATATCTTTTAATTAGCTTGAACCCCTATAAATAGAGCTGTACGAATTTCATTTGAGACACACTCTAGAATACTTTAGCAAAATACAATTCACAATATTGGTTTTATTTTCAATATATGTTTTCTTTATTTTATGTTCTTTCGTTACAGAGTCGTTAGAATATGCGGTTAGAGATCGTATTGAGGAGTGGGAGTCACGCTCGTCTTCGAGGGTAATGTCTACTCTATTATGCAATCTTTATTCGTAGATCTATATTATTTCGTGATGGAGTAGTCGTTTTGTGTATTGATTTCGTGATGTAGTTAATTTACGAACCCATGTTTATGTAGATCTGAGACGTCAAAGACGTTTCACGAGCAAATCTGGTTCATATCTGAGTTTGTTGGCAGTGAGCCTATGTCTCACTGGTAGCAAGATCTGTGATGTTCTTGATTTGTCTGTGAACGACTTCGACTACGTCAGGTTCTCTGCTTTGTAATTCAAACGAGTAATTAAACCTGATCAACTTAATTATTTGTCATCGTAATTTAACATGAGACCCAAAAAGTGATTGCTACTTAGGACAGAGATTGAATCGGTGTCTAAGAAGTACGTCTAACCATAGGAATGTTGCTTAGATGAGGTTACAGTTTATACCGGCATCCCTAGTTTCGTAATTGTGTCAGAAGTTATATGAGATGGAGACTAAAAATGTGAAGTCACGTAACGGAGACACGATGATCTAGATGGCCTACCCGGAGCTAGATCTATTTTAGGGGATGACTCCCGTAGTCAGAATAATTAATCTTAAATGTCTTATTTTGTCTCGTCGCCAATCTACATAGCATGGGGGAGTAATTACTACTAGCGTTATCAATACCGTTTGTCAATTATTTATAAAACCTATAAAAATAAGTGTCTTAGTGTCGTTGTGTCTTTTGTTGGTTTTGTGTTTCTATTGTGTCAATTTTAATTCTACGTTAATTGTTGGTCGTAGACCGCATTTAATTTGCTTTTTAGTTTAATAAGTTATATTTCGTTTAAGCCGAGTCTCTGTGGGATCGACCTCGACTCTATCTAACTATACTACGATTGAACCTAGTTCTCTTGCTAGTGTGTTATTTAGGTATCGAGTATTTTTATTACTTGACCCGACATCAATCGCATAGGTTTTCTGTAGAGAGGAGCAAGTTTGCTGCAGATTTCTCGTAGCTTTGAGTTGGAATTGCTTGTTTAAAAGGTAAGAGGCTCTTCCTACAAATTGATTATGGTTTGTAGAGGTTAGATCATGTTTTTGATGCGTTTTTGTATCAAGGATTATGCCTAAATGTTGTTTTAGGATTAAGGATTGTTTTGGATCATAAAGGGTATGTTTTTCTGGTGTTTTTCTGAGAAAAATCATGTAGAACATGTTTGGATTTGAGTAGAAATCGATAGAGTGCAGAAAATTGCATGTAGAGTAGTTTTTGGCACTTTTGGCGCGCCCCGAACTTTTTGGCGCCCCCTGACCTGTACAGAGAGTTCAGTGAACTCTCTGATGCATTTTTGGCGTGCCCCGAAGGATTTGGCACCCTCCAAACTTGAACAGAGAGTTTAGTGAACTCTGTGATGTACTTTGGCGCACACCAAAAGTGTTGGCGCCCCGACACTGTTTAAATGTTGTTTCTAATGTTTTAAGCTATGAGATGAGTTTTGATTGTTGTTTCTTGAACTAATAACATTAAATAAACATGAACACGCCTTGATTGAGCTTCTGATGCGTTTAGTTCCGGCACCGAATGTACTCTTAAAGGGAGGTGAAGTTCAGGACCATCGGAAGGGCATGATAGGGCTTGTGCTTTGATGAACTAGAGTTCATCAATGTCTGTGTACTTGATAGGATGTGATGTCTAGCTGTCTAAGTGAGGGAGTTGAGTCGTTAAGGTGAGCTTTGCTTTGAAAACACTTATATGGCTAGTTAACAACCACTAATAAATACATATCGTGTAGTAAAAGATTAAACATCATATCACTCTTGGATAGGCACCTGACCATATCGCGATGTGTGGGCGTTCAGATTTAAAGTGGATAACCTTGCTGGCCTATAAACGGCTAAATAGCAGGGGGACTTCGCCGAACGTGTATACCATCGGGCTTTCCCGAGTGGCTATTAGTGTGATCCATCAATAGGTTGCACAGTACATCTCATGGCGGATATACACCATGCGTAGTGCCCTTGAGTGCGGATGTAACATAGATAGGTTAGGTTAGAAACGTATAGTCATGACATGTTGATGGGCATGGAGTGAACCCTAGATAGACTCGGTCTCATAAAGATAATCTTTTAATTATAAATCTTAGTCAATTTGTAGCTTCTACCTCTTATTGAGTACTTTGTACTTACCTCAAATGCATTGTTTGTCTATGTGTTTGAGGGAGAGATGATGAACAGGTAAATCTAGAGTTCAAGGAAGACTTTGATGACGACGTTTGCAGACGCCGACGTTGAAGCATTTACGTTTACTATTGTTTTGATACATTAGACTTGTTGTTCGTTTGGAGAACCTTGTAGTTTCATTTATTGCACTTTTGGAGGTTTTTCATACGTTTTAAATTTCGTTTGGTTTTCCAATGTAATAAATGTTACATTTCTATCTTTAGATATTGAGTTTCTATTATGGTTTGTTTGGATGGTTGGTTGAAAATTTTACACCCGAGTCTTTTGCTTCCGTTTTGCTTAACTCGATACGACGTAGTAGAGGCTTACGTATAATATGAGATTTATTTTATATTATACGTGCCGAACGTTCTTTTTCCGGATAAGGACTCCGTGTCCGGGAACGAGGCGTTACAAGTTGTCAACCATAATAGACGTCACTTGTCACTTAGTACATGTCAAACTGCCTCTAATAGCCTTAATTAATCAACCATAATTCATTTTGTGACCCAATAATCTAGTGCTGTAACGAGCTGAGCCGAGCCGTGTATCAGTGGTTTGAGTTCGAGCTCGTTTTGCTCACGAGCTCGTTCGTTTGTTAAACGAACAAAACATTATGTTCGAGTTTGGCTCGTTTAAAAGACAAAATGTTCATGCTCGTGTTCGAGCTCGGCTCGTTAAACATATTGTTGTCTTCCAACTCAAGTTCGACTCGAGTTCGGTTCGTTAAGGTATAAAACATACTGTGCAAATACAAAAATAACAAGTTATAGATTATATACATCACACAACAAAAAATATTATAAAAATATCTAAATATTATATAAAATCAATCTATAATCCATATTATATGGATTAATGACTTATCTTCTTTTGAGTTAGAGTTACCGTATATTGATGTAATTTTACATAAACACGTTCGCGATCATAATCGAATATTCACGAACCAAGCCTACAATTGTGTTCGAGCTCGGCTCGTTAAGCTAAACGAACAAACGACCACGGCGCTAACGAGCTGAACATGAGTTTTTTTCACGAACGTCTATGTTCGTTTAACAGCACTACAATCATCCAATTGCATAGACATTATTACTTGCATTAACATCATATTTTATATTTTTTTTTCAAGAAAGACGAAAGTTTTATTACCACGAAAATAACTAATTTACAACAAAAGCTAGCCAGAGCTAGACTAAAGACGCGGTCATCCACCGCACTATATCGCAGCCTAATGCCGCACTACAACCCGGCCTAACGCCGGACTGACAAACCAACACGAACCAAGTCTACAACACAATGAAGCCAAGTAATAGATTGGGAAGAGGGTGTTGAACAAAAACAGAAAAAATTCTCCAAATGATGGACGTCTAGACACATGGATCCTCTAATGCAATCTATTACCAGACAAACACATATTACAAACTAAAACTAAACAAACTAATACAACCACAGTAAATAACAACAACACTAATACAAAACAGCCGCCAGCAATCACCGCCTCAAGCCGCCACTATACGGGAAAAGAGCCCGCAAGCCTGACATTTCCTTCCGAATGAACATGCGGCAAGCCATCAGTGACACTGAAAACCACCACAGGCGATGAACAAGAATTCATCTGGCATCAGGCTAGAGAATCGAGCTCGGTCACAGACAGCGCCATGGAAATCCGGCGACATAAGCACAAGTGAGGCTAGAAAATAGCGTCGCTGGGGCCTTCCTCAACAGTTGGATTTCACCATATCGGACCCAAATCCTATCAAAAGGAGGAGAAAGTCGACGAAACGATCCCACAGAGAGCAGATCTAGCCTTAACGAGCAAGAGCCGCCGAGAACCGCCACAACTCCGACAAGCCGGCCAGATCCGATGATGAACAACATCACTTAAGCCACGAAGAAAGGGCCAAAAGAAAGGAGACAATAAGAGGAAAAGGAAAAAAAAAACTAAAGGTAAGAAGGCCTCCTCTATCAGGATGCCAAATGGGAGGAAAGGGAGCGAGCTGCAGAAGTTTTCAGGCAGGAGAGAATTCTCATTCTATGACTAGAGCAACTCCAAGGGTTGCCCATCAAATTTTACACCAAATCATCAATTTGGTGCAACTTTTACACCAAAATTTATCCATCAACTCCAATGGTTCTACATAAAAAAGAAATATTCTTAGAATATTCCATCTTCGAATTGTTTGAAAAAAGAAAGAAAGAATGAGGAACAGCAGTTTCCGGTGCTTTCATCCTGCAGCAAATTTGATGATATTTTTCATCCTCCCACCAATTTGATGAGAAAAACATGCTCATTGAAGAGGTGTATTTCCACCTATTTGCTGATTTGCTACTGAATTTGAGCTCCCTTGGAGTTGCTCCAAGAGGTTTTTTTTTTTTTTTCAACCGGATCAACACATTCTTAAATAAGGAGAAAAAAATTTAGTACACCAAGGTAAGGCTATTTTTTCGAAGAAATAAAAAACACGAGAATCAAATATTGTCGGGCTAATTTGCGTGAAGGTTTTTTGTATTTTTTTTCTTTTAATTTTAAAATGAAAGAAAGGGCATTATGGGTATAAGAATATGAAAAAATGAGGAAAAGCTTATAAAGATAATAAAAATGTTGTAAACTTATTTAGGAAAAAAAGAAGTTTGAGATTAGCTTATATAATCAAACACTCCATTTGATTTTGATGCTGAAAAGTGTAATTGAAACAAAAACGATGTGTTTGAAGTGTGTAATTAAGCGAGTGGGGTTGAGTACTGATAATGACACAACAAAACAGTGACGGACCCAGAAAAAAATCTCACTGGGGGCACATGAACAAATTCGAAAGGCGAGTAGGGGCATCAATAGTGTTTTTACATTTTTTACCGATAAAAACAAGTCGATATTCGGATCTCAGTGGGGGCCATGCACCCCCCCCCCCCCCCCCCCCCTTTTTCAAGCTGGGTCCGTCCCTACAACAAAATAGCTAGAGTACCCAATTCACTTTCATAATACTGATTATGATGTGAGACCTATTGACTCATATGAATCTCGTATACTTTATTGTGATTATTTTGTTGTGGCTGAAACATTTTTCTAATGCTCTTGCACTCGATGTCTTTCTCCCCTACCAATAGATTATTAGATACAAGCCACATGACATAGTCTAGTGAACAGGGGCGGCGTCACTAATTGAGATATGGGTCAGTTGACCTACAATAATTTAAAAGAAAAAAAAAATCTATGCATTTTTTACACAATTAAAATTTTATGTATTTATATCTATTCAATGACTCGCTAAAATTTTTAAATGTTTACGCTTGACCTATAATTATACATATTATTTATATAAGGGCATTCAGAGCAGGTAGAGTTGTTAAACGAACCGAGCGTTCACGAACAAGGCTCGAACTCGGCTCGTTTAAGCTCGTTCGAGCTCGTTCATTTATGCTATCGAGACGAGCTCGATCGGGTCTCCTGCTCATTTACTAAATGAGCGAACACGAGTCTGCTCGTGAACGCTCGTTAGTGTTAACGAGCTTATATAATATATAATATAAATCATATATACTCATAAAATTTTTTTTTTGTGGGAATATATGGACATAATTTAACAAATAACAAATATTTTGTGGATGTTTGATTAAACGAGTATTTTGTGTTGAATAATGGATATAAACAAATCTTTCCCTTTAAAATACATACTATTGAACGAGCCGAGCTCGAGTTCGAGCCTGTTCGCGAGCTTCATATCGAGCTCGAGCTCGAGCTCGAATATTTTTTATACTTATCGAGCCGAGCTCGAACAGGCTTTTAGGCTCGTTTGTGTTAATGAGCCGAGCCGAGCCTACCCGATTACAAATGAGCTCGAGCTTGAACATCAGCTACTCGGCTCGGTTCGGCTCGTTAACGACACTAAGAAATAATATAAAATATATATATATATCCCTATTTTATAACGAGCGGGTGCACCATTTTTTATCCCTAAAATAATATAAAATATATATATATATCCCTATTTTATAACATCTCAATTCAAAAACCTCCACAACAGCATCACTATCCTTATCCCTATAACATTTCAAATAATATTAAATAATACATATTCTACCTCACAACCCTATTCATACACATTAAATATTTATTATTCACTCCAGCAGCATCATTATCCATATCCCTATAATTTTTAATAATTAAATATGTTTAGGGACGTGAATAGGGCATCCCACAAGTAGGGATGCACTGTTCATATCCTTAAAAATAAATAGGGATAAAGACTCTGTTGTGGGAGCTATTTGGAGTAAACTATTTTTTATCTTCATTTTAGGGATAGTACTCTATTTTTTTTATCTTCATTTTAGGGATAGGGGGCGCAAAGTATAGGGTTTTTGTCGCTACGGTATCCCTAATGCATTAAAAATTTATAATACGATGTGTCGTTCTCGATTCCTGACCCGTATCATAAAATTCCTGCAGCCGTCTCTACTAAGGTTAAAGGGTTTGAGTGTTTAAGGCAGCTTAACCTTAAACTGGCAGGCCTATAACTCAAAACCAAGTTTCAGATTAATATCTACGTTCATCCCGTGTATGAGGGACCCTTAAATGTTGGGATCAACATGGATATTATATTTTACAATGAGGAGGAGTTGATGCTATAAGCGAGCCATCTCGACGCTTATGTCACTACAGCCCCAGACCCAGACTTCTCCGTGTAATTCTCCTTCGGCTTTCTCTGTTTTAGCCTGGTATTTAATTTAATATTTAAAAGGATAAATGGCCGCCGGAGTCACCAGGAAGATTTCAGCAGCTTCAGCTAGATCGCACACTCGAAAAGCTAGGCATAAAACCTCTTTTATATCACCTTACGGTGGGTTTCTCTTTCCTTTCTCCTTTCTCCTTTCTCCTTCTGGTAGTATGATTATGTTGCTTGGACATGTTTTTCTTGTTTACTTTCTAGATTAAATTCACTATTGGTATCGAATGGCAGACTTTTAAGTGGATTTTTGTGCTTTTTCTGTTACATGTTTCCTTTCCACAACATTGACTTGTACTACTTTAAACGGATCTATCTTCCAAAGTGAAAGCCCTTTTTGCCCCATTAAAATTTAAGCGGTGGTGCCCCATTGAGGAGTCATCCTCATGTAATTATATATACCATTTAAGCATATGAAGAAGGTTGGTACTTTGCATGATTTTCGGGAGCACAGAGTATTGCAAGTTCAAGTATAGTTAGCATTTTGAATTTCAATCCAGTTTACCTAAAGCTGTTGAAGTTTCTAGTTTATACATTGGAAGAATCCTACGGAGTTTAGTAAAATTTCATTGGCTAATGGCTACTGCTTTAAGTAGAGGAGATCTAAATATCCATGACAGATTTTACAATGCAACTATTGTATCTAAGCTGTCCCCTTAGTAAAGGTTATAAGATAATAAGGAATTCAACCCTACACATTTCTACTCCGTGAGATACACAAGTTTGTGATATTGTATCCATCTGATTTGTAGAATGGTTGTACCGTAAATCGGTATTTGAACCGTGTCCAGATCATAACCTTTTCTTGTTAGGACAATGGCTAACTTTGTTTTCACACAATATGACCTGATAAACTGCCACTACCTTTAGTAAAAGGAGGTTTAAGTTTGGAAATGAGTGCTTTAGGCCTTTTAGTGTCGGTGTATCACATTGTTTAGAGAACACAGAATGAGTGATATTCTATTTTTTTTTTTTACTACTTTCAGGAATAATTACGAGCACGATTGTGGTTTTCCTTATCGGTTTCCTGGCATTGGCTTATCAAGCTGCATGTCCTCCTCCTCCCAAGACATGTGGCTCACCAGGTGGCCCCCTTGTCTCAGCACAAAGAATTAAACTTAGGGATGGAAGATACTTGGCATATAAAGAGCTTGGAGTTCCGAAAGATAAAGCAAAACATAAGATAGTGTATGTTCATGGATTTGGCACCTGTAGGCATGATGTAGCCATTGCCCACACACTGACAAGAGTAAGTATAAAGTTTTAAATGATTTTCCCGAGTGTTTTGTTCAAAATTTCTTCAATTAGTCATAACAAGTACCTAGAAAGTTCTAACTTTTCTTAAAGTCTTGCTTCATTCCTTTTCAGGATGTTATTGAAGATTTGAGTATATACATTGTTTCGTTTGATAGACCTGGTTATGGAGAAAGTGATCCTAATCCCAAGCAATCGGTAAAGTCCAAGGCTTTTGATGTAGAGGAGCTGGCTGATCAATTAGAACTAGGGTCAAAATTTTACATTATTGGATTTTCCATGGGTGGACAGGCCGTCTGGCCATGCCTCAAGTATATACCTCACAGGTACACTATTTTTCCTAAGTCATAGGATGTCTGGATTTCTTTTTTCTGACATATATAAAATATCATAACTGGGTTGCTTAACAGATTGGCCGGAGCTTCTCTCATAGCACCTGCCATCAACTTTTGGTGGCCCGGTTTTCCTGCAAACTTGTCAACAGAAGCATATAGACAGCAGCTTCCTCAGGATCAGTGGGCACTTCGTGTTGCTCACTATTTACCATCGCTTACTTACTGGTGGAACACTCAAAAAATGTTTCCTGCCTTCGCTGCTATTTCGCCCAATCCTGCAATATTTTCTCGCCAAGACCATGAATTATTGCATGGAATCGGTGACAGTCATAGATCAGAGACCAAGGTAACAGTTATAAATTTGTAATTATGATCTATTATCAAGGACTGCGTGTATATTTAAGAGCACCCTCGTTGCGTTGCAGCAAAAATTGTCGGGGTGGCAAGAAAACAAAAAAGATGTAAATTGATGAAAATACCTTTGAATCCAATTGTTAAAATCATTTTGACCACACTAGTGAATGTTTGATTGCAAAACCTTGTTTTTGTCTTTGTTCTGATTTTCTTATTGCATTATATCTGCAGGGACATGCAACACAACAAGGAGAGTACGAGTCTCTTCACCGGGACATGATGATCGTCTTTGGAAACTGGGAATTCGATCCCATGGATCTCGTGAATCCATTTCCAAACAACGAAGGCTCTGTGCACTTATGGCAGGGAGATGATGACAAGCTCGTACCTGTTACTCTGCAGCGATACATATCGCAACGGTTACCTTGGATTCATTATCATGAGATATCAGGTGCTGGACATTTATTTCCTTTAGCTGAAGGAATGGGTTATAAAATAGTAAAGAGCCTTATAACTGGGGACTCTGTACCATAAGTTTGTTCATTAATTCTTGGTTTGCTAGGAGACTCTTGGTTAGAATCAGGCCCACATCGACTGATTAACCCGATGGCTATGCCTTTTGATTGTATAAATATTCATTTCTATACTTTATCGACCTGTGTTAAATGAATGTTTATAGGGCGAATCATGTTCACTTTGACCCCCAACCGGGTGAAAAAATATTAGATCGACAAAAATACCCCTACCTATAATAAGCGCGTTCATCAAGTATTCGTTCAGCAAGGCATTGCCTCTTCTTCATATTACAGTCATGCTGCTGTTGTGTTTTTTTGCTACCTAAGGTTTTATGTTATTAATGATAATTTTGAAAAGTGTAATTAAGTTGTAGTTTTAAAGGTATAAATATAACAATATTAATTAATACATAATTTATTAAGTATTTAATCCTTGTAAAATATAAATATACTATTATCAATAATTATACAAAATATTTATTATTAGTATTTTGACTTTATCCATGTACTCAATACGTTTATCACTCATTTAACGATAATAAGTATTTTGAATGTATAAATCTGTGTATTTAATATATATTGATAACATGTTTTTCGTAATTATCGAGTAAACCTATGGATTTACAACAAAAAAAAAATTAAGCAACTTTTGTGAAATTCTTACTCTAAACAACTCATACTAATAAGTGCATGCAAAAAGTATAGAATGTGGGTTTCATGTACACATATTTCTATATATTTGTTATATCTTAGCTATTAATATATTTTAGTAATTGTAAAGTAACACTTATTAAACAAAGTAATATTTGAGATAATGATTGGTATTTTTAAACATTTTGATGTATGAACTTAAAATTCAATTTATTTTGTATGCTGACAGGAAGAATGGTGAAACAATAGAATTTTATTGTGGGTTGTAAAAGGTTAGACATATACCTTAGTCACTATAACTATCACTCGGTTATACTTTCATCGCTCCTATTTAGATGACGAAGTTGCCAAAACCTTGCATATCAATCCAACATGTCTCCCGCATAATAAATGCATTCCTATTTAACTGGTGGATTATGCAGTATGGAATTAATCTTTGTCCTCAATCGCAATCGTTATAATATCATTGGATTAGATATGATCAACTAATCCTAAATGCCCTTATTTCTTCTCACTCTTAAAATATCATTCCGTAAATCACTCAGGAAAATACTTCTTGTGAGGCATGGACTACTGTATATGATACACATGCAAAGCCCTCCATGTGGCCGAATCAAACAAATTAAACAATTCCTCAAATCTATGCAAAATGTTCTCACACAATCTCTCTACAAGTTGTGAAAAGGTTGATGAATTAGTCGACGGATCCGAATGATATTGTGAATCTTATTTCAGACAATTTAGGAGATGACTATAAAGAGTTGGCTAAGGTTGTTCAAGCATATGTCTCTCCTATTGATTTTGAAGAGTTCCATGAAAAGCTACTTAATTATGAGACTTTTCCGTCTAAGATGAAGCCGGTCGCTTTTCTGGTCTTGCTACAACTCATTTTAGGTGTACGACATCCCTCGCCAGTGCTAGTACGTTTCCGCAGTTTACTATTCCTAATTCATGGAAACATGCACAAAATACTTTCTCTCATTTAGTAGGCTCGAGTTTTTTCCCTAAAAGTCCTACTTGAGTATTTCCAGTGTGAAAAGCGCAAGGACATTCAGAGAAATGGTGCATCTTACCAGGTTCAACCTCTTACAAATTTTTCTCATTCGGTCCAGTCCTCCAACATTGTGTCTACTACAAGCACATTTGGATGCTTCGTCTTCTTCTCTATGGCTTCTTGATAGTAGTACTACGCATCATGTTACCACTAATCTTAGTAATTTGGCATTACACATGCCCTATTATGGCAATGAAGACAACATGGTTGGTGATGGTAATAATATTTCCATCACACTATAGGGATATAATATTAATTATCAAGGAGTAATCGGGAATCTATAGCAGTTGTATTATGTGCATACCTTGTAGTTGAGGATGATGATACTTTATATAAATCTCCCTCGTGGGGAATGAATTATGATGCACTGAATTCATGGTCAAGAGAGTTTACTATGTATTGATGTAATGAAGCCTGTTATGGAGCAGTTAGGGCTCACTCTATCATGGAACGTAAATTTCAAAGCCATCACTACAATAATTACTATCAAGGAGTAATGTCTGCGTGAAGCCCTGAATGCTTATTGAAGAGAATGTAATGGTTGCTTAAGGTCAAGGATAAATTGTATTGTATTGAGCATAAACGACCGAGCTGACCTGCACGACATCAGTAATGAGAGACCATAGACGTCTTACGGCTTGTCGGTTATAAGGGACAGAATGCGACCTACACCATATCGGACAGAGGATGACGTGCATCACGTCGGTTTTGATGATAGAGAGGTGGCATGCGTTGTACTAAAGACGGAGCTTGTTGGTTAAGGCCCGATATCGAGCTGAGCTCATGTCGTCCCATATGTTGATATGGTTTTTATCACTCTATGTGTGTCCTGATGAGTGTCCCATGTACGGTGACCGAGCACCTATGACAATGTTCGTTGTGTTCCCAGCATGCCTCGTAATTTACTATCCATCTTTTAGCTTTGTCAAGTCCATAATGTTTCTTTGAAATCTTACTCTCTAAATTTATTTGAAGGAATTTTTTACGAGTACTCCTATGATACACTGACCGGTTAAAAAGGATTGTATGAATGGTCAAACGCTTCTCTTCTCGCTTTTCGCAGTGAATACAACATCAAAAAGTGTTGAGCATCATCATTTTTGTCACCCATTTACTCCCATTTTCAAGATATTCTTTGTAAAATGATCGAGAAGTTGCCACTACGACTGTTTCTTCCTATTGCTGTGCTTCTTTTGCTACTTCTATTTTATGTTATTCCCATCCCTTAGAGATTATTTCACCAACATTTGGGCATCCTCAATTGTATCGTCTGATGGTTTCAAATATTACCTAATTTTGTTGATAATTTTACCAAGGATACATGGTTATATCCATTTATTCATAAATATGACGTGGTGGTGTTTTTATACTTTTTAAGGCTCTTGTTTAAATAATTCATTGATACTACTATTAGAATTATGCTGGTACAGACGGCGAATCTATAGCCTCAAAAATTTATCTGGCTCAATAAGTTATAACTCATCAAACCACCCTATGATCACAATATTTTTTCTTAGAAGCGTCATCTTCATCTTATCTTTATAACCACACCTTTTATCTTTGTTATTTACTTATATTTAACCGTGAGTGTTATATTTAATGAGAAAATATATTAGGGATAAACACTTTTTTGTGGAAAATTTATAGAGAAGAAACACACTCGCACTTCAATTATATTTCTACTTCTACATGTTAGATAATGATTAATACATTTTTCATCTAGATCAACACATTAATTATTTATTTTATTGTATTGCCTAATGAAGCGGGCTTTGGATTGAGGGGCGAGGTTGGTCGGCCACCGGTGCTTCATCTTGCATAGTATGTGGCCTGTGAAGGCTTTACTGTTGAGACCCTTTGCCTAATCGACTATGAATGTCATGATGGCATGAGATGGGCCGGATTATTCTTGTCCACGCTCGTCTTATTATAGTGCGAATTGATTGGGCCATGGACCATATTTGTTATTGGGCCCTCTTGGGGGTCCAACATGAATCCGAGGGCTTCTTTACGGGTTTAGCGTATCAGAGCTTAAAGCTATTTTCTTAGCTCTGGAGGAGGTGAGGCGTTTGGGGATTCAGAGACTCGTGGTGGAGAGTGATTACTTGGCATGTATTTAGCGTCTTTAATTTGCAGACCAGTGAAATATCTTACAGCTCAGGGTTGTTTAGTGCAGGACTGGTGGCACTTTTTAGCTAGGTATGATTTGTTAGTTACTACACAGGCATCTTGGGACACCTCGCCTCTAATGATGTTTTAGTCGCATGTTTGATGGACATTGATTAATAAAATTTATTGTTTCCTCAAAAACAAAAAGCATTTGTTAGGCGTTTGATTTATCTAATTGGAAGTACATTTATAATTTAATAATTAATTTTTTTGATCCAAATCTGTGGTTAGGTTTATAACTAAAATCATAGAAGTTAAAACAATATTAAACAATATTTCCATCACACAATTGTGCATCTTTTCATTCCTTTTAGTTTTGGTTTTCCGGATTTGCATTTTGCACTTTGCACTTTGCACCGTATCATTTCTTGTTCATTCCTTTTATAATCATTACTTTTATTGTTAGATTTTTATAATTGATTGGATAGATATTTATGAAATTTAATTAAGGCTTAATATTATTGACTGAATGTATATATTGAATATACCAAATTAAATTTATAACAATTTTTAAGGGGGGAAACACTTGATGGGGGAAACACACCCGCTCTTTTATAATGGTAATGATATTTTAGAGTTTTCTATTGATAAAGGACTGAAGTGTAAATTTTACAAAGTTATAATATGTATGTGGTGTCTTAAGTGATCTTGTGGTGTGTTGAAGTAAATGAAAAATAATAATAAAATAAAAGGTGCTGATAGTATTTTTTGGTGCCCGATAGAAAGCTGCCAAAAAAGAATATATAAACCAATAGCTTCTGCACCGGCATTATGTATACAAAAAGGGTACAACCATATCTATCTATACTATAATATAAAGATGAGCTGTTTTAACCCAATTACCCGTAATTTTGACTCAAACCCATAAATTGACCCGGTTTATACCCGTAATCCTGAAATACCTCAACCTCTTGTTGTCGAATCCATGAGCTAGCTAGCTCCGGGAGTTGCCGGTGGCCACTGGAAGAAAGGGAGATGCTGCTAATAGTGTTAGCCCTAGCTAGTAGTAGAAGGAATTGTTGCCCTTATTACTTGGAGCATCTTTACAGAGAATAGATCGCGCTTCAATGATTGATCGAGGTGGCTCAAAGTCTTTTTCTTGCAATGAATTCCCTACAAGCTGTTGGATTTGTGACGTAAATGTGTCATCAAGGACCTGCACCATTACCAAACAGGAGGGAGGTTAAGTAAAGCATTAGACTCCATTACAACAAATGGAGTTGTCGAATGCCGTGTCCTAACCCCAGACCAATTCACCTGCATTATATATGTTAATAGCATTAACATGTTAACAGCTCATGCATTAAGAGATCAAGAACTATCCAAAGATAATGCCATAGCATCTATACCGTGTCTAATTTGCATGACTCGAGCAGACTGAGCCGCTTATCTTGTATCCAAAGAACAATATATATATATATATGGAACAGCTCCTTTGCATCTAACCCTCCTTTTACCAGCCTGAAGAAAAAACAAAAGAAAAAAACAAAAATTTGTGTCACCGTATTGTACAGAATGGAATCAGCAGAAGAGAGGCGCCATAAGAGGAGTAAAACTGTACTTGATATTCCAACTGGTAAGGTCCCTCTGAAGATCAGCTGTAGCAATGACAAGTTCAGTTACAGGAGGGGAAGGGCCATTAGGAGGGCACGCAATGAGGAATGTCCGTAATCTACTGCAAAGGTCTGCACTATATATAGCAGCCTAAAGGCTTGGGAGGTCGATAAAACTGCACAAAAAAGGGCATATCAGCAACGGCCTTGACTCAATATACACTATAACCACGCAAAGGATTTACGATTAAACACACTTAAAAGTAATAGATACAGACACCAGCTTAATATTTTCAATGCATCTAGTTTGCATTATTCAAAGGTATACATTAATAAATAAACGGGTGGGCTGTTAGGTTATGTCTATCTATATCTATAAACTCCTAACAGTAACACTTTTAACGGTTTATTTATGGCTACCAACCGATCTTAGCATATAATGTCACATGACAATATCGAGGAGGAAGGGAAATCGAGAATGGAACCAAAACACATAAAAATCAATGTGTGAAATCCAAAAACATCGTCACTGAAATCAGCAAATATGCATAAGCCAAACATACCTTGGAAATATATGCTGATTGTGGATCTCAATGTCTGTATATATTTCATTCCTTATGTTTAAGCACAGAGATTTCATTTTCTGATACGCAGTGGACACACCAACGACATCCATCAAAAGTCCTTCGTTACGGCCACTCACATATTCATCAGTCTCACTCAAATGCTTTCATGACCTCTTCTTAGCAGCAGCCTGTAGGAAGCAAACAAGGCAAGATATACCACACCAATAAGCACTTTTGACGCAGAGAAGATAAGTAAGCTTTAAGCATTTTGCTCTCAAACCTGGAAGTAGCTGTACAGTTTATACTGTGCCTCGGGAGATGATATATCATGAAGAAGCGAATACAGTTCAACAGCAGGTTTCAGCACAGGAGCCGCAATCCCTGCAGCAGGTCCAAAGGATTCCATTATCCCTGATGCTAATGATTCATCCAAGGACTTGTAGTTTTCAAAAACCATTGCAAATATTTTTTCAAGATGCTCTTCAATTTCCCCCAAGATCCGATTCTGGAACAAGTAACCAATGATCATAAGAAGCAAACCAGGAGAGGAAGTATAAGTAAACTGGGGAGAACAATGCCTAGATCATACAATCTACAGCCAGCCAGAGTATTACCTCTTGATGACTTAGTGTTTTCCTTCCATTGCCCTTCATAACTACGGGTAGCAGTAGATCATAAACCAGAGTAAGACACTCGGCTGTGGGTGTGGCTACATCCATCACATAAGAAAGTTATCTGAAAAGGTGAAAGACGAATCTCAGATATGCAAACAACTAATAAGGCAGCAAATCACATAGTTCAATAATTTTGAAACCTTGCAGCAGCAGATTTATCAAATATCCCGGTACCTTAGTTTAGTATACACATCAGAAACCCCATAATATGATGCGAATTCCGATAGTAGCCATTTCCAAGGACCATGAAGCAACAAACTTCGTTGATGGAAACGCTGAACTTTCATTGCAACTTCAAGGACAAGATCATATGCCACTGTTTCTGCAACTGACCGGCACTGTAAATTTAAAAAAGGTGTTAGATTGCAGTGCAATCATCAACTGCTCGAAACTATCACTGACAAAATACGATGTTAAGATTGTGTTTACACTTGTTCATTCTTTTCACTTCTTGTATGTGTAATGATAACTAATGATGATAACAGTCCTCAATTTTCAATTACAAGCTAATGGGAATTTAAGGAATAATAAGGCGGTTAAAAGTGGTATGAAGTTTAATTCGAGAGAGTAACTCGAGGGACGCGCCACCTCCAAAATCCATTATCAACTCATCTTTTATTTTCTTTACAAAATTATCTTCCCTAAAACCTATTAGCATAACACCTTTTTTAGTAATTACCTCAGTAAATAAGATTACGTTTTCAATCAGTTATACCCATCTTCAACCAAAACAGATAGTAAAATTAAGCTAAGATTGACCATGTAATATTTCCAGTTTGTCAGCACCCATGTTGCCTTATATGATAGTTGTGGCCAAACTTTGATACAAGAGTAGTGTTTTCTTTTTATTAAATATTAGAGAAAATCAAAACCAAACATGTAAATTTTTTTACTCCAATTGCTTGGAAACTGTAGGTGAGTTGTTTGTTAGCTTCCATTTTTATCAAAGGACACAGATTACAAGTATTTTTAAGAAGCTCGGACTAATAAGTTCACTGTCCAGCTTGTGTATGATCAAATGAACCCCTTAGGTTGACCGATGCAGCAAAGATAACAAAATTCACTCTACACGTAGTAGGCGCTAATAGGTGTTACAAGTTACTGACCTTAAGATTATTTTCATCGACACTCGATGAATAGTTGATGTATAGTTGGACTCTTCCAACTAGATCATGCTCTGGTTCATGATACATGGACCACCACTGCAGATTCTCACCCTGCAAAATATCTTCTTCTTATAAGCTCCAAACCAATTCAGATTTTCCACACTTAATCATCATGGAATTAAACAATCTAACTAACCAGGTCTTCTGCAATTGTAGCTACTTGGGCAAGAACACGACCGCATTGGTTCCCTTTAGAATCAAGAACTTCAATTACTAGATCATCTCCAAGGCCATCTGGAAAACTGTAAGGCTATCAATACAATGTTTCGTGAAGATCAGTAAGTATAGAGCGCGATAAAAAGTACTTACAATACATGAGTCTCTCCAGATCCTGGCTGCATCCTTATAGCTTCCTCTTCAGGAGAACTTTTGAGTCGCAAAACACAAGAGTATGTTTCTGGTCAAATGCACCAACAAAAAAAAGGGTAAGTGGTCATTCCTTATCACATGAAAAGAAAAAGGAAATCAAGAAATGTCATTCTGCACTGCATCATGAAAAGCCATTTCCTGAACCAAGAATCTCTTCATCCCAAAAGACCCGTTAGAGGCAATGAGCACCAAAGACTAACAAGTAACTATTCAAGAAACGTGCCATGGTACTAATTACGACTAAGAAAATAAGAATAAAACTACTATATAAGTAAGCTAAACAGAGATACGTGAATCACTCGCTTTAGTTTAAGTGATACATAGAGTTGTTTTCAAGTAAAAGGTTATAACCAGCAGCGATCACATACTAATAATTAATAAGCAAAAAACAAATTCAGCAAAATATATATTTACCTTGTACTGAATCATCGGATGATGAACTGCTACGTAATGTTGTTACACCAGCTTTCAGGAGCCCAGACACTTGCTTTAGCTTAACTTTTGCTACTTTCATAGATGAAATACAACCTGCAGGAGGGTCCAGGGAAACCTTTACCCTCCTAACTGAAAAATACACCCATGGTCAACAAGGTTCAAAACAATGGAAGCAAATATAACAGCATTTGGTCAGTAAAGCTACCATGTACTTTCATCTTCCCCACCATTTTCTTAGGTTTTGCGGTAGCCCCATCCATAGCAAGCCCATAAGACAGTTTTGACAATAACTCCTCTTCAGATTGCAACAACCATTGTCGCACACTGTTATAGTGGCATATGAAGTAAAAACGTTAGCATAAAAACAGCGTACACTAAATAACAGGATACAAGGTTTTACAACAGCAGTTCAAGAAATTGGGTATACATATTGTTAACACTTTTACCCCTGTATGAAAGAAGACCTATTTATATTAAGCAATGAAAAAAACACATTATATCCTCATAGGAAACATGATTGGATGCTGAATTATCTATAGTATATACACAGATGCTGAATTTGCATTTCAAAGGAAACAAATACTAAAGAAACATATAGAACTCACTTGAAGGCATCTCGGAGCAAAGCAAAATGACATGGAGGACCCCATATTTACGATGCTACCATGTACTTTCAAGCTACCATGTCATTTTCTAAAAATATGGGGTCCTCCATGCAACCCTTTGCACAAGCATGAAGACAAAGCCGAACACAAGCATCGTAAGCTACAAAGGCATGCCATGGTCCAAGTTCACTAAGACAAATTTTAGAGAGAATGTTAAAACGCAAGATCAAAAACTTTTGAATCAACAGAAACATTACGGAATCTTCAAAAACCTGGCATGAAATTTTGGAAGCGGAGTGGGAAAAGGGAATGCGGGGCACAACAGTTTCTCTATTAGAAAGAGATTTGTTTCCCAAAGCTGCGGTTGATGATGCATAGTCAACTTCTGAGGTGGGAATTTTGACCTCCCAACCAGAACCAGATATTGGAGGTGCACTGGGCATATCATTATCATCGTCGTCTCAGAACCTTTCGATCCTGCAAGCATTCAACCAGTTAAATGACACAAAGGGATGATGATTGGTCATAGCTACAGCTTATCAAACCACACCAGCAGATGACGGTACCGGTACTGGTGAAGGATGAAAAGGGAAACCAAGGGGGAAACAGAGAACGTACGAAAAAGCTGCACTCTTTGGTAGTATACGTTGGTGTATCCAACCGACCCAGGTTCTATGTAATTTCGATGTCTAAATAAAAAATATGTTGTTTTATACGTATTTGAATTTTATCTTTTGAAAAAATACGAAAAAAAATATAAAAAATCAAATACAAATGAAACGACGTAGTTTTATTTGGATACCGAAATTAGAAACACATATTGGCCGGATAATCTCATCCCGGTTTGGGGTAGGTTTTATATTACTTCATAAATCATTTATTATAATTTATCTCACCAATAATTTTTTTAATTACAAATAAATTTAAGGGTCAATTATTTAAAAGGACTGATTTTCAACTTATTAGGGGTAATAGGACACTCCGAAATCTTATTTAGTTACAAGAACATTCTAATTTCAAGTGGATAAAGAGGAAGAAGGAAGAAAAAAAAAACAAGGGAAAAATAAATAAAAAAAGAAGCGCCGGCAGTTTTTTATTTTTTTTTATTTTTATTTTTTTTAATTCACCATATTCTAAATGTCATATATTTTGATCTAAAACTCGGATCATCCTAATTTTTTTCACTAAAATTCATATTTTTTCTTCTTCTTTATTCTAAAATCAAATTTGATATTTTTCCGAATAAATTTCATAAAATCAATTTTTTTCTTCATAAAAATCGACGTGACGTATTGATCAACGTCATGCATTGACCACCTACCCGGATGCATTGACCACCGGGATCCATTAACCACCCCGATGCATTCACTGCCGCGATTCATTGGCTACCATGATGTATTGACCGCCGCGATCCATTGGCAACCTTGATCAGTGACATCTCATTGTAGCGATTTATGCAATGACGTCTCATTGTAGCGATTTATGCAGTGACTTCTTATTGTAGCGATCTATGCAGTGATGTCTTATTGTATCGAATTATGCAGTGACGTGTTATTGTAACGATTTATGCAGTGACGTGTTATTGTAACAATTTATGTATACCTTTGGTTGTAAAAATATGCATTTAAACCACACAAAAAAAAAAGAAATACAGTTATTTTACAAAGTTATCGAAAATTTAAACCAACACTAATCAAATAAACCAACATCAATCAAATATTTAAAGATAACAAAGAAATAAAGTTACTTTACAAAGTTATCAAATGTGTGTATCAAGTTGTATATGCGGTGACATCCATATCATGGCATCAGAAGTCATCAATGTCACTGCTTCAGACATCAATGTCACTGCAAAAGTCGTCAATGTCCCTGCATCAGACATCAATGTCACTGCATAAGTCGTCATGTCATCCACCGCGTAAATCGTCAATGTCATTTGCATAAAACCTAACAATCGCATCGATCGGCTACGCTCTTGTTTTGCATTTCTCCAAATGTGGAGCTTTTAATATGGATAGAAGTACAAGTTTGGTGAAACTACAAAGACTCTTCACTATGACTCTTGTAATGGCCACACGTTGTTTGTGCCCTCCTGATAATTGGATTCATTGTGGATTCCCTCAATTCTTTAACACGATCTCGAATGTTTAGCTTAATGTCCCTGCATCATTCATCAATGTCACTGCATCGGACATCAATGTCACTGCTTCAGAAATCAATGTCACTGCATAAGTCATCAATGTCACTGCATCTTAAAAAAAAAAATCAATGTCACCAGCGTTTTCTTTTTCTTTTTCTTCCAGCGTTTTTTTTTTCTTCCAGCACTTTTTTTTTTTTTTTTTTTTTCCAGCGCTTCAGTTTTTTTTTCCTTCCTTCCTTCCTTTTTCTTCTTTATCCACTTGAAATTAGAATGTCCTTATAACTAAATAAGTTTCCTTCTTAAAATTAGAATGTCCTTATAACTAAATAAGATTTCGGAGTGTCCTAAATGATTATTAATTCTCTAACGACGGCCTTATAACTAATTTGCACTAAATTTAATGATAAGATACAACGGTTGTACCACAATGATGATCTGCACCGTTAATTTTAATAGATTTATATTTGATCAATTTAGACATATTATTATCAACGGTGCGGGTCATCGTTATGGTACAATAATTGTGCCAATATATTACTCTAAAAGATATTAAATCATCTCTCACAACACAATTTCACTTTATTCCCTTATCATTATTTTATTTATTATACTATTTTATCTCAATTTTTCTTATGAAATTATTTTTTTTATCTACACAAATTTTAAAAAAACATTTAAATTTTCTAATAATTACTTCAATCATTTTTATTATCTACCAGTAAATAAACCCAACATCATATTTTATCATCCATTATTTTATTATCCAGACCGAACCTTTTCGAGTGGACCCTGTATTTAAAATTTAGCCGCCAATTATTTATTTCACTTCTTCTTCTGTGTTATTAAAAAATATGCAAAAGCACGATATACTGAATATTAGACAAACCGAAAAGAGCAGCAAAATAGTTATAAAAAGGAAACAAACAGAAAAGAGTAGCAACTGAAGAATATCTTCCACCATCACCATATATACGAAAATCTGACCTCTCCAACCCACTTAAGGGCGTTATAATCAAGCCCTTCTGTAAACATGTTTGCTCACGTCGAATCCATCAAAAACTTACCACCTGAATTCCTTTTCAATTTTACGACCTCTAACGGTAATAATCCACACAAACAACCGTGGGGTCTAGCAGTAATCCACACTACCGGAAAAAAGTCAACTGGTATATCGTCTTTTTCCTTTCTACGAAATTCTCTCAAAATAATTGGCACATCTCTCCTAAACAAAGTGTTTTTTCAATTCCAAAAAAGCTCCCCTTTACAATTCAGCCAACAATGAGAATAAATAGGCAAATACACGCCTTAACCTAGCTGAATGGCGTCAATTTGGGCTATTGGGCCAGATTATTAATTCTACTAATTAAAAGCCCAATGGCTGATTATTAAAATAAAAGAAATAAATGTCCATAAAATAAAATGAAATAAGCAAAGCATCTTGGGGCTTTTGTTATTGGATCTCCTCTTGAATTGGGCTACATCATTCCCTCCCGCTTCAAAAGGATTCGTCCTCGAATCAACCCGGATCGAACACGAATATCTTGCTTCCACGCATCCAATCACTCACATCGAAAGTGAAAATCAACATACCCCAACAAAATGGAACAGCCATAGAGTAGAAATCAGCAATAACAAAATTGAAGGTGTACAATGGACCAAAAATGGAACAAAATACGAATGTGCATGGAATGCCTTCAAGTGCACCTGTGAACCCGCGGATTGCATTTTGGCAAAATGGGCCTTAACCTCAATATGTTCGTCACTAAACAATTCAGCAAATAATTCCACTGAAGGCGCAATGGGGAGATCAGGGATGTCCTCCTGGACCTCGGCAATCTCGTCAGAATGATGAGATACCTGTAAAAACTCAATGGCCGCATCCTGAGCAACATTAGCAATTGCAGGATCAATAATGTCATCATGAACCTTAAATAACTCATTCACCGCAGGCTCAATAATATGAGTCGCAACCTCCTCGGATACAATATCCACAGCTACCTCTTCACAAGAGGCAATGGCCACACTAGGTGTAACAAACTCCTCACGGTAAATATGTGTGTAAGCAACGAAAGTCTGGTGAATGTGGTCTGAAAATGTGGTATGCATTCTATCCAATGTAATATGCATTTTATCCATGCTTTCCTTATACTCTTGGAGCCAATAAATGATGTCTTGAATCGAACCCATGTTGATCTCTCAAGAAACAAACACACAGCGAGGTTAGTGAGTCCCAGAACAAGAACACGAGATGACGGCACTTGTCACGACCAAACGGTATGGAATTCGGAAAAATACAAAGAACAAAACTTGTAGAGAACGAAATGGTGGTTCAGACTTTTAAGTTTCAGAATTTTTGGACAGGTATAACCCACTCAAATTGAATTCGTAAACAGATCAATCTCGGGTTACGGGTTTTGACAGAAACAGTCAACTAGGTGACGGCGACTATTGTGCAAAACCGGCCGGGACTCTGAAAAAACTCAAAGAATCAAAGTTGTATAACAATGAATTTCCTATGTGCTCACAAAATTTCATTCAATTCCGACCACCAAAACTACCTAAAAACAAAGTCGACTACAAGCTGTTCCAGAAAATCGAGCAGAATATTATGATCCAAATTTGATCAAGATAAAATCCGAATTCGCAAAAGTGCCAAAGAAACAAAAGATAGACAATACAAAGTTCTATCTACTGGTAAATTTTGAGGATTTTTTGACTTGTTTTGAATAGGGAACGATTGGAAACAAAGTCGGACAGTCAGATTTCAAGAGCAGAAAATTAGGGTTTCGACCAAGAATAATGTGTCACGCCTGATTTACCTCAATACGTAGGGTTCCTTGATGGACGAAGAAACGCAGAAGTTGTATCGTAATATGCAGCAATTCAGCGATCGTAATATGTAGCAGCAATTAGGGTCCCAACGGCGGCTGCTCTTTGGATATATATATATTTCCAAGAACGCTGCAGCTTCGTTGCTTTAATCACCTTAGCTCTGATACCGAATGATACTAACCGAACTTCGTAGGATCGTTGATTAAAGCACAGCAAACGATTCAGCTTTGCAGAGTATATTTTTTATGGCTTTTTGAATATATATAACGAAAATAACAAAAGGATATGTAAATACTTCATCTTAGAATATTTACTACGATGATCCAATCTCAGGAACACCAACCGATTACCCCGTCTCAGGATAATCGAAAGAACCCAATCACTGGAAGTTCTTGAAATAAAACAAAGTGTTTTTTCAATTCCAAAAAAGCTCCTCTTTACAATTCAGCCAACAATGAGAATAAATAGGCAAATACACGCCTTAACCTAGCTGAATGGCGCCAATTTGGGCTATTGGGCCATATTATTAATTCTACTAATTCTACTAATTAAAAGCCCACATGGCTGATTATTAAAATAAAAGAAATAAATGTCCATAAAATAAAATGAAATAAGCAAAGCATCTTGGGCCTTTTGTTATTGGATCTCCTCTTGAATTGGGCTACATCAGATATTGAATTTGATTTTAGAATCTTTGTTCTGGGCCTATGTGTCTCCTCTGTGTCTCATGTATATTGCAAGAGAATAAAAATATATTTGCTTTCCATGCATCAAACATTCAAAGTAGTACTCTTTTTAATTGGAATAGCAAACGATGGTGCCAGGGATATGACTTTTCTTTGAAAGTTTTTAAATTGGAAATCACGTTACACGGCATAATGTTTAGACCTAGGCTTGATGGGCTAATGTCTACACCCAAACTTGCAAAGCTAGAAAACATAGTAACTAAAGACCGACATGTCGTCTTACCTTTCTTTCACATGCTAATTCTCTGGACCATGACCATTTGGTAGTTCACTGTAGTCTGAGCTTGTGCCATCCTGAACGTCGCTGTTACCCTGTGTCTGGTTGTTGACTTGCTTGGATAGCCTCATATCTTCCTTGCCACATTTGTGCAAGCCTTACTTGCTCCTGGTTTACTACCTTTTGTTCTTTCAGCACCTCGTCTACCTCATGTAGTTTTTTCCCCATCTGCTGTGTTGCCTCGTACAGCTGTTGTCCAGATCTGTCACGCTCTTTTGCAAGGCAAAAAGTTACGTGATCCGGATACGGACTTACCTTAGCCACATCTTCGTTCAGGATTGGTTCGTCATTCATTTTCACTGGAATCGGGGGAGCGTAGGCCTCATACTTCCCTTCTTCTACCTCATAGATTAGTGGAGGAAAGGCATTTTGAAAATCCATTACCCTCCTATGCAAAAACTTTTGCTAACTTATTTTGTGATCTGATCCTTATCTCCCCTTCTTTGCATCCTTACCGTAATTTCCAATGTCTTTTTATAGGCACTATTGGCCTAGGAAATTGTATTTCCCCTCCGGAAGTGGTTTGGGGTTTATTTTGTATATTTTGTCAATTCCAATGTGCATGCTTAGTTCCCTTTTCACTTTTTCTACCACTACTGCTGGTGTTTTTATACTTTTGTTGGGCTGTCTGTCAAAATATGTATTTCCTTTTTTTATAACTGATTTCAAGGCTTTACAAGCTACTTTGAGTTCCAAGGTGTTTGTCCAGTGTGCCTACTGTCAGCCTGCAAGCTGTGCCTTAGATGTCAGAATGTTTACTTTTCCCTTTTTGACTACATTATTATTGCTTCCTTTTCCGGTTTAATAAAATTATATGCTATTTTGGGTTTGTTGTCTAACTTTTCTATCTATCTATCTTAATTCCTTTGTGTTTGTATGAAATACAAAAAACGCTTACAATTTGTTACCCACAGAGTGTGCTGCATTACTAATTGAGTTGTTATACCACAGGTTCTAACATTTGCTTGGTTCCGTGCGTATGAGATTAGGGATTGGCTTCTTTTTGCTTTAAGGTATTTCTGACTTTCGCAACACTTGCCTGCGTTTATGTGTTAAACATTTTAAATGTTTAAAATATTGCGTTTACTTTGCTACATATTTCAGGGATTGATCTTTATTTATTTTTTCCCTGATTTGCTTTTACCTATTCTTTTCAGCTGTCTGCCTTAAGTTTATTTGGGTTTGAGATACGGCATCTTTGTGATTTGTCCTTTTTATAAGCTATAGACGTTAATCTTTTTCGTCAAATGTGATACACAAATAACTTCCCTTTTTAGGCGCTTAGTAGCACCCGAGCTTTGGAATACACGTGATAAGTATCATATAATCCACAATGTAGTTGGTAAACATTTGATCATTTCTCATGAAATTCTAGGGATAAGATAAGATAGCATTTTCTCCAGGTAAATAAATGTATCTTTTGACTATGCTAAAGCACCTATTAGGTATAAACAGTTGTGTCGACTTAACTATTTGCTTGATACATTCATTCCCACTATTTTAAAAACTCTTACACTATGCATTAAACTCAGATGTTTGATCCGGTTGCGAGTCAGGCAAAGATAACATGACATTCTTCCTCACACAAACCCCGGCTGACACTAAATGTTATTGGTGCTTCAGAGTTTTGCTCCGTGTACATAGGCTTAATTTTCTGAAACTCTTAATTCGTCTCTCTTTCTTTTTTAGTAATTATTTATTTTGAAATGAATTACTTAATTGCTTGTAGATAGATCTTAAACACTGGGTGTGAGACTGTGTATGTGACAGTGTTGTTGTTGTAGCTTTGAGAGTATGATGGTGTTTAAATAATGGTGTTTAAAAAACACAGATAGGTTGAAATATTGCTTCATATAATGAACAAATGTTTTAAACTACAAAATTCTTGTATTAAAGCAACTAACTATCCTATGACTAAGCTAAAGCAACTAATAGCTAAAAAGTGTCGACACCAAGCTAACTACTTGCTTGAAACATTTATGCCCCAGTATTTTAACGAATTTGATAATGCACATCGAACAAAGCCATTTCATTCGTTATTCCCCAGTATTCTTTCCTTCTTGGTTACCTCTACAACTACTATTCGTTACTGAATATGCGTGGTTCATTCGTAATTTATTCTTCGTATCACAGGTTCTGCAATTTATTTGGTCACGCGTACGGGATTACGGGTTGGCTTCCTTACATTTCAAGGTATTTCTTATGTACGCAGTACTACCCCATTTTCAGCCGTTAAACTTTTGAAATGTTTCATGCAATGCACTTGGTCTATTACATATTTTAGGGTTTCAGATTTCTTTTACGGTTTTTTTCCCTCTTTTTTCCTTCACAGTTTTCTTTTGTTGTCTATGTTTTGGTTAGTTAGGTTAGAAGTATTGCATCTCTGCTAGCTGACTATTTTCCTACATAAGTTCCTTGGCTCCAATCTATCAAAGTGAGGTTCCTTCGTCAGTTAACTTTACGTTCCGTTGTATTTCCTCTTGCTCCGTGTCTTTCCATAGAGAACGATAAACGTACCGCTAACAATGCGAAAGGACTCCAGGCTTATTCTAGTATGAATGACACTGACAAAGAGGCCCTGCTCAAACGTCGGCATCTCCAATACGCTGAAAAAAGAGGCCAATTCCACAAATTCTCCTCATGTGCAAAGCCCAGTTGTACCGAAGGAAAGGCCTGTACATCCATCAACATCTACCTCACACCATGACTGTGGGGCAGATGTATCTCTATCAAGTCCAATAATTATTTCTCCTACTGATACTTACCAACATAACACCATCCCCAGTGTTGTCAGGTTACCTAATCATGTTAACCTAACTCGTAGAGCTCATATAAACCACAGTTTCTACCCCTCGGAAACATGTCGAGAAGACATGCGTGCCAAGCACCGGGCAACCAACACAATATCCTCGACATCTGAGGAAATTATCCCTACCTTGCCTAGGGTGCCCAATTGCATGTACTGTTCAACGAAAAGCGCTTCTTTCATGAGCCTCCTTCATACTGCTGCTCTAAGGGTGAGATTAGGCTTGCAGCGCCAAAAATTCCATTGGCTCTGTCTGAGCTGTTTACTGACTCTGATCCTGAATCCATTGCTTTTAGAAAGTATGCTCGAACCTACAATAACAATCTAGCCTTCACTACTTTCTCAGCCCGAAAAGACAATGAATTGCTTAAGAATACTAAAGGCATATATACTTTTAAGGTTCAAGGAAAAATACATCATTTTATTAACTCTTTCAAGCCAGACAATGATTCACCATCCGGGCTTCAGCTATATTTCTATGATCTAGAGAGTGAAATTGAGGAACCTTTGAAGGTTTCAGATCGTTTCTCAAGAGACATAATGTGCCGACTAACAAACGTTCTTGCTCGAATCCTTATGCTATTTTTCTACGCCAACTTAAGGACATGCAAACCCTTGAACAGTATCAAATATACCTCGTAAATAATCCCAAACTTGATCCACGTGTATACAATGAACCAACCTGCAGCGATGTTTCTGCAATAATATGTTTGGAAGATGAGAACACTTTTAACCCTCAATGCCATATCCAAATATACTATGAAAACACTACACCACATATAATCTCTCATAACTACGGATGCTACGATCCATTACAATACCCTTTACTCTTCCCTGGTGGACAAATTGATAATTTGTATGGGAATCAGGAAAACGATTATGGAGTGAACGAAAGAAAGGCAAGGTGATAGGTCGAATTGTATCAATTGGGCCAATTGAAGGTGAAAGGTATTATCTTCGCTTACTGCTGAATCACGTAAGAGCACCCAAATCATATAATGACCTATTAACAGTTAAAGGGTACCTACACACTACATTTAGAGAGGTAGCTTTGGCACGAGATCTACTTTCCACAGACTACAACCTAGATAAATGCCTAAAGGAAGCCGTATTGTATCAAATGCCTAGACAACTACGCCATCTTTTTGCTTCTATCCTTGCTTTTTGCTCACCGTCCAACACGAGATCCCTTTGGGAAAAGTACACAAACTCCTTCTGCGAGGATTATTTAAGAAAACAACAAATATCTGGCCTGCAAAAATATGAGGTAAGAATGAAAGCTCTCGAAAATATATCGACCTTCTTGGATGACATGGGTAGAGAATTAAAGGATTTCCAGCTTGGTCCTGAGGCTGATTTTGTATCACAACGTACTAGCTTAACCAAAGAAATTTCCTATGAAATAAGCATGACGGTAGATGAAAATGATATTCTGAGTGTCCAAAAACTTAATAAGGAACAGCGTTACGCCTACGATACAATTTTACAAACAGCTTTAGGAAATGAACCATCTCCATTTTTCATTGACGGCCCAGAAGGGACAGGAAAGACATACCTTTATAAAGCAATTATGGCTGCCCTCGGGTCCCAGGGTTATATCGTGCTAGCAACAGCAACTTCTGGAGTAGCATTATGTGCACTCCCCGGAGGTAGAACAACACACTCATGATTTAAACTGCCTTTCCACGATGAAAATAATAAAATTGCCAACATTAGCAAACAATCTACAACTGCAAAGCTAATAAAAGAGGCCAAACTAATAATATGGGACGAAGCCCCAATGGCACATAGAGAGGCTATCGAAGCGTTTGTTGAAATGCTTAAAGACATAACTGAAGTGGATTTACCTTTTGGAGACAAGGTTGTCATCTTCGGAGGAGATTTCCGCCAGGCTTTGCCCGTAGTTTACAAGAGCGAGTAAGCAAGAACAATTAGACGCTACCTTATTTAATTCTCCCCTCTGGCCTTACATTAGAAAAATACAACTTACCAAAAACATGCGATCAATAACCGACCCTTTCTTCACTCAGTATCTTCTGCGAATAGGAAATGGCACGGAACCTCAAGACGAAAACGGAAATATTATACTGCCTGCAAACATGACAATTCCTTTTACTGATGAGGATATATCGCTGTAGCAATTAATTCATTTCGTATACCCATACATGCGTGCATTCACTGGCGATTATGAAACGGTAATGAACAGAGATATATTAGCACCTACAAATGGCTGCGTTGATGATATAAATAATGCTATGTTAAACAAAATGGAAGGGGATATGACATCGTACATAAGTACTGATGTAACCATCGATCGACAACATCAAAGAGATTATGAAGACTTCCGAAATTCATTAAATCCTAGCAGTCTACCCCCACACCAGCTACTGCTTGAAGTTAACTCACCAGTAATGCTATTAAGGAATCTCAGTCCTATTCAAGGGTTATGCAATGGCACTCGACTAATTTGCAAAGAACTAAAGAAACACATAATTGTTGTCCGGATTGCAACTGGCCCTTACACTGGACAAACAACAATTTTACATAAAATACCGCTGGAATCTCGTAACAATGACAAATCTGGGATTCGTTTCAAGCGGTATCAATTTCCAGTACGCTTGTGTTACGCTATGACCATTAACAAGGCTCAAGGTCAGACGTTAGACCGTGTCGGGATATACCTATGCGAACCAATTTTTTCCCATGGTCACGTGACTTTTTTTAGGGTTAGAAGATTCAATGCATTAAAAGTGCTAATAGCACCACCAACATTCATGGATAAATCAGAAACAAATAAAACACAGAATATTGTTTTCCACGAGATCATTCAAAAAACACAAAATAATCAACAACTTTTGCCTCTATGCAACAATGAAAATTAGCATATGTACTTTAGATTTTTTACACAATATAGCCTTATTGAAATTATTTATTGCTTTTCTTACGCTCATTCTGACAAGTAATGGCGCAAAGAGTAAAGTACTTATCAATTGCAGAAATTACTCCCTCAACTACCAATTGGAGGGTAAAGGTGTTGGTACTCGACAAAACAAATGCTCACATAAGCGAGGGTGGTCGCAGGACCCAGAAAGTACTCCTGCAAGATGTACAGGTATGTCAAAATAAAGTTTTAAACTTTTCCTTCATTACCTCATATTATGTTATCGTTATTCATTACTATTTTGCATTCTTCACTTGAAACAGGGAAATAAAATTGAGGGTATTATGTAAGACCAGACTATTGGATTGCTCAAACGAAGTCTAAGCCCGTTTTCTATGTATACCATCGGTGACGCAATGGTTCAACACATTAAGGCTGCATTTTTGCATATGTCACCTGGTATGACATTGCAATGGGTGTTCACCGCTTCAACCTACATACGACCAATAACGGACACACAAGAAACCATTCCATACCCTGTTACACAAACAATACCCTTTGGCAAACATTCGAGCACTCGCAGTCACTAGAAGTCCAATCGGTATGTAAATCACAGATACATTTTCACCAGTGTTGCATTCATAAACATTATATTAGACAAAATCTAATAACCAGGTATGCAAATTGTTTCCTGACAGATATAATAGCTGTAGTTGCCGACATAAAATAGCCAAAGGAACATGAGGTAAAATCAAAGGTCACACAGCTTCAAGAATACATTGTCATTGATCGAGAGTAAGTTTGGTCCTCCTCACTCATTTTACTTTCACGATACCCCAAATTCCCAATATGCTACGTATAACTGCATCTCCTCAAATTTCGTTCTTATTTCAAAACTGACTATGTAAACAACCATTCATGTAAAATATATGTCATAATCAATGTTTGTATTACTATGAACTAAACTACAAAGACTGCTTCGTGTGGTTCCACCTGTACATAGTGTGAAAAATATGACGTCAAAAATATGCAAATTCTACTTGCTAAAGTAAAAGCTGAAACAGAATGCCTCACTTACTCATATTTGTACAGGAACAAACCATTGAAGCTAACATTCTGGGGAGAGTTCATAACCAATCAAGGAGCAGAAATATATGCAAAGAGACAAACCATGCCCATTATTGTCTGCCGGGGACTTATAGCTACCCAATACTCAGGTTCATTATCCATCTTACATTATTAGTCAAACTTTACATTACCACATTCACAAATACATATATTTATTACTCGCATTTTATGAAGGTGGTTCATTATCAACGGTTCCATTCTCTTACATCACATTGGATCCAGACATTCCACAGGTCAAAGAACTATGTAACTGGTAAATTCACTTACGTTAATCACTGAAAATTTCGCCACAACGATTCCTGCAAACAAGTAGCAACATTTTTTTTTCCAATAGGGTTGATGCAAACACGGATGTCATCAAAGGCATTGCCTAAAAACCTAGCAGCTCCTATCTCGAATCAACAATGGACAACAATGAAGCCGTATAAATAACTGACATATCAGTCATACGCCCATACACAAAGGTACCAAACAAATTAAAACACAATAAACACAAGTTATCCTTATATATGACTGCTTACTTTGCTTCAACCAAATACCTAACTTATTAAATGGCAAAATGTGCACATCAAAGTGATGGGAGTCAAATTGTAGTGTATTTCTTATATGAGATTACCTCCTTTTACGAGTTATTCATGGTTATATTGGGCTATTATGGGTAGGATATGAACGATATTCACTTATATGCATGTTTCGAGACTAAAGGCGTTTTCGTCCTAAAAACTCGTGTTTTATGTGGATTTCATTACGTTTCCGTCAATGTATATTATGACTTGGTGTTCGTGTCTTTGTTTTCAGGCTTATATTGATGTATAAGGTCGAGAATAAGGAAGAGAGTCTCGAGAAAAAATGAGATTTGGGGCCAAGGAGGAGAAAAGAGTGAAGAATCATTGACTAAATCTGAACCAGTCATTTCAGGGGAATTTCGGTCACACCTGGAGACACTTTCAAGAATAGTTGTCTTCATGAAATTTGTAGGTAATTGAACGATCTTTCCATCTCATCTTGAATCGTTCAAATCGGAGCTCTACACAAGAAGTTATTGCTGATTTACTGAAGACAGGATCCAAACGAGCGTTTACGGAGCAAATTTACATACAGCGAGTTGGCTTTTCTGGCAAACGGGCATTTGCCTTGCCAAAAACGCCCGTTCGCGGTCGGGATGCGGCAAAAACCTATAAAAACCCCTTTTTTCAGTCCCATATTATATCTATTCAGTACTTAGACATTTTAGGGTTTCTTAGGGGCGATTTTAGGGCGGTTTTTGAGTAGTTTAAACACCCTTTGATCCCCATATTCCATAAATTGATTCCATTGATTCTACATACTTTTTATTAGATTAAATTTCTGTTTCAACACCAAAGATTCGACTTTTAGCGCAGTACCTTTACTCAATATTCAAGGTTTGATTTTTATGATGATTATGCTTTCGTTTATTATTGTTCTTTGTATAATTTCCTTTAATTACTTCGTTGTTAGTATGATTATGAGTAGCTAAAGTAGTTGTGTAGCCAAATTATGTGAAAACGGGTGAAAATCCCAAAGGGGGATGAGATGGGAGTTGTGTAGCGCTTAATTAAACGTTTGTATGATAAATTCATGTTCTAAAACTTGTTTTGATTGTTTTAATAGCTTTGAATGAGATTGACAACCTTGTTCACTGTTACACACACATCGAGCTTATATATGTATTTTACGGCGAGGTGTGGGATACGGGTATTAGAATCACTAGACACAGCCTTGATTGTTAGATTGACAACCTAGCTAGATGTTAGGACTATGCCTATGTGAGGTTCTTATCAGGTTCCCGAGCGGCTCATTATTCTGGTCAACCATGTTAGGCGAGTTAGCTTTCTAAATGGAGGGTTAATAAGCCTAGTATAGGGGTTAAGCGAGAGTTGTTCGGACCTTAACGCAAGAATAAGGAGTTGACACCCGTGGATGTCATATAAACCGAATTGGATAGGTAGGTCGGTTAAGACACACTCCTTGTCAAGTCTTTCCTGTGGGGTAAAAGTAACCTGTTGGATCGTAGTTCAGCTATGCCTTTTAATCACCTAGATAAATCTGTTAGAATAATATTTATTTTCTGCATTAGCTATAATACATCATTCATTTCTTTTACTATACACAAAAAACTAAGTTACAACACCATGACAACCACAGTTGCAAAATTAGTGTGGAATTGGAGGACATTACTGGAAACATAACAACAACGTTGTTTGACAAGTGTGCTGAAAAGCTCCTACAACGTACATCAAGCAAGTTTCACGAAATGGATGACGAGGTAAGCAATTGTAGGCCTAAATATACTGCTAAACTAACATGGCTGCACATATTGATGACTGCTATTGCACCAATATTGAAGGAAATAAAAATTATGCTTGCCAACATCAACAAAGAGCTAAAGTCAACAAAATTAATTGTGGAAATTAGAGCCTCAAACAAAAAATACAAGGACAAGAAAACAAGATACACAGTTCAGGAGTGGATACGACATGGGATCAATGAGGCATCGACATCTGAAAAAAATGATACCACAAAACAAGTCGAGGGCACTCCAGGTAAGACAAGCCAAATACAAACTGTCACTCACCCTATTAATACATAAATTGCCACTAAAATACTGAATCGTATCTGCTTATTATAGATAAACAGGAAGGAAATAAAACGAGAGCAAATCTACAGGAAACACCCGAACCTAACATCTCTAAGGAAGACAAAAGAGGACATGAGGCCACAGAGTCTGGCCCACTAAAGAGGGTGAAACTGGAATTCCCAGAAAAGCCGTAACCAATGAAACCACACAACTGAAGATAAACTCACCAGCACAATGACAACCTTTTGCTATATCATTAAACCTTAAGAATGTATCACATTCAACTTTTGTACAGCCTAAGAACGAGAATGCAATAGCAATCTCGCTTTTGTATAGCTTAATATGAAACTGCCATATGTATTTCCATAAACGATAAACATCCAAGTAAATAGCATTTTGGAGGTATTCAACGACGTAGGCAAGGCTGAAAAAGACTTCCATATGCATGTAATGAATCATAAATATAACTTATGGATTGTATATTATAGCTATAGCAGTCACCATACCAACTAGGTTACATGCCTCAAATCACCAAGAAACCGGCATTAGGTATATACTCGTAAAATTTCATAAAACATGGCACACCGTGCAAAGCACGGTGCACCCTTTTAGTAAGTAATTAAAGCCCAATAACTCTTGGTGGGAAAGCTCAAGCAACTCCGCCATCTTCTCTAAAGCTTCATGTTCCCCGGGTTGCAACCGAGGTGAACTCTCGAGCTCATTAAGGTCATTCTGCAATTCAGACGCATGAACTTTCATACTCTTCCACTCTTCCTCATGGATCGCAAGTAACGAAACCATTTCCGCTTCATGTTTCTTCAAAGCCTCAACTTTCATCACCGAATCCTCCCTTCTGGACACGAGCTCGGAAAGACTTGACTTTGATGACTCAGTCTCTTTCAAATGATCTACCTCAGTTGACTTAACATCAACAAGTTGTTTCAAAAGAATAGAATGCTTTTCTTCATATAGAGTTGCACTGAGTCTCCCCGTAATGTCCTTGTGAGCTGCACTGTGATACGCATTATCAAAGAAGGCACTTAAGAGAGTTTCCAAGCCAGAAAGGTCTGAATTGCTATGGCACTTCATCTTATCAAATATCGTATGGGCATCGTGCTGGATATACAGAAACCCGAATCCGGATCCGATCCATAATTGGATCTTCAGATCTGATTCACAACACCGATTGAGACGCTCGATCATGCACAGCGGAAGCTTACAAATTAAATTCGCATGCGATTTTACCACGATTTAATTCACATAATAAATTAATACAACTACAAGAAGGTCTGAAGATTTACCCAATAGAAGAGAAGCCGTGATCTTCCGGATTGTATCTCCAAGCGACGACTGGTGGACGTCGATCCTCATAGTAGAGCCTCCTCGAATATGCCTAAGAAAAACCATAGTTTTTCTTCTCCCAATGGCTAAGACAAGAAAACAAAATTTCTCAACTTTATTCAAATAAAGGTGCGTCCCTTTTTTTTTACAAAATTGGTGTTGGTTTTTGTTCCAAATTTTGTGTTAGGAGAAACTCTCTTTTTATAAGAAAATAACTAATAATTTGAGAGTTTATCTTTTACACACAAATTTATCTTTTCCTTTTAGGAAAATAAAACCTTTATCCAATAGAAAAACAATTTTCCTATTTATCCAATAAGAAAACCAATTTCTTATTTATAATTATTTAACACATAAATAATTATATTATCCACATTACAATTAATTAGGAGAAAATTTCTTTTCCTAAACCAAATAAATGTGGCGCCATTTTCATGTCATTTGGGATAATAGAAAATGTCTTTTCTATATTAAATATTATTACCAAATAAATAATATCCGCATATTCATTAAATAGACCAACTATTTAATTTACTCTCGAGGTTCCACAAAACGAGAAAACACTCGCGTGTTAGGAGCCAACCCGGGGACCATGGACCTATAACCAGTAGCTACAATAATTTGAATAAAATATTTATCGAACAGAATACTTCTACTCAACTTATTAATTCTGGAATTAAGCCACCATAAATCCAAAATTGAACTCTATCGATTATAGATATAACTTATTCTCAAAATGTCGAGTCAATAAGTGTCCATTGAAATAATCATTACACAGACTAACCCTCCATAGACTATCCGTAACGAAGCGGGATTATTTCCGTAAACCTTCTTCATTACATCTTATCCTTATTTTCCATCAACCCACTAGTGATCAATTAGTTCATAACCAATACGAACTCGGCCGATCGATCAGTTTCTAGAATTAACAAATAAGGGCGTCTTTCTACTTCCCACAAGAAGGAATGGATTCCATATTTGTGAGACACACACTTCTCACTCATTCCATAATAGTGCCAACGTGAAAGTGATTCGGACCGCGCCTCTTAGCGATCCTTAACGAACACATCAAACCCTATCTTGAAACAAGTAGGAGTATGCAATCACTTCAGGTTTAAGGTTAATCCATATATGATCATCTTGTGATTTAATGGGATTTCTCAATCACGGAATTATATGAGAAATGCATATTAAATTGGTCAAGTCTTATATGACTACATCATATATAAATGCCCCATTTAGATAACCGATATCGACGGTCCGGATAAGACGGTCACGCCTTAAAGTGTTCTGGGCGCATTAATGGCGGTTTAATCAATAGACCCTATACTTTGATTAAGTTCACCACGGACTAATAGTTCAAGTGTATCACCATAAACTTAATCCTCATGCGTGGCACACACTAAGTTATATGGCTACATATGATACGACTTGGAGTTTTCAGCGGTGTATTATTTACAAGCACGAAGCAAGTAATAAGATGAGAATAAATCTGTCATTTATTAATTATAAAAACAATTACAGAAATTGTCTTTCGGGCGCTACTTCCAACAATCTCCCACTTGGGCCCGTATAGACAAGCAACAATTGTCCTCGGGTACTACATCCAACAATCTCCCACCCGTATAGACAAGCAACAATTGTCCTTCGGGCACTACATCCAACAATCTCTCACTTGCCCGTAAAGACAAGAAACAATTGTTTTTAGAGCACCACACCCTTATTCTATCAATCCATAACATTCTCCCACTTGCTCTAAAGTAGATGAGACACATCTCCCAATTTCATACACGCCAAGCGCTTATCAGTGACATTAGATGCCATGCGTCTTGGTAAACTATTTAGCTAGGTTGTCGGCTCGAGGCGATCTTTATGACCAAAACGTCGCCTTTCTGCATGGTATGTCTGATCAGGGGGTACTTTGTCAATATTCTTTTGACCTCTTGTGATTGCGAAGATCATTTGCATGAGCTACCTCTCAACTGTTTTCACAGTAAAATGGTATCGGCTCATCGAGACCTGGAATCACTTCCTGATCCAACAAAGAACTTCTCAAGCCACACTGTCTCTTTAGCTGCTCTGAAAGCTGCTATGTATTCGACTAACAGAGTCAAATTGGCAGTGCTGGATTGCTCCAGACTATAGCTCCATCACTATGAGAAACACTGAGCCCGAGATCAATTAAAGATCATCTTTAATCTGACTGTAAGTCAGAATCCTGTAGTCAACAATACTCAGGTATGCACCTGAATATAGACGCATATTACTCCTCGTTCTCCGAAGGTATTTGAGGATGTACTATACTGCTACTCAATGTCCGAATCCTTGATTCGACTGTTATTGACTTTTAATAACCTGACTTTCTCTATCCAAAAGAGAATCTATCCCATTTTCTCTATATCCGAAGATTGAGAGAATTATTCCGTGAGGGGTTGGGTAGGAAACCTCTCGTTGAATCTAGCATTCGAAAATGCATCATCATCTTAACATTAAGATGGATGGGAAACTGCCACAACTTGTTCTCATGAATTCGACCGAATCGATTTCCAAGAATATAGTCTACATCTCTGGTTCAGAGAAGTTTGGCTCGTCAGTTCCTGACTTCAGATAATACACTCTTGTTGTTCTCAACTGTTGCAGTGTCACCTTTATGAACACCAATAATCACTATTTTACCAACATTGATACTTTGTCTACGAAAGTCTCGTCAATATTCTGGTCAAGTTCATATATTTAAAACATGTGACTTTTAATGACCTAGAGGTTTGCTTTAATCCACCAATGGATATAAGCATAGGAAGTCAATCTGCCATTGGCTTTAAGAAAAAACCCTTCTGTTCCGAATGAATTCAAACTCCATTGTTGGGCAAGAAAGTTTCAGGTCATCACCCCTGGTAATCTTTCTGCTTTCATGGAGTCAAGCAAGGCTGAGTGGTGAGAAAGTTTCAGGGCATCACCCCTTTCAGTGACATTGTTTCACTCGGAGGTAGGCCGAGCATCAGTTCCAAAAAACTATGCTTTAGCCTATATCTAAGCATGGAATACTCGTTTCTCTGGTAATATCAGAGATTCCTCCAATTATTCAGATAAACTAATCGGCGTTTCGAGTAGTCATTAGACAAAATGTCTGTTACTCAAAAATTCCCACTAGCTTGTATCCTTCATAAGACCCCGAAGGTCAATATGAACAAGTTGCGATACTTCTTTAGCTCTATTACCCTTTCCTAATTGAAAGGTTACTTAGTCATTTTTCCTTTGAGATAGTATTCTTAGACCGGGAGATAGGAATCACCCTTAGCCAGTCTTCAGATCTTATCTTTAGGATATATGCACTAATCAACAAATGCTGAAGAATCGTTTATCTTAATATGGAAACCATTTGTCTTAATAGCTTATGATGTGTTACATTTACCTTTTTCAGCATTACTTAGTGGTTCTGACTTTATCAGACAAAAGTCCGAGTCTTAGAATCGTATACAATTGTCATATGCACTTTCAAAAAAAGGGGGAACGAATGCTGCAAAAAGGGGGGGTCGAACTCGGGTGGTGATGAAGGAAGAAGGAGCTTCAACCAACTCGGCTGGAAGGGCTTTTATTAAAGATCTGGACCAGAAAATTATATACCAAGCAGCGGCGGCGGTTCATTAAAGATTAGAAATTTTATGAACGTAGGGTTTATTTATTTAGTTTATAGATTAGATACGGGGGTACCAACGGTCCATCTCAGTGGTTTATTTTTCGCATTTATTTTCTTGAATGATTATTTATTGATATAACCATGTCATGCATCATATTCATGAATTCCACTCCTACCATATGCATACATGTAGAAAATTAATATTGACATTAATTAGACATGTATCAACACGATAATTAATTTAGATTAAAAATAAATTAAATTAATTATAGGAAACAGAATTTTATCGGGATATAAAATTCACATGATAAACTTAATTTGGGTTCATGAATCCTTCAGGGTTTGTGTTATGTAGTGTCTACATAAATTAGAATTTTGATAATCAAAAAATTGGAAAATCATGAAAAATTGGACACCAACTAGACGGTATTTGGAACCAATAAGTTAGTGATTGTTTTTTCCAGTGATTTATTGTTTTTTCGATTATTGGAAAATTCTATGATCCTAAATTCTTTATCATGGTAAAATTAGGACTTTAAAATTCATTGGTGAATTTTTGTTGTGTACTGACTACACAAGAGATTTCTAAATAATCGACAAATTGGAAAATCATGAATATAGTGTCACTAGTTAGACGGTATTTGGAACCGATAAACTAGTGGGAGCTTTAAAGTTGTGATGTATTGTTTTTCGATTTGGTGGGAAAATTCATAAGTCCTAATATATTAGGATTATAAAATTCTTGGTGAATTTTAATTGTGTAGCATCTATGCAAAGAATTTATAAATCCATAAAATTGGAAAATCGTGAATATAGTGACACTAGTTAGACGGTATTTTGAACCGATAAACTAGTGGGAAGATTAAATTAAATATTCATGATTTATTGTTTTTGGATTGTGAAGGAATTCTGAAAATCCTAATAAGACTAACGAGTGGGACGGGGAAGGTGACAACTGACCCCACGGCCTCTACTGTTGACACAAGCATGTGAGAGAATGGTGATGCCTCGTGCCGCTTTGATTTCGGCCCCCTATGGATGGCCTTCACCGCTATCAAAATTCAAGGCTTGGTTTCCGAAAGGATAGGATTTTGAGTACTCGTCGGGTCACTGACCTACCCTACGGCGGAATACTCGGGGCGTACTTAAAAATCTGAAACAGTAGGTCACACTCATAAGGATATTTTTGGAAATATCTTGGCTGAAAAAAGGAAGTTAATCAACAATTAAATGGAGATGTTTGATTCTCAAATGGTTTAATTGTTGAGAGTGATTGTCTCAATTTAATCGTCACATCTTTGACCTACCCTACGGCGGCACTGATGTGTGAGATTAAATCCTTGAAATGGTAGGATAAACTGCATGCATGACATCACGTTTATAATTCCTAAAATCATTATTTGTTGTGGTGTATGATTTGATTTATATTTCTGTCATAATTTATTTTATAACTACATATCATCTCAAGGTATTTAAATTGCTAAACATGATTAAAATTGACTAATGAAGACTTCGTAAAAGTGGAAAAGTAACAAGAACGTTGAACTCATAAATCGAGAATGCAAATTAATTTTTTGGAAGAGGATGTTCCTCTTGAGTCTACAAACTTAAGTGACATTGATAAGTATGTCACTGCTATCACTCGTGATAAGCGAGAGATAAAACAAAATTAGTTCAAAGATGACGAGAATGATTCGGTATCAATTTCACTTAGACATCCCACAGTTCACGAGTAGTGTCTACTCAAATGAACTGCTAGTTCACGGCCATTTCCTTTAAAGAAAGCCAAGAATGGGAAGGTAAATGTCTACTAGGGTAAGTCATCTAAACTAAATAAGTTAAAGGCTAAACCGAAATATTAATAAAAGAAAATAAAGGGCGGGGAAAGTGATTTCGGATCACTAACCTATGAATCCTTAGAGACTTTCTTAACCGGGATTATAGCCAGGAAGCTAAGTTCTTTTGTAAAGGACGCGGTAGCTAGGCATTCATGATCAAAGAGTAGACAACGGGTAGTTGTTTCAGCTGAGATAATGTGAGTGATATAAGGAAACAAATTTCGGATTTTAATCCATGAATATCGCAGAAGTTTAATTTCTGTTTTCAGATTCGTTGGAACAAATGGATTCACTTTCAAATCGATAATATAGTTGCCTTAAAGAAAGTGAATATGACATTTGTATACGATTCTGAGACGCGGACTTTTGTTTGATAAAGTCAAAAACCACTAAATAATGCTGAAAAGACATATGTAACACATCATAAACCACTAGGACAAATGGTTTCCGTATTTAGATAAACGATTCTTCAACATATATTAATTAGTGCATATATCCTAAAGATAAGAACTGAAGACTGGCTAAGGGTGATTCCTATCTCCCAGTCTAAGAACACTATCTCAAAGGAAAAATGACTATGTGACCTTTCAAAGGTAATAGAGCTGAGGAAGTATCACAACGTGTTCATGTTGACCTTCGGGGTCTTATGAAGGATACAAGCTAGTGGGAGCTTTTGAGTAATAGACATTTTGTCTAAAGACTACTCGAAAAGCCGATTAGTTTATCTAAATATTTGGTGGAATCTCTGATATTACCAGAGAAGAGAGTATTCCATGCTCAGATATAGGCTATAGCATAGCTCTTGGAGCTGATGCTCGGCCTACCTCCCAGTGAAACGATTTCACTGAAAGGCCAAACCATATATTGTCTTGTATAATTATTTATATGTTACGATACACTGCTTAACTCAATTAAGATATTGATTGCAAAATAACGGTTTACATTGTTATATAATACCGAGAAGTCTACCTTGAAGATGCTTATGAATTTGTGGATAAGGAGTGAAGTAAATTTACTCCACTTCTGCAAATAGAGGCATTTAGCATTTATGCTTGAAGGTAGGACTGGATATTTTGCATGCACATTCAGATGGTTACTGTTCATGAAATATCTTAATACAATGAGTGAAGGTTGGTTATAAGATTCTTATGATCGGAAAGTGACGGGTGTACTGTCACTGCCTTTCTGAAAGAATGTTAAAAAAATAACAACCTTGGACCTTGAAGTAAAGATACTCAAGGAGTTACTATTTGATTTAATCAGACCACATCCAACATTGGTTGTTGGGGTTACACTGATAAATACTACTATACTATATCAGAATATCAATCCACCAAAATGCAGTGGGAGTATGGTTTAACCATTGACCCGTTGTGATTATGCAGACTTAACAGTCTGTTGGGGGTAATTGATAACCTATGGTCTTTTGCAAGGACTGTATAGGATTCTGATAAAAGATGTTGGTTTAAAGCCATAAAGCCTAGAAATGGAGTTTTGGTACTACATGTCTATTCACACTCTTGTAGAACAACCTTAGTGTCTTAAGCCTAGTGGGAGTAATTGGATCTACATGGAAAAGAGTCGAATGAATAGGAAAATTTATCTTTTCAATGCAAAACTAAGTGGTCTAAGGGTAATTCCCTGAGAAGTAGAGAGTTAAACAGGGGTGATGCCCTGAAACTCTCTCGCCACTCAGCCATGCTTGACTTCTTGGAAAGCAGAAAGTTCAATAGGGGTGATGCCCTGAATATTTTCTTGCCAAACAACAGAGTCTGATCTCATTCGGAACAGAAAGGTTTTAGCTTAAAGCCAAAGGCAGATTGGCTGCCTGTGCTTATATCCATTGGTAGATTAAAGCAAACCTCTAGGTCATTAAAAGTCACATGTTTTAAATGTGTGGGCTTGACTAGAATATTGATGAGTCTTTTGTAGACCAGAGAAACGATATTGGTTAAAGTAGTAAACATTAGTGTAAATAAAAGATAACACTGCAACAGTTGGAAACAACATAGGTGTGTTGTCTAAAGTCCGAAACTGACAAGCCAAAGATTCTCTGAATTAGAGAAGTGGACTATATTCTTAGAAATCGATTCGGTCAAATTCATGAGAACAAGTTGTTGGCCGTTCCCATCCATCTTATTGTTTAAATCCAAAGATTTGAGAGAATTATTCCGTGAGGGGTTGGGTAGGAAACCTCTCGTTGAATCAAGCATTCTAGAGAAAATGGGACAAGTTCTCTTTTGGAAAAGTCAGGTTATTAAAAGTCAATTGTAATCAAATCTTGGATTCGAGTATTGATAGCAGTATAGTGCATCCTTAAGTATCTTTAGAGAACGATGAATCATATGCTTGTGTATTCGGGTGCAAACCTGAGTGTTGTTGACTACACGGATTCTGATTTTTTGTCGGATTAAGAATGATTGTGAATCGATCTCAGGCTCAGTGTTTACTCATAGTGATGGTGCTATAGTCTGGAGCAATCCAACACTGCCAATTTGACTCTGTTAGTCGAATACATAGCAGCTTTCGGAGCAGCTAAAGAGGCAGTGTGGCTTGAGAAGTTTTTTATTGGACCGGGAAGTGATTCCAGGTCTCGATGAGCCGATACCATTTTACTATGAAAATAGTTAGAGGTAGCTCATGCAAATGATCTTCGCAGTCATAAGAGGACAAAAGCATATTGAGAGAGAGTACCACCTGATCAGACAGACCGTGCAGAGAGGCGACTTTTCGGTCCTAAAAATCGCCTCGAGCCGATAACATGGCTGATCAGTTTACCAAGTCGCGTAGCATGTATTGTCACAGATAAGCGCTTGGTGGGTATAAAATTGGGAGATATGTCTCATCCACTTTAGAGCAAGTGGGAGAATGTTGTGGATAGATAGAATAAGGGTGTGGTGCTCTAAAAACAATTGTTGCTTGTCTTTACGGGCAAGTGGGAGATTGTTAGATGTAGTGCCCGAAAGACAATTGTTGTTTGTCCTTATGGGCAAGTGGGAGATTGTTGGAAGTAGCGCCCGGAAGACAATTTATGTAATTGTTTTTATAATTAATAAATGATAGATTAATTCTTATCTTATTATTTGCTTTGTGCTTAATACACCGCTGAAAACCCAAAGTCGTATCATATGTAGGCATATAACTTAGTGTGTGTCACACATGAGGATTAAGTTTATGGTGATACACTTGAACTGTTAGTCCGTGGTGAACTTAATCAACGTATGAGGTCTATTGATTAAAGCACCATTAATGCGTCCATAACACTTTATGGTGTTACCGTCTTATCCGGACCGTCGACATTGGTTGTCTAAGTGGGGCATTTATATATGATGAGAGTCATATAGGACTGGACCGATTTAATCTGTGTTTCTCATATAATTTCGTGATTGAGAAATCTCATTAAATCACAAGATGATCATATATGGATTAACCTTAATCCTGAAGTGATTGCATTCTCTTACTGGTTTCAGGATAGGGTTTGATGTGTTCGTTAAGGATCGCTAAGAGGTGCGGTTTGAATCACTTTCACGTTGGAACTATTCTGGAATGAGTGAGAAGTGTGTGTCTCATAGATATGGAATCCATTCCTTCCAGCGGGAAGTAGAAAGACAATCCTCTTATTTGTTAATCCTATAAACTGATCGATCCACGGAGTTCGTATTAATTATGAACTAATTGATCACTAGTGGGTTAATAGTAAATAAGGATAAGATGTATTGAAGAAGGTTTACGGAAATAATCCCGCTTCATTACGGATAATCTATGGAGGGTTTGTTTGTATGTAATGATTATATCAATGGACGCTTATCGACTCGACTCGGCGTTTTGAGAATAAGTTATATCTATAATCGATAGAGTTCAATTTTAGATTTATGGTGGCGTAATTCCGGAATTAATAAGTTGAGTAGAAATATTCTGTTCGATGAATATTTTATTCATTTTATTGTAGCTACTGGTTATAGGTCCATGGTCCCCGGGTTGGCTCCTAACACGCGAGTGTTTTCTCGTTTTATGGAACCTCGAGAATAAATTAAATAGTTGGTCTATTTAATGAATATGCAATATTATTTATTTGGTAAATAATATGTAAAATAGAAAAGACATTTTCTATTAAAAAAGAATGACATATGTGGTTGCCCCATTGTGATAAATTAGGAAAAGGAATTTTTCTAGATTATGTCACATGTATAATTAGTTAATTATTTATTTGTTAGATAATTAATGGAAAAGAGATAAGAGATTGATTTTTTGGTAAGTATCTCTTATCTTATGACAAATATCTTTTCCTTATGGGAATAGGTAATTGTGGTGTGAAAATGATAACTCTCTTGACTAGTTATTTTCCTATAAAAAGAGAGTTCCTCCCAATACAATATCATCATCAATATTGGCGCCACATTATAATAAAAGGAAGAGAAAAATTAGTTTCTCGTTCTAGTCATTGAGAGAAAAAAACCTAGGGTTTTTCTTGGAGCATATTCGAGGAGGTTCTACGACGAGGATCGACGTCCACCAGTCGTCGCTTGGAGATACAACCGGAAGATCACGGCTTCTCTCCGGTTGGGTAAATCTACTAACCTTCTCATAGTTATATTAATTCATTATGCGAATCAAATCGTGGTAAAATCGCATGCGAATTTATTCGTAGCTTCCGCTGTGCATGATCGAGCGTCTCGATCGGTGCTGTGAATCAGATCTGACGATCCAATTATGGATCGGATCCGGATTCAAGTTTTTTTATATCCAGCAGGAATAGCGTCTAGAAACACACCGTGACCCCCAATCATCGGAAGAGTCAAATGAAATGACTAATACCTTTCATGTGAAACAGTTACCGTGTAACCGGAATCCTATCGCTGTAATAATATCCATACAATCGTATCTCGAGTGTCAATACATCAACGATCGTATTTTATAATCTGGATATCATGCTCTCTCGAAGTAACTCATTTACTCTCACTTTACAAAGATTCACGAGAGCTAGACATTCCTTATAAGAAGGGCCTTTCGGATATTTACTCCCATTCATAAGATACGCGATTTCCGGGCGAGTGACATGAATCCTACGCATGCTTCAACATCATACCCAATCACTACCACATGATCGCCCCATGGCTAAGGGAAACCTCAATGGTGTCAAAGTATGACAATCCACACCGTGATGTCATGAAGACTCCGGTCTTAGGATAATTACACAACCGCCACATAGTGCGACACCTAATGTAAGTGGGTCAGTCTAACGTACGCATTCTTTAATACATGTCCACATACAATCCAAGTGTCCCTACACTTTAATAGACGAGATCTATCACCACCTTCAATAAGATAGAAGACATCCAATACGTGCTAGTCTAATCGCACCATCAATGTCCTGTTTGATAGTACATAAGACTAGAGTCATTTAAGTATCAAACTTTTTAAAGTGAGTCGAAATCTCATCAACCATAATCACCATTATGATTTCTCTTTCACAGTTTGACACTAGGGACGTTATCATACATACGATATCATAATTGGTCCGTTAAACAAACAAATATATAATAACAGAAAACCATTTGATATATGTACAACCTGATTGGGTTTATGACACTATTTCAACACAATCGTCATTGCATCTTCAATTGTCACTGCATTTTCAATTGTCGCGTGTCACAACATCTTCAATTCTCAATATATTTTCAATTGTAACTACATCTTTAATTGTCTCTGTCTCTGTCACTACATATTCAGCTTTCATTACATCTTCAAATGTGGTTGTCACTGCATTGTCAGATCTTGGCAACTTGATTGTCACTGCATCAGTTGTATGTCACTGTATTCGACGTGAATTATTGAAAAAAAATCAAATTTCACAAACTACGTCGAATAATATCGAATGCGATATCAAAATAAAGGGAACGAAAAAAATAAGAATTATGGTGAAAATTTTATAATGTTTGGAGGTGTAGCCGTGTAGATCAAACGACATGAATGCTCAAAAATTGAATAACAGAGAGAAAATAATAATGATTTTTTAGGGGGTCTATTGTCACACCCATTTTTACTACTGGTCACCCCTTTTTACTACTGGTACACCCCTTTTTACTACTGGCACCCTATTACTCTCGGCACCACAAAAAATTACTCCGGCACCACGGTTGTTTTTAATGAACGAAACGTTAGTGGCACTGTTGTTGCTATTGAAAACCAACGTCAGACACTGACGTTGGTGTTCGAAAACGAACGTCAGTGACACCGACATTTACGTTATAAAAGCGTCACAACTTAGAAACAATAGTGCCACTGACTTTCGTTTTTGAATAGCAACGTCAGTGTCGTTTTCAATAGCAACAGTGACACTGGCGTTTTGTTCATCAGAAAAAATAATAAAAAATGGGTGCCAATAGTAAAAACGGGTGTGCCAATATAACCCTTTTTTAAACGTCCTCCATTTTTGGGTATGGTTGTTTTTATTTTCTTAATTGAGGTTAAATTTGTATTTTTTGTTTTCAACTCCTTTGTCCATATAAAATAAACCATGAATATTTGGAGATGTCCTTATTTCCATTTTTACACTTCTTATGTCCTTTTGTCCCATCTTCCTTTAAAAAGAATTATTAAAAAAAACAGACGGATTCTATTGACATCCGTTACTTAGACCCTGTTTGGATTGAATGATTTGAAGGGAAAGGAAATGATATGATTTGCATGGATTTAAATTTTGGTGTTTGGATTGTTTTAGTTTGAAGGAAAGGAAAGGAGAGTGAAGGAGAAGGAGGGATAAGGTTATTTATAAATTAGATGGTCTCGTTTCCTTTCAAAACAAGTGAGAAACGGAAGGAAACAATACATTTTTCTTATAAATGCATTGACAATCTGTGTATCTCTTTCCTTTCTGTCTAGTTCTATCCAAACACTCAAAATAGACTTCACAATACCTCATTCCCCTCTCCTTTCTTTTCTGTTACTATCTTTTCTTTTCCTTTATATATAAATCCTTCAATCAAAACAGGGCCTTAATTTTGGCACCATAATTATACACAAATTTTAACATGTATAAATATGACGCCGAAAGTAAAACTGGACGTCAATAGAACTCAAAAAGGAAAATAGATTTCACCCATTTTATTGGGCTCAAACATTATTATCGACCCAATAACGCATTCTGCCCTGCCCATGGAAGTACTGGGCGAAGAAAGCCCATGTTGTGTAGCCGTAGGTTTTGGTAGTTTAAAGGGTCTGATCTATCTTTCGTTTTCTTTTTCCACTCTGCAGTCCTTCCCTTTTGGCGGCAGCGGCAGCGGCAGCGGCGGTGGCTCTCGTGAAAGCTATCTTGAGGGTTTGCTCTCTCTCTGTCGCGTTTCTTCTTCCTCTGTATACTTTCTCATAACTTTGGCGCTCAGATATTGGAGTTGCTTTTGTGCACCTAGAACAACGATTTCGAATCTGATGTTCTCATTGTTTTTTCTTTATGCAGCGCAGATATTCAGGCAAAGACTAGTTTCTCACAATGAGGTACTTTAGTCGTGTTATTTTTACGTTGTTAATTCGATATATCACTGGTCTCCTGATTATCCTTCAAAGTTTGAGTCTGAATTGTTGCTTTTTGTGAGAAATGTATGTTACAACCATAAAGATGTTTAAGGTTTGAGTCTGGACTCTACATGTGATCCAAGTGTGCTATGGTTAACTAGTTCTCAGGAGTGTGTAATTATCTCTGAGCTGATGGGTTTTTGACAGACTACAATGTTGTCTTCCTTTTCCTTGAAATGCCAAATAAAAAAATCTGTTACTTTTTTTGTTTGTTTGGTTGTCATATTTTTGGGGTGGGCCGTTATAATTTTTACACTAAGGAGGAATGGTCAGAAGGCAGAACATTCTGTTGACTTTGATAGTTACAGTTTGTTTTATCTGTCTTGTTTGATCTATAATAACTGAATCCAATCTTTTGTTTGGATAAAGTTCCTTCAATTTTTAGCTATCAGTAATGTTTTGTTTGTAAGAATAACCAGGAAATTGGTGTTCATGTGTCATTTGTTTGCAGTAAGTTACAGAGTGACAACATAAAGGATGCCATATCCACCATTCTTACCGCTGTTAAGGAGAAACCACGCAAGTTTACTGAGACGATTGAGCTTCAGATCGGGCTCAAGAACTACGACCCCCAAAAGGACAAGCGATTTAGTGGTTCTGTCAAATTGCCTCATATCCCTCGCCCCAAAATGAAAGTGTGCATGCTTGGTGATGCTCAACACGTGGAAGAGGTATTTTCTTAGCTACCCCATCGGCAATATGTAGATAGGGCATTTGTTTGAGAGTTAATATATTTGTTAAGTAACATATGTTGTCCATTGTAGTGACAAATCCAGAATTCTAGATTTGATGTGGTTTTCTCTTGAAAAGCTCAAACTAAATTGTCAGATAATAAGTGTTGGATCACGAAGCAGTGAAGCCTCTCTTTAGTGTTAGGAGTCATGTTCTTCAATGCTTGCCTCTCTTTAGTGTCATGAGTCTTGTTCTTCAATGGTTGAGTTCTCATGTCCTTTTGCCTAGGAAAAGTATTTGGCAACACCATCTGGGATCGACCATGAGGAAATTTTCAATGGATTTTTCTAGTCTCATGCTTTTCAACTTATGACATAGCAAAGATCTTATTTTTGTAGAATTTTTGTACCACATTATTTGGTATATTGTCCACAAATATTTTTGTCAATAGTGTTTTATTTCCTTCTGTTTCCGTAAAATAAAAAAATAAAAACTGAAATGTACTGGCAAAAATAGCGAGCAGCCCAACAGTCTACATCATTTAACACAAAGTCTTGATGAAATCATAATCAAACAAGATTTCATCCCAAGGTACAAACAAAAAACCTTAAAAAAATCATAAATTTGAAGAATCAAAGTATTAAATATCTTCTATGGGGGCAGAGTTTCTTCAATTATGTTTTGGAAAATGCCATGAGAAAGACATCCATGACACTATTTGGTGTTGTGCTGTTAAATTATGATAGATCAAAGAGGGGTTTTCTTTATTTTTTTTGTAATATTACTAGCTAAAGCCTTTGCACTAATCCTACATTTTTATCTTTCATTTTATCTGTACTTTCTGTATTCTTGCTCAAGTGCAGTGATTGCAATTTCCTGTATGAATATTTGTTTGATAGGAAATGGCCTTTTGTGCACTTCTGCTGATTTTCTCGTCAATCGTCTTCCATTTCTCAACGTTTTCCTTAGTGCTTTAACCACTATAATCTCGTGGTTTGATACATCGTACATGTCCAGTATTCTGTCTTGAGATTGTGATAGAGCTAAACTGACTTTTTTTTTTCTTCTTCTTAAACATTAAACATTTAAAAACCTGTTAATTTGTTGAGCCAGTACAATACATCTATCCATTCATCTTATCAGATGCTTGGTAGATACTCGAACCGCATTTTTTTGGTTATTTTGTGTTGAATTACAAGGTTTCTGGACCATAAGCTCGTCTTTTATCTATTTTGCTGTTGTAATTATACCAGCTTTTATTGAAAGAAATAGAATGTTAAATTTTGAGGATCTAAAATTCAGGTGAAGAAGTAGAATCTTAAAATTTGAGGATCAACAATTCCAAGTGATTTTTTTTGTAAAATCATTTAGTTTCAATCAAATCTGAAATTGTTAATTTCTTGTTGGGATGGCTTAGGTGATTCTTTTCTCCATGTTCAAAGCCATTAAAGCTAGATAGGTATATCTACATTGTTTGATGTATCTTTTTTTTTGGTCAATAGGCAGAGAAGTTGGGTCTCGAGTACATGGATGTCGAGGGATTGAAGAAACTGAACAAAAACAAGAAACTAGTGAAGAAGCTGGCCAAGAAATATCATGCTTTCTTAGCCTCTGAAGCAGTTATCAAACAGATCCCGCGTCTCTTGGGCCCTGGCCTAAATAAAGCTGGTACATGCGTTCTAGTCTCTCCATATGCTCTGTGTTTTTTAAGCATGATGGTAAAAAAAAAAAAAATGGTTATTTAATTTTTTGGTTTTCTTGTTTGTGAATTTGACGTGTGCAGGCAAGTTTCCGACACTTGTGTCTCATCAGGAATCCTTAGAGTCAAAAGTTAATGAAACAAAGGCAACGGTGAAATTTCAATTGAAGAAGGTCCTCTGTATTGGAGTCGCTGTAGGTAATTGTGACATGGACGAGAAGCAGGTTTTCCAAAACGTTCAAATGAGTGTCAACTTTCTCGTTTCATTGCTGAAGAAGAACTGGCAAAATGTAAGTCCAGATTTTCTTAATTTTTTGTTTTTTTTAAAAAATGATTTGTAATGATTTATGTGGTATATTTAAGTATTGTTTTTCATGTTTTTGTGTTGGACGGACATACATGTAGAGGCAGATACACTAATTTGATGTTTCTCCTTGTATGTAAATACATAACAGGTGAGGAGCCTTCATCTGAAGAGTACTATGGGGAAACCACAACATCTCTACTAAGATAGTGGGCAATTTGGAGGGCTGAGCCCCGACTCATCATATAAACTGTTTTTGTTCGATTTGAAATACATGTTTTGTTTTTGTTTGTATTTGTTTCGTTTTGTGGATTATATTTGATGATTAAGAATGTCCGACCCGATATTCTGTTTGAATGTATCGTTTTTTTTTTGCGTTTTCAGCCTTTGACAAATTAATTCATAATACCTGTTGTGTTGTTGATGCTCACTGTATCATTTGACGATCATCCTCACTAAGAAGCAAGAAAACACCAACAAATGATATGTAAGTCTCGATGTAGAAGATACGAAGGTACCATTTGAGGGAAACTTATTGTGTGGTGAGGGAATTAGTGGTGAAATGACAGGTGAAACGATCAGAACTACACAGTTTTAATACAGAATGAAGGTGTGTGGTGTGCCACACTGTGTCTCCGCATCGTGTGGAGACACCACATAATAATCTCCCCCGTTTGAGGCTCACCAAAAAGCATTTTCCTCGGGGGCATCATAAACAATAATAAACCAGCCCAGAAATTCTTTGGTCTGCAAGAGAGCCACAAGGATTCAAGTTAGTCTCAACGAGCAGATATACTTGAAAAGCATTAAAATCAGTAAAGAAAACAAAGTAAATGATAATAAAATCAACTTTATAATCAGATTGTACCGTAAATCCCTATAATTTTTACTATCTACTATCCATGAGTAATAGCCGAAACTATGGTTTAGGTTGTTTCCATTCCATTTCCCCAGGAGTACAGGAAATGGTCAAATACACCAGAAATTTTGAAAGAGGAGCATTATTTCATTTTCTAAGAGTAAAATTTACCTGGTAGTACCTAGACTTGGCCAAATGGTGCGACCGGACCGGAACCGGAACCTGCGGTTTTGATTCTGGCTGGTTTTGGCCGGTTTGGCGAACCGGCGGTTGGAGGTTCAAAACCAACGGTTGCCGGTTGGTGTATGTTTACGGTTCATCCGGTTTGCTCCCGGTTCAGATCATAGTTCATTCCACGGTTTTAAAATTTCATAATTTTATTTTTTATTTTTCATTTTTCATATAATACTTATTATTTTCACTGCAATAACAAATTATTATTCTTTTCACTATAATTACTAAAGCGAATTTAATATATATTTTTTTATAATAGTTTTCTATTCGGTTTTAAATATAATATTAATATTGTGTTATTTTATTTATATGTAAATAATGTTATTTTGAAAAATTTTGTTATTTTTTCAATGCTTGTACCGGTAATTCGGTTGCCTACGTATCTTTTATATGTAATCGTGTCAGAGACACAACACATATAAAAAAATCAAAGCGAACGTAGTTCTTATAGTTTATTTTTTAGTCTTTTATAGTTTGTTGTAAAGGTTTTTATAGTTATTTTTATTATTGTTTTTTTTAAAGTCTTTTATAGTTTTTTTTATAAGTTTTTTGAGCCGGTTTTAAGTATACGTTAATTGTAAATGTTGTTTTATTAAATATTACGTGAGATATATTGCGTACCTTTAATCGATATCGGTATTTCGAGCGCTTGTTCATCCTGAAGTTTCAGCGTCACCGCCTTCGAACTGTGACTCCTCATCTTCTGACTCAATGTCTTGCACCCTCTTCTCGGCTCGTACCCAATCTTGACAAAGCATTTGCTTCTCTAAAGTGGTGGGATGAAGCGAACATCTTTTATTGGTAAGCACATATCCTGCCATGCTGAAAGTTCGTTCAACAGTGACGGTCGAAACAGAGCAACTTAAAAACTCGACCGCCATCATTGCTAGCACTGGAAATTCTTTAGCATGTCTCTTCCACCACTTCAATAAGTCGAAGTTGAAATCATAGGATTCGGTTTCACAGCCTTCAAATGTTGTGTTTAAAAATTTGGATATCTCTATACGTTGATCGGATGACGATGTCGCTCCCTTCTGTCGTTTCGAATTCATTTTATCCAGAACTTTTGAAGTCCCTGCAGGACACCTATAGGGTTAGTAGAAGCACTTGCGGATGGATTGGGAACCGCATCGTTTCTCAATCCATACATACGCTCATATTCAACATACAAAGCGTTTAATAAATTTTCTAGTCTAACTACTTCAACTGTAAAATCTACCGGGGGCACATTATGAGTAACAGACAAAGCATCATAGTAAGCACCTAACATGTTAGACACACCTACTAGTCTTATACGAGGGTCGAGCATAGAAGAAATGAGATAAGTGTCAGGAATTTACAACATGTACTTATTCCATTTCTCCTTTATCGGCCCTAAACATTGAAATAATGTAGCGTCGTGTTCCATGGTTTCAAACTCGGTAGTTATTTCAAACACAAGCAGGCAAGACTAAATGTGCCGTGGGTTGATAACATTTTGAAAACAATTCAGTAATTTTTTTTGAATATTTCAAAAACATCCATCAGTTTCTTGCATGCAGTCCAAATAGAGGGATACAAACGATATTCGCTCGGACAATGTTCACTTAAAATTTCACAAAAGGTATTTTTAATTTTGTTTTTTTTTCCAAAGATCATAAGTCGTGTTCCACCTATGCGGTACATCTTGCGGCAGTTTGACTTGGCGATGACCTTTCTCTTTAAGAAATTTATACCACTTATTAACAAGAATATTTCTAGCTAAAATATGTGAAATCGCAGTTTTTATCGCATTAATATTATGGTAAAAAACTTTTAGACCATCCTTTACACATAAATTAAAAATATGGCATAAAGATCTAACATGAAAAAATTGACCGTTAGAAAGAGGTTCACAATATCGGGATAAGTCGGGAATAGAAGCAGTGTTGTTTGAAGCATTGTCAAACGCAATAGAAAAAACTGTACCTTTTAAATCGAATTCCTAAAAAATATCAACTAATAAAGATGCAATGTTAGAAGCATTATGAGTCTCGTTAAATAAACGAAAAGCAAATAACCTTTTTTGGACAATCCAAGTGTTGTCAATCCAGTGACCCGACACGCCCAAATAAAAATTGTTGGTCCTCCTATCCTCCCAAATATCGGCACATACACATATTCGGAATTTATTTTTCTTCAAACTTTTTTTTAAAATATTTTGTCATTTAATAAATTTATTTTTGAAATCCCTAGTAACCGTTGCACGAGGGATACGAGTAAAAGCAGGCTGCAAAGCCCCTTGTACGTAAGTTTCGAAAATAGGATTCTCAGGAAAGCTAACAGGAAGACTCATCCCCGCAATAAGATCCGTGGTTAGATCTCTACAGTTATCATGAGTGTAAATAAAGAGTGGATTAGTGTTACCTCCGCTGGAGCTCGGCATGTTTAGCTGGGTTTGAGAAGCGCTGTCTTCCAATTTTTCCGGGTGTTTACTTCAAATGTGACCCCGCATCGTTCCATAACCACCGGCATGTTTAAATCGGTATTTATGGCCACATAATTGCACACCCCGAAGAAATACTTTTCGGGGTTAGCTAATGCTATTTCATCAGTCCGAGGAACCTTTGTGAAAAAATCCGTAAAAATTCTCGATTTTAACCTTTTTTTCCTTGTGCTTTGGATCGGGTACTTTCACCACCATCTAAATCGACTGACTCGGGAGTAGGAGTAGGATCAACACTAGCACCATGCCGACTCCCACCACGTCCTTGTCTAGGACGGGAAGCATTCGAAAATACATCATGAATATCATCAACGTCGACTTCATCATTATCTTCACCTTCGTTAAGGTTGATGTTAAAATTTCCAGGTTGAGACATTATATCGTCGTAATGACTATCAAAATCATCTTGATTGTAACCTGAAGGTGTGTCGAACTGAGGAATCGAAATGTGATTACCGGTGACATGGTCTGTATAATATTGGGGTCTATAGCCACCAACAAGATCATCCGATTCCGGCACAACCGTGTCATCACGGAAAGTAACATTTCGATTGCCTTGTGATGATGCACCTCTTCTTGACATTGTACAAAATCTAAATTAAATATAACGGTTATAAAAAAAATTAATTTAACTAACCAATTTTACTTATAACTAAAATCGAATTGAAGTAACGATTAAATCAGAACAACTTCAAATTTCGGTCTAGTAAAGTAAATTTGATTATAAAATTGAATTTTTTTTTACACTTGTAAAAAAATTAGTTGAATAAAATACAAAACCAAATTTACTTATAACTAAAACCGTATTGAAGTAACGATTAAATCAGAACAACTTCAAAAATCGGTATCGTAAAGTAAATTTGATTGTTGTTTTTAACAACTAAACAAACTTGATAATCAATGAGTAGAAGATGTAAGAATTGAGAGGAGATTGGTGTAGGATTTTTGAAATGGAATGGGGTAGTATTTATAGGAATTTTTTTGAAGTTTGGGAGGAGGAGGAGAAAAAAAAAAGAAAAAAAAAATAGCCGTTGCAATTATAGCCATTGGGCCGGTTCCGGTTCCGGCCGCCAGTTCTGGTCCGGTTTCGGTTCCAAAAATCCCCAACCGTCCAACCGGCGGTTCCACAAACCGGCGATTGACCAAACTGCCGGTTCACAAACCGCCGGTTCCGGTTCCAACCGGCGGTTACGGTTTGGTTTGGCCAGGTCTACCCTTCCGTTGGGTACTACTAGTACCCAGCGGACGGGAGCATAGGCCAAAAGTATACATATAAGACAACATCTACCCTTCTAATCCAGACCTGGATGTCCACGAAATGTCCGAGGAAGATCCTGTAGAAGAAGAAACCGAGAAGTTTATGCCAACAGAAACTAAGATTGCAATAATGGGCGGTTTTTTAGGTTATTGAAAGAGGTATAAGTAGCAATTGAAATGGAATAAGATGGATAGCCATTCTGGTAATTAATAGCCCATCTAGAGAGGCAAACGATTCTTCCGGGGAAGAGGGAAGGATTAATTGAAGAGTTAATTACCTATGAAATCTGTTAACCACGTGGCTGGAAAAAAAGAAAAAAAAATTGAACTCACGGCAGGCCCTAAAAACAACCACGTGGACACCTACTCTACATTTCTCTACTCTTTTCTAATAAAGAATGATGATATGAACTAGGGATGGCAATCTCGCCCAACCCGACCCTGCCCTACCCGTTACCCTACCCGTTCGGGTATGATTTTCAACTACCCATTCGGGTAATGGGTCGGGTATGGGTAAAATTTCTATACCCGTTCGGGTATCGGGTCGGGTATCAGGTATAGCATAAAACCCTACCCTACCCGTCCCCGACCCATTCCCCGACCCGTACCCTACCCTACCCGTTGCTTTTTCTTTGAGGTTAGTAGAAATTAGAAAAGAACTAAACCTAACGTTACTTGTTAGTAGAAAAGAGCGATAAAAAAACTAAAAAACATTAGTTCCTAATAGGACATTCATTTGCAAAATGTCTTAACTTGTACTTAAAATCAAATTCATTTTGTACTTAAAAAAATTATTTATACATGTTCATGTACCCGTACCCTACCCGTTACCCGTTGGGGGTGGGTATGGGGGGATTTTATTTATACCCGTTCGGGTATGGGTCGGGTATGGGTAAAAAAATTTAGGAGTGGGTATGGGTCGGGTGGAGCTAAACCCGTCCCCTACCCGACCCATTGCCATCCCTAATATGAACCCCATTTCCACTTGAAGCTAAAAAGGGGGTTTTGAATAATATATAAACATAATTAGTAAAACCACAATGCAAATAAAAGAGCACAGTAACGACATCCGTGGAGCAATGGGTTACACAAAACAAAGAAAGAAACCAATGAATTTGAAAGGAAAGGAGGATTGCAAGAAATGATGTACATCCATGTTTTATATCACGACGACATATAAAATAAAATGCTTGTATAAATAAAGGCAGTTTAAAATACACTACAAATGAATAACAATTTTTAGCAACAAAGGTTGGTAGGAGTGGGAGGGACTCCGGTCGCTTAAACAATAAGTCTCGGGTTCGAGCCATTGTGGATGCAGCAAAACCTTGTTGCGAGAGGTCCCACCTTTAGTGCCCGACAGTACCTCAAAGGATTAGTCTCAGACAATTGTCTAGGGATACCTCGCGAAAGCTAGAAAAAGCACAACAACAATTTTCAATTAGCATAAATAATAGACTGCTGTAACATTTTATTGTTGAATACAACATTGTATTGTAAGCCGTAAATGATTATAACAAAGAAACCGGAATAAACTTACACATATACATTGCAAGAAATAGTCATTCAGCCCATAATAGTTTATATTCGACAATACGCAGCAGGTCGGATCTGTCAGATTCGACCGCAACATAGTCGAATTCTGTTTTGTCCATAGTTCAAGCATTTTAAGGACATATTGAAAGCAACATTTGAAGAGGTTTTTATCTACAACATTGTAAGCTTAAACTCAACTCAATTTTTACTTTATGACTGTGGGAAGTATACTTAGTTGCTCATTTCATTTGTGATAGAAGTGAATGTGATATTTAGATCGATATTACATTTGTATGATTTTAGTTCATCTACTTAATGCTATATCCATGATGTATTTGACATTGTTGCTGAGGAGCTTAATGTAATAGAACAAGAGTGTTTACCATGTGTCTCACTGGCGCGCAAGTTGCAACAAATGCAGAGCTGTTTTGCACTTAAGATGTGTAAGGAAATAATGAGATAAACGCAGTGAAATTTAAAATTTAATGTTATTTTAACATGATCGACATTGATGTGTTCTATCGAAATACGAGATTAAAAATTATAACTTTATTGTATGATCTAAATGATTGAAGCTTTAACCTCCCAGTTGATGGTTCAAGCACAAAGCCAACCAAGTATTCGACCTCTAGCGGTAATCTACACAAACAACCGTCGGAATCCTCGAAGGAATGTTACTAGGAAAGATCGACTACTAGGTCACCTGTTTTTCTTCTTGAAAGTGCCTCTCAAGAAGCTCTCTCTTTTCACTTGTGAATTGCAAGATGTATTATGATACAAAAGAACTTGGCATCCCACCTATTTTATAATGATAGGTGGCGCTACAATTAGCCCTTATTGGCTAATGATTAGTTTCTTGACTTGAAGCAGGGAATAAGAAACATTTTTCCTAATAAAATAATGATTTATGATATTTAACTATATAATCCTCTTAATTAATTCTTTAATTAATTAAATAATTAAGTCTTTTAATCGATATCCAATAATATTAATATTATTTATTCACAATAAATAATACAAATATTAATTACACTACAACACATTGTAGCAAACATAATAAATTCCTTATTTGGTCTTCGCATAACCGCAATTTAATTCCAGACAGTTATTTTTATGTGTGTGACCCGACATGATTTCGAATATGTTAGCTGTAATATAAAGTGTATTTACTAAAATACCCTTCATACTTAACGATCGTGACTGTCATCTAGCAATGTGTCACGATCCTCAATAATCGGAAGAGTCACATGCTATTTATAACTACAACCTTTCATGTGAAACGGATACCGTGTAAATAGAATCTTTTGACATACTCAATATTCATACAACCATTACTTGAGTGTCGATACATTAACAACTGTATCTATAATCTGAATATCATATCCTTTCGAAGTAACAATTACTTCCGTTTTGCAAAAACTTTCAAGAATAAAACATTCCTTATAAGAAGGTCCTTTCCTACCATTATCAAACGCAAAATCAAAGCGAATGACATAAATCCTATGCATGCTTCAATATCACACCCAATCACTACCGCATAATCGCTCCGTGGCTAAGGGAAACCTCAAGAGTGTCAAAGTGTGACTATCCACACCGCAATATTATGATGACTCCGGTATAAGGATACTTACACAACCGCCACATACATGTGACACTGAATAAAATAAGTGAGTCATTTAACGTACGCATTCATCAATACACGTCTACGTACAGTCCAAGTGTCATTACACTTTGATATATGAGATCTGTCACTATCGTCACAAGATAGAAGACATCCAATACATTTTAGTCTAACCGTACTATTAAAGTTCTATTTAATAAATAATATACGACTAGAAATATTTAAGAATTAAACCGTTTATTATGAGTCGAGATCGCATCAACCATAATCACCATTATGATTTCTCTATCACGGCCTAATCATAAGTACGCTATAACATACAATATTTAAATGGGTTTGCTAAACAAACAATTATATAATAACAAATATGTCATTTATAGTATGTATAAACATAAAAGTATAGTAGAAATGATCCAGTCCGGTCCAACCCGATTGGTTTAGGGCACTACGCTAACAATCTTGCACTTGACTTAAAGCCATTCACTCGTACATATGAGACAAATTGCAACACAAGAATATCATGCAATACTAGCAACCAACCATAAGTGTGAACGGATCAACATCCATGGGGACTCAGTATATATTTATTAGGTTTTTGTCTAGAAGGACAAACTATTGTATTTATTAGGCTACAAAGAAATGAATTATTAATTAGGACAAAACCTAATTAAACTTACCAAAATACCCTTTTTATAATTAAACCTAATTATCAAAAGCCCTCATCCAGACACCTCAGTCATCGTTCTTTCTTATTAACGCCAGTGAATCGTTCAAATTCCGGCGATCGAAAGCATCAGCCTTCAAATTCCGGCGATCGAAAGCACCTATTCGATTTTATTCTTCTCCTTCCCAAAAACAAAAACCCTATAATTGCAGATGAAGAAGGCAACGCTGCTGCTGAGGAGCCGAGGAGCCGGAGCAGTCGAAGAAGGCAACGCTGCTGCTGAGGAGCCGAACCCCTCCATGATTGAGAGAGGTCGAACGGAATCCACATCGGCCGGAATTTGGCAAGCTTTGCAGGCATCCTTGCTACTGCTTCTGCTATTTCGGCTTGAACCACTGCTCCTTTCCGGTGAGGCCCAGAATCCTCTTCCTCTATTGTTTCCGGCAAGATGTTACTTGAAGGAGACGATTATTTTTTTGGTGGTGGCTATATTTTTTCTTCAGGATGTATTTTTTTTTTGAGAAACTTTAGGGTTTAGGGTTGTTACCATTAATTTTTTAACTTTAGGGTTTAGGGTTGTTACTATTAATTTTCAGAAGTTACCACATTTTTTGATGTAATTTTATCTATTTTACGGGCTGTTGCTACTTGTTTATTGGTTGTTACTACATTTTTATGGGTTGTTACTACTTGTTTTTTGGCCGTTACTACATTTTACGGGCTGTTACTACTTCTTCTTTAGGCTGTTACTACTTGTTTATTGGCTGTTACTATTTTTTCATTGGATTTTACGACATTTTATGGGTTGTTACTACTTGTTTCTTGGCTATTACTACACTTTATCTAGCGTTACTACGTGTTTAATGTGTAAAAGGGTATTTTTGTCCATTTATTATGAATTTGTCCTTTTTAATCACAAAACATGTAGTAACGTCCTTCTGGACCCATTTATGTTTTTTTTTGTCCTTCTGGCCCATTCCCCCTATATTTATACTATGTTGCACAAACACGGACACGGCGATACGGCTAATTCCAAAATTTAAGAACACGACACGACGCGACATGACATGTTATATATATATATATATATATATATATATATATATATATATATATATATATATATATATATATATATATATATATATATATATACTCTCGTAAACAACTGAAAAAACCAGACAAAATAAGATAGATATTACATAAACTCTATGAATATCTGAATAGATATTCGACCTTTATACGGTGACAAAAAAATTGTGACTAACCTTCAAAATATTACAAATTGTAAAAATGATTGTTTATCAACAAAAAAATATATAAACTTGATACGGCGTATTATTTATTTACTTATTATAGAAATGAAAATCGTGTATTTTAACGTTTCCATTGAAGAAAACTTAAATAAAGTAAAACAAAATTTAAAAAATTGGGTTCAGGAGTGTCGGATATTTAAATTTAAATAATATTAATTTAATCAGCCGACACGTGTCGGACCCGGTGTTGGAGCGTGTCGGAACGTGCCGTGTCGTGTCTTGTGTCGGATACGGCGCACGGCGACCAGATTGAAGTGTCGGTGCATCATAGTATTTATATCATATTTTCAAATGATCAAATCAAATGGTAATGCCTCAACACATACATGGATATTCGAGAAGACCTTGGTGCTTGATCTAGCAATGAATCCCTTACTATATCAACTATATAGCTATGTGAAAGAACCACACCTGGTTCAAGAATGAACCTCTCATATCAATGTTTTGCTTCTGATGTGTCTCTGAGGCAGGAATGTGTTTTGGCTCAATTGTAGAATCCACAGTGATCTCTTGCTGAGAACATTTCTAGCCCACTGCAACACTAGTTGATATGGTCAAGTTTGAGACTTGATTCATCTTTGTAACAACTTAGTTATGATAATATGAAGGCTATGATATATAGGTGAAGGATTCAAGGGTTCAAACTTGTCTCTAACCGTTTATAATAAGATTGAAACATATGCATAATTAAACTAATTAAACTAGTGGTACATGTTATTGCACTTCCTAGTAAGAACCAAAGTTCGAATTCTATCCCGGCTCCGAATGAAAATCCTCTTCCCCTTCCCCCAAAGGAAAAATAAATAAATAAAACACGTGTAACGCCCCCAGTCCCCGGGCATGGCAGCGCTAAATGAGTCATAAATGTTCCGGTCAACTGCTTAGACCGTCGTCCTCGCTTGGTCTATAAGGGCTAACCCGGGTTGACAAGGCCTTTATGTCTCACGCTTATATAGTGGTGATGTGCTTCCCCCACTTCCAATGTGGGATATTACATTCTACTCCCTTATAAGAGACTGGCGTCCTCGCTAGGATGGCCAAGACTTGTCCCTGTGGACTTGTCCCAGTTTTGTCCCTACTAGAGGATCTAAAGGTGGCCTGTGGCACTTAGGTCCGTCTAGAGGTGGCTTGTGGCACTTAGATCCGTCGGATAGTCGGTTCTGAATAACATTCTATTCAAAACAGAAGATGAAAGCTTCCTCATTGATTTCTATCATTGCAAGGGATAAGAGAATCTATACCAAATTGCAAAGCAATAAAGCAAAGTAGTCTTCGTTGCATCATCTCCGGGTCACTCCTCAGTGACCTCGAAAACAACCTACAAATACACCACCTTCTCGGGGTGGGGACAATAAAGAAGAGGGGGTAAGTACATACGTACTTAGTAAGGGGTGGAAAAAATGGCTACAATAAATAGAATACATATATATAATATGGAAATCTTCTACAATCACTAGCACATAGTTGTAACAGTAGTGCTCACTCACCCTCTACTAGCTTCGTAGTACATCTTCCCACAAGTAAGCTTTGTTAAATCAATACCAAAGGACACTACGCATGGTGAGAGTGCACCACGACATGGTTTGCACTGCTCTAGGGGCACAAACTCATGTTCCGTGTGGGAGTTACACGTTGTCCATTGGCCTCAAAGCCAAGTGGAGCTATATGTGTCCCATGCTTCGATATAAAAAACGTGCCTCACCAATGATATTGACATTTTAGTTTTTAGACATCCACATATGTATTTACGAGTTTTGATCTAACCCTCTGATTCATTCACATAAAAGGCTTCCTAAGGACTTCTAGTCATAGACATCTATTTATATTACTTAGCATGTTGTAAAAGGATCGATGACTACTAAGTCAAAGTCCCACAAGGCCTAAACAATGCCTTCCGGTGCTCCCACCTTCTCCCCGCAGAGGGTCTCAATTGTGGTGTTGAGCCAAGGCTACCAGAAATCGAAGTTAGACATTGCAAAGTATCATTTAATGCCCTCAAAGGCATGCATACCAATCAAATACACACTGCACACATCAAAAGACCAAAATGGAGCATTCAAGGGGTTTGGCGCGCGCTAAACCTGCTTCAGAACTTGCTGCCCGTTCTGTTCTTGCTTTAGTGCGCACTACGCCCCTTTTGGCGTGCACTATAAGCATCATGTATCCTTCTTTTTCGTTTCAACGCGCGCTACACCCGTTTGGCGCACGCTAAAAGCAACATGTCCATCATGTTCCTGCTTAGAGCCCTTTTGGCGGGTGCTACGCAACTTCAGCACGCGCTAAGATTGAACCAGAACCGTATCCCAAGCTTCTGGATTGTTTTGGCGTGCGCTAAAACGGCCCTGAACCTTGAAATCAACCGTTTCGACCCCGATTCATCCCGTTTAATTATTAACTTTTTAGGTTAACATAAAATAGGAAAATAAATAGATTAAATTCCATTTTACATTTTTACCCTTCTTGAAATTTTGGGGTGTTACAACATGTAATACATCAATTGACTAAATTATATATTTTTTGACGGATACGAAATGTACACATGCACACCTTTTGTCCCCACTTGGACTTAAACCCGGAACTAACTAAAACACGTAATACATCAATTCACTAAATTATATTTTTTTACGGATACGAAATATACACACGCATACCTTTTTGTCCCCACTGAGACTTGAACCTGAAACCTCCAAGATAAGGACCACAACACTTACACTGGGACAATGCCTTGTTGGCGCCAAAATTATATTTGAGCATTAGATGATCTTATGGTCATAAATAAATTAAAAAAACTCGGCCGGCATTCAATAGATTGCAATTTGTAAAATATTATTTTTTTATATTACATTTGAACAAATAATCTAAATATGCAAAATTATAGTAAAGTAAATCATATTATTTGTCAAAACATATATAACATATTTTGCATTTTAATCCTTTAAAAAACACATGAAAAATCTTGAAAGAGATAATAAAAAAATTATGAAACAACTGTGTCGGAAAAGTGTCGCGCTGTGTCGCATATTATTTTGTTTATAAATATTCAAAAAAACGTGTCACGCCGTGTCCGACACGTGTCGAATGCGTGTCAGACGCGTGTCATGTCGTAAACGTGTCAGACACTGCACACGGCTCTCGGATTGAAGATTTTAGTGTCGATACTTCATAACCCACCTCATATAAATCATTGCAGGATATAGGAAAATAATCTTGTTATAGTCCGCTTATTAGGTACTCTACATCTATTGTATTATCTATCAATTACCCCACGTGGATAAATCTGAACCACAATAATTAATTCTTGACTGAAATAGTGTGGTTCAAATTCATTCACATAAGGTTACTCAGGTCTGACCCTATGCTAAAAGGGGCCTAAAACTGATTGGTCGAACGTGAACCTTTTGTCATTCGATCGACAGCCAAGACCGGTTGGTCGGTCGGAGGAGGTGAAGGGAAGGGAGCCCTTAGGCACCTAAGAGCAACAATAATAAAGGCATTTTGGACGGCCTCAATCTAACATATAAAAATGGATATTTTATTAAGACTAAAATTAAAATAGTAATGACATTGTAGGAGGTCTTTTCAACAAGTGTGTAAAGAGTAGATACCACATGTGGGAGTAGCATGGGAGGCAGTCCAACTCGTTCTCTTCCCTACTTTTTCTCAAATCTTCTGTCAATCAACTTTGCCCGGGAAATCTCCCTGCCATTTTCATTACAACAATGGTTAAAGAAGCAAAAATTGGTGCTTATTTTCATCTGAATTCCGGAGGGGAGGGGGCAAATAGCAGGTACAACTCTTTCTTCCTTTTTTTTTTTTTTTTTTTTGAGAATGGAACTCCTTCAACAACATGTTATTAACCATGCTCTTCACCGATTAATGAAGAAATTGTAATGTCAGTAAATTGTTGCCGCTAGCTTTGACAAAATTGATGATAATCAACCTTAAAGAGTTGCAATTCCAATCTGCCTGTTCATGTAAAAGTGAAGAATCTTTTAGTTCCCCTGTTTTCTTGCTCCAGGCTTCAATTCTTGTCTCGAATTTTTGTTAGTTTTTTTCCCTTTCCCTTTCCCCACACCTCTAAAGCTCTCAAGATTCATGCTTTAGATGTAATAATCATTTTTGTCCTAAAAAAATGGCATCTTTCAATAAATCAGGAGTAATTTTATGTTCTGTGTCCGGTGTTGGGACTTGTTGCAGAGCTTTACTACTTCTTCTGGTGGAAAAAGAAATCAAAGAAAAACACAGGGCAAAACAAGCATTCAAATTGCTTGATTTAGGGTTTGCTCTTTGGTAGTGTTTGTTGCTTGATTGAATGATAAAAAAAAGGAAAGGTTGTTTGTTCTTGTTTAATACAATATGTGTTTAAAAAAAAAAAAAAATAAAAAAAAAAAATAAAAAAAAAAAAATAAAAAATAAATGTTCCAATAAAAACGTAAAGTACATTTATTGTTGAAGGAAAATTTATTAATATTTTAATCAATAGCACCAAATTATTTTACATCATTACTACATCTTATCAATCAAACATTACCTATATGACTCTTCCATATTTTCCTTCCAATATCATTGTGCCACATAAGCACTTTTGTCAGCGTCCATATGGTCAATAACCTGGGTGGTTCTTGTGTGGTGTCTCCACACGGTATGGAGACACATGTGGTGACACACGTGAAGTTATTGTGTGGTTAGGGAATTTGAGCTGATGTGACGGGTGAAACGATCAGAACCACACATTTTAAATACATAATGAAAGTGTGTGGTGTGTGGTGCTGGTGTGTGGTGTGTGGTGTGTATCTACGTGCGGGGGTGTGTGGTGTGCCACACGTGCTATCCGCACGTAGATACACACCACACAAAAACCTCCCGTGACACACACACCACACAGTTTCATTCTGCCTTTAAACTGTGTCTGATCGTTTCACCCATCACTTCACCTCAAAATCCCTCTCCACACAAGTATTTTCCCAATAACCCTCTACCACTACGGCTGCTCTAAGGGCCTAAGGCCCAAGCGTAGGTGCCTTATTTTAGGGCCGTAACTTCACGAATGGAGATAAAGAACATATATCTTAAGCAAGTCTCATGTAGAACATAAAATAATAACACGCTCTAATAATCTGAGGACAAACTTAGTTATCCAGAAACTCGATCGCTACTGCGTACTGCAACCCGTCACAAGAATTCTCTTCACGTCGTTAATCAGATCAGACATTTGCTTCCTGGAGTGCAAAGGCGAAGGATACACACACGCACAATCCAGTTGGCCATCCCTTATTGTGTTGAACACAGCAATGGATGGACCGATGCCATGGACAGACGCACATCCTATGTAATCTTTCAATCCAAAAAAATGCTCCTCACGGAGTTTGTCGGAATGATCAACCACAGGTTCCTCGAAAACCGAGATACACGAAGTCCTTAACGACGAGGATGGGGTCAAAGCAGGGTTTTCAATGGCCTTACACATGAGGAAGTTGACATCAGCCATGTCCGTGAAGTGTTTGTTGTTTTTCTTAGCATTTGCATAAGACGTGTAAGTCCTCTTCGTCATCTCCCACAAGTCTTCTCCGCCCTTTATGTCGTGTGTATTCAATATCGCTGAATGATAAAATCCTGCAGATTCACAAGTTGCTCGTTTTTATCGGTTGAGCTAACATGAGTTTAACGTAAATATGTAAAACATTCACAAATGTTTGCCAAGAGAACAAACCGGGATGATTGGGACTAAGCACCGGATCCAAGATAGAGCGACAGTCAACAAGTGTGACGACAGCGTATTTCTCCCAGTGACCGTGTGGAAGATTTTTGGCCGAACGTGCAGCAATAAGGGCAGCTGCAGCCATTAGCCCACATAGTTTAATCCCCCTCGACTCGCATTCCTGCCCAGAACAACGTGTGCCACGATAATTTTTTATACTTTATTAATCCTACAAAGCCTTAAATAACTTCTGGAACAACATAATAAACTCTGTCAAACTGCCATCAAATCTATCTAAACATTAAGATGAATTAGTATTAACAGTAAAGGGTAGGTCAACAACTGATGAATGTTGCTTGCTTGGAAACTTTCTAACAAAAATCACCATTATTCAGAAATCACTAACAAAAACTAAAAACATTTTAAACAGCATATCAACACAAACTTTTCCTTATATGTTTATGTATTTTAACATTTCAAAATCACCACTAAAAAACCATTGTTATTAGTACGACATCGAATCTATTTTCGAGGCACCACAGTGATTTCGAAATTTTCAGAGTCGAATTTAAGCTCAAAGAACCGATTTTGGAGACTTATGCAAAGTCAAATTTTGCCCGAAGTGTGGTGCCAATAAGAACATTTACAATATGGCCTAACCATAAGAAGCTCAAGCAATAGCATAATATTGAATAATGTCAGTGGAAAAACGTAGAAAAGGAAAAAGAAAACAATTATGTCTATTTGACTCACAGATAGAATCTTGCCGGTATCCTCTGCGTTGATTTGCATCCTTATGACCTGCGACGATCTTGGGCTATTGGTGTTCTCGAAATTCAAATTTGCCAAACGGAAAGAATTGAGAGAATATCCAACCACGTCAATCCCTCTTACCCAAAAGGATTTATTCCCCTTGTCCTTAGGGGATATAATCCTCAATTTTCGAATTAAGCTCCACTTGTTGTTGTTTTCCCGATTCGTCTTGCTTCCCTTCGGCATATTCTTCACTTAGCGTCAGAAGTAGTTCCCGGAGCAACGTCACCGCCGTGGTCCTGTCACACCCCGACGTGTGAAGCCGGAGAGCAACTACCCAATTTTCTTCACATAAATTGTATACGCTGGCAAACATTAAATCCACTTCACTATCAGCAGTCAGCTCGAGATTAAAGTCAACCCAGGAATTCCGATTCAGTTCGTGCTCGAGGATAAGGTTGAAGGAAGAGACGGATTCGTCGTCGTCGTTTTGATCAATTAGGCTTACGAGAATCTCAGACGTGGCGGATTTATCGAACGTTTGGATTTGAAGATGAGGCGAGGAAGGAGAGATGTAGGAGTAAGTATTCGTATCGGAGGCGTAGTGAAGTTTGGACTTGAGAATAGGGTGGGCATTTTGGAGCTTATGGATCGCTTCTTGGAGGAGAGAAATATCTGGAGGTCTTGCAAGTTGCAGAGCCAAAACGGTGATGCCCGTGCCGCCGGGAACGGCTTTGCACCAACTGTTCTCGGTGCCGCCGACCGGCCGGCTTTTGGTTTCAGCGGGTGGCTGTGGAGTGAGGTTTTGCTGCTCAGACATTGATAACAACAACAAAGAGGAACAAGGGTCTGCGGCGTTTGATCTCGAGATTTGGAGCGCAGACAATGGAGTACAATTAAGCCAAATGCATAAAATTAGGGGAAATTAGTGCTAGGGCAATACTAAAATGACAAAAGTGACATGTGACGTTTCGTTTCCGAGTATCGAGTTTCTATAAATAAATAAATAAACATGTTTACGCCATGTATAAATATGGATTTTTGTCTAATTTTAAACGTATACCTGTCATCATCATGATAAAATGAAAAACAAAGTGAAAACTAAAGAGACTCGAGAATAATACCGAGATCGAATGAGAAGTTACAATGCTGCCAACATGCTAGTAGTAAGATCTACTACGACATACGATAAACCAAAAGTCGATACAAACTAACTCTTACAACTCAACATAAAATTACAATATGTCTTGAATGTTACCCTAAGGTTGCAAACTTTAAAGTACAAGCATGAAATGGATAACAACTAGCATCAACTTCAAGCAACGTAAGCATGCTCAATCCTTATCAACAAAGACATTGTCATCGTTACATGCCAACCTTCTCGGGACGAGGAACATACATACAATAAAGGGTAGGTACATAGGTACTTAGCAAAAGTTAGAAGTCAATGAATAGTCTACTTTATAATATTTGGAAAGTAAACATACTTCATTAATTAATGATACTTTCATTATGTTAACATCCTTACATCTACATATCACTTCATGTCCCGTAACATGTCATGAGTTCTTATTGGTTTCTAGCTTAACTTATCTTTGTTATACCAGCGATCCAAGGGCATAACGCTCGGTGAGAGTGCACCAAGAAACACTTCATTATGAAATCCGCTCGCGGTCCTGGGCTTGCCCCATAGTGAGCAACTTATGGGCTTGCCCATATTATCTTATCTCGACTCACTACCTAACATCTCTACATCCCCATCCTACTTCATTTAGATTCTAACTAAGTCTAGCACAATTACAGACAATAATTTATACTAACCCATCAAAGCAAAAGGTCAATCCTAAGTTTCTGACAATCCTATACTTCATTCCACAAAGAAATTCAATACGGTGCGGAATTAAACGTATCAGAAACATATGCATGGCTTTGTTACATTATTTCATACCATTATGGTGTATATAAAAGACCTTAAATCTATGCTAAGCATCAAAGATAATATTTACCACGCAACCACCATCTATAAAATCATATATTTATATGAAATAAAATCCTTTCTCTTGTCCGGATTTGAGATGAAGGGTTTGGTGACAATTCTTTTGTATTAGGGATTCAGATACATCGTGTTCGGAATTATTCTCAAGATATTCTTGGATTATCGCAAAAGTTATATATCGATAGAGTTCGTAAAAGATCCGGAATGGCGGATTGCAAACCACACAAAACCCCTATGTTTAAGGGAGATAAGTTTTGTCTCAATCAGTGCACTTATAATGATTTCAAGGAGGAAATACCGTAGATTCCCGTGATGCTTTTGTTTGGAGATCATTCAGTATTCTGACTTAGATATTGGTTGATGTAAGGACATGCTTAAATCCACATAAGGTTTGTCTTTATTTCTGAAAAATTTCTAAGCAAGACAATATTTAGGGCTTGTTTTGAAGCCATTAATCATGGGATATGGCTGTGGAGTTTCATTTCATGGCTGCAAGTTTTTGGAAATGAAAGACCAATAAGGATTTGTGTGATAATAATTCCATAGTGTTGTATCCCAATAACAACAAGAGTTAGTCAATATAGAAGAACATTGTGATGTATACCTTGGACCCTCAACAATGAAATTGTCAAGAACCTTAAGTAATACAATGAATAACCACGTTTAGATCCCAAAATGAAAATAAACATATAATAAGATGAAGGAAAAGACTTGAGCAAAAGTAGTTCAACTCAATGATGAAACTAGAATAACCAATGGCTATGAAGAAGCCAAGACCCTTCTAATGATCCTTAAACCAAAGATTACAATGAACACTTTAAGCTTTGCTCTCAAACTTAAAATGCACTTAACAAAAGTTGTAAAACTCTAATGAGAAAACAACACACAATAACAATATTTTTCATAAAATTCAAGGTGTGAAATACATATGGTGTGCCCCTCCTTTTATAGGCTAAGGAAGTTGGCATTTTATTTTCTAGGAAATGAAAATAAAATATAAAAAGAGAAATAATCGTGAACCTATTCACCTTTTTCGTCTAGGTGAAAAAAGAAAAAGAAAATAATTCCTAAAATAAAAGAAATTTTCAAATCAATCATTAGTAAATAATCATCAATCAGATTGATTGATTATCTACCAAAATAAGATGAAGATTTGATGCAATCAATCACCATAAGACTCCTAAATTTCGTGCTATATGGCCTTGGTATGCTTTATTGGACACCAATAATAATAATAAGACTCCAAATAAAAATAAAGTAGCAAAAGTCTATCTTCTCTTCTCTTGAATTCTTGATCCATGCTCTTTGGCCTAAATGTGTTAAAATAATCAAAGTAAGAAATCATTCTCTTCATTTGGACATGTACTCCATCACATTGGGCTTCTCTTAGATCAAATTAGTCCATGGGATGACAAGTGGATCGATGAAAATGTGCAAGTCTGCCAGAATATGCAAACTTGGCGAATTTAGCCCAATTAATGGACAACTTGTATTATTTTTATAAACCGAACCTTCATAATTATGTGGAACCTTACAAATATGAATACAAATGATAAATTAAAGTTCCATAAGTTTTCCATGTTGAAGGGAATGCGAATCTCATATAAATCTCTTGATATAAGCCTCTGACCGTTAACAATCATCAATGTGAAATTGTGGACCATAAGAGATCGATGTGTAGAAAATGATGATGGCTTGATGGTCCTCCGTCATATCCTCCCCCTTTGAAATGATTCGTCTTTGAATCCGATACATCATGGATAATCTGATTACTTTATCGTGATCGTGCCAACCACAACCAACAAACAAATCTAGAACAAGAGATTAGTGGATTAGTCCTTCTAACTTTGTGTTTAATATTCCTCCATAATAAATCTATTCCACTGAAATTATTTCCTCTATTATTCACAAAGAATTCAAGTAAATTTACTATATTTTTCCTTGCGAAAATTTTACTTAGACAAACTTTCGAAAACCTTTCCTTTTAAGCAAACTTACTCTCATTTTCTTATAAAAAACCACACACATGCTTAAGTTATCTTGGAAAAAGGATAAAGCATAAGAGTTCCGCAAAATTCCGAGTTCACTAAGCACAACATTTTTATATAGTAGACAACTAAAATAAAGATGATGTGCTTCAGCTTTCACTTTCTTTCTCACAAAATCAATTAAATCATGTTTGCCAAATTTACCCTCATTCATCACATTTATTTCTCTCAAAACATGAAAATTGAGTGGAAAACTGAGATACATGCAAATCGTTATCACCAAAATGATGAGAATTAAAGATAATTTCATTATCACTTAGAAATTGATCTAAATAATTATGAAAAGATCTTGGATCAAGTGGTAAGTGACTTGAGAATGTCTAGGGAGGTCACCGGTTCGATTCTCCTCTAAGGCTCCATGTTGAAAGAGCTCTTGACCAGGCCTTACCCCTTAGTAAGAGTCAGACTTTGTAGGCACGACCCGGGCCGAACTCTAGATTAGTCGGACCAGTGGGTTCCGAGTACCGGGGTCTTTAAGCAAAAAAAAAAAGATCTTAAGTCCTTTATTTCTATAAAACTCCCATATTTATCTCCACAAACACCAACAAGTGGTGGAGATTCTTCAACCTGCGACATGATTTACCAACAAATGATTGTCTTTCAATCACATCGAGACTTTTACTCATATCAACATCTTTAAATTCATAAAAACTAGAATTAAGTGTATCAAGTTCCTTTTGAAAAGGTTCATCAGAATAAACATGAAGATTATCAAGGACACTGGAATCATTTACACTTGATTCTACCTTGTCAAACAAAGGATTGTAGTACCACTTGATTTCAAGACTATTAACATTTAAATCCAAACACACATTAGATCCAATCTCAAGCATAGAATTTGTTGGATCCATATTTGAATCATGTTTGCAATATTCATTCAAGGTATTAAGATCCGATTCAAATTCAAGCACATTAAATCCTACGCCATTATCTTGCAACGTTGGTTCAACAAATTCATTTGTTTGGCTTTAACATTTCAAAGATGACTCTTTTCTTGAATTAGCCATTTTTAATTGTGTTTCAAGAACTTGTTGATTACTCAAAGAAGTTAGTATAATGATTTTCTTTTTTGCTTTATTCGAAACCTGTTAAGTTTACCATCATACTGAGCTTGATTTTCAATTGACCAAGGTTTTCCCAAAATTATATGACAATTAAGCACATGGATGACATCAAATAAGAACTGATCATGGTAAGTCCTAAGAGAAAATGAAATCACAACTTGCTTTGAAATCTTAATTTCCCCAAACTCATTAAGCCCTTTTAGACTATATGGGTTTGGATGATCAAAATTTTTCAAATTAAGTTTTTCTACGGTTTTTGGCTTACCACATTAGATCCACAAGTATTATCAATCCTTACCCAACAAATTCGGTTCATCACCATGCATCGTGTATAGAACTCATCAGTTTACAAGAACTCGGGAGACTCCACTTATTTTACCTTACTCGCAACCACTTGTTCATGGTCCAAGTGATGTTTGCTTTCACCAACCTACTCACAATAAAACAAAGAGGAAGCATTTATAAAATTAGAAATCCTCGCAAGATTTTTCTTTTTCGACCAAATTTTATCCTTAAATAAATCTAGGATTTTCAACATCATTTTCTCCATCCTCGTTAATATTTTCAATTTCTTTTTTGACCCGTTTTTTAATTTTCTTTTCTCAACCAATTCAACCCATGCCTTTTCCAAATCAAGATTTTGTACATCATCTTTTTGTGCCAAATTTGTAGATCTGGAACAAAAAGAATCATGAGAATTACAATAAGGAAATTTGACACTTCTTATGTGTTTATGATCAATAACCGAATCATTATATTGTTTCCTCAAAGAAGGACATTTATGATCGTAATGCCCATAATCATTACAAATGGAATAATATAAATCTCTAGTTTTAAAGGAGCTAGAAGAATGATATTTACAAGTTGTTCCCTTTCTGGTTTTAAAATATTGATCATAAGTATTAGGAGTTTTCGATATCCTTTTACTAATATCGAAAGATTTTAAAGCATTGTAATTAGAATTTCCCCAAGAAAATGAAAGATAATGTGACATTGTTGTTTTAATTTACAAGGGAAAAAAATATAGACAAAAAACAAAATAAAAATCCTCACTTTGACTCTTTATTTGGGTGATTGATGATTCACTCTGGTTTTTCTCTCCCCTCTTATTTACTCACCACATAATAGTTTTTTACCTCTTTCTCAGTTAGAGTAATAAATGATTAAAAAATGCACAATAATATGCATGCAGTTCTCTGTGAATCACTAGTCCTCCAATCACAAGAAGAGAAGGCTAAGATGGATTCAAATGTGAGAAGAAAAGACCAAAGCATGGAGTAGGTGTAGAAGAGATCAAAGATGGAACAGACTTGGGACACTTTTGAGTGTCTGGCCCTTTTATATGAAAATTTTGTTGTTGTTGTTTTTTTTTTTGGTTTTTTTTCCTTGTTTTTTTTTGACTCTATAGGACTATGAAGAACTAGGGATTAGATCAGGTTATCACCTTTTATTCAGTGCTTTAATAATCAGCACTTGAATTGGAGTTGGGTGACAACTTCCTGATTTTGTCCAAAAATTCAGCCCTGCACTTATTGGCACGTGCAACCCAAATGAAAACGAATTTGTACTGGAAGTAAAATAGGAAATTTGTAGAATAATGAGTTATTTAGATGATACTCAAAATTCAGATTTTTTGGACTTTCATAGGTCGATCAAACAATCGTTTCTTGTCAACTGGTTCAATCTGTCTAGATTTTCCAGAATTGCAGCAGTGACTTATTTCACCGATCTTGATCAAACTATAACGAATATGGAAAAACTCAAAAGATGAAAGTTGTAGAACAGACAATTTCCTATAACACCACCAATTTTCAATGGATTTGGAGCTATTTAACTCACAGAAATTCGAAAGACGATCTACTGCTGCAGAATTTTTGAACAAATTATTCTGTGTTGGGGTGCAGTTTTTAGTATGATTCGATTCGAATTTTGAGATGCAATAAAAAGAGAAAATGTAGATCACATGGTTATTTATTTGGGATAAAATTTCAGATTTTTTTGAGGTTGTATGTGTATTAAACGAATTGAAATAAAAACGGGTGTCAAATCAGCAACACCAAAACAAATGGATTGAACCACTTGCTCTGATACCAACTGATGTATACCTTGGACCCTTAACAATGAAATCGTCAAGAAACCTAAGTAATACAATGAATAACCACGTTTGGATCTGTTGGACTTATTTCTATGTTTTAGTGATGAGTGCCAGACTAACTGTTATAGTGCAAAGGCAAAAAGATGTCTAGATCAAATGTATAGGCTTATTAGAGTTTGATTTATGAATATGTTTGATCAAACAAGCACTGTAATGGTCAGCTGACTGATGTCAGCAGACTGGTCTAGATCAGTAGGGTAGATAGGTCAGTAGACTAGTCTGGAACCTGCTGTAAACTGAAGGCTGAGGGCTCAAACTCAGTAAATGAAGGCTAAGGGATCAAACTTAGTGATTAAAGTCAAGGATATGAAATCAGAATTTAGGCAAGTCTGTGATGACCTAAACTGATTACATATACCTTGTGTACAAGGTCTAAGTTCCTTTAGTTGGATGGTGATTGGAACTTAGTTATTTGCAAAAAGGTGTAATCTAACTTCACAAATAAAAGTTAGATAAAAGAAGTCAGCTGCATTGTATGTTAAACACGACATTTTGTCGTTCAAATAGATCGTTAGGTATCTCACGGACCGATGAACCTGCTGATACATATACCTCGATTAATTCAAGATTACATTGGAAGATTACATGGATAAGGACAGCCAACTACTTCTGATTTATCAAATAAATCAATGGCTGAGATTAAAAGGACGTTGGGATGATTCCGAACTTTATCCAATGGTTACAAGTCAAAGGGTGGACAGACTGCACTGTCAAAAAGGAGTCTGACAGTGTCAGTCCTATGAATAGTGATAGAAAGCAAATCAGATGGGACAAAACCAGGAACGGTTACATTTGAATTTCAAATACAAGTCACATGCATTCTTACCTATAAATAGAGGACTTTCAACTCAGAAAATAAGGATGAAAAATTGATGAACTTTCAGAGAAAAATATAAGAGATAATTCTGAGCTGCAAAACACCCTGCTGAACTTACTGAGCTTAAAGCTACTGATCCAGAGAAAATCTTCAAGTGTATTCGTATTTAAGCTACATCAAGTTTACACACTTGAAGACCGCAAGCCGCCGATTATATCATCCTAATCAAGCTCTTAACCGAATCATTTACTTGATTCATTCTTTATTTTATAAAGAACTCCGCCGAAGACAGATGAAGCACTTTGGTGTGAAAGACTCGTTGTTTGTGGTGGAGCCGGTGAAGAGGCAATCTTACCCTTCAAGGACCGAAGTGGAAGACTTAGGAGCGACAATCCTACCGTTCCCGCCGGTTGTGAAGCCATAGTCATTGGTGAAGGACAAGCAACCTTAGGAATCTTTGTAACGCCTACATCAAAGATCTCTAGTGAATTACCTCCAACATCACGGGATAAGAGTGGACCGACGGGATTACACCACCCGGAACCACTATAAAATCTCGCCTACTTACTTTCGCACTTACATTCGCATTTAGTTTATTACACACATCAATCTACCGAATCTAGCAACCGAACTCACACACATACACTACGAGTATCTAATACTTAGTATCATATTTAACAACAAGTATTAAGGCTTAATTTTTGATATCATTCCGCTGCACAAATTCAGTAAACTCAACCGTCGAGACTACGTGTATCGCGGTTACTGCGAGGTGTCGCAGCTGCGAGGTATCGACGAGTGCCGCCGAAGTTGCGAAATTTGTTAACTCCAAAAATTTTTAAGTGTTAAGTTTATTCACCCCCCCCTCTAAACTTAACCAAAGCCTTTCCAAGGGACCAACAGGATCCCAAAATGAAAATAAAAATAGAATAAGATGAAGGAAAAGACTTGAGCAAAAATAGTTTAACTCAAGGATGAAACTAGAAGAACCAATGGCTATGAAGAAGCCTAGACCCTTCTAATGATATTTAAACCAAAGACTACAATGAACACTTTAAGTTTTGCTTGCGAACTTAAAATGCACTTAATAAAAGTTGTAAAACTCTAATTAGAAAACAACCCACAATAACAATATTTTTCCTAAAATTCAAGGTGTGAAATACATATGGTGCGCCCCTCTTTTTATAGGCCATGGAAGTGGGAAAGTTGGTATTTTATTTTATAGAAAATAAAAATCCCCAAAATTTTATTTTATAGAAAATAAAAATAAAATATAAAAGGAGAAATAATAATGAACCTAGTCAACTTTTATGTCTAGGTGAAAAACGAAAAAGAAAATAATTCCTAAAATAAAACAAATCTTCAAATCAATGATTTGTAAATAATCCCCCAATCAGATTGATTGATTATCTACCAAAATAAAAAGAATATTCGATGCAATCAATCACCATAAGACTCCTAAATTTCGTGCTATATGGCCTTGGTAGGCTTTATTGGACACCAATAATAATAATAATAAGACTCCAAATAAAAATAAATTAGCAAAAGTCCATCTTCTATTCTCTTGGGTTTCTCTTAGATCAAAGTAGTCCACGGGATGACAAGTGGATCGATGAAAATGTGCAAATCTGCAAGAATATGCAAACCTGGCGAATTTAGCCCAATTAAAGGACAACTTGTATTCTTCAATAAACCAACCTTTATAATTACGTGGAACCTTACAAATATCGATATAAATGATAAATTAAAGTTCCACAAGTTTTCCATGTTGAAGGGAATGCGAAGCTCATGCAAATCTCTTGATATAAGCCTCCGACGGTTAACGATTATCAATGTGAAATTGTGACCATAAGAAATGTGTAGAAAATAATGATGGCTTGATGGTCCTCCATCACATTGGCATATTGTTTCTTGTTATGAAGGTAGAGTTCGAAATGGTACAATGTTAATTGAGCATGTAGGTAAAGACTCTATACGGCGGATCTGTTGAATAAAGCTTTGACACCCAAGGTCTTTCATGAATGTTTTGTTAATGTGGGTATTGTATCATTTTATGATAATAAGGTTTCGGTGGGAGTCTGATGCTCGTACGGTTTGTAATAGACAATTTTCGTGAAACAAAGTTTTACATTTGAACTCATAAGATTAAGGTTTTGTGATCTCTATAAGGAGGACCGGTTGAAAATAGTAACGGTCACATAACGTGTAATTTTCATGCTACACTTCAATACTTGATTCATGTCATTCAGTGAGGTTGACACATGTGACAATTGTTGGTTAACATGCACTTATTTCGGCTAAATCTGCTTTGATCATGTGTTGACTTAGCTGATGGACGCGATTGTTAGAATGCTTATGATAATAGCGGTTTTGGTTGAGCTCATATGGTAATAATGTACTTTGTCAAATATATGTGACCCAAGTGAGAAATTGTTGGTTATTTTATATACGTAATAATTTAGTTGTGGGTCTATATATATATATTTATTTACGGTATTTGCTATTATAGAATCATAATAAAAGTGGTCATTCGCTTCGGGTTGGATTATAAGTATTTTATTTGGCGTGGGCATACAAAGTAGATACATAAAGTGTAATTTCTATTTATATTTGATAGGCGATATCAGAAATTATAACTATAAATAAGAGAGTTATGGTCCCTCACACAACATTATTTTCCCTTCTTTGTTCCCATATACAGGAAGATGTAGGGTTTGATGCGATGTCTTGGAAGATCAAAACCCGTAACATCTACGTGACATCACGATTTCTTGACGGATCCTGGTACACTTTGATGACGGATAAAATAGTCTATCCTACGGCATCAACATTCTGTCCATTATGAGCTAAAAATAGTTGTTTCGACCTATAAATATGAACCATTTGAGTTGAATATCATGTTGTGAAATGGTTGATTAATTTTCACATATCTCATTTGATTAAATCTTTTAGGTAATTCACTTCTGATATCTTAATATATTTAACGTATCATCCTATTATGATCATACATTATCTCATACACTATGTTATTATCAAAGCTATAAATACATACTCCTAAGATAATACATTGTTGTTATATTGACACATTCCTTATTAGAAAGCATTTTGTGAACCATTGGAATATATAAGTGTGAATACTAGTTTGTATATCTATATGTCATTATCAGCATCCTGTAAATGATTTCATATAGAAAATATATGATGATACTACACAATCAAATTTTCTAATACATTTAACCTCTCTTGCTATATACAGTATATAGATATATGGATATACTTTACTGCACTATTAAATTGATATTGCAGGCCCAAGACTTTAATCCTTGATATAATATTTGAGTCCATGTTAATAATAATAATAATATGCAGGACTGAAACATTTTAACTCTTGGGCCTACATCTATCATTATCCCACACCCAATATACATTTTTAATCCCTCAACTTATTATCTTCCATATACAAACATATAACCCTAAACCTAAACACTCTAGCCGACACCTCATTCTCCATTACCATATAGATACAGCTGATTCCCACCTTTCAACCTTTCCACTTTCTCTGCAATTCAACATTTCCATTTCCACCTCCCTCAAACAATGAACCGTTTCTCTTCTGTCTTGAAACCGTAAATCTTCATTAAAACTTTCTTTTTCTTCATCTTGAAACCTTCTCAAACACAGAACCATTTTTATTGAAGAAATTCGACTGATTGTTGTTTAGTTCGATGAAAGGCCTGGTTGATTACTGAGAAGAAAAAAATCAATTCTCGATGAAGCCTTCAATGCTCTCTTTTGACTGATTTCATACTTCGAAAATCCTTATCGGTTGAATGCTCACCTCGAATCAGATCAAAAGTCATAACCTCTTTGCTCAAATCTCGATTTCTATCATTGACTATGGTGGTTTCCGATTTTGACGGTCTGAATCTTCAATTGACTCCTTTCTGCCTTGTTTAAGTCCCTGCATGCTATAGACTAAGACCGAAAGCTTGAACAGTACAAAATTACCTTGACAACGCTGCCACCTTCTTCAATGGCACGGTGATTTCAATGAAGATTAAGATAAAGATTTGACCTTTCCTGGTCAATCTTCTTACTGGATTCCGATGAGTTTTTGATTCGAAAAGATCGATACTTTCTCAGTCAAACCAAGTTGCTGCAACCTGATAAATGTTGTCCCATTCAATGTTGACTCGAGTTATCTCTATTGACCCAACTATTGACTGCTTTGACCCAAATCTAAATTTGACCCGAAGCTGAAAGGTATAATAGGTTTGACTCTTCTCTTCTAATCCCCAAGTCATGTCTGAATAAATGATGAAATCGAAACCCATAAATTCGATTAATGACTCAGTTATTCATTGCATTTGTTTGATGAAATCATCTCATCTTTGTTTTATGATTCAAATTAGCTGTTATTTTCAGACTTAATTAATGTTAAATTACATTAATGAAAATGACGAAAATAACTCACTGATTTGATAAAAACAATAGTATGTTATGATTAATGAATCAATCGAGTCTGCATGTGCCATCGGAGAGTGTGATATAGATCTACCTCTATGTCTATATCATACTCGTACAAAACCATACTTACCACTTTGGGATTATATTGACTCACTTCACTTAGATGCATTCATGTATATATGTATAGTATATAATTGATAGAATGTTGCCGTTAGAAATTTTGTAAATTTCGAAAATGATTAAATATATAAAACATCAATACTAAAATTTTCATATCTCGTATTTAAGTTTGCATATACATAGAAATCAATTTTCATGTTAAGATATTTAAATCTGAATGTAATAAATCTTGAAATTGAACTATGTGGAACTGAACCTGTCTTTCTTTTCAATTTTCGAAATATGAAATAAATAAGTCTAGTATATATTCAACAGTCTGCTTGTAAATTGAACTATTAAATACTTGAAATGTGAAAAGTTTCTCTAAGAAAAGAGTGTTGGCTGACTATCATATAATATATCTGTTTAGATTAAATTCATTTACAACTTACTATGTATGTCACTTGGTATTCCAAGACATGTCATTTAATACACAAACATTGCACTCTCACTGCATGTCTATATAATCCCAAAGACAACAAACTGATCAAGTTAACTAAGCTGATCAAACATTTTCTCAATACTAAAAATATCCTTGTATTTCGTAAATTGTTTGCCGTTGATTGTGGGATTGCTTCTGGAACTGGATAGGACTTGGATTGTTCCTTGGTTCGTTTCCAGGTGACAGTTGCACCGTTCCTCTCACAATCTGAATCTGTGTGATTCATTGTCAGTAAGTTCACGTTTTTTATTTATTGCTTTCAAAGTACTAATTTCAAACCGTGTCTTTTGTTTTTAGTATTTGATTGAATAAATACCGAGGTTGTATTTTATTCTGTTGTGTTAAACTTTAGAAAAAGAACTGTGATTGAAACTTACCGTGTGTCACAGTTGTGATTAAGTTTCAATCACTACAGTGTGATCTAAAGGATTAACAAGTCAGAATTTGTTTAATCCCTTGTATCATTATTTTCAGCTCTGAATATCGAATATCATTATAATTGAAAGTATAGTGAAAAATCTAAGTGTGTGTGGTGGTTTATGTGATACACCTAGGATTGTATAATCTAGGTAAATCCAAGATAAAATCTATCTGTGTGTTTGAAACTGAATTAGAACATCACCAAATAAAGTATTTGATTCTGCATTGCCGAATTAATATTTTAGGCTGCTGCTTTACAACCATTTAATTAGTTGGTATAAACCAATATAGTGTAGATTTGTTACAGCATATTAAAGCCTAAATTTTAAGTGAATCAATATTTTTTATGGAGTCTGCAATATCAACATTGCTGTTAAACAACTTAATTAACTAAGTCATTGATATACCTGCATTGTGAGTGGTATCAGCTAATCACTTATTGGTTCATAATACAATTTGCTTTAAGTTGGTACAACTTGATAATACACCTTGCTGCATATCAAATCTGAATACTGCTGAGAAAAACAGATTGGCTGTTGTATTAAACTCCTTGAATCAATTGATAGAAGCTGCTGTGGTTTGTCTGCATATTTGTATCGTACTGAGCTATCATCATCGGCAACAAATAGACTAAGCTTTTAGATTGATTAAAGTCATAAAGACCTTACTGCACCACTGTATTTGCTATATTAAAATTTGATCCTTAAGCAAATAAATTATTTGATTGATATAAACTATTATAATTTAGAAGGTTAATTAACTATACCTACGTGAATTGTAGTGTGGTATAGTTGGCTGTGGATGCAACTTGAGCATTAACTTGATCTGCATGTGCAATTGTATTTCACCTAATAATCGTATTGAACATTGTTTTAATTGATTATCTGTGCATCTACCTCATTTGTCAGTATCATCTAAGTCAATAATTAGCTAAAAGAACAACCTGCTAATTAACCTGTTTTGATAACTTAAAGTAATATAAAACTCGATCACCTAGTACCTTAGGAACAACACGTTAACCGGTTAGCTCTTCCGCCTAATTTGGTCTAACAGTCTCCTAAGTAGTTGGAAATATCATATGTCGGGTTCGTGAGTCGAGTAATTTGCACTTAGCGTTTATTTTCCCTATTTCGATATTATTTCGTGCATTATTTGATTATTTTCAGGATACGAAATATTGGGCTGAGCATTGTGGACGAATCTGGAGTGGACTGAACGAAAGGATTGGGCCTAGGGTATTCAAAAACCTTCCAAGCTAAGTCGGCAGAGAGAAAAAGATAAAAAAATACCCTCGGTAAACCGAGAGCTACCGCCGACTTACCGAGAGTCCAGAATCATCCGAAACGTCATTTTCTTGGAGGAGGGGTAGATCTAGGTGTTTCTAAGTCGGTTTATGTAGCTATAAATAAGAGGCTTCGCCTCAGAATTCAATGTACCACACAACTATTACAAGTATTATGCAATAAAAGTTCATTGTTCTTTATTTTATTATTTTATGAGTTTTGATCGGAGAAGACGACGGAGTCGCCGCCTAGGAGGAGATCCGAGGGAGATCTACACTCGTCTTCGAGGGTATGATTTTCTTCTTTTCCAAGATGTAGATCTGTCGTTGTTCTATTCGACTAGTATGTGCTAATTGTTTATTTAGTTTAATTATGTAGTAGTTAGTTTATTTTACCCCATGTGTTATAGATCTAATTCGTTGGTGAAGAAATCATGAAATAGTGGTTGCGTTCTTCAGATCTGCGACGGTCTATATCGCTAGATCTGAATACCTAGTAAATTACTAGTTCATGATAATCGGCGCCAGCTACGTTGATCGACAGATTTAATTTACATGTTAGTAGCCTGATCAACTATTTGCATGTCATCGTAAATTAGCATGAAGTACGATAGTGAAGTGTTAGTTTGGACATTGTTTTGATGGACCCTAGGAACGTGCTAATCAGTGTCGATAGCTTCCTAGACGGGTTAGCGGTATGGGTTAATGCTTAATACCGGCAGCTCTAGATCTTTATGCGTATGGGCTATTACGGACCAATTAAGGAGGGTAGCTTGTGTATAGATTGTCTACTACCATGGTCGGAGTAGATAGGGTTAGGAGTTGTACCCGTAGCTGAACAATGAATTAAAATTTACCAATGGGGAGGACTATTGCATGTGTGGGGGGAATAACTAATTACTCATAATTGAACTAATACATTAGAAACTCTTGGTTACATCCGTGTGAACTAGCGTAGTATTGTTAGTGTGTGAGACCAATTTTACTACAGTCTATATTTATAGTTGGTCGTAGACCTTAATTGTGACAAGCTCAATCTTGATAATTTGACGTTCTTACGAGTCTCTGTGGGATCGACCTTGACTCGCCAGTACTCTACTACGATAGACCTAGTCCTATTGCTAGTAAGTGCTTTGCACGCGATCAAGATTTTCTGGCGCCGTTGCCGGGGACTCGTGTCAAGAATACTTTTTATTTGAGATTGAGTGTTTGTATATATTCGAGTCTATTTTATTGAGTTTTTTTATAGTATGTTTATATTGAAGTCGTACGGAGTCAGTTCCGTTGAAATCTGAAAAAATTGCATCCGGTTTATCGGGGGTATACCGCGGTAAACCGAGGGTCCCAGATTCGGCAGAATCGGTTCTGTCAGTTCAGCGTCGAGTCAGTAGTCAGAGTCTACGTATTTTTGAGTCCGCGAGGCTTGTGTAACAGCCGCCGAGGCAAGTCACTAACTTTTTATTTTCTTTTTGTGTCTTTTAGTAGTACGCTACACGAAGTTCAGCAGCCAAACTCGAGAGATTCATACCTGAGATCAAAAAATTTGCTAGACAAAAGAGAAAGGAAGCTCGAGAGAATATTGTTAGGATGGCGGACGATGTGAGCTCACACGAAGGAGATCACAGTGAGAAGGAGGAAGACATTCCACCTTTGGAGGATACAGATAATACCATGGCAGAGAATGGACAAAACGGAAGAATCAATGGAGCAGGAGTTGTGGTACAAGGAGATAGGAGAACTCTACAGAGTTATGCAATGCCAACGATTGAGCAGTTTGTGCCAGCAATTGTTCATCCAGAGAATGCGGCTGAGATCTTCCATCCGAAGCCAAATGTGATACAAATGGTGACTAATTACACTACCTTCCATGGAGTACCGAACGAAGATCCTAGTGTACACGTCACTAACTTCTTGGAGATAGTCAGCACAGTCAAACCATCAGGAGTGCCTGAAGATAACATTAAGCTGAAGTTGTTTCCATTCACTCTAAAGACAAAGCGAAGATATGGTTATTGTCTCTAGCACCAGGATCGATCCAAACTTGGTCCGATCTGCTGCAGAAATTTATGAACAAGTACTGCCTGCCTGGGAAGTCACTACAGATGAGACAAGACATTATGAATTTCAAGCAAAAACCCACTGAAACTTTCGAAGAAGCTTGGGAAAGGTTTAAGGAAGCACAACGGAGATGCCCTCACCATGATATCACTTTGCCCGTACGAATGCATAGTTTCTATCACGGATTGAAGCCAAGTGAACAAATGAGAGTTGATGCATCGAGCAACGGATGTTTTGCGTTGCTATCACCTGAAGAAGCCGAAGAAAAACTGGAGCAAATCGCACTTACAAGTCAATGGGGAACACATCAAATTGAAACTGCAAAAGTAGCTGAAGGCGTATTTGGAGAAGATACTTCTCAAAAGATCTTATACCGGCAATGGCGATGAATGAGAAGATAGATGGCATGCAAGATCGCATCGCCAAGGTTGAGAAAGTTCAAGAAATCGAAGCAACCAACACCGAAGATGTGAACTATATAGGAGGCAAGGAAATCCTTATGGGGGCGGATATCGCCCAGGTTCTCATGACCACCCTGGTTTTCGACTGAGTGACCCTACTGGGGGTTTTCGATAAAATGACTCTACGGGTGGAGAGAGACCAAGACAAACTGGTGGATTCATGCCTCAATTTAACAAGTCAGGTGGTTGGGAAGCAGCCATGGACAAAATGAGCTCAACTGTGACCGACACGGTCAATCAACTTACAAAATCCATGACTGAGCTGAATACAAACTTCACCACATATTGTCAGAAGAATGATACAAGATTGACCAATCAGGAAGCCTTAGTGCAGAATATGTCGCACCAAGTGGGGCTGATCGCCGAACAAGTGTCAACCCGTCCTCCGGGAGGATTGCCAAGTAATACTAAGAAGAATCCGAGGACGTGAATGCAATCATGACTAGAAGCGGAAAGGAACTGCTGGACCAGTTATACCAACTGTCCAGGAAGAATCAGAAAGCAGTCAGCAGTAGAACGCAGCAGAATCGGGGAGAAAAAGAGGGCCGGTAAATCGGGAGGCCACGCCGATTTACCGGGCGTCTGAAAACTTCGGCGAGAAGCGCAGCAAAGCGAGCGGTAGGGCAGTAAGTCTTCACGAACTGTGACTATTAATCCTACCACTTTACCCTATCCCCCTAGGAAATATAAACCGAATAATGATGATGCTCATTATAAAAAGTTCATAGAAATGTTTAAGAAGTTGCAAGTGAATATACCTTTGGTAGAAGCTCGGGCCGGAATGCCAAGTATGCGAAATTCTTGAAAGAAGCAATCTCTACCAAAAGGAAGTTATTAGACCTTGAGACAATTTGCCTTAACGAGGAATGCTCGGCAGTTTTGCAACGCAAACTGCCTCCTAAGTGTAAAGATCCTGGGAGCTTCCTCATACCTTGCACAATTGGAGGAGTATGCCTAAACAAAGCATTGTGTGATCTTGGAGCCAGTGTCAATTTAATGCCACTCTCCATCTTTCATAAGTTAGGCATGAAAGAGTTGAATGAAACATCTATAACCCTTCAATTGGCCGATAGGTCTATGAAGCAACCTTGTGGAGTGGTGGAGGATGTTCTGGTAAAAGTTGATAAGTTTGTATTCCCCGTAGACTTTGTGGTGCTAGACATGGAGGCTAACCACGATGTTCCATTAATCTTAGGAAGACCTTTCCTAGCGACAAGTAAGACATTGATAGATGTTCATAAGGGTGAGCTGATTCTGAGAGTGAATGAGGATAGAGTAGTATTCAATGTGATGAATTCAATGAGGTATGCTCAAGATGAAGGAGAAGCATGCTACATGCTAGATGCCATAGACGAGCTTGTTTTGGAATTATATCAGCAAGTGGCACTAGACCCTGAAGTAGTAGAGACTTTGCTCCTTGAAAGAAGATGAAGAAAGTTATGAGGAAACCTGGCCTGGGTGTAGCGAAGGTCAAGTGCGAGAAGTAGAGCCTATATCTTCTGTGGATTTAGGAGGAACAATTCATAGACCTTCGTGGCACAAGTTCTTTGATTTACAATTGACTGGTAAGCTGTTAAGGTCATCACTAGAAGAGCCACCAAGGAACTTAACGTTGAAACCTTTGCCATCTCACCTGAAGTACGTATACTTACAAGATGATACTCTTCCCCTCATAATTTCATCGTTACTATCACCTTTAGAGGAGGAGAAACTTTTAAGAGTACTAAGAGAGCATAAGGGAGCATTTGGGTGGACGATTGCAGATATTAGAGGAATAAGCCCATCGGTGTGCATGCATAAGATCTCTGTAGACCCTGAGAAGAAAGCGGTAGCACAACCTCAAAGGAGGCTGACGCCACAACTGAAGGATGTTGTTAAGGAGGAAATTATAAAGATGTTGGAAATGGGAATCATTTTCCCAATTGCAGATAGTGAATGGGTGAGCCCGATCCATGTGGTGCCCAAGAAAGGAGGATTCACTATCCAACCTAATGAGTTCGATGAGTTAATCCCTGTGAGGCTGATTACTGGACATCGAGTTTGCATTGATTTCAGGAAACTAAATGACGCAACTCGTAAAGATCATTTTCCCCTACCATTCATTGACCAGATGTTAGAAAGATTAAGCGGTCATGCTTTTTATTGTTTCTTAGATGGATATTCTGGTTACTATCAGATCCATATTGCCCCCGAGGACCGAGAGAAAACAACTTTCACATGTCCCTATGGAACTTTTGCGTACAATCGCATGCCTTTTGGACTTTGTAATGCACCAACAACATTCCAAAGGTGCATGATGTCATTATTTGCGGACATGGTGGAGGACTTTCTAGGAAATTTTTATGGATGACTTTTCTGTATTTGGAGATAGCTTTGATAAATGCTTGGACAACTTGAGTAGAGTGCTGAAGAGATGTGAAGAGACCAACCTTGTACTTAACTGGGAGAAATGCCATTTCATGGTAACAGAAGGAATAGTGTTGGGTCATAAGATTTCAAAGAAAGGAATGGAGGTTGATAAGGCAAAGATAGAGGTAATAGAGAAGTTACCCCCTCCAACAAACTTAAAGACGTTGCGAGCCTTTCTTGGCCACGCAGGATTCTATAGGAGGTTTATTAAGGATTTCTCTAAAGTTTCTAGGCCTTTGACGGAATTACTTGCAAAGGATGTACCTTTTGTGTTTGGAGAGGAGTGCAAGCAAGCATTCAACACATTGAAGCAAATGCTTATAACCGCCCAATTCTGGTAGCCCCGATTGGAACAAACCTTTTGAGCTTATGTGTGATGCAAGCGACACGGCGGTAGTTGAGCAGCCTTGGGACAAAGGGAGGATAAAATCTTTAAGCCTATCTATTACGCCAGTCGTACCCTTAACAGTGCCCAGAGGAACTATGCGACTACAGAGAAGGAACTCTTAGCTGTTATATTCGCATTTGACAAGTTTCGACCATATCTGATAGGATCGAAAGTCACTGTATTCACTGACCATGCAGCTCTGAAATACCTTCTAACCAAGCAAGACTCCAAGCCGAGATTGTTGAGATGGATTCTACTCTTACAAGAGTTTGATGTGGAGATTAAGGACAAAAAGGGATCTGAGAACCAGGTGGCTGATCACATGTCAAGATTAACCTTTCTGGAAGAAGAGCAACCGACTGAGATCGGGAGAGCTTTCCAGATGAACAACTTTTTTCCGTCTCAGTAGTAGCTCGAATTGAATCTCAGCCCCGACATAAGACATCAAGAGTGGGCAAGGTATACCCTTGGTTTGCTAACATTGTCAATTATCTAGCAGGAAGGTACCTACCACCGGAATTCACAAATGCGGATAAGAAGAAGTTCTTTACGGATCTGAAGCATTATCATTGGGATGATCCCTACCTATACAAGATGTGCCCTGATGCCATTCTTAGGAGATGCGTCCATGATGATGAGATTCCAAGTATTTTGAGCCTATGTCATTCTAGAGAAGCTGGAGGTCACTATGGGCCGGACAAGACAACAACAAAGGTACTTCAGTGTGGATTCTATTGGCCAACAATTCATAAATCTGCTTACGAGTTTACAAGAGCCTGTCATTCCTGTCAAATGACCGGTAACATTTCCAAGCGGAATGAGATGCCACTGCAGAGTATCTTAGAAGTGGAGTTATTCGATGTATGGGGAATTGATTTTGTTGGGCCTTTCACATCGTCAGAATCAAATCGTTACATCCTGGTAGCAATTGATTATGTTTCCAAATGGGTGGAGGCAGTGGCCTCACCTACTAATGATGCCAGGGTTGTCCTGAGGTTTCTTAAGAAGAACATTTTGACGAGGTTTGAGTGCCCGAGCCATAATTAGTGACGGAGGGAGTCATTTCTGTAATAGGTTGTTTGAAAAATTGATGTTGAGATATGGGGTTAGACATAAGATTGCAGCAGCATATCACCCCGACGAGTGGACAAGTGGAGGTCACGAACAGAGAGATTAAGAGGATCTTAGAGAAGACTGTGAATCCCACGAGGAAAGATTGGTCTTTGAAATTAGATGACGCTCTTTGGGCGTACAGAACATCTTATAGGACCACGATTGGGATGTCACCGTATATGATAGTGTTTGGAAAAGCATGTCATTTACCGGTAGAACTCGAGCACCGAGCGTTGTGGGCTACGAGGTTTCTAAACATGGATGAGAATTTAGCCGGTGAAAAGAGATTGTTAGAATTGAATAAATTGGAGGAGTTTAGACTTCAAGCGTATGAAAATGCAAAGATTTACAAGGAAAGAACGAAGCGCCTGCACGATAAGAAGATTCTCAACCGCACATTTCAAGTTGGAGATAAGGTGCTGGTATATAATTCGCGTCTTCGTCTTTTTCCTGGGAAGTTGAAGTCTAGATGGTATGGACCACATGTAGTCACAAAAGTTTTCAATTCAGGCGCGTGTGAAGTTAGAAATGAATACTCTGGGAAGACTTTCATAGTAAACGGCCACAAGCTGAAGCATTACCTAGAGCACAAGTATAACCCTGAATTGGAAGTCTTTACGTTGACGGATCCAAAGTACGAATAAAGGAGCCCTATTAGTACAGTCGAGCTGGCGACTATAAACTCAGAACTATTTCTATAAACCCTTATTTATTGCTTTTGTTTATTTTAGTTATTTTGAGTCAATAAAGTAGCATGACAATCGCAAGGTTTTTTTCATCACATATATCTTCGGTCATCTGGACTAGAGATATATGTGGTTTTTTCCTTCACGATTCTCATGTGATACCCTCGTAAAAGTTTTCGCGTCTTGCTTAGGCCAATAAAAGAATAAAGTGGCTTAAACTATTTTTGCGCATTCCTCCGGATATGCACAATTACCGCCACCTTATTTTCTTATTGCCCTTCGCATGTTACTCACAGTTTTCGGAAGTATTTTGGAATACAGTAACAACTTGGAAGATGGATGACCTAGGAGCTAATGATTCTGCTCCAAGGATTCACTTTGACTCAGCCGACCAATTCCGAGCTAAGTACCTTTACTTTTCTTTATTATTAGTCATTGGGGACAATGTCTATAATAAGTGGGGGGTAGGCGGTCTTAGCTGGATAATCGATAAAAGGGAAATTTTTGAAAATTTAACACTGTTTTTAGCTTGCCTATTGCACGTTTCCGAGTAAGGAATCGGTAGAAAAGGAGCCCAAGTTCAATTTGAAGTTAGCTATAGCATATTCAATTTAGTATGGAAGAATGAGCATATATTATGTTGCATGAAGTAGTAACTTATTAATTGTTATTCTATCATTGCACTCAATATTTGAGCACATAATCTGAGTGAGAAGTGTTTAAGATTAGATGATAAGTTGTTTTAACCGGGAATCATTATTTGTCTGTCTATATACTTTAACAAATTGTTGTAGGACAAGGGAAGCAACTTGAATGCCAAAAGAGGTAACCGGGACAAAACGGGCTTGTGAGAGAGAGAGAAAAAATAGTGAGAAAATCGCCGAAAAAAAAAAAAAAAAAAATAAAAAATATGCAATAAAGGCAGTGAGGGAAGCAAAATCGTAGCAAAAAGGGCACGACCCTCGCATAAAAAGAAACAAACGAGGACTTAAGAGTGATACTCAGTCCCCGAGTCCGCCCGGCCCGATTAAGGTACCATGTTGTGTAACCAAGTCTAAAGGCAAGATGAGCGAGTGTATGCGCAGGTAAGTTAAGATTGTGGGGTTAATACAACTTGATTCTCCTCACGAACGCACTATCACGATTGATTCATCACACGACACATTGATGCATGGTAAGTAGTGATTAATGGGAAGCTTATGGATTGTGGCTTGATGTATGTTTTGCCGGAAATCTTTATTGAATATGTGGTAGTTGATGGAGATTGCTCTTGGAGGTACATTCCGCCTTGATACTCTGCTCGAGGACGAGCAAAGGGCTAGTGGGGGTAGTTGATGACGCTTAAAATAGTCTATCCTACGGCATCAACATTCTATCCATTATGAGCTAAAAATAGTTGTTTCGACCTATAAATATGAACCATTTGAGTTGAATATCATATGTCGGGTTCGTGAGTCGAGTAATTTGCACTTAGCGTTTATTTTCCCTATTTCGATATTATTTCGTGCATTATTTGATTATTTTCAGGATACGAAATATTGGGCTGAGCATTGTGGACGAATCTGGAGTGGACTGAACGAAAGGATTGGGCCTAGGGTATTCCAGAACCTTCCAAGCTAAGTCGGCAGAGAGAAAAAGACAAAAATACCCTCGGTTTACCGAGAGCTGCCGCCGACTTACCGAGGTCCAGAATCATCCGAAACGCGTTTTCTTGGACGAGGGGTAGATCTAGGTGTTTCTAAGTCGGTTTATGTAGCTATAAATAAGAGGCTTCGCCTCAGAATTCAATGTACCACACAACTATTACAAGTATTATGCAATAAAAGTTCTTTGTTCTTTATTTTATTATTTTATGAGTTCTGGTCGGAGAGACGACGGAGTCGCCGCCTAGGAGAGAGATCCGAGGGAGATCTACACTCGTCTTCGAGGGTATGATTTTCTGTCTTTTCCAAGATGTAGATCCGTCGTTGTTCTATTCGACTAGTATGTGCTAATTGTTTATTTAGTTTAATTATGTAGTAGTTAGTTTATTTTACCCCATGTGTTATAGATCTAATTCGTTGGTGAAGAAATCATGAAGTAGTGGTTGCGTTCTTCAGATCTGCGACGGTCTATATCGCTAGATCTGAATACCTAGTAAATTACTAGTTCATGATAATCGGCGCCAGCTACGTTGATCGACAGATTTAATTTACATGTTAGTAGCCTGATCAACTATTTGCATGTCATCGTAAATTAGCATGAAGTACTGATAAAGTGAAGTGTTAGTTTGGACATTGTCTTGATGGACCCTAGGAACGTGCTAATCAGTGTCGATAGCTGCCTAGGCGGGTTAGCGGTATGGGTTAACGCTCAATACCGGCAACTCTAGTTCTTTATGCGTATGGGCTATTACGGACCAATTAAGGAGGGTAGCTTGCGTATAGATTGTCTACTACCATGGTCGGAGTAGATAGGGTTAGGAGTTGTACCCGTAGCTGAACAATGAATTAAACTTCACCAACGGGGAGGACTATTGCATGTGTGGGGGGAATAACTAATTACTCATAATTGAACTAATACATTAGAAACTCTTGGTTACATCCGTGTGAACTAGCGTAGTATTGTTAGTGTGTGAGACCAATTTTACTATTGTCTAGATTATAGTTGGTCGTAGACCTTAATTGTGACAAGCTCAATCTTGATAATTTGACGTTCTTACGAGTCTCTGTGGGATCGACCTTGACTCGCCAATACTCTACTACGATAGACCTAGTCCTATTGCTAGTAAGTGCTTTGCACGCGATCAATCGGCAGGAACACCCCCACCAGCCGCCGTAGGTCGGTTAAGGCTTGGTGAGGAGGAACTGCCCCAGTTCGGCCATAAAGGCCTCGGGGGCTCGACGCAGGTCGGACAGAGCATTCCCGACTTTTAACCCACGTGGTTATAGTTAAAGATAAGTAAGGAAAGAATCTTGAGTCATTAAGGCTCTGATCCTGACATTTAAATATGTCCATAATTATCCCTAAATTATAGGGATATGCGTGTGATTATCCTTAGGGAGAAATAATACGAATCCTTGTAGAACAAGGAAAGGGATCCAACGTCCCTTATATATAAACAACCCTAAGTAACTACGAAGGACTTGATTCCAATACCGTCATCGGATGCGTAGGCAACTTGAGAGAAATAACTCTCGGGCTTAGTCTAAAAGTCACCAAATACATCATCCCTTCTGTCAGATCATTCTTGAATTGTTGTCACAAAAGAAAATACGGCCCGGATCTATTACTAGATGATTTCCAGCATCGTCAATTGGCGCTATAAGGAGTGTTTCTTTTCTGACAAATTGTTCAAGAATCCACAGAAAGTTGTTTTTCATTAACCATGTCCAAGAACACATGCAAGAAAGGCACGCAGGATCCAGCAGATCCAACACAGCAGGGTGGAGCCACCACCACCCAGGATGGAGGCCATACCGCAGCCGGCCAAAATGGTACAAACCTTACTAAGGATCAGACTCACCAACCTGATCCGGTTCTTCAAGATCCAGCCAACCAGGCGTTGGTGGAAGCTTTGAAAAATATGGATAACACAACCCTCAAGTCTATATTTGAGGAAACACTGAAAGCAAGAGATCCATAGATGTTTCAGAGGCAGATCCCCCCTAGGGGGCTCTCAAAAAACAAGAAGTGGTAGAGTCTAGTTTCTGCTGGATATACAGAAACCCGAATCCGGATCCGATCCATAATTGGATCATCAGATCTGATTCTCAACAACGATCGAGATGCTCGATCATGCACAGTGGAAGCTACGAATTAGATTCGTTTATGATTTTACCACGATATGATTCGCATAATAAATTAATCTACAAGAAGGTTAGTAGATTTACCCCAACCGGAGAGAAATAGGCAATCGACCAAAGAGAAGCCGTGATCTTCCGGATTGTATCTCCAAGCGAAGACTGGTGGACGTCAATCCTCGCTGTAGAACCTCCTCGAATATGCACAAGAAAAACCCTAGGTTTTTCTTCTTATAATGACTAAGGCAAGAAGCTAATTTTTCTTCCTTTATTTGTGAATGTGGGGCCAATTTCAGATCTTTTTTGTGTTGGGAGGAACTATCTTTATATAGGAAAATAACTAGTCAAGAGAGAGTTATCTTTTTCACACCACAATTACCTATTCCCATAAGGAAAAGATATTTGCAAAAAGATAAGAGATAATTCCCAAAAAATCAATCTCTTATATTTCCATTAATTATCCAACAAATAGATAATTAATTAATTACACATGTGACATAATCTAGGAAAATTTCTTTTCCTAATTTATCACAAATCATAGGCGCCACATATTGTCATTATTTTTTAATAGAAAATGTCTTTTCTATTTTACATATTATTTACCAAATAAACAATATTGCATAATCATTAAATAGACCAACTATTTAATTTATTCTCGAGGTTCCATAAAACGAGAAAACACTCGCGTGTTAGGAACCAACCCGGGGACCATGGATCTATAACCAGTAGCTACAATAAATTGAATAAAATATTCATCGAACAGAATATTTCTACTCAACTTATTAATTCCGAAATTACGCCACCATAAATCCGAAACTGAACTCTATCGATTATAGATATAACTTATTCTCAAACGTCGAGTCGAGTCGATAAGTGTCCATTGATATAAGCATTACATATAAACTAACCCTTCATAGACTATCCGTAAAGAAGCAGTCCGTAAACCTTTTACAATACATCTTATCCTTATTTACCATTAATCCACTAGTGGTCAATTAGTTCATAACCAATACGAACTCCCGGGATCGATCAGTTTCTAGGATTAACAAATAAGGGGATTGTCTTGGATTTTATGCAATGAAAATAAACAAGTAATAAAAATAATCCGGTTTACCCCAAGTGCAGGGATCGTAGTATAGTAGCTACAACCGGAGTCGAATCACAGGGAATCGAGATTGGTCTAGTTCTTAATTCTTCTAAATTGTCACGAGAAATAACTAAAAACGAAAACGAAAAAACAATAAACTGGACAGAGGGTTGTCAATCCAAAGCCAGGAAATATAGTTGCGGACCTAAACTAACTAAATAAATCTATTCTACAACTAAAAAGAAAATAAACTTCTAAAATCGCAACGAAGAACAAGGCACAAAGATGATTTCAATTAATTTTAACGAAGAACAAGCATTGATCCACCTATCCCGCAACCCTTAATTTCTACTCTAGATCGTTTAGTGAAGATCTAATAAAGATGTGGTTCACCTATCAAAGGTATGAATTCCTACTCTCGTAGATAATTCGCCTATTAATATTTCATCTCTCGATCTTAAAGATTAACGCTTCCATAACCAAGGTGTAAGATTTCTCAATCTAGCAACCTAGAAATTTAACGTAGCAACTCTCGTTATTTTTAGGTTAAAGATCTAATCTTTACTACGGTGATCTAGGTCTAACAACGATTTTCATCAAACGTTAAACATCACAAAGCAACCATCTCTCGATATAAATTGCATAACAAATAAACACATAATAAAGAAACAAACTTTAATTAAAACTCACAAAGCATCCAAGAATCGAAATCAAGTTGTTGCTGAGAATTGGCTTCACAAAGCTCGTTCTAGGCTTAGCCTTAGCTCATCGTTGGAATACAAATCATATATATAAAAAGAAGATAAAAAGATGTTTATGATGGTGGGAAAACGCACCTAGGGCGCCCCCAAGGGGCTTGTGGCCGCCTAGGGTCGAATTGTTGTCTCAATGGTTGAAAATAACGCAGCTATTTATAAGTTTTGAAGTCGGTTTCGCGAAGTCGGTGGACTGGACGCCCGTCCAAAGTGTTGGACGCCCGTCCAAGGTGCTTCAAATCTCCGAGTCGGGCCGAGTCTTCTCAAACGCCCGTCCTATGTAAAATGGGACGCTCGTCCACTGAAAATCTGAACATCCTGAATCCAAAAGCTCCTCTTGGACGCCCGTCCAAGGATGCTGGACGCCAGTCCACTGGACGGGACCTCAAACGTGCGTCCAGACTTGTAAAGCTTCATTCTACCTTCGACTTGCATCTCCTTCCATTTAACCTTCAATCAAGTATCTTTTCAGCTCCTTCAATCCCTCTCCATGACATGTAAATGTACCTTCAAAACCATAAGAACACGCAAAGTGTAAAACCATAGATAATTACCAATAAAATCATGAAATTAGCTCAAGTTTACACTTAATTACTTTTAAAACTCATCTGCTCAATAATTCGATTAAACCCTTAATTTCTATGCAAAATTATATGAATATTGAGGAAATCATTATAAAATATAACGTTATAAATCGCATAAAATCACCCTTAATAGGGATTGTCTTTCTACTTCCCGCAGGAAGGAATGGAATCCATATATGCGAGACACACACTTCTCACTCGTCCCAGAATAGTGCCAACGTGAAAGTGATTCGGACCGTGCCTCTTAGCGATCCTTAAAGAACACATCAAACCCTATCTTGAAACCAGTAGGAGAAGGCAATCACTTCAGGATTAAGGTTAATTCATATATGATCATCTTGTGATTTAATGAGATTTCTCAATCACGGAATTATATGAGAAATGCAGATTAAATCGGTCAAGTCCTATATGACTACATCATATATAAATTCCCCACTTAGATAACCATTATCGACGGTCCGGATAAGACGGTCACACCATAAAGTGTTCTGGGTGCATTAATGGTGGTTTAATCAATAGACCCATACTTTGATAAAGTTCACCACGGACTAATAGTTCAAGTGTATCACCATAAACTTAATCCTCATGTGTGGCACACACTAAGTTATATGGTTACATATGATACGTCTTGGGGTTTTCAGTAGTGTATAATATATAAGCACGAAGCAAATAATAAGATGAGAATAAATCTGTCATTTATTAATTATAAAAACAATTACCAAAATTGTCTTTCGGGCGCTACTTCCAACAATCTCCCACTTGCCCGTATAGACAAGCAACAATTGTCTTTCGGGCACACTATACCTAACAATCACCCACTTGCCCGTAAAGATAAGCAATGATTGTTTTTAGAGCACCACACCCTTATTCTATCTATCCACAACATTCTCCCACTTGCTCTAAAGCAGATGAGACATATCTCCCAATTTCATACCCGCCAAGCGCGTATCAGTGACAGTAGATGCCACAAGACTTGGTAAATTGATCGGTAGGTTGTCGGTTTCGAGGCGATCTTTAGGACCGAAACGTCGCCTCTATGCACGGTCTGAGTGATCAGGTGGTACTTACTTACAATATGCTTTTGACCTCTTGTGATTGCAAAGATCCTTTGCATATGCTACCTCTAAACTATTTTAACAGTAAAAGGGTTTCGGCTTATCGAGACCTGGAATTACTTCCAGATCAGCAAGGATCTTTTAAGCTATGTCGCCTTTCTAGCCGCTCCAAAAGCTGCTATGCATTTGACTAACAGAGTCAAATTGGAAGTGTTGGATTGCTCCAGACTATAGCTCCATTACTATGAGTAAACACTGAGCCTGAGATCGATTCACGAGCATCCTTAATCCGACAAAAATCAGAATCAGTGTAGTCAACAACACTCAGGTTTGCACCCGAATACACAAGCATATGATTCCTCATTCTCTAAAGATACTTGAGGATGCACTATACTGCTATCAATACTCGAATCCAAGATTTGATTACAATTGAATTTTAATAATATGACATTCTCTATCCAAAGGAGAACTTATCCGAAGAATTGAGAGAATTATTCCGTGAGGGGTTGGGTAGGAAACCTCTAATTGAATCAAGCATTCGAAAATGCATCATCATCTTAACAATAAGATGGATGGGATACGGCCAACAACTTGTTCTCATGAATTCGACCGAATCGATTTCTAAAATATAGTCCACATCTCTAATTTAGAGAATTTTTGGCTTGTCAGTTTCTGACTTCAGACAACACACCCATGTTGTTTCCAACTGTTGTAGTGTTATCTTTTATTTACACTAACGTTTACTACTTTAACCAATATTGATTCTCTGGTCTACAAAAGACTCATCAATATTCTAGTCAAGCCCACACATTTAAAACATGTGACTTTTATTGACCTAAAGGTTTGCTTTAATCTACCAATGGATATAAGCATAGGCAGTCAATCTGCCATGGCTTTAAGCAAAAACCCTTCTGTTCATAATGAATTCAAGCTCCATTGTTGGGCAAGAGAGTTTCAAGGCATTACCCCTGGTAATCTTTCTGCTTTCATGGAGTCAAGCAAGGCTGAAAGGCGAGAGAGTTCAGGGCATCAACCCTATTGAACTATCTACTTCTCAGGGAATTATCCTTAGACCACTTGGCTTTGACTAGAAAGATAAACTTTATCATTCATTCGACTCTTTTCCACGTAGATCCAATTACTCCCATTGGGCCTGAGACACTCAGGTGGTTCTACAAGATTGTTAACAGAACTGGAGCACCTAAAAACTTCATTTACAAGTTTATGGCTTTAAACCAATCTCCTATTTTCAGAATCCTATACAGCCCAAATAGGCCATAGGTGATCAATCACCCCCAGCAGACTGTAAAGTCTGCATGATCACAGTAGGTCAATGGTTAAACCATACTCCCACTGTATTTGGGTGGATCGACATTCTGATCTGGTGTATTAGTATTTATCAGCGTAACCCCCAACAACCAATGTTGGATGTTGTCTGATTAAATCAGATAGTAACTCCTTGAGTAACATTACTTCAAGGCCCAAGGTTGTTATTTTTAACATTCTTTCGGAAAGGCAGTGATAGTACAACCGTCACTTTCCGATCATAAGAATCTTATAATCAACCTTCACTCATTGTATTAAGATATTTCACGAACAGTCACCATCTGAACGTGTATGTAGAATCTCCAGTCCTACCTTTAAGCACTAGTGCTAAATGCCTCTATTTGCGGAAGTGGAGTAAATGCACTTCACTCTTTATCCACAAATTCATAAGCATCTTCTAGGTATACTTCTCGGTATTACATAATAATGTAAACCGTTATTTTGCAACCAATATCTTAATTAAGTTAAGCAGTGTATTGTAGCATATCAATAACTATACAAGACAATCTATGGTTTATCCTTTCAGTGAAATCATTTCACTCGGAGGTAGGCCAAGCATCAGTGCCAAAACCATGCCATAGCCTATATCTGAGCATGGAATACTCATTTCTCTGGTAATATCAGAGATTCCTCCAAATATTTAGATAAACTATCGGCATTTCGAGTAGTCATTAGACAAAATGTCTATTACTCAAAATCTCCCACTAGCTTGTATCCTTCATAAGGCCCCGAAGGTCAATATGAACAAGCTATGATACTTTTTTAGCTCCATTACCCTTTCCCAATTGAAAGGTTACTTAGTCATTTTTCCTTTGAGATAATGTTCTTAGACTGGGAGATAGGAATCACCCTTAACCAGTCTTCAGATCTTATCTTTAGGATATATGCTCTAATTAATAGATGTTGAAGAATCGTTTATCTAAATACGGAAACCATTTGTCTTAATAGTTTATGATGTGTTACATATACCTTTTCGGCATTACTTAGTGGTTCGGGCTTTATCAGAAAAAAGTCCGAGTCTCAGAATCGGATACAAATGTCATATTCACTTTCTTCAAGGCAACTATATTATCGATGTGAAAGTGAATCCAGTTGTTCCAACGAATCTGAAAACAGAAATTATAATTCTTTGATATTCAAGGATTAAAATCCGAAATTTATTTCCTTATATCACTCCCACTATCTTAGCTAAAATAACAGCCCGTTGTTTACTCTTTATCATGAATGCCCAGCTACCTTGTTCTAACAAAATATCTTTAGCTTCTGAGTCAAATTACTCGGTTAATAAAGTCTATAAGGATTCATAGGTTAGTGATCCGAAAACAATTTATTTATCCTTTACTTTCTTTGATTAATATTTCGGTTTAGCCTTTAACTTATTAGTTTAGACGACTTATACTTGTAGACATTTACCTTCCCATTCTTGGCTTTCTTTAAAGGAAATGGCCGTGAACTAGCAGTTCATTTGAGTAGGCACTACTCGTGAACTGTGGGATGCCCAGTGAGAATGGTACCAATTCATTCTCGTCATCTTTGAACTAATTTTGTTTTGTCTCTCGCTTATCACGAGTGACAGTAGTGACATGCTTATCAATGTCACTTAAGTTTGTAGACTCAAGAGGAACATCCTCTTCCGAAAAATTAATTTGCATTCTCGATTTATGAGTTCAACGTTCTTGTTACTTTTCCACTTTTACGAAGTCGTTAGTAGTCAATATAATATGTTTAACAGTTTAGATACCTTGAGATGATATGTAGTTGAAAAAATAAATTATGACAGAAATGTAAATCAAATCATACACCACAACAAATAAGAAATTTTAGGAATTATAAACGTGATGTCATGCATGCAGCTTATCCTACCATTCCAAGGATTTAACCTCACATCATACAGTCGTCGCAGAGTCGGTATCAGCACAATGACGATTAAATTGAGACAATCTCTCTCAACAATTAAACAATTAAGAATCAAAACATCTTCTATTTAATTGTTGATTACCTTCCTTTTTCAGCCAAGATATTTCCAAAAATATCCTTGTGAGTGTGACCTATTGTTTCAGATCTCTAAGTACGCCCCGAGTATGCCGCCGCAGGGTCGGTCAGTGACTCGACGAGTACGCAAAATCCTATCCTTTCGGAGACCAAGCCTTGAATTTTGATAGGGGTGAAGGCCATCCGCAGGGGGCCGTAATCAAAGCGGCTCGAGGCGTCACCCTTCTCTCACGTGCTTGTCATGTCACCTTCCCCGCTGTAGAGGCCGTGGGGTCGGCTGTCACCTTCCCCGCTCCCACTCGTTATTTTGAAAATTATGTAGTCTCTTTAGGATTTTAGAATTTTATAATGAAGATAGTTTGAGAAAGTGATAAACACTAGAGTAAACTCCAACTTAGTTTATTCATAAAATGAAAGAAGTATAAATAGTTACAATTGAGGGGAGAGACTAGCTAGCTTGGGCGGCCACTAGAGTATATAGCTATGGGCGGCAAGCATGCATGTAAAAAGTAAAAGCTATGTCTATGACATAAAGTAAACTAGAGTTTGACATATTAATTGTTTATATGTACCACAATTAATATGTCCTTTTACAAATAAAGTGTACAAATAATGTATACACGAAATAAATAAATATTACATAATATTTGATATGTAATATTTCCACACCCCCCCCCTCAAACTGGGTTGTATATGTTTATACAGCCAAGTTTGCTACTCAGTCTGCTGAACATAAGTGGCGGAATGGCCTTGGTGAGAATATCAGCATTCTGGTCTGCTGAGGGAACATACTGGAGTTGAATAATCTTGGCATCAATCTTCTCCTTCAGGAAGTGTCTGTCAATGTCCACATGTTTGGTTTTATCATGATGGACTGGATCCTCTGCCATGAATAAGGCTATTGTCACAACAGAGTGTGATAGGTTGCTGAATAGGCTGCTGAAGTTCAGTAAGGACCCTTTTTATCGATAGAGCTTCACAAATACCCAAAACTAGTGCCCTGAGTTCAGCTTCAGCACTGCTTCTGGAGACAATAGGTTGTTTCTTGCTCCTCCAGGTGACAAGATTTCCCCATACATAAGAACAGTAGCATGTAGTAGACCTTCTTCGTCCGTGTGACAACCCCCACCAATCGGCATCGTTGTAAACCTTGATAGATCTCTCACAGACTTGGTGAAATGTAAGCCTTGGCCGTGAGTGGACTTCAAGTACCTCGGTATCCCGTTCACGCATCCCAATGTTGCTCGCAGGGAAATGCATGAACCGGCTAACCAGATCGACTCCATATGCAATATCGGGTCTTGTATGGGACGTATAAATGAGTTTCCCTACAAGTCTTTGATATTGATCCTTCCTGACGGCAATGTCACCATGCAGCAGGGTATTACTGGGGTCTACTGGGGATACAACAGGTTTGCATCCCAGCATACCAGTTTCCTTCATCAGGTCCATCACATATTTTCTTAGAGAGATAGAGATACCCTGGTTGTTTCTTGCAATTTCCATACCAAGGAAGTATTTAAGATAGCCCAAATCCTTGACTTGAAAAACCTTTGCCAGTAGAGTCTTCAAATTCTAGATCTCAGTAGAGTCATCACCAGTGAGGATGATATCATCCACATATACAATAAGAATAGACCTTTTCTGGCTAGTTGTCTTGATAAACATGGTGTGATCTGAGTTGCATTGATGATATCCAAAGCGCCTTTAACCACGTAGTGAGTTTCCCAAACCAGGCTCTTGGGGATTGCTTTAGGCCATATAGAGATTTCCTCAATTTGCAAAACTTTCCTTGAGTGTGAGGATTGGTAAAACCAGGAGGTACATTCATGTAGACTTCCTCGCAAGGTCACCATTGAGAAAAGCATTTTTGATATCCAATTGGTGAAGAGGCCACCAAGTTGGGCAAAGAAGAGATATCGTATTCGACAAGTGTTCGCCTTTGCCACCGGTGCAAAAGTTTCTTTGTAGTCAATGCCATAAGTTTGAGTGAAACCCCTTGCAACTAGTCCGGCCTTATACTTGTCAATTGTACCATCGCATTGTATTTGATAGTAAATAACCACCGTGTACCGATCGTCTTCTTGCCTTTGGGGAGAGCAAGTTAGATCCCAAGTATGATTATCCATGAGGGCAGTCATTTCTGTTTTTACCGCAGCCTTCCACCTATCATGTTGAAGAGCTTCCTGAATATTTTTGGAATGGAGTGAGAGTCCAAGTCCTGTGTAAACATGGCAAAAACAGGTGATAACTGATCATAAGATAGATAATTATGAATAGTATGATCAGTAGTGCAAGATCTCTTTCCCTTCCCGATAGCAATAGTCTATCATCAATGTCGCGAGCCGCCGAGAGTCGCAGGAGTTGCCGAGTACGCAGGCTCGGGCCGCAGGCTCGGGTCGGTCGCAGGCCGCCGAGAGTCGCAGGTGCCGAGGTTCGCCCGCCGAGAATCGCAGGTTGCTGAGGGTTAAGAGGTTGCTGAGGGAACATATATAGGTCAATTTCAATCAGGTTTCCATCAGTGACTGCCTCAGTGGACTTGCTGTAGTAGGGAGTCCTTTCAAAGAATTTTACATCCATAGAATTGTAAAATCTCTTTTCAGAAGGAGAATAACACTTGTAACCTTTCCTGTCCTTTGCATATCCTAGGAAAATGCACTTATGAGCTTTGGGATCAAGTTTGCTTCTGTGTTGGGCATGGATATAAACAAACACAGGGCAACCAAAGATTTTTGGAGGTAATTGGGAAATAAGATGAGGGCAGGAGTGTGTGGTCAGAAGGGTTTGGATAGGAGTTTTGAAGCCTAACACTCTGCTGGGAAGTCTGTTGATTAAGTATGTGGCAGTTAATATAGCTTCACCCCATATATACTTTGGAACATGTGTGGTGCACATGATTGATCTAGCCATCTCCATCAGGTGCCTGTTCTTTCTCTCAGCAACCCCATTTTGTTGAGGTGTTTCCACACAACTATTGATATGGACAATCCCCTTATTCATCAAGAAATTACTGAGGTTAGACTCATAGTATTCAAGTGAATTATCAGTCTTTAAGATCTTGATCTTAGTGTCAAATTGAGTAGAGATCATGTTGTAAAATTCCTGAAAAATTGTTCCAACTTTAGATTTATCCTTCATTAAAAACAACCATGTGTTCCTGGTATGATCATCAATGAAAGTGACAAACCACCTTTTTCCTGTTATACTTTTTACTCTTGAAGGTCCCCATACATCACTATGAATTAAAGTGAAAGGCGTGGATGGAAAATAAGGTAGTTTGGTATACACAGATTTGGAAAGTTTGGCAAATTGACAAATATCACATTGAAGATGATTGATATTACATCCTTTAAATAATTCAGGAATTACAGACTTCAAATAACCAAAACTTGGATGTCCTAGTCTATAATGCCATAACATGATATTGTCTAAGGTTTGAGTGCGGTCGCCGAGGCGGCATTCGCCTTCGCCTTCTTGTCTTCAAAGCAGGTTGACCACATACAATCCCGAGCAGGGGTTTAGCCCTCCCAATCACTTCCTGTGAAGAAGGGTCCTGGAAAGTGCACTGATTCTTATTAAAAACAACAGTCCAATTCAAATCTTTTGCGAGTCTACTGACAGATATGAGATTGCAGTCTAATTTTGGAACAAATGGGACATCCTTTAGGCATATCTTATTAGTGAGTTTAACATTTCCAAAACCTTTTGCACACGAGATAGATCCATCAGCAGTCTTAACATTGTGAATTTGATGGCATGGCATAAGGTGAGTTATGAGGTTTTTATTTCCGGTCATATGGGAGGAGGCCCCGAATCAACAATCCATGTTTCATTACTAATAGAAGAGTAGAATTTACCCGCACTAGCCCGAGTAGCCGTGTCGCAGTAGGGGACTACCTTCTTTTTGTTGAGTGAGGAAAGCTTTGAATGCGAACCGAGCATTCAACTTGTTATCATTCTCCTCTTCATTGACATGCCCGCCCCGACTTTCCCCGGTAGGCTTGGGGAGTTAGGCTTGCCATGTAGCTTCCAAAGAAAGTGTCCTTGGTGTGATTAATGCGTTTGCGCTCTCACGAAACAACTTTCCGCTCTATCGCAGGCTTCCTAGATGTCTCAATAACCTCGGCAGGCTTCCCGATAGCCACAGGTAGCACTCTCGTAAGGGTTGTCGGCGGGGAGTTCAAAGAAGATCACTTTCCTCCTTCTTTCCTCATGTTTGACCTCAGCAAACATGGATTTGAGATTGGGGAGAGGTTTTGTGGCAAGGATTCTTCCTCTAACATCATCAAGAGTAGGATTCAAATCCGCAAGAAACTTGAATACTCTCTTTTTCTCAATAATGTCCTTATAAAGGGCGCATCCTTAACAACATTCCAGGGGTGAGTTTCCAACATATCTAGGTGTTGCCATGCCCTAGATAGTTGGTTGAAGTATTGAGTTACGTACATATCTCCTTGTCTGCAGTTTTGAATCTGAGCTTTAAGTTCATACACTTCTGATGTATTGTCTTTCTTGGAGTAAAGATCTCTGGCATTATCCCAGGTTTCCTTTGCAGTATCATACATCATAAAGTTCTCACTAATTTCTTTTGTCATTGATCTTGTGAGAATGGTCATGACTTGATTATTAGTAGTGTCCCATGCTTCAAATCCGGGGTCATCTTCAGCAGGGGCAGGTTTAGAGCCGGACAGGTATCCCATCTTACCTTGTCCAGAGATGTACATTTTCATAGATCTTGACCACAGCAAGTAGTTGTTACCATCAAGTCTATGATTTGTGTATGATGAAGATTCAGCGACCTCAGTCCGCCGAGGCAAATGGGAGTCTACGATGAAGATGAAACGTCGCTTAAAGTAGACATTTTTGGAATAAACGAATCGAGTTTGCGGCGGATTTTAGAACTCGCAAGGCTCCGATACCATGAAGAGAGTTTGAGAAAGTGATAAACACTAGAGTAAACTTCAACTTAGTTTATTCATAAAATGAAAGAAGTATAAATAGTTACAATTGAGGGGAGAGACTAGCTAGCTTGGGCGGCCACTAGAGTATATAGCTATGGGCGGCAAGCATGCATGTAAAAAGTAAAAGCTATGTATATGACATAAAGTAAACTAGAGTTTGACTTATTAATTGTTTATATGTACCACAATTAATATGTCCTTTTACAAATAAAGTGTACAAATAATGTAATATTTCCACATATAATAATCCAAAAACAATAGATCGTGAATATTTAATATATTCATCCCACTAGTTCATCGGTTCCAAATACCGTCTAACTAGTGTCACTATATCCACGATCCTCCAATTTTTATTGATTAAAATTCCTTTGTGTAGACACTACACAAATGAAATTCACCATGAATTTCGTAATCCTAATACATTAGGACTTATGATTTTTCAATAATTTGGAAAAACAATAAATCACAAAATTTAAAGCTCCCACTAGTTTATAGGTTCCAAATACCGTCTAACTAGCGGCACTATATTCAAGATTTTCCAATTTTTTCGATAGAAAATCCTTGTGTAGACACTACACAATTAAAATTCACTAAAGAATTTTAAAGTCCTAATCTTGTCATGATAAAAATTTAGGATCTAATAATTTTTCCAATAATCGAAAAACAATAAATCATGAAAAGCAATCACCAACTTATCGGTTCCAAATACCGTCTAGTTAGTGTCCTATCTTTTCACGATTTTCCAATTTTGATTATCAAAATTCTAATTTTTGTAGTCACTACATAAATAAAACCCCGAAGGATTAATAATCTCAAATTAAGTTTATCATGTGAATTTTATATCACGATAAAATTCCGTTTCCTTTAATTAATTTAATTTATATTTAATCTAAATTAATTATCGTGTTCATACATGTCTAATTAATGTCAATATTAATTTTCTACATGTATGAATATGTTAGGAGTGGAATTCATGAATATGATGCATGACATAGTTATATCACATAAATAATCACAAAAAGAAAATAAATGCGAAAAATAAACCATTGAGATGGACCGTTGGTACCCCCATATCTAATCTATAAATTAAATAATTAAACCCTATGTTCATAAAATTTCTAATCTTTAATGAACCGCAACCGTTGCTTGGTATATAATTTTTTGGTTCAAATCTTCAACAAAAACCCCTCTAGCTGAGTTGGTTGAAGTTCCTTCTGCCTTCATCACCACCCGAGTTCCACTCTCCCCTCCCCTCGTTTTTTTTTTCGAACGTGTTTTATTTTATTTTATTTTTTTTCGAGCAAATTTTTTTTTTCGAATAGGGAATAATCGGAAAAAAATTCCAGAACTTTATCCAGCCAAGGGGATTCGAACTCGGGTCTGCGTACAATTTAATCTGTGACTTGACCACTGTGCCGCGGCTTTTCCTCTTCATAGTTTTCGTCCGAATTAAATAAAAAGGGTCTCGGCCGAAATTAAATTAATTCAGAAAATTAAAATTGCAAATATAAATTACATGATATCCTATACCCAAAACAACGGGTTTACAATAGATCTAATGGTAAACAGGTACCAAACCCAATCCATCTCGTCAACCACGCATTTATATATAAAAAACATATAAAATATGCAATATTTATTCAATTCCACTCCTTATTAATTAATTATGAAATCAAGATCGCAAAATTTCTTTAACCTGGCTCCGATACCACATGCTGGATATACAGAAACCCAAATCCGGATCCGATCCATAATTGGATCGTCAGGTCTGATTCTTAGCACCGATCGAGACTCTCGATCATGCACAACGGAAGCTACGAATTAGATTCGTTTACGATTTTACCACGATATTATTCGCATAATAAATTAATCTACAAGAAGGTTAGTAGATTTACCCCAACCGGAGAGAAATAGGCAATCGACCAAAGGGAGAAGCCGTGATCTTCCGGATTGTATCTCCAAGCGACGACTGGTGGATGTCAATCCTCGTCGTAGAACCTCCTCGAATATGCATAAGAAAAACCCTTGGTTTTTCGTCTCTTAATGACTAAGGCAAGAAACTAATTTTTCTTCCTTTATTTGTGAATGTGGCGCCAATTTCAGATCTTTTTTGTGTTGGGAGGAACTATCTTTATATAGGAAAATAACTAGTCAAGAGAGAGTTATCATTTTCACACCACAATTACCTATTCCCATAAGGGAAAGATATTTGCCAAAAGATAAGAGATAATTCCCAAAAAATCAATCTCTTATTTTTCCATTAATTATCCAACAAACAGATAATTAATTAAGTACACATGTTACTTAATCTAGGAAAATTTCTTTTCCTAATTTATCACAAATCATAGGCGCCACATATTGTCATTATTTTTTAATAGAAAATGTTATTTCTATTTTACATATTATTTACCAAATATATAATATTGCATATTCATTAAATAGACCAACTATTTAATTTATTCTCGAGGTTACATAAAACGAGAAAAAACTCGCGTGTTAGGAGCCAACCCAGGGACAATGGACCTATAACCAGTAGCATCGAACAGAATATTTCTACTCAACTTATTAATTCCGGAATTACGCCACCATAAATCCGAAACTGAACTCTATCGATTATAGATATAACTTATTCTCAAAACGTCGAGTCGAGTCGATAAGTGTCCATTGATATAAGCATTACATATAAACTAACCCTTTATAGACTATCCGTAAAGAAGCAGTCCGTAAACCTTATTCAATACATCTTATCCTTATTTACCATTAACCCACAAATGGTCAATTAGTTCTTAACCAATACGAACTCCCGGGATCGATCAGTTTCTAGGATTAACAAATAAGGGGATTGTCTTTCTACTTCCCGCGGGAAGGAATGGATTCCATATATGTGAGACACACACTTCTCACTCGTCCCAGAATAGTGCCAACGTGAAAGTGATTCGGACCGCGCCTCTTAGCGATCCTTAACGAACACATCAAACCCTATCTTGAAACCAGTAGGAGAAGGCAATCACTTCAGGATTAAGGTTAATTCATATATGATCATCTTGTGATTTAATGAGATTTCTCAATCACGGAATTATATGAGAAATGCAGATTGAATCGGTCAAGTCCTATATGACTACATCATATATAAATGCTCCACTTAGATAACCATTATCGACGGTCCGGATAAGACGGTCACACCATAAAGTGTTCTGGGTGCATTAATGGTGTTTTAATCAATAGACCCATACTTTGATTAAGTTCACCACGGACTAATAGTTCAAGTGTATCACCGTAAACTTAATCCTCATGTGTGGCACACACTAAGTTATATGGCTACATATGATACGACTTGGGGTTTTCAGTATTGTATGATATATAAGCACGAAGCAAATAATAAGATGAGAATAAATCAGTCATTTATTAATTATAAAAACAATTACAAAAATTGTCTTTCGGGCGCTACTTCCAACAGTTTCCACACCGAGAGAAAGAATATTAATTACCAGCCCAACGACACTGCCAGGGCCGAACTGGATGCACTGCTGGGGCGACGATCAGATGAGCTCCTCTGTGTGTCGCCATTCACAGAGTACATCGATAGCTATCCTAGACCAACATGCTTCAAAATCCGAAGATTGAACCATATGATGGATCTAAGGATCCTTATGCTCATATGCATCAGTACATATCTCACATGAATTTGTACAACGCCTAGATGAGATGAAGTGTAAGACCTTCCCTGCAATGCTCACTGGAAGAGCTCGAGAATGGTTTAACAAGATTCCGCCGAGGTCGATCTCCGACGTCGGAGCTCTCACCCGAAAGTTTGTCCACGCCTTCATCGCATTTCTAGAGAAATCAAACTCATCTTCTTATTTAATGAGGAATCCACACAGGTACGAGATACATATGACCGTATCTTGGTTGTCTCTTTCATGGCAGGTCTTTGAGAGGGACGGCTGCACGCCAAGTTGAATAATAAACTCCCCAAAACAATGAAAGAATGCCTAGATGTGGCTTATAAGCATTGTCAAGGGTAGGAAGCCAATAGGATAAAAAGAGAGATGGAAAGAGGTGAAAGTAAGAAGAACAAGTCTGAAGACAAATCAGAGAAGAGAAAATATGTCTGGGATTGAGTAACAATACCTGTCTCAGATCGATTGGGAAAGAAGGGAGCTATGCAGGACATAGACTTTATCCCGTTGAACAGGTCTCGCGAGCAGGTTCTCGCAATTATGGAAATGAAAGCAATAGCAAGGATACCACCTCCGATGAGAGGACCTCGGAAAAAATCGATCTCAATAAATTTTGTAAGTATCACAAAGACATTTGCCATGACTCAGAGTAGTGTCGCAATTTGATAAGATATATCGACGCGGCAGTAATGGAAGGAAAGTTGGACGAGGTCGTAGACCGGTCTCAACAGCCCGAACCGCGTGGCCGACGTGAATTTAAACAAGGAATCATTATCATGATCGAGATAACGGGGATGAGTTTTGATGAAGAAAAGACCACATGCCCAACCCTGATGGTCAGATGGACAACCGCCCCATAAACACAATTAATACGATCTCAGGTGGGCCGAATAGCACCACTCGAACGGAAGACACGAGCAGTAGCAGGTCTGCTGCTCCTTCTCAATCAAACAAAAGGCAAAGGCTTTCTGGAGAAGTAACCTATGGCCCCAGGGACTCCGTTCCTTTGGTGATAAACAATGAAGGATTAGTGATAGAGGCGGTAGTGAATAAAAACTTGATAAAGCGGATCTGCGTTGATACAGGCAGTGCTGTAAATGTGCTCTATTATAATGTCTTCCTAGCTATGGAGCTCAAAGATGCAAAATTAACACATGTCTCATCACCTCTGTTCGGCTTTGTTGGACCCCCAGTTCATCCAATGGGAATGATTAAGCTACCTACCACTTTTGGAACGGAATCTAAGGGCAGGACCCTCGATAGTTAGTTATATGGTTGTGAAAGCTCATTCCGTGTATAATGTGATCATGGGAAGACCAACCTTGAATGATTTGCGAGCTATGATATCTCCAGCTCATATCGCATGAAGTTCCCAACAGGGGAAGGATCAGTAGAAATTAAGGGTGATGTGGAAACAGCCAGGAGCAGTTACACGGAAACTGTGAACGGGAAAACTATGGTTCAACAAGTAAGTATTGAGGAATTACTCTCCGATGACGAGGAGAGCTGGTCGTCTGAAGACCCGACAGAAGTTGTTCGCCTATGGGACGAAACATGTAGATTTCACTGTGAATATGGGCTCTTGGGTCCCTGACTCCCATAAAAGAGCCTTGATAAATCGCTTAAAGGAATTTCGAGATGTGTTTGCATGGAAGACCGAAGATATGCCAGGTCTATCCCCAGAATTAGCTGTGTATAAGTTGAACGTCAATCCGAACAAGAAGCCTATTCGGCAAAAGAAAATGCACTTCGCCCCTTAACGAATCTCCACGATTGAAAAGGAAGTGACCAAGCTACTTCAAGCAAATATTATTAAAGAAGTCTTGTACCCAGAATGGTTGGCAAATCCGGTAATGGTCAAAAAGCCGGATGGGAGCTGGAGAATGTGTGTTGATTTCACAGATCTCGACAAAGCATGTCCTAAAGATTGTTATGCGCTGCCAAAGATTGATCGTCTTGTTGATTCAACGGTAGGATATGAAGTATTTGCATTCTTAGATGCATGTAAGGGATATCATCAGATTGCTATGGATCCTCCGGATGCAGAGAAGACCTCATTTGGGGGACGTAATGCTATGTCACCATGCCTTTGGCCTAAAGAACGCCGGAACAACGTACCGGTAGGATGTAAACAAGATATTCGCCCGGCAGATCGGCAGATGCATGGAGGTATATGTGGACGATCTTCTAGTCAAGAGCATGTCTCTTGATCAATATCTACTAGATGTCAAAGAAGTATTCCAGATGCTAAGGCATACACAGATGAAGCTAAACCCCAAAAAGTGTACATTTAGGGTTAGGTCGGGCAAATTCCTAGGGGACATGATATCCAAAGATGGAATTAAAGGTAATCCTGATAAGATTGACACATTAAAGACTATGTCGCCTCCCAAAAGCATTAAGGAAGTATAGAGATTGACCGGACGAATAGCAGCTCTGAATAGGTTTCTCTCCAGGTCGGCACAGCGTGCCTTGCCTCTTTTCAAGATTTTGAGAAGAGCTAGTCCCTTCCATTGGGACGAAGACAGTCAAAAAGCTTTTGAAGAATTGAAGTCATACTTGACCGAGCTGCCAACACTAACAGCCCCTCGGGAAGGAGAAACTTTGTACATATATTTAGCAGTGTGTGAAGAAGCATTAAGTGCCGTGTTGGTCAAAGAGCAGGACGACCATCAGATACCGATTTTCTTTGTGATTAAAGCACTTCAAGGGCCAGAGATAAGATATTCAAATGCGGAGAAATTGGCACTGTCCTTGGTCCATGCCTCTAGGAAGTTAAGGCCTTACTTTCAGGCTCACTCGATCGCTGTAATCACCGATCAGCCTCTTCAACAAATATTGGGATGACTTGAGACCTCATGAAGGATGGCAAAATGGGTCGTAGAGCTAGCAGAGTATGATCTCTACTTCCACCCTCAAACTGCGATCAAAGCACAAGCGCTAGCGGATTTCTTGGGAGAGGGAATAGCTGTTCGCTTAGAAGATGAGCATCAGGCTAGTGTAGGGGACAGATGGAATCTATATGTCGATGGGGCAACTAACAAAGAAGGAGCAGGGGCATGTCTTTTGCTCGTCAGTCCAAAGGAGGAAGAGTTCCATACGTTCTACGCTTTGGGTTTCAAGCTACAAATAATGAGACAGAGTATGAGGCCTTAATCACAGGACTCAAGTGTTAGTAATACCATCCGCAGCGGAAACGATTTATGGATCTAGATCTATAAACTACACGTAATAAAATAACTAGATCTACTTCTACAAGGGGGTTGTAGAACATACCTCTTGGATCTCAAAATCCAAGTTGAAGAACCGCAATTGAAAGAACAAGAGATGGTGTGAAGAGCACCACGATCTTCCGTACGTGTGATCCGAGCAACTCCCGGTGGAAGGAAATCCTCGTCTCGAATCCTTACGATATGCTACCCGGAAAAACTCCAAGCTTTTCTCTCTTTTCTCCCTTGGCAAAAATTCCTCCTTCTCCAATTAATGGAGGCTTGGTCGAAATTTAGGTGTGTTCTTTGGCTTGGGAGAACTCTCTTTATATAGGAGAGTAAAACTTAAGCCCCAAGGATTTTATAATTAATACAAAATCAATTATTAATAAATCCTATAAATAAAAATAATTCCATAATATTCTAGAACCAATCAAGAATATTTTTATCTTTATTTATTACCATAAATATTTATCCAATAAATATTTTATGCACATGTCTTTTAAATACACAAGGAAACTAATTCCTTGTTACCTAAATTGTGCATGGGTCGAAATTTCCATCTCATTGACCTAGTCAATGTGATTTTTTCCATTCACACTAATTGCCAAGATTATGGAAAATGTCTTTTCCAATTATTTTAATTATTTAGTCCCAACTAATTTAATAGTCACTAAATAATTAATTCACATATCGATTAATTAAATTCTAATAAGAATAAAATTAATATCATTATTAAGATTCGACGTCCGAGAATAGCTATGCTATATTGGAAGCACGTCGGGGACCATGGACTAATAATCAGCGGCTCCGATAAATCAAATAAATAATTATAGAATAATTATATTCGATAAATCAATCACAGGAATATGCCACCATAATCCCGTGACTGCACTCCTCCGATTATAAGATTATATTTATCTCCTCACGAGAATAATAATAAGTGTCCATTGATATAATCATTACATATGGATTAATCCTCCATAGATCGTTCATTCTAAATCGGGAAGTTACCGTTAACCCTTTTTAGAACCTCTTATCCTTATTTACCATTAACCCCCTAGTGATCAATTAACTCATACAACTCACCGGTGATCAATCGGTGTGATATGAACTCGCGCGATCGATCGCTTTCTAGGATTAACAAATAAGGGAACTGCTCATCTACTTCCATAAATGGAAGGAATGGATTCCGTATCCGTGATAAACACGTAGACTACTCACTCAATCCAAGATGATGCCAAGATGGGGTAATTCGGACCACGTACTCGGTGTAATCCTTAACCGTCAAGTCAAACCTCATACCGATTCAAGCGCTTGACCGTGATCACCTCGATTAAGATATATCCATAAATATGATCATCCATTGATTCGATAAGACTTCTCGATCACGGAATTATATCGTGAACTCTAATCAAATCGGTCCACCCCTATATGATATATCTATCATATATAAATGCCCCATTAGGTTCTCTTAACCGAAAGTCCGGATAAGACAATCACACCTATTGTGTTCGGGCGCATTAATAGCACGTTAAAGGAGAGACCCGATACTCTCGATTAACTTCACTACGGGCTAATTGTATTTTAAGTACATCTTCACTAACTCAATCCTCCCGTGTATATACCATACACTGAGTTAAGTGATTACATAAACGATATACTTTAGGGTTTTCTGTAGTGTAATTACTATTTTCACATCGGTGAATATGAGAATAATAAATATGAATAACAATATCATTTCATTTATTAAATAAAACAATTACAAAATTGTCTTTCGGGCATCACACCTAACAATCTCCCACTTGCACGAAAGCATGTGATTAATTGTTTTAGAGCACACCCTATTATTTAAAATACAACAAACTACATCTCCCACTTGCTCTAAAGCAATGGAGACTCATCCCGTATTCTAGTACCCACTAAGCATATCATAACCATTTCGTATTCCAAAGTACACTCCGAGTATGCCGTCGTAGGATAGGTCAGTGACTCGGGGAGCACCTACATCTAAATGCCATGGGTCTTAATGATTAGTCAGGTTGTCGGCTCGAGACGATCCGTAGAATCGAAACGTTACCGGTCCATCAAATCATGTGGTACTGAGTAAACACTGAGCCCGAGATCGACTTAACGATCATCCTCAATCTGACTTAAAGTCAAAATCAGTGTATCACACATATCCAAGTTCACACATGAATATGTCCGCATATTATTCCTCGTTCTCTCAAGATACTAAAGGACATACTAAACTTGCTATGTTAACCGCCGAATCTAAGATTCGATCAAAGTTGACGTTCAATAACCTGACCATCTCTTACTAGAAAGAGAATCTATCCCATTTCTCTTGATCCGAAGATTTAGAGAGTCATTCCTGAGGCATAGGGTAGAACTTCCTCGTTGAATGTTGCATACACGATGCATCATCTTAACCAATAAGATGGATGGGAAACCAAAGGATCGATTCTAATGAATTCGACCGAGTCAAACTCTAAAGAATGTTGTCCAAAACTCGTTGCGAGAGAATTGTGGTATTGTCGTATTCGACTTCGTATAACACACCCATGTTGATTCCAACCGGTGCGTGTTATCCTTCACAAACACTAATTTATATATTCACTACCGTACTAAAATTGATATCCAAATACAAAAGACTTATCAATATTCTCGTCAAATCCACATATTGTAGAAATATATGACTTCCAATGACCGAGAGGTTTGCTTTTTATCCACAAAGGACATAAGCCTTGACAAATCATCCCGTCATAAGTTCATAAGTCAATACCCTTCTGTTTCGAATGAATCCAACTCCGTTTGTTTGGCAAGAAAGTCTTAGGGAATCACCCCTATTTTCTGCTTTTGAACGAAATCATGCAATACCGAACTCATTCTACTCTTTTCCGTGTAGATCCAATTACTCCCACTGGGCCTGAGACGCTCAGGTGGTTCTACAAGAGTATGAACAGAATTGGAGTACCGAACTCCATTCACAGGGTTATGGCTATTAAAACCAACCTCTATTATCAGAATCCTATACTGCTCACAAAAGAGCCATAGGTCATCAATCGATCCTCAGACTACAAAGTCCGCCGAACCCGTAATGGGTAATGGATAAACCATACTCCCACTACATTCTGGGTGGATCGAAATTCTGATCTAGTTTAGTAGTATTTAGTGTTATCACCAACAACCGATGTTGGATGTGGTCTGATTTTAATCAGTTAGTAACTACCTTGAGTAAACGTACTTCAAGGTTCAAGGTTTTGCTATTCATGGACTCTATCGTAAAGGATGCAACAAAGATAACCGTCCCTTCCCGATTTCATGAATCTTATAACAAACCTTTTTCTCAATGCTACAAGATATAGAACGATTGGTCACCGACCGAACGTGTTCGCGAAATTTCCGTACCTACCTTCAAGCACCGTGTGCTAAATGCTTATATTTACGGAAGTGGGGTGAACCGAATCCACACCTTATCCGTAAATTCCAAAGCATATTCTAGGTAGACTTCTCGGTCTTACATTTCAATGTAAACCGTTATTTTGCTTCTAATATCTTTATTGAGTTATGCAGTGTATTGTAGCACATCTAAAAACATATATAAGGCAATTTTACGGTTTCTCACTTAGTGAGAACATGTCACAATGAGGCAGGCTGAGCATCAGTCTCGAGGACTATGAATGGCCTATTCCGAGTATAGAATACTCTATCTCTGTTGAAAGCAGAGAAACCTCAAAAATATTTTGGATAAACTGACCGGAGTGTTCGAATAGTTATCAGACAAGAAGTCACTACTCGGAAGCTAGCTCCTACTAGCTTGTATCTTTCATCAGACCCCGAAGGTCGTCATAAACAAGCTATGTTACTTCTTTATATCCATTATCCTTTCCCGATTGAAAGGAAACTTAGTCATTGAACCTTTGAGACAATATAACCAGACTGGGAGAAAGGAATCACCCCGAGCCGCCTTCGGTCTTGTCTTTTAGGGACTATGCACTAACTATGGAATATGAAGAAGCGTTTATCTAAATATAGAAACCAATTGCTTTTAACAGCTTCTTAAGATGTGTTTTATATACATATTTCAAATAGCTTCTAAGTGGTTTTGACTTTATCAAACAAAAGTCCGAGTCTTGGATTCGTACTACAAATGGTATATTCACTTTCTATACGACAAACAAATTATCGAATAGAAGGTAAATCCATTCGTTCCAACGAGTCTTAAACGGAAAATAAATTTTCCGCGATATCCAAGGATTGAACCCGAGATTCATTTCCTTATATCACTCCCACTATTCTAGCTAAAATTAATCGCCCGTTGTTTACTCTTTTAATCGTTAAATGCACCGCTACCTTGTTCTTCCAAAGAACTTAGCTCGAGAAAATCACCAAGGATTCATAGGTTGGTGATCCAAAATCACCGTCCTTATCCTATGATTTTCGCTTAATTAATTTTCGGTTCAAATTTAAAATTTTCTCGCTTTAGGTGACTAACACTTTTAGACATATTCTCCCATTCTTGACTTTCAATGAATGGAAATGGGCTCTTGAACCGGCGGTTCGTTTGAGTAGACACTACTCTTGAACCGTGGGATGTCTATTTCGAGTGTTATTCGTCGAGACTTCTCGGATTTTCTAATATACCAGAAAAAACAATAAATCATAACATTAAAGCTCCCACTAGTTTATCGGTTCCAAATACCGTCTAACGAGCAATGCTTTAATTTTATGAATTTCCGATTTTTTCGATTAGAAAATCTTTCGTACATAGTTCTATTGTTTCCAGAAAAACAACAAATCATAGAAACTCCCACTAGTTCATCGATTCCAAATATCGTCTAACTAGCAACATTTCATGACTTTCCGGTTTTTCAATTAGAACGGTTACGTGTGTAGTCAGTTACACTTTTCTAATGTTCTAGAAAAAACAACAAATCATAAAGCTCCCACTAGTTCATCGATTCCAAATATCGTCCAACTAGTAACACTTCATGATTTTCCAATTTTTCAATTAGAAAATTACTCGTGTAATTACTACACATTCAAAATTCACTAAGAATTTCAAAGTCCGAGATCACCTTTGGTCAAACTAAGTTTGTCTTCCGTTTGACACGAATGACACTAGTGACATACCTATATGTCACTCTGGTTTTAAAAGGCTTGAGAGAAAATATCTCTTTCGAAAAATAATTGCATTATCGATTAACTAGTTCAACGTCCTAGTTACTTTCCACTTTTTAACGAAGTCAATACTAGTCAATTATAAATTTTAAGCAATTTAGTAAGGGATATAATGCTGTAAATAAAATGACATGTATTAATTCAAGTTTAACACTACTATATTTTATTTTAGGAATTGTAAACTAAAATTAAGTCTACTCTACCATTCCAAGGTTTTAACCTCGCATCTCAGTGCCGCCGAAGGGTAGGTCAAAGAGATGACGGTTAAATCGAGACAATCTCATCAATGAATAACTTGTGAGAATCAAACATCGCACGAGAATCGAACATCCCTTTATTCATTGACTACCTTCCTTTTTTAGCCTAGATATTTCCAAAAATATCCTTTATGAGTGTGACCTACTATATCGGATCTCTTAGGTATGCCCCGAGTGTGCCGTCGTAGGATAGGTCGGTGACCCGACGAGTACCCGTAAATCCTATCCTTTCGGAGACCAAGCCATGAATGTTGATAGGGGTGAACACCATCCGTAGGGGGACGAAATCAAAGCGCCGCGAGGCGTCACCCTTCTCTCACTTACTTGTATCTATAAGTAGAGGCCACGGGGTTGGCCGTCGCCTCCCCCGCTCCCACTCAATATTTTGGAAGTGGTGGTGGGTTAACTAACCACGTCTTTTTGATGTTAACATAAAAGCACATCAAATCAAGGATTCCGAATGGTGTCGGTAACGTAGGCAAGCCTACCCGTCCTATTCGTTGGAACATATGTGACAGTCGGACGAAATCGGGTCAAGAGAGCCCTATTGAGATTAGAAGGAATCACCCCTCCGCTCTCGGTTTGGCTTAGTCTTGCCGGACCCCCGTGCATACATCACACTAGGAGGGTTAAGTCGTTCGAGCGAAGCTCAATTGACCACCCAACCTATAAGCGAACCGTTTTTATCCAAGATTTATTGTTCTTTTACCATCATTCAATCTCGTAGACACTACGAATTGAAAACGTGATCTCGTTTCAGCTTTAAGGCGGTTCACCGAGAACACACACCGAAAGGCTAACGATTTCATAACCCGTCCTCGGATCTTTAATTAGTTACTAAATTAATTAATTACCACGTATTAATTAAATTTCAACTAATTACGCGAGTTTGTATACATGCCTATTTTAATTACCAAAATTAAAATTCTACATGTATGCATGGAGTGGATTTATGATATGATGCATGTCATGGCAATTCCGGTTTTATATCTATTTTATGATCAAACACATAAAAAATAAATGCGGAAAATTTAAACACCGAGATGGATCGTTGCACCCCCCGAATCTAATCTATTAGAAAATAAAAAACCAAAACCCTAACTAGGGTTTACTACTTTCTAACTAAATCTGCAGCTGTTCGAACTCTTCGACGATCGGCATACAAACGAACTCGGATCGGGACGAAACTTTCCAGATCTTATCTTCACTCCTTGAACTTCAATATGGACGGTTGGATCGGTGCTTTGACTTACCAATTTTCTCCAGTAAACCGCCAAACTTGCTGCTGAATCTGACTTTAACTGCACTGCATCAAGGACTTCCTGAGGCAGATCGGGAATCGAGATGAATCCCGATCGACCTGAACTTTTTATGGTACGTCCAAAACTCATATTTGATCAATCTGAACGGTCGGATTTGCTTTTCAACGGTCCAAACTCTCCCAGAAAATCGAGGAAGTCACAGGTAGGGTTTCTGTGAATCCTGCGTTTTTCTGTTACAGCAGCCTCTTCGCAGCATCAAACGGATATCGAAACGGACTCTGATCGACTCCAAAATTTGTGGAGTTGATCATCATCTTCTAATCTTGATTCTGACCGGAGGGATCTTCGTTTCAACGGTTCGATCAACGGGAAAAGAAAAAATACTAAACAGCTACTAACTAGATCTATTTGCTGGAAATTAAACTCGCAATAAAGATAAATTACATAATTTCCCGTACTCATACGGACGAAATTTTCATCGTTTATATGAGTTTACAATAGATCTAACGGGTAAACAAATGCCAACCCCAATCCATCTCTTCAACCACGACATTCATAAGCATAAAAAATAATCATGCATGCGCCCCATTTAAAAAATTGGGACAAAAATCTACATGTTTTACCACTCCTAGATCTAATATTTTATACGTATAAATATAGATCACCATGGCGACCGATACCACCGTTAGTAATACCATCCGCAATGGAAACGATTTATGGATCTAGATCTATAAACTACACGTAATAAAATAACTAGATCTACTTCTACAAGGGGTTGTAGAACATACCTCTTGGATCTCAAAATCCAAGTTGAAGAACCGCAATTGAAAGAACAAGAGATGGTGTGAAGAGCACCACGATCTTCCGTACGTGTGATCCGAGCAACTCCCGGTGGAAGGAAATCCTCGTCTCGAATCCTTACGATATGCTACCCGGAAAAACTCCAAGCTTTTCTCTCTTTTCTCCCCTTGGCAAAAATTCCTCCTTCTCCAATTAATGGAGGCTTGGTCGAAATTTAGGTGTGTTCTTTGGCTTTAGAACTCTTTATTATATAGGAGAAGAAAACTTAGCCCCCAAGCCGATTTTATAATTAATACAAAATCAATTATTAATAAATCCTATAAATAAAAATAATTCCATAATATTCTAGAACCAATCAAGAATATTTTTATCTTTATTTATTACCATAAATATTTATCCAATAAATATTTTATGCGCACACGTTTTTTAAATACACAAGGAAACTAATTCCTTGTTACCTAAATTGTGCATGGGTCGAAATTTCCATCTCATTGACCTAGTCAATGTGATTTTTTCCATTCACACTAATTGCAAGATTATGGAAAATGTCTTTTCCAATTATTTTAATTATTTAGTCCCAACTAATTTAATAGTCACTAAATAATTAATTCACATATCGATTAATTAAATTCTAATAAGAATAAAATTAATATCATTATTAAGATTCGACGTCCGAGAATAGCTATGCTATATTGGAGCACGTCGGGGACCATGGACTAATAATCGGCGGCTCCGATAAATCAAATAAATAATTATAGAATAATTATATTCGATAAATCAATCACGGAATATGCCACCATAATCCCGTGATCGCACTCCTCCGATTATAAGATTATATTTATCTCCTCACGAGAATAATAATAAGTGTCCATTGATATAATCATTACATATGGATTAATCCTCCATAGATCGTTCATTCTAAATCGGGAAGTTACCGTTAACCCTTTTTAGAACCTCTTATCCTTATTTACCATTAACCCCCTAGTGATCAATTAATTCATACAACTCACCGGTGATCAATCAAGTGATATGAACTCGCGCGATCGATCGCCTAGGATTAACAAATAAGGAATCGTCATCTACTTCCATAAATGGAAGAAATGGATTCCGTATCCGTGATAAACACGTACTACTCACTCAATCCAAAGATGATGCCAAGATGGGGTAATTCGGACCACGTACTCGGTGTAATCCTTAACCGTCAAGTCAAACATCATACCGATTCAAGCAAGCTTGACTCGTGATCACCTCGGGATTAAGATATATCCATAAATATGATCATCCATTGATTCGATAAGACTTCTCGATCACGGAATTATATCGTGAACTCTAATCAAATCGGTCCAACTATATGATATATCTATCATATATAAATGCCCCATTAGGTTCTCTTAACCGAAAGTCCGGATAAGACAATCACACCTATTGTGTTCGGGCGCATTAATAGCACGTTAAAGGAGAGACCCGATACTCTCGATTAACTTCACTACGGGCTAATTGTATTTTAAGTACATCTTCACTAACTCAATCCTCCCGTGTATATACCATACACCGAGTTAAGTTGATTACATAAACGATATACTTTAGGGTTTTCTGTAGTGTAATTACTATTGTCACATCGGTGAATATGAGAATAATAAATATGAATAACAATATCATTTCATTTATTAAATAAAACAATTACAAAATTGTCTTTCGGGCATCACACCTAACATCAAGTTGACTGTAAAACTCAGAGTAAATAATTTACAAGTTCACAGTGATTCTCAGCTCGTGGTAAATCATATAAACGGCGAGTGTGAGGCAAAAGAAGAGCCTATAAAGAAGTATTTAAACAAGGCACAATCTTTGCTTGGAAAGTTTCAAAAGGTCCAGGTCAGCCGAATACCTCGACCTGAGAACAAAAGAGCAGATGTACTCTCAAAGTTGGCCTCAAACTTCATATCAGACAGCAAGGTGTTAGTAGATCTGCTCAAAGAAAGGAGCTATGATCATCAAATGGTACAGCCGATCACGCAAAATAGCACTTGGATGGACCCTATTGTCTCCTATCTTAAGGATGGGATCCTTCCTGATGAAAAGATTCAAGCCAGAAAAATAAAGCTCTTGGAGGCTAGATATTCTATGTTTAATAATGTCATTTACCACAGGTCGTATATTGTTCTGTGGCTCAGATGCACAACAACCGAGGAAGGAAACTATCTCCTTCGAGAAATACACTTGGGAATTTGTGGAAACCATCCCGGAGCTCGGACGTTGGCAAGAAAATGCCACATGTTCGGCTACTATTGGTTCACAATGTCGCAGGACGCTAAGGAACTGGTGGAGAAGTGCAAATCGTGCCAGGTGCACGATAATCTGTCACACCAGCCATCCCAAGCCATGATTCCTCTTATATCCCCATGGCCTTTCGATCAATGGGGAGTTGACCTAGTTGGCTCACTCCCTTGAGCTCCTGGTAACTTTAGATTTTTGGTAATAGCAATGGACTACTTTACAATGTGGGTGGAAGCTGAGCCACTAATCACAATCATTTGAAAGCAAATTCAGAAATTTCTATGGAAGAACATACAACATAGTGTGCAGATATGGAATTCCAAAGTCTTTGATCTCGGACAACGGAACTCAATTTGAGGATAAAACAGTATAGGAATGGTGCGCCGAGCTGCATATAACTCAGCACTTTGCCTCGGTTGGACATCCCCAGGCTAATGGGCAGGTCGAGCAGACCAACAGACAGATCAAGACAGGCTTAAAGAAACGCCTTGAAGAAGAAGAAAACTAGGTCGAGCATTTGCCCAACATATTATGGTCGTACAGAACAACGCCAACTCGGCCACACGGGAAACTCCATTCAGCTTAGCGTATGGGTGTGAAACAGTAATTCCAGCCGAAATCGGCCTACCCTCGCCCAGAGCAGAGCTCTACTCTAAAGAAGAGTAGTCAACTGAGCTCAGGCATTCTAAAGACGACCTGGAAGAAGCTCGAAATGTGGCATTCATTAGAATGGCAAAGTATAAACAAAGGATTTCCCAGTACTATAACTCCCGAGTTAAGCATTCATACTTTATAGAGGGAGATCTGGTGCTCAGAAAGAATGAGGTAAGCAGGCAAGGCCCCCAAGGCAAACTTGATCCGAACTGGGAAGGCCCTTACAAAGTGGTCAAGGTACTTGGAAAGGGAGCATACCAGCTAGCTGACGCTAATGGCAGGACCATCCCACGCAGTTGGAATGCCACCAACTTGAGAAATTTCTATGTCTAGGACAGGTTCCAGACTTTATTCCTTATGTTTAGTTTATATTTCAATTTTTGTTCTCAAATAAGATGTAATAGAACATCAGTTATGATAATAAAGTTCAAATTTCGCATACACGCATTGTTACTTTTTAAATTCATAAGCGTAAGAAAGTTTGCAAAGGAAAAACTTCCCAAGTCCGGGACGACAACGATCGAACGAGCCGCGGGTCGGACTCGCCAAAGGACAAACTTCCTAAGTCTGCGGGACGACGATCGAAAGGTTGTGATGAAAAATGCTAAGGTACACCACCCAAAGAGTACAACTCATGCATCGTGTACTGAGGGGCAAGATGCCCTAGGAAGTACTACAAAAATAAAATAGTAAGATAAAGGCAGAAAGAAGAAGAAGATAAGAAGCTTACTTGTTTAGAGTGAAAAAGCTTGAAGAAATGGCCGGAGTCTTCAATTTAATAGCAATTGAGAAGAAATGGGAATGACAACGATACGGCGGGGGTTATAAGCCCCCCAAACGTGAGTAGACGTCACTTGTTGGGGTGTGGGAAACAACGCCTCGTTTTTCGGCAAAGCAATAACGCCTGAGTAAATAGGCTGCCACCTGACAGCTAGTGAATTCAAACGCGAGGTCGGATAATCACGGCCGAGCAGGATTGGCGCAGATCTGATCGGCTATGAAGCGGGATCAGATCTTGGGGGCTTCTGATGAGGGCCGACCCGAACTACGTCACGTGTCATCCTCTAAATAATCATATAATAAATGAGAGGCATATGCGAACAAACCTTAAGGGCCAGGAGCCCTAAAGACCGCTCAAGGGCAGGTCTAAACCCCAGTTGGGAGATCGGCAGGAACACCCCCACCAGCCGCCGCATGTCGGTCAAGGCTTGGTGAGGAGGAACTGCCCCAGTTCGGACATAGAGGCCTCGGGGGCTCGACGCAGGTCGGACAGAGCATTCCCGACTTTTAAGCCACGTGGTTATAGTTAAAGATAAGTAAGGAAAGAATCTTGGGTCATTAAGGCTCTGATCCTGATATTTAAATATTTCCATAATTATCCCTAAATTATAATGATATGCGTGTGATTATCCTTAGGGAGAAATAATACGAATCCTTGTCGAACAAGGAAAGTGATCCATCGTCCTCTATATATAAACAACCCTAAGGAACTACGAATAACTTGATTCCAATACAGTCATTGGATACGTAGGCAACTTGAGAGAAATAACTCTCGGGCTCAGTCTAAAAATCACCAAAAACATCATCCCTTATGTCGGATCATTCTTGAATCGTTGTCACAAAAGGAAATACGGCCCGGATCTATTACTAGACGATTTCCAACATTGTGTTTGAAATTTTTATTCATAGCAGTAGAATGGTTAGTGTGTTTAGATCTTGCGGTATATAGTAGTGTTTTATTGTATAAAATGCAAAATGTAAAGTCGTGTTTTTGCTTCTTTTTTTTCCCTTTTCGACTACCTTTGATTAATTGCGATATTCGATAGAACGTGAGTTTCGATATATAGTAGTTTTTTCCGGATCAAAAGGGATAGAAAAAAGCAATAGTATACATTTTTATGATTGAATTTTTTTACAATTATCGTCCTTTTACTCGGGATCCTGCGTCCGCTCCTGAATACAAAGCTTATATTTTCTTCGGTGGATGCTTATATCAAATCTGTACTACTTTGATGTTACAGTTGCAACGTAATATTTTTTCTTACAACTACAGAAGGAAGTCCAACAAAGGAGAAGTGCCATCAAGTCCCCTATTGAGGGAATAACTTACATAGTTATTCACTGTAGTTTCTTTATATTTTGGAGGATTCTCTTCCGACAACAACTCTTTAATCGGGCCGTATAACCTTGAGGAAGGTAGCACGCTCGTGCTAAAGAAGCTTGCGACCGATACTCTTGGTCTGCTACTACATGAATTCGCCAATACTCTGTGTTCTGGACTTTTAAACGTGTCGTTTGATATTAACTGCACATTTAATTGTATCATTTGTTATTTTGATGGCGATGGCGAATCGAGTAATTCATTAAAGATAATATATATATATATATATATATGAATATAAAGCGATCAACCTGAAGGAGGTCTCCGACGTTGACAACAAGGGCTCCATGGATAGGGGGGACATCAACCCACTGGTTCTGATGAAGAATTTGAAGGCCACCGATTTCATCTTGTAGAAGTAGAGTGAGGAAGTCGTTATCGGTGTGTTTGCTGGTGCCTAAGGTAAGTTGTGGTTGTGGACATGCTGGATAATAATGGCACATAACTAGAAGCCCCTCCCCACAATTCATGTCTTTTAGGTGATTTGGCTTTAGCCCTAACCCCTCTGATAATATTTCAAACAATACCAAACCTAATTTCTCAACCTCCTGTGAATATTTCATCAGAATGTCTCTGCATATATGCAAGAAACAAATTAAGTGTTATTATCACATGCAATATATAGGATGAATTATTTAGCTCGTAAGGTCACAACAAAATACCACAACAACCTGTGAAATTGGAATTAGTAGTTGCATATGTTACCTGCAAACCGGAGGCAATTCTTGAGGAGGAGGAGGAGGATTAGGAGCCATAATACAATAGAAAGTATCCCTCCAATTGGCAAAGGGTGCACTATACAAATCAAAATTGCTGTTATACACAACCTTTTTCGTCACATCTCTTGTATAAAACTGTTTCTTCACCTCTGTATCTTGCTCATAGAATCTCTTCACTCCATCAATCATCTCTTCCAAAACCCCAATTGGGATCCCATGGTTGATCACATAGAAGAATCCCCATGTCGCCGCTGCATCCCGTGATTTCTCAATTATCTCTTGGCGCTTCCTCGCCGCCGACGAGTCTTCTTTATACAGCCCATCAAGATCTATGATCGGAAAACTGAATCCCCCGGTTGTTCTCCTTCGACGACGTTCTGGTGGATGAATAAAGAAGGCAGGGACCTCTGTGATACCGGCGTCGACGAGTCCTTTGACACCGGCTTTAGTCTCATCAAAAGCTTTCACTTGGCTCTCTCGATCATCTTGCTGTTCCATTTGTTCTTTGTTTATTTTATTAGTATGTGATCAAGTTACATACAACTTTAAACTTTAGCTCTTCTCTAAACACCAAATAAATAATTAAGTAGATAAGAATTATGTGGCTACTATATGTGGATAGAGAATCAGCCATTTATTTATGTGGCAAAAACTGTAGCTTTCAAGTTTCTATGCACTACGTACGGGTGCAGGAAAAAGGGATGGGTGCAATTAGATAGTCAGAGTGGTAAGAAGGGGTAATTCTTTGACGAGGACTCCCCCGCTAGATTGCAAACATGGCGGGGTAATTCTTTGGCGAGGACTCCCCCGCTAGATTGCAAACATGGCGCAAATCTAGCGGGAGTCTCCGCCTAAGTATTTTCCGGTAAGAAGATGAATGATTAAAAGGAAAGAAAGAAAGAAAAATTTCATGCGAAACGTTAAGTCGATAGAAGAATTATTGCAAATCAATTTCTGTTTGTTTCTTCCAAATCATTGCAAAACTGTCTTCATTATTATAGGATTGTGTAATACATCATTATATATTGGCCAGAAATTATTGTCATAAAATAAGCAAAGACCGATTTATGATGTAACAATGCAAATAGTCTAGCCAAGTCCAAAACCGATAACCCAGTTTTGCACAACATCAAGTACACTAGGCCACGCACAATTACAAACCGAGTAGTTCAGAAGCAGAGCTCACACGCACAGGAAAGAAGAAAACACGTAAAATTATGAAATTCATACAACAATTCATTTGTAAAATCCAACATTATGCAAGTCTTTTCCATAAAATACGCCGATGATCCAAAACACAGTAAATAGAATTCTGAACTACAAAACCGACTCAAATAAGAGACATCTTAAGGAAATTTCTGATAAAAACCACAAATTTGCATGCAGATGATGGTTCACAGCCTCCTTCCTCTTCTCCCACCCTTCCTACGTGTGCTGTCGGTTGGAATTGGAGTCACATCCTCTGGTAGAAATAAAGGCAAGATAAATTTATAAGAAAATAATTTAAACCCGAAAAAAATTCACAATCACATGCATGCAATGCAAGTAGGATATTAAAAGCACTATCATGATCTCTCATTTGTACATGCTGCCCTAGCAAAATAGTAGAATCTAAGTGTAAGCAAGAAGGCAATGAATACTGTACTGTGCCATGTACATACCTATACGGCCAACTTTCATGCCAGAACGAGCAAGAGCCCTGAGGGCTGATTGGGCACCAGGCCCAGGTGTCTTGGTTTTGTTCCCTCCAGTAGCACGGAGTTTAATGTGAAGGGCATTAATCCCAAGCTCCTGCAGTTAACACAACAAGGACCTATAACATATCTAACACACGATTTGCAAACAAGAAAACAAAAAAAAAATCATGCAAACACTGCACCAGAGCATATTTAAAAAAAACAAACCTTGCATCTCTGAGCAACATCTTGTGCAGCAAGCATAGCCGCATATGGAGAAGATTCATCTCTATCAGCCTTCACTTTCATGCCACCTGTAATTATGTAGCCAACGAAAATATCAACAAAACAAGAATGTATCAGAACCCACAAAATTATAGGGTTAGATGGAGGGCACCAAGTAACAAAATTTACATGCATAAATACTGGTGAATCAGAAGCCGCTCATTCACAATAGGGGGGGTATACTTAATGAAAATAAATTTAAAGTGCAACCAAGGTTAGTATGGCATAAACAAACTAAGTTAAAGAAGTTATACCGATGCATTTCTATCAAAATGTAGCTAACACTTTAATTGGAATGCATAAAGCTTTCAACCAATGATTAATCATGGTTCTTTATGATGATCAAATTTCACAATGATCAACCATTTTCCTGCTATTATTTTTATTACAAAAAGTGTGGATAGTTTCCGCTCCAATCAACATCTATAAAGGTTTCCATGCTAATTTGACTTCTTCAACATCAGCGAAAAGACAATATACATCTCAAGCCAATATCGTCCAAGAACTAGACAGCTCTCTGCAATAACAGTAAAGCACCAAATACACAGAAGATTTTCGATTGATCAAATGAAAAGAAAATGCAGAAGTCATTCAGGTATTCTTCTATCCCTCACAATATGATCCCCCAAGTGTTCAGAGAAATACTTGCAATTGTGAATAACTATAGATAAACAAGTCGGAGACACTATAAGCATAGAGAGCAAAAAGAGAATGGTGGGTCAATTCAAAATCAATTTATTTAAGTTGTAGTAGTCAAGAGCACAACTAGGCGAGATGCAAGGTAATGGTGACTGGAGGTGGGTCAAGGCAGGAAAAATGATCATGCAGTCGACTAAGTAGCCCTGGTTACTGGAGGTGGATCAAGGCAGGAAAAATGATCAAGCAGTCGACTAAGTGGCCCTAGTGATTGGAGGTGGGTCAAGGCAGGAAAAATGATCACGCAGTCGACTAAGTGGCCCTCTTTTATCGCCTTTTGCTCCCTTAAGCAAGCACCTTCCTAGCTTTTTTGTATGCTTGGAACCTTCCTCTCATCTGTCTTTTTGTCTTGCGTTGATTCTGTTTTGCCTATGTTAGATTCTATGGCATCAGGCAGTGTTCAAGTTAGAAGAAAATTGTAATTCTTTATGCTACCAATGCTTTGATCTGAACCTAAATTTGGAGTTTTTGAAGTTTTGCCTCTCCATTCATATGTAACATTGATTGTCAAAAGGTCATATATGAAGAAAGATAGTGGTAATGCAGTTACTGTTAAGATCAGGAAGAAAATAAAAGTTCGCCATGCACTCTTCAAGGTATTCCTTCAATCAATGGTTTTGAATCCAAAAGATGGTAGCAAACAGTACTTGTTCAAGGTACTCCAAGCAATATGTGTATTGCAGCCATCATTCTGATAGCCTCATTTTTCTCCCGTGTGGCGTGTCTAAGCTAGGCAACCAACCAAACATTTATTTGCTTTGGAATAGCCGTGGGTCAACTTCTAAGGCTTAAGTATCTCTTCAGTATGCAATTTAAAATAGCACAAAAAGACATGTAGCACATATGATAATAATTGGCCACAAATCCAGGCCGAAATGGACAAGTGCAATGCACCCATAGAACCCAACTCGATGCTCGCAACCTCCATCTCGCCTACCCGTTGTCCTCCTTGCTTTTCCCTTACTTGAAAGGATTGCTATGTAACAAGTGGTAAACTGGAAATAGCTACTATGCAGACTCCATACATTTCAGGTAAAGACCGAAAAATGGAAGAGTGCACACGCAAGAGAAAAATAAATACCAGTAATTCGAACCATGGTTTCCCTTCCAGACAAATCAGTAACATGCTGCATTACAGAAAAAAGAACTTTTTGAGCCAAAAAGAAAAAATAAACCTTCGCTCATCAAAATCACAAAAAGAGACATAACAGTGACAGTACTCACGATGAAAGTGTCATTGAATGAAGCAAAAATGTGGGCAACGCCAAACACAATTTCACCATCTCTTGTGGCAGGCCCAAGGGTAACATTATCTTCCTTAGGCTCTCTGGTCTTTCTCCTCGACTATAGACAAAACAAAAAAGAAAAAAAAATGAACAGTTCAAACATAAATCGTTCTGCATCAAAACTAATCGCCAAGAATAACATTCGTTCATATATCAACAAACTTCTGAAAAACCGATAATCTCACTCATCTTTAGAAACCCAGGAATTAAAACAATAAATAAGCTTAAAACCTACCAGATTATTAAACCATAAAATGCCAAAGTTAATCTATTAGAGTACAACAGATTGGTCATTTGAAGGCTATAAACAAAACTAAAGCACTTTGCAGAAATTAAATCGCGAAGAAATAGACAAGGTCACCATAAGGAACTTGCCATGATTTCGCCGGTGTGCGCTTACTCCTAAGCCTGCCGTTATCTTCCAAAAACTGAACACGGTGTCGTGCCAAAGTATTCGCCGTAGGTTTTATAGTTAGGGTTCGGGTTTCAGTTCGTTTCTGTATTTCCCTTGTTACCCCTACGTTTTATTTTTCTCACAATATCTCACCTACAAGAGCAAAGCTTCGTTTCATGGGCTTGGATTTTGGAGAGCTATGAAGCACCGACACTTCACCAGCCGATTAGCGCGCCGCGTCCGACACATTTTCGCCCGACACGCGCCCGACACGCTCCCGACACGCGGAAACGTGTCGCTCGATTAAAATAATGTTAAATTCAAATTTTGAATTCCGACACGCTGGGGACACGGCCCGACACGCTGGGGACACGGCGGGACACGGCCCGACACGTTGGGGACACGTTGGGGACACGGCGGGACACGTTGGGGACACGGCGGGACACGGCGGGACACGTTGGGGACACGGCGGGGACACGCAAGGGACACGGCGGGACACGGCGGGGACACGCAAGGACACGGCGGGACACGCGGGGACACGCGTAAGGGACACGCAGCGAACGCAATCCGTCCCGCGACCGTGGCATCAACCTACGTCTATGTTTTTTTAATAATATATATATATTAATATACATATATATATATTAAAACGTGTCGGCGGCGTGTCGTTCCCTCAAATTCGAAAGTAACCGTGTCGCCGTGTCCGTGTCGTGTCGTGCGCCGTTCCCGTGTCCGTGTCCGTGCTTCATAGTTGGAGAGTAATGAACGCTGGGGGTGAATATAGTCCGGTTTGGTCGGTTTTATTCCGTCTATAAAACAAAATCATTTTATACGGTTTTTAAATTTTTAACCCAAACTGAAACGGTTTTTAGGCTAAAACAATTTGTTCGATCCGGTTTGGTTTGACTTGGTTCCGATTTTTCACGGTTTATATGAACAAATAAAATTATCGATTGAAAATCACTACTTATCCAAAAAAAAAACATATGGTAATATATGTGTTACATTAATACTACTATTTGATTGAAGCCGAAGAGATGTGTAACAAATTATCTATATTGAACTAATTCATACAAATCCTAAAATTAGATCAAAAAAATCAACCCCCCCCCCCCCCCCTAAACCATCATCCATTATCCAAATTAACAAATGCGTTATCTACCACCGAACTTCCTAACTAGGCTTAATCAAGATAATAACTAATCATATTTTCATCCTTTCAATTCATCAATGAAGATTTAACACTGACACATTATTAATATTGAACTTCCATCTTCCTAAAAAAACTACCATCTAACATGCAACAAAGCCCTATCCGTAGATGGTTAGTTACGAGAATAATTAACTTAGATAAATAACAACATGTTTAAGATAAAATAGTATTTGAGTGATATCAGATGAGAAATATGAATATATTATTTTTCGTAAGTGAGTGAGATAGGTGAAATGTAACTAATTTTTGCACATATTAGAAAAAAAATGATGAGTCATCTCAAATATTGGTATTGAGAAAGCAAAAAGAACATAGGATTAGAGGTTGCGAATTATTAATTGATTCGTGTTGTGTTGTTCTTTCATGATATCGATTTATTGGAGTAAAAACGTGTGCAACTTGCAACAAGTTGAATGTTTAAATATTGAAATTAATGATGGATAACTAATATATTGCAAATAGGAATTTAAATTAAACGAGTTAGAGTGAATTAAGCAGACTGATAATTTAAAATTTTCATATAAGGTATCCGGTTTGGTCCGGTTTCAAACGGTTTTCAAATTTTCAAATCGAAACCAAATTGTATTAAATTGTTTGGTTTTTAGTTATATGAAAACCGACCAAAAAACCATGGTTTACGTTTTTCCGGTTTAGTTCGATTTGGTCGGGCGGTTGGTTTGGTTTCTAAAATTTTTGTTCAACCCTAATGAACGATGTCGTTCGTTTCAAAATTGGCAAGGTCAAAATTAAAATAAAGAGAATTAGGGATAATGACACATTTTAAAATATTTTTAAATAACATGACAGTCATATGTTTTTTATAATCAAGAGGACAACTTTTATAATTTTTATAGAGAGGTTATAATGGCACATCACTTTCTACTAGTGACACTTTTTTTCTACCAGCACCACAAAATATTACTTCGACACCATAAAAATATTTTTATTATTTAAAAAAAAAATCCATTTCTTATACCATATTTAAAAAATACAATTGAGTCATTTGTTAACAAAATTAAACAATATAATCCCTCCCCTCAAACTCTCACATCTTCTGCATTGGCTTTTTCACAAGGATAGTGATTTAGGCACGGAATTTGTGCTCAGAATTCATCCATACAACACTTTATAACCACATATTTTAACACTTAAAAAGAAAACAAAATAACACAAAAATTCTGGACCACAAAATCACAAATTTCGGGGATAAGGGCACAGAAATTCTGTGCCAAAATCATTTTCCTTTTCACAAATCAAGTCCACCACCGTCTCCCTCCCAAACCACCCGTCCCTCTTACTTCAATGGCGGAATCCGGCCGGCCAACATCCCAAACCACCCCTCTTCTACGTTTTTCATACACACAACCCTCATTTTTCACGCCACCCAACACCGTCACTCTCAACCCTTAAAAATCATCCATAAACCACCGGGAAATCAAACCACCCCCAAACCAAACCTTCAGCCAGTCATCCCCCCTCTAACCACAACCCAAATTCCATTTGTGCCTCTTTTCCAGCGAGACATGCCTCACCACCACTATCTTCCTTCATTCTTCATTCCTCCATTTTCGAATTTGAAGGTTCTGCCAAAAAAAAAAAAAAAATCTTCTTCTTCCCACCACCACCACCATCTCCTTCCATGCCACCATTTTCGAAAGTTCATTAAAAAAATGTGGGTTCAGATTCTTCAGAAGCACCGGCAAGCTTTAAAAAATAAAAAATAAAAAAAAACACCGGCGAGCTCTACCGAAGCAGAGCTTCGATTTAGGGGCTTCGATTTGGGACTTGATTTGAGAAGAAGATTGCGATTTGGGAAGAAGAACTGCAACATGGAAGCTGGGGTGGAGGAAGGAGTGGCTGTTTTTCGGAGGAGAAGGGGCGGCGGCTGGAAGGTGGGGGATTAGGGTGAAGCTAAATTAGGTTTTTTGGTTTGGAGAAGAAAATGGAAATTTGTTTTTGTATTCATTATGGACTAAAGTGTAATTATTTAGGGACTGAAATTTAATTATTTATTGTTGTAATATTTATGCGGTGTGTTAAATAAGTGTGTGGTGTGTGTAAGTAAAAAAATAATCAAAAAATATGTGTCAGAAGTAGAAACCGACGTGCGTTTAGAACCTCCTTTTTATAGTCTAAAGGACAAAGTAAAAAAATAAAAAAAAAAAATAAAAAAACAAATCGCACGTTACCTACCTGGGTTTCTTTTTTTCCTCCTCAATTTTCAAACAATCATATCTTTTGATCTATAGATTTAAACGCGATAAAAATTTCACCGATTTTCTAATTTTTTTTTTATTCTTTTCGTTTTTTTTTTTTTTAGGCGTTTTGACTTGATTTGATATAATTACGTCAAGATGATTAAACGTCATATCGTCTCCGCTTAAGCCGTTGAATATGATCGGGTACGTCAAGATGATTAAACGTCATATCGTCCGCCACTCACTATTACATTCCCGAAACACATGAGAGATATTGTGTGGTATGTCCCGAAGACAAGCCAAAATCGACCAATCGAGATGCGAGAGGGGCCAACCTCCACTATGATTTCCGGATATCACACGAGAAACAAAAATGGAGTCGGTCTCAATATCAAGAGGCAAAGCATGTGGACGCAACCGAATACCAAAGAGCGGCGCCTTTACTTCAAAGATCAAGAACATTCCCGTGGCCGAAGCAAGCATGAAACGCAGCGACAAAGTTTCCATGCGAATCTCGAATAATTCCACCCCTATAAGCCACTCCATTTCTGACACTACCGTCTACATTGAGCTTCACCCGACCGACATAGGGAGGATTCCACCGTAATTGGATCAGTCGACGCTTGGGCCGAGTTTTCACCTTGAAAGGCTTGAAAAAAGGAACATCCCAATCAATCCCAATATGTTTACGATCAACAACCTTTCGGAAAGCTGCTTGTCTAATCATCCTTTCAATAAGAATGTTGGTACGCTGAACAGACGGACAAAAATCTTCATGTCTACACTTATTCCTCTCCGTCCAGATGCCCCAACACACAATAACCGGTACAAGAAGGCGCATATTATATATGTGGGCCGAATAGTTGATCCATAAATTAAACATAGGAACAATCCCAGTAGTAGGAGTGAAACGAAGGCCAAATTGACTCATAAAGTGAATCCAGATAGACTGGGCAAAAGGACACTCAATGAAAATATGACGAAGATCTTCCCTTTGCAGCACGCAAAACACTTAGAAACCAAAGTAATACCACGCCGTCGAATGTTTGAATCCGTAGGAAGAACATTATTGACTAGTCTCCGTGCAGAAGAAAGAAATCTTTAGAGGTAACATATTATATTCGCCGACTTTTTCCGAATTTAAAATCCGTGAGTAGAGGAAGATGCTCTTGTAAATTTCCTTCACCTTCCTAAATTCGTTGTCCGGAGGATCGCCCAAATCAATGTTCATCCATTTATCTCTCCAAAAATCTATCTTACCGGCATTGACCTTCCACGTGATAGCATAAATTCACGCACTTGCCAAACTTTCTTAACCATCCGCGTCGGATTCTGGGGAGGGAAGCTTGCGGGGGCGACCGATCCGTAACATATGTAAAATCCCCCGTCTCATCCGAAAAACTTCGAAAAGATTTCGCACCCCTAAACCCCCCTTCCTCCGAATATCACTCTCCCACGACGTCCAATGAATATGGCTCCCGTTGGGTCCGCCATCCCAAAGAAATTTGTTAAACCGATGAATAACCTCTTTAGGAATAATAAAAATCGAATTTAACACATGCCTCGAAATAAGTTTACCTCCAAACGACATCGCCCGACTTCCCCAATGAAAAAGCCGATGATGAACCTTGTTTAGGCGATTCTATTCCGTCCTCGAAATTATATTCTCCCTCATAAAACCCAACGTTCTCGGATCGAACTTATATTTATTCGTTGTCCCGAAACAATTTCATAATCTTTGAAAAACCTCCTTAAGTTTCTTATTGCATCGAGTAAAAAGAATCGTATCATCCGCAAAAGCCAAGTAATGTATCCCCTGTACTTTTGAATGATAATGCATACCCGGGTTGGCGATCATGAAATCATTAATAAGCCTCCCAAAATACTACTCTCAAAAGAGGGTCACCTTTTTTATTCTTTTCGTTTTAAGACTTGAATATAATTACATCGTTTTTTTTGGATTCATAAAAATTTTGAATAAATAAATGGCATAAAAAAATAAAAAATTTGGTGAAAGGATTTTCAAATTTGGAGTTCTAGATTGAAAGATATAAGAGTTCCAAAAAAAATGTTTAAAAAAGATGGATGAGAGAGAAACTGAGTTGTTTTTTTTTTTTTTTTTACTTTAGGAAAAAGAGGCGCTGAATTTAAAAATAAAAATAAAAATAGTTTTTTCATTTATGCAAATATTTTGAAAAACTGTCATTTTCCTTAATTGATGAAATATCTTTGTCATCTCCCCAACTCCCCCTTGAAAATATTGGTCCGTTTGGACATGATTTTTTGGGGAAGAAATCGGTATTCGTATTCCAATTTAAAGCAACAAGTAAACGTTTGAAATGATGTAGACAGCCGATGTGACGGTTAAATGACCCACGTACCAACTCTACAAGCCTAGAAAAACACGTCGAGCTACACCTCCAAACAGATCTGACTTAACCTTAAGAGCCCAGCTAGATCTGGAGGGCTTATGATGGAGGTTGGGCTGAGTCTCGCCACGTGTCACACCGACAATAAACTATGCATTAAATGATACAGATAAAGTACACCATTAAGGGCCAGGAGCCCCACCTTAAGACTAAAAGCGGGTCAGCACCCTAGATAGGAGATCGGCCTGACTCACTCCTCAGTCCACCATAGGTCGTTCTGACGCAACGGAGCTAGGTCAGCGCAGTTCGGCCGTAATAGCCTCGGGAGCTTGACGCAAGTCGGCCAGAGTCCTCCTGGTTGTTTAGCACACGTACCCGTAATAACGAATAATCACGGAAAGAATCCTAATCCTTAAAGGCTTTAATCCTATCATTTAAACCATAATTAAAATCTTGTGATTATCTCCTAGATTCAAGGGATTGACACGGTAAAATCCTATACTTGAGGGATACTGATATTGCGATAAATACCAAGTTTGCGGTAACGAGTGTATTTCGTGGATATATGGCTATATATGTATGATTTCTTCGGAGAGAAGGTGGTGGATTGTATGAACTTAGCTGCCGGAGGTGTGCTTTGAGAGTAAACACAAGAGAATCGACAAATAGGCATAGTAGCTCTGCTTGTATTAGTTCTTAGATGCTTTCTATTACATTGTGATCCCATATTTATAGGCCTCGACTAAGTCGGCCTACTGTTCATGACAAGACACTTAAATAGATATAATTAGAGATAATCATACAAATAAATACAAGTGGACCGGCCAGTTGTCTGGATAAGCATGGCGGACAACGGACAGCGAACTCATATTTGCCTTGTCTTGATATTAGCTTGACCGTATGGGTAGAAATCACACGGAGAGGAGTAGTCCGGCTTACGGCCAGCGGACAGGATCCGATTTACTGTTAGCGGATTGGACCCGGCTTACGAACGGCGGGTAGGATCCGGCTTATGAATCGTGGACTGAGGGGATAGAGGCCCCATACCTTTGTTATTGGGCCAGGGTAGTAGGCCCAATCTATATGAACATGGCCCCATTTCGGTTCGGGTATATCAATGGCCCCCTACTCTGTGCTTGGCGTGCCCTTCAAGGCGGTGAGTAGAGTTCCTAAGGATGAAGTTGCCCTGACGTTGCCATTCGTGACAGAGATGCGATAATGGCTATCAGGCTTAAATCAGTGTTAATATCGCGTTGCAAATTACTGACATATGCTGTGCATTGCAGCGAACATGATTAATCGCCGATAACGCTCTATCGGGCTTGAACCAGTGTTGGTATAGCGTAGCAAATTACCGGTTGTAAATTGCGCATTGTAGCGGAGAGGCTTAATCGCCGATAACGTTCTGTCGGGCTTGGATCGGTGTTTGTATCGCGTAGCGAATTACCGATAGATGCTATGTATTGTAGCAGATAGGCTTAATCGCCGATAATGTTCTATCGGGCTTAAAGTGCCGTGCTTGGAGCAATGAGCTTAGATGGCCGTAAACCATGTTGAATGGAGGCCGTAAGCCACTTGACGAAATATCGCTGACCATAGTAATCTGAGGCCGCAGGCTGTGCGGCGTTGAGGTCGTCTGTGGAGATCAGAGCGGCTGGAGATTGTAACGGATGTATGGGTTCACGAAACGTCACGTCAGTTACGTATAGTGACACGACGTTTGAGTTGAACCGCCCTCTATTCTGATTGGCTAGGAGGACTCGATAACCGTTCTTAGCAATTATGACGCTTGAATTTTGAATCCCGAACGTCGTTTCCCTCCCGATTTCTGCCTATAAATTAAATAGAGGCCTCCACCTCCATTCTTCCACTTTCCTTTTTCTGAAAATTATTCCGGCAATAGCAAGGGAGAATTTCGGCAAGTGCAAGCAGGTTCCGGCAAGCGTATTTCAGGCAAAATCAACACTTTTCGCACCCCTCTCATCATTCAGGTATGAACTTATATGCTTTTACTGCCTTTCCTACTTTGATTTTTGCTTTTTCCTGAGGCTGAACCCCGTTAGTGTCATAAATCGCTTGATTAGAACTTAGGGTTTTTTGATTTTCCGATTGAGGATCTCCGTTGCCTCTGTATGCGTGTACTTTTTACCCCATAATTCCATTAGTAGATAAATACCCAAATCGTTGTTTAAGGTTAAACCAAATGTTTGAATGAGGGTTTTTCAATGGGGAATTTGAATGGGTTTTTTTTTTTTTTTCTGGGTTTGCTTGTTAAGGAAAGCAAAGGGGCGAGGTGTCGGGGTGTGATTACTCTCACCTCGGCCCGACTTCTATGTTTAGGGTGATTAAACTGATCCACCTCGCCTTCTCTCTTTTTCAGAATGTCTTGTGAGCACACAAAATCGGACGAAGAAGCTATGGCCGCTGCGGGCTATGGTTCTGAGGAGGTTAGCATGGAGGAGGCTAGCTCAAGCGACGCAGATGATGAGGTAGTCGAAGAAGAACAAGGACCAATCAATGTCGGATCTGACTCAGAGGATGAGGAAGTTGCGAGTGATCGGGGAGGGCGCCACTGGAGGTGAGGTCGAGGATGAAGACCAAACGTCGATGAGCGACCTGATTAACCGGATCGAAAAGGTGATAACCCCCGGAGCCGCTAGCCGTAGCGCTATGATCAAGGAAGCCGTGGAAGCGGGCACGTGCCATCGATGCAACATTGTTGTATTTCTACGGCTTTAACCGAAAAGGCGGTGTAGGATAGATTCAACCACATAGCAGGTCGAGCAGTGGTAGTCCGCGGATCTTATTCGATCTTCCCGATAAGGTGCCGGAATGGGATAAAAGATGCATGAAAGTGGAATCCCGGGTAGGGTGGCCGTTTGAAAAACTTCCAGCGAACTCTGTTAAGACCGACCACCTGAAGGGTATTAAAACTCAGTTCGCTAATGATGGGTTTATAGCCGATTTGAAGGAGATGCTCGGATATACCCGTAAGGGACAGGTGCAAGCCCGCGCTTTCAATTGGAGACCGCTTTTAGATGTAAATGAGCCTTATCTTAGACAAGCCGGACTTTCTGGAGCCGGCGTTGGTGAACCCTTAGTGGTGGTTGATCCACTGCCGACTGACCCCGATTGGTATGGGGAGTGTCATCACGGAAAACGCATGCCGTCTAAATGCAGAATCTGTGGAGGCAACCCCTCGATGCGAGCACCGAGTAGGATTTTTACTTGTATTTTTTTTTTATAGACTGCTTCTTTCATTTTGCTTTTTATTCACATTATTTTCTTGGTCGCTGATCAATATTGTTTCTTGTAGGTACCATGGACACTCTTGAACAACGCAGTATGTTGGGTACTCGAATGACAGCCGGCGAGGTGAAGAGAGCCGCCGTGCTGAAGGGAGTTAAAACCTCGCTCCCTATGGTCGACATACGGAAAGATGCGGCCGGAGCTTTTGGATCCCAGCCACCAGCCAAACAATCGTCAAATAAGGCCCAGGCGGGCAAAATTATGAAGCAGACGACCCTGACCAAGCCACTGGCGAGCGAGAAGAAAAAGAGATCTGTCCTCGAGAAGGTTGATCCCGCGGGAGATGGTAGCGGTGAGCAAGAGGCCCCTCCACCTAAAAAACCCAAGGTCACTGATGGCCAGATGAAAGATGGTGCTGATAAGGCCAAGCCCTCTGACAAAGTCAAATCTCTGGCTGGCGAATCATTCTCTGCGGGCACGAAATCGATGGTGCCTTTTGCCGGTGTACCCTTTGGGCCCGGGGGTCATCCGGCGGTTTGGTTGGACAGGGAGTTCATGCGCCAACAACCCTTTGACATGTCCAAGGCAATCGTGATTTCTAGAGGGATTGCTGATGTGGCCCCGCTGAGGCATCTAAGGTGGGGTCTTCCCAGCCCTGTTCATCTAGAGATTGGTCGTGAGATTACGGATAGAATCGCACTGGGCGACCAGACCGATCCTCGCCGCACCTTCCTCCAAAATATCGAAGACTTGTGGGGCTTATATGGCGCTACGGTGAGCATGGTAAACACCCTTCCTTCATTTGCTTTACTTTTCATTTATCCTTCTGTTTCGTTTTTGAAGTTATGTATGACTTCGCTGGTTGTTCTTTTTCAGGTCGGCACCGGTTTGACGCAGTTTATAAACGACAATAAGAGCACTATATCGTTTGAGCGTTGATGCTAACAAAGAGCTGGCCAATAACCAAAAGGCCTTGAACGCCGCAAAAGAGGTCGGGGCCGATCTAAATGTCCTACTGAGCGCTGCTGAGGCCGACAACGACCGACTGAGGCAACAACTGGTTGAGGCAGAGAGGGTGCGGACCGAGGCTCAGGCGAATTTTGAGCGTATTGAGAAACTTAACCGTGAGCTGGCTACCAAAGACAGAGAGGCCGCCTAGACGAAGAAGGAGTTGCATACGCGGATCGACCAGGCCAAAAAAGCGAATGATGCCCTGAACTTACAGCTTGCCGATCTGAACAATGGGGTTGAAGCTCGGCTAAAGCCTGCTGCTGGTGATAATTTCCTTATGGGCTATGACCAAGGATTCAATCACATCGCAAGGTGCCTCTGGGCTCGCGGCGGTGAGGCTCCGGATGTCGAGACCCTGTGGGATTGGATTCTCACCCATCCCTTCTCTGATCACCTGAGGGGTTTTTCATCCACAGATCCCATTCTCCGACGTCGAGCTGCAGCGATACATTCCCAGATGTGATCCTGATTGGGAGGCTCCCCCTGTCGAAGAGGAAAATTTCAGGGAATTGGTGCGTCGAGCTACCCAGGTGTCGGCCAAGAAATAGTGTCCTAAACCCAATCGGGTTGGACCGGATCCGACCGGGTCGGATCATTTCTACTATTTCTTTATGTTTATACATATATTAAATGGCCTTCTGTTGTCATATATTTGTTATTTTAGTGAACCAATTATGAATTGTTATAAAATACCGTCCTTAGTATTAAACCGTGATAGAGAAACCATGATAGGCGATTATGGTTGATGAGATCTCTAATCACTTTAATAAGTTTGATACTTAAATGTCTCTAGGCTGATGTACTATTAAACATGGCATTGATAGTATGAACAGGCTAGCACGTATTAGATGTCTTCTGTCTTTAAGGGCAGGGATAGATCTCGTCTATCGAAGTGTAGAGACACTTGGACTGTACGTGGACGTGTATTAGAGAATGCGTACGTTAGGTTGACCCACTTACACGGATAAGTGTCACACTATGTGGCGGTTGTGTAATTATCCTTAAGACCGGAGTCTTCATGGAATCACGGTGTGGATTGTCATGCTTTGACACTATTGAGGTTTCCCAGCCACGGGGCGATCATGCGGTAGTGATTGGGTATGATACATCAAGCATGCGGAGTATACATGATTGGTCGTCCGGGAATCGCGTATCCTATGATTGGGATCGAATATCCGAAATGGCCTTCTTATAAGGAATGTCTTACTCTCGTGAATCTTTGCAAAGTGGGAGTAAATGAGTTACTTCGAGAGAGCATGATATCCAGATTATAAGATACGGTCGTTAATGTTTGACACTCGACGTACGACCGTATGGATATTATTACGGCGATAGATTGTAAGTTACACGGTAAGCTCGTTTCAAATGAAAGGTAGTAGTCATTGCATTTGACTCTTCCGATGATTGGGGGTCACGGTGTGTTGCTAGACGATATCCCGTGATCGTTAGGCATGAAGGGCATTTTCGTAATTTGCACTTTGTGTCTACGGCCAACATATTCGGAAGCCTATCGGGTCACACACATATGAACATCTAGCCGGATTAAAATGTGGTTATAGATGATAACCAAATAAGGAAAGTTTATCTCGAGACTATAAAGTTTATAGTGGTAAATTAATATGGTGGTATTTATTTATTATGAATAAATTAAATACAAGATATTAATAATATTATATTAATTAAAGAATATTCCGGATGCCAGTTTATTGGCTAAGGTGGCGCAATTTGTGTGTGTATATGATACACATGGATTGTGCAATTTAATTAATAGTATTACCATATATTAATATTAGATATTAATATTTATAAATATATGCATACATGCGTGTTGCACATATGATGTGCATGTGCACATTTGTTTCCAAAATATATATATTTATATAGATTTATTTGTGTAATGTATATGTGATATATACACATGTGTAAATTGATTTATGGTAATATAATAAAGATAGTCAATATTAGATATTGACAATATCTTGGAAATATTCAATATAAGATATTGATAATATCTTAAATTTATTTAATATAAGATATTATAATAAATGAGATAAATCAATCTATTATATTTTCCTTATTTTATTGGGAAAATATTTTTTTCTCCTCCACTCTTATAGATGGCGCCATATACACTATAAATATAGTGTGGGTGTCAAGCTCTTTTGTACATCACAATTCCAAGAACTAATAGTTCTTGTGTAAAATAGAGAGCATCCTATAGAGAGTTGGAGAGAGGGGAAAGGGCCGGTCTAGCAACCGGAGTTTTCCAATAGCAATCCATGATGGGATTCCGGCGGGCTGTTCGTGTGGACTAGCGGTAGAGGCCGAACACTTGGGCGGCTCTATGTAGAACTACCCTCCTTAGACGGTCAAAGCGTCGATCTTTTAGATCAACCAAGGTAACCACCGTCTACTAGTTTATTTGTTTATTGTTTAAACGAAGTCGATCCTGGTTAAAAGGAAATAAAATTTTAAATTCCGCTGCGTTCCCGCGTAGATTTCCTAACACCGGCCCCCTTTATTTTAGATAAGATTCAAAGTTGATAGATAGCGGACCTAACTTCGAAACATGGCCCCCTTGAATCTTATCTGAAATAACTGCTTTGCTTATATCTATGAAACTTTCTGTCCGGCCCCCTTTGCTGGGGTAAGAATGTATGACCTTAACCGAAAAAAACTACCATTACAGCTGGAAAGGCGAACGGCCCTCTCTGAAATAACTGTTCGATTGTGTTGCGGAAATTTCTCTAGAGAACCCCCCTGTTTTAGATGAGGGTCGGAGTCGTGAACCTATCCGCCTGTGGTTGTTTGAAATTTTTCCGAGTATGGCCTCCATTTTTAACAAAGTGCAAGATGAGTCCGAGATCTTTGTTGAAAAGTTTCTCGAAAAATCACCCTTTACGCGCGTAGCGGGCATAGCTGGAGCATATGATAATATAGACTTTAAAAGGTGAATGAAAAATCGGACTTTATTAAGTTCGACTCATCCCGCTAGATGAGTGAAGATTACAAGTAAGCAAGAAAGCCTAACCACTCTCATTGTAAATGAGAGGATAGCCATAACCCTAACCGAATATTACATGTAGTACCTTTTGAGGTTGTCCGCATGCCACGGCCTATTGAGCTTAAAACCCTGTTGATTTCTAAGGACGTAAGTCCCATTTTTGATTTCCCTGGCGACCTGATAGGGGCCTTCCCAATTCACTGTTAGCTTACCCTTATCGGGCTCCATACTAGTGGCCTTTCTATTTCGAAGAACAAAATCCCCGACCTTAAATGAGTGATCGCGGATTCGTTTATCATGTTGTTTCTTAGCGAGGTTTTTGTAGTTCACCAGCCGATGGTACGTCGCTAGTCTTTTCTCTTCCGCTAGATCTAAGTCGATTTGTCTATTTAGCATATTGTCCGCATGATCATATACCGTGACCCTGATACTTGGGAGCGCCATTTCGATGGGAGTCATGGCCTCTGACCCGTAAGTGAGAGCAAATGGTGTTTATCCGATGGGTGTTTTAATGGTAGTGCGGAGTGCCCACAGTATGGCAGGCAACTCATCAACCCATCCACCCGCTTTTACTTTCTCGTCGACGCTCTTCTTGAGCATTTTTATTATCTGTTTATTGCCGGCCTCAGCTTGGCCATTACTCTGGGGATACGCAACGGATGATTGCCAGTGCTTGACATTGAATTCTTTACAAAAATTTGAGAATTCCTTCCTGAATTGTGGTCCGTGATCTGATACCACTGCTCGTGGGATGCCAAAACGAGACCATATCTGATCGTGTAGAAAGTAACCCGTGTCCTTTGCACCTATTCTGACCATAGGCTTGGCCTCGATCCATTTTGTGAAATAGTCTACAGCCACTATGATAACTTTGCATCCGCCCCTTCCAGGCGGGAATGGTCCGATTAGATCGAGTCCCCACATGTCAAAAGGCCAAGGCGCCACCACAATGCTCTATTCAACTGATGGTATTCTTGGGATGTCCGCATGTTTCTGGCACTCTGGACATTCTCTGACCAGTTTCTCCGAATCCTTAAGGATCGTCGGCCAATAATACCCCGCCGTTAAAACTTTCTGAGCCAAAGACCGACTAGCAGGGTGACCCCCACACACTCCTTAGTGAATTTTGATAAGTACCTTCTTGCTTTCTTCCTCTCTGACACATCGTAACAAAGGCTTTGTTGCGGACCTCCTATAGAGTGTTCCGCTACTTATAATGTACATGGCCGCTCTTTTCCTGAGTGCTCGAGATTTATCCGCCTCAGCGGGTAAGATGCCCGACTCTATATAAGCCTGAACTTTGTCAATCCAACAAGGAGTCGGTGTTGGTACGTCGATCTCTATGATTTCTGTTATTTCGACGGCGGGTACCGCTATGTACTCTATCATTATTGATGGATCTGCAATCTCTTCCTCAAGAGATAGCTTAGAGAGATAATCTACTCGCTCGTTATCCTCTCTTCGAACTCTGATGAATTCGCAATAGCTGAAGCCGGTCCTCAATCGTCGAACAATCTCATCGTATTTTTCTTGGATGCCGCAACGCGTCCCATAGTCCCCTGAGATTTGGTTGACGATGAGCTGAGAATCACAATACACCTCAACATTCTCCACTTTCGGCTCTTTTGCAAGCTTAAGTCCAGCTATAACCGCTTCATACTCGGCTTGATTATTCATGGCCGGGAACTCAAATCTTAGAGCTTTTTCAATTTCCTCTGTTGTTCTTGGCTCCATTAAAATTACACCGGCCCCATAGCCATTTCGAATTGAAGCCCCGTCAACATATAGCTGCTAGCATTGATTGGGTTTATTCGGGGCCGCGGCGGGCCCAAGAGGTACATGCGAACTTGGCTGTGGCGAACTTAAACTTGTCTCAACAATAAAATCCGGCAATGCTTGCGCCTTGATAGCTTTCATGGGTTGGTACCGAATATCAAACTCAGTGATCTCAACAGCCCATCGGAGCAGACGACTTGAAAGGTCGGGCTTATGTAATATTTGGCGCATTAGACTATCCGTTAAGACAATTATAGTGTGCGAAGTGAAATAGCCCCTGAGTTTGCGGGCATCGATAACAAGCGAGTAGGCTAATTTTTCAACATTAAAATAGCGACTCTCCACCGGACTGAAAGCCTTGCTTACATAATAAACGGGATTTTGGAGGGTTCCGGCCTCCTTGACAAGAACGGCCGCAACAGCCCGGTCCGAGGCCGCCAAGTACAAAAACAAACATCTCATTCTACAGGGCTAACAAAAAGAGGTGGCTTCCTTAGATACTCTTTCAAAGCTTGAAAAGCCTGCGAGCATTCTACACTCCATGAAAAGGTCTTGTCACCTTTGAGAAATTTGAAGAAAGGGAGGCATTTCTCTCCTGATTTTGAAATGAAGCGACCCAACGCTATGATTTTGCCATTGAGCCTCTGAACCTCTTTGATGGTCGTGGGCTCTTGCATGTCGAGCAAAGCCTATATTTTTTTTGGATTAGCCTCGATGCCACGACGACTAACCATAAACCCAAGAAACTTGCCTGCCTGGACACCAAATGTACATTTGGCCGGATTGAACTTCATCGAGTGCTTGCGGACATTGCTAAAGGTTTCCTGGAGGTCAGCGGCCTGACCGTCTCCAGTAGACTTAACGACCATATCATCAATGTAAGCCTCCATATTTTTCCCTATCTACGAACTGAAAACTTGTTGACCATCCGCTGATAAGTTGAACCCGCATTTTTCAGCCCGAAGGGCATCATCTCGTAATAATATAGACCCCCAGCAGCCCTGAAGGCCATTTTCTCTTTGTCGGACTCAGCCATCCGCACCTGATGATACCCCGAATATGCGTCCAGAAAACTAAGGACTTTAAAACCAGAGATGGAATCGACCAGTCGGTCGATTCGAGGAAGTTGATAAGGATCCTATGGACAAGCTTTGTTGATGTTCGTAAAGTCGACACACATTCTCCATTTACCATTATGCTTCTTCACCATAACTACATTCGCTAGCCAAGTGGGGTAGGCCAGCTCCTTTATGATTCCCGCTTGAAGAAGCTTCATGATCGGACTTTTCTAGATGTCCAATCTCACCGGCAGTGTACCGGGTCAATTGTAGTCTAGTCCAGTGGTCAATGTCGTATCCACGAGGATTGTGAGGTTGAACACCGAAAAGCTATTATTATCTTGATCTAAGTCGCAATAATACAAGAAGGTAATTGTATCTAAAAATCTACTACTAAAAGGATGATAAAATGATAAAAAGCCTAGCTAAGACAATGTGTAGACTAGCAACCTCTAATAGCGTCATGGGAATGATTTCCTACCTTCCTACCATTCATGTTCAAAAGTGTGAAACGGTGCATTCCTAAGAAAATAGTTCCCCCTTATACGAGTGTGTGAAACTACTCTATACCTCTTCCTTGGTCTAGGTGTCCTAAACCTAATGAATTGGTATGATAAGCACTTGAATGCAATGACAATGTCAACTATCCCCGGATAAGAAATCGAATGCCCCGAGAGGTCGATTTTACCTTCCGGTTTTCCTACCCTCTTCCCATACTCAATATCTCATTTCGGTCTCCATAAAGTGTGTAAATGCAAGCATTAGTTAGTGTTCGGTAAAAACGAGTTTTACAATTTATAACCGAAACACCCCAAGTATAAGGATCGTAGTATAGGATGTTAACGGGTCGTCCTAAGGGAGTCGAACGTGTCAGAAACTAATACAGTTAATGGATAGTGAAGATGTCACGGAAATCTACTTAAAACTACTAAAATCTAAGAACTATGTATCCTAATTAAGATTATCTAACATAATAAACAGAAAGCTCAAAACAGCAATTAAAGATGATAAAAATAAAAGTAGTTCAAATCGAACTAATCATAAACTAATAAAATTAAAATCGAATAAACTAACGAACTAAGAATCTAAACTAATATGCAAAAAGTTACGAACTTTCTTATGAATTTAAAAGACAGTAGAACGACACGAATCCACCAAACAACCACCACCCAACCAAGTCATGAATTGAATTATATTTCTTGGTATGATCTAACCTAAATTCGATCTAGTTTCCTTAATCAAATTTACTTAGCTTTCGTTTTCTTTCTCAAGTAAAACAAAATTAACAATTTAAGAACATGATCACGAGTTCGTCTCCGAATCTCCTACCCAATCAATAATAAACAATCTCTTGAATTATTACTAATCGTATCAAAAGAACTGTTCTATATATGAATCCAATTCTCATTAAAATTCAAAACAGGTAAACGTTTCATTGATTTCTCAATCTAATAAAACAAACATTCAAATCTATTCAACTGATAAAGAAATTAAAATTCAAACTCACTAAACAATTGCTACTCGAAAATCCCTTGGTTGTGATGGTGTTGTGTTGGCTTCATCCCGTTGTCCTACTGCGAACTGTTTAGCCCTCAATCATCCTTGATCTCCAAGAGAGAATTGAAAGAAGAAGACTCATGTTTCTAGTGTGTATGGTGCGGCTGCTGTGTGTAAAATTCTGTGTGTTCTTCTCTGCTCGAATGGTGCTGCTTATATAGGAGTTTCGCCGACATAAGGAAGGATCTAGAAAAACGCGTCGATTTTGCAGCTTCGGGGCTCGGTCAACCGAATTAAGACACTCGGTCAACCGAATAGCATGGCTCGGTCGACCGAGCCTACCTATTTACACATTTTCACACTGCTGCTTCGTATACCGTGTCCCCCACTTCACTCTTTCGATTTGATCTGATTTATCCTCTGTTTAATGCTCCGATTTTCTTCTTTATTTTGAATCACTTGATTGAATGAGATTAATCTTCTCCATAAATAATATCCCCATGCATATCTTTTAATTTCCTGCAAGATTGTCGTTACACCAAGTCATCGAATAATAATAATAATAAAATGTGTAACAAAAAATAACATTTAAACTCAATATTTCCTCATAATTAAATTATAACCCCTCAACAACCATTATAGGAATTTAACGGTTAAAACACGCTTTTCTCATTTATTTCCCTTAAAAATAAGGTAAATTGTTTAGGGATTAAGCCCGAAAATATAGTAAAATATACCCTAAACAACTCCCCCACACTTAGCTTTTTGTTCGTCCCGAACAAAACAATCAAAACCGGCTCACTGTACATGTAATCCACATAGATCCCGACTCACGTAACAAAAGATACAACAACTATAGCAAGTGATACCAACATAGAGATAGATTCTGTGCATGTGTGACAAGCCCTTTTCAATCTTCACAATCCTCTCAAACAAATATCCTCTCAAATAATTTTAATGACTATCCTAAGTATAGGCAGCAGTCGTTGCACACAAAGTCTTCCTGCGCACTCAGTAGGATAATCCCTACAGCATATCATTCGGTTTATACTGGGTATAAATTCAACGATAACAAAGTCTTTGAGTTTTTTCACTTTCTTGTTTTCTTCTTTGACACACATCAGAATGAGCTCTTACCCGTCATAGTAGAATAGGATGTTTCGGGATAACACCCTACCTTACTCAAATCATAGGGTAGCTTTTCCTGACTGTCGTGAGTTTTTGGTCATCATAGTGGAATAGGACATTTCGAGATAATGCCCTACCGCACTCCAATCATCGACCAGCTTCCGACACACCCCTTTATTTTTTTTTTATATTTTTTTCAAGACATTAGTTACGTTTCACTTATCACATTCAAACCTTCAGATATTCACAGTGCACGTTCTGAACTTAGGTGTTACTTCGCTGTTACTATTAAGAACAAATCTCTCTAAGATAAATCACTAAAATAGTGAAAGGATACAATTCAAAATTTTTGCTTCAACATCAAAGGCTTTCGTGAATGTGAAAATGAATACTATCTCAAATCAGTAAAAGCATGCTATAATTATCTCTCAAAGTCACATAAAATCATTGTCAGGAAACTACAACTAGCAAGCAATTTGTTTCAATTACATGCTCAAGATTTACAATTATCCAAGTTTACTCTGAAAAATTTTAAAAATTGTCGAGAAAATCACATTTACTCATTTTTCGAAATATAGCATGATAACATACCCAATTTAGACACCCCCCCACACTTAAATCACATTATGTCCTCAGAATGTGCAAATAAAAGAAAAGAATACTTAGCTGGTTTCAAAGTGATTGTCGGGCTGTAGGTTGACAGAGGTCAGGCCGTAGCATGAATAAACCGCTGCACTCGTATCAGGAACATACAACATTGAAAGTAATAACTTGCAAACCTGCTCAAACGTATCTGCAACACTCGACATAACATATAATCTCGGGGTATACGGGGTATATGAGTAAACATCTATACACATAAAACAACCACAAATAGGACAAGGATAACTAACACACAACACACCAAGGTTTTATTCCTAATAACCTCAAAACTTAACTAAAAAGAAATACTTAAAAGACTAGGCTGCCTCCTAGTAGCGCTTCTTTAATGTCATTAGCTTGACACAGATTCCAAAGTCAACCCGGATCGGGCCACTTTGGTTTGAGGCTAACCACTTCTCTGTCAGAATCAGAATGACTAGAACGGAAATGGTTTTCGCCACAACAACAAGTCAAGTGCGTGAGTAAATCATGAAATTTTTCTCTCCAGACGACACTGACTCTTTTCTTCTTGTTCTTGTTTCTCAGATTCGGCTGAGGTATGCTAACAGGCTCAGGAGCATTGACAGAAGGATTTGTAAGGATTGGGTTAATAATGTCATTATCCACTCCAAAGAAGTCGGATGGAATCTCCTCACAAATAAACGACTCAACCGTTTCATTTCTCCGTTGAAAGTACAGTACTTCAGGCTTTTCCTTGGGTTGCCCAAAATACTTCTTGAGTCTTTGACCATTGACCTTAAAAGGTTGATTACCATACCCGTTCAACATGATCGCTCCACTTGGATTGACATCGATAACTTCAAAGGGGCCAGACCATCTAGATTTTAGCTTACGGGCAAACAAATGGAGCCGGGTATAATAAAGTAAAGCCATATCACCCACTTTGAATTCTCGATCCTTGATCTTGGCATCGTGGAGTATCTTAGTTCTTTCCTTACTGATTCTTGCATTCTCATATGCTCTGAGTCTAAATTCGTCGAGCTCATTTAATTGTAATAACCTCTTTTCCCCACAGAGTTGGCTATCAAAATTCAAGAATTTAATAGCCCAGTAAGCTCTGTGCTCAAGCTCGACTGGTAAATGGCATGCTTTGCCATAAACCATTTGGAAGGGTGACGTACCCATAGGGGTCTTAAACGCAGTGCGATAGGCCCAAAGTGCATCATCCAACTTTAGACTCCAGTTGGATCTATTTGAGTTCATGGTCTTTTCTAAAATTCTTTTAAGGCTTTGGTTGCTTATCTCGACTTGTCCACTTGTTTGGGGATGATATGGTGTACCGATTTTGTGTCTAACACCATATTTCTCAAGAACTTTATCAAGCGGCGTGTTGCAAAAATGAGTACCTTCCTCACTAATGAGGGCTCTAGGACAGCCGAATCTGGTGAAGATATTCTTTTGCAAGAATTTCTTCACAACTTTGTGATCATTAGTTTGGGTGGCTATTGCCTCCACCCACTTGGAGACGTAGTCTACACAGACGAGAATGTATTTATTTCCACACGACGATGGAAAGGTTCCCATGAAATCAATTCCCCACACGTCGAAGACTTCGCATTCCGAATGGGTCTAAGTGGCATTTCCATCCTATTACTCGCCTCCCAATTCTCGGCACCTATCGCAACCTTTACAAAAGGCTTCGCGTCCTTAAAAAGAGTCGGCCGGTAGAATCCAAATTTGGAGGATTTTTGCAACTGTCTTGGGTGCTCCGTAGTGTCCTCCAAGTGGGACCACTATGACATTGCTCCGAATATCCCATTGCTCATGTTCCGGAACACACCTTCTAAGCAACCCGTCTTTACGGACCTTGAACAGATGAGGATCCTCCCACACGAGATATTTTAGATCAGAAAAGAACTTCTTCTTCTCTTGATACGTCATTTCTTCTAAATGCCCACCTGCTAAGTAGTTGACGTAATCAGCATACCATGGCCTAACTGTATCAAGCTTCATCAATTGCTCAGTAGGGAAATCGATGCCTATTTCCTTGTGATTTACGCAACCCTCATTTACTAGGCGAGACAGATGATCAGCCACAACATTATCACTACCCTTCTTATCTTTGATCTCAAGGTCAAACTCTTGCAAAATTATAATCCATCGGAGTAACCTTGGTTTTGCATCTCGCTTTGTCCATAAGGTAGCGTAGGGCTGCATGGTCTCATCCAAACTACAACTTGAGACCCTAGAAGATAACTTCTAAACTTGTCAATAGCAAAAACAACGGCTAAGAATTCCTTCTCAGTCGTGGTGTAATTGCATTGAGCCGGGTTCAAGGTGCGGCTCGCATAGTAAATGGGCCTGAACTTTTTATCAATTCTTTGACCTAAAACTGCGCCGACTGCGTAGTTAGAGGCATCACATAATAATTCAAAAGGCTTAGTCCAATCAGGTGCGATTAAGATAGGGGCACTTATGAGCTTTTCCTTCAGGCAATTGAAAGCTTCTTTGCATTTCTCATCAAACAAGAACATAACATCATCTTTAAGAAGGTTGGACAGGGGCTTGGCGATGGTGGAAAAGTCCTTAATAAATCGCCTGTAGAAACCAACATGACCAAGGAAGCCGCGTACCTCCTTGACAGTTTTCGGATACGACATTTTTTCAATGGCTTCCACTTTGGCCTTATCAACTTGAATACCAGTGCCGGACACCTTGTGTCCCAGAACGATCCCCTCATCAACAAGAAAATGGCATTTCTCCCAGTTAAGCACTAAATTCTTTTCAACACAGCGTTGAAGTACCATATCTAGATTCGCCAAGATCTCATCGAAGCTATCGCCATAGACTGAGAAGTCATCCATGAAGACTTCCATACATTTCTCCACAAGTCCATCAAAAATGGCTAACATGCACCGTTGAAAAGTCGCAGGTGCATTGCATAAGCCGAAAGGCATCCTGCGGAAAGCAAAAGTGCCTGATGGACACGTAAACGTAGTCTTCTCCTGGTCATTTGGGTCGATGGCTATCTGGAAGTAACCAGAATATCCATCGAGGAAACAATAATACTTGTGACCACTCGCCTTTCAATAAACTCGGTCAATGAAGGGTAAGGGGAAATGGTCTTTGGCGGTGACTTCGTTCAATCTGCGATAGTCAATGCATACTCTATAGCCAGTCACAAGGCGTAAAGCTATCTCTTCCCCCTTTTCATTCTTTTCAACGGTGATACCTCCCTTCTTTGGCACAACTTGAGTCGGGCTAACCCACTCACTATCGGCAATTGCATAGATGATTCCCATGTCTAACCACTTTATAACTTCCTTCTTGACAACCTCCTGCATATGCGGATTCAGCCTTCACTGAGGTTGTCTTACTTTCTTAGCTCCTGCCTCCGTTCGGATTTTATGCATGCACACATCGGGGCTGATTCCTCTGATATCACCCACTTGCCATCCGAACGCGAGGATATTCTTTTCAAGCACTTTTATCAGCAGTGCTTCTTGCTCGGGCTCGAGTTTTGAAGAGATGATTAAGGGCAACTTATCACCATCCTTAAGAAAAATGTACTTAAGGTGTTGAGGAAGCGGTTTGAGCTCCAAGTCAGTAGGTGGTTGCTCAATACTAGATTTTAAAGGGCCACCTTTTTCCTTATGGGCTTGAAGTGGTTGACAGTAGAACACCTCATCTTCCCGAGGCATAACCCCAGAAAGGTACTGGATAACATCATCCATAGGGATCCTTCAGTCAGTACCTGCTTCCTCCTTCTTATGCTTAATCATCTTTCTCAACTCTTCTTCTTTCAGCTCTTCTGCTAGCCTTTCCCAATCATCAACCCCCCAATGAGTAGTCTCTCTCCAAAAATCCACTTCGTCCCAACTACCCATCAGGGCTTCCTCTTCTACAGGGCTAAAGTCTTCCCGATGCGGCTCTTTGAAATCATCGTTCATTGCTGGGAATTTCCATGTTTCTTGTTCATTGATAGGCTGAGCAAGTTGTGAAGACGACTTGTCAGTGACTACGGCCCGTAATGAAATAGAAGATGGTCCACGAATCGCCTTGATCTTCAATGTTTATAACTTCGAAAACACCTATCTCTCGTCGGCTCTTCGCTTTCCTCGCATTTGGCATCTTTTTCGTCCTCATAAATTGCTTCAATGAACGAGATTTCTTCACTCAAAGTGTTCTCTAGACTTTTCCCTTGTGTAAAGGTAACGGATGTATCATCAACTCTAAGTGTAATCGACCCTTACGAGAAGTCAATGAGGGCGGCGAGAGGTGTCTAAAAAGGTCCGGCCTAGAATTAGAGGCATCTCCTTGTCACGTGGGTAGTCTAAGATAACCCAGTCGGTAGGGAAAACCAAATGTTCAACATGAAGAAGAACATTAGTAACACAACCGGCTGCTGAGCGGCTAGATCGGTCTACCATCTGTAAGGAAATAGGGCGTTCCCGCATTCTTTTATCTAAACCGAGCTTTTTGCAGACGTTCAATGGCATCACATTTATAGAGGCCCCTGAGTCGCATAAGACATTTTGGAACTTGTGGCCTTCAATCTCACAGGAGATTGAAGGTCTTCCGGGGTCACCTCGCTTAATAGCAACTTTTTGTGAGACCATGGAACATTCTTCTCTTAAAACATCTTCTCGCCATCCCTTGAAGCTTCTTCTTGCTTCCACAAACTTCTTTAAGATACTTAGAGCACTTGGGCATTTCGATCAATACCTCGGCTAGGGGTATACTCACTTTGGTGTCTCTAAGCATCCTCCTCACTCCGTCATATTGTCTGTCAAGACCGAGGGTATTCTCTTTCCTCTTTGGTGGATAAGGAAGGGCTTTATCATTATCGGGGAACGACCACCCGACTTTTTAATGGCTTCGTCTTCCTTATCCTTCCATCTCACAAACTTTTCCTCCTCCTTTTTGTCGGGGGAACAACCACCCGACTTTTCCTCGAATCGAACCATCCTCATCCCCCGAAGAACCGTCATCATTAAGCTCCTCCTCACCGTTGATTTCTTCGGTATATGATTTCGATTGCCCCTCCCGAACTTATGGCGTCGGGAGGGGCTACTCGTTTCCCGACATCTTTCCGGGTCCTACCTCGCTTAGCACTTCTTAAAGTAACCTCATTCACTCTTCATTTCCATAATCCCATTGAGGTGTGATGGCGGTACAAACATTGATATCTCGCTTTAGGATTTCTTTCGGTATAACTTGGAAGTTTACCGTGGGGTCTCGTTCGCTTGTTGGTCTGCCATCTGACCAACCTGTCTCTCTATTGTCTTGACACTAGTAGCCAGGGTCTTCACCATGTCTATTAGCTCATCGAACTTATATTGAGGGACACAAGAGGTGGTTTGGTTATGAGGTTGGTTTTGATTCCAACCACCTTGAGGTCTCTGAGAGTTAGGATTATGAGATTGATTAACCATCCCGGGTGGTGGTCTTTGATAACTTGAGTTGAAAGAAGGTTTTGAATTGGATGGGGCGAGGTGGTGCATTGGCTTGATTCAGATTGGGACGTTGAAATCCGGAATAATTCGATTCGATTGAAGTTTCCATGGGTTTGGTTGAAATTCACTTCCTCGGTGATTTCATCTCCCGCCCGAAGTCCCATATAATTCACATCGATGGCGCTCTTTCTTCCGCATCCGCAAATTGGCTAGTTGCTTGCTCATCATTTCCATTTGAGCAACTAGCTTCTTAGTCTCGAGTTGCTCGTAGCGTACTCCCCCGATTCCCACTAACATTGGCCTTCCTTGGAGATGACCACATGTTATTCTTCGCTATGGTTTCGGCTACCACGTAGGCGGCGTCATCACCTCCCCCTAGAAAGGATCCATGAGCAGTCGAATCAAGGTAGTCCCTATTTGGTTAAGAGACACCTCTGTAGAATAACTCGAGTAGCTCATGTCTATCGTCTCCATGATTGGGGCACTTCCTCATCAACAGATTCAATCTCTCCCATGCTTTCCCACACTCTCACCATTCAGTTGTTCAAATGTGGCTATCTCCCTTTTCATGTCCATGATTGTACCAGGGGAGACCCACTTAAGAGCAAAGGCTCTTTTAACATCATTCCAGGAATGGAGAGAATGATGGGCTAAAGATTTAAACCAACGGTTTGCTTCTCCTTTTAGAGCAAATGGGAAGAGTTTCAACTTTACAATCTCAGAATCAAAACCATGATAGTGGCCTGCTTCGCAGATTTGAACAAAGGTGGACAAGAAGTCATGTGGATCTTCTTAAGCAGTGCCATAAAAAGAACTATTCTGGACTAGTCCTACCACTCCATTTTTGAGATCAAAGTTTACTTGCCCCATTTCGGAGGCGAATAGGTCTATGCCCTTCCAGAAATCCTGGTTAAGATAGGGAGCATAGGGGTCTTGGTTTAACTGGTTTAGCTGGTTTTGATGGAATTGTTGCAATTGATTATGTAGCCCAACTTGTTGATTCTGTTGTTGTTGTAAAGCTTGGATCTCGTTGAAGGAGCATATTCATTTGGGCTTGAGGATCTGGATTTGGATTTGGGAGAGCCGGATTAGGAGAAAGCTGGATTCGGATTTTGAACTTGGTCAGCCATGATGTCCAGATCGGGAAAGAGCTTTCTTTTGAGAATGGATCGTTCTGGTTCGGGGTTAAAGATAAGAGGTCCCTTCTTACTCTTGGTTTGCATAAACTAGGAGGGCAGAAAAGGAAAAAATCAACCTTTGGGTTGATGAGGACAAGTTCAGAAAAGATTGGAGGGTTTAGAAGTTTAGAAAGAGAGAAGAAAAGAGAAAGGTAAAGTTTCCAGGGACTGAACTGGCGTTCAGTGTAAGTGAACGCTCGTTCAAAGGGGATTCTGGAAGCGAACGCTCGTTCAGATCACTGAACTGGCGTTCAGAAGACAGATTGGGGGTAAACGGGCGTTTAGAGGCTGGACGAGCGTTTGGGAATCCAGACGCTCGTCTGATCCGCTTAAAACGAAGCCGATAAGAAAATTTTAGAACCGGCGGGCGTCCTAAAGGATGGACGCCCGTTTTAAAACCGAAAAACTAAACCAGATACAGAAAAGAATAGCGAGAAAGAAAATAAAAACCTAAAATAGTAATAATTAAGGCAATAAATTTATACGATCTAAAATCTAAGGCAAATCTAAGCTAAATCTAAGGCTGCTAAAATCTAAGATCTAAAGAAAAATCTAAGGCTTCTAAACTAATAAAAATCTAATGTGAACAATAACATAAAATAAATAAAAACTAAGATAATTAAAATCAAATTTATAAAATCGAAAATCTAAACTATGATAAAGTGAAATAAAAAAAAAGCGTAACAATTAGATTATTACCTAAAAAAAAATAGTATCGAAATAAAAATTGCACCTAGAAGAATCCGACAACCGTTACCGACTCCCCGGCAACGGCGCCAAAAACTTGTTCGGTAAAAACGAGTTTTACAATTTATAACCGAAACACCCCAAGTATAAGGATCGTAGTATAGGATGTTAACGGGTCGTCCTAAGGGAGTCGAACGTGTCAGAAACTAATACAGTTAATGGATAGTGAAGATGTCACGGAAATCTACTTAAAACTACTAAAATCTAAGAACTATGTATCCTAATTAAGATTATCTAACCTAATAAACAGAAAGCTCAAAACAGCAATTAAAGATGATAAAAATAAAAGTAGTTCAAATCGAACTAATCATAAACTAATACGAATAAACTAACGAACTAAGAATCTAAACTAATATGCAAAAAGTTACGAACTTTCTTATGAATTTAAAAGACAGTAGAACGACACGAATCCACCAAACAACCACCACCCAACCAAGTCATGAATTGAATTATATTTCTTGGTATGATATAACCTAAATTCGATCTAGTTTCCTTAATCAAATTTACTTAGCTTTCGTTTTCTTTCTCAAGTAAAACAAAATTAACAATTTAAGAACATGATCACGAGTTCGTCTCCGAATCTCCTACCCAATCAATAATAAACAATCTCTTGAATTACTACTAATCGTATCAAAAGAACGGTTCTATATATGAATCCAATTCTCATTAAAATTCAAAACGAATAAACGTTTCATTGATTTCTCAATCTAATAAAACAAACATTCAAATCTATTCAATTGATAAAGAAATTAAAATTCAAACTCACTAAACAATTGCTACTCGAAAATCCCTTGGTTGTGATGGTGTTGTGTTGGCTTCATCCCGTTGTCCTACTGCGAACTGTTTAGCCCTCAATCATCCTTGATCTCCAAGAGAGAATTGAAAGAAGAAGACTCATGTTTCTAGTGTGTATGGTGCGGCTGCTGTGTGTAAAATTCTGTGTGTTCTTCTCTGCTCGAATGGTGCTGCTTATATAGGAGTTTCGCCGACATAAGGAAGGATCTAGAAAAACGCGTCGATTTTGCAGCTTCGGGGCTCGGTCAACCGACTTAAGACACTCGGTCGACCGAATAGCATGGCTCGGTCGACCGAGCCTACCTATTTACGCGTTTTCACACTGCTGCTTCGTATACCGTGTCCCCCACTTCACTCTTTCGATTTGATCTGATTTATCCTCTCTTCAATGCTCCGATTTTCTTCTTTATTTTGAAATCACTTGATTGAATGAGATTAATCTTCTCCATAAATAATATCCCCATGCATATCTTTTAATTTCCTGCAAGATTGTCGTTACACCAAGTCATCGAATAATAATAATAATAAAATGTGTAACAAAAAAATAACATTTAAACTCAATATTTCCTCATAATTAAATTATAACCCCTCAATAACCATTATAGGAATTTAACGGTTAAAACACGCTTTTCTCATTTATTTCCCTTAAAAATAAGGTAAATTGTTTAGGGATTAAGCCCGAAAATATAGTAAAATATACCCTAAACAGTTAGTTACTCCAACACATGCTAACCATACAATGCAAGTAGGAAAAGATTCACGAAATTGGAACTAAACAACATGAACAATCATTCCCAATCAACATAAAAGATTACACTACTTCGACAACACCATCTTGGCTAGTGGTGAGCTAGCCACTCATGATTAAAAACACAAACTTGTCAATGTAAGCATTCATAATCATAAGAACAATTAATTCAAAGTAAAGATTCAGAATTTACCCAACCAAAAGCTATCAACTTTAAGAAGAGAAACTTGCATTCAAGATCGTGAAGTGCTCCAATGGTGTTCACACCTAAAAGGATGAAAACTTGGTTCCATTAAATGATTCTAGAAATCAAAATTAAGAATTCTTAATGTTACAAGTGGAATTAGATGCTAAATTGTGGTGGAATTTGGCTAGGAGAGCCTTAAGGATGGAGGTGTCTTCAAGATTTAGGGTTGGGTGGCTGAATAATGCTGAAAAATGCTGCAAATTCGACTTCTTATGGTGAAAAACGCTTAACGAGCCGAGCTGCCAGAAGTTTGGCTCGACAGGTGGTTCGGTACTAGAACGTCTTCAGTAAATTGATCATAACTTTGCGTTTAGACCTCCGATTTGAGTGATTCAAGATGCGTTGGAAAGCTTGTTCAAATATCTACAACTATTGTGCAGAAGTAAAAACCTAATTCTGCCTATAAGGTGGGTCAAATGTCGCTTGAAAATAGGTTACGGTAGAAGCATTAATGACAAATGATCCGCTTGAACTCGATAACTTCTGGCATAATCTTCTAGCCCTCAAAATACGTGTTTATGCTCAACTCATGTCATCACCCGGGTCTTGGTTAACCTATAAGCCTGCAATACAACACAAAAATACCAAGCGTAAACCCGACACAACGTTCCGGTTACTATAACCGGTACAAAACTAATCAAAACACGATATTTTATATAATAATTACTATCTACACATTTGGGTGAAACTAAGAAACTAATGACTCAAATTGATACAAGAAAATCAATAAATGCATGAGAAATGGGGATAACACATCGTGAAATGCATCAACTAATTGACTCACATCACTTCCCCACCTCAACTTTGACCGCAGCCTTTTTTCGGTTGTAAATTGTCGTGCTCGCTACTGTATTGGTTTGAAAGTATAGTCGGCATTAATATGATGGAGGGCGACGTCTTCTTCGACCCCCTTCGTGTCCGTGACCACCCAGGATAATGCGTCTAGGTTATCCTTGAGTAATTTGACCAAAGTTTCCTTCTCAGAGGGACTCAGCCGAGCCCCGATCTTGATCTTTTGGTTGGGGTATTTAGTGTTAATGATAACCTCTACGAATTCATCCTCCGCTGTGAAGTCGGGCTCATCCCTGACTTGTAAAGTTTCACATTCCACTTTGTCGGGCAAAGGTTCCCCAACTACCCTGATCATGTTGATGTTCTCCATGTCGTCGGGCTGCTCGATTAGTGCTTTCTTGTTTCCTATCCTCATTTCATGAATGTAAGTAAGGACGGTTGCGGGTTCACTGATCGACGTTCCGACCCCGTCCCCGACATAAAACTTTGCCCGCTGATGCGGGATAGAAGTGACCATTTGAAATTGCCTCAACGCTGGCGTTCCGATTATCATGTTATAGTTTGATTGGAGATCGACCACAAGGAATGTTACCTTTTCTGTTCGGAAGGGAGTGTAATCCCCCATCTATACGTCCAAGTCGATGGCCCCCTTGACTTGTATTCTATTATTAGTGAAGCCTTCAAGGATGCCATTTTGCGGCCTCAAATTCGAGTCAGCGAACCCTAGCTCTTTGAAGCAATTGTAATACAAGATGTCTTTACATGCTCCCGTGTTGATCATTACCCGGTTGACGCATGCCCGATTGATCACCACCGATAAGAAAAGGCACATGTCCTCTACATTCACAAAAGTTACCAGCTCGCTTCAGGTAAAAGCAAGAGGTTGATCGTTCCCTCGCAGGACAGCTGGCTTCTCCACGTGTTTGTTTATGGAGCCTATGCGGCTTTTGATTTGATTGTTGCTGGGAGGAGTTTCTGTGATCATTCGAATCTGCCTATCGTACTGGCGGGCTTGTTGATTCTTTCTGTCTGGCCCCCCAGCATCTCTTTTGAAATGGTCGTGGTTACCGCGAGCGAGTAGCTTTTCGATTGCTTGCTTGAATTGTATACACTCGTCGGTGGTGTGACCCTTGTCCCTATGGTATCCGTAATATTTGGTTGTGTCACGGCGTGCATCTGGAACCATAGGGTAAGGCTCAGGGATCTATTCCCTTACTTCGTTAAGAATTTGTGTATATGAGATTCTGAGAGGTGTGAAGTGCCCTTCCTTAAACCTCTCAGGTGTTTTAACATCTCTATCACGATTTCTGCGGCTATCCCAGGGCGGACTGTGCTCAGTCCTCTGTTTGCCCCTGTTGGATGAAGACGCTCATTCGTTTCCCGCAGTCGCAATGTACTTTTTTTTGTTGCACTCAACATCTCTTGTAGGTTCGAGGGTGGTGTTAGAGCGAAGTAGGATTTCGGTAGCCGGGATTTAGACCCGTCTCGAAGCTGCTCATTACAACGTTGTCTGCCAAACCCCTCGTCAACTCATACACTTTATAGAACCATTCGTGGTAGCTGTGGGTACCCTCATTTTCCCCTTGTCGTACTTCATGCAGGTCAATATGTGTTTTTTTCGGACCTCCCACTGACTTGAACTATGATATGAACTTGTTGATCAGATCGTCCCAAGATAAAATTGAACCTGGAGGAAGACCGCGGACCCACGACGCCGCTCTATCCTGGATCGACCCCACGAATGCTATACACCACGCCTCACTGCTAAGCATGCACAAACTGATCCGGCTTTGGAAGGCTGAAAGCCAATCCAAAGGATCCGTAGCCCCGTGATAGTTGGTTAAACTTGGATAGTGAGTACCCCTTCTTGGAGCTACTTTCAAGATGTTGGGATGGAGGACACAAGTACCCCAAGTCAGGTTGACCTTTGCTCCCGTAGTTCCCCTCTTGCAATTCCTCTATCTGTTTTCTCATTATGCCCATCTCCACCCGATTCTCTAGGACAGGTGGGAGCGGGGTGTAACTTTCTTCGGCCATTGACTCTCCTTGCCCTTCTACCCGGGTGCGGACTTGCCGAGGATTTCTAGGTCGTCCTAGGGCTGCACCGCGATCATCGACCACGGGCCCTAGACGAACTAAAGACGATTTTCTTCCCACTTTAGGTTGTGAAGTGGAATGACTGCTTTCTTCCCTTTCTGTCCACTGAGGTCGGTTCATTTTTTGTGGACATGGTAGGGGTTGTACCTCAGTTGGTGCGGGCAGAGGGAAGGTAAACTTGCGGATGGGTTGGGGAGGTAGACCCTGCGCAATGAGTAGCATGTTACCTACCCGCATTTCCTCAACATACTCCATGTGTGATTGAAGAGCTATTGAGTGAGAACTTTGCTGTGGGGGCGTTCCTCTGCTGAAACAACATTTTGTTCGTTATTTTGGTTAGAGACCCCAACGATGCCTTTTCCTTTGTTTTTTCTAAGAGCCACCTCACGTATCTCCCGAGCTCGGGTCCTTTCCTTGATGTATGCCTGCATATCGGGCGTGAGGGCATGTCTAGAATCTGCCCCATCGGACATGACCCTCCTGATTGCCTCTCCTCTCGGGACGTGTTCGTCCCACGTGGAAGGTCTTGATTGCCCGCCTTAGTCGGTGTAGCAGGCATTATGTTTTTCCCGCCAGCCATTTTGACCAAGATTTTTGACGATATTTTGTTGGGATATTTTGGCTAATGGGTGGATATTTTTCTAGCTTGAAAATATCGATAGGCGAAAGGGATGATTTCCGGGTGAGTTATTGTCAAGTAACCGAGTTCCTTATTACTTGAAGATCTGAAACTGATTGAGAGCGTATATACCAACCTGGGAAGTAAAGATGGGCTCGTGTTCGAGTTTGCAGGTGATGTTGAAGACGTTCTTTCAAACTGAGCTGATTCTGACGAGTTTACCAGATTCTTTTCACCGGCGACACCGTGAAATCGTCCTTGCGGTGGAGCAAACGATCCTAAGAAGATGATTGATGATGATGTTCTCGGTAATGGAGCCAACCGATATTGCGATGAATACCAGGTTTGCGGTAACGGGTGTATTTCGTGGACATATGGCTATATATGTATGATTTCTCCGGAGAGAATGTGGCGGATTGTATGAACTTAGCTGCCGGAGGTGTGCTCATGAGAGTAAACACAAGAGAATCGACAAATTGGCAGAGTAGCTCTGCTTGTATTAGTTCTTAGATGCTTTCTATTACACTGTGATCCCATATTTATAGGCCAAGACTAAGTCGGTCGACTAAGTCGGCCTACTGTTCATGACAAGACACTTAAATAGATATAATTAGAGATAATCATACAAATAAATACAAGTGGACCGGCCAGCTGTCTGGATAAGCATGGCGGACAGCGGACAACGAACTCATATTTGCCTTGTCTTGATATTAGCTTGACCATATGGGTAGAAATTGTTAGTAATATCATCCGCAACGGAAGCGATTTATGGATCTAGATCTATAAAATACACGTAATAAAATAACTAGATCTATATCTACAAGGGGGTTGTAGATCATACCTCTTGGATCTCAAAATCCAAGTTGAAGAACGCAATAGGAAGATTGTGAAGGTGTGAAGAGCACCACAGTCTTCCGATCGTGTAATCCAAGCAATTCCCGGTGGAAGGAATTCTCGACTCGAACCCTTGCGATATGCTACCGGAAAAATCTCCAAGATTTCTCCCACTCTCTCCTTGGCCGAAATATTTTCTTCTCTCTACTATAGGGAGAAGTCGAAATATGCAAAGTGTGTTAAGGCTTGGGAGAACTCTCTTTATATAGGAGAGTAAAACTTAGCCTCCAAGGATTAAATAATTAAGAGATAATTATTACATTAATCCTTTTTCCAAATAAAAGATAAATAAAATAATTATCCCAAACAAATTAGGATAAATCATATTATTATCTAATATTTCATGAATTATCATTTAACAAATAAAAGATAAATCACACATTAAATAATTATCCAAGAAAACTAATTTCTTAACAAATATTTAATCAAACTTGCGCCACCTTTGATCAAATAAAAGGTCACACGCAATTTCCATATTTGACCAATTGGGTCAAAATTGTCAACACACTAATTTGGGCCGAGTCCACGAAAAATGTCTTTTCCGTGTATTTAATTATTTAGCCCAACTAATTTAATAGTCCACTAAACAATTAATTCACATATCATTTTAATAAAGTCCAACAAGAACTAAATTAATATTATTAGGATTCGACGTCCGAGAATAGCTATGCTATATTAGGAGGCACGTCGGGGACCATGGACTAATAATCAGCGGCTCCGATAAATCAAATAAATAATTATAGAATAATTATATTCGATAAATCAATCACAGGAATATGCCACCATAATCCCGTGACTGCACTCCTCCGATTAAAAGATTATATTTATCTCCTCACGAGAATAATAATAAACGTCCATTGATATAATCATTACATATGGATTAATCCTCCATAGACTGTTCATTCTAAATCGGGAAGTTACCGTTAACCCTTTTAAGAACCTCTTATCCTTATTTACCATTAACCCCCTAGTGATCAATTAATTCATACAACTCACTGGTAGCTAATCAGTGTAATATTAACTCGTACGATCGATCGCTTTCTAGGATTAACAAATAAGGGAAGCGCTTTATCTACTTCCATAAATGGAAGGAATGGATTCCGTATCCGTGATAACACGTACTACTCACTCAATCCAAGACAATGCCAAGATGGGGTAATTCAGATCACAGACTCAGTGTAATCCTTAACCGTCAAGTCAAACTTCATACTGATTCAAGCAGTTGACTGTGATCACCTCAGGATTAATATTTATCCATAAATATGATCATCCATTGATTCGATAAGACTTCTCGATTACGGAATTATATCGTGAACTCTAATCAAATCGGTCCACCCATACGATATATCTATCATATATAAATGCCCCATTAGGTTCTCTTAACCGAAAGTCCGGATAAGACAATAACACCTATTGTGTTCTGGGCGCATTAATAGCACGTTAAAGGAGAGACCCGATACTCTCAATTAACTTCACTACGGGCTAATTGTATTTTAAGTACATCTTCACTAACTCAATCCTCATGTGTATATACCATACACTGAGTTAAGTGATTACATAAACGATATACTTTAGGGTTTTTTGTAGTGTAAATACTATTGTCACATCGGTGAATATGAGAATAATAAATATGAATAATAACATCATTTCATTTATTAAATAAAACAATTACAAAATTGTCTTTCGGGCATCACACCTAACAATCTCCCACTTGCACGAAAGCATGTGATTAATTGTTTTAGAGCACACCCTATTATTTAAAACTACAACAAACTACATCTCCCACTTGCTCTAAAGCAATGGAGACCCATCCCGTATTCTAGTACCCATTAAGCATATCATAACCATTTCAGATTCCAAAATACACTCCGAGTATGCCGTCGTAGGATAGGTCAGTGACTCGGGGAGTACCTACATCTAAATGTCATGGGTCTTAATGATTAGTCAGGTTGTCGGCTCGAGACGATCCGTAGAATCGAAACGTTACCGGTCCATCTAATCATGTGGAACTGAGTAAACACTGAGCCCGAGATCGACTTAACGATCATCCTCAATCTGACTTAAAGTCAAAATCGGTGTATCACACATATCCAAGTTCACACATGAATATGTCCACATATTATTCCTCGTTCTCTTCCGATACTAAAGGACATACTAAACTTGCTTTGTTAACCGCCGAATCTAAGATTCGATCAAAGTTGACGTTCAATAACCCGACCATCTCTTACTAGAAAGAGAATCTATCCCATTTCTCTTGATCCGAAGATTTAGAGAGTCATTCCCGAGGCATAGGGTAGAACTTCCTCGTTGAATGTTGCATACACGGATGCATCATCTTAACCAATAAGATGGATGGGAAACCAAAGGATCGATTCTAATGAATTCGACCGAGTCAAACTCTTAAGAATGTTGTCCAAATCTCTCGTTGCGAGAAATTGTGGTATTGTCGGATTCTGACTTCAGATAACACACCCATGTTGATTCCAACTGGTGCAGTGTTATCCTTCACAAACACTAATGTATGTATATATTCACTACTGTACTAAAATTGATATCCAGTCTACAAAAGACTTATCAATATTCTGGTCAAATCCACATATTGTAGAAATATATGACTTCCAATGACCGAGAGGTTTGCTTTTTATCCACAAAAGGACATAAGCCTTGACAGTCATCCTGTCATAAGTTCATAAGGCAATACCCTTTTGTTCCGAATGAATCCAGACTCCGTTTGTTTGGCAAGAAAGTCTCAGGGAATCACCCCTATTTTCTGCTTTTGAACGAAATCATGCAATACCGAACTCATTCCACTCTTTTCCGTGTAGATCCAATTACTCCCACTGGGCCTGAGACGCTCAGGTGGTTCTACAAGAGCATGAACAGAATTGGAGTACCGAACTCCATTCACAGGGTTATGGCTATTAAACCAACCTCTATTATCAGAATCCTATACTGCTCACAAAAGAGCCATAGGTCATCAATCGATCCTCAGACTACAAAGTCCGCAGAACCCGTAATGGGTACTGGATAAACAATACTCCCACTACATTCTGGGTGGATCGAAATTCTGATCTAGTTTAGTAGTATATAGTGTTATCACCAACAACCGATGTTGGATGTGGTCTGATTTTAATCAGTTAGTAACTACCTTGAGTAAACGTACTTCAAGGTTTAAGGTTTTACTGTTCATAGACTCTATCAGAAAAGGACGCAACAGTATAACTGTCCCTTCCCGATTTCAAGAATCCTATATCTAACCTTTATACTCAATAGCTTAAAAAGATATATCACGAATGGTCATTGACCGAACGGATGCGCGAAATTACCAGTCTTACCTTCAAGCACCGTGTGCTAAATGCTTATATTTATGGAAGTGGGGTGAACCGAATCCACATTTTATCCGTAAATTCCAAAGCATATTCTAGGTAGACTTCTCGGTCTTACATTTCAATGTAAACCGTTATTTCGCTTCCAATATCTTTATTGAGTTAAGCGAGTGTATTGCAAAAGACATCTAAAAAACTATATAAGGCAATTTAACGGTTTCTCACTTAGTGAAAGCATTTCACTATGAGGCGAAAGCCGAGCATCGGTCCCTAGGACTATGTGATGGCCCATTTCGAGTATAGAATACTCTATCTTTGTTGAAAACGAGAGAAACCTCAAAATATTTTGGATAAACTTACCGGAGTGTTTGAATAGTTATCAGACAATAAGTCACTACTCGGAAGCTCCTACTAGCTCGTATCTTTCATCAGACCCCGAAGGTCGTCATGAATAAGCTATGTTACTTCTTTATAACCATTATTCTTTCCCGATTGAAAGAAAACTTAGTCATTGAACCTTTGAGACAATACAACCAGACTGGGAGAAAGGAATCACCCTGAGCCAGTCTTCAGGTCTTGTCTTTTAGGGACTATGCACTAACTATGGATTATGAAGAAGCGTTTATCTAAATATAGAAACCAATTGCTTTTAATAGTTCTTAAGTTGTGTTTTATATACTTATTTCGGCGATTGTAAGTGGTTTTGACTTTATCAAACAAAAGTCCGAGTCTTGGATTCGTACTACAAATGGTATATTCACTTTCTATACGACAAACAAATTATCGAATAGAAGGTAAATCCATTCGTTCCAACGAATCTTAAACAACAAATAATTTTTCTGCGATATCCAAGGATTGAATCCGAGATTCATTTCCTTATATCACTCTCACTATTCTAGCTAAAATTAATTGCCCGTTGTTTACTCTTTTAATCGTTAAATGCACTGCTATTTTGTTCTTCCAAAGAACTTAGCTCGAGAAAATCGCCAAGGATTCATAGGTTGGTGATCCAAAATCACTGTCCTTATCCTATGATTTTCAGTTAATTAATTTTTGTTTCAGACTTAATGTTTTCTCAATTTAGATGACTAACACTTTTAGACATATTCTCCCATTCTTGACTTTCCGTGAATGGAAACAGTCTTGAACCAGCGGTTCGTTTGAGTAGACACTACTCTTGAACCGTGGGATGTCTATTTCGAGTGTTACTCGTCGGGACTTCTCGGATTTTCTAATATATCAGAAAAAACAACAAATCATAACGTTAAAGCTCCCACTAGTTTATCGGTTCCAAATACCGTCTAACGAGCAATGCTTTATTTTTATGATTTTCCGATTTTTTCGATTAGAAAAATCTATAGTTCCAATGTTTCCAGAAAAACAACAAATCATAGAACTCCCACTAGCTAGTTCATCGATTCCAAATATCGTCCAACTAGCGACATTTCATGACTTTCCGGTTTTTCAATTAGAACGGTTACGTGTGTAGTCAGTTACACTTTTCTAATGTTCTAGAAAAACAACAAATCATAAAGCTCCCACTAGTTCATCGATTCCAAATATCGTCCAACTAGTAATACTTCATGATTTTCCGATTTTTCAATTAGAAAATTACTCATGTAATCACTACACACTCAAAATTCACTAGAAGAATTTCAAAGTCCGAAATCACCTTTGATCAAACTAAGTTTGTCTTCCGTTTGACACGAATGACACTAGTGACATACCTATATGTCACTCTGATTTTTAAAAGTCTTCAGAGAAAATATCTCTTCCGAAAATTAATTGCATTATCGATTAACTAGTTCAACGTCCTAGTTACTTTCCACTTTTTAACGAAGTCAATACTAGTCAATTATAAATTTTAAGCAATTTAGTAAGGGATATAATGCTGTAAATAAAATGACATATATTAATTCAAGTTAACACTACTATATTTATTTTAGGAATTGTAAACTAAAATTAAGTCTACTCTACCATTCCAAGGTTTTAACCTCGCATCTCAGTGCCGCCGTAGGGTAGGTCAAAGAGATGACGGTTAAATCGAGACAATCTCATCAATGAATAACTTGTGAGAATCGAACATCCCACGAGAATCGAACATCCCTTTATTCATTGACTACCTTCCTTTTTAGCCTAGATATTACCAAAAATATCCTTTATGAGTGTGACCTACTATATCGGATCTCTTAGGTACGCCCCGAGTGTGCCGTCGTAGGATAGGTCAGTGACCCGACGAGTACCCAGAAATCCTATCCTTTCGGAGACCAAGCCATGAATGTTGATAGGGGTGAACACCATCCGTAGGGGGACGAAATCAAAGCGCCGCGAGGCGTCACCCTTCTCTCACTTACTTGTATCTATAGTAGAGGCCGTGGGGTTGGCTGTCGCCTCCCCCGCTCCCACTCAATATTTTGGAAGTGGTGGTGGGTTAACTAACCACGTCTTTTTGATGTTAACATAAAAGCACATCAAATCAAGGATTCCGAATGGTGTCGGTAACGTAGGCAAGCCTACCCGTCCTATTCGTTGGAACATATGTGACGGTCGGACGAAGTCGGGTCAAGACGGCCCCATGAGATAAGAAGGAATCACCCCTCCGCTCTCCAAAGTGCGGCTTAGTCTTGCCGGACCCCCGTGCATACATCACACTAGGAGGGTTAAGTCGGTCGAGCGAAGCTCATTTGACCACCCAACCTATAAGCGAACCGTTTTTATCCAAGATTTATTGTTCTTTTACCATCATTCAATCTCGTAGACACTACGAATTGAAAACGTGATCTTGTTTGTGCTTTAAGGCGGTTCACCGAGAACACACACCGAAAGGCTTAACGATTTCATAACCCGTCCTCGGATCTTTAATTAGTTACTAAATTAATTAATTACCACGTATTAATTAAATTTCAACTAATTACACGAGTTTGTATACATGCCTATTTTAATTACCAAAATTAAAATTCTACATGTATGCATGGAGTGGATTTATGATATGATGCATGTCATGGCAATTCCGATTTTATATCTATTTTATGATCAAACACATAAAAAAATAAATTGCGGAAAATTTAAACACCGAGATGGATCGTTGGCACCCCCGTATCTAATCTATTAGAAAATAAAAAAAACAAACCCTAACTAGGGTTTACTACTTTCTAACAAAATCTGTATCTGTTCGAACTCTTCGACGATCGGCATACCAAACGGACTCGGATCGGGACGAAACTTTCCAGATATGTTCTTCACCTCTCGATCTTCAATATGGACGGTTGGATCGGTGCTTTGACTTACCAATTTTCTCCAGTTAGCCGGCCAACTTGATGCTGAATCTGACTTTGACTGCAGCGCATCAAAGACTTCCCGAGGCAGATCGGGAATCTATATGAATCCCGATCGACCCGAAACTTTTATCACACGTCAAGAACTCCAATTTTATCAGTCTGAACGGTCGGATTTGCGTTTCAACGTTCCAAACTCTCCCAGAAAATCGAGGAAGTCACAGGTAGAGTTTCTGTGAATCCTGCATTTTTCTGTTACAGCAGCGTCTTCGCATCAACGAACGGATATCGAAACGGACTCTGATCGACGCCAAAATTTGTGGAGTAAATCACCATATTCTGATCTTAATTCTGACCGGTGGGATCTTCGTTTTAACGGCTCGATCAACGGGAAAAACTAAAATACTAAACAGCTACTAAATAGATCTATTTTCTAGAAATTAAAATTGCAATAAAGATAAATTACATAATTTCCTATACTCATATGAACGAATTTTCATCGTTTATACGAGTTTACAATAGATCTAACGGGTAAACAATGCCAACCCCAATCCATCTCTTCAAACCACAACAATCGCAACAACATAAATATATATAAACATGCATTGGCCAAATTAAAAAAATTGACAATAAAAGCTACATGTTTTCCACTCCTAGATCTAATATTTTATACGTATAAATATAGATCACCATGGGCTCTGATACCACTGTTAGTAATATCATCCGCAACGGAAGCGATTTATGGATCTAGATCTATAAAATACACGTAATAAAATAACTAGATCTATATCTACAAGGGGGTTGTAGATCATACCTCTTGGATCTCAAAATCCAAGTTGAAGAACCGCAATAGGAAGATTGTGAAGGTGTGAAGAGCACCACAGTCTTCCGATCGTGTAATCCAAGCAATTCCCGGTGGAAGGAATTCTCGACTCGAACCCTTGCGATATGCTACCGGAAAAATCTCCAAGATTTCTCCCACTCTCTCCTTGGCCGAAATATTTTCTTCTCTCTACTATAGGGAGAAGTCGAAATATGCAAAGTGTGTTAAGGCTTGCGAGAACTCTCTTTATATAGGAGAGTAAAACTTAGCCTCCAAGGATTAAATAATTAAGAGATAATTATTACATTAATCCTTTTTCCAAATAAAAGATAAATAAAATAATTATCCCAAACAAATTAGGATAAATCATATTATTATCTAATATTTCATGAATTATCATTTAACAAATAAAAGATAAATCACACATTAAATAATTATCCAAGAAAACTAATTTCTTAACAAATATTTAATCAAACTTGCGCCACCTTTGATCAAATAAAAGGTCACACGCAATTTCCATATTTGACCAATTGGGTCAAAATTGTCAACACACTAATTTGGTAACCACGAAAATGTCTTTTCCGCGTATTTAATTATTTAGCCCAACTAATTTAATAGTCCACTAAACAATTAATTCACATATCATTTTAATAAAGTCCAACAAGAACTAAATTAATATTATTAGGATTCGACGTCCGAGAATAGCTATGCTTTATATTAGGAGCGCACGTCGGGGACCATGGACTAATAATCGGCGGCTCCGATAAATCAAATAAATAATTATAGAATAATTATATTCGATAAATCAATCACAGGAATATGCCACCATAATCCCGTGACTGCACTCCTCCGATTAAAAGATTATATTTATCTCCTCACGAGAATAATAATAAACGTCCATTGATATAATCATTACATATGGATTAATCCTCCATAGACTGTTCATTCTAAATCGGGAAGTTACCGTTAACCCTTTTAAGAACCTCTTATCCTTATTTACCATTAACCCCCTAGTGATCAATTAATTCATACAACTCACCGGTAGCTAATCGGTGTAATATGAACTCGTACGATCGATCGGTTTCTAGGATTAACAAATAAGGGAATCGCCTATCTACTTCCATAAATGGAAGGAATGGATTCCGTATCCGTGATAACACGTACTACTCACTCAATCCAAGACAATGCCAAGATGGGGTAATTCGGATCACGGACTCATTGTAATCCTTAACCGTCAAGTCAAACTTCATACCGATTCAAGCGCTTGACTCGTGATCACCTCGGATTAAGATTTATCCATAAATATGATCATCCATTGATTCGATAAGACTTCTCGATTACGGAATTATATCGTGAACTCTAATCAAATCGGTCCAAATTTCTATACGATATATCTATCATATATAAATGCCCCATTAGGTTCTCTTAACCGAAAGTCCGGATAAGACAATCACACCTATTGTGTTCTGGGCGCATTAATAGCACGTTAAAGGAGAGACCCGATACTCTCAATTAACTTCACTACGGGCTAATTGTATTTTAAGTACATCTTCACTAACTCAATCCTCATGTGTATATACCATACACTGAGTTAAGTGATTACATAAACGATATACTTTAGGGTTTTCTGTAGTGTAAATACTATTGTCACATCGGTGAATATGAGAATAATAAATATGAATAATAACATCATTTCATTTATTAAATAAAACAATTACAAAATTGTCTTTCGGGCATCACACCTAACAGAAATCACACGGAGAGGAGTAGTCCTGCTTACGGCCACCGGACAGGATCCAACTTACTGTTAGCGGATTGGACCCAGCTTATGAACGGCGGGTAGGATCCGGCTTATGAATCACGGATTGAGAGGATAGAGGCCCCATACTTTTGTTATTGGGTCAGGGTAGTAGGCCCAATCTAGATGAACATGCCCTCATTTCGGTTCGGGTATATCAGATACGAAAATAGAGTCCAGCTCGGACACGGCACATGCATGCCTAGGGCACAAGGTCCTCTATATAAACTATCCCAAGAACTACGAAGAGACTTGATTTCTGAACAATGACAAGATACATAGGCAACTTGGGATAAATATTAATCCAGGCTCAGTGTAAACACACCCAAATCACCCCATCGTTTCAAATCGTTTTTGGTTTTTGGATCTTGATTAGTTATCACTAAGAAGATACGTCCCGGATTGATTGACAGACGATTTCTAGCATCGTCAGACATGATTTCAAATAGATGGACATGAAAGAATTCAACTAAGATACGGGAGCAAATCAGATCTGATGACTTTGCAGTACTCCATATGAGTATCAAAGCTGAATACAGAACCAACACTCAGATTTCTTTAATCAAGTTGAATTATAACAAAAATATTAATTTATTTAAGTAATACAATACATTATTATTTTTCTAGGCACTGTGCCTAAAAAATCCATGACTAAAGGAAGGACTACTACAACTACTTGACACTATGCCTTACTTAAAAAAACAACGTAAAACAACTCGATAAACAAAGTTAAGCTCGAGAAACTCTATCATAAGCTTACTTTTCAAGCTCACCACCATACTTTTAGGTACCTACTATTGAAATGGTATCTTAAACCCAATCGGGTTAGACCGGATACCGGGTCGGGTCATTTCTATTATTTCTTTATGTTTATACATATATTAAATGGCTTTTCTGTTATTATATATTTGTTCGTTTAACGAACCTATTGTGATATTGTATATATATGATAACGTTCCTAGTGTCAAACTGTGAAAAAGAAACCATGATACTGTATGAACATAGCTAAATTTCCATCGCGAAGGATTCACTCCAGCCACAGGTTCCCCTACGGATACCTTGTTACGACTTCAGGTTGATGAGATCTCGACTCACTTTAACTGGTTTGATATTTAAATGTCTTTAGTACGGTTAGACTAGCACGTATTAGATGTACAATTAAACAGGACATTAATAGTACGGTTAGACTAGCACGTATTAGATGTCTTCTATCTTATGAAGATAGAGATAGATCTCGTCTATCGAACTGTAGAGACACTTGGACTGTACGTGGATGTTATTAGAGAATCCGTACGTTAGAATGACTTACTTACTTTATTAAATGTCACACTATGTGGCGGTTGTGTAATTATCCTAAGACCGGAGTCTTCATGACATCACGGTCTAGATTGTCATGCTTTGACACTATTGAGGTTTCCCTTAGCCATGGGGCGATCATGCGGTAGTGATTGAGTGTGATACTGAAGCATGCATATGATTCATGTTGTTCATCCGGAAATCGTGTATCCTATGAATAGAAGTTAATATCCGAAAGAGCCTTCTTCTAAGGATTATCTTACTCTCGTGAATCTTTGCAAAGTGGGAGTAAATGAGTTACTTTGAGAGAGCATGATATCCATATTATAAGATACGGTTGTTAATGTATTGACACTCGAGGTACGACCGTATGGATATTATTACAACGATAGGATTGTATTTACACGGTAACCGTTTCACATGAAAGGTTGTAGTCATAGATTGACTCTTTCCGATGATTGGGGGTCGTGGACGTGTTGCTAGACGCTATCCATGATTGTTAGGTAGGAAGGGTATTTTAGTAGATGCACTTTGTGCATACGACCAACATATTCGGAACATATTGGGTCACACACATATGAATAACTAGCCGGACTTAATTTGTGGTTATAGCGATAACCGGATGAGGATGTGTTTATGCCTACTATAAAGTGTTGTAGTGATAAATTAATATTGTGGTATTTATTTATTATAAATAAATATAATACAAGATATTAATTATATTGATTAATTAAATACATATCTATATATGTATGTGGCGCATATATGTGTATATGTATGTATGTATATGTATGTATGTATTTACATGCACGTGACATGTATATATGTGATTTACATGTGCACATGTGTAATAGATGTATAAATATATAGATTTATGCATATAGTATATATACGCATAAATTGATTTATGATAATATAATAAAGATATATTCAATATTATTATGTAATAATATATTTTGGATTGTCTATTGATATTGATTGATCTTTTGTAATAATACGATTCTATTCATTTATTGTATTCACACATTGGAATATACTATAAATACCCCTTGTACTATTAAAATAATACACAATCATTATTCGCCTTCTTCTCCGTCTTTGTTATTCCTCTTGTTCTTTCTCTTTTATTTTCTAAGTTTTATAACACGTTATTAGCACGAGTCTCTACCAATAGAGATGCTCGTGTAACACTGCCAGAATTTTTTGCCACAGAGTCCAAATCTCCTTTTGTTCATTTTTCCCCTCCATTCAAACAAGGTTTCTATCATAGTAGTATAATCTTAAAAGCACTAGTTGCTGAAATAATATGATTTGAGAAGATAAATAGATATTGTATGTTGATATTGTTAGTAATATCATCCGCAACGGAAGCGATTTTAAGGAACTAGATCTATAAAATACACGTAATAAAATAACTAGATCTATATCTACAAGGGGGTTGTAGATCATACCTCTTGGATCTCAAAATCCAAGTTGGAGAACCGCAATGGAAAGAACGAAGATGTGAAGAGCACCACGATCTTCCGTACGTGTGATCCAAGCAACTCCCGGTGGAAGGAAATCCTCGTCTCGAATCCTTCCGATATGCTACCCGGAAAAATCTCCAAGATTTTTCCCCTTTAATCCCCTTGGCCGAAAATATTTTCCTTCTCTCTCTAAGAGATGAAGTCGAAAATTACATGTGTATTAAGGCTTGGGAGAACTCTCTTTATATAGGAGAGTAAACTTAGCCTCCAATGATTAAATAATTAAGAGATAATTATTACATTAATCCTTTTTCCAAATAAAAGATAAATAAAATAATTATCCCAAACAAATTAGGATAAATCATATTATTATCTAATATTTAATGAATTATCATTTAACAAATAAAAGATAAATCACATGTCAAATAATTATCCAAGAAAACTAATTTCTCAATAATTAAATAATAACACAAAAATGCGCCATATGCAAACCCCAAAAAAGGTTACACGCATTTTACTACATTTGACCAATTTGGTCAAAAAGTCAACACACCAATTCGGGCGAGTCCACGAAAAATGTCTTTTCCGTGTATTTAATTATTTAGTCCAACTAAACAATTAATTCACATATCGTTTTAATAAAGTCCAACAAGAACTAAATTAATATTATTAGGATTCGACGTCCGAGAATAGCTATGCTATATTAGGAGGCACGTCGGGGACCATGGACTAATAATCGGCGGCTCCGATAAATCAAATAAATAATTATCTTACGAACGTAATAATTATATTCGATAAATCAATCACAGGAATATGCCACCATAATCCCGTGATCGCACTCCTCCGATTATGAGATTATATTTATCTCCTCACGAGAATAATAATAAGCGTCCATTGATATAATCATTACATATGGATTAATCCTCCATGCATCGTTCATTCTAAATCGGGAAGTTACCGTTAACCCTTTCTAGAACCTCTTATCCTTATTTACCATTAACCCCCTAGTGATCAATTAATTCATACAACTCACTCGGTAGCTAATCGTTGTAATATGAACTCCATGGATCGATCGGTTTCTAGGATTAACAAACAAGGGAACTGTCTATCTACTTCCATAAATGGAAGGAATGGATTCCGTATCCGTGATAACACGTACTACTCACTCAATCCAAGACAATGCCAAGTTGGGGTAATTCGGACCACGTACTCGGTGTAATCCTTAACCGTCAAGTCAAACTTCATACCGATTCAAGCGATTGACTCGTGATCACCTCATGATTAAGATATATCCATAAATATGATCATCCATTGATTCGATAAGAATTCTCGATTACGGAATTATATCGTGAACTCTAATCAAATCGGTCCAAATTTATATGATATATCTATCATATATAAATGCCCCATTAGGTTCTCTTAACCGAAAGTCCGGATAAGACAATCACACCTATTGTGTTCGGGCGCATTAATAGCACGTTAAAGGAGAGACCCGATACTCTCGATTAACTTCAGTATGGGCTAATTGTATTTTAAGTACATCTTCACTAACTCAATCCTCCCGTGTATATACCATACACTGAGTTAAGTGATTACATAAACGATATACTTTAGGGTTTTCTGTAGTGTAAATACTATTGTCACATCGATGATTATGAGAATAATAAATATGAATAATAATGTCAATTCATTTATTAAATAAAACAATTACAAAAATTGTCTTTCGGGCATCACACCTAACAATCTCCCACTTGCACGAAAGCATGTGATTAATTGTTTTAGAGCACACCCTATTATTTAAAATACAACAAACTACATCTCCCACTTGCTCTAAAGCAATGGAGACCCATCCCATATTCTAGTACCCATTAAGCATATCATAACCATTGCGATGACAAAATACACTCCGAGTGTGCCGTCGTAGGATAGGTCAGTGACTCGGGGAGTACCTACATCTAAATGTCATGGGTCTTAATGATTAGTCAGGTTGTCGGCTCGAGACGATCCGTAGAATCGAAACGTTACCGGTCCATCTAATCATGTGGTACTGAGTAAACACTGAGCCCGAGATCGACTTAACGATCATCCTCAATCTGACTCAAAGTCAAAATCAGTGTATCACACATATCCAAGTTCACACATGAATATGTCCGCATATTGTTCCTCGTTCTCTCAAGATACTAAAGGACATACTAAACTTGCTTTGTTAACCGCCGAATCTAAGATTCGATCAAAGTTGACGTTCAATAACCTGACCATCTCTTACTAGAAAGAGAATCTATCCCATTTCTCTTGATCCGAAGATTTAGAGAGTCATTCTTGAGGCATAGGGTAGAACTTCCTCGTTGAATTTGGCATACACAGATGCATCATCTTAACCAATAAGATGGATGGGAAACTAGTGACTGATTCTAATGAATTCGACCGAGTCAAACTCTTAAGAATGTTGTCCAAATCTCTGTTGCGAGAATTGTGGCATTGTCCAATTTTGACTTCCAATAACACACCCATGTTGATTCCAACTTGGTGCAGTGTTATCCTTCACAAACACTAATATATGTATATATTCACTACTGTACTAAAATTGATATCCAGTCTACAAAAGACTTATCAATATTCTGGTCAACTCCACATATTGTAGAAATATATGACTTCCAATGACCGAGAGGTTTGCTTTTTATCCACAAAGGACATAAGCCTTGACAGTCATCCTGTCATAAGTTCATAAGGCAATACCCTTTTGTTCCGAATGAATCCAGACTCCGTTTGTTTGGCAAGAAAGTCTCAGGGAATCACCCCTATTTTCTGCTTTTGAACGAAATCATGCAATACTAAGTGGGAAAAGAGTTCAAGGTCTGATTAACTCTCTACTTCTTAGGGAATTACCCTTAGACCACTCAAGCTTTGCTCTCGAAAGATAAACTTTCCTATGCATTCTACTCTTTTCCGTGTAGATCCAATTACTCCCACCGGGCTCGAGACGCTCGGTGGTTCTACAAGAGCATAAACGAACGGAGTACCGAACTCCATTCACGGGGTTATGGCTATTAAACCAACCTCTATTATCGAATCCTATACTTGCTCACAAAAGAGCCATAGTCATCAATCGATCCCGTACTACCAAGTCCGCGTAAACCGTAATGGGTAATGGATAAACCATACTCCCAATACTTACCGGGTGGATCGAAATTCGATTTAGTTTAGTAGTACTTAGTGTTATCACCAACAACCGATGTTGGATGTGGTCCGATTTTAATCGCTAGTAACTACCTTTAGTAAATGTACTTCAAGGTTTAAGGTTTTGCTTTGTTCATGGACTCTATCGTAAAGGATGCAACAAGATAACCGTCCCTTCCCGATTTCAAGAATCTTATAACAAACCTTTTTCTCAATGCCGCAAGATATATAACGATTGGTCACCGACCGAACGTGTTCGCGAAATTCCCGTACCTACCTTCAAGCACCGTGTGCTAAATGCTTATATTTATGGAAGTGGGGTGAACCGAATCCACACCTTATCCGTAAATTCCAAAGCATATTCTAGGTAGACTTCTCGGTCTTACATTTCAATGTAAACCGTTATTTCGCTTCCAATATCTTTATTGAGTTAAGCAGTATATTGTAGCACATCTAAAACATATATAAGGCAATTTAACGGTTTCTCACTTAGTGAAAGCATTTCACTATGAGGCAGGCCAAGCATCAGTCCCTAGGACTATGTGATGGCCCATTTCTGATTATAGAATACTCTCTCTCTGTTGAAAACAGAGAAACCTCAAAATATTTTGGAGAAACTTACCGGAGTGTTTGAATAGTTATCAGACAATAAGTCACTACTCGGAAGCTCCTACTAGCTCGTATCTTTCATCAGACCCCGAAGGTCGTCATGAACAAGCTATGTTACTTCTTTATATCCATGATCCTTTCTCGATTGAAAGGAAACTTAGTCATTGAACCTTTGAGACAATATAACCAGACTGGGAGAAAGGAATCACCCTGAGCCAGTCTTCAGGTCTTGTCTTTTAGGGACTATATATGCACTAACTATGGAATATGAAGAAGCGTTTATCTAAATATAGAAACCAATTGCTTTTAATAGTTCTTAAGATGTGTTTTATTTACATATTTCTGTAGTTCTAAGAGGTTTTTGACTTTATCAAAAAGTCCGAGTCTTGGATTCGTACTACAAATGGTATATTCACTTTCTATACGATAAACAAATTATCGAATAGAAGGTAAATCCATTCGTTCCAACGAATCTCAAACAGAAAATAAATTTCCCGCGATATCCAAGGATTGAATCCGAGATTCATTTCCTTATATCACTCCCACTATTCTAGCTAAAATTAACTGCCCGTTGTTTACTCCTTTAATCGTTAAATGCACTGCTACCTTGTTCTGCCAAAGAACTTAGCTCGAGAAAATCGCCAAGGATTCATAGGTTGGTGATCCAAAATCACTGTCCTTATCCTATGATTTTCAGTTTAATTAATTTTCGGTTCAGCCTTAAAATTTTCTCAGTTTAGATGACTAACACTTTTAGACATATTCTCCTATTCTTGACTTTCCGTGAATGGAAACAGTCTTGAACTAGCAGTTCGTGTGAGTAGACACTACTCTTTGAACCGTGGGATGTCTATTTCGAGTGTTACTCGTCGGGACTTCTCGGATTTTCTAATATACCAGAAAAAACAACAAATCATAACATTAAAGCTCCCACTAGTTTATCGGTTCCAAATACCGTCTAACGAGCAATGCTTTATATATGATTTTCCGATTTTTTCGATTAGAAAATCTTTCGTACATAGTTCTATTGTTTCCAGAAAAACAACAAATTAGAGAACTCCCACTAGTTCATCGATTCCAAATATCGTCCAACTAGCGACAGTTCATGACTTTCCGGTTTTTCAATTAGAACGGTTACGTGTGTAGTCAGTTACACTTTTCTAATGTTCTAGAAAAACAACAAATCATAAAGCTCCCACTAGTTCATCGATTCCAAATATCGTCCAACTAGTAACACTTCATGATTTTCCGAATTTTCAATTAGAAAATTACTCGTGTAATTACTACACACTCAAAATTCACTAGAAGAATTTCAAAGTCCGAAATCACCTTTGATCAAACTAAGTTTGTCTTCCGTTTGACACGAATGACACTAGTGACATACCTATATGTCACTGGTTTTTTTAAAAGGCTTAAGAGAAAATTTCTCTTTCAAAAATTAATTGCATTATCGATTAACTAGTTCAACGTCCTAGTTACTTTCCACTTTTTAAAGAAGTCAATACTAGTCAATTATAAATTTTAAGCAATTTAGTAAGGGATATAATGCTGTAAATAAAATGACATATATTATTTCAAGTTTAACACTACTATATTATTTTATTTTAGGAATTGTAAACTAAAAATAAGTCTACTCTACCATTCCAAGGTTTTAACCTCGCATCTCAGTGCCGCCGTAGGGTAGGTCAAAGAGATGACGGTTAAATCGAGACAATCTCATCAATGAATAACTTGTGAGAATCGAACATCGCACGAGAATCGAACATCCCTTTATTCATTGACTACCTTCCTTTTTTTAGCCTAGATATTTCCAAAAATACCCATGATGAGTGTGACCTACTATATCGGATCTCTTAGGTACGCCCCGAGTGTGCCGTCGTAGGATAGGTCAGTGACCCAACGAGTACCCAGAAATCCTATCCTTTCGGAGACCAAGCCATGAATGTTGATAGGAGTGAACACCATCCGTAGGGGGACGAAATCAAAGCGCCGCGAGGCGTCACCCTTCTCTCACTTACTTGTATCTATAGTAGAGGCCGTGGGGTTGGCTGTCGCCTCCCCCGCTCCCACTCAATATTTTGGAAGTGGTGGTGGGTTAACTAACCACGTCTTTTTGATGTTAACATAAAAGCACATCAAATCAAGGATTCCGAATGGTGTCGGTAACGTAGGCAAGCCTACCCGTCCTATTCGTTGGAACATATGTGACAGTCGGACGAAGTCGGGTCAAGACGGCCCCATTGAGATAAGAAGGAATCACCCCTCCGCTCTCCAGTGCAGCTTAGTCTTGCCGGACCCCCGTGCATACATCACACTAGGAGGGTTAAGTCGGTCGAGCGAAGCTCATTTGACCACCCAACCTATAAGCGAACCGTTTTTATCTAAGATTTATTTAACATCTAACCAACATGACCAAATACTTAATTCACTAAAATATGATGAAGAACAAAATCTGATTCTTGATGACCAACAAGAACCTCTACAGGATGCTGTATCCACTCTAATACATACTATTTCAATACATTTTCTTGGAGATCCGGCAAAATTAAAAGAAAGAAACACTGAACTACTTTCAAATCTACGCTGTAAGAAACTTAGTGATTTCCAATGGTATAAAAATAATTTCCTCACAAGATTAATGCAAAGGGATGATTCCAATCAACCTTTTTGGAAGGAAAAATTCCTAGCAGGACTACCAACCTTATTAGGGGAAAAAGTTAGGAATAAAATTCGTGAGAATTCAGGAACACAAATTATTGCATACGATCAATACACATATGGACAACTCGTAAGTGTAATTCAACAAGAAGGAATGAAAATATGTCAAGATTTAAAACTTCAGAAACACATAAAATGGGAAATGAAAAAGGATAATTTAGAGCTTGGAACCTTTTGTCAACAATTTGACAACAATCCTTTTAAAAATATTTCCTCTTGCAAAGGAGATTGCAAAAAACCCACTTTTCAATACAAAAAACCCTATCAGTCTAATAGGAATTTATACGAAAAGCAAATAAAACGACCCTCGAACAATAATTTCTACAAAAATAAAAAATATAATACGTCAAAACCAAATTGGAAAAAAGACATTGAATGTTATAGATGCCACAAAAAATGACATACAGCAAATTACTGTAAATTAAAAAGAAAGCTTAATGAACTAAGCCTAGAAGACGACATTATGAACAAAATATCAAACTTACTTATAGATTCTGATAATGACACAACTAATGAAGAAAATACAGATAACAATGGAAAAGCAAAAATAGACGATACATTAACAAATACTTCTGAATCCGAAAGAGACAATGAGAAAATGATAAATGTGATCTCCAAAGAACAACAAATCTTTATTGATATATTACAACAGATTAATGACCCAGCTCTACCACAACAATATCTCGAAAAAATTATTGGACACTTTTAAGCATGAACCGTTAGCACCAAGTACTTCCAGAAGTACCTATGATTTAACAACAATCCTAAATAGGAGTAATAATAATAGAAAAGATAAAATTACAAATCACGATCTCTAAAAACAAATTAAAGAAATAAAAAATGAGTTAAGAGAACTAAAAGAGAAACTTAAAAATGAAACTTGTAAATTGTATTCTGAGAAGTCTGAGAGACTGCCCTCTTCCCCCTCCCTATTTATATTCAAGATGGAATAATTGTAGTGACATAATAATGTAAAGTCTTGTTAGCTTTTGTGAGTGGTGTCTGCCATACTGGTATGGCTGAGCTGTTCTTTTGTCGTCTTGCTTGAAGTGATGCCCATTATTTTCGAGTGGTGTCTTATCTTGTCTTGTCATGTCTGCCATTGCATAGTGGAGGACTTTTGCTGAGTCGTCTTTTGTCGTTTTGTGATGAATAATCTTCTTTAATTTTTTAGTGACGTCGTGTCATGTCTGCCATGTTGATTTTTGCGAAGCTGTGTATTGTCGTCCTCTGGGAAGTGTTGTAGCGTAGTCTTTGCTGAGTCTGTGTGTATTTTGTACGTATATAATCTATATGTATTTGTAGATATATATATATATATATATATATATATATATATATATATATATATATATATATATATATATATATATATATATATATATATATATATATATATATAAATATTTATATATATATATATATATATATATATATATATATATATATATATATATATATATATATATATATATATATATATATATATATATATATATATATATATATATATATATATATATATATATATATATATATATATATATATATATATATATATATATATATATATATATATATATATATATATATATATATATATATATATATATATATATATATATATATATATATATATATATATATATATATATATATATATATATATATATATATATATATATATATATATATATATATATATATATATATATATATATATATATATATATATATATATATATATATATATATATATATATATATATATATATATATATATATATATATATATATATATATATATATATATATATATATATATATATATATATATATATATATATATATATATATATATATATATATATATATATATATATATATATATATATATATATATATATATATATATATATATATATATATATATATATATATATATATATATATATATATATATATATATATATATATATATATATATATATATTATATATATATATATATATATATATATATATATATATATATATATATATATATATATATATATATATATATATATATATATATATATATATATATATATATATATATATATATATATATATATATATATATATATATATATATATATATATATATATATATATATATATATATATATATATATATATATATATATATATATATATATATATATATATATATATATATATATATATATATATATATATATATATATATATATATATATATATATATATATATATATATATATATATATATATATATATATATATATATATATATATATATATATATATATATATATATATATATATATATATATATATATATATATATATATATATATATATATATATATATATATATATATATATATATATATATATATATATATATATATATATATATATATATATATATATATATATATATATATATATATATATATATATATATATATATATATATATATATATATATATATATATATATATATATATATATATATATATATATATATATATATATATATATATATATATATATATATATATATATATATATATATATATATATATATATATATATATATATATATATATATATATATATATATATATATATATATATATAATATATATATATATATATATATATATATATATATATATATATATATATATATATATATATATATATATATATATATATATATATATATATATATATATATATATATATATATATATATATATATATATATATATATATATATATATATATATATATATATATATATATATATATATATATATATATATATATATATATATATATATATATATATATATATATATATATATATATATATCTATAAAAATTTTGTAGTGATGTGTGCGTTCATATATACGTGTGTGCATAATAGACTAATGTATATTTGTGTATTAGGTGGAGTAGTTTGTGTGCATGTGAGTATTTGTGAGAAAGTAAATTACAGGTAACTCTTTTGTCCTTTAGCATTTGATTTTTTTTTATAGCAATGGTGAATAATCTTCGTCTTCCTCACCATCATTAACTGATGCAGTTGAACTGATAGGTGATGTTTGTGAAGTAGAGGCATATTGCGATAGGATTTGTTGTAACTCATCATCAATTTTTTATGTGGCTAATAAGGCTGCCATTTGTGATTTTCTTTATGAAAATCTTGTAGTTGCAGTAGGTTGTATCTTATTTTGCTGGTGTCTTTGTAATGTTTGTAACCATGCTTCCATGTTTGATGGTAGTAAACTTTTGATGATATTGCATTTCTCCCACCATCTTACCCTAAATCTTCTTCGGATAAGTGGCATAGGATGATCAGAATAATCTAAATACCAATTTACGATCCATGGTAGATAGAATTTTGTACAAAATGTTGCGAATGCATGAAATCTTTTTTCTGCCTCGGAAGGTCTGTACTTTGCTTTGAAAATGTTGAAAGATTCGAGCACAGTCGTTTTTTGTATTTCTGGTACTGAACCGAAACATTCCCACCATGATGGAAAGTCAGAAATTTCGGCTGATTTTGTATCGAAGTGCAATAACCAAGTATGTTGATTGTTTTGGTTTTGTATGAAGAATGCATTGAACCATGCCTGCTGATACTCCCAATAGTTGAATGTATTTGTATAAAAAGGTTGTTCTTTGTATTCGTCTGGGAATGCAATAGGCGCCGAAGGAGCAGCATACCAATCTTTTGGGGAAATAACTCTATGGATTTTGCATGTTGAAAATGCAGGTGTAATTTGGTTATTTTCATAGAATTTGTGGTCAAAACTTGCTGACTGGGTAGCTTGTAAGATTGTTTGGTAAAAAAAATTGGGGTTTTTTGTAAATCCCAAGGTTTGTAAAACCAGCCTGTTCCAAAATATTGTTGGATGGATTGAAAAGAATCTTGGCATTGGAAACCGGCTTCAACCATAGTAATATTTTGTGAGTATGGTTTAATTGTGTAAACTGTTTTTTGTGTTCTTGTGGTTTGTGTGGTAGAAGGTTTTGTGAGGGGTTGGAATGAATTTGAGGTTAAAACAATGGGTTTTGTCGATGATGATGCTGGGTGTCTTGATGATGGTGCTGTAGGTCTTGGTGATGATGATAATGGTATGGGCAGTTGTAGGAGTTTTTGTGTGTTTGGTGGAGTTTGTGATAAATGCATTTGTCTAAATCTTGTTTCTTCTATGTTGGCGTCCTGTTCTTCTTTGACTGCGATGTCAGACCAATTCATTTTTGGTTTTGTAACATTTGTATGTGCTGTGTTTTTCCCTTTGTCAACTTTTGGGGCCATCGGATCTGTCTTGTAGGAATTCATGGGTAAAAAAATCTGGGACAGAATTTGTATCTCCGTTTATGAATTCAATATCAAAATCAAAAATGCTTAAAATGGCTTGCCATCGTGCAAATATTTGCTTTGATGCAAGGTTTTGTACATCTTTTTGTAAAATTTCTTTTGCACTTTTACAGTCTATGCGTAATAAAAACTTTTTGTTTAATAAATCGCTTTGAAATTTCTGAATGCATAAAACAATGCTTAAAATCTCCTTTTTAATTGTGGAATAATTCTTTTGGGTTTCATTCCAATGTGCAGATGTAAACTGAACAATTAATTCTTTAGAATCTTGTTTCTGCTTTAAGATTCCTCCATAACCAATATCAGATGCATCAGTTTCTACTATTTTCTGTAGTGCCGGATCTGCTAAGTGTAGACAAGGAATTTGTGTGACCTGTTTCTTAATTTGTTGGACAATTTTTGTATGTGTTGTATTCCAAGGTATAGGGTTTGTTTTTAGACGGTCGTGAAGCGGTTTTGCTATTCTGTTTAGATTTGGATAAAAGTCTAGGACATAATTTAAACATCCTAAGAACCTTTGCAGCTGTTTTTTGTCAATCATTTTATCTGGAAATTTTGAGGTGAATTGTAGAGATCTTTCGATAGGTGTAATTGTTCCTTGAGTAATATAGTGCCCAAGAAATCTTATTTTTGTTTGGAAAAGTGACATTTTAGATTCGGATACAACTAAACCGCTTTTTTCAATTACATATAAGAACGTTTTTAAATGTTTGAAATGTTCATCAATAGTTTTCGAAAATATAAGCACGTCATCTATGTATACAATGCAAAATGTCGAGTAATCATTGAATATGTCGTTCATAATTCTTTGAAATTCCGAAGGAGCATTTTTTAAACCAAAAGGCATTAAATTCCATTGGTATTGTCCAAATGGAACTGTAAATGCTGTCTTATACATGTCTTCAGGTTTTATTTGTATTTGCCAGAAACCTGATTTCATATCAAATTTAGAGAATATGAAGGCATCATGGAGTTTATTTAGAAGGTCTTTCTTATTAGGTATGGGATAGCGAATCCATTTTAACGCTTTGTTAAGTGGTTCTGTTCCAACAATTTGTATCTTCAAATTCGACAATTTGTTTCTCAAAATCAAATCATTTAATTAAGGTATAAATTACATGTTTCCTTTGAAAAACTTTTAGCATATTTCATTACCGTACATTACTTTGTTTCATTATTCTTATTCTTTCATTGTTGCCATCAATTTATATCTTTAGAATTGATATATTATTTGCCGTCCATTATTATATTATTTGATCACCATACAATTGTCACATATGTTTTGTTTGAATCCTTAATTCTTGTTTAACTTTGTATATTACAATCCTTTCGTTGATCCCTGGTCGCTCATTGGTATCGGAGCCACACGAAGGGATAGTTATACTTAAGATATTGTCCAAACCCCCTTTGAGAGACATTCATATTTGCTGAGTGTTTTTGCCCAAGCAATAAGAGAGCAAGCCTATTGGCATTTTAATCTTATTTTAGGATTGTAGGCACGTATGAATTATTAACAAAGGGACTATGGATTCTATATTTTGTAGAACTACATCTTCTAGGTCTGGATCAAGTTCTGTTCCAGAAAGTTAAAAAAGGATCATACAAACAGATGAGATAATAATTGAGGATTTTAATAAATCTCTTGACAATTGGAAAATTCCAAAGGTAAACAAAATCCAAATATATGAATCATCAAGATTCATCAGTTTTAAATCAGATTTTACCATTAAAACAGAGGAAAGAAATATTCAATTATCAAAACCTTTTGAAACTATACAGCTTCTTTCTGAAAACTCCTTACAAAAACATCGACAAAAATTATACCAATATATACACATCGGTTTAATCCAAGTAGGAATAAAACCTCTAACCAGAGAAGGATTAAACACTTCCATTTTAGCTGTTCTTAGAGACACAAGACACTTAGACTTTGAAGATTCACTTTTAAGTTCTGTTGAATCTAGTCTTTGTACGGGTCCAATTACTTTTGATTGTTGGCCTAATATTTCTATTTCTCTAAATGATCCAAACATCCTCAAATCACTGGTGCTTCAAATAAAAATGCACAATTACAAAATGTTAGAAGGATCAATTCCTATTACTATTATTTTTAGATTACACTACAAGGCCATGATTTCAGCCTTTTCTACAAAAGTAAGATGTTATAGTCCTAAAGGAGAAACACTTCTCCTACAAATAGATCTTTCAAGGTCAAATAAGTGTACTTCTAGAACCATCAAATGGAAAGATATTACTCTTCCAGATGAATGGGTCTTAGAAAATATAGTCCCAACACAAAATAGGTTTCCAGAACCAAATTCAGAACTTAGACATGTTACTCAATTCACTGATGGCAAGGTAAAACTTCTTTTTTGACAGAAGAAGAAGTACGAGTGCCAGATACACTGATTCTAGCTCTGCATCTGAAGATAAAACTGCTATAATTGATCTAGGCAGAGTATCTCAAATACCATCAGTTATAGGTACCTCGAACCCAAGGAATTCGATCTCCGATATCCCTGTTACAAGACTAAGGAACGTAGATTATGTTTCACAGATTCCAAGATCTTTCTATCATACAGAAAACGTAGGAAGCAATGACACAAACACTTCAGAACCAACAAACACTCCTGAACCAACCAGCCCCTCATTTTCAGCCATTACTGATAACCTTAATGAACTAATTTTCATTGAAAAAGATTTTACAATTAACATAAAAGTTCTCCAAAATGACTTTTACTCTGAAAGAAATATAATGAAAAGGACTTGGTTCTTTGACAAATTTATGTTAAAACGACAAGAAATTCAAAATAAATACTACGACTTTGTAAATCAAAATAAAATTCATATATATTTCTTTGACTGGTTTGAAATTTACTCCCTCGAAAATCATATCGATTATCCTTTATCAACCATAATTAGTCCTATTACCATTAGAAATAAGAATCCGGAATGGGAAACTACTCTAAACTCTGAAAAAATAATATCTACTCACCCACCCTTCCAGGGAATAAAAATACATCACCAAGATCAATATGTGCAAGCTTATCCAATCAAACTACCCGGAGAAGACGACAAGAGAAATATAAAAAATTTTATTTCCCAAAATAATTATACGAATACTAATCTCCATACAATCGGAAAACAATTAGAGAAAATGGAAAAACAAATGAAGTTTAGTCGAATAGAGAATCCTCAAACTAATGATTCCAATATAAAAAGTCCAACAACCCCAGTCTTCAAACCATACCAAGTATCTTCTTCATCCATCAAAGATATACAAGAGAAAAAATCGGATTTATTCAAAGATTTACAAAACAAACTACAAAAAATGACAGTCAGCTCATCTTCTGAAAACCAGATAGCACCGGATACCCCCGCAATGACCCCCACAACAAAACTTCATATTAATAAGATTGGGAAAGAATATGATTATGACTCACACACAGACACTGATATATCACTAGATAAAAATCAACTAAACAAAATAGGATGGAGTTTACAACATGTTCCGAACAATCCTCTGGATATAATACCAGTAGAAACTCAAACTCAAAACCGTTTTAATGCATCCTCTATTTACAATTGGAACTTAGACACTATGAACGAATATCAAATTCTATCATTCCTACAAAGAAATGACTATGGCCGCAAATGCATACGAACGCAAAGACGGAGGCCAAGATAGGACTACCGCGGAACTATTAATTGCAGGCTTTTCGGGACAATTAAAAGGATGGTGGGACTTTTATTTAACATCTGACCAACATGACCAAATACTTAATTCACTAAAATATGATGAAGAACAAAATCTGATTCTTGATGACCAACAAGAACCTCTACAGGATGCTATATCCACTCTAATACATACTATTTCAATACATTTTCTTGGAGATCCGGCAAAATTAAAAGAAAGAAATACTGAACTACTTTCAAATCTACGCTGTAAGAAACTTAGTGATTTCCAATGGTATAAAAATAATTTCCTCACAAGATTAATGCAAAGGGATGATTCCAATCAACCTTTTTGGAAGGAAAAATTCCTAGCAGGACTACCAACCTTATTAGGGGAAAAGTTATAAATAGAATTCGTCAGAATTCAGGTACACAAAGTATTGCATACGATCAATACACATATGGACAACTTGTAAGTGTAATTCAACAAGAAGGAATGAAAATATGTCAAGATTTAAAACTTCAGAAACACATAAAATGGGAAATGAAAAAGGCTAATTTAGAGCTTGGAACCTTTTGTCAACAATTCGACAGCAATCCTTTTAAAAATATTTCCTCTTGCAAAGGAGATTGCAAAAAACCCACTTTTCAAAACAAAAAACCCTATCAGTCTAATAGGAATTTGTACAGAAAGCAAATAAAATGACCCTCGAACAATAATTTCTACAAAAATAAAAAATATAATACGTCAAAACCAAATTGGAAAAAAGATATTGAATGTTATAGATGCCACAAAAAAGGACATACAGCAAATTACTGTAATAAAAAAGAAAGATAAATGAACTAAGTCTAGAAGACGACATTATGAACAAAATATCAGACTTACTTATAGATTCTGATAGTGACACAACTAATGAAGAAAATACAGATAACAATGGAAAAGCAAAAATACACGATACATTAACAAATACTTCTGAATCCGAAAGAGACAATGAGAAAATGATAAATGTTATCTCCAAAGAACAACAAATCTTTATCGATATATTACAACAGATTAATGACCCAGCTCTACAACAACAATATCTCGAAAAATTATTGGACACTTTTAAGCATGAACCGTTAGCACCAAGTACTTCCAGAAGTACCTATGATTTAACAACAATCCTAAATAGGAGTAATAATAATAGAAAAGATAAAATTACAAATCACGATCTCCAAAAACAATTAAAGAAATAAAAAATGAGTTAAGAGAAACAGAAAAATGATTCTTCATTAATCAAAACCATTATTGAAACAATAAAAGAGAATAGTGACACGCATACTGAAAATGAAGATATTACTCAACAATTACAAAATATTACAACAGCCCCAACTGATTTCCTTTTTGTTTTAAAAGAAATTACATCAAGAAAGTTTATCATAAATATTACAATAATTTTTTTTAATGATTTCGAACTTCATACCATCGCACTATTTGACACTGGAGCCGACTTAAATTGTATAAAAGAAGGGTTTGTCCCTATAAAATTCCTACAACAAACCCATGAAAAAATTTCAGCAGCAAACAAATCAAAAATCGTCATCTCTGCAAAGACAGAAGCTTCCATAATCAACAATGGGGTCTCTCTGATGACATCCTTTGTGGTTGTCAATGACATCCATCATTCCGTAATCCTCGACACTCCATTCATAAACCTTATCACACTTTACAAGGTTTGTCCAGATTCAATTACCTTCAAAATAAATAATAAAAAACATAATTTTCCATTCTTAGTAAAACCAAGAACTAGAAGTTTAAATTTATTAAAACTTTCATCAATACATGAAAACAGCATCAATAATATAATACACAACAAACAATTTCAGCTCAATGAATTGCAAAAACATGCCTCCTTACAAAGGATAAATAAGCTACTAAATCAACCTACTATAAAAGAAAAAAATACTAAGATTACAAAAGATATTTACATCAAAAGTTTGTGCTGACCTACCCAATGCCTTCTGGAATAGAAAGCAACATATGGTTGATTTACCCTATTATACATCTTTTCATTAAAACGATATACCTACTAAAGCCCGATCCATACAAATAAATAAAGACCTTGAACAATATTGTAGAAAAGAAATACAAGATCTTGAAACCAAAAAATTAATCTCTAAAGCCAGATCACCTTGGAGTTGTTCTCGCTTTCTATGTTAATAAAGCCTCCGAGATTGAGAGAGGAACTCCCAGACTAGTCATTAATTATAAACCACTTAACAAAGCGTTAAAATGGATTCGCTATCCCATACCTAATAAGAAAGACCTTCTAAATAAACTCCATGATGCCTTCATATTCTCTAAATTTGATATGAAATCAGGTTTCTGGCAAATACAAATAAAACCTGAAGACAGGTATAAGACAACATTTACAGTTCCATTTGGACAATACCAATGGAATGTAATGCCTTTTGGTTTAAAAAATGCTCCTTCGGAATTTCAAAGAATTATGAACGACATATTCAATGATTACTCGACATTCTGCATTGTATACATAGATGATGTGCTAATATTTTTGAAAACTATTGATGAACATTTCAAACATTTAAAAACTTTCTTATATGTAATTGAAAAAAGCGGTTTAGTTGTATCCAAATCTAAAATGTCACTTTTCCAAACAAAAATAAGATTTCTTGGGCACTATATTACTCAAGGAACAATTACACCTATCGAAAGATCTCTACAATTCACCTCAAATTTTCCAGATAAAATGATTGACAAAAAACAGCTGCAAAGGTTCTTAGGATGTTTAAATTATGTCCTAGACTTTTACCCAAATCTAAACAGAATAGCAAAACCGCTTTACGACCGTCTAAAAACAAACCCTATACCTTGGAATACAACACATACAAAAATTGTCCAACAAATTAAGAAACAGGTCACACAAATTCCTTGTCTACACTTAGCAGATCCGGCACTACAGAAAATAGTAGAAACGGATGCTTCTGATATTGGTTATGGAGGAATCTTAAAGCAGAAACAAGATTCTAAAGAATTAATTGTTCAGTTTACATCTGCACATTGGAATGAAACCCAAAAGAAATATTCTACAATTAAAAAGGAGATTTTAAGCATTGTTTTATGCATTCAGAAATTTCAAAGCGATTTATTAAACAAAAAGTTTTTATTACGCATAGACTGTAAAAGTGCAAAAGAAATTTTACAAAAAAATGTACAAAACCTTGCATCAAAGCAAATATTTGCACGATGGCAAGCAATTTTAAGCATTTTTTATTTTGATATTGAAATAATAAACGGAGATACAAATTCAGTCCCAGATTTTCTTACCCGCGAATTCCTACAAGACAGATCTGATGGCCCCAAATGTTGACAAAGGGAAAAACACAGCAAATACAAATGTTACAAAACCAAAAATGTCTTGGTATGACATCGCAACAAAGAAGAACAGACACCAACATAGAAGAAACAGATTTAGACAAATGCATTTATCACAAACTCCACCAAACACACAAAAACTCCTACAACTGCCCATACCATTATCATCATCACCAAGACCTACAGCACCATCATCAAGACACCCAGCATCATCATCGACAAAACCCATTGTTTTAACCTCAAATTCATTCCAACCCCTCACAAAACCCTCTACCACACAAACCACAAGAACACAAAAAACGGTTTACACAATTAAACCATAATCACAAAATATTACTATGGTTGAAGCCGGTTTCCAATGCCAAGATCCTTTTCAATCCATCCAACAATATTTTGGAACAGGCTGGTTTTACAAACCTTGGGATTTACAAAAAAACCCTAATTTTTTACCAAACAATCTTACAAGCTACCCAGTCAGCAAGTTTTGACCACAAATGCTATGAAAATAACCAAACTACACCTGCATTTTCAACATGCAAAATCCATAGAGTTATTTCCCCAAAAGATTGGTATGCTGCTCCTTCGGCGCCTATTGCATTCCCAGACAAATACAAAGAACATCCTTTTTATAAAATTACATTCAACTATTGAGAGTATCAGCAGGCATGGTTCAATGCATTCTTCATACAAAACCAAAACAATCAACATACTTGGTTATTGCACTTCGATACAAAATCAGCCGAAATTTCAAAGTTCCCATCATGGTGGGTTCAGTGGTGGGAATGTTTCGGTTCAGTACCAGAAATACAAAAAATGACTGTGCTCGAATCTTTCAACATTTTCAAAGCAACGTACAAACCTTCCGAGGCAGAAAAAAGATTTCATGCATTCGCAACATTTCGTACAAAATTCTATCTACCATGGATCGTAAATTGGTATTTAGATTATTCTGATCATCCTATGCCACTTATCCGAAGAAGATTTAGGGTAAGATGGTGGGAGAAATGCAATATCATCAAAATTTTACTACCATCAAACATGGAAGCATGGTTACAGACATTACAAAGACACCAGCAAAATAAGATACAACCTACTGCAACTACAAGATTTTCAGAAAGAAAAGCACAAATGGCAGCCTTATTAGCCGCATCAAAAACTGATGAGGAGTTACAACAAATCCTATCGCAATATGCCTCTACTTGACAAACATCACCTATCAGTTCAAATGCATCAGTTAATGATGGTGAGGAAGATGAAGATTATTCACCATTGCTCTAAAATAAAAAAAATAAAAAAAAATCAAATGCTAAAGGACAAAAGAGTTACCTGCACTTTGCTTTTTCACAAACACTCACATGCACACAAACTACTCCACCTAATACACAAATATACATTAGTCTATTATGCACACACGTATATATGAACACACACATCACTACAAAAATTATATATATATATATATATATATATATATATATATATATATATATATATATATATATACAAATACATATACAAAATACACACGGACTCAAGCAAGACTACGCTACAACACTTCCCGGAGGACGACAATACACGGCTTCGCAAAAATCAACATGGCGTACATGACACAACGTCACTAAAAAATTAAAGAAGATTATTCATCACAAAACGACAAAAGACGACTCTGCAAAAGTCCTCCACTATGCAATGGCAGACATGACAAGACAAGATAAGACACCACTCGAAAATAATGGGCATCACTTCAAGCAAGACGACAAAAGAACGATTTCACCATACCAGTATGGCAGACACCACTCACAAAAGCGAACAAGACTTTACATTATTATGTCACTACAATTATTCCATCTTGAATATAAATAGGGAGGGGGAAGAGGGCAGTCTCTCAGACTTCTCAGAATACAATTTACAAGTTTCATTTTTAAGTTTCATTTTTAAGTTTTCTCTGCAAATAGATTTCAAGGAAGTTCATTCAAATACGGGAGTTCTGTTCCAACAATATATATATATAGATTTTTGTCCAGAAGGACAAAATTATCAAAAAATCGGGATAGAAGGAAACTGTAATTTAATAAGGACAAAAGTAACAATTATGAAGTAACAAATATGTAGTAACAAATGTGGAATAGAGTAAATATGAAGTAACAATTGTGAAACATAAAGTAACATTAACACGTGAAATAACAATTTTAAAGTAACAATTGTGATTTTTGTCCTTTATAATCATGAAAATGTTACTTTTGTCTTTCCAGACCTATTTATTAATTTTTTTGTCGTTGTGGCCCCTTCCCCCTATATATATATATATATATATATATATATATATATATATATATATATATATATATATATATCATTGCTTTTAAATGATGCATATAGATCAGTCACATTCTCTTCGCGGAATGGGCTTATCTCATCATTTTCCGACATATTGCGTATACACATTTTGTCGGGAAAATAGTATATAAAGCAAAATTTCAATCTCGATATAATACCCATATTAAAATATTTTCGAGACTTGGGAGAGCGTAGTGCTTTTATTTCAAACAATTTTGTTTCGATAACTCTTTCGAAAACTTATATTGCACTTACATATTATGCATTTAACATTCGCTTCTCCCATATTTTATTTTAAGAATTTCACTTTTTTATCCAACGTAACGTGCGTTGTCGCACTATTGATTAGACAAGCATCGTCATCACCATTAATCGGTCTCTACTTTTCTTCTTTAAGATTGAAATAAAATTATGACACACGAAAGGGAAACAACAACTTCCATTATCATTCGAAGAAATCAATTATAAATTGGAATTATACGTGCTAAGGGATCCAACAGACAATTATTCAGTATTAGAATTAATGATGAATCAATTATCATATGCTAGCTATGACAAGTATAAATTTCACTTACTAATTAGGTATTATAATCTGTTGTCAGATTTAATTTTACCATTATTCATGCAAACTAAAATCTTTTCATTGAATGAATAAATACGATTTTATTTATTAAAATTAATGCAAATATGGTTGCCAAAAATACAATGAATGCATTAATTACTACAATGATCATGCAAATATTGTAAAGTTATGGTTAATATCAATCCAATTAACTAAATGATATGACAAAATCATGTTCTTATTTTTCATACCATATATACTTTATAGTGAGAAAAATATTGCTAAAATATAAAGCAACGTATAAAGAATAATAAAATCTCACGCCGTACCAAAATAATACCAAGATAAGAAACCAATTTATTTATCCATTTACCACAAACGATGCTAAAATTTCAAATGCGTCGTATACAATAATTTTCCTCAAAATTACAACCAATTATGGTATGTGGCTTGATCTTTTCAAAGATCATTTCGTTTCTTATCATGCTTATTGTATCAATCGTTTGAAATATATTAGAATAATGTCCTCGTCCACGACCATAACCGAATATTAATACACTGAGTCACATTCTTTATAAGGAATGAATGTCATAATTTGGTCTGGACTCATTAGTCATATCAGTGATAACTCAGTGTTTTCATATCCCACATATAGGGGAACTTTTATTTATTTAATTATGACATAACCAGCATAATCAACTTCGTATAATCATAAATCATTTCAATCAGTAGTGCCACTTCAAGGGCATACCATTACGATAAAATATTATTTATCGATGATCATATAAATCTATTGATACATTTAGTAGATTTTTATCTTTGAATATCATATCACTCGTGGAAACATGTCTTTTTCAATTGAGTTCAGGTCCTTAGTTGTTTCTATGAATAACATGTCCACATTTTTTGTGCGAATCTCAAGTTCACTTTACGAGTATTTGGCATGTCCGACGTTCAAATATGTGAATTTCATATTCACTTTCATCAACTATCCACATGTTCAAGTTCAAGCATTTGACATGTCCGACGTTTAAATATGTGAATTTCAAATTCACTTTCGTCAACTAACGACATGTTCACTTTTGTGAATTTTATATTCACTTTCACGAGCTTTTCACATATCAGATGTACTTCAAATCCATGTATATGCTCGTTTAAAATATTGACCATCACCAGGCATCATACATATTTCTTTCAAATATTGTCTATAAGACAAAACTCAACCATGAGAGCTTCATATCAAATCAATGGGTATAAGTCATAATCCCATTGTATCCTTGACTAGATCTATCATTGTTTTGATGTAATCAAGATTCACAACTTTTATCCATATCAAATATAATATAATATATAATAATATGATAGTATTATACAATTGATAATTATAAAATAAATTAAGCAAACAATATTTTACTTCAATTTACCTTAGTTGTAACATGAAGAAATTTTAATCATATGATTTTCCACATTGAGGCTTGACGCATTTTCCCTGATCTAGAAGTTGTTGATTTTCCCACTGATTCGGCATATGCGAAAGTCAATCGTTCTTTTGAAAATATTTGTAACCATATCTGTTAGGTGTGATGCCCGAAAGACAATTTTTGTAATTGTTTTATTTAATAAATGAATTGACATTATTATCATATTTATTATTCTCATAATCACCGATGTGACAATAGTATTTACACTACAGAAAACCCTAAAGTATATCGTTTATGTAATCACTTAACTCAGTGTATGGTATATACACGGGAGGATTGAGTTAGTGAAGATGTACTTAAAATACAATTAGCCCGTAGTGAAGTTAATCGAGAGTATCGGGTCTCTCCTTTAACGTGCTATTAATGTGCCCAGAACACAATAGGTGTGATTGTCTTATCCGGACTTTCGGTTAAGAAAACCTAATGGGGCATTTATATATGATAGATATATCATATAGGGGTGGACCGATTTGATTAGAGTTCACGATATAATTCCGTAATCGAGAATTCTTATCGAATCAATGGATGATCATATTTATGGATATATCTTAATCCCGAGGTGATCACGATCAACTCGCTTGAATCGGTATGAAGTTTGACTTGACGGTTAAGGATTACACCGAGTCCGTGGTCCGAATTACCCCATCTTGGCATTGTACTTGGATTGAGTGAGTAGTCCGTGTTATCACGGATACGGAATCCATTCCTTCCATTTATGGAAGTAGATAGACAGCTTCCCTTGTTTGTTAATCCTAGAAACCGATCGATCCATGGAGTTCATATTACACCGATTAGCTACCGGTGAGTTGTATGAATTAATTGATCACTAGGGGTTAATGGTAAATAAGGATAAGAGGTTCTAGAAAGGGTTAACGGTAACTTCCCGATTTAGAATGAACGATCTATGGAGGATTAATCCATATGTAATGATTATATCAATGGACGCTTATTATTATTCTCGTGAGGAGATAAATATAATCTCATAATCGGAGGAGTGCGATCACGGGATTATGGTGGCATATTCCCGTGATTGATTTATCGAATATAATTTTTCTCGTTCGTAAGATAATTATTTATTTGATTTATCGGAGCCGCCGATTATTAGTCCATGGTCCCCGACGTGCCTCCTAATATAGCATAGCTATTCTCGGACGTCGAATCCTAATAATATTAATTTAGTTCTTGTTGGACTTTATTAAAACGATATGTGAATTAATTGTTTAGTTGGACTAAATAATTAAATACACGGAAAAGACATTTTTCGTGGACTTTCCGCCCGAATTGGTGTGTTGACTTTTTGACCAAATTGGTCAAATGTAGTAAAATGCGTGTAACCTTTTTTGGGGTTTGCATATGGCGCATTTTTGTGTTATTATTTAATTATTGGGAAATTAGTTTTCTTGGATAATTATTTGACATGTGATTTATCTTTTATTTGTTAAATGATAATTCATGAAATATTAGATAATAATATGATTTATCCTAATTTGTTTGGGATAATTATTTTATTTATCTTTTATTTGGAAAAAGGATTAATGTAATAATTATCTCTTAATTATTTAATCCTTGGAGACTAAGTTTTACTCTCCTATATAAAGAGAGTTCTCCCAAGCCTTAATACACATGTAATTTTCGACTTCATCTCTTAGAGAGAGAAGGAAAATATTTTCGGCCAAGGGGATTAAAGGGGAAAAATCTTGGAGATTTTTCCGGGTAGTATATCGGAAGGATTCGAGACGAGGATTTCCTTCCACCGGGAGTTGCTTGGATCACACGTACGGAAGATCGTGGTGCTCTTCACATCTTCGTTCTTTCCATTGCGGTTCTCCAACTTGGATTTTGAGATCCAAGAGGTATGATCTACAACCCCCTTGTAGATATAGATCTAGTTATTTTATTACGTGTATTTTATAGATCTAGTTCCTTAAAATTGCTTCCGTTGCGGATGATATTACTAACAGTGGTATCAGAGACAAGTTGATCTATATTTATACGTATAAAATATTAGATCTAGGAGTGGAAAACATGTAGCTTTTATTGTCCAATTTTTTAATTTGGCCAATGCATGTTTATATATATTTATGTTGTTGCGATTGTTGTGGTTTGAAGAGATGGATTGGGGTTGGCATTGTTTACCCGTTAGATCTATTGTAAACTCGTATAAACGATGAAAATTCGTTCATATGAGTATAGGAAATTATGTAATTTATCTTTATTGCAATTTTAATTTCCAGAAAATAGATCTATTTAGTAGTTGTTTAGTATTTTAGTTTTTCCCGTTGATCGAACCGTTAAAACGAAGATCCCTCCGGTCAGAATCAAGATCAGAAGATGGTGATTTACTCCACAAATTTTAGCATCGATCAGAGTCCGTTTCGATATCCGTTCGTTGCTGCGAAGACGCTGCTGTAACAGAAAAACGCAGGATTCACAGAAACTCTACCTGTGACTTCCTCGATTTTCTGGGAGAGTTTGGACCGTTGAAACGCAAATCCGACCGTTCAGATTGATAAAATTGGAGTTCTAGACGTTTGATAAAAATTTCAGGTCGATCGGGATTCATGTAGATTCCCGATCTGCCTCGGGAAGTCTTTGATGCGCTGCAGTCAAAGTCAGATTCAGCATCAAGTTGGGCGGCTAACTGGAGAAAATTGGTAAGTCAAACCACCGATCCAACCGTCCATATTGAAGATCGAGAGGTGAAGAACATATCTGGAAAGTTTCGTCCCGATCCGAGTCCGTTTGGTATGCCGATCGTCGAAGAGTTCGAACAGCGACAGATTTTGTTAGAAAGTAGTAAACCCTAGTTAGGGTTTTGTTTTTTTATTTTCTAATAGATTAGATATGGGGGTGCCAACGATCCATCTCGGTGTTTAAAATTTTCCGCAATTTATTTTTTATGTGTTTGATCATAAAATAGATATAAAATCGGAATTGCCATGACATGCATCATATCATAAATCCACTCATTGCATACATGTAGAATTTTAATTTTGGTAATTAAAATAGGCATGTATACAAACTCGTGTAATTAGTTGAAATTTAATTAATACGTGGTAATTAATGAATTTAGTACTAATTAAAGATCCGAGGACGGGTTATGAAATCGTTAAGCCTTTCGGTGTGTGTTCTCGGTGAACCGCCTTAAAGCACAAACGAGATCACGTTTTCAATTCGTAGTGTCTACGAGATTGAATGATGGTAGTCCCACCATCCTTTTAATTGTCCTGAAAAGCCTGCAATTAATAGTTCTGCGGTAGTCCTATCTTGGACTCCGTGCTGCGTTCTGCATGCATTTGTAGCCATAGTCATTTGCTGTAGGAATGATAGAATTTGATATTCGTTCATAGTGTCTAAGTTCCAATTGTAAACAGAGGATGCATTTAAACGGTTTTGAGTTTGAGTTTCTACTGGTATTATATCCAGAGGATTGTTCGAAACTTGTTGTAAACTCCATCCAATTTTGTTTAGTTGATTTTTATCTAGTGATATATCAGTGTCTGTGTGTGAGTCATAATCATATTCTTTCCCAATCGTATTAATATGAAGTTTTGTTTTGGGGGTCATTGCGGGGGTATCCAGTGCTATCTGGTTTTCAGAAGATGAGCTGGCTGTTTTTTGTAGTTTGTTTTGTAAATCTTTGAATAAATCCGATTTTTTCTTTTGTATATCTTTGATGGATGAAGAAGATACTTGGTATGGCTTGAAGACTGGGGTTGTTGGGCTTTTTATATTGGAATCATTAGTTTGAGGATTCTCTATTCGACTAATCTTCATTTGTTTTTCCATTTTCTCTAATTGTTTTCCGATTGTATGAAGATTAGTATTGGTATAATTATTTTGGGAAATAATATTTTTTATATTTCTCTTGTCTTCTTCTCCGGGTAGTTTAATCGGATAAGCTTCTACATATTGATCTTGGTGTTGTATTTTTATTCCCTGGAAGGGTGGGTGAGTAGATATTATTTTTTTCAGAGTTTAGAGTAGTTTCCCATTCCGGATTCTTATTTCTAATGGTAATAGGACTAATTATGGCTGAGAAAGGATAATCGGTATGATTTTCGAGGGAGTAAATTTCAAACCTGTCAAAGAAATATATATGAATTTTATTTTGATTTACAAAGTCGTAGTATTTATTTTAAATTACTTGTCGTTTTAACATAAATTTGTCAAAGAACCAAGTCCTTTTCATTATATTTCTTTCAGAGTAAAAGTCATTTTGGAGAACTTTTTTGTTAATTCTAAAATCTTTTTCAATGATATTTAGTTCATTAAGGTTATCGGTAATGGCTGAAAATGAGGGGCTGGTTGCTTCAGGAGTGATTGTTGGTTCTGAAGTGTTTGTGTCATTGCTTCCTACGTTTTCTGTATGATAGAAAGATCTTGGAATCTGTGAAACATAATCTACGTTCCTTAGTCTTGTAACAGGGATAACGGAGATTGAATTCCTTGGGTTCGAGGTACCTATAACTGATGGCATTTGAGATACTCTGCCTAGATCAGTTGTAGCAGAAGTATCTACAGATGCAGAGCTAGAATCAGTGTATCTGGCACTCGTACTTCTTCTTCTGTCAAAAAGAAGTTTTACCTTGCCATCAGTGAATTGAGTAACATGTCTTAGTTCTGAATTTGGTTCTGGAAACCTATTTTGTGTTGGGACTATATTTTCTAAGACCCATTCATCTGGAAGAGTAATATCTTTCCATTTGATGGTTCTAGAAGTACACTTATTAGACCTTGAAAGATCTATTTGTAGGAGAAGTGTTTCTCCTTTTTGACTATAACATCTTACTTTTGTAGAAAAGGCTGAAATCATGGCCTTGTAGTGTAATCTAAAAATAATAGTAATAGGAATTGATCATTCTAACATTTTGTAATTGTGCGTTTTTATTTGAAGCACCAGTGATTTGAGGATGTTTTGATCATTTAGTGAAATAGAAATATTAGGCCAACAATCAAAAGTAATTGGACCCGTACAAAGACTGGATTCAACTGAACTTAAAAGTGAATCTTCAAAGTCTAAGTGTCTTGTGTCTCTAAGAACAACTAAAATGGAAGTGTTTAACCCTTCTCTGGTTAGAGTTTTTATTCCTACTTGGATTAAACCGATGTGTATATATTGGTATAATTTTTGTCGATGTTTTTGTAAGGAGTTTTCAGAAAGAAGCTGTATAGTTTCAAAAGGTTTTGATAATTGAATATCTCTTTCCTCTCGTTTTAATGGTAAAATCGATTTAAAACGATAAATCTTGATGATTCATATATTTGGCTTTTGTTTACCTTTGGAATTTTCCAATTGTCAAGAGATTTATTAAAATCCTCAATTATTATTTCATCTGTATGTATAATCCTTTTTGAACTTTCTGGAACAAAACTTGATCCAGACCTAGAAGATGTAGTTCTACGAAATATAGAATCCATAGTCCCTTTGTTAATAATTCATATGTGCCTACAATCCCAAAATAAGATTAAAATGCCAATGGGCTTGCTCTCTTATTTCTTGGGCAAAAACACTCAGCAAATATGAATGTCTCTCAAAGGGGGTTTGGACAATATCTTAAGTATAACTATCCCTTCGTGTGGCTCCGATACCAATGAGCGACCAGGGATCATCGAAAGGATTGTATTATACAAAGTTAAACAAGAATTAAGGATTCAAACAAAACATATGTGACAATTGTATGGTGATCAAATAATATAATAATGGACGGCAAATAATATAACAATTCTAAAGATATAAATTGACGGCAACAATGAATGAATAAGAATGCTGAAAGAAAGTAATGTACGGTAATGAAATATGCTAAAAGTTTTTCAAAGGAAACATGTAATTTTATACCTTAATTAAAAGGTTTGATTTTGAGAAACAAATTGTTGGAACAGAACTCCCGTATTTGAATGAACTTCCTTGAAATCTATTTGCAGAGAAAACTTAAAAATGAAACTTGTAAATTGTATTCTGAGAAGTCTGAGAGACTGCCCTCTTCCCCCTCGAAAATAGGGGGATTGATCTACGAAAGGATTGTAATATTGATCTACGAAAGGATTGTAATATACAAAACTAAACAAGAATTAAGGATTCAAACAAAATCAAAACAATTGTAACAATTGTACGGTGATGAAACAATATAATAATGGACGGCAAATGAAGTATTGTAAAACAATATATGAATGCTTAAATTAATATGTAAATGATACGTATATATGAAATTTGTAAAGCATATGAAATATATTAAAACTTTATACCCTAATTAAAGGTTTTGAATATGAGATACAAATTGTTGAAGTTGGAGATACAAATTGTTGTCGTTGAAACTCCCTTGGAATGGAATCTATTTACAGAGAAAGCTTAAAAATAAAACTTGTGAATTCTATTCTGAGAGTCTGAGGAGTCTGCCCCTCCCTTCTATCTTATATAATGAAACTATCAATAATTTAAAACTATTACAATAATTAAAAGCCTTGTCATCTTTTGTTGAGTGGTGTCTGCTTTTGTGAGTGTTGTCTGCCATAATAGCTTTTGCTGAGTTGTATTGTTGTCGTCTTGCATTAATAGATTCCCACTGATTGCTAGTGGTGTCTTGTCTTGTCTGCTATTTGTATTTGAATCCCTTTTCTGAGTCTTCGTTTGTCGTTTTGTAATAAACGAACTCCTTTTAATTTAGTGATGTCTTGTCATGTTGATTTTTGCTGATCTTCATGTTGTCATCTTGTGGTATATACGTATTTAATGATATATATACATAGGTATCTGTATATAAGTATAATAAGTGTGTACATATATTTGTGTGTGCATAATATATTTTTGTATATATGTATATATATTAATGTGTGCGTAAAATATGTATGGAGATATATCTTAGGTGGAAAGTATTGTGTTTGTGTGTGTGATGTGAGTGGTGCAGGTAACTTTGTTTAGTGTAGTGTGTGTATTTGTAGTGTAGTGTTTGTATTTTTGTAGTGTAGTGTTTGTAGTTGAATCCCATTTCTTATCTTCGTTTCTTTCTTTCTTTTTCTTTCTTTTTTTTTATTTTTTATCTAGAGTAATGGTGAATAATCTTCGTCTTCCTCACCATCGTTAACTGATGCAGTTGAACTTATAGGTGATGTTTGTGAAGTAGAGGCATATTGTGATAGGATTTGTTGTAACTCCTCATCAGTTTTTGATGCGGCTAATAAGGCTGCCATTTGTGCTTTTCTTTCTGAAAATCTTGTAGTTGCAATAGGTTGTATCTTATTTTCCTGATGTCTTTGTAATGTTTGTAACCATGCTTCCATGTTTGATGGTAGTAAACTTTTGATGATATTGCATTTCTCCCACCATCTTACCCTAAATCTTCTTCGGATAAGTGGCATAGGATGATCAGAATAATCTAAATACCAGTTTACGATCCATGGTCGATAGAATCTTGTACAAAATGTTGCGAATGCATGAAATCTTTTTTCTGCCTCGGAAGGTTTGTACTTTGCTTTGAAAATGTTGAAAGATTCGAGCACAGTCGTTTTTTGTATTTCTGGTACTGAACCGAAACATTCCCACCACTTAACCCACCATGATGGAAAGTTTGAAATTTCGGTTGTCTTTGTATCGAAGTGCATCAACCAAGTATGTTGATTGTTTTGGTTTTGTATGAAGAATGCATTAAACCATGCCTGCTGATACTCCGAATAGTTGAATGTAATTGTATAAAAAGGCTGTTCTTTGTATTCTTCTGGGAATGCAATTGGCGCCGAAAGAACAGCATACCTATCTTTTGGGGAAATAACTCTATGAATTTTGCATGGTGAAAATGCAGGTGTAGTTTGGTTATTTTCATAGTATTTGTGATCAAAACTTGCTGACTGGGTAGCTTGTAAGATTGTTTGGTAAAAAAATGGGGTTTTTTTTGTAAATCCTAAGGTTTGTAAAACCACCCTGTTCCAAAATATTGTTGGATGGATTGAAAAGCATCTTGGCATTGGAAACCGGCTTCAACCATAGTAATATTTTGTGAGTATGGTTTAATTGTGTAAACTGTTTTTTGTGTTATTGTGGTTTGTGTGGTAGATGGTTTTGTGAGTGGTTGGAATGAATTTGAGGTTAAAACAATGGGTTTTGTCGATGATGATGCTGGGTGTCTTGATGATGGTGCTGTAGGTCTTGGTGATGATGATAATGGTATAGGCAGTTGTAGGAGTTTTTGTGTGTTTGGTGGAGTTTGGGATAAATGCATTTGTCTAAATCCTATTTCTTCTATGTTGGCGTCCTGTTCTTCTTTGACTGTGATGTCATACCAAGACATTTTTGGTTTTGTAACATTTGTATTTGTTGTGTTTTTCCCTTTGTCAACTTTTGGGGCCATCGGATCTGTCTTGTAGAAATTCGCGGGTAAGAAAATCTGGGACTGAATTTGTATCCCCGTTTATGAATTCAATATCAAAATAAAAAATGCTTAAAATTGGTTGCCATCGTGCAAATATTTGCTTTGCTGCAAGGTTTTGTACATCTTTTTGTAAATTTTCTTTTGCACTTTTGCAATCTATGCGTAATAAAAACTTTTTGTTTAGTAAATCACTTTGAAATTTCTGAATGCCTAAAACAATGCTTAAAATTTCCTTTTTAATTGTAGAATAATTCTTTTGTGTATCATTCCAATGTGCAGATGTAAGCTGAACAATTAGTTCTTTAGAATCTTGTTTCTGTTTCAAGATTCCACCATAACCTATGTCAGAAGCATCAGTTTCTACTATTTTATGTAGTGTTGGATCCGCTAGGTGTAGACAAGGAATTTCAGTGACTTGTTTTTTAATTTGCTGTACAATTTTTGTATGTGTTGAATTCCAAGGTGTAGGATTTGTTATTAGTCGGTCATGAAGTTGCTATTCTGTTTAGATTTGGGTAAAAGTCTAGAACATAGTTTAAACATCCTAAGAAGCGTTGTAGTTGTTTTTTGTCAGTTATTTTATCTGGAAATTTCGTGGTGAAATTTAGCGATCTTTCTATGGGTGTGATTGTTCCTTGAGTAATATAGTGCCCAAGAAATCTAATTTTTGTTTGGAAAAGCGACATTTTTGGTTCGGATATTACTAACCCGCTTTTTTCAATTATATATAAAAATGTTTTTAAGTGTTTAAAATATTCATCAATAGTTTTGGAAAATATAAGTACATCAATATAAACAATACAAAATGTTGAGTAATCATTGAATATGTCATTCATAATTCTTTGGAATTCAGAAGGAGCATTTTTCAAGCCGAAAGGCATTACATTCCATTGGTATTGCCCAAACGGATCTGTAAATGCTGTTTTATATCTGTTTGTTGGCTTTATTTGGATTTGCCAGAAACCTGATTTCATGTCAAAATTTGAGAATATGAAAGCGTCATGGAGTTTATTTATGAGGTCTTTTTTATTAGGTATGGGATAACGAATCCATTTTAATGCCTTGTTAAGTGGTTTATAATTAATGACTAGCCTAGGAGTTCCCCTCTCGATTTCGGATGCTTTATTAACATAAAAAGCTGAACAACTCGAAGGTGATCTGGTCTTAGAGATTAATTTTTTAGTTTCAAGATCTTGTATTTCTTTTCTACAAAATTGTTCAAGGTCTTTATTCATTTGTATTGGCCGGGTTTTAGTAGGTATATCTTTTTCTTGAAAAGATATGTTATAGAAGCGATCAACCATATGTTGCTTTCTATTCCCGAAAGCATTTGGTAGTTCGGCACAAACTTTTAATCTAAATATTTTTTGTAATCGTAGTATGTTTTCTTTTATTGTCGGTTGGTTAAGCAACCTATTGATTCTTTGTAAGGAAGCATTCTTTTGTAATTCATTTAGCTGAAATTGTTTGTTATATATTATGTTATTGATGGTGTTTGCATGTATAGATGAAGCTTTTAATAAATATAAACTTTTAGTTCTTGGTTTTTCTAAAAATGGAAACTTGTGTTTTTTATTATTTATTTTGAAGGTAATGGAATATGGACAAACTTTGTATGGGGTGATAAGGTTTATGAATGGACTGCCAAGGATTACGGAATGATGTATATCGTTGACAACTACAAAGGATGTCAGTAAATAGACCCCTTCATTGATTATTGAAGCTTCTGTTTTTGCAGAGATTTTTATTTTTGACTTGTTTGCTGCTGAAATTTTCTCATGGGTTTTCTCTAGGAATTTTATAGGGACAAACCCTTCTTTTATACAATTTAAGTCTGCTCCAGTATCAAATAGTGCGATGGTATTAAATTCAAAATCATTTAAGAATTTGATTGTAATATTTATGATATATTTTCTCGATGTAATTTCTTTTAAGACAAAAAGGAAATCAGTTGGGGTTGTTGTAATGTTTTGCAGTTCTTGGGTAATATCTTCATTTACAGTATGAGTGTCACTATTATCTTTTATTGTTTCAATAATTGTTTTGATTAATAATGAATCATTTTTTTGTTTTTTATTTTTACTCTTTTAATTCATTTTTACTTCTTTAATTTGTTTTTGTAGATCGTGATTTGTAATATTATCCGTTTTATTTTTATTTCTATTTAGGATTGTCGTTAAATCATAAGTACCTCTTGAAGTACTTGGTGCTAATGGTTCATGTTTAAAAGTATCTAATAATTTTTCGAGGTATTGTTGCTGTATAGCTGGGTCATTAATCTGTTGTAATATGTCAATAAAGATTTGTTGTTATTTGGAGATAACATTTAGCATTTTCTCATTGTCTCCTTCTGATTTAGAAGTATTTGTTAATGTATCGTCTATCTTTGCTTTTCCATTGTTATCTGTGATTTCCTCATTAGTTGTGTCACTATCAGAATCTTTGAGTAAGTTTGAGATTTTGTTCAGAATGTCTTCTTCTACACTTAGTTCATTAAGCCTTCTTTTTAGTTTACAGTAATTTTCCATATGTCATTTCTTGTGGCATCTGTAACATTCAATATTTTTTTTCCAATTTGGCTTTGATTTAGTGTATTTTTTATTTTTGTAGAAATTATTGTTTGAAGTTTGTTTTATTTGCTTGTTATTCCTGTAAACATTCCAATTAGTTTGATAGGGTGTTTTATTTTTGAAAGTGGGTTTCTTGCAATTTCCTTTGCAAGAGAATTCCTTTTGAAAAGGATTTTTGTCAAATTGCTGACAAAAGGTTACAAGTTCTAGATTAGCTTTTTTCATTACCCATTTTATGTGTTTCTGAAGTTTTAGGTCATGATATATTTTCATTCCTTCTTGTTGAATAACACTGACTTGTTGTCCATATGTATACTGATCATATGGAATAATTTGGTTATCAGAATTCTCACGAATTCTATTTCTGACATTTTCTCCTAATAAGGTTGGTAATCCTGCTAGGAATTTTTCCTTCCAAAAAGGCTGATTGGAATCATCCCTTTGCATTAACCTTGTTAGTAAATTATTTTTATACCACTGAAAATCACTAAGTTTTTTACAGCGTAGATTTGAATGTAGTTTAGTATTTCTTTCTTTTAATTTTGACGGATCTCCAAGAATATGTATGGAGATAGAATGTATTAGCGTGGATACGGCATCCTGTAAAGGTTCTTGTTGTTCGTCAAGAATCTGATTTTGTTCTTCGTCGTATTTTAGTGAATTAAGTATTTGGTTATGTTGGTCAGGTGTTAAATAAAAATCCCACCATCCTTTTAATTGTCCCGAGAAGCCTCGCAATTAGTAGCTCGCGGTAGTCCTATCTTGGACTCGTGTTGCGTCCTATATGCATTTGCGGCCATTGTCATTTGTTGTAAAAAGGATAGAATTTGATATTCATTCATAGTATCTAAGTTCCAATTGTAAACAAATGAAGCATTAAAACGATTTTGCGTTTGAGTTTCTACTGGTATTATATCTAGAGGATGATTTGGAATTTGTTGTGAATTCCATCCTATTCTGTTTATTTGATTTTCATCTTGTGAAGCATCAGTGTCTGTTTGTGAGTGAGTGTCATATTCTTTTCCAATCGTATTAATATGTAATGTCGGTGTAGAGGTTGTCGTGGGGGTGTCGGGTGCTATTTGATTTTCAGAAGAAGAGCTTGTTGTCATCTTTTGAAATCTGTGAATAAATCAGATTTTTTCTTTTGTATGTCTTTGATAGAGGAAGAAGACACTTGGTATGGTTTGAAGACTGGGGTTGTTGTGTTCTTTACTATTTTGAAATTCTCAGTTTGAGGAGTTTTCTCAATTTGACTAATCTTCATGTGTTTTTCCATTTTTTCTAATTGTTTTCCGATTGTATGGAGATTAGTATTTGTATAATTATTTTAGATTTTTGTCCAAAAGGACAAAATTATCAAAAAATCGGGATAGAAAGAAACTGTAATTTAATAAGGACAAAATAACAATGATGAAGTAACAAATATGAAGTAACAAATGTGGAATAGTGTAAATATGAAGTAACAATTGTGAAACACAAAGTAACATTAACACGTGAAGTAACAATTTTAAAGTAACAATTGTGATTTTTGTCCTTTATAATCATGAAAATGTTACTTTTGTCCTTCTAGACCCATTTATTAATTTTTTTGTCCTTGTGGCCCCTTCCCCCTAATTATTTTGCGAAATAATATTTTTTATATTTCTTTTGTCGTCTTCACCGGGGATTTTGATCGGATAAGCGACTATATATTGATCTTGGTGTTGTATTTTTATACCTTGAAAAGGTGGGTGAGTAGATTTTATTTTTTCAGAATTTTGAGTAGTTTCCCATTCTGGATTCTTATTGCGAATGGTAATAGGACTAATTATGTTTGAGAAAGAATAATCAATATGATTTTCGAGGGAGTAAATTTCAAACCAGTCAAAGAAATATATATGAATTTTATTTTGATTTACAAAGTCGTAGTACTTATTTTGAATTTCTTGTCGCTTTAGCATAAATTTATCAAAGAACCAAGTCCTTTTCTTTATATTTCTTTCAGAGTAAAAGTCATTTTGGAGAACTTTTTTGTTAATTGTAAAATCTTTTTCAATGATATTGAGTTCATTAAGGTTATCGGTAATGGTTGAAAACGAGGGGCTGGTTGGTTCTGGAGGGTTTGTTGGTTCTGGATTTTTTGTTTCGTTGTTTCCTACGTTTTCTGAATGATAAAAAGATCTTGAAATCTGCGAAACATAATCTACGTTCCTTAGTCTTGTAACAGGGATGTCGGAGATTGAATTTCTTGGGTGTGAGGTATCTATAACTGATGGTATTTGTGATACTCTGCCTAGATCAATTGTAGCAGAAGTATCTTCAGATACAGAGCTAGAATCAGTGTATCTGGCACTCGTACTTCTTCTTCTGTCAAAAAGAAGTTTTGCCTTGACATCAGTGAATTGAGTAACATGTCTTAGTTCTGAATTTGGTTCTGGAAACCTATTTTGTGTTGGGACTATATTTTCTAAGACCCATTCATCTGGAAAAGTAATATCTTTCCATTTGATGGTTCTAAATGTACACTTATTATACCTTGAAAGATCTGTTTGTAGAAGGAGTGTTTCTCCTTTTGGACTATAACATCGTACTTTTGTGGAAAAGGCTGAAATCATGGCTTTGTAGTGTAATCTAAAGATAATAGTAATAGGTATTGACCCTTCTAACATTTTGTAATTGTGTGTTTTTATTTGAAGCACCAATGATTTGAGGATGTTTGGATCATTTAATGATATAGAAATATTAGGCCAACAATCAAATGTAATTGGACCCGTACAAAGACTTGATTCAACAGAACTTAAAAGTGAATCTTCAAAGTCTAAGTGTCTTGTGTCTCTAAGAACAGCTAAAATGGAAGTGTTTAACCCTTCTCTGGTTAGAGGTTTTATTCCTACTTGGATTAAACCGATGTGTATATATTGGTATAATTTTTATCGATGTTTTTGTAAGGAGTTTGCAGAAAGAAGCTGTATAGTTTCAAAAGGTTTTGATAATTGAATATCTCTTTCCTCTGTTTTAATGGTAAAATCAGATTTACAACTGATGAATCTTGATGATTCATGTATTTGGCTTTTGTTTACCTTTGGAATTTTCCAATTGTCAAGAGATTTATTAAAATCCTCTATTATTATTTCATCTGTATGTATAATCCTTTTTGAAATTTCTTGAATAGAACTTGATACAGACCAAGAAGATGTAGTTCTACGAAATATAGAATCCATAGCCCTTTTGTTAATAATTCATACGTGCCAACAATCCCAAAATAAGAATAAAATGCCAATAGGCTTGCTATCTTACTGTTTGGGCAAAAATACTCAGCAAGTATGAATATCCAACAAAGGGGGTTTGGATAATATTAAGTATAACTATCCCTTTCGTGTGGCTCTGCTACCAATGAGCATCCAAGGGATCTACGAAAGGATTGTAATATACAAAATCAAAACAATTGTAACAATTGTACGGTGATGAAACAATATAATAATGGACGGCAAATGAAGTATTGTAAAACAATATATGAATGCTTAAATTAATATGCAAATGATACGTATATATGAAATTTGCAAAACATCTGAAATATATTAAAACTTTATACCTTAATTAAAGGTTTTGAATATGAGATACAAATTGTTGAAGTTGGAGATACAAATTGTTGTCGTTGAAACTCCCTTGGAATGGAATCTATTTACAGAGAAAGCTTAAAAATAAAACTTGTGAATTCTATTCTGAGAGTCTAAGGAGTCTGCCCCTCCCTTCTATCTTATATAATGAAACTATCAATAATTTAAAACTATTACAATAATTAAAAGCCTTGTCATCTTTTGTTGAGTGGTGTCTGCTTTTGTGAGTGTTGTCTGCCATAATAGCTTTTGCTGAGTTGTATTGTTGTCGTCTTGCATTAATAAATTCCCACTGATTGCTAGTGGTGTCTTGTCTTGTTTGCTATTTGTATTTGAATCCTTTTTCTGAGTCTTCGTTTGTCGTTTTGTAATAAACGAACTCCTTTTAATTTAGTGATGTCTTGTCATGTTGATTTTTGCTGATCTTCATGTTGTCATCTTGTGGTATATACATATTTAATGATATATATACATAGGTATCTGTATATAAGTATAATAAGTGTGTACATATATTTGTGTGTGCATAATATATTTTTGTATATATGTATATATATTAATGTGTGCGTAAAATATGTATGGAGATATATCTTAGGTGGAAAGTATTGTGTTTGTGTGTGTGATGTGAGTGGTGCAAGTAACTTTGTTTAGTGTAGTGTGTGTATTTGTAGTATAGTGTTTGTATTTTTGTAGTGTAGTGTTTGTAGTTGAATCCCATTTCTTATCTTCGTTTCTTTCTTTCTTTTTCTTTTTCTTTTTCTTTCTCTTTTTTATTTTATTTTATCTAGAGTAATGGTGAATAATCTTCGTCTTCCTCACCATCGTTAACTGATGTAGTTGAACTGATAGGTGATGTTTGTGAAGTAGAGGCATATTGCGACAGGATTTGTTGTAACTGCTCATCAGTTTTTGATGCCGCTAATAAGGCTGCCATTTGTGCTTTTCTTTCTGAAAATCTTGTAGTTGCAATGGGTTGTATCTTATTTTGCTGATGTCTTTGTAATGTTTGTAACCATGCTTCCATGTTTGATGCTAGTAAACTTTTGATGATATTGCATTTCTCCCACCATCTTACCTTTTGATGCTAGTAAATCTTCTTCGGATAAGTGGCATTGGATGATCAGAATAATCTAAATACCAGTTTACGATCCATGGTAGATAGAATCTTGTACAAAATGTTGCGAATCCATGAAATCTTTTTTCTGCCTTGGAAGGTTTGTACTTTGCTTTGAAAATGTTGAAAGATTCGAGCACAGTTGTTTTTTGTATTTCTGGTACTGAACCGAAACATTCCCACCACCGAACCAACCATGATGGAAAGTTTGAAATTTCGGCTGTCTTTGTATCGAAGTGCATCAACCAAGTATGTTGATTGTTTTGGTTTTGTATGAAGAATGCATTAAACCATGCCTGCTGATACTCCTAATAGTTGAACGTAATTGTATAAAAGGCTGTTCTTTGTATTCTTCTGGGAATGCAATAGGCGCCGAAGGAGCAGCATACCAATCTTTTGGGGAAATAACTCTATGAATTTTGCATGTTGAAAATGCAGGTGTAGTTTGGTTATTTTCATAGTATTTGTGATCAAAACTTGCTGACTGGGTAGCTTGTAAGATTGTTTGGTAAAAAATTGGGGTTTTTTTTGTAAATCCTAAGGTTTGTAAAACCATCCTGTTCCAAAATATTGTTAGATGGATTGAAAAGGATCTTGGCATTGGAAACCGGCTTCAACCATAGTAATATTTTGTGAGTATGGTTTAATTGTGTAACTGTTTTTTGTGTTATTGTGGTTTGTGTGGTAGAAGGTTTTGTGAGTGGTTGGAATGAATTTGAGGTTAAAACAATGGGTTTTGTCGATGATGATGCTGGGTGTCTTGATGATGGTGCTGTAGGTCTTGGTGATGATGATAATGGTATAGGCAGTTGTAGGAGTTTTTGTGTGTTTGGTGGAGTTTGGGATAAATGTATTTGTCTAAATCTTGTTTCTTCTATGTTGGCGTCCTGTTCTTCTTTGACTGTGATGTCATACCAAGACATTTTTGGTTTTGTAACATTTGTATTTGCTGTGTTTTTCCCTTTGTCAACTTTTGGGGCCATCGGATCTGTCTTGTAGGAATTCGCGGGTAAGAAAATCTGGGACTGAATTTGTATCCCCGTTTATGAATTCAATATCAAAATAAAAAATGCTTAAAATTGGTTGCCATCGTGCAAATATTTGCTTTGATGCAAGGTTTTGTACATATTTTTGTAAAATTTCTTTTGCACTTTTGCAATCTATGCGTAATAAAAACTTTTAGTTTAGTAAATCACTTTGAAATTTCTGAATGCATAAAACAATGCCTAAAATTTCCTCTTTAATTGTAGAATAATTCTTTTGTGTATCATTCCAATGTGCATATGTAAACTAAACAATTAGTTCTTTAGAATCTTGTTTCTGTTTCAAGATTCCACCATAACCTATGTCAGAAGCATCAGTTTCTACTATTTTATGTAGTGTTGGATCTGCTAGGTGTAGACAAGGAATTTCAGTGACTTGTTTTTTAATTTGCTTGTACAATTTTTGTATGTGTTGAATTCCAAGGTGTAGGATTTGTTTTTAGTCGGTCATGAAGTGGTTTTGCTATTCTGTTTAGATTTGGGTAAAAGTCTAGAACATAGTTTAAACATCCTAAGAAGCGTTGTAGTTGTTTTTTGTCAGTTATTTTATCTGGAAATTTCGTGGTGAAATTTAGCGATCTTTCTATGGGCGTGATTGTTCCTTGAGTAATATAGTGCCCAAGAAATCTAATTTTTGTTTGGAAAAGCGACATTTTTGGTTCAGATATTACTAACCCGCTTTTTTCAAATATATATAAAAATGTTTTTAAGTGTTTGAAATGTTCATCAATAGTTTTGGAAAATATAAGTACATCATCAATATAAACAATAGAAAATGTTGAGTAATCATTGAATATGTCATTCATAATTATTTGGAATTCAGAAGGAGCATTTTTCAAGCCAAAAGGCATTACATTCCATTGGTATTGCCCAAACGGAACTGTAAATGCTGTTTTATATCTGTTTGTTGGCTTTATTTGGATTTGCCAGAAACCTGATTTCATGTCAAATTTTGAGATTATGAAAGCGTCATAGAATTTATTTAGGAGGTCCTTTTTATTAGGTATGGGATAACGAATCCATTTTAATGCCTTGTTAAGTGGTTTATAATTAATGACTAGCCTAGAAGTTCCCCTCTCGATTTCGGATGCTTTATTAACATAAAAAGCAGAACAACTCCAAGGTGATCTGGTCTTAGAGATTATAGTTTCAAGATCTTGTATTTCTTTTCTACAAAATTGTTCAAGGTCTTTATTCATTTGTATTGGCCGGGCTTTAGTAGGTATATCTTTTTCTTGAAAAGATATGTCATAGGGTAGATCAACCATATGTTGCTTTCTATTCCAGAAAGCATTTGGTAGTTCGGCACAAACTTTTAATCTAAATATTTTTTGTAATCGTAGTATTTTTTCTTTTATTGTCGGTTGGTTAAGCAACCTATTGATTCTTTGTAAGGAATCATTCTTTTGTAATTCATTTAGCTGAAATTGTTTGTTATATATTATATTATTGATGGTGTTTGCATGTATAGATGAAGCTTTTAATAAATTTAAACTTTTAGTTCTTGGTTTTTCTAAAAACGGAAACTTGTGTTTTTTATTATTTATTTTGAAGGTAATGGAATCTGGACAAACTTTGTATGGGGTGATAAGGTTTATGAATGGAGTGCCAATGATTACGGAATGATGGATATCGTTGACAACTACAAAGGATGTCAGTAAAGAGACCCCTTCATTGATTATTGAAGCTTCTGTTTTTGCAGAGATTTTTATTTTTGACTTGTTTGCTGCTGAAATTTTCTCATGGGTTTGCTCTAGGAATTTTATAGGGACAAACCCTTCTTTTATACAATTTAAGTCTGCTCCAGTATCAAATAGTGCGATGGTATTAAATTCAAAATCATTTAAGAATTTGATTGTAATATTTATGATATATTTTCTCGATGTAATTTCTTTTAAGACAAAAAGAAAATCAGTTGGGGTTGTTGTAATGTTTTGCAGTTCTTGGGTAATATCTTCATTTACAGTATGAGTGTCACTATTATCTTTTATTGTTTCAATAATTGTTTTGATTAATAATGAATCATTTTTTTGTTTTTCTTTTAACTCTTTTAATTCATTTTTTACTTCTTTAAATTGTTTTTGTATATCATGATTTGTAATATTATCCTTTTTATTTTTATTTCTATTTAGGATTGTCGTTAAATCATAAGTACCTCTGGAAGTACTTGGTGCTAATGGTTCATGTTTAAAAGTATCTAATAATTTTTCGAGGTATTGTTGCTGTATAGTTGGGTCATTAATCTGTTGTAATATGTCAATAAAGGTTTGTTGTTCTTTGGAGATAACATTTAGCATTTTCTCATTGTCTCCTTCTGATTCAGAAGTATTTGTTATTGTATCGTCTATCTTTGCTTTTCCATTGTTATCTGTGATTTCCTCATTAGTTGTGTCACTATCAGAATCTATGAGTAAGTTTGAGATTTTGTTTAGAATGTCTTCTTCTCGACTTAGTTCATTAAGCCTTCTTTTTAGTTTACAGTAATTTTCCGTATGTCCTTTCTTGTGGCATCTGTAACATTCAGTAGTTTTTTTTTCCAATTTGGCTTTGATTTAGTGTATTTTTTTTTTTATTTTTGTAGAAATTATTGTTTGAAGTTTGTTTTATTTGCTTGTTATTCCTGCAAACATTCCAATTAGTTTGATAAGGTGTTTTATTTTTGAAAGTGGGTTTCTTGGAATTTCCTTTGCAAGAGAATTCCTTTTGATAAGGATTATTGTCAAATTGCTGACAAAAGGTTCCAAGTTCTAGATTAGCTTTTTTCATTTCCCATTTTATGTGTTTCTGAAGTTTTAGGTCTTGACATATTTTCATTCCTTCTTGTTGAATAACACTGACTAGTTGTCCATATGTATACTGATCATATGGAATAATTTGGTTATCAGAATTCTCACGAATTCTATTTCTGACCTTTTCTCCTAATAAGGTTGGTAATCCTGCTAGGAATTTTTCCTTCCAAAAAGTCTGATTGGAATCATCCCTTTGCATTAACCTTGTTAGGAAATTATTTTTATACCACTGAAAATCACTAAGTTTTTTACAGCGTAGATTTGAAAGTAGTTCAGTATTTTTTCTTTTAATTTTGCTGGATCTCCAAGAAAATGTATGGAGATAGTATGTGTTAACGTGGATACAGCATCCTGTAAAGGTTCTTGTTGTTCGTCCAGAATCAGATTTTGTTCTTCGTCGTATTTTAGTGAATTAAGTATTTGGTTATGTTGGTCAGGTGTTAAATAAAAATCCCACTATCCTTTTAATTGTCCTGAGAAGCCTGCAATTAGTAGCTCTGCGGTAGTCCTATCTTGGACTCCATGTTGCGTCCTATATGCATTTGCAGCCATTGTCATTTGTTGTAAAAAGGATAGAATTTGATATTCATTCATAGTATCTAAGTTCCAATTGTAAACAGATGAAGCATTAAAATGATTTTGCGTTTGAGTTTCTACTGGTATTATATCTGGAGGATGATTTGGAATTTGTTGTGAATTCCATCCTATTCTGTTTATTTGATTTTCATCTTGTGAAGCATCAGTGTCTGTTTGTGAGTGAGTGTCATATTCTTTTCCAATCGTATTAATATGTAATGTCGGTGTAGAGGCTGTTGTGGGGGTGTCGGGTGCTATTTGATTTTCAGAAGAAGAGCTTGATGTCATCTTTTGAAGTCTGTTTTGTAAATCTGTGAATAAATCAGATTTTTTCTTTTGTATGTCTTTGATAGAGGAAGAAGACCCTTGGTTTGGTTTGAAGACTGGGGTTGTTGTGTTCTTTACTATTTTGAAATTCTCAGTTTGATGAGTTTTCCCAATTTGATCGACTAATCTTCATGTGTTTTTCCATTTTTTCTAATTGTTTTCCGATTGTATGGAGATTAGTATTTGTACAATTATTTTGCGAAATAATATTTTTTATATTTCTTTTGTCGTCTTCACCGGGGATTTTGATCGGATAAGCGTCTATATATTGATCTTGGTGTTGTATTTTTATACCTTGAAAAGGTGGGTGAGTAGATTTTATTTTTTCAGAATTTTGAGTTGTTTCCCATTCTGGATTCTTATTGTGAATGGTAATAGGACTAATTATGTTTGAGAAAGTATAATCATTATGATTTTCGAGGGAGTAAATTCCAAACCAGTCAAAGAAATATATATGAATTTTATTTTAATTTACAAAGTCGTAGTACTTATTTTGAATTTCTTGTCGTTTTAGCATAAATTTGTCAAAGAACCAAGTCCTTTTCTTTATATTTCTTTCAGAGTAAAAGTCATTTTGGAGAACTTTTTTGTTAATTGTAAAATCTTTTTCAATGCTATTGAGTTCATTAAGGTTATCGGTAATGGCTGAAAACGAGGGGCTGGTTGGTTCCTGAGGGTTTGTTGGTTCTGGATTGTTTGTTTCGTTGTTTCCTACGTTTTCTGTATAATAAAAAGATCTTGGAATTTGTGAAACATAATCTACGTTCCTTAGTCTTGTAACAGGGATGTCGGAGATTGAATTTCTTAGGTGTGAGGTATCTATAACTGATGGTATTTGTGATACTCTGCCTAGATCAATAGTAGCAGAAGTATCTTCAGATACAGAGCTAGAATTAGTGTATCTGGCACTCGTACTTCTTCTTTGTTAAAAAGAAGTTTTGCCTTGCCATCAGTGAATTGAGTAACATGTCTTAGTTCTGAATTTGGTTCTGGAAACCTATTTTGTGTTGGGACTATATTTTCTAAGACCCATTCATCTGGAAGAGTAATATCTTCCATTTGATGGTTCTAGATGTACACTTATTAGACCTTGAAAGATCTGTTTGTAGGAGGAGTGTTTCTCCTTTTGGACTATAACATCGTACTTTTGTAGAAAAGGCTGAAATCATGGCTTTGTAGTGTAATCTAAAGATAATAGTAATAGGTATTGATCCTTCTAACATTGTGTAATTGTGCGTTTTTATTTGAAGCACCAATGATTTGAGGATGTTTGGATCATTTAATGATATAGTAATATTAGGCCAACAATCAAATGTAATTGGACCCGTACAAAGACTTGATTCAACAGAACTTAAAAGTGAATCTTCAAAGTCTAAGTGTCTTGTGTCTCTAAGAACAGCTAAAATGGAAGTGTTTAACCCTTCTCTGGTTAGAGGTTTTATTCCTACTTGGATTAAACCGATGTGTATATATTGGTATAATTTTTGTCGATGTTTTTGTAAGGAGTTTGCAGAAAGACGATGTATAGTTTCAAAAGGTTTTGATAATTGAATATCTCTTTCCTCTGTTTTAATGGTAAAATCAGATTTAAAACTGATGAATCTTGATGATTCATATATTTGGCTTTTCTTTACATTTGGAATTTTCCAATTGTCAAGAGATTTATTAAAATCCTCTATTATTATTTCATCTGTATGTATAATCCTTTTTGAACTTTCTTGAACAGAACTTGATACAGACCTAGAAGATGTAGTTCTACGAAATATAGAATCCATAGTCCTTTTGTTAATAATTCATACGTGCCTACAATCCCAAAATAAGAATAAAATGCCAATAGGCTTGCTATCTTACTGTTTGGGCAAAAATACTCAGCAAGTATGAATATCCAACAAAGGGGGTTTGGATAATATTAAGTATAACTATCCCTTTCGTGTGGCTCTGCTACCAATGAGCGTCCAAGGGATCTACGAAAGGATTGTAATATACAAAATCAAAACAATTGTAACAATTGTACGGTGATAAAACAATATAATAATGGACGACAAATGAAGTATTGTAAAACAATATATGAATGCTTAAATTAATATGTAAATGATACGTATATATGAAATTTGTAAAACATATGAAATATATTAAAACTTTATACCTTAATTAAAGGTTTTTAATTTGAGATACAAATTGTTGAAGTTGGAGATACAAATTGTTGTCGTTGAAACTCCCTTGGAATGGAATCTATTTGCAGAGAAAGCTTAAAAATAAAACTTGTGAATTCTATTCTAAGAGTCTGAGGAGTCTGCCCTCCCTTCTATCTTATATAATGAAACTATCAATAATTTAAAACTATTACAATAATTAAAAGCCTTGTCATCTTTTGTTGAGTGGCGTCTGCTTTTGTGAGTGTTGTCTCGCCATAATAGCTTTTTTGAGTTGTATTGTTGTCGTCTTGCATTAATAGATTCCCACCGATTGCTAGTGGTGTCTTGTCTTGTCTCGCTATTTGTATTTGAATCCCTTTTCGAGTCTTCGTTTGTCGTTTTGTAATAAACGAACTCCTTTTAATTTAGTGATGTCTTGTCATGTTGATTTTTGCTGATCTTCATGTTGTAATCTTGTGGTATATACGTATTTAATGATATATATACATAGGTATCTGTATATAAGTATAAAAAGTGAGTACATATATTTGTGTGTGCATAATATATTTTTTTATATATGTATATATATTAATGTGTGCGTAAAATATGTATGGAGATATATCTTAGGTGGACAGTATTGTGTTTGTGTGTGTGATGTGAGTGGTGCAGGTAACTTTGTTTAGTGTTGTGTGTGTATTTGTAGTGTAGTGTTTGTATTTTTGTAGTGTAGTGTTTGTAGTTGAATCCCATTTCTTATCTTCGTTTCTTTCTTTCTTTTTCTTTTTCTTTCTTTTTTTTATTTATATCTAGAGTAATGGTGAATAATCTTCGTCTTCCTCACCATCGTTAACTGATGCATTTGAACTGATAGGTGATGTTTGTGAAGTAGAGGCATATTGCGATAGGATTTGTTGTAACTCCTCATCAGTTTTTGATGCGGCTAATAAGGCTGCCATTTGTGCTTTTCTTTCTGAAAATCTTGTAGTTGCAATGGGTTGTATCTTATTTTCCTGATGTCTTTGTAATGTTTGTAACCATGCTTCCATGTTTGATGCTAGTAAAGTTTTGATGATATTGCATTTCTCCCACCATCTTACCCTAAATCTTCTTCGGATAAGTGGCATTGGATGATCAGAATAATCTAAATACCAGTTTACGATCCATGGTAGATAGAATCTTGTACAAAATGTTGCAAATGCATGAAATCATTTTTCTGCCTCGGAAGGTTTGTACTTTGTTTTGAAAATGTTGAAAGATTCGAGCACGTCGTTTTTTGTATTTCTGGTACTGAACCGAAACATTCCCACCACCGAACCCACCATGATGGAAAGTTTGAAATTTCGGCTGTCTTTGTATCGAAGTGCATCAACCAAGTATGTTGATTGTTTTGGTTTTGTATGAAGAATGCATTAAACCATGCATGCTGATACTCCGAATAGTTGAATGTAATTGTATAAAAGGCTGTTCTTTGTATTCTTCTGGGAATGCAATAGGCGCCGAAGGAGCAGCATACCAATCTTTTGGGGAAATAACTCCATGAATTTTGCATGTTGAAAATGCAGGTGTAGTTTGGTTATTTTCATAGTATTTGTGATCAAAACTTGCTGACTGGGTAGCTTGTAAGATTGTTTGGTAAAAAATTGGGGTTTTTTTTGTAAATCCTAAGGTTTGTAAAACCATCCTGTTCCAAAATATTGTTGGATGGATTGAAAAGGATCTTGGCATTGGAAACCGGCTTCAACCATAGTAATATTTTGTGAGTATGGTTTAATTGTGTAAACTGTTTTTTGTGTTATAGTGGTTTGTGTGGTAGAAGGTTTTGTGAGTGGTTGGAATGAATTTGAGGTTAAAACAATGGGTTTTGTCGATGATGATGCTGGGTGTCTTGATGATGGTGCTGTAGGTCTTGGTGATGATGATAATGGTATAGGCAGTTGTAGGAGTTTTTGTGTGTTTGGTGGAGTTTGGGATAAATGCATTTGTCTAAATCCTGTTTCTTCTATGTTGGCGTCCTGCTCTTCTTTGACTGTGATGTCATACCAAGACATTTTTGGTTTTGTAACATTTGTATTTTCTGTGTTTTTCCCTTTGTCAACTTTTGGGGCCATCGGATCTGTCTTGTAGGAATTCGCGGGTAAGAAAATCTGGGACTGAATTTGTATCCCCGTTTATGAATTCAATATCAAAATAAAAAATGCTTAAAATTGGTTGCCATCGTGCAAATATTTTCTTTGATGCAAGGTTTTGTACATATTTTTGTAAAATTTCTTTTGCACTTTTGCAATCTATGCGTAATAAAAACTTTTTGTTTAGTAAATCACTTTGAAATTTCTGAATGCATAAAACAATGCCTAAAATTTCCTTTTTAATTGTAGAATAATTCTTTTGTGTATCATTCCAATGTGCATATGTAAACTGAACAATTAGTTCTTTAGAATCTTGTTTCTATTTCAAGATTCCACCATAACCTATGTCAGAAGCATCAGTTTCTACTATTTTATGTAGTGTTGGATCTGCTAGGTGTAGACAAGGAATTTCAGTGACTTGTTTTTTAATTTGCTGTACAATTTTTGTATGTGTTGAATTCCAAGGTGTAGGATTTGTTTTTAGTCGGTCATGAAGTGCTTTTGCTATTCTGTTTAGATTTGGGTAAAAGTCTAGAACATAGTTTAAACATCCTAAGAAGCGTTGTAGTTGTTTTTTGTCAGTTATTTTATCTGGAAATTTCGTGGTGAAATTTAGCGATCTTTCTATGGGCGTGATTGATCCTTGAGTAATATAGTGCCCAAGAAATCTAATTTTTGTTTGGAAAAGCGACATTTTTGGTTCAGATATTACTAACCCACTTTTTTCAAATATATATAAAAATGTTTTTAAGTGTTTGAAATGTTCATCAATAGTTTTGGAAAATATAAGTACATCATCAATATAAACAATAGAAAATGTTGAGTAATCATTGAATATGTCATTCATAATTATTTGGAATTCAGAAGGAGCATTTTTCAAGCCAAAAGACATTACATTCCATTGGTATTCCCAAACGGAACTGTAAATGCTGTTTTATATCTGTTTGTTGGCTTTATTTGGATTTGCCAGAAACCTGATTTCATGTCAAATTTTGAGATTATGAAAGCGTCATGGAGTTTATTTAGGAGGTCCTTTTTATTAGGTATGGGATAACGAATCCATTTTAATGCCTTGTTAAGTGGTTTATAATTAAGGGGGAAAGGGCCACAAGGACAAAAAAATTAATAAATGGGTCTAGAAGGACAAAAGTAACATTTTCATGATTATAAAAGACAAAAATCACAATTGTTACTTTAAAATTGTTACTTCACGTATTAATGTTACTTTGTGTTTCACAATTGTTACTTCATATTTACTTTATTACACATTTGTTACTTCATATTTGTTACTTCATAATTGTTACTTTTGTCCTGATTAAATTACAGTTTCCTTCTATCCCGTTTTTTTGATAATTTTGTCCTTCTGGACAAAAATCTATATAATTAATGACTAGCCTAGGAGTTTCCCTCTCGATTTTGGATGCTTTATTAACATAAAAAGCAGAACAACTCCAAGGTGATCTGGTCTTAGAGATTAATTTTTTAGTTTCAAGATCTTGTATTTCTTTTCTACAAAATTGTTCAAGGTCTTTATTCATTTGTATTGGCCGGGCTTTAGTAGGTATATATTTTTCTTGAAAAGATATTTCATAGGGTAGATCAACCATGTGTTGCTTTCTATTCCAGAAAGCATTTGGTAGTTCGGCACAAACTTTTAATCTAAATATTTTTTGTAATCGTAGTATTTTTTTCTTTTATTGTCGGTTGGTTAAGCAACCTATTGATTCTTTGTAAGGAATCATTCTTTTGTAATTCATTTAGCTGAAATTGTTTGTTATATATTATATTATTGATGGTGTTTGCATGTATAGATGAAGCTTTTAATAAATTTAAACTTTTAGTTCTTGGTTTTTCTAAAAACGAAAACTTGTGTTTTTTATTATTTATTTTGAAGGTAATGGAATCTGGACAAACTTTGTATGGGGTGATAAGGTTTATGAATGGAGTGCCAATGATTACGGAATGATGGATATCGTTGACAACTACAAAGGATGTCAGTAAAGAGACCCCTTCATTGATTACTGAAGCTTCTGTTTTTGCAGAGATTTTTATTTTTGACTTGTTTGCTGCTGAAATTTTCTCATGGGTTTGCTCTAGGAATTTTATAGGGACAAACCCTTCTTTTATACAATTTAAGTCTGTTCCAGTATCAAATAGTGCGATGGTATTAAATTCAAAATCATTTAAGAATTTGATTGTAATATTTATGATATATTTTCTCGATGTAATTTCTTTTAAGACAAAAAGGAAATCAGTTGGGGTTGTTGTAATGTTTTGCAGTTCTTGGGTAATATCTTCATTTACAGTATGAGTGTCACTATTATCTTTTATTGTTTCAATAATTGTTTTGATTAATAATGAATCATTTTTTTGTTTTTCTTTTAACTCTTTTAATTCATTTTTAACTTCTTTAATTTGTTTTTGTATATCATGATTTGTAATATTATCCTTTTTATTTTTATTTCTATTTAGGATTGTCGTTAAATCATAAGTACCTCTGGAAGTACTTGGTGCTAATGGTTCATGTTTAAAAGTATCTAATAATTTTTCGAGGTATTGTTCTTTGTATAGTTTGGGTCATTAATCTGTTGTAATATGTCAATAAAGATTTGTTGTTCTTTGGAGATAACATTTAGCATTTTCTCATTGTCTCCTTCTGATTCAGAAGTATTTGTTAATGTATCGTCTATCTTTGCTTTTCCATTGTTATCTGTGATTTCCTCATTAGTTGTGTCACTATCAGAATCTATGAGTAAGTTTGAGATTTTGTTTAGAATGTCTTCTTCTAGACTTAGTTCATTAAGCCTTCTTTTTAGTTTACAGTAATTTTCCGTATGTCCTTTCTTGTGGCATCTGTAACATTCAATAGTTTTTTTTTTTTTCAATTTGGCTTTGATTTAGTGTATTTTTTTTTTATTTTTGTAGAAATTATTGTTTGAAGTTTGTTTTATTTGCTTGTTATTCCTGTAAACATTCCTATTAGTTTGATAAGGTGTTTTATTTTTGAAAGTGGGTTTCTTGGAATTTCCTTTGCAAGAGAATTCCTTTTGATAAGGATTATTGTCAAATTGCTGACAAAAGGTTCCAAGTTCTAGATTAGCTTTTTTCATTTCCCATTTTATGTGTTTCTGAAGTTTTAGGTCTTGACATATTTTCATTCCTTCTTGTTGAATAACACTGACTAATTGTCCATATGTATACTGATCATATGGAATAATTTGGTTATCAGAATTCTCACGAATTCTATTTCTGACCTTTTCTCCTAATAAGGTTGGTAATCCTGCTAGGAATTTTTCCTTCCAAAAAGGCTGATTGGAATCATCCCTTTGCATTAACCTTGTTAGGAAATTATTTTTATACCACTGAAAATCACTAAGTTTTTTACAGCGTAGATTTGAAAGTAGTTCAGTATTTCTTTCTTTTAATTTTGCTGGATCTCCAAGAAAATGTATGAAGATAGTATGTGTTAACGTGGATACAACATCCTGTAAAGGTTCTTGTTGTTCGTCAAGAATCAGATTTTGTTCTTCGTCGTATTTTACTGAATTAAGTATTTGGTTATGTTGGTCAGGTGTTAAATAAAAATCCCACCATCCTTTTAATTGTCTTGAGAAGCCTGCAATTAGTAGCTCCGCGGTAGTCCTATCTTGGACTCCGTGTTGCGTCCTATATGCATTTGCAGCCATTGTCAATTGTTGTAAAAAAGATAGAATTTGATATTCGTTCATAGTATCTAAGTTCCAATTGTAAACAGATGAAGCATTAAAACGATTTTGCGTTTGAGTTTCTACTGGTATTATATCTAGAGGATGATTTGGAATTTGTTGTGAATTCCATCCTATTCTGTTTATTTGATTTTCATCTTGTGAAACATCAGTGTCTGTTTGTGAGTGAGTGTCATATTCTTTTCCAATCGTATTAATATGTAATGTCGGTGTAGAGGTTGTTGTGGGGGTGTCGGGTGCTATTTGATTTTCAGAAGAAGAGCTTGCTGTCATCTTTTGAAGTCTGTTTTGTAAATCTGTGAATAAATCAGATTTTTTCTTTTGTATGTTTTTGATAGAGGAAGAAGACACTTGGTATGGTTTGAAGACTGGGGTTGTTGTGTTCTTTACTATTTTGAAATTCTCAGTTTGAGGAGTTTTCTCAATTTGACTAATCTTCATGTGTTTTTCCATTTTTTCTAATTGTTTTCCGATTGTATGGAGATTATTATTTGTATAATTATTTTGCGAAATAATATTTTTTATATTTCTTTTGTTGTCTTCACCGGGGATTTTGATCGGATAAGCGTCTATATATTGATCTTGGTGTTGTATTTTTATACCTTGAAAAGGTGGGTGAGTAGATTTTATTTTTTCAGAATTTTGAGTAGTTTCCCATTCTGGATTCTTATTGCGAATGGTAATAGGACTAATTATGTTTGAGAAAGGATAATCAATATGATTTTCGAGGGAGTAAATTTCAAACCAGTCAAATCAATTTGATTATATATATATATATATATATATATATATATATATATATATATATATATATATATATATATATATATCATATTATGTGAGATGCATCACATTCATTCCGTGAAATGATTGCGACAAAATTAAATATTTAAGATGCATTTAATGATTGTGAATATATTGGTTCTCGTGGTTATAAGCATTCTTTATGTGAGAATCCCACTAGAATTGAGTCGGTGATTCAAGAACATTGATATACTCGATATATTGTATCCATAATTGTGAGAAAGGATATAATATCTCTATATGAGACAATATTTCTCCTCGAATAGAAAAATATTAAAGAAGTTTATTGATACCCGCGTAAGAGGATCTCATATTGACATGTTGAATCCATCGTGAGTTATTGCAAATTTTCTACATATCGATGATGATAAATTGTTATCCAAAATAAAGGGTATAAATGAACCGAAAGTTCATTGAATCATTTTAAAATTTTCTCTAAATGTGATGTAAAAACGATTTGAACGGTTCTTAGAGAATCTGAAATCACATATTGGTATGTTAAACGCATGAAGCACAAGTGATATATTGTTTTCAAAAATCTCATAGAATGAGATATTTTCCGAAACCACTATGTAAATAGCTTGAACCAAATAAAAGAGCATCAAAGTATAGCTCGGTGCAACATGTTTGATGAAGATCAATTCTCGGCATTAGGGGGAGATAAAGAGAACCCCATCTTAGAATACAAGAATGCCGAGAATTTTAAGAACATAAATGATCTACCATGCATCAGTTTAACTGAACTGCGAAAGTAATTTTACTTGTAGTATTTAGCAAGTAACCTGCCAGAGGCTTTGTTGAAATTAAAGGAGTGAATATTTCTAAAATGCACCAAATAAAATATGATTGATGCTATTTTTCTATGTGAGAAGCATAGAAGACCGATCGGTGTGAAAGATAAAAATCCGCGGAAATTGAATTCTTATTCAGTCACTCATTAAATCTCTTAAAAAGATTCGTCTTGAAGACGAAAACCCCCAAAATAAAATTGCATGTGAATCAAATGATCAAATATCGAATTAGCAATGAATATCATGGGAGAAGTTTAAAATAAAATATCATAGTCATCGATGACATATTTTCCTCTTTAATTCCTATTACTGTTTTTATTTGGATCTAGTACCTAATTCAATAGCAGAGTGATAGAAACACCCAGACTATGTAAAAATGAAATAAGCAATAGAAGTTGGTTTTGACTTGAAAATTTGGTTTTGTAGTAACCAAAAAATTGATTTTGATAAATTAAATTCTCCCGTTATTAATAACATTATGTTCCGTTACTTAATGATTCTGGCAGCAACTATGAGTTTTATATGACGTCATGATTGCATATTTATGGGTCATTAGACGTAAGCATTTCTATGAAAATTCCTGATGGATTTCAGTAATGAAAATCGCAACATGCTTATCGTTAAGTTGAAAGGTCGTCAACATTCATGTTGAATGTAATATGACCAGTTGAGTAGATTCCTATTGAATAAGGAATATATAAGTGACACATGCTTAATGTCATGAATTTTATAACATTACGATGCGTGACAGTTGAAATATATGCATGAAAATTGCGACCCCCATTGTTTAGTTTATTACAGTGCTAACTATGTTGCATGTGTTGCACAAGTGAGTAGTGGGTATGACACTTATTAGCCTCTACATTTGATTATCTATGTGCACTCTAGAAGTGAGTTGATATACAAAAGTACGCTCTAGTGATAATTTAACAAATTTGTTCACTAGATCATTCCAACATCTGTTTTGATAAAATGTGTTTATAATACTGGAATGCGTACATTTGAAAGATTGATGTCGGCATGAAGAGCTACAACTTCAAAACTTTTGTGAGGATTTTGATTCTAATAATCAATGACTGTACTCTTTTTTCCTTTAACTAAGTTTTTTCCCATAGGGTTTTCTTAGTTAAAGGTTTTTTAACGAGGCAGTCAGTGCAACACATAGAAACACATATGGAATGAACTATTTACCTTGTCTAGTTTTTTTCCCACTGGGTTTTCTAGCAAAATTAATAGTACATGACATATACATTATGGAACTACAATCGAAAAAAATCAATTCAGTCATTTATTAATTGAGACATTGTCTACATGAGAACGAAAATAATCCAACTGTATTATATGAAGACAATGCATCTTACATATCTCAATTGAGGTGAAGTTATATTAATGAGGATTAACAAAACATATTTCATCTAAGTTATTATTACTCATTATTTATAAAAGAGTTGAGAGAATAATGTACAGAAGATCCAGTCAACCGACAATCTGATATATTTATTACCAAGACATTGCCGGCGGCAACATTTGAAAAACTGGTGAAGAGCATTGGGATGCGACGTTTGAAATATCTAAATTGATGTTTGGTTCAGGGGGAGTGAATCAAACACAGATAAATATGTACTTTTTTTTTTTTCCTTAACTAAGCTTTTTTTCCACTGAGTTTTTTCTTAGTAAGGTTTTAATGAGACATATCATGTCTGTTATTTAACAATAGACATTCAAGGGGGAGTATTATGTAATAATATATTTTGGTTTGTCTATTGATATTGATTGATTCTGATTGATATTTTGCAATATTACGATTCTATTCATTTATTGTATTCACATCCTAGAATATACTATAAATACTCCTTATCCATTGAAATAATATACAAGCATTATTCATCTTCTTATTTAATATAAAATATTACATTTATGGCAGATATGATTTTAAGGAAAACCATTAATAAGAGTAAGGTAAGTACTTAATGAGATAATCAATCAATTATTTAGTTGATTTATTAAATCTTTATTCTATTGGAAAAATAGTTTCTTGTTCTCCACTACACTCAATGACATAAGTGTTAGTAATATCATCCGCAGCGGAAGAGATTTAAGGATCTAGATCTATAAAATACACGTAATAAAATAACGAGATCTATATCTACAAGGGGTTGTAGAACATACCTCTTGGATCTCAAAATCCAAGTTGAAGAACCGCAATAGGATGAACGAAGGAAAGAGTGAAGAGCACCACGATCTTCCGTACGTGTGATCCAAGCAACTCCCGGTGGAAGGAAATCCTCGACTCGAACCCTTTCGATATGCTACCCGGAAAATCTCCAAGATTTTCCCCTTAAACCCCTTGGCCGAATTTTATTCCTTCTTCTCTCTAAGAGGAGAAGTCGAATTTCATTGTGTGTCTAAGGCTTGGGAGAACTCTCTTTATATAGGAGAGTAAAACTTAGCCTCCAAGGATTTAATAATTAATACAAAATCAATTATAATAATCCCATTAAATAAAAGATAATTTCATAATATTCTAGAACAAATCTAGAATAATATTTATCTTTATTTCTTTCCATAAATATTTATCCAATAAATATTTTATGCACATGTCTTATTAATACACAAGAAAATAATTTCTTGTTCCATAAAACAATGCTTGGGGCCGAAATTTACATTGCTTGTGACCTAGTCACAATTTTCGACTATAACACACTTTTGGGCCAAGATTATGAAAAATGTCTTTTCCATATATTTAATTATTTAGCCCAACTAATTTAATAGTCCACTAAACAATTAATTCACATATCGTTTTAATAAAGTCCAACAAGAACTAAATTAATATTATTAGGATTCGACGTCCGAGAATAGCTATGCTATATTAGGAGGCACGTCGGGGACCATGGACTAATAATCGCGGCTCCGATAAATCAAATAAATAATTATCTTACGAACGAATAATTATATTCGATAAATCAATCACAGGAATATGCCACCATAATCCCGTGACTGCACTTCTCCGATTATGAGATTATATTTATCTCCTCACGAGAATAATAATAAGCGTCCATTGATATAATCATTACATATGGATTAATCCTCCATAGACTGTTCATTCTAAATCGGGAAGTTACCGTTAACCCTTTTTAGAACCTCTTATCCTTATTTACCATTAACCCCCTAGTGATCAATTAATTCATACAACTCACTGGTAGCTAATCAGTGTAATATGAACTCCATGGATCGATCAGTTTCTAGGATTAACAAATAAGGAACTGTCTATCTACTTCCATAAATGGAAGGAATGGATTCCGTATCTGTGATAATACATACTACTCACTCAATCCAGTACAATGCCAAGATGGGGTAATTCAGACCACAGACTCAGTGTAATCCTTAACCGTCAAGTCAAACTTCATACTGATTCAAGCAGCGGTTGATCGTGATCACCTCGGGATTAAGATATATCCATAAATATGATCATCCATTGATTCGATAAGACTTCTCGATTACGGAATTATATCGTGAACTCTAATCAAATCGGTCTAGCCCTATATGATATATCTATCATATATAAATGCCCCACTAGGTTCTCTTAACCGAAAGTCCGGATAAGACAATCACACCTATTGTGTTCTGGGCGCATTAATAGCACGTTAAAGGAGAGACCCGATACTCTCGATTAACTTCACTACGGGCTAATTGTATTTTAAGTACATCTTCACTAACTCAATCCTCCCGTGTATATACTATACACTGAGTTAAGTGATTACATAAACGATATACTTTTGGGTTTTCTGTAGTGTAAATACTATTGTCACATCGGTGATTATGAGAATAATAAATATGAATAATAATATCATTTCATTTATTAAATAAAACAATTACAAAATTGTCTTTCGGGCATCACACCTAACAATCTCCCACTTGCACGAAAGCATGTGATTAATTGTTTTAGAGCACACCCTATTATTTAAAATACAACAAACTACATCTCCCACTTGCTCTAAAGCAATGGAGACCCATCCCGTATACTAGTACCCATTAAGCATATCATAACCATTTCAGATTCCAAAATACACTCCGAGTATGCCGTCGTAGGATAGGTCGGTGACTCGGGGAGTACACACATCTAAATGTCATGGGTCTTAATGATTAGTCAGGTTGTCGGCTCGAGACGATCCGTTGAATCGAAATGTTACCGGTCCATCTAATCATGTGGTACTTAGTAAACACTGAGCCCGAGATCGACTTAACGATCATCCTTCAATCTGACTTAAAGTCAAAATCAGTGTATCACACATATCCAAGTTCACACATGAATATGTCCGCATATTATTCCTCGTTCTCTTCAAGATACTAAAGGACATACTAAACTTGCTTTGTTAACCGCCGAATCTAAGATTCGATCAAAGTTGACGTTCAATAATCTGACCATCTCTTACTATAAAGAGAATCTATCCCATTTCTCTTGATCCGAAGATTTAGAGAGTCATTCCTGAGGCATAGGGTAGAACTTCCTCGTTGAATGTTGCATACACGGATGCATCATCTTAACCAATAAGATGGATGGGAAACCGATGATCGAATCTAATGCATTCGACCGAGTCAAACTCTTTAGGATGTTGTCCAAATCTCTGTTGCGAGAGAATTGTGGCATTGTCGTATTCGACTTCGTATAACACACCCATGTTGATTCCAACCTGTGCGGTGTTATCCTTCACAAACACTAATATATGTATGTATATATTCACTACTTTGTACTAAAATTGATATCCGAAATACAAAAGACTTATCAATATTCTGGTCAAATCCACATATTGTAGAAATATATGACTTCCAATGACCGAGAGGTTTGCTTTTTATCCACAAAGGACATAAGCCTTGACAGTCATTTTGTCATTAGTTCATAAGGCAATACCCTTCTGTTTCGAATGAAACCAGACTCCGTTTGTTTGGCAAGAAAATCTCAGGGAATCACCCCTATATTCCGCTTATGAACGAAATCATGCAATACTAAGTAATAAGAGAGTTCAAGGTCTGATTAACTCTCTAGACCACTCAAGCTTTGCTCTGAAAGATAAACTTTCCTATGCATTCTACTCTTTTCCGTGTAGATCCAATTACTCCCACTGGGCCTGAGACGCTCGGTGGTTCTACAAGAGCATGAACGAACTGGAGTACCGAACTCCATTCACAGGGTTATGGCTATTAAACCAACCTCTATTATCGAATCCTATACTTGCTCACAAAAGAGCCATAGGTCATCAATCGATCCTCAGACTACAATGTCCGCAGAAACCGTAATGGGTAATGGATAAACCATACTCCCAATACTTACTGGGTGGATCGAAATTCTGATCTAGTTTAGTAGTATTTAGTGTTATCACCAACAACCGATGTTGGACGTGGTCTGATTTTAATCAGTTAGTAACTACCTTTATTAAGCGTACTTCAAGGTTTAAGGTTTTGCTGTTCATGGACTCTATCAGGAAGGATGCAACAGTATAACTGTCCCTTCCCGATTTCAAGAATCTTATAACAAACCTTTTTCTCAATGCTACAAGATATATAACGATTGGTCACTGACCGAACGTGTTCGCGAAATTACCAGTCTTACCTTCAAGCACCGTGTGCTAAACGCTTATATTTATGGAAGTGGGGTGAACCGAATCCACACCTTATCCGTAAATTCCAAAGCATATTCTAGGTAGACTTCTCGGTCTTACATTTCAATGTAAACCGTTATTTCGCTTCCAATATATTTATTGAGTTAAGCAGTGTATTGTAGCACATCTAAAACATATATAAGGCAATTTAACGGTTTCTCACTTAGTGAAAGCATTTCACTATGAGGCAGGCCGAGCATCGGTCCCTAGGACTATGTGATGGCCCATTTCTGAGTATAGAATACTCTATCTCTGTTGAAAACAGAGAAACCTCAAAATATTTTGGATAAACTTATTGGAGTGTTTGAATAGTTATCAGACAAGAAGTCACTATTCGGAAGCTCCTACTAGCTCGTATCTTTCGTCAGACCCCGAAGGTCGTCATGAACAAGCTATGTTACTTCTTTATAACCATTATCCTTTCCCGATTGAAAGGAAACTTAGTCATTGAACCTTTGAGACAATCTAACCAGACTGGGAGAAAGGAATCACCCTGAGCCAGTCTTCAGGTCTTGTCTTTTAGGGACTATGCACTAACTATGGAATATGAAGAAGCGTTTATCTAAATATAGAAACCAATTGCTTTTAACAGTTCTTAAGATGTGTTTTATATACATATTTCAGCAGTTCTAAGTGTTTTTGACTTTATCAAACAAAAGTCCAAGTCTTGGATTCGTACTACAAATGGTATATTCACTTTCTATACGACAAACAAATTATTGAATATAAGGTAAATCCATCCGTTCCAACGAATCTTAAACAGAAAATAATTTTTCCGCGATATCCAAGGATTGAATCCGAGATTCATTTCCTTATATCACTCCCACTATTCTAGCTAAAATTAACTGCCCGTTGTTTACTCCTTTAATCGTTAAATGCACTTCTACCTTGTTCTGCCAAAGAACTTAGCTCGAGAAAATCGCCAAGGATTCATAGGTTGGTGATCCAAAATCACTGTCCTTATCCTATGATTTTCAGTTAATTAATTTTCGGTTCAGCCTTAAAGTTTTCTCAGTTTAGATGACTAACACTTTTAGACATATTCTCCCATTCTTGACTTTCCGTGAATGGAAACAGATCTTGAACCGGCGGTTCGTTTGAGTAGACACTACTCTTGAACCGTGGGATGTCTATTTCGAGTGTTACTCGTCGGGACTTCTCGATTTTCTAATATACCGAGAAAAAACAACAAATCATAAAACTCCCACTAGTTCATCGATTCCAAATATCGTCCAAATAGTGAAATTTCATGACTTTCCGATTTTTTCGATTAGATAATCTTTCGTACATAGTTCCAATGTTTCCCGAAAAAACAAATCATAGAACTCCCACTAGTTCATCGATTTCAAATATCGTCCAACTAGCAACATTCCATGACTTTCCGGTTTTTCAATTAGAACGGTTACGTGTGTAGTCAGTTACACTTTTCTAATGTTCTAGAAAAACAACAAATCATAAAGCTCCCACTAGTTCATCGATTCCAAATATCGTCCAACTAGTAATACTTCATGATTTTCCGATTTTTCAATTAGAAAATTACTCGTGTAATCACTACACACTCAAAATTCACTCTAAGAATTTCAAAGTCCGAAATCACCTTTGATTAAACTAAGTTTGTCTTCCGTTTGACACGAATGACACTAGTGACATACCTATATGTCACTGGTTTTTAAAAAGGCTTAAGAGAAAATATCTCTTTCGAAAAATAATAGCATTATCGATTAACTAGTTCAACGTCCTAGTTACTTTCCACTTTTTAACGAAGTCAATACTAGTCAATTATAAAATTTAAGCAATTTAGTAAGGGATAATTGCTGTAAATAAAATGACATATATTAATTCAAGTTTAACACTACTATATAAGTTTATTTTAGGAATTGTAAACTAAAATTAAGTCTACTCTACCATTCCAAGGTTTTAACCTCGCATCTCAGTGCCGCCGTAGGGTAGGTCAAAGAGATGACGGTTAAATCGAGACAATCTCATCAATGAATAACTTGTGAGAATCAAACATCCCACGAGAATCGAACATCCCTTTATTCATTGACTACCTTCCTTTTTTTAGCCTAGATATTACCAAAAATATCCTTTATGAGTGTGACCTACTATATCGGATCTCTTAGGTACGCCCCGAGTGTGCCGTCGTAGGATAGGTCAGTGACCCGACGAGTACCCAGAAATCCTATCCTTTCGGAGACCAAGCCATGAATGTTGATAGGGGTGAACACCATCCGTAGGGGGACGAAATCAAAGCGCCGCGAGGCGTCACCCTTCTCTCACTTACTTGTATCTATAGTAGAGGCCGTGGGGTTGGGCATGTCGCCGCCCCCGCTCCCACTCAATATTTTGGAAGTGGTGGTGGGTTAACTAACCACGTCTTTTTGATGTTAACATAAAAGTACATCAAATCAAGGATTCCGAATGGTGTCGGTAACGTAGGCAAGCCTACCCGTCCTATTCGTTGAAACATATGTGACGGTCGGACGAAATCGGGTCAAGACGGCCCCCGTTGAGATAAGAAGGAATCACCCCTCCGCTCGCCGGTGTAGCTTAGTCTTGCCGGACCCCCGTGCATACATCACACTAGGAGGGTTAAGTCGGTCGAGCCTAGCTCAGTTGACCACCCAACCTATAAGCGAACCGTTTTTATCCAAGATTTATTGTTCTTTTACCATCATTCAACCTTGTAGACACTACGAATCGAAAACGTGATCTCGTTTGGGCTTTTACGGCGGTTCACCGAGAACACACACCGAAAAGGCTTAACGATTTCATAACCCGTCCTCGGATCTTTAATTAGTTACTAAATTAATTAATTACCATTAATTAAATTTCAACTAATTACGCGAATTTGTATACATGCCTATTTTAATTACCAAAATTAAAATTCTACATGTATGCATGGAGTGGATTTATGATATGATGCATGTCATGGCAATTCCGATTTTATATCTATTTTATGATCAAACACATAAAAAATAAATTGCGGAAAATTTAAACACCGAGATGGATCGTTGGTACCCCCGACTAACCTATTTTCTAAGGAAAAGTAAAACTAATTCTAAGTCTTCAAATCTCGATCTTCGATCTTGATCTTGAAACTTTCGGATCTTCAAAGCTTCGATCTCGACACGAACCACGAACGACGAAGAGAGGAGGCCGTAATATACCAATATATTTAAAATATATCTATATTATCAAATTGTTTTACATAAAAAAACTTTTTTTTTCTCTCTTCACGGCATAATTATCAATTTTCTTTTTTCTTTTTTTTTTTTTTTTTTTTTTTTTTTTTAGATATGTCGGCAAACAATTAGGTTAAAAAAGAATACACAAATTTGATCATAGAATGCTGCCGCCGCAAAACTAATGCTGAGACCAAATTTTAATTGCAATAAAAAATTGCCGAGACCGATTAAAAAAACAATTTTTCGGCCTCCTCCCGTTTTATCTTTTCTTGATGATCTTCAACACATTATCTTCGTCGTCTCGAACCCGGATCAAAATTTAAAACCAAAAGGTACTACCTTTTTACATAAATTTTCGAATGCAACATAATTAAATTACAAATCCTATGCTCAATTGATACTAATCAAAAGAGCTACAAAATAGATCTACGGGTAAACAATACCAACCCCAATCCATCTCTTCAACCAAGACATTCATAACATAAAAAAAATAAAATATGCGTCGGCCCCAATAAAAATTTGGACACAAAAACTACATGTTTTACCACTCCTAGATCTAATATTTTATACGTATAAATATAGATCACCATGGCGACTGATACCACTGTTAGTAATATCATCCGCAGCGGAAGCGATTTAAGGATCTAGATCTATAAAATACACGTAATAAAATAACTATATCTACAAGGGGGTTGTAGAACATACCTCTTGGATCTCAAAATCCAAGTTGAAGAACCGCAATAGGATGAACGAAGGAAAGCGTGAAGAGCACCACGATCTTCCGTACGTGTGATCCAAGCAACTCCCGGTGGAAGGAAATCCTCGACTCGAACCCTTCCGATATGCTACCCGGAAAATCTCCAAGATTTTCCCCTTAAACCCCTTGGCCGAATTTTATTCCTTCTTCTCTCTAAGAGGAGAAGTCGAATTTCATTGTGTGTCTAAGGCTTGGGAGAACTCTCTTTATATAGGAGAGTAAAACTTAGCCTCCAAGGATTTAATAATTAATACAAAATCAATTATAATAATCCCATTAAATAAAAGATAATTCCATAATATTCTAGAACAAATCTAGAATAATATTTATCTTTATTTCTTTCCATAAATATTTATCCAATAAATATTTTATGCACATGTCTTATTAATACACAAGAAAATAATTTCTTGTTCCATAAAACAATGCTTGGGGCCGAAATTTACATTGCTTGTGACCTAGTCACAATTTTCGACTATAACACACTTTTGGGCCAAGATTATGAAAAATGTCTTTTCCATATATTTAATTATTTAGCCCAACTAATTTAATAGTCCACTAAACAATTAATTCACATATCGTTTTAATAAAGTCCAACAAGAACTAAATTAATATTATTAGGATTCGACGTCCGAGAATAGCTATGCTATATTAGGAGGCACGTCGGGGACCATGGACTAATAATCAGCGGCTCCGATAAATCAAATAAATAATTATCTTACGAACAGAATAATTATATTCGATAAATCAATCACAGGAATATGCCACCATAATCCCGTGACTGCACTCCTCCGATTATGAGATTATATTTATCTCCTCACGAGAATAATAATAAGCGTCCATTGATATAATCATTACATATGGATTAATCCTCCATAGACTGTTCATTCTAAATCGGGAAGTTACCGTTAACCCTTTTTAGAACCTCTTATCCTTATTTACCATTAACCCCCTAGTGATCAATTAATTCATACAACTCACTGGTAGCTAATCAGTGTAATATGAACTCTATGGATCGATCAGTTTCTAGGATTAACAAATAAGGGAACTGTCTATCTACTTCCATAAATGGAAGAAATGGATTCCGTATCTGTGATAATACATACTACTCACTCAATCCAGTACAATGCCAAGATGGGGTAATTCAGACCACAGACTCAGTGTAATCCTTAACCGTCAAGTCAAACTTCATACCGATTCAAGCGGTTGATCGTGATCACCTCGGGATTAAGATATATCCATAAATATGATCATCCATTGATTCGATAAGACTTCTCGATTACGGAATTATATCGTGAACTCTAATCAAATCGGTCCAGCCCTATATGATATATCTATCATATATAAATGCCCCACTAGGTTCTCTTAACCGAAAGTCCGGATAAGACAATCACACCTATTGTGTTCTGGGCGCATTAATAGCACGTTAAAGGAGAGACCCGATACTCTCGATTAACTTCACTACGGGCTAATTGTATTTTAAGTACATCTTCACTAACTCAATCCTCCCGTGTATATACCATACACTGAGTTAAGTGATTACATAAACGATATACTTTTGGGTTTTCTGTTGTGTAAATACTATTGTCACATCGGTGATTATGAGAATAATAAATATGAATAATGATATCATTTCATTTATTAAATAAAACAATTACAAAATTGTCTTTCGGGCATCACACCTAACAATCTCCCACTTGCACGAAGCATGTGATTAATTGTTTTAGAGCACACCCTATTATTTAAAATACAACAAACTACAATAAGTGGCGCCACCCATTCTTATAAAAGGGGAGTTGTGCGATGCTATTTTGTATCACAATATTCTTGCAATATTCTAGTGAAATAAATAGAGAGTTCTTGAGTGAGTTTTTTTGTGGGAGAGAGAAAAGGCAACCTAGTAGTCGACTTTTTCCGGTATCAGTTTCGAAGATTCCGGTGGTTGTTCATGTGGATTACCGCTAGAGGCCAAACACTTGGACGGCTCGGTGCTTGGACTAACAATTGTAGACGATAAAGCTTCGATCTTTTAGATCGTCCAAGGAAAATTTCTCATTTACTTCTTTTATACTTGTTGCTTAAATGAAGTCGATCTTGGTAAAAAGAAATAAAATTTAAATTCCGATGTGTTCCCGCGTAGATTTCTTAAAACCTACAAATTTGTTTATTCCAAAAAATATGAGTGAGCACTAGCCAGATGTTATGTAAGAGGTAGAAGATTCATGTTTGTCATAAGCCTGAACACATGACATGAATCTACTTTACCCAATGTACAAAACAATTTGAAAGCATAAGGCTTAGAATAAAACTACTTTGAAAGCATATTAGAAACAATGCAAAAGACATGCCCAGTAAACTACTTCAGTTCATCTTGATACTTGTTCAGTTTCATTACCTTACTTACTGGCATGTTCATGTTCATGTTCTTGTCATATCTATCTTGTTCATTTATTATGTTATTTATATACAAACAATACCAAATAGTCAAGGGTACAACGCATAGTACCACATAACATGAGGGCACGTTGCAACATAAGGAATACGACTAGCCATACATCAGATACAAAAGATCACGATACCCCGTTCAATACATCATCTTAATACAACATGGGGAATATAACAAGTCATACATATGACATGATATCTAATCTTGGTACTCGGTTCAATATGTTGTTGGGTTAAGAACTGTACCATACCATGGTTATTTTGGAAAGCACATAAAACATTTAGGGGCACGTAAAGAGCACATAACATCATGTTCAAGTCCATATTCTGTTAGGAAATCTACGCGGGAACACAGCGGAATTTAAAATTTTGATTTCCTTTTACCCAAGATCGACTTCGTTTAAGCAATAAACAAATAGATAGTAGACGGTGGTTACCTTGGTTGATCTAAAAGATCGACGCTTTGACCGTCTAAGGAGAGTAGTTCTGCATGAGCCGCCCAAGTGTTCGGCCTCTACCGCTAGTCCACACGAACAGCCCGCCGGAATCCCATCATGGATTGCTATTGGAAAACTCCGGTTGCTAGACCGGCCATTTTCCCCTCTCTCCAACTCTCTATAGGATGCTCTCTATTTTACACAAGAACAATTAGTTCTTGGAATTGTGATGTACAAAAGAGCTTGACACCCACCTCTTATTTATAGTAGAAGTGGCGCCCCTGACTAGAGTGGAGGAGAAGAAAACCTTTTCCCAATAAAATAAGGAAAATATAATTTATTGATTTATCTCATTTAATTTAATATCTCATATTAAATATTTCCAAGATATTGTCAATATCTTATATTGATTACATATATCTTATTACCATAAATCAATTTACACATGTGTGCAAATCTATAGTCATTAATATCTAATATTAATATATGATAATCTTATTAATATTATGGTAAGTATATATTAATTAAATTGCACAATCCAAATGTATCCAATACACACAAAATATGCGCCACTTTTGAAAGCAAGTTCACGTGTGTTTGACAATGCATATATATATCCAATATATACATTTAATTAATATAATGCTATGATTAATTAATTTTCAAAATCCATGTATATCATATATCATTAATTTCGAAATTCATATGTATCAACATACATATTTAATTAATCATCATAATTAATATCTTGTATTTAATTTATTCATAATAAATAAATACCACCATATTAATTCACCACTATAACCCTTATAGTCTCGAGATAAACTTTCCTTATTTGGTTATCATCTATAACCACATTTTAATCCGGCTAGATGTTCTTATGTGTGTGACCCGATAGGCTTCCGAATATGTTGGCCGTAGACACAAAGTGCAAATTACGAAAATGCCCTTCATGCCTAACGATCACGGGATAGCGTCTAGCAACACACCGTGACCCCCAATCATCGGAAGAGTCAAATGCAATGACTACTACCTTTCATGTGAAACAGTTACCGTGTAACTTACAATCCTATCGCTGTAATAATATCCATACGGTCGTACGTCGAGTGTCAAACATTAACGACCGTATCTTATAATCTGGATATCATGCTCTCTCGAAGTAACTCGTTTACTTCCACTTTGCAAAGATTCACGAGAGTAAGACATTCCTTATAAGAAGGCCATTTCGGATATTCGATCCCAATCATAGGATACGCGATTCCCGGACGACCAAACATGCATACTCCGCATGCTTCGATATCATACCCAATCACTACCGCATGATCGCCCCGTGGCTGGGAAACCTCAATAGTGTCAAAGCATGACAATCCACACCGTGATGCCATGAAGACTCCGGTCTTAAGGATAATTACACAACCGCCACATAGTGTGACACTTATCCGTGTAAGTGGGTCGATCCTAACGTACGCATTCTCTAATACACGTCCACGTACAATCCAAGTGTCTCTACACTTCGATAGACGAGATCTATCCCTCGCCCTTAAAGACGAGAAGACATCTAATACGTGCTAGTCTCGTTTATACTATCAATGTCCTGTTTAATAGTACATCAGCCTAGAGACATTTAAGTATCAAACACATTAAAGTGATTAGAGATCTCATCAACCATAATCGCCTATCATGGTTTCTCTATCACAGTTTAATACTAAGGACGTTATCATATAACAATTCATAATTGGTTCTTTAAAAGAACGTATATATGACAACATAAAAGCCATTTAATATATGTATAAACATAAAGAAATAGTAGAAATGATCCGATCCGGTCGGATCCGATCCAACCCGATTGGGTTTTAGACACTATTCCAACAATCTCCCACTTGGCCTAAAACCAATCACTCGCACACACAAGACCAAGTTGAAACACAAGAATCTCATGCAATACTCGCAACTAGCCCTAGCCATTAACGGATCGCTATCCATGGGGACTCAGACTATCTTCATATCATGCTCCAAATGACCAAGTCAAAGGAACCGCCTTAACACACACATGAATCTCTGACGAGACCCTGGTCCTTGCTTCAAGCATTAATCCACTTACTATATCAGCCTATATAGAAAAGGTGGAAGAACCGTACAAGGTTCAAAATAAACCTTCTAGATCCATGTAACGCTCCCGCCGCGCCTCTAAGGCACTACTTGTGTTTTGGCCTAGTTGTAGAATTTACAGTGACCCATATGCTAGAATATTTCCAGCTCACTGTATCACTTAATCAAAGTGATTGAAAACCCAGACTGTAGCTCCCACTCGCCTTCATAAGACTCAGGATATACGTCTGTACAACTATGTTTATTTAATTCCAAGTTTCAATAAACTAGGAAACTTTCCTTAACTTGTTTAAGGATATTCTCGACATTCACCAGATTTACTTTCATACTTGCTCATGACTATTCATGGACTATGAACATCCGGCATTACCTTTATGATGGTTCCTATCGCCGTAACGAAGGAAACCTTCCATAAGCATCATCTTTCACCTTATCTTTAGGACCAACATCCTAACATAGATAGATCTCGAGAACACCGACTAGCAGTATCCCCTGTCGCGACCTATGCTAAACACTTTTAGCATCACATCTACATAGGTAAACTATAATCTAACAGCAGTTAAATCTATCACTATAGATTCTTATTTCTAAAATGAGAACTGCTAATCCAAGTGCTTTCGTAAAGACCTTGAACTACCAAACATTAATTGACTGTGACATGGGGTGATAATTCCAAAGAGAGATATCTAATACCTTACTCAAAAATCGTAACACACTCCCACTATCCATCTTGCACATTGGGCATATTCTTCTTTTGACTAAATCAAACTCCTTTGATTATCAAACAAAGAAACCGTCTAGAGAAACTTGTTTGAGTCCATAATGGATCTCATGAGCTTACATATCATGTTATCGTCTATGAACTTTGAGCTTTCTGCCCAACATCTTCAACACTATCATATAGCCATGATACGAAGTTATAACAAGCATCATCTGAATAGAACTGGGCTCAGCTGACAGCATAAAGGTAATTACAAGGTTTACACCTCATACCCTTCAGCCGTCACTATAGCCTTATGGTAATCATATTACTATCCATGTCAGCCTTTCAGGGACACTCCCCTTGGGTAAGACAGACTAGGTTCACAACCTGGTTGTCACTGATGGAATCTAATTCAGATATTATGGCTCCTAGCCATATCTCTCAATCTTGCCTTTCAAACATTCTTTCATAAGTCGTGAGATATTCATTCTTCAAGATGAACATACCAACAACCTTTTCAGGCTTGAGGTTATCCACAGACTTACAGAACTTTTGTGTGCACTGAGCAGTGATCTACACCTCATCGCTATGTGGCGTCTGCTCACGTTCCTATGGTTGAATATATCTTTGTGGTTCTCATACTCTTTTGAGATCTGATTCACTCCCACTGTTTCTCTTTGAAGAAACACTTCCTCTAGAAGACAGCATTTTGGAGACAAACATTTTGCTCCGCGGACAAGTAAATAATATCTAGCGTACTTGCTAAGATATTCCACAAAGTTGCATATGTCGTACTAGGCTCCAAGCCTTTCTGACTTTGCCTATGATAACTTCAAATCATCGGTTAAAATAGATTCGACATTATCCTCTTCCATATCTAATATGGAATTTATTCAACCTTTATTCTTTGGAACTAGGTTAAGTATAAGGGCACTATCCCGAAATGGGTAAGGGATACATCGCATGGCTTGCGTCACACCTTTATAATATAAAGTGTTATTTCCATTTTGGGAACACAATCTAATTGTGTATCCCAAAGATGGTAACCTTCAAGGGAGAATCTTATTCCTTTTTCAGACGACTTCTGAAACACCCTTCAGGTATTAATTACTTCAATCTAATTGAAGGTTAATTCCTAAGTAGCTCATCAATCTCATATTCGTACTAGCTCGAACTTTTCGGGCTTTCTGAATTATGCACTTCACTGAGTACACTTGACTATTTCTAAAAATAGTCATAGAGATTAACAAACAATTATTTATGGCATTAATTGTCATAAGCCAACAAACATCGGTATGTTTAGGCTTTAGACAATTTTTCTAGAATTTTTATAACCTTTTCATAAAAGGGTATTTTAGTCATCTTTAGATAAGATACGCATAACCCACATGATTCATAATCATATGGTTTAACATCATCGGAATGACGTTTAATTACACGCTTCTCTTTCAGAGAGACTATGTCTAGAACAACCACAAATATTAAGGATAAAAGCCATACAGATATTTAGTTGAGATCTCATCACATATATCAACTATATAGTGACATCAATCTAGTATGTTAGATTCAGTGATCTTCCAACTTTATCGGAATAACATTTACTCTTTACAATTGAATATGTCTACTAAATCCTAACAAGTAACTGAAAGTATGTTCTTCATAAGAACCGGAACATAATAACATTTATTTAGTTCCCTTATCAGTTTACTAGATCCGGAGTATGGTAAGTGTCACAACGTTTGCTTCACCTTCCATATCTGCATTTAATCTTTCTAATTTAATCACACTCGCAAGATATCATATATTTAAGAGTTGACTTGAACTTAGGTAGATTTATCTCAACTCACTTGCCTATAATAGAAACTTCAATAAGTTCTCTATTTAAGCACATGCCCTAAATTTCCATTTTAATCCTTCAAGCACTTGTAAATATTTCTTGGTGTAGTCTTCATAAGACTTAAGAAAGATACAAGAGCTATGTCTTTGATTTCCTTTCATAAAGAAAATCTAAAGTTTATTAAATAGTTTATTTAACCTTTTAAATCGTATTTGAAACATTAACTATTTAATTAACCTTTAAGCAATTATAGAATTAAGTCGATACTTAAATCTTACAATTTTGAAAACATCATTTCCAAAATTCGGTCTAGTCATTCTTATCCAACGTTTGAATAACTCGTCATCGTATGACCGAATGATTATATTGGATCGTATCCACTATCATGAGCTTCCGTTTTTCTTTAATAATTAAAGTCTTGGATTACTGCATCAGATATGTAGTCTCCTTGTCTCTAACTACTATAACGGGATTGCTCATGTCATTGCTTATTTTAAAAAGATTAATATTACTTAACCATATTTGAGAACGTTTCTCAAAAGGTAACAGTCATAATTTGGTTTTACTAATCGAGAATAAAACATAAATATAAAGTTTGCTAAAACTACAACGTAAAAATGAAAATAAAAGAGTGTTGTTGTTTATACACGCAAAATCAAAAATGGTCTTTTGGTTTATGATTTTGCTCCCACTAGTCAACTACTTCCAATTGACTTTCAAGAATTTTTTCAAAATTCTTTAGTGGCTGAGATCCCATCTAGTTACCTCGATTCCCGGCGGTGGTCGATCAACCAAGATAATTTCGATAGGTAGATAACTCTTTACAATTCACATCTCTATGTGATTCTCAGTGGTTGACTAGTCAACTCTTTGACGATACACATCACTATGTGTTAGTCAACCCCTTGTCTCTAAAGTCAGACGGCCCTGACGGTGGCCAATCACCGAAAGACTCTAGTCAAGTCATAACCCAATATTCACGAGATCTCATACGATCATATCTCAATAACGACGATATACCCGAGGTAGGTCAACTCCCGGCGGTGGTCGATCAGTTGGATCCGAACACAGGCTCTTCACCGTCGTTATAATATTGGGAGACAATATTTCGACTTGATTTTTGTTGTGGAAGTATTTTCGTAAATTAATTCACTTAATTAATGGTCTCATCAAATATATCTATCTCTATAGATACAAATCCTACACATTTATCTAGATCGTGCCTAGTCATGCATCTATCGTATCATATAAAATAAATACAAGCACAAAATAAATAAATGCGTAAAGTAACCGGTATGATCATGGACTTTTCCTAGGTGCGGTTTCGAATACAAACTGACGAAACCGCGGGTCACAATCTAAGGGTAGCTGCAACCGCCAATAGGATCTTTAATGCGCCATTCTCCAATGGGATCTTTATTCTTCTTTCTTTGGTCTCCATCTTCTGCTCCATTCTTGTTACATTTATTTCTATCTAATAAAATAAATACACCCGCCGCACACGGGGGGAGCTAACGGAATGGGATAAATGCAGAAAATAAACTAGGTCACGTTCTTCATAACGGCCTAGGACAATTTTTAAACCAACAGAAAAATTAAATCATTCACATCTATCCTATCGGTCGAGTCCATGATCAATCGGGGTCCATATAATCATATTATATCTACTATACCTAATTCATACAATAAAATCTTATGAAAAAGATAAAATTAAAATTTAACTACTTGCGTCTTAATTAATCAATTAACATTTAATCTATTAAATAATTTTATCCAATCAATTAACTAATTAACATTTAATTAATTAAATGATTTTAATCGAAATAAAATTAACGATTAATTTTAAACCGATTTTAATTTTAATTTTAATAAATTAGAACTATTCCAAAATAAATCAAAATTAAAATTATTTCTCTTTTGTTTCTTTCCTTTTGATTCATAATCAAAAGGGATGTCTTTGGTTCCTAAACCAAATAATCAAAATTTTGGGAGTGGCCTAGGCCTAGGCCTTTTACAAATCAAATATTTGAAAAGGGCCTAGGCCTATTCCAAATCAAATATTTAGAAAGGCCAAATATTTTTGGTTTAGGCCTGGCCACCTTCCAAAATCAAAATATTTTGGAAGTGGCTGCAAATCTAGGCCTTTTCCCAAATCAAATATTTGGAAAGGGCCTAGCCATATTCACAAACAAAGTTTGGAAAGACCATTATTATTTTAATGCCATGTGGCATCCCAATGACCCAAACTATTTGAACCATTGGTTAGCCACAAGACACAACTAAACAAATGAGGAATTACTACCACTACCAGAACCATAATGAAAGGTCGAACCTTTTTTTTTTTTTTTTTGTGGTTCAATCATATTGCTCGTTAGTCCATATCATTCATCTTAATGTGATTTATCGTGGTGATAAAAAATTACTACGCAAATTAACATGCTTATTGCTTAAGCTCGAAACTCTCTCTGATACCACTGTTAGGAAATCTACGCGGGAACGCAGCGGAATTTAAAATTTTGATTTCCTTTTATCCAAGATCGACTTCGTTTAAGCAATAAACAAATAGATAGTAGACGGTGGTTACCTTGGTTGATCTAAAAGATCGACGCTTTGACCTTCTAAGGAGAGTAGTTCTGCATAGAGCCGCCCAAGTGTTCGGCCTCTACCGCTAGTCCACACGAACGACCCGCCGGAATCCCATCATGGATTGCTATTGGAAAACTCCGGTTGCTTAGACCGGCCCTTTTCCCTCTCTCCAACTCTCTATAGGATACTCTCTATTTTACACAAGAACAATTAGTTCTTGGAATTGTGATGTACAAAAGAGCTTGACACCCACCTCTTATTTATAGTAGAAGTGGCGCCCCTGACTAGAGTGGAGGAGAAGAAAAACTTTTCCCAATAAAATAAGGAAAATATAATTTATTGATTTATCTCATTTAATTTAATATCTCATATTAAATATTTCCAAGATATTGTCAATATCTTATATTGATTACATATATCTTATTACCATAAATCAATTTACACATGTGTGCAAATCTATAGTCATTAATATCTAATATTAATATATGATAATCTTATTAATATTATGGTAAGTATATTAATTAAATTGCACAATCCAAATGTATCCAATACACACAAAATATGCGCCACTTTTGAAAGCAAGTTCACGTGTGTTTGACAATGCATATATATATCCAATATATACATTTAATTAATATAATGCTATTATTAATTAATTTGCAAAATCCATGTATATCATATATCATTAATTTCGAAATTCATATGTATCAACATACATATTTAATAATCATCATAATTAATATCTTGTATTTAATTTATTCATAATAAATAAATACCACCATATTAATTCACCACTATAACCCTTATAGTCTCGAGATAAACTTTCCTTATTTGGTTATCAACTATAACCACATTTTAATCCGGCTAGATGTTCTTTTGTGTGTGACCCGATAGGCTTCCGAATATGTTGGCCGTAGACACAAAGTGCAAATTACGAAAATGCCCTTCATACCTAACGATCACGGGATAGCGTCTAGCAACACACCGTGACCCCCAATCATCGGAAGAGTCAAATGCAATGACTACTACCTTTCATGTGAAACAGTTACCGTGTAACTTACAATCCTATCGCTGTAATAATATCCATACGGTCGTACGTCGAGTGTCAAACATTAACGACCGTATCTTATAATCTGGATATCATGCTCTCTCGAAGTAACTCGTTTACTTCCACTTTGCAAAGATTCACGAGAGTAAGACATTCCTTATAAGAAGGCCATTTCGGATATTCGATCACAATCATAGGATACGCGATTCCCGGACGACCAAACATGTATACTCCGCATGCTTCAGTATCATACCCAATCACTACCGCATGATCGCCCCGTGGCTAGGGGAAACCTCAATAGTGTCAAAGCATGACAATCCACACCGTGATGCCATGAAGACTCCGGTCTTAAGGATAATTACACAACCACCACATAGTGTGACACTTATCCGTGTAAGTGGGTCAGTCTAACGTACGCATTCTCTAATACACGTCCACGTACGGTCCAAGTGTCTCTACATTTCGATAGACGAGATCTATCCCCGCCCTTAAAGACGAAGACATCTAATACGTGCTAGTCGTTTATACTATCAATGTCTGTTTAATAGTACATCGGCTAGAGACATTTAAGTATCAAACTCATTAAAGTGATTAGAGATCTCATCAACCATAATCGCCTATCATGGTTTCTCTATCACAGTTTAATAATAAGGACGTTATCATATAACAATTCATAATTGGTTCTTTAAAAGAACGTATATATGACAACATAAAAGCCATTTAATATATGTATAAACATAAAGAAATAGTAGAAATGATCCGATCCGGTCGGATCCGATCCAACCCGATTGGGTTTAGGACACTATTCCAACATATTCTATCATATGTGATCATTCAAAAGGTTCATAGAAACACCATACTACCAACCTATCTCCACTACTCGTAGCAATATACATAAAATGATTTGCAAAATTTACAAAAAAATGTACAATATTTGAAAATACTATGTATATGCACAAAACTGTCAGAAAATCAGACCAAGGTAGATCAACCATGTCACTTCCCTCAGAGAATGGGTCGTGGAGCCGACCTGCTCAACGTCCAAGGTGCGCCTTTTGAGCTACAACTACCTGTCAACTACACTAAGCACATAATTATGTTCATTATCGTGCAGTTTACTAGAAAAACAATATACATAAGGTATAAACACGATCTTTAAATACAAACTGTAGGAATAAGAAAGGAGAACAAAGATTTTATTGATTGATGATGAAAAAGATTACATCATGTTCTAAATACTAAAACATTATTAAGACTCTTTCGAGAAGTAACTTCCTTTAAAGTAGGAGTCACCTCCAAATAAGCCCTAATACATAACCAAACCCTAATACTTAAAAAACATAAAAGTACAATAATGCCCTCCTTTAATATAATAATAAAATACTACATAATAAATAAATAATAACCAAACAAATATCAACATTTCCCCTCAAGTTAAGCATGGATATTCAACATCCTCAACTTGCTCATAAACTTCTCAAATCCAGCTCTTCATTAGAGACTTTGTCAATCCATCAGCAAAATTTTGAGCAGAAGGTAAGAATGGTATACACACCATCATCCAACTTTTCCCTATGAAGTGTCTTCCCATCTCTATGTGCTTAGTCATGTCATGCTACACATGATAATTTGCAATATCAATGGCTATTTTATTGTCAGAATAGATCTTCATATGCAGTTTCACAGACACTTCCACGTCTTTCATTACCATTTTTATCCAAAACTCTTCATATATTCCTTGAGTCATGACCATGTACTCAGCCTCAAATGTAAGTCCACTACTATCAACCAAAGAACCTCTCCAACTTCTAACGCACCAACCTTGAACAAACATAAAATACCCCCATGCCATGGAATAACAATCGGGTTTCAAATTCTCCCCTACCATCTAATCAAAGATATCCAGAGCTTCTTTAGGGAACCCATTTGCAGCATAACCCTGAATCATAGTACTCCAAGAAACATTATCTTTCTCAGGCATTTCATAAAAAAATTGTGAGCCACCTCCATTTTACCAAACTTTGTATACATATCAAGCAAACTAGTACTGACAAAAACATTCTTACCCTTGCCATTGTCAGTCAAATAGCTATGAAACCACTCAGTAGTGTTCAAATCCCCTAACTGGGTACAAACGGATAACACTCGAACAAGATTAAAACTATCAGGCCTCGACCCCATCTTCAGTGACTTACGAAACAAATCAAGAGCTAAGCCATTTAAGTTAGGGCCGTTGGCGACAGTGGCATCGGTCATGGATGCACGGCGCTTGATGTCGCTGGCGTTGAAGGCGAGAGGGGCGGCGGCAGAGGGTTTGTCGGCGTCATACTTAGCTTTCACCGATGCCTTCACCATCTCGAGTCTATACCCCTAGTCTGAATCTTGGAGGAAGGAGACAGACCGTATAGCTATAGCAGAGATTATGAATGGATAGATCTCTGATGGGTACTCGAGAAGAAGATAGGGTAATATAGGAAAACTACTTAAATTTCGTCTTTTTTAAAGATGAACTTTTTTTGTGTCCTAATGGCACGTTTGGATAGATGGAATGGAATGACTATGTTGGAATGGAATGGAATGAACTTGATTCCATTACTACGTTTGGTGCACACTGGAATGGAATGTCCGATACTAAGGAAGATGGCAGGTGACGGGTGATGGGTGGTGACGGCAGCGAGATATGAGAAGTGATTACGGTGTGTGGTGGCGGAAGCGGGTAGTGACATCGACAGGTGACGGTGGGTGGTGATCGTGGTGGCGGGTGATCGGTGGTAAGTAGTGATCGTGGTGGTGGTGAGTGATCGGTGGCGGCGGCGGCAGTGGCGGTGATGGCGGGTGATCGGTGGTGATCGTGGTGGCGGTGGTGGCGGGTGATCGGTGGCGACTGTGGTAAGTGGTGATAATGCTGGCGGCGGGTGATCAATGGTGACGGCGTTGGGTGGTCATCATGGTGGCCGTGACGGCGGGTGATCGTGATTGTGGGATGTTGGGTGATCGGTGGTGACGGTGGTGATCGTGGTGGCGGGACGTCGGATGATCGGACGGTGGTGAGTTGTGAACGTGGTAATGCATTCCATTCTATCCATTCCATCCGATTTTTAATGGAATGAAAATGACCAAATTTCATTCCATTGGAATAAAAATGATTTCCATTATTTCTTACCCAAACACGTCAAAATGATGTAATAAAATGAAAAAAGGCATTACATTCCAATTCCTGCAATACAAACGCGCCATAAATGCCTCTTAAATTGATAATTATAAACAAATAACCGTAAAAAAAAGTATAACATTCCTTAAAAGAATTAGTCAAATTATATATTTAAGCATGAATGTTCCCTAACAAAAAAAAAAAAATAAAAAATAAAATAAAATAAAGCGTGAATGACATGCCCATTGATTAAGTATAATTTCCTATAAAAATGGGATTATACGGTGGCATATTATCAATGCCGGAGCCAGTCAAACCTTTAGAGGTCCATGACCTTGTGAAAACATAAAATTTATTTTTTTTAATCGGCCTATATATCAGTGTAGAAACAATTATTGAAAAAAAAAAAAAAATACAATTATATATAGATTAAATGGATGAGATGTGGGTGTGGGTATGTATCAATTTTTTTTAATAAAAATTACTTTAAGAAGAGATGCAGAATCTCTTTGTATATAAAGAATTGAATACCCATACGTTACGATTTAATTATGGGAGATTAAGGAAAAAAAAATAAAAAAAAACAAAATTAATAAATATACACATTTTTTTTAATTGCAAAAAAGATAAAAAATTTCAGAGAGTACCTTTTTAATAAACGGGACGCGCGTATATCTTTCATCTGCTTCCAGCTTCAGGTTTGTTTGGTGGTATTTTTTTTTTTTCAAACACCCGTAACTTTTGATTTATAACTCCGATCATCGAAATTTTTTCACCAAAATTCATATTTCTTTTTGCTCTTTACTTTGAGCCCAAATACGATATCATTCCGACGTAAATTTTGAAAGCCGAAAAATATTTGCATTAACCGGAGCGTTTTTCTTATAAACGACCGTAACTTTTGATTTAAAACACTGATCATCAAAATTGTTTCACCAAAGTTCATATTTTTTTTAATCTTCATTTTGAGATCTCATTTGATACCTTTTCGGCGTAGTATTTGAAAGCTGAATTTAATCGCAGCGTTTACACTAACACAGTATCAGTACACACTACACATTATCAGTAACACAGTGCAGGCCCATTTAAGGCTTAATTCAAGTGACTATTTCAAGGCACACATATATGGCTAATTTAAGGCTTAATTCAAAGGACACAATATCATATCTGGCTCATATAAGACTCATGTAAGGCACGCAATATGAGTAACAATATCATATTAGACACACAGTATCAATAACACGGTATCAGTACACAATATCAGTAACACAGTATCAGGCTCATTAAGGCTTAATTCATGTGACTACTTCAAGGCACACATATCTGGCTCATATAATGCTCGTTTAAGACTTAATTCAAGGGACAAAATAAGGCTCATTTTCTGGATGTTGACATTGAGGTACCTAGATTTGGTTCATTAACAGAGTTGCCACTTGGGTTTGGCAAAAAAAAAAAAGATAAATGAAGTACTGAAATTGCATTTTTGTTTGATATTCTGCTTCATTTTGAAAGAAATTGTCTTGACTTTTAAAAGATGTTTGTCAGTGAAATGCATAGCTCTGATACCTGAATCAACACAATGTTTTCCAAACAATAAGACAACTCTTAGTATGTTTCATATTTTGGTTTTATATAGCTCTAACTACACTGCATCTACTGCAACATTGCTCTGTAGATGCGTGCAGGGCTGCAATAAGCATATTTAAGTCTTATGTTTTGCTTGATGTCAATATCACCCTTGCCTTCTCCAAAGCACCATTTATTTCATCGATAATCAAACACTTTGGCTTCAAACCGACGATTACAGAGTCCATCTGAACTGTATCCACGATTTTGCTTTCAACTATCGAAGATGACCGGTCATCATGGAATTCCTTTGAGCCATTGTTTTCATGATGCTGGTAAGCAAGATGGAAAGTCCCTTTACCGTATTTCGAATCGGGAGTATCTTAGAGAAATTCCTAGAAATGTGAGAACGTCGAACAGCACTGGAATGCCGTTTAAGGGCAGACAAAACATCATCTTCAACACTTGCTTGCAAAGCCTTAGAGAACTCATCATGCTCCACTCTGTGCATCAAAGTCCTGATAGGTTCTGAGATAAGGCCATCCGAATTCCACTTCACATCAAGCTTCTTCATTTTATGCTTTCTAAAGATTCCCCCAACCGTAAAAATCTTTGCGTAAACCCTTTCTCCATCCAAACTTGTTGTCGGAATGCGATCCCCTTCTATTTTTGTCGCATAGCTTGACAAAAAAAATTCCATCGTCTCCTCCTCCACTACGTCCGCATCAACCACTCTACTCATTTTTTCCACCGCAGGCGGAGGAGCAACATTTCCCAAATGAAATTTAACTGATGCATCATCAGATCGAATGCGCTATTTCTATAGCAAACAGATTAAGGGTAATGTAGTCCAAAGGAAATTATTTGTCCGTATTACAACTAAAAAAAAAGTGTGGATTAATGCTTAATTAAGGGGGAAAATTGGACTTATACCTAATTTTTTCTTTAATTTATTAAAAAAAAAAGTGACGGCAAGACATGAAGCTTAATATTGCATGAAGAACTCAGTCAAGAAACTTTGTGAAGAAGAAATCATATAATCTAAGAGAATCTAATCTAAGTGAGAAAGCATCCCTTTAATTGGGCACGTCAACCAAAACAAAATAATTTCGAAATCTTCAATTTAATACAATTATACAATTTTTTAATCCGCATCTGACTAATTGATTTTTCTTAAGCAAATGGCAATTTGTTTATAAAAAATATCAAATTACTGAACTCCTCCCACTTTTCATGGATCTTTAGTTGCCCAATGGTGAATATGCAGTCTCTATGTTCTAAGCTTTACCGCAGAGAAATGATTCATTTAATCTTATTTTTCTCTCTGTTGATTGCTTCCATTGTTTCTTACTGCATCGTTGGTCCATTAATTCACCCGCAATCTCTTCTTCAAAACGTTGGTTTTCTTTCTCAATTATTACCACCCAATAATAATAATAATAAAAAACTTCATCACCCTGTGATTACTCATATGGTAAGTGGGTTTTTGATGAAACCTATCCTCTTCAAAAATACACAGAGGAATGCCCCTTCTTGGATCCCGGGTTTCGCTGCCAACAGAATGGACGATCCGATACAAACTTCATGAAATGGCGGTGGAAGCCGGCAGGTTGTCATCTTCCCAGGTATTTAATTCAACTTGGGTTTTTCTTTATTTTTAATGTTATTTTTTGGGGAGTGTTTTAAGGGCGCTCGTTAAAACTGCTCTTAAAGCCTTCAATTGATTAATGTCGAATGTTTTAGTCAGGGCCGGTTCCGAAATTTTCAGGGCATTCGATGACTTCGCTGAAGGACTTCTATTTTTCAAAAACATATCAATAAAATATTACTTTAAATCGCGCTTTTAACATATATATAAAGTAGTAATTCAACCTCTGCTCTAGCTAATTGAGAAATAAAATCTAAATTTATACGAATACACAAAACATAATAGGTTTGGTATTTTTTTTTTTTTTTGGCTTTCTAATGTCTTGATTTTAATTATAATTAATACAAATTATAAGACCTAGCAGTCGACTTTTTTTGGCTTTTTCACCGGTCCGGGCCTTTGATTAATAAACATTACAGAGGCATATTTTTATATATAAACACATTATGTTATATTAGGCTGGTTGTAATGGGACCTACACACATTTTTTATACTCAAAACACGTAATTAGGGGTTGTCCAGACGGGCGGTCGTCTAGCCCGCCTGGTGGGCCGGCCATGGTTTTAGACTTTTAGTTGCAGTATTTTGATCAATCTTTCAATTATTATATATGGTGGAATCAACATTAGTCATTTGAAACAGAAATATGCAGGTTCAATGCGATCGAATTCTTAAGCCGGTTTCGGAATGGACGGGTCATTTTTGCCGGCGATTCCATTGGAAGAAACCAATGGGAGTCCCTAGTATGCATGCTTGCTCAAGGGGTTTACAACATTTCAACCGTATTTGAAGAAATGGGAAAGCCGATAACCAAACACAAGGGTTACCTTTCGATGCGATTCGCCGATTACAATCTAACGGTTGAGTACTATCGGGTTCCGTTTTTGGTGGTTACGGATCGCCCGCCAAAGAATGCCCCGAAAGAGGTAGTGGGTACTATTCGGGTCGATAAGTTACATTGGTTCTCTACCAAATGGACTGGAGCTAATTTACTAGTCTTCAGCGCCGGACACTGGTGGCAACCGGACAAAACCAGAAACGCGTAAGATTTACCTATATAATTAGAATTGAAGAAATTAAACGATAATCTGCAAACGTTGATTATGATGAGTTTAATCATTATCAATTTAGACTCATCATGATCAAAAGTATAGATTACCGCCGTGTCGGTCTCTTTTTACATAACTGTTGTGTCTGTATCAGTAAATAATAGGATTATTAACGCAGCATTTGCATGCATGTATATATATGGTACAGGGGGCATTATTTTCAGGAAGGTGACAGAGTAAACATGAGTATGGATGTGAAGGAGGCATTTAGAAGATCCCTCAACACATTGATGCAGTGGGCATCACATAATCTTGATTTCAGAAACTCACAAATCATTTTCAGAAGCTACTCACCTGTGCATTACAGGCAAGTAATTAAGCATTTTTCTCATTAATTAGTGCATTTTCACACCAGAAAATATTCATCATTCATCAAAGCACCAATTTTAATTATTGATCCACAAACATATGTATGTGTAAACCTTGCAGCAATCTTACGTGGAATACAGGCGGTCATTGTGATCAATTTACAACACCAGAATCAGAAACAGTAGTTGACGTGAAGCAAGAACATGATGGAGCATGGAACAACGAATTGATTTCCGAGTTGATCAAACAAATGCAGAATGCGAAAATGAAAGCAAAAGTGTTAAACATCACTTATTTGACAGAGTTTAGGAAAGACGGCCACCCTTCAAGGCATCGTGAACTGGGCACTCCAAGCACTGCTCCACAAGACTGCAGCCATTGGTGCTTACCTGGGGTACCTGACACCTGGAATGAACTTCTTTATGCTTACTCAATGACCTCATAATCGATTAATTTCTTGATATATCAATGATATATATATGACCACTACATTTTATCTGGTAACACTTGATGATGAATATATATATATTTAAGTTTCAGTAGATCAATTTCACGATCACTCGCTTGAGGACCATCAAGCCATCATTCTATTTTCTATACTCATCAAATGGTCCATGCATACCGGCGTTTTTAGTACTTTTTCTTTTTTCGGAAGGCTTTTTGATATTCACACTTTTTCAGTCCTATAACTTTCTATTTTCTGCTTTTTAGCTTTTTATACACTTCGCCGGGGGTGATTAGCATGTGTTTCCAAATAGAACACTTATGAAACCTTAATTTAACATAGATATTCACAGTTGTAAAGTTCCACGTGCTTATTATGATCTAGTTCACTGAAGAATTTAGTTATCCCTATGTTGGGCGAAGGAAGTTGATTTTGCAAGATTGATCCATTTATAGCTCATTGATGTGTGGAAGACAATTGAAAGTCCTATCAAATTTTTTTTTTTTTTTGTATTTAGTAAATAAGTGTGTTTTTTTTTCCGGCGGAGATTTTTATTATTTTGTAAGCGTGTGATGAAGATTCGAGCTCTGATTGATACCCGTGTTGACTATATTGTGTTTTAGGAAGTATTTGGTATTTATTTCTACGTATTATGGGATGTATTAAATAGGATAGTATAAATAGCTGGAGATATTTTCTTTCATGAATAATAAAAATGGATATTTGTTTATAAGGACTGGTTTGAGTGCTTAATAGACATTTAGGACACTAAGAAATCTTATTTGTTTATAAGGACACAAAATGAGTAACTAGACAAAACTATCATTTTTTTTTTCTTTCTTTTTCTTGGAGCTTTTTTTTTTTTCTTTCTCTGGACGTGATTTTTTTTTTCTTGACGCGTTTTTTTATTTATATTTTTATTCCTGGCCGCGTTTTTTTTTTTTTTCTGGACGTGATTTTCTTTTTTTTGAACGCTAAAGAGACATCGTGGTGTCTCTTCATCACCGATGGTCAATGCATCGCGGTGTCACTGCATCGCGGTTGTTAGTGCATCACGGTGTCACTTCATCCCGGTGTCTCTGCATCGCGGTGTCTCTGAATCGGGGGTGGTCACTTAATCGCGGTGTCTTTGCATCGGGGGTGGCCACTTCATCGCGGTTGTCAATGGATTGGGGGTGGTCAATGCATCGCGATGGTCACTGCACCGGAGGTAGTCATAGCATCGGGGTGTCACTGCATCCCGGTGTCTCTGCATCGGGGGTGGTCAATGCATCGGGTGTCTCTACATCGGGGTGGCCAATGCATCGCGGTTGTTGTGCATCGCGGTGTCACTTCATCGCGGTGTCTCTGCATCGGTGGTGGTCACTGCATCGCGGTGTCTCTACATCGGGGTGGCCACTGCATCGCGGTGGTCAATAGATCGGGGGTGGTCAATGCATTGCAGTGATCAATGCATCGATGGTGTCTCTGCATCGCGGTGTCACTGCATCCCGATGGTCACTGCATCGTGGTGGTTAATGCATCGTGATAGTCATTGCATCGGGGTGGTCATTGCATCGCAGTGATAAATGCATCGCGATGGTCACTGCATCGCGTGGTCACTGCATCATGGTGTCAATGCATCGGGGATGGTCAATGCATCGGGGGTGGTCAATGCATCGCAGTGTCATTGCATCACGGTTGTTAGTGCATCGCAGTGTCACTACATCACGTTGTCTCTGCATCGGGGGTGGTCACTGCATCGTGGTGTCTCTGCATTGGGGGTGCCCACTGCATCGCGGTTGTCAATGGATCTAGGGTGGTCAATGCATCGTGGTGTCACTTCATCGAGGTGGTCACTGCATCGCGGTATCTCCGCATCGGGGTGGTCACTGAATCGCGGTGTCACTGCATCAGGGATGGTCACAGCATCGCGATGTCTCTACATTGGGGGTGGTCACTGCATCGCGGTGTCTCTGCATCGGGGTGGTCACTGAATCACGGTGTCACTGCATCAGGTGTGGTGACAGCATCACGGTGTCTCTGCATCGAGGTGGCCACTATATCGCGGTGGTCAATAGATTGAGGGTGGTAAATGCATCGCGATGGTAACTGTATTGGAGGTGTCTCTGCATCGCGGCGTCTCTATATCGGGGGTGGTCAATGCATCGCAGTGTCACTGCATCACGGTTGTTAGTGCATCGCCGTGTCACTACATCACGTTGTCTCTGCATCGGTGGTGGTCACCGATGTCTGCATTGCATTGGGGGTGGTCGCGGTTGTCAATGGATCATGGTCAATGCATCGTGGTGTCACTTCATCGAGGCGTCTCTGCATTGGGGTGGTCTCGCGATGTCTCATTGGGGGTGGTCACCGCATCGGGTATCTCTGCATCGGGGTGGTCACCGAATCGCGGTGTCACCGCATCGCACGGCATCGCAATGTCTCTACACATGGGGGTGGTCACCGGCGGTGTCTGCGCGGGGTGGTCACCGAATCACGGTGTCACCGCATCGGTGTGGTCACGGCATCACGTGTCTAGGTGGCCACGGCGGTGGTCAATAGATTGAGGGTGGTAAATGCATCGCGATGGTAACTGTATTTGAGGTGTCTCTGCATCGCGGCGTCTCTGTATCGGGGGTGGTCACTGCATCGTGGTGTCTCTACATCGGGGTTGGTAACTGCATCGCGATGGTCACTGCATCGGGGTGATCACTGTATCACGGTGGTCAATGCATCACGGTGTCATTGCATTGCGGTTGTTAGAGCATCGCGGTGGTCACTTCATCGCGGTGGTCAATGCATCGCGGTTGTTAGTGCATCGTGGTGGTCACTGCATCACGGTGGTTAATGCATCACGGTTGTCAGAGCATCGCGGTGGTCATCGCATCACGATGGTCAATGTTGGGGTGGTCAATGTATCATGGTGGTCATTGAAAAAAAGAAAAAAATAAATTTTCACCGTCTAGAAAAAAAAAAAAAAAAAAAAACAAAACAAAAAAAACACCACACTTTCAAGTTACAACATCCGGTATAAAAAAAAACAAAACACAACAACAATAGCGTATGTTTCAAAAAAAAAAAAACCATCATATTTAGAGTCTTCCCCCCTTTTTAATTTTTATTTTTAAATTACATGTACGTATTTGAGTCTATCTATCTAATTTGTGTCATTATAACAAAATAAGATTCCTTAGTGCCTATTTTCCTAATTAAGTCTATTTTGTGTCCTTTTGAACCTTTGTCCCTAAAAAAAATCATCCCTCTTCTATTTTGTCGGCTGAGTTTCAAAACCCTAGTTCCCAAAAACTTCCCCTGCTTCGATTTGCAACAATGGAGTGATTATAATCACTTTCCACATGGTATCGGAGCGGATTTGAAGATCCATATCACGAATCTATTTTTGTTTTACGTTCGCTCGCCGTTTTTTTGTTAGATCGTTGCTTCGATTCAGATTTGAAATGGCCAATGATTGTCAACGTACGAATTTTGGCCGAAGTTGAGACTTCGAGCCTATACTACTTGCATCCAAGCGAGAATAAGACTCTCGTCTTGGTAGATCCACCTTTAGATGGTAGAAACTTCCACTCTTGGAGAAGAGCCTTGCGAATGTCCTTAATCATGAAGAACAAATTAGGTTTTGTCGACGGTTCAATTCCGAAGCCGATTGATGATGAGAGAATGCTCACTCGTCGGAATCAGTGTGATACGACGGTGGTAGCATGGATTACAAAGTCTGTCATACCAGCCATAGCGAGGAGTGTGATGTGGATGAATTCCGCACAAGAGATATGGGAGGTTTCGCACCGCAGGTACTCGAATATGGATTCATTCAGGCTTTCGCTACTCACCTGTGCATTACAGGCAAGTATTTTCTCATTAATTAGTGTAATGACTTGATTTTCTTAACTAAGTTATGGATCGCAATGATCAACTTAATTGCAGCAATCTAACGTGGAATACAGGCGGTCATTGTGATAAATTTACAACACTAAAATCAGAAACAGTAGTTGATATGCAAGAAGATGGAGCATGGAACAACGACTTGATTTTCGAGTTGATCAAACACATGCAGAATGCGAAAATGAAAGAAAAGTGTTAAACATCACTTATTTGATAGGGCTTAGGAAAGACGGCCACCCATCAAGGCATCGTGAACCGGGCACTCCGAGCATTGCTCCACAAGACTGCAGCCATTGGTGCTTACCTGGAATGAACTTCTTTATGCTTTTACTCAATGACCTTATAATCCATTAATTAGAAAGGATCGAGGACCTAGCTTGTTGAGCAACCATATAGCTAGCTAGCTTTAAGATTAATTTCTTGATACATACGGAAGATGTTATGACCACTACATTTTTTTAAAGCTGAAATTTTTATGATTTTGGAAACGGGGATGTGAAGATTCGAACTCTGATTAACACCCGAAGTAAAATGATGTCCTCACCACTAGGTCTGATAAAGCTATTGATAAATAGTTCACCTTATTTAGATAAGTGAATAATAGAATGACAAGGGTCGTCTTTTCTGTTATTAGTGTGGCATTATCTAGACCATTAGGTCATGTTTGTAGTATCTCAAGGAGATGGGATAAGATTGCTTTATGGTGATATAAGGTGTAAGACAATCTGATAAATTAACAAGATAATCATTATTCTCTTTTCTGTCTTCTCTTTATCTGATGATAAAACTTTAAGTTGGTATCGGAGCCACCATTGCTCGGCCAATGGAGACATCACCATCATCAGCTTCCGGCCAAGAAACTGGCCAAGGTCACAGTGCACCGCCAGTAGCTACTACGGTCATATCAGCTTCACCAATCTCTGAAACATCAAATGTTGAGATCTCAGCTTCCCCTGTTACTGGAATACCAACTTTGTTTCTGAGCTCTACAACTCTTCCCTTTGGATTTCCTGGTGGGATATCTCTGTCTACAATGGGCCTTATGCAGAATCCATATTCAACTGCGTATAATATGAACACAAGCTCTCAGATCTCACTTCTTGCTGCTAGATCTGGTTTCTCTCCATCTATCCCTATGCAAACTCTTGAAGGTAATTTGAATCAGAGTTGTTCTGTTAAATTAGATAGGAACAATTATCTGTTGTGGAAATTCACTGTTTTACCAGTTGTTAGAGGTCATAAACTTGAAGGTTTTCTGTTTGGAACTCATCCTTGTCCACCTAAGTATTTAGGAGTGCCTCATTTAACTTCATCTGTGGTTGTGCCTGTTAATCCTGCGTATGATGATTGGATGTCAAAGGATGCTCAATTAACAGGGTGGTTATTAGCTTCTATGACAGAAGAAGCTTTAGTTGAAGTAGTAGGCTGTACGTCTGCTCATGAAATTTGGCAGACCCTTGAGCTATTATTCAATAATCAGTGCGAGGCTCAAATGCTTGAATATAAATATGCCTTGACCAAGGCACAAAAGGGATCTAAGAGCATGTCAGATTATTTGGCACAAATGAAAACCTATTTTGATAAATTGAGTGCTTCAGGGTATCCTATTACCAGATCTGAACTCATTCTGTCCATCTTGGGTGGTCTGGGCAAGGAATATGAGTCTGTGATTGTAAACCTAACAGCGAGGATGGGATCCCTTACATGGCCAGAAGTACAAGCTCAGTTAATCACTCATGAAAGGCTTATTGCTCGTTTTAACCCCACTACCAATCTGGATTTATCTCAGGTCTCTGCAAATGCTGTAATAAGGTCAAGTGGAGGAGACTCTTATCAAGGAAGATCCAGAAATAGTAACAACAATTATCAAGGACAAGGCAGAGGCAGGGGTGGATCAAATCAGAGAGGTAGGTCTAGAGGAAAAGGTAGAAGTGGCTACAATAACAATGGTTCAAGGCCTACATGTCAGTTGTGTAACAAGTCTGGACATACTGTGATTGAGTGTTGGTTCAGGTTTGATACCAACTTCAATCCTACACCACAAAGTCAAGGAAATCAGGGAAGTGCTCAATCTCCTGCTGCATATCTAGCTGGTCCAGAAATTCTCAATGATCTAAATTGGTATGCGAGACGGTTGTGCTTGAAGGATGCAGGTTCTTAGATCTAAACGAGTTAGATCTATGCGCAGCGGATGGATCACGATTTATATGACACAATTCATAATTAAAGGACTTAAAAACTATAAGGAAGTTTGAGATCATGTTACCAATAACGGGAAGAGAAGCCTTGATCTTCCGATGTGTTCTCCAAACGGCGGTTGGTGGACACCCTTCTTGATAAACGAACCTCCTTGATATGCAACACCAAGAAAAACTCCAAGTTTTTCTTCCTCTAAAACCCTAGACATTTTCTCTCTTTTTAATGATGGTGGTCGAATTTTTCATTGTCATATGTCTTGGAAGAACTCTCTTTATATAGGAGAGTAAATCCTTGGCCTCCAAGTTTCTAATTAATTAAATAAATAATTAAAAAGAAATCACAATAAAGGATAATTCCATTTATAAAAGATTGTGATTAATCAATCAATCAATTACAAATAAATCATCTTTTATTAATCATTAATCACACAAGAAAATCAAATCTTGCATTTAATGAAGTATGAGGCGCCACCCCTAGGGTTTAAAAGCCCACATAAAATGTCTTTTATGTGTATTATATTATTTAGCCCAACTAAATAATATTCATGCATATCAATTAATCAGCCCAGCCAATTAATTATCACTGAGGCCCAAGTAACAAGATTATTAGTCCGAATTACAGAAGCCACATCGGGGACCATGGACCTAAAACCAGTAGCTCCAATAATTAATTATTCATCAAACAGAATAAGTACATTAATTATTAATTCCGGGATTACGCCACCATAAACCCGAAACTGAACTCTACCGATTATAGATGTATACTTATACTCAACCCATAGAGTGAATAAGCGTCCATTGATATAATCACTACATACGGATTAACCCTCCATAGATCGTCCATTCGAGTGGGAAGTCTCCGTGAACCCGACTCGAATATCTTATCCTTATTTACCATTAACCCCCGATGATCAATTAGTACACATATCCGACTAGTAGCTAATTAGTCAAATGTGAACTCCCGGGATCGATCACTTTCTTAGGGCTAACAAACAAGGGGATCGTCTCTCTACTTCCCGCGGGAAGGAATGGATTCCATGTCCGTGAAAATCGAACTACTCACTCATCCGGAGATAGTGCCAATGAGAAGTGGCTTGGAACACATATTAAAGTGAACCGTAACTAACACATCAAACACTACCCCGGGACAAGCGGCACCCATGTGATCACCTCGGGATTAAGGTTGATCCATATATGATCATCTAATGATTTAATAAGATTCCTCGATTACGGAATTATACCGAGAAATTCGATTAAATCGGTCCATCCTATATGAATGCCATCATATATAAATGCCCCACGTAGGTACCCTCTACCGACGAGTCCGGATAAGACTATCACACCCTAAGGTGTTCGGGCGCATTATTGGTGTTTTAATCAAGAGACCCTAAACTCGATTAAGTTCACCACGGACTAACGCTTTAAGTATATCACCACTAACTCAATCCTCACGTGCATGCCATACACCGAGTTAAGCGGTTACATACTTGATATACTTAGGGTTTGCGACGCAGTATTTATTTACAAGCACAAAGCAAGTAATAAGGTGAGATAAATTCTGTCATAAAAACAATTACACAAATTGTCTTTCGGGCACTACACCTAACAATCTCCCACTTGCACGAAATGACAAGTAATGATTGTTTTTAGAGCACACCCTTTCTCATCTTATTCACAACACTCTCCCACTTGCTCTAAAAGCATATGAGACATATCCATCAATGCCGTACCCTCCAAGCACTCGACTTGGTACACTGATTAGCTAGGTTGTCGACTCGAGACGATCTTTAGGATTGAAACGTTGTCGGTCCTTCCAATCAGGCGGTACTCTCTCTCAATATGCTTTTGACTCCTTATGACTGAGAAGATCCTTCTAAGCTATCTCTTCACTGTTTTCACGATGAAGTGATATCGGCTTATCGGACACCGGAATTACTCCCAGACCAAAAAGGAAATTCTAAGCACTATGAGTAAACACTGAGCCCGAGATCAACTTAATGATCATCCTTAATCTGACTACAAGTCAGAATCAGTGTAGTCAACCATATTCAAGTTTGCACCTGAATATACAAGCATATTATTCCTCGTTCTTCAAAGATACTTGAGGACGTACTAAAATGCTTTTCAATGCACGAATCCGAGATTCGACTACTATTGACTTGTGATAACCTGACTTGCCGTTATCCAAGAGAGACTCTATCCCATTTTCTCTTTATCCGGAGATTTAGAGAATCATTCCTGAGATGTAAGGTAGGACTACTCTCGTTGAATGTTGCATACGTATATGCATGATCATCTTAACCAATAAGACGGATGGGATAGCCAATGACTCATTCTTGTGAATTTGACCGAATCAAATTCTTAGAATATAGTCCAATTCTCTCATCCAGAGAATCTTGGCGTGTCGATTTCCGACTTCGTATAGCACACCCATGTTGTTTCCAACCGTTTTAGTGTTATCATTTATGAACACTAATACTACTACTACATTACCAATATTGATATCCAAATCTACGAAAAAACTTATCAATATTTTGGTCAAGTCCACATATTTTAAAACATGTGACTTTTAAATGACCGAGAGGTTCTCTTAAATCCACAAAGGATATAAGCCATGGCGAGCCTCCTACCAAAGGTTCTTTCGAATGAATTAAGATATCGTTTGTCTCGCAAAAAAGGTCTTAGGGAATCACCCCTATCTTCTGCTTTGTAACGAATCCGTTATTCATTCTTAGCTAAAACCCTTCGTTCGAATGAATTCGATTCCGTTGTTCGGCAAGAAAGTCTCGGGGAATCACCCCTATTTTCTCGCTTTCTAACGAAATCTAGCAAGACGAGTGGTGAGAGAGTTCAAGGTCCGGTTAACTCTCTACTTGTCGTGGAATCACCCCTATACCACTCAACTTTGCGCCGAAAGTTTAAACTTTCCTATTCATTCGACTCTTTTCCGTGTAGATCCAATTGCTCCCACCGGGCCCGAGACACTCGGTGGTTCTACAAGAGGTCGAAACGAACTGGAGTACCAAAACTCCATTCACGGGTTAAGGTTTTCAAACCAACCTCTATAATCGAATCCTATACACCCACCAAGAGCCATAGGTTATCAATCACCCCCGCAGATTATAAAGTCCACAAAATCACAATGGGTCAACGGTTAAACCATACTCCCACCGTGTCTTGGGTGGATTGACATTCGATCTAGTAGTATTTATCGGTGTAATCACCAACAACTAATGTTGGACGTGGTCGATTAAATCGATAGTAACTACCTTTGGGTAACCGTACTCCAAGGTTTAAGGTTTGTTTCTTATAGATTCTATCGAAGGCTTGTGACAGTTCAACCGTCACTTTCTGATCTCAAGAATCTTATAATCAACCTTCACTCGTCTCATTAAGATATTTCACGAAAAGTCACAATCTGAACGTATGCGCAAAATCCCCAGTCCTACCTTCAAGCATTAAATGCTAAATGCCTACATTTACGGATGTGGTGTGAACCGAATTCACTCCTTATCCATAAACTCACTAGCATCTTCTAGGTAGACTTCTCGGTTTACATAATAATGTTAACCGTTATTTTGCAACGAATTATCTTAATCGAGTTTAGCAAAGTGTATTGTAGCATATCAATAACTATATAGGGCAAGTCTATGGTTTCTTCCTCGGTGAGAAACATTCCACTAGGAGGCGGGCCGAGCATCGGTCCCAAGACTATGCGATAGCCTATTTCGAGCATGGAATACTCTATTCTCTCGCTAAAATCGAGACTCCTCCTCGTATTCTTTTGATAAACTAAATCACGTTTCGAGTAGTTATCAGACAAAATGTCACCACTCAAAAACTCCCACTAGCTTGTATCTCTCACTAGACCCCGAAGGTCATGGTGAACAAGCTATGTTACCCCTTCAAATCTATTACCCTTTCCCGATTGAAAGGAAACTTAGTCATTGTTCCTTTGAGATAGTGTTCCTAGACGGGAGATAGGAATCACCCTTAGCCGCCGTCGTCGGTCTTATCTCTAGGATACATGCACTAATTAATAGATATTGAAAGGTCGCTTATCTTAATACGGAAACCTTTTACCTTTAATAGTTTTAGATGTGTTATACTTATGCAACTTTTCTTAGTGGTTCTGACTTTATCAAACAAAAGTCCGAGTCTTGGATTCGTACTACAAATGTCATATTCACTTTCTATGAGGCAACAATATATCGAGTTGAAAGTGAATCCATTTGTTTCAACGAATCCGTAAACGAAAAAATAAATTTTTCTCGTGATATTCAAGGATAGAATCCGAAATTCATTTCCTTATATCACTCCCACTATTCTAGCCGAAATTACGCCCGTTGTTACTCTATTAATCGTTAATGCACAACTTCCTTGTTCTTCCAAAGAACTAAGCTATCGAGTCAAGTTACTCGGTTATGAAAGTCGCTAAGGATTCATTGGTTAGTGATCTGAAATCACTTTCCTTATCCTATACTTTCTTTAATTAATATTTCGGTTTAGCCTTAAAACTTTAGTTAAGATGATTAACACTTATAGACAATCTTTCCCATTCTTAACTTTCCTTAAAAGGAAATAGTCTTGAACTAGCAGTTCGTTCGAGTAGACACTACTCGTGAACTGTGGGATGTCTAATGAAAGTGTTACCCGGGGGACCGATTTTCTAATAAATTAGAAAAACATAATATAAAAGCTCCCACTAGTTTATCGGTTCCAAATACCGTCTAACTAGCGACACTTTAATTTATGATTCTCCAATTTTTCTATCGAAAAATTTCTCGTGTAGACACTACACAATTCACTAGAAGAATTTTATCGTCCCAATCATCTTTCAAACTAACTACGGTTGTCTCTCGTTCGCACGAGTGACAAGCGGTGACATGTCTATTTACGTCACTTAAGTTTTGAAGGCTTCAAGAGAAATATCTCTTCCGAAAAATTAATCGCATGTGAGATTAATAAATACAACGTTCTAGTTACTACCACTTTTTAACGAAGTCATTACTAGTCAATTTTACACTAGCAGTCTAGCACCTTAGAGAGATATATATAACGATTGTAAATAAAATTGACGAAAAATAAATCCAAATCATACACTACTAAAATTTTAGGAACATAAACTAAGTACTTATAGTCTATCCTACCGTTCCAAGGATTTAATCTAATGCCTCGGTGCCGCCTTAGGGTAGGTCAAAGAGGTTTCGATTAATATTGAAGATCGATTGAGAATCGAACATCTCATTTGTGATCGTCAATCACCTTTCCTTTTTCAGCCAAGGTACTACCAAAAATACCCTTTATGAGTGTGACCTACTTGTCTCGCATTTTTAGGTAGACCCCGAGTGTGCCGCCTTAGGGTCGGTCGGTGACCCGACGAGTACCCAAAATCCTATCCTTTCGGAGACCAAGCCTTGAATTTTGATAGCGGTGAAGGCCTTCCTTAGGGAGGCCGGTCCCAGGCCGGCACGAGGCGTCACCATTCTCTCACGTTGCTTGTGTCAACAGTAGAGGCCGTGGGGTCGGCTGTCGCCTCTCCCGCTCCCACTCAATATTTTGAAAAAGTGGTGGGTTCACTGATCACGTTTTTGGACTTGATGTTACATTAAGGAACAATAAATCATAGGCCCGAATGTTGTCGGTTATGTGGGCTAGCCCACCCGACCTATTCGTTAGAACATATGTGGCCGTCGGACGGGTCAAGGCTAGGAGAGGTCCGTTGAGCCGTAGTGGCTCTTCGGATGGCTCGGTATTGCCAGACCCCCGTGCAAACGCCACACGTGGAGGGTGAAGTCGATTGAGCCGTAGCTACGTTGACCACCCAACCGTGGTTAAACCACTTTCGAACCTTTTTGCCCGTGATTATCCAATCCTTAAACATCAAACTTTCACGTAGACACTACGGAACAAAAACGTAATCTCGTCTTAGGTAAGGTGGAATTCACCGAGAATCCAACACCTTAACCACGAGGTTTCGGGATTTTACTCCTTATGCTTTCGCGAGTGGGATTCACCGAGAATCCATCACCCAACCTCGACGATTGAAAAAACCCGTGTTCCTCGGTTTTTACCCTAATTAGTTTCTAATTAATATCAAACAATTAATTAAAACTAATCGTGTGTTTTATACATGCCTAACTAATTCCTCGAATTAATTTCTACATGTATGCATATGGAGTGGAATTCATGATATGATGCATGTCATGGCAATTTTCCGGTTCTACTCATACAATCTACACATGTATACTAGTGCGGAAAATAAACACCGAGATGGACCGTTGGCACCCCCGTAACTAATCTATTCGAAAATAAATTAAAACCCTAATCTGCAGCTGTTGAGAATCTTCGACGATCGGCATATCAAACGAACTTGGATCGGGACGAAACTTTCCAGATCTGATCTTCATTCTTTGGACTTCAAGATGGACGGTCGGATCGGAGCTTTGACTTGTCAATCTTCCTCAGTGAGCCGCCCAACTTGCTGCTGAAACAGACTCTTACAGCAGCGCATCATATACTTCCCGAGGCCGATCGGGGATCAAGATGAATCCCGATCGTCCTGAAACTTTTATCTCACGTCCTAAACTCCATGATATGCGATCTGACCGGTCGGATTTTAATTTGAACGGTCCAATTGTTCCCAGAAAATCGAAGAAGTCACAGTTAGGGTTTCTGTGAATCCTGCGTTTTTCTGTTACAGCAGCCACTTCGCAGCAACGAACGGATACCCAAACGGACTCTGATCGACACCAAAATTTGTGGGATTGTTCATCAACTTCTAATCTTAATTATGACCGGAGGGATCTTCGTTTTAACGGCTCAAACAACGGAAAAAACGAAAACACTATACAGCTGCTAAACAGATCTATTTACAGGAAATTAAACTTGCAATAATAAATAAATTACATAATTTCCTATACTCATATGAACGAATTTTCATCGTTTATATGAGTTTACAATAGATCTAACGGGAAAACGGTGCCAACCCCAATCCATCTCTTCAACCATAGCAATTTAAAAATTATTAATGCATAATAATAAGTAAAATATCACCTACATGCAATTCCACTCCTTTAAATCGTTTAACTACGATTATGATTATATAAATCGTGGAACCTTGCTCCGATACCACATGAAGGATGCAGTTCTTAGATCTAAACGAGTTAGATCTATGCGCAAATGGATGGATCACGATTTATATGACACAATTCATAATTAAAGGACTTAAAAACTACAAGGAAGTTTGAGATCATGTTACCAATAACGGGAAGAGAAGCCTTGATCTTCCGATGTGTTCTCCAAACGGCGGTTGGTGGACACCCTTCTTGATACACGAACCTCCTTGATATGCAACACCAAGAAAAACTCCAAGTTTTTCTTCCTCTAAAACCCTAGACAAGAAAAATAATCTTTTCTCTTCTTTTTAATGAGTGGTGGTCGAAATTTTCCATGTCATATGTCTTGGAAGAACTCTCTTTATATGGAGAGTAAATCCTTGGCCTCCAAGTTTCTAATTAATTAAATAAATAATTAAAAAGAAATCACAATAAAGGATAATTCCATTTATAAAAGATTGTGATTAATCAATCAATCAATTACAAATAAATCATCTTTTATTAATCATTAATCACACAAGAAAATCAAATCTTGCATTTAATGAAGTATGAGGCGCCACCCCTAGGGTTTAAAAGCCCACATAAAATGTCTTTTATGTGTATTATATTATTTAGCCCAACTAAATAATATTCATGCATATCAATTAATTAGCCCACCAATTAATTATCACCGAGGCCCAAGTAACAAGATTATTAGTCCGAATTACGAAGCCACATCGGGGACCATGGACCTATAACCGTAGCTCCAATAATTAATTATTCATCAAACGAATAAGTACATTAATTATTAATTCCGGGATTACGCCACCATAAACCCGAAACCGAACTCTACCGATTATAGATGTATACTTATACTCAACCCATAGAGTGAATAAGCGTCCATTGATATAATCACTACATACGGATTAACCCTCCATAGATCGTCCATTCGAGTGGGAAGTCTCCGTGAACCCGACTCGAATATCTTATCCTTATTTACCATTAACCCCCGATGATCAATTAGTACACATATCCGACTAGTAGCTAATTAGTCAAATGTGAACTCCCGGGATCGATCACTTTCTTAGGGCTAACAAACAAGGGGATCGTCTCTCTACTTCCCGCAGAAGGAATGGATTCCATGTCCGTGAAAATCGAACTACTCACTCATCCGAGATAGTGCCAATGAGAAGTGGCTTGGAACACATATTTAAGTGAACCGTAACTAACACATCAAACACTACCCCGGGACAAGCGACATCATGTGATCACCTCGGGATTAAGGTTGATCCATATATGATCATCTAATGATTTAATAAGATTCCTCGATTACGGAATTATACCGAGAAATTCGATTAAATCGGTCCAAATCCCTATATATGAATGCCATCATATATAAATGCCCCACGTAGGTACCCTCTACCGACAGTCCGGATAAGACTATCACACCCTAAGGTGTTCGGGCGCATTATTGGTGTTTTAATCAAGAGACCCTAAACTCGATTAAGTTCACCACGGACTAACGCTTTAAGTATATCACCACTAACTCAATCCTCACGTGCATGCCATACACCGAGTTAAGCGAGTACATATATACGGTTACATATTTACAAGCACAAAGCAATATACTTAGGGTTTGCGATATACACGTTGTATTATTTACAAGCACAAAGCAAGTAATAAGGTGAGATAAATTATATCATCATAAAAACAATTACACAAATTGTCTTTCGGGCACTACACCTAACAAGAGGATTAATCCATATGTAATGATTATATCAATGGACGCTTATTATTATTCTCGTGAGGAGATAAATATAATCTCATAATCGGAGGAGTGCGATCACGGGATTATGGTGGCATATTCCCGTGATTGATTTATCGAATATAATTATTCGTTCGTAAGATAATTATTTATTTGATTTATCGGAGCCGCCGATTATTAGTCCATGGTCCCCGACGTGCCTCATAATATAAAGCATAGCTATTCTCGGACGTCGAATCCTAGTAATATTAATTTAGTTCTTGTTGGACTTTATTAAAACGATATGTGAATTAATTGTTTAGTGATATTAAATTAGTTGAAATTTAAATAATTAAATATGTGAAAAAGATATTTTTCATAATCTTGCCCAATTATTGTGTTAGGGTCGAAATTAATTGTGACTAGGTCACAAAGGGAAATTTCGGCCACATGGATTATTATGGAACAAGAAATTATTTTTTTGTGATTAATAAGACACGTGCATAAAATATTTATTGGATAAATATTTATGGAAAGAAATAAAGATAAATATTATTCTAGATTTGTTCTAAAATATTATGGAATTATCTTTTATTTAATGGGATTATTATAATTGATTTTGTATTAATTATTAAATCCTTGGAGGTTAAGTTTTACTCTCCTATATAAAGAGAGTTCTCCCAAGCCTTTTAATACATATAAAATTTCGACTTCTCTTAGAGAGAAGGAGCAAAAATTCGGCCAAGGGGATAAGGGGGAAAATCTTAGAGATTTTTCCGGGTAGCATAGCGGAAGGATTCGAGACGATAAAGTTTCGTTTGAGGTGGGATGATAAAGTTATTGATAAATAGTTCACCTTATTTAGATAAGTGAATAATAGAATGACAAGTGTCATCTTTTCTGTTATTAGTGTGGCATTATCTAGACCATTAGATCATGTTTGTAGTATCTCAAGGAGATGGAATAAGATTGCTTGATGGTGATATAAGGTGTAAGACAATCTGAGAAATTAACAAGATAATCATTATTCTCTTTTCTGTCTTCTCTTTCTCTGATGATAAAACTTTAAGTAGGTCAAATTCAATCCCTATTAAATATATGTTTTGTACAAACATAATGTAACAGGAACTTTTCCTAGAACTTTTTTTATGTAGATTGCACGAATTTGCTCGATCGTGCGAAATTGTCTCTTTACTTTATTTGAGGTTGATGGTGACCGGTGCAAGTTTGTGGCTGTGACGAGAGCCCTTTTTGTTGAGTATTGATCCATATTACCTCTTGTTGATGATATATATTTATTTGATTGTTTCAAATATAACGCAACTTATAGTGTGATTTAATGGCATTGAATCACACAATATATCTATACAATTGATCTTATCTTTAACTTGTTTGCTAATCCAGTTTGATTAATTTTATGTCACATGCAATGTGTATCATTTTATATCATATGTATTAACGTCACTAATATCTTAGGCTTGCAGTAAATGACACAAAGTTTTATGATCTTATATCGGTGATCATATGAAACTGTAAAGACAAGTTATACAAAGAAATCAAGATATCATACATAAAGACATCAAAATTATATTGATACAACTTATAATTGAAGATATCAACATGTTATACATCATGATAATTTTGTATAATCATTTAGAATGAAAATGATATTGTTACATATCATCTTTTGAGACATAGACAATGACATGATCAAGAGTTTGATCAGTGGTGCAAAATGAAGCAAAATTTCACTTACAAGTACAATCCAGTTTATGCTTTATGTCATTCAATCACTCCTCTCCAACAGTTTGCAAGCTTCTCTTCAACATATTTTTTGATCATACAAGACTTACAGAAGGTGGGAAGAATAATGGCGCTCCAACGGTCAAAAAGTTTGTAACAAGTTTTTTTTTAATGCAACGACTACTTTCTTTTTCATAGCTACTGATAAACTAAGGGAGGGATAGTGTTTTTCATGATATATCTAAGGATTAGTTAATCTTCTCCGAACTCTTGAATCAGTATTTCATTCTATCTTTCATTGAGTTCTATTGAAATCAGCAACACATAGTCTGTTCTGTGAAGCTTTCTATTATATAGCATGTTACTAGGTTGGTTTAAGCTTTAGTTTTAAGTCTCAAACATCTTCAATCTTTATATGAACATTCTAAGGATCATATGAAAAGTTGTGATCAGCTGAGGAGTGCATTATCTGGCTCAATTCAAAGAGCTCAATACTTAAAAAAAATGTCTGCACTTTCAGTCATACCACTTAATCTATTGTTTGGGTGGATTCAAGAACTTGCTTGGTGATCAAGCTCAGGCTTAGTGAATTATTTGAGTTGTAACTCTTAGTGTAACAATTAATATATGGGGAATAAAATAAATCCCACTAAAGGGAGGTTAAAATCCTAGGTTAGACTTGGTACAAGATTGAAAGCAAAATAGTTTTCATACCTCTTTTTGGAACTTGTCTGCATTTTTATACTGTCAATCTGAATTCTATGAATGTTTAATTTATATTAAATTGTAAAATCCAACACTTCCAAACATTTTCACATCAGAAGTTCATCAGATTTTACAAGTGTTACTACAACGATCTCTTTGTCACGACATTCTATTGTCTGGTCTATTTTCAGCAGATCCAAAGTCATTCTAGACTTGTATTGTTTTACATCACTATGTAACAAGTGTTACTCTTGCATATAATCCGTATTTAACCACGTGATCTTTGACCTAATCATATACTTTGTGGATTAGAAATATTACACATCTATCGATGAAAGATGAACTTTGAAGAGGAATTTTTAAAGGAGGGTGTTTGGACAAATCCATTCACCTCTCCCCTCTGGTTATTGTATTGGAACTAAAGATGGTATCAATCGGTATAATATCATTTGTTATTTGTGCTTAACCGTCTGATACACCACGCTTATTTAGAATGAATTTAATGACTTTTACACAGCCTCAAGAAGGCATGTCTAGTATAAGACCACCATATTTTGCTGGAAATCACTATACTCATTGAAAATAGAAATGATATTACATCTGGAATCTCTTGATACTGAACTCTGGTATGTCATTGTGGTTGTTCCTTTCATCCTAATAGCAAACCAAGATAATTGGTGATGCTGTTGTGTCTTTACCAATGACTAGACAAGAATAGGATGAGGCTGACAAAAAGAATGTTTCCATTAATGCAAAATATATGACCATTTTGATGAATTCTTTGAGCAATGAAGAGTCTAGACATGTCTCTCTATGTAGCACTGTTAGAGAAATTTGGTTGAATTGACAAATGAAGTATGATAGAACAAGCAGAATAAAGGAATCCAGGATTAACATCTTGATGCATTCCTATAAGTTATTTAGTTGACACCAACTGAATACGTATATGCAATGGATGCAACACTCTTTAAGATAATAAATGCACTTGAATCTCTTGGTATAGTTTTTACTATCTAAAAAAAACCTCACAAGATACCAGAAAGTCTTCCATCTAAATGGGTCCCGAAGATCACTACAGTACAAGAATCAAAAGATTTGTCTATCCTTGAATAATAATAGCTATGGGTTCACTCTTGGTCTGTGAATTTACTATGAATAAAAGGAAATCTAAGAATCCCGACCTGCAGGTTGAGAAAGAAAGTTGTCCAACTGAGACCAGAATGGATGAAAAATAACTTAACAATGATGAAGATATGTCTAAGGAACTCACACTGCTTTTCAAGAACTTTAAACAACTTGCCAAGAAAGCATTCACTTAAAACAAAAAAATAAAATCAGAGACTAGACTAGTGCAAAAGTAAAACTGGTAGTAGATGTTTTATATGTAACAAATTTGGTCATTATGTAGGTGATTGTACTAAAAAGAAAGATGGACATGTACGTGACAAGCATAAGAAGATAGCATTTGTTGCTAAGTCCTTGTGGATAATACATCCACTGAAAAAGAGGATTCTGGTGAATGTGCAAGTATATGCTTGATGGAAGACACTAATGATGACAACTCAGACCCTAATGAAAGTGATCCTGACATTGATGTTGACATTAATGCTAAGATTGATGGTGCAATCAATGGGGATGATGAGGTGCTTCCTGATCATTTTGAGATGTGAGAGGGAATCCCATTGTAAGCATCATCTCAATATAGTCACTATAAATCTGCAAAATAGACACTTAGAGCACAGATCAAATGCGAAATTGATGGTTCAGAAAACACCACAATGTATTTTTAGTGATTAAACAATGATTAATTTGGTGGCTGCGCGGTGGATATCTGGAAAAATGATGGTGGTGATTAAGAACATTATGAAGATTAAGAAAGCTGTAAAGGAGAGTAAGTTTGTCGACAAATTAGCATAGGTTGTCTGTGTTTTGTATTAATGTGTGTATATCCTTTACAAGGTAAAATGCCGCTATTTATAGGCACGAGAGACAACAGTTACAAGAGAGTTAAACGCATATAGTAAATGTGGATGACGTGGCACGCTCTGATTGTGCGGTCGTTTAAATAACCGTCACGGATTGTCAGCTTGTAACCGTCGAGGTTTAACTCTTGTCGCCTGATATAGAGGGCTTGGTCTGAATCGGGTCAGACTGTCGAGTTGGGAGGCAAACAGGTCGGCCCCTAATGCTTCTCGCCGTCCTGTAGAGGCCGGGTTGAAGCCTTCTCTTGATCGACGCTCGTTGCCTTGCCATGATAAATATCGCTACGGCGTAAGGCGAGCTGGATTGAAAGCCCAGCCTAGTCTGGCTTATGATGGTACAAATTATGTGGACCGAGGACCCTATGACCATTGAGCCTACGTACATGCCCAATTAGACAAGCACAGGCTCTTTTTGGGGCTTGGTGTATCAATGACTCCCTAATCCTTGACCTATTCATGGTACACATAAAAGTCATTGAGTAAATGTTGGTCCATTGGAAAGGCTTAGGTTAAGTTTAGAGGGGGTGGGGTGAATAAACTTAACACTTTTTTTTTTCTAGAGTTTGAATAACCCTGCTGAGTGGATGGCGAGCTCACAATTTGCTCTGCTGAGTTATTATGCAGCGGATAAATTAAAGCCTTTAAATTGTTGTTCTTTAAAACTTGATGTGCTGAGTTTTGTGAACTTAGCAGTGTGCTCAATGATTGATTCAGTGGAATTGGTAAGCAAGCAGCTATGTTATATAAGTAATGGAAAAATAAATTGCAGAAAAGTACAGTGCAAGAATTTGTTTATGGAAGTTTGAGGTGGTGTAATCCTTTACATCTCCCTTTATCCTGTGATGTTTGAGGAAATCAACTAATAATCTTGAGTTACAGTTACAAGATACAAAAGTAAAATGATTGTCCTTCACTAATCTCTATAGCTTCACAAGCTGAACACTTAGATAACAGGTAGAATGGTTGCTTCTCCAAGTTGTTCCACTGGTCCTTGAAGGGTAGGATTGTCTCTTCACCAGTTCCTCCACACATAGCTTTGTCACAGATCTTTCTGCACGTGCTGCACTCAACTGTCCTTCACACCTCAGCATATGCTTCACAGTCCAGAAAACCTTTGTCGAAAACAAAGAGGGTTTGAATCAAGTAAGTGATTCAACTTGGGATCTTCAGGTGTTTGAATATCTGGATAGATCTTTAAAACACTTAGCACTTGAATATTTCTTGATCAATTGCATTTTATAGCTAAACGGATGATAGAAATGACTTAGCAGAAACATGATTGCTTGAATGCTCAATATTTCGTAAGTTCAAAAGTTATGCAGTATTGCCTCAATATTTCGTAAGTTCAAAAGTTATGCAGTATTCTTGGTGTTTTATTCTTGATGCTAAGTCCTCTATTTATAGTTGCATGTTCAACGTTTGATATTTGAATTCTGTAACTGTTTCTTGGATTTTTCTACTTATACCCCTGACATGCTCAACTCCATCAACTTTGTTAGATTGTCAGTGTCCTTATGACATGTCAAAATGTCAACCAATGAGAATGCTCAAATTTGGGAAGTCCCGTTATTCGTGTAACAGTCATTTAAACTCCACCGTCGATTTGCATCTTGATATGATGGTTGATATTAATTCTTCTAAAAATCCTTTCTCTCCAAGTATCAATTCTAACGTTCAAAGACCTTAAAAAATTTCAGCATTTGAATTGACTTGGTTAGATGACTAATGCTCAACTTATGGCTTCTCTGCAGACAACTGACCTTTGCAGATACACAGCGGTTCTTCAATTCTCAGCTGAGTTGATAGATTTCATATGTTCTTTATTTTTGAGATCAGAGTACACAATTTTAAAAGTATTATTGAGATCTTTTCATCTTGTCAAATTTTGGTCAATTTATTTCATATCTCATTATCAATCACCAGTGCAATATTTATAGCCATTAGCAGGGCTTCCATATCAATACAAAATCACCCAACTACCCGTACTACACTAAAGACAAATATGTCAATATTTCAATAACACAATATTTTCCATAAATATTCTCCAAAAATCATCTCTATCGTAATACCCCCCATCAAGAGGGAGTGTGAAGGTCTCGAACGCCCAACTTGCGTAACAAAAACTCGAACTGCTGACGACCCAGCGCTTTCGTAAAAATTTCTGCCAGTTGATGCTTCGTAGGAACATACGAAGAAAGAATCAAACCATCCATGATAGCATCACGCACAAAATGATAGTCAACCTCAATATGCTTCGTGTGTTCGTGAAAGACCGGATTTTGGGCGATATACAACGCCAATTTACTGTCATAAAAGAGATGGATCCTAGGAGAGTGACGAACACCGAGCTCAGCAAGTAACTGTTTCAACCACTTCAATTCACATGTAATCGACGCCATAGATTGATATTCTGCTTCGGCCGCAGAACGGGAAACCTTAGTTTGTTTCTTGGACTTCTAAGATATCGGCGAAAGACCAAGAAAGACAAACCAACCGATCAAAGAACGGCGAGTCAGGGGGCAGCTCGCCCAATCAGAATCGCACCAACCTTCAAGAAGAAGAGAACTGTCAGAGCGCAGCAGAATGCCTTGACCCGGATGTTTCCTTAAGTACCGAACGAGACGTAAAGCCGCGTCCCAATGGTCAATGTGAGGAGCCTGCATAAACCGAGATAACACATGCAAGTAATAAGCCAGATCGGGTCGAGTAACCCCTAGATAGATAAGTCGGCCAATCAGCCGATGATACGGCCCCGGATCACTCAGTAACGGGCCAGTAGCAACGGGCCAGTAGCAACGGCCAACTTGTCATTCTGCTCAATCGGGAAATCAACGGGCTTGCTCCTAAGTAACCCGGCTTCATGGATAATATCAGGGGCATATTTGCACTGATTAAAGAAAATTCCGTCCCTGTTCCTAGCCACCTCGATCCCAAGAAAGTATTTTAGAACCCCAAGATCCTTCATCTTAAAACATTTCCCCAAATAGTCTTTGAAAATCATCATCGCAACCTTATCATTGCCGGCAATAATCATATCATCGACATAAACAAGGACATGGAGCTGAATCTCACCATGAATCAAAGTAAATAACGAATAATCGGAGTAGGACTGATGAAAACCATACTCACGTAACGCTGAAGCAAGCTTCGCAAACCAGCATCTCGGGGCCTGCTTCAACCCGTACAATGACTTACGCATCCGACAGACTAGATCGATCCGTTCTTCTCAAAACCCGGGGGGATCTTCATGTAAATCTCCTCCTCCAAATCCCCATGCAAAAATGCAATTATGCACGTCCATTTGGTGAATATCCCAGCCTTTCACCGCAGCAACACAAAGAAAAGTGCGAACAGTAACCATTTTTGCCACAAGCGCAAACGTCTCCGTGTAGTCAATTCCTTTTTCTTGATGATGCCCAAATGCCACTAACCGGGCTTTTAACCGCTACAAAGTCCCGTTCTCGTCATATTTTTCAATAAAAACCACTTACTCCCCAATGCCTTTTTCCCGGGAGGAAGGGGTTGTAACTCCCAAGTACTCGGTCTTTTAGGGCCTGAATTTCTTCTATCATGGCCCTACGCCAACCTTCATGTTTAACTGCCTCTTTAAAAGATTTAGGAGGGTTTCCAATTGTGATAGCTGCCAGAAACTTGCGGTGCTTATCAGAAAACTTATCAAAATTTACAAAATGCATAAGAGGATACGGAGTACCTGAGGATGCCGAGGAAGTGAAGAGCGTGGAGTAGGACTTTTCGGTGCAACCAGAGTATGTGTAACGTAATCCTGAAATCGAGAATTCGGGATCTTCTGTCATTTACCTTGGCCTAATTCTTCCGCACCGTCACCTGGTTTCGAGGTTGTGGTGAGGGTGCAATATCATGTGCAAGATCATCTGTGGAATTTCATGTACCATCATGCCCGTGCATCCCCCTTCAACTAAAGGATCCGACAATGATGGATCCTTGAGATGAGAAGGATAAGCCTCAAACCCCGAATCTACAATGTCAACATCCTCAAAAACTGGATAAGGGATGGGAGGAGAGACACTACCCTCGGTCTGGTGAGAGAAAGGGAAAATGTGCTCATAGAATTTTACATCTCGGGATACAAAAATTTCCTCCGAATCAAGCTCATACATGGTCCACCCTTTCTTTCCAAAAGGATACCCTAAGAACACACACTTACGACTACGGTTGGAAAATTTATGTGAGGGACAATGGTCATGGGCATAACACAAACAACACAAAATTCTAAGCATCGATAAATCTGGTTTGTTGTGAAATAGAGACTCATAAGGTGTTTTGTAGTTCAAAATACTCAAGGGGGTTCGGTTAATTATATAGGCAGCTACCATAACACACTCTCCCCAGAACTTAAGAGGTAAATGACCGTCAAACCTAAGGGCTCGTGCAACATTTAGGATGTGTTGATGCTTACGTTCTACCCTTCCATTCTACTGTGGAATCCCAACGCAAGAAGTTTCAAATATGATCCTTTCATTTCTAAAATAAGGAAGTAAAGGCCTAAATTCAGTCCCATTATCACTACGAACTCGTTTAATCGTGACCTCGAACTGACGAGAAATCAAAGCGACAAAGTCCAAAAAAATAGTTTCAACCTCCATTTTATTTAATATCAAATAAATCCACACCGAATGAGAGTAGTCATCAACAATAGTTAAAGAATATATAGCACCACACGTCGCGGGAACACTATAGAGACCCCACAGATCACAATGTATCAAATCAAAGATACGACTGGCTTTATTGTCACTAAGAGTAAAAGGCTCACGGGTCTGCTTTGCCCGAAAACAAATATCACATCCATCTTTATTTAAATTTTTGGAAATGAAAATATTAAGAACCTGCCGAAGAACCTTTTCTATGGGTGTCCCAATCGCCGATGCCACAAATCCACAATTTGCTCACTATCAATGGCCAGAACCCGAGCCTCTGGAACTCCCACAAACCAAAAAAGTCCATCCACACGCTCACCCAGTCCAATCAGCGTCCTCGTCATCCGGTCCTACATAATACATAAACGATTGGTGAGCTGCATCACACAATTACGATCATCCAAAAATTGAGACTCCGAAACCAAGTTACAATTTAATCCTGGTACGTATAAAACATTCACAAGTCGTAAATTCCCCGACAAAATGATCGTTCCCGAATGAGTCGCAAAAGAGGAACGTCCATCCGGTAACCCAATCAGACAATCCTCAATCGGTCGTTGTTGTACAAATAAATTTCGGTCACCCGACACGTGGTGAGTTGCCCCGGTGTCAATAATCCACAAGTATTTATTAGTCAAACGATCACGTGATTTAGAGACATTCAAAAGAAATAAAATTCCTTGTCATTGGGCCGAACTCAGGTTAGAAAGCCCGGCTTGCTCAAACGATGAAGGGAGATCCGTGCTGACTGCGAGCTGAGTCGAGCCGACAACCCACCTTTATTTACATGTACGGTACATATAATTTTATCATGTTCTTCACTTTTCTGATTCGATTTCGAATCAATTGGGAGTTCAAAATCCATCATGGTCTTCCTATCTTCTTTATCGGATGCAGACCCGCCTCCAGTTCGTTCAACTTGTTCACCATGTGCTACTCCTGCTCCCATGGCTGAACCGCCGGTAAATTCTTGCTAATTCATAATTTTTTTTTCAATAACCGGGGATCTTTTGCTTGAAGTTTATATTGTTCAATTGCTCCATTCCTGTTTAAAGCTTTTCCTTTTCTCTGTAGCCGAAGTCGGGCTCCTCTTCTATCTTATTCTTTCTTTCTTCTTTTTTTTTTTCAATCCAAAATATCGTTAATCCCCACCTGGGAATTTCTTGAAATTGATAATTTATGGTGTTTGGGTTAACTAGTTCATCATCAAATTAGTCAAGGCAAGAGGGTCTGCTTCATGGATAACTTCTTCATCCTCAAATAAACATCATCTTTAATCTCCAATTATCCTTTTCGGACTTCAATCTAAGCTTTCGTGTTAAAGCTGCTTTTGCCGTTGCTGGTGTTTTTTATTTCACAAAATTAGGAACCTCGCTCTGATACCATGTCAAATTTCGGTCAATTTATTTCATATCTCATTATCAATCACCAGTACGATATTTATAGCCACTAGCAAGGCTTTTATATCAATACAAAATTACCTAACTACCCTTACTACACTAAAGATAAATATGTCAATATTTCAATAACACAAAATTTTCCATAAATATTTTCCATCAATCATCTCTATCGTAATACATCTCGATTTGCTTTGGATCTCAAACCTTCAATACAAGGTCTATAAAGTCAGTACATGCCATCATAGACTTCTCTGAATTCTAACTTTATAGCCTCGGCTTAGTCTTCATTACTGAGTTTGAAACCTCAGCCTTCAATATTCAATACCACTCGATTTCGCTCTACGCGACCAGTTTCAATTGAAAATTTTGCATCTTATATAGATGCAAAATCTATCCACTCGATTTTGCTTCTCTGTGAAATAAGTTTGAACCCTCAGCATTCTTAACTGATTTTGGTCTCTCTGTTGGAAGTAACGCCTGAAAGACAATTTATGTAATTGTTTTTATAATTAATAAATGACAGATTTATTCTCATCTTATTATTTGCTTCGTGCTTATGAGTAATACACTACTGAAAACCCCAAGTCGTATCTTATGTAGCCATATAACTTAGTGTGTGTCACACATGAGGATTTAGTTTATGGTGATACACTTGAAATGTTAGTCCGTGGTGAAGTTAATCAAAGTATGGGGTCTATTGATTAAACCACCATTAATGCGCCCAGAACACATTATGGTGTGACAGTCTTATTCGGACTGTGGACATTGGTTGTCTAAGTGGGGCATTTATATATGATGTAGTCATATAGGACTGGACCGATTTAATCTGAATTTCTCATATAATTCCATGATTAAGAAATCTTATTAAATCACAAGATAATCATATATGGATTAACCTTAATCCTGAAGTGATTGCATACTCCTACTGGTTTCAGGATAGGGTTTGATGTTTTCGTTAAGGATCGATAAGAGGCACGGTCCGAATCACTTTCACGTTGGCACTATTCTGGAATGAGTGAGAAGTGTGTGTCTCACATATATGGAATCCATTCCTTCCCGCGGGAAGTAGAAAGACAATCCCCTTATTTGTTGATCCTAGAAACTGATCGATCCGCGTAGTTCGTATTGGCTATGAACTAATTGATCACTAGTGGGTTAATGGTAAATAAGGATAAGATGTATTGAAAAAGGTTTACGGAAATATTCCCACTTCATTACGGATAGTCTATGGAGGGTTAGTTTATATGTAATGGTTATATCAATGGACACTCATCGACTCGACTCGACGTTTTGAGAATAACTTATATCTATAATCGATAGAGTTCAGTTTCAGATTTATGGTGGCGTAATTCCGGAATTAATAAGTTGAGTAGAAATATTCTGTTCGATGAATATTTTATTTAATTTATTGTAGCTAATGGTTATAGGTCCATGGTTCCCGGTTTGGCTCCTAACACGCGAGTGTTTTCTCGTTTTATGGAACCTCGAGAATAAATTAAATAGTTGGTCTATTTAGTGAATATGCAATATTATTTATTTGGTAAATAATATGTTAAATAGAAAAGACATTTTCTGTTGGGAAATTGTTGTGCCCACAATATCTTGAATATATTGGTTAGATTAATTTTACATTAATCTAAATATTATGTGCCATATATTATCGTTGACTAACCTGCCACGAAGTCATGTGACTTACAACGGCATTTTTATACTTTGTTTTGCAGGTACCCTGAAAAACACTTGCACACACAATCACACCATAAATGATTAAAACGATTAGTTAATTGATATACTTATCATAAACTCAATATATGATATGGTGTGACACTAGTACAAGAATATTAGTTTGGGCCAAACAAAATTTATCTAGTCCAAAAAAAATATGTTCCAAAAATTCATTATTCATAAATAAAATGATTGGGCCTCATCTCGTCAACCCAAAACCCGGCCCATCTATTTATCAATTAATACATGAACCGAACATTACTCAATAGAGCAGCGGCTCAACCCGACCCACCGTCACCATATAAAAACATTTAACCCACCTAATAACCTAACCCTAACTCATTTTTTTCACGCCGCATTTTCTATCTTCTCTCTATTCTTTCGAAGTTTCTCTCACCGGATTCATCGCTCCACCATCTCCAAACCCGAAATCATGGTTCTTCTAAACAACCAACAAAATAATATCCATCTTCATCTCTATCGTTGGTCCTATCTGGTTCCTTCACCATTTGAAGAAAACCGATAAACATCGAAGCCCGAAGCTTTTCTTTTTGATGTGAGACCTGATTGAAGAAGAGCTGCAACTGGCGTTGGTCCTATCTGACTCTTCTACACCAAAAAAGCTTCAAATCGGAGATCTAACAATGGTAAGGTCCGATTTGATGAATAATCGGCTCAGGTATTAAGTCTCTCTCTCTCTATCTCCCCTACGCATGTGATTAAATCTCAGATAGAATCGTAAAAGAGTCCAGAGGCCCTACATATCCTTTGATGTCTCGGCTATGTTATCTGAATCTGTATGAATGCTTAATATGTGCAAATAAATCTGCATTTTGCTCTACACGAATGCTATTCGTCGTCAAAACTATTATTCATTTGTTAATTCGAAACCAAAGAGTAAAATCTGAGTATTAAACAACATGTAAATATATGTCTACATCTAGATCTGATTTTACTAAACATTTTGTTGTGTGTCAATTAATTGTGTTTTTGATGAAATCAGAATTTTTATATAGTTTGATTTATGATCCAATTTAAACAGTGTTTGGGAAACCTTGTACTTTTTAAATTGGAGAAATCTGTGTTTTAATTTTTGTCAAACGAATTCTGATTAATGATTCAGTCAAATATGTTTTTATGTGACTACTGCGATTTTAATTTGATAAATTTGGATTCTTAAGGATTGTACTACATCCTTGAATCAAATCACAGTCACACACTTCACATAACATGCATATATTGGTACTTATGACATTTTATGTACCTTAAATTGTGTATACAAGTATTGATCTCTTAAGAGATGTGATATACTTGAAGGGACAGATCTGTAAAACTCTCTTTTCATGTGTGATATGTGCTATGTGATGTGAAATATTACAGAAATGATGTCCATTGTGCCTCGGGAGTGTGAACAAATTTATCTCTATATTTGTGTCACACTAAAATATAAATATACAAAACCCCTAAATCTGATTATATGTGCTATTGCATTCATTTAGGATAATTTAATATAAAATGAACAAAATAAAAAATGATGAATTACTCACGTGTCTAAAGTAATTTTATTTGTACATTTATTGTTGTCAGAAAATTTGGCCAGCCTGTTATGCCCTTAATACATTAAGTCTTGGGTATCTAAACAGTCTCATTTAAGTCTCCTTGGTTATTGCATAACACGCCACCTACACTCTTGATTAGTGTCTCGATGCACCTCATTTACTACACAAGCATTAAACCACTTCACTTCACTGCCTATATATATAACTGATCAAACATTTCTCTCTTACTAAATATTGTGCCTTGTAACCTGGAAAAGTTTGCTGCTATTCTAAGTACTCTTTAACCGAGTATTAGAATAAAGAAGGAAGTGTGGGATTGCTTTGAGCTAGGATAAAGACTTGGATTGCGTCTAAGGATCTTCTTCTTGTGTCACTGCACCGTTCCTCTCACATTTGAGTCCTTGACTCATTTTCAGTAAGTTCACTCGTTTACCTTAAGTTTTCTAAGTGTTGTGTTTTCAAACCGTTTCTTTTGAGAATAAGACTTAGTTTGTTGAGCATTGAGGCTGTTGTATTATCTGTTGTGTTTGAGCTTTAGAAATAGAACTGTGATTAAATCTTAGTGACCGTGTCACTACCGTGGTTTGGATTCAATCACTACAGTGTGATCTAAAGTCAAGCAAGTCAGAATACCGTATTATTCTGTAACCCTATTTTATGTTTCAAAAGTGTTGTAATAGCATAGTAATCTATGTGATTGATTGTAACACTTAGATTTTATTAAAGCTAAAATTTGGAATTGTGCTTACTGAAACTAAATTAGAAACACACTAAACTTGGCATGCTAAACTAATTAAGTTGATCAACACGTTAAACAGATTCTGAATCTGTCCGTCACAAGAACATTAATCTTTATCCGTTGATCTTAGCTAGATCTTCCGCCTAGTTTATTATCAATATTAGATTAATTAAGTAAAACTCCAAAAGGCCAATTAAAATTTAAAAAGCCATTATATCCTATTCACCCCCCTTCTAGGATATATATTGCGCATATACGATCCAACAAGTGGTATCGAAGCTTGGTTACCTTTATTTGCTTTGAAACAAAATTAAAACTTGCTTAGAATCCGTCTTGTTGAATCATAGATTCAGCACTTCGTGTTTGACCGCGATTTTTATTTCTGCAAACGTTTAAGACTAAGTACTGCACACATATCACTCGCAACACATTATCATAACTGAGATCTTTGTTACATCTGATTTGAATCCATCTAGAAACTGCATTGTAATCCTGCATTGTATCACTACATTAGTATTAAGTACATTGATCTGCATTGTATCTCATTTCATTCTCATATCAAACGCCTAGAATAAATTAAAATGGCTTTCATGAACTATAATCAGGCACCTCGTGAGGGCTTTTATTTGGCAAGGCCTCCATACTTTGATGGTATTGATTATATCCAATGGAAGAGGGCAATGAAATTGCATGTAGAAGCAATGGACATCCGTCTATGGTACATTATAGAGGATGGACCCTTTGTTCCTACAAAAGAGGTTAGCGATGAGGGTGTCAGAATACTTGTTAAGAAGGAAAGAGCTGATTTAGATGATGAGGATAATCGAAAGATTACCCTTAACTCTAAGGCAACTGCTATCCTTGTTAATGCCTTAAGTCCAGCTGAGGGTAAGTACGTTTTAGGGTGTAGGACCGCTGCCATGACATGCATCATATTCATGAATTCCACTCCTCGCATATGCATACATATAGATAATTAATCGTGATATTAATTAGGCATGTATGAGACGTAATTAATTTAGATTAATTTAGGTAATTAAATTAATTAAAACGAACGGAATTTTATCGGTATATAAAATTCACACGATAAAATAAAATTTACTTGGTAAATTTTATTTTGGGATCTAAAAATCATTCGTGGATTTTAATTATGTAGTGACTACATAAAAGAATTTTAATAATTGAAAATTTGGAAAATCCGGAAAAGTTGGACACCAACTGAGAAAAAGGTTTGAAAATTGGTTCAGGCGGTCAACAGGGCTTCGGCTCGACTTGTCCGTCCAAGTGCGGGGTTATCCACGGGGGTCCAACAAGGTCAAGCTATCCGGCGAGCTGAGGCTCAATAGGGCAACCTTAGCCCGATTTTCGACCCAGCACCCGCACAAGTGCGACGTTAGCGTCGGGGTCCCGGCAAGGTCAAGCTATCCGGCGAGTTTCGGCTCAATGGGGCAGCCTTAGCCCGATTCATACAGCAGTCGTATATGAACCAACGAAGAGGACGGGTTGGCTAAGCCAATCCCGACACCGTTCGGTGAACTCGGTTAAAGCTCAGTCAGGGTTTAATACCGATAAGTTGGTGATTGCTTTTCAAGATTTATTGTTTTTCAAATTATTGAGATAAAATTCTACGATCCAAAATTTTTATCATGACATTATTAGGACTATAAAATTCATTGGTGAATTTTTGTTGTGTAGTGTCTACACAAGATATTTTCTAAATATTCGAAAAATTGGAAAATCATGAATAAGGTGTCTCTAGTTAGACGTATTTGGAACCGATAAACTAGTGGGAGATTTTAATTTTGTGATTTATTGTTATTGGAATTATTAGAAAATTCATAAAGTCTTAATGTTTTAGGGTTTTAAAATTCTTGGTGAATTTTAATTGTGTAGTGTCTACACTAAGAATTTAAAAATCCGAGAAATTGGAAAATCGTGAATAAGTGACACTAGTTAGACGGTATTTGGAACCGAAGAACTTGTGGGAGGATTAATTTAAATATTCATGATTTATTGTTTTTCGTATTTTGAATAAATTCTTAAAATCCTAAAAGACTACCTAATTTTCAAAATAATGAGTGGGAGCGGGGAAGGTGACAACCGACCCCACGGACTCTACTGTTGACACAAGCACGTGAGAGAATGGTGACGCCTCGTGCCGCTTTGATTTCGGCCCCCTACGGATGGCCTTCACGGATTCACCGCTATCAAAATTCAAGGCTTGGTTTCCGAAAGGATAGGATTTTGAGTACTCGTCGGGTCACTGACCTACCCTATGGCGGCATACTTGGGGCATACTTTAAAATCTGAAACAGTAGGTCACACTCACAAGGATATTATAGGAAACATCTCGGCTGAAAAATGAAGGTAATCAACAATTAAATAGGAGATGTTCGATTCTTACATGGTTTAATGGTTGAGAGAGATTGTCTCAATGTAGCCCTCAGCCTTCATCTCGGCACCGTAAACTCCATTATAACCTATCAGCATTCTATTACAGTGTTTGTTTGATTGAGCCTATACAATAATCAGACTTTAGTAAACCTATACATTCGGCTCTAGACATCTTTTTAGTTTTTCATTATAACAGCTAGTTTTGGTACTCACCAATAAGGTAAATATCATCAAAACCAAAAACATAATTTTATTTCTAACAATTTCCTTATTTTTGATGATGCCTAAACCCTACTTAAAATAAAATATTAAAGATAAGAAAAATAAAAATAATAAAAACTGAATTGTCCTTAAACTTGTAGACATCATAATGCGAAGGAAACAAAGCAGGAAATTACCATCAGCTTAATCCTATTTTCTCCAAATAGAAACAATATGAAACATTATAACATGATGATATGTTCACTACACTGAATGTACAATTTCTTTCCCCTTCAAATCTAGAGATATGTATTTAAAGATGACTAAAAAGACACAACAAGCCTTTAATGTGCATTCATAGTGTTGTTGTGGCTTACTTCCACATTTTTCACATTCTCATTTATTAAAGATGGCTTACTTCCAAGGCATTGAAGGTGTCATCCTTCTCCTTTCTAGTAAGCAAGATGAAGCGAAAACTTGCTACCTGGAAGGCAAACTCTCTCTCTAGTGCAGGCAGAGCTATTCTTGTGCAAACTTCTCTTGCATCCCAACCATTTATGCGATGCAAACAATAAAACTACCAGCTGGAACAATTTCACAATTGGAGAGAATCTGTAGAGACTTTTATTGGGGAGATACAGAGGGGAAGCGGAGAATTCACCATATTGCGTGGCATAAACTATGCCTTCCCAAAAATGCCGGAGGACTTAGTTTCAGGAAGTTAACCGAAATGAATAATGCTTTTTTTTTGGCTAAATTAGCATGGCAATATATGACCAACAAGCAAGCTTTATGGGTTGAGATTTTTAAAGCAAAGTACGGAGATATTCATTTGACACTTAAACAAGGTAGCTCGGTGGTTTGGAGAAGCATTCATGGTGCGGCTCGTATCATTGATGATGGTTCTGAATTTTCGAATGGAGCACTTGCTTGGAAAGACAACTCGAAGGGCCAGTTTACAGTTAGCTCGGGGTACTACCAGCAGATACATCTCTCAATTACTACAGATGATTCGATTTGGCAGGACATTTGGCGACTGAAAGGACCTAATCAGGGAAATCATCTTATTTGGACTCTCTGTCATGATGCTTTACCGGTTAATAAGCGATTGTACAATTGCCAGGTTGTTCAGCCAAGCTTCTGTGTATTTTGCGGCTTGGAGGAGGAAACTGCTCTACATGCCTTGCAAGATTGTGTGTGGCCCAAGGCCATTTGGAATATGTTTATAGATCCCCACTGCACACAAGATTTTTTCGAAGCTGAAACGACGTTGGAATGGATCAAAACAGCCCTGAAGACGGCTCTACCTCCCATAGGGACTTCTAAATGGATTCATGTTTGGAGGAAAATGATTTATGGCATTTGGCACTGGAGGAATAATATGATATTTGGAGAAAGGGCCACTCGGCCCCCACCCCAGATTTTTATTGCACAAATGGTAGATAGGGCAAGGATATTAGACTAGCTTCGGGATTAGAAGAACAATAGAAGCGAGTTTCATTAGCTGTAAAAGAATTTCTTCCATGTAATAGCTTCGGCTTTCAAGTATGAAATAAAAAAGATCGTTTCTCCACAAAAAAAAAGATGACTAAAAAGCTTCTTCATAACGGTCATTAACAAAACAGCCATATTTCTTTACTCAAGTGATGCGTGAACCAATGATCAACATTCGGAAAAAGTTTGTTTATATGCTTGTTTGAAGTATGTTTGATGACACATGTCGTGTTTTGATTGGTTGAAAATGAAACTTGTTGTTAAGGAGTTTCATTAGCATCCAATCAAGACACGACTTATGGCGGGGTTTTAATCTGTTTGTCGGTCTACGTATATCGTGTTATGATTGGATGCAAATGTAATTTCTCAATAAGGAGTTTTCGCTGTAGAATTTCAAGTGCCGGGTAATGTTTTCCTTTTCTTCTTCCACAATGGATAATACACTAAAATACACTTACTGTGACATTTACAACATCATGTTCTAATCCATTGTCATCTTGATTTGTATCATCAAATTGTTTCTTTTTCTTTGATACTTATCCATAAATTAAAAAAAGAAAAAGAAAACAACATAAAATTACAAATAATTGTAACAATATACCCAAACACACACATATACATACATACATACATACATATATACACGGGAAATGATACGTACACTACATATTAATTTTTGTGACTATACCTAAATAATTGCTAAAATAAACACAAACAGAGAGAGTACAAGATGAAAATGGAAAAATTAAATCGAAAGGATTGTTTGTACCTTGGCTTTTAATATGACAGTGTGCTTACTTTTAGCCCATACGAGCTTTATCCGCAAGACTTGTCAACCTTAAAGTACGTGGAATCATTTTCATTTTTATAATATTGGGGATTTTAATGGGTGCACTTTGTTCCAAAGTTACATCATCAGCTCGAGTAAAACAAGATAAATTATTAGTCTCTGTTTGATCAACCATACTACTATCGTTGACACTTGAGACATTTAATTCTTGTTAAAACTATTTTTTTTTAACACTAACCCAGTGCCAACAACCTGTCAATTTCTCTTCACCGAGTCTTATGCCAAGTACGCGGTCACTTTAAAGAGTTCACAAAAGTGTCATGTCTTTGTGCTATAGTTCCATCTCTTGATGGGTCATAACTGATTTGGATTTTTGTGTGTGCTCTTTTAACATTTTTGCACTACCTCCGCGGTATATATTTGTCTGGCGCACACTTTTTATTGCCATATCATTCCAAACCATCAATTGGTGGTAGCATAGCGTTCAGAATAAGTACTTATTATGATTAACAAACAGGCCATAACGAGGAAAATGAATACTCATTTTTTGACATAGAAGAAGCAAAATAAGGAATCTTTAAATGGAACATATATAGAATGAGTATACATCTAAAGAGTAATGATACGGACACAACGGTTGTGCCACGAGTGACACAATGGTGATTTGCACCGTTGATCATAATGAGTTTGTATTATCATAATGTAAATCTTGTTGGGAAAAAATTAATACTTAGGGAAAAGGACCGACAAAACAATACTCCAAGGCCCGCGATTTGCTTTGCCTTTTAAGAGATGTTTCTCCCTTACAAAGTCACTTGGAGTTTACATGAAAATCTCTCTTAACATACAATGAAGGTGTTTGATTCAAATAGTGACTAGTTTGATCAAACCAGAGAACACTCAAAAAATAGTTCTGATGATGCTTTCCAAAATGAGTGAATTTTCATGTATGCTTTGAGTAGTATTTATAGGACAAAAAAGGTATTGGTCATATCCGTTCGGAGATTCATGAATCCGGATGAAGGGCTACAACACTTCGCAAACGCATGAATTTGATTGCATCTCTTCACAAATGCATGGATTCGATTCGTATCACTTCGCAGATTCATGTATCTGAATTGCACACTTCATAGATTCAATGTATCCGAATCACATCAATTTGCACCCTATTTTGTTACGACAACTCGAATTGCATCTCTTCACAAATGCATGGATTCGATTCGTATCACTTCGCAGATTCATGTATCCGAATCGCATCACTTCATAGATTCAATGTATCTGAATCACATCACTTTGCACCCTATTTTGTTACGACAACTCGAATGCATACGATAACAAAATATGTAATTTAATGAAAAAATATCTAACAATTTCCCCCTATTTTTTTACAAAAATATTTTATATAAAAAATGAATGATGCGGCTGTATTACCTAATGTGATTGCCTACGTACCCTTTTAGGGATCAAGCACTCGTAGTTCATGCAGACACGGACTAAGCATCATCATAGGAAATCATACATAAATGAAAGTAGATTTTGGCTTTGAACTTCCACTTAGTATAAATAACTCAAAGTTTCACCAGGGTGCTATGGTGAACGCATCTTCAACCAATGACCTCATTGTGATGTAACCAGAGTTATCACACATACTATTCCGATAAAAGAGTGTCTCTTTGTTCCAACGCATTAATGGCCATGCGTTATATCCCGAATTCATGTCTCATAGAAAGTGGCCCGACTTTCACACTCACATAGGTAAATCCATTCAAAGTGATACCGCGCGTCACTTTCTCCAATAATAAGACTTAGTAAGAACTATATTCAACCTTTACCATACGGTATTTAAACACACTAGAGATTTCATGAATGCGATTTATTAAATACTTCTAGTGCCTCGTTCTAGTTAGACTTTAACTTGTTTGTAACCTTTGAACTTTGTTTATATTTCAAAACATAAGTAAGGTTCCCGTCAAAGCTAACTAACGTTGCATAGACCTTAATCCTATTCCTTTCATTTTTTTGGCAATCATATCTCTAGCCAGTCCTTTCATCAAAATATCTGCTAGGTTATTCTTTGACTCTACATAGTCAATAGAGATTACTTCTTGTCCACGAAGATATTGATGTCTCGGACTTAGGTGCCGTTGCACACCATTGTAAGTCTTACTTGCTACTGAATACAAAGTAGCTTTATTATCACAATGTATCATTACTGCTGGAGATGGCTTTTTCCACAAAGGAATATCAATCGATAAATTTCTCAGCCATTCCGCTTCTTTACTTGCATTTTCTAATGCAATAAATTCTAACATAGTCGAATCCGAAACACAAGTTTGTTTCTTCGAACACCAAGATACGGTTGCACCTCCTAAGGTAAAAATCCAACTTTTGGTGGATTTAGAATTTGATTATATGTTATTACAACTTGCATCACTGTACCCTTCAAGTACAATGGAAAACCCACAATATTGTAATCCGTAATCAATTGTTCCTTTCAAGTATCTCAGAAGTCTGGAAATTGCATTCCGATGTTCATTTCCGGCATTACTAGTGAAACGACATAATATACCAACTGCATATGCAATATCAAGTCTTGTGCAATGCATAGTATATATAAGACTTCCTATCACACTTGCATACTGTAATTGGTCATAGCATCTGCCAATATTTTTCATTAACTTGATACTATGATCCATGGGTGTAGATGCAGGCTTATGGTCCATAAGACCATACTTTTTAAGGATATTTTCAATATAATGATATTGATTTAATGATATAATTCCATCTTTCCTCATTATTTTGATTCCTAAAATCACGTTTTCTTTCCCCAAATCCTTCATATCAAAATTATCTTACAATAATTGCTTGGTCTCCTTTATGGATTCCAAGTTCGGACCAAAGATGAGCATATCATCCACATATAGACAAACAATGATGCATGCACAATTTCTATATGTATAGTAGATACACTTATCAGCTTCATTTTCTAGCATTATTTTATTGAACTTTTCATGCCATTGTATAGGGGCTTGCTTGAGACCATAAATAGATTTTACCAATTTGCAAACCTTCTTTTCTTGTCCCGGTAAAACAAATCCCTCAAGCTGTTCCATATATACTTCTTCCTAAATCACCATTTAGAAAAGCCGTTTTCACATCCATTTGATGGACAACTAAATTGTGAATCGTAGCAAGAGATAGCAACACACGAAGATATGATATCCGTGCCACTGGAGCATATTTATTAAAATAATCAATGTCATGACGCTGCTTAAAACCTTTAGCCACTGGACGGGCTTTGTATTTGTTAATGGAACCATCTGTATTTCCTTCTTGAAGATTTATTTATAACCGATTGGTTTAGAACCACGGGGTAAATCTACTAATTTCCATGTCTGATTTGACATGATGGATCTCATTTCATCATTGATTGCTTCTTTCCAAAAACAGCATCGCATGATGAAATGACTTCTAAATATGTGACATGATCGCTATCATCATTAAAGTTGTTTGGTGTGTAATGTCATTTACATCACCTTCGAGTAAATATGTCACAAATTCAGGACCAAATGATTTTTTTCCCTTTGTCTCTTCCTCCTCCTTTGTTCTAAATCCGATTGTGGTTCCACCGATGTATTATCAAGAGATTCATCATGAACTCTCTTGGCATTGCCAATATTTCCAGATTGCAAAGAAGAAGACTTGTACAAATGCTAAAAAATTCAGCATCATTTGATTCGATAATTTCATAAAATTCTAATTTTAGAAATCTATAAGCCGTACTATTTTTTTTTTTTTTTGCATAACCTACAAAAACACATTTATAAATTTTACTTATTATTTTAGTAATCTCAAGTTTTTGTTTTCTTACGTAAGCAAGACATCCCCAAACCTTTAGACGACTAAACCTATTAAGAATATAACATGCGCAAACCTTTACTAATATCAAACCATAACTCATAAGGGGATTTACTAATCTTTTTCTTATGAATCCTATTAAGAATATAACATGCGCTTAAAAGTGCTTCACCCCACTTAAAAGTTTTTTTATAACCATTCCAAGATGTTGGTAATTTAGCAATAATTGCTCCAATTTGGAATGCTTCAGGCAAGATAATCTCGGTTTTTTAAGATTAACAACAATGGATTGTAATTCATGAACTTGGTTAAGAACACTTACCACCAGTTATTTTGAAATTGAAATAGTTACCAATCAAGAATTTCTGATTGCTTGCCTCTTCGATTCGGTACTTGTTATCCAGTGCCACCCATAACTCTTTTGATGTCTAGATTTTCCTATGTCTATTGTAAAATGAGTGACAACGCATTCAGTATGTGTCCTTTGCACAAGAAATCGTCATCCTTTCACTTTTGCTTCAGTTCCTGCAATTTCTTCTTGCATTCATTAAGATCATCCTTATTTTCTTCTGGAACTAGGTGCAAGTTCATCAGTCAAAATGTATGACAATTTGATCGTTGTCAAGAAAAACAAAACGAGTGAACTTGTGCCCATCAAAACAATCAAGGCGGGCCAAGTCTTGATTCATGACTTGGATCGAAGGTGTCACAGAGTCATTCAATGTCAAATCCTTAAATGAAGACATCTCTTAAAACTGTTGGGAAAAAATTAATACTTTGGGAAAAGGACCGACAAAACAATACTCTAAGGCACGCGATTTGCGTTGTCTTTTAAGAGATGTTTCTCCTCTACAAAGTCACTTGGGGTTTACATGAAAATCTTTCGTAGGATACAATGTATGTGTTTGATTCAAACAGTAACTAGTTTGATCAAACTAGAGAACACTCAAAAAATAGTTCTGATGATGCTTTCAAAAATGAGTGAATTCTCATGTATGCTTTGAGTAGTATTTATAGGACAAAAAAGGTATTGGTCATATCCGTTCGAAGATTCATGAATCCAGATGAAGGGCTACAACACTTCGGAGACGCGTGAATTTGATTGCATCTCTTCACAGATGCATGGATTCGATTTGTATCTCTTAATAGATTCATGTATCTGAATCGCATCACTTCATAGATTCAATGTATCTGAATCGCATCGCTTTGCACCCTATTTTGTTACGAAAACTCGAATGCATACGATAACAAAATATGTAATTTTATGAAAAAATATCTAACAAATCTAACATGATCAACGGTGTAGATCACCGTTGTGTTACTCGTTGTGACACAACCATTATACCAAATTTGTAAAATTTACTCGTGTGGGATTAATATTTCCATAACCTCCTCTCAAAAGCAAAATGCAGAATCATAAAAAAGGTTCAAAGTTCAAATTATTCCATTTGAGTCAAGTGCAGTTATAGAATAATAGTTACAGTTTCAATTGATGGGAATAAAGTAAAGCTTTAGGAGTAGTTACAGTTACAGTTACATTATCTGTCCAATTTTTTTCGCCCCAATGCCATAACATACTCTCCCAGAAGCAGAATTCTTCGAAACAAATATTCAAACGAGGATCTTGAATCTTTATCTTCCAATGACCATCTGTATAATTACTTTTTTCGGCTTGCCGACGATCCCATTCCAAAGATGCCTTCTGTTTGGATCTTAGCAAGCAATACTTGTGCAAATTCTCGGGCATAGCATCATGAACAGTCCACCATTTCTTGTGCGCAACATCACTAGCGAAATCCTGTAAGATATCCACATTCCAGTTGCAATCGTAGTCCCTAAAGCATAACCACGGCTTTAGACCGAGATAATGGAGAACGTAAAGGACAGGAGGATCGGCGCCAAAGAGCCGTGTTTTCATCTCTTTGATCTCGTCTTCATCACCCATCCAAAAATGTTTCAGAAAGTTCATTCTCTTTGGTAGTCGGTGCCACCACGTGTAAATCTCGTTCAAGTAACCTTGATCACCTCCATTGTATGATTCAATGTCATCAATGTGATCCATCAATAGTTTGAAGGTGCAATTAGACGGTTCAACAACCATCACTCCAGAGTTAAACAAGGTTGCATTGTTTCCGGTTGCAGAAATCTCAGGCATCTCAAACAGGAAATCGATATTTCTAAGTATCAATAAATCTGCATCTATGAAAATAATTTTGTCGTAATCCGTCAGCTGCCATAGACGGAACTTGCTGTAGTTCCACTCGTTATAGGCATCGTGTTCTGCTTTCGGATTTCTGATTCTCTTAATCGTGTGAATTTTCCAACCAGCTGCCTCCAAACCTCCTCTGTGATAATCACTGATGGTCTCGTCGACTAGAATCACAAGGTCACGTGTTGAACCCGTCATACGAATGCTCTGAGCAGCAACAATTGCCCCACAGACATAAACATGTGCCGAGTGCAGGATGGTAGCGTATGCCTCCTGCGGTGCATTTCCAAGGCGCGGTTGATCTGTTATGAATATTAATACCCAATTTTTTCAGTAGCTTACTAAAACAAAAATGTTCATTGTTAATGGCACCACACGCGATTTACTAGGGCACCACACCTCGTGCAAATTTCGACTTTATAGAGTCGAAATCTGTATTCAACCCCTCCAGAGTCGAAATTATGCACAAAATTCAATTATGGAGGGTTGAAAACATATTTTGACATCTACAAAATCGAAATTTGCACGAGGTGTGATGCCCGAGTAAATTGACCGTGGCGCCATTAACAGTGTCCAACAAAAATATGTACCTATTTTCAGCACTCTGTGTGTTTAGAGACAAATATGGATTCACTAACCTCTGGCGGCGTTTAGTGAACTGCGAGCTCACACGATCCCAAGGGTAAGCGAAGTTTGTCGAGCAGTTTACTTAAATTAGGTTCATACAGCCAGACATTGCCAGAATGCTCGAGGAGCTCATTGCAGGTAAAGAGGTTTGGAATCGGGAAACACTCGGTGATTATGAGAATACGGACGGTATAAACACCCTTAAAAGTTGCAGCAAGTTCAGCAGCAGCAATCTGCAAGTGTAACCGAGCAATATCTCGAGACCATTCGTTTGATTTGTTGCATGGAAGCTTTAGTGCAATCAGATCATATGGTCTATTATTAGGCACATGAATCTTGGGTAGAGTTGGACATATAGGAACCTCGAATTCTTGTTCTTCATCAATCCATTCCGGGTATAATGTTTGCCATGTCACATCCTCAGAAACCGGATCAAGGTTTAAAACATGGATCTCAGCATCTGGCAAGAGTATCTTAAAATCCACGATTTCCATATCACGAAAATTGAGCAATCCAATGGTCATATTGGCATGTATTATACCATCATGTATTCTATGGGTAACACTTGACACTTGGTCCCAGTTGATATCGAGAAAAGAAACATAGTGTTCGTCTCTAACGGTACTTTTATCCCCTCCCCAAAAGTTCATCATACCGTTCCTGGATACAGTTTTTGCATGTTGTTTTGGTGAAAAAAGAAATTCTTGAGGGGGGGAGGGGGCGGGGGGGGGGGGGGGGGGGGGAGAGAAGGGGAGGAAAGACAATAAAGTGAAGAATATCTACATACATTACCTCCTTGTGTATTCAATGTGATAAATAGCCTGAGAGTGCAAGAGCATAATGAATGCTCCAAGTAAAATAATACTGAACACCAGTTTTACAGTGAAGAGATTACAGTGTAAGATTCCGCCTTTTCTAGGACTATACCAAGGAGGCTTTTCGCCATCATCTCTGCGATATCTGCTTTTTAATGATTTTCTTTTGCTTGCTTCTTCCCTGAATCACAATTCACAAAGTTGGCTCATGGCAAATATTATTATACATAAAGAAAAAGTTGCAGAACTTGTAAGACTTGTTAAAAGCTACAGCAAAGCAGCATCTTCATCTACTTTCATCGCATCTAATCTAATCACGTGCTAGGGTGCACGGATACTTTATCCTGCAAACCGAACTTATCCCGTATCCAATACGTATCGGATACCGATACGTGATGGATACTCCGTTGGATACGGATTTGGGGCGGATTGTAATTTTTAAAATTCGGATACTTTTAGCGAATACATGTATCTTGACTACAAATACAGATACATGTACGTATCCGAAGAAAATGATAATTAATTAATGAGTTTGAATCTTAATCTCTCTCTCTCTCTCTACATATATATATATATATATATATATATATGATATATATAATATATATATATATATATATATATTTTATATATATATATATAAATGACCAAACCCGCAAACGGTTTTACGGATCGAACAGAGGTCCCACATCTGCAGCCAAGCATAACCGCCTTCAGTCCGCATGAACACATGCCGGATCAAGCCGTAAGCTGTCCGTCTGGGCTACCCGCAGACACTTACTCAGCTGGGGGCCAACTCCGATCCCCACAGCATGTGCCCGCTACATATGGCGAACATGATTCACATTTGACATTAGCGAAAGCAAGACCATCAAGCGGCCAGGAGGATATTATAGAGACCAACGAGATTTCATGTCCAACTCTTTTACTTGTCTTCCTGATTGTATTTAATTATGTCACGTCATAGTTAATTATGTCTTGTCGTCATTAGCCTAATCGTCATTAGCAATCCGCCTATATATTGGGGCACCATGTAATTCATAAAGGATCTGAGAATTAATACAAGCCGAGCTACTCTGCCAATTTGTCGACTATCGTGTCCGCACTGAGTCCGACGCTTGAATCTTCATCCATTTCATTACAACCACCACCTCCTATCGGAGAAATCACACATAAATAGCCAGATATCCACCCTAAAATCTAGTTAGTGTAACCGTGATATTTCAGAAAATATCAGTTGGCTCCGTTACCGGGAAAATCACATAGATTCAGCGTTTTCCGGAGGTTCTCACCACTGCAAATTCATCTCCACGGCGTCGCCGACGAGACCGCCGCACCTTCTCCAAGCTTCAAATCAACAAACGCTTTGATTTTAGGGTTGTACGGCCTAAGAATCAACGTTTTCAACACCCTTGAAGCATATTCATTAACATGAGCATTGGTTTTACGAATCTTTGCATCAATTCTCATTGAAATCGCTCCAACCTGGAAGAGCACCTCCGACGGTATCTTCAGAGCTCATACACGAGCTCCTCACAATTTCCAGATGGGTAAACGTGTTTTAGCAATCCCAGTTCTTCAAATATCGAAAGGAACCTGCGTATTTGTATTATTGGGAATATTTGACATTGCATCACCAGAGTTCTATCGGATTCTGGGTATAAGAGTTACTCCGGCCGGCACCACCAACTTTGCTTTCTCTACAAGTTACCTATCAAATCAACAGGACTGGCGGGAAAAATATTACAACTGAGACGCCAGCCAAGGTGGCCAATCAAAACTCTCCACGTGGTAGTGCGTCACATCATAGTTGACGTAGCAGAGGTGCGTAATCAGGGGGTAACTCCGGACATGAGGAATATGTGGATATGCGAGGCGTGCTGAATGAAGGGCCAAGTCCAGAGAGATACAGTGAGCGGCCATAAGGCAGGGCTGCAGTAAGCACATTGCTGGAGCTTCCCAACAAAACTTTGAGCAGAGGACAAACCTAGACGTGGAGGCGAACATGAACCCCAGTCCACATGCTCTAGCACTTAAGGCCACATGGAATATATGGAGGATATGCGGCTATACAATTTGGAACTCATAGCCGAGGGACTACCTCCGCAACTGGTCAGCAAGTTTATTCCACCATTGCAAGCCCCTGAGGTCCAGCCACCATTGGATCCACCGAGAGCTGATCGGTCTCGTCATACGGAAAGAGAGAGAGCAATCACACGACATCCCAGCCCAATAAAGGGCGAGAAATCAGTTTTGGCTCACCTTGGGCCCGTGGATAATGTCAACGGTGCAACCCACGAGCAAGGAAACATTGATCGTCCCGGAAACACCAGACAGGTTCGGACCCTCAAAGAGGGGCGGGGAGAGTCAAAGCAAGAGCAAAGTGTTACTCGACCCTGGAAGTCGCAGATGAGTTGGATCTGATGAAAAAACAGATAGAGTAGCTACAAAGGGGTAAGACGGTAAATGAATCTAAGCCCACATGGGCACAAGCGTCTTACATCAAGACATCCTAGTGGCAGCTCCAAGGGGAGGTACAAACTACCCAAGCTTTACCAATTATCACGGTACCACGGACCCTTTGGATTGGCACTCAGATTTTCAGAGCATAATAAGCTTATGCACGCCCAGCGAGGATGCATGGTTTTATGGGCGCCATGCAAGATAGAGCACCTTCATGGGTCCGCAGCCTGCCCCCCACATCGATCCTATCTGGGGATGATCCGGTGAATAAATTTACAACAGAGTTCAAGTCAATGGGCGGACCCAAGAAGACACACATTGACCTTCACGAGGCCAGACAAGGTGAGAACAAGTCAACTAGTAGCTATTATGAGCTATTTTATAAAGTGTATGAGTTGGCGAGAGGTCTTGCAGATAATGTGGTCATGACTAGCTTTGAGACGGGGCTAAGTCAATGCTACTTAAAATCTTAGTTTGCCCTCAATCCTCCGGCCAATCTTTAGGAAATGTTGAGTTTGACAAGAAAGTATGTCGCGACGGCGGGGAATGAGGGGTCGTCGTCCTCCCATAGAGGAAAACGAGAGCTGAGCGAAGCCTGCCTAAAGATAGCCACAAGAATCGGGATCGGGATATCAAGAAGCCCAAGAAATTTAAGGAAGAGAACTGGACTCCTCTCAGGGTCTCATACACCCAGGTGATGAATGAGGTAAGGGACGAGCTTCTTGGACCCTTATCCGATGAAGCCGGACAAGCGTCGTGATCAATCCAAGTGTTGTGCATTCCATCAAGATAAGGGTCACACCACTGAATAATGCATACAGTTGAAGAGAGAAATTGAGAAGTTGTAAACCCGTGGTCAACACGACCAGTACAAAAGAGATGGTGGGGGCGCAATTCAAAATGATCGACAGGCCCGCCATTACAACAGGGAGATCCGCACAATCACGGAGGGTCCTCCCAGCAACAATTAGATCAAGCATAGAATCGGCTCCATTAACAAGCATGTCGAGAAGCACTTGTCCTGGGCGGGAATGAGCAGCCACTCGCCTATACCCATAACGAACTGGTAACCGCGACTAATGTGAAGGATTCATGCCTAAGCATTTCAGTGGTAACCAACCGATTCTGTGTCAACAAGGTAATGATCGACACCAGAGCCTGCCGAGATATCCTATACTACAACTGTTTCAAGGAGCTCAGGTTTGGCGACTCCAGTCTGAGGCCGCATAATGGCACCCTTGAATGTTTTACAAATCACAAAAAACAATTCAAAGGGCCATTGATCTTGATGTGTAGATAGGATATTACGTACCTTTCCGGACTAAAAAGGTAACATTCCTTGTGGTCGATCTCCAATCAAATTATAACATGATTTTAGGAGCCCCGGCTTTAAGACAATTTCACATGGTTGTTTCAGTCTCGCATCAGCGGGCTACGCTTTATGTGGGGGACAGAATTGGAGTGTCAGTTAGTGAGCCTGCAACGATCCTCAAATTCATTCAGGATTCAAGAACAGAAAGTAAGAAGGCCTGCATCGAGCAACCAGACACGGCAATGGGCATGAGTATGATAAGGATGGTGAGAGAGCTCATCCCTTCTGCTATTGAATGTGAGACCTTACTGGTCAAAAATGAGCCGGACTTGACAGCCGATGGAGAGCTGGTCGAGGTAGTCAGTAACGATGCCTACCATGACCAAAAAATCAAAATTGGGGCCCACCTAGCCGAAGCAAGAAAATGAAGCTTTCATCACCCAGCTAAAGGCAAACATTCATGCCTTTGCGTGGGTAGTAATTGATATGAGGGGCTTTAAGCCCAAGGTCAAGCTATATCACTTGAACGTTGACCCTACCTTCAAGCCGATACAACAGCGGGCTCTACATTTTACTTCTAAAAAAGAGGCCGCAATAAAGATAGAGGTTGAGAAGCTTCTTCAAGTTGGGATAATCAAAGAGTTGGCCTATCCTACCTGGTTAGCAAACGCGGTGATGGTGAATAAGCATAATGGCAAGTGGAGACTGTGCGTGGACTTCACGGACATCAACAAGGCCTGTACGAAAGATCCCTACCAACTTCCCATGATTGATCGGCTGGTTGACTCCATTGCCAGGTTTGATACTCTTATCTTCTTGAATACGTACTGGGGGTATCATCAGGTTAGGATGGTTGAGTCCGATAAAGAGAAAACAGCCTTCAGAGCTGTTGGGGGTTTATACTAGTACAAGATGATGCCATTTGGGCTGAAGAACGCGGGTTCGACCTATCAGAGGATGGTCAACAAAGTTTTCAGCTCACAAATCGGGAAGAACACGGAGGCTTACACAGACGACCTCAAGGAAACCTTCGAGAACATTTGGTGGCACTCAATCCCGGCCAAATGTACATTTGGTGTCTAGGCAGGCAAGTTTCTTGAGTTCATGGCCAGTCACCGCGGGATCGAGGCTAATCATGAGAAAATTCAAGCACTACTCAACATGCTGGAACCGACCACAATCAAGAAAGTCCAGGGGCTTAATAGCAAAATCATTCCTCTAGGCATGTTTATGTTGAAGTCGGCTGAGAAATGTCTCCCTTTCTTTAAGATCCTCATGGGCAACAAGACGTTCACATGGGATGGAGAGTGCTCCAAAGCCTTTCAAGCTCTCAAAGAGTACCTAGGGAAGTCACCCTTTTTAGTAAGCCCCAAAGCGGGAGATGTTTTGTTTCTATACTTGGCAACCTCAGATCGGGCTATAGCCGCCGTGCTTATAAAGGAGAACGCCGGGACCCTCCAAAAACCCGTCTACTATGTAATCAAGGCTCTCAGTCGGTGGAGAGTCGTTATTTTAATGTGGAGAAATTATCCTACTCGCTTGTCGTTGTAGCCTACAAACTCAGGGGCTACTTTACTTCACACACAATTATTGTCTTAACATATAGCCCTATGTGTCAGATTCTACACAAACCCAACCTTTCTGGTCGTCTACTGCGATGGGCTATTGAGATCACGGAGTTCGACATTCAGTATCTGATAACGCTCTAAATGATACAAATAATTCTACCTTTATTCACCCCAAATTCTGCTCAAGAGAGGATAGATAGGCTCGTTATTATGTGGAATAAGTGTCAAATGCTATGTGAGTGTTTCCAGGATCGTAATTCTGCATCTATGCTATTTTCCCAAGGTTTTGGTACTGTTTTGTCTTGTTTTGCGTGTTTTATAGGATGTACCGGATCTGGAGCATTGGAGGGTGGATCTGAACCAAAAGAAATACATTGGGCCAAGTGATTGAAGTCCAAGAAGAAGCTCTGTTGAAGAAAAAGAAGAAAAGAAGGCCCGGTAACCCGAAGGCTAGGCCCGGTAAACCGGCGTCTTGTTGGACACGAAATTGATTCTGCCGCATTATCTAAGTCGGTTAGGGTTTTAGAGAGTCTTAAGTCGGCTATTGTATCTATATAAAGCCGCATATACTGAAAGCTTGGATATGCTCAATACAAAACATAAGTTTTACAAATTACATTACAATTATTATTATGCAATAAAGTTTTCTTGAGCTTTGGAGAGTTGTTTTTGGTTTCCTCCCTTCTTCCATCATCTCTACTTGCTTGAGTAGATCGAGCTAGATCACCACCGTTGAAGGTATGAAGCTTTGAACGTTCCTTTATTGTCTTCAATATGGTAGATCTGGTACGTATTTATGTGTTTTAGTTAATCTGCATGTTTAACAACCCCATAATTTACTTATTTTAATCATACTGAGCAATGTAGATCCAAAAATTAGGAAAAGCCGCCCCCGGTAACCCGGTGGTCTATACCGATTTACCGGGGCATGTTTTAGAAAACCTAAACTGGGATTCACTACAGCCACGTTGATCGGCAGGAATAACTAAAACGAGTAATAGGTCTGGCCAATCTAGTATTCGTAATTCATAAATTAACTTGAAGGACTGTTAGTGAAGTGTTAATTAGGACATAGTCTTGAATGGACCCTAAGAACGTGCTGGTCAATGTCGACAGCTGTCTAGGTGGGTTAGCGGTATGAGTTAGCGCTTAATATCGGCAATTCTAGTTCTTTATGCGTATGGGCTATTATGGACCAATTAAGGAGGGTAGCTTGCGTAAAGATTGTCTACTGCCATTGTCGGAGTAGATAGGGTTAGAATTGCACCCGTAGCTGATAATGATAATTAAAACGAAAGCTCGCGATTAATTTAAGGAAATTATGTAGGGAAGTAAACATAACGATTAACTAATCCAAGTTAGTGGATCGGTGAGGAGAGGGAGAGGTATACAATGTTTGTTTTCTTTTATGTTATTGTTGGTCAATGACGGCCTCTATGTTGCTTCTTAATTAGGTTAGAATCGTTTATACTTATAGTTGCATCGTCTCTGTGGGATCGACCTTGACCCGCATTTACTATACTACAATGTACCTAGTATTCTTGCTAGTAATATCGACGTTAGTGACTTACACGCGATCAGTATCAACCCAGAAAAATGATCAAGGCTCAAGCCTTAGTTGATTTTATCGTTGAAACAAGTTTCAGTTCGGAGCAGCCAGGTTCACCGGTGCGGATTGGCCCCGCCCTGGCACCTCAAAAACTGGATAATTGTTGGTAGTTGTATGCTGACGAAGTGTCTAATCAGAATGGATGCAGGCCCGGTGTTATTCTACTAGATCCGGGCACAACAGAAAAGATAGAAAAGGCTCTCAGGTTCGAGTTCCCGGCCACAAACAATCAAGCTGAGCACGAGGCTGTGATCGCCGGACTTGACTTTGCAAGAGAAATGAGGGTTCAGAATGTTGAAGTCTATTGCGATTCTCAACTCATAGTTGAACAGATCTCAGGGGGTTATGAAATACGATGCGGCATCCCAAAAGAGTATCGTGACATTGTCCAACGAATGAGAAGCGACTTCAACTATTGTGAATTCATCAGAATCGGCCAACACCGGTTCCATGTTGGATAGATTGCGATCATGAGAATCCAAACGTGCATAGAAAGCTGAAATCGGGCACCTTGCCGGTTCCATGTTGGATAGACCGGATAAGGCCCGCGGGCTTGCCCGCAGATCCGGATAAGGCCCGCGCTCTCAGAAGAAGAGCAGTGAGATACATCATAGACAATATGATACTTTTACAGACGGTCTATCTCTAAACCTTTGCTCAGATGTGTCCGCAAGGAGGAAAGTGAAAAAATCCTAGCAGAGCTCCATCATGAAGTGTGTGAGGGCCACCCCGCTAGCCGATCTCTAACACATAAAGTCGTAACCATAGGCTACTACTGGCCATCCATCATACGGGTTTCGGAAAAGCTAGTCAGACAATGCCCAGAGTGTCAGATACACGCGGACATACCTAGGTTGCCAACAGTAGAGCAAAGTATTGTTGTTTCCACATGGCCCTTCGACATGTGGGGACATGATCTAATCGGACCATTCCCAACGGGAAGGGGTGGCTGCAAGTATGTCATAGTGGCAGTTGATTACTTCATGAAGTGGATTGAGTCCAAGCCACTAGCGAGTATAGGAGCAAAGAATGTGGTCTACTTCTTACACTATCAGATCTTGGTCGTGATTTGGGATTCCGCGAGCAGTGGTATCGGACCACGGACCTCAATTATGGGATGAGTTCTCAGTCTTCTATAGATAACACCACATAAAACACTGCAATCATCCATAGCCTATCCCTTGGGGAATGGTCAAGCCGAGGCCGGCAACAAGCATATCATTAAGATGTTGAAGAAAAGTATAGGTGAAAAAGCAGGCGGATGGGTCGACGATCTACCTGCCATACTTTGGGCTCTCCGCACCACAATTAAGACTCCCATAGAAGAAACACCATTCGCCTTGACGTATGGATCAGAAGCCTTGACCCCATTTGAAATGGATCTCCCAAGTATCAGAGTTGCTAAATACAATCCAACGGATAATATGGTCAATAGGAAAATCGAACTCGATCTCGCTGAAGAAAGAAGAATAGCGACTTACCATCGGCTTGTGAACTACAAATAGATCTTGAAGCGACATCATGATAGACGAATCTGAGACCACTCATTTAAGTTCAGAGATTTCGTTCTACGGAATAGGAAATCCGTCGGTCTTCTACCCAACAAGGGCAAGCTAACGGAGAACTGGGAAGTTCCTTATCAAGTCGCAGAGAGGTCAAGAAAGGGACTTATATTCTCAAGGATCAGAATGGCTTCGAGCTTAATCGGCCATGGCACGCGGGCAATCTCAAAAGTACTACATGTAACAATCGGTAGGGTTATGGCGCCATTCATCTCGTGCTTCACGTGAATGGACTCGCTTTCTTTATGTGTTATGGCTATCCTCTCATTTACAACTTGAGCATTTAGGCTTTCTTATTTTGTAAGCTTTTAATAAAAACCCGATTTTACATTTTATATTTTATGTGCGTTATTCTATCAATGAGATGTGCCCACTGATGCACAAGTGTAATTTTCAACAACTTTCTCGCATGACCATGCCATGGCAAAGTTTCGATTACGAGTCGGGCAGTTATTTTCGATAAGCCAGCAAGCTTACAACCTCATGCCTTATCAAAACAAGGGGGCGGACCCTCCCTAAGTCGGACTAACAACGTCGGACTCGAAAGATGCAATATTTTCGAGCAGATTATTAAAGCAACACATTACGACAAAAAGAAGACATAGCGAACACGTTTAATACATAGCAAAATCAGGAAACATTCATTCAAACAAGGCCGAAACAACAACCATAAAGAGAGGTTAGTAAAAGCAGAGCCGTCCTTGGAGGCAGGCCAACAAGGCCGCGGCCTAGGGCCTCCACTAAAACTTAAATTTTAGGGCCTCGTTTAATTTAATATAAGCGTATTCTAGGTTAGTTTTTATGTTTTACTCAAGGTAAAATAATCGGTAAAACCCAAATTTATAGCCGAATTTAGTGAAAGAAAATCTATTCAAATTCTGTTGCATTATTTATAATGCTTATGAACATAGTATACTTCAAAACTAGTTGTAATATTTTTTTTTCATAGGATCGAGGGCCCTAATGTTTTTTGGCCTAGGGTCTGTGATTTCACAGGGACGGCCCTGGTAAAAGTTATCAAGCATGGCAAAAATTATTACAAATTAGCATCAAAGGTAATTGTTCTAGATTACAACTTCAAGAAATAAATGAGAGCAAGGAGAAGTGATCACTTCTGAGTCATTTGCCTTCGGGCCGCATGCTGTCATCATGTACGTTTTCTTCGTTCAATGAGGAATGCAGCATGGAGTCATCATGATCTGGGTTCGGTTTCTCCGCAACTTGGGGGGGAGGCACAGAGGAAGGATCGTTTATCATTGACCTCAAGTTATTGTCGAGGACTAAGGGAGGACTCTACGGTTATCACCGCGCCCAACTAGATCAACGCAATGGCGGCGAGCTCTTCAGGTAAAAGGGATCTCAGCATGAAAGGGCAACAGACGGGATCATATTGGTCCGTGAAAGACCAATCTTTGAAAGTCCCCAAAAGAGGAGCGCCGCTCCTAGAGCCCATCGGACATAGCGAGCCAGGAGGTAAAAACCTTCATCATAGCCCGTGAGACCAGCATCACCGAGCGCCTTCTGGTACTCAGCAGATCTTTTAAAAGCTTCAACTGCCTCCACCCTTGCGGCCATCCTGGCAGCTTCCAACTTGTTCTCCAAATCGGCCCCGGCATCCTCCGCCTTCTGTTCAAGATCGGCTTTCTCCTTGGCCCACAACTCTCCTGCCCGTGTCGCACTCGCTTTCATATCATCGATGACCTTATTAAGTTCAGCGACCTCTTTCTCCTTAAGACCCTGAAGTTGGACTCGCTCCAGCTCTGCGACTTCCAAATCATCTTTCAGCTTCTTTTGCAAGGCCTCAAGCTTACTCTCGACGTGCCGGCCGTAAGATTGGTCTCACTCAAAGCTGTTTCCAACTCCTTCACTTTTTTGGCAGTACGCTCCATTTCGTGGTCAGCTTCAGCGTCCATGCGGTCTCTCTGGGCAACAGAGGTGTCCATCTACAATGGAAGCAATGGATCGAGATCAAGAACATATTGATAACAAAAAAATAAGTGTAGAGGAATACGGAAATAATAATTTACCAGTGTAGTGAGCATGCCCATCAAACCCGCATGGTCTTCACGTTTCCTCATCAAGCATTTTGTCGGATGAACCCGGTCCATCAACACTATCCGAGCACCAATACCCATGCTAATCTCCATGGCCATCTCATCGGGGCCGTCTAGTGGCAGGTTCTTTAGCTGAAGAACTTTGGAAATGGCATCGACCAAGATGACTGCATCTTTCTTGGTTCGGCCTTTTGAACTCCAAAAACAACCAGGGAGCTCGGTTTGAAATAGGTTGAGAAGTGGAGCCATCCGGAAGCCGATCCATGACCGTGTAAATAGACTTTTGAATTTTTGGCTGCTCCAAAGTCCGTCTGGCCGCATCTGCGCCCGTCTTGGATTTCTTAGCTTCGGGCTCTTTTTCTGTACTATCGATCATGATCGGCCGCTTCTGAGTCACAGACATTTTGGCGGGCACTACATCAGCTTTCGGCCCTACAGATTGTTTGCCACCGGCAGGATAATCTGCAACCTTGTTCTTTCCTTTTTGGTTCTGAGGCGCTGCCCCAGAAGAGGTATCCAAGGAAACCTTAGGCAACTCATGCTCCCCGGTCACCGCGAGCAGATTCGACCTTTCGACCTCACCAACAGTCTGCCTATCAACGACTTGCTTATGAAGATGACTGAAATTCACCATATCTGCAAATAATCAAACACATTAGAGCGCCCACAAGATATGAATGCAGAGCATACAACTATGAAAATGAAAAATGCAAAATACAAGCCAAGTGTATATGAAGAAAAGTGTTACCTAGCTCGTCACGTTTTCAGGATCGCCTTCACACGTAGTACATTGTGAAGGGAAGCATATTTCATGGTGGCACATCCCGTACCAATCCAAGTCGCAGGGAAGGGGGTTAACTCTACCTAACGCCTCTCCAACCTCAGACCCGGGGATCCCAACAGCTCGACTAAAGGGCTCGGTCACATCTAACAGTGAACGCAAGTTAAAGGTCCATTTCTAAGTGAGAGGGACCTCTCTCAAGATCTCCTTTATTCGCTGAATGAGATCCTCGTCATCCTTCTCCTCTCCTTACTATTTAAACTCCTCGATGTTAGTCGAGCCAGGCTCAAAGTTTTGAAGAGGCCACCATACCCGCGGCTCGATCTTCATACACTGGTATTCTAAGCATTGACCTTATCTAGAAGGTCAAGTTGACAGTGGCCAGTGCAACTATGAGGACCAAGCTGTCCATCTTCGTTCATCCTAGACATGTTGAAGAAATGATTGAACACCAGAAATGTGGGTTCGCTCCCCAGCATCCGGCACACGATAATGAAGTCCACTAGCACTCTCGCCAACCTAAGAGAGAGGTCACAGGGCAAGGTTTGGGTGACATCCATGAACTTCACCAGAAAAGGGTCAAATGGTGGTTGGAACCCGGCCACGAGTTGGTCATAATGCAAAAATAGAAAATCTAGCGGGAATCGGCTGCAAAACCGTTTCTTCGCCTTATCCTTCTTGAAAGACACGAAACAGTAGTCCGCAGAGATGTCGTAAGCGGCCAAGGAAGGGGTGTATTATTTGGCCGTCCAAAATTTCTTCCATTGTTTCCTAACGTCCTTGTCGAATGCCTTCTGGACGTGCTCCTGGACGGTATATTATTTCGGAGGCCACGCATTCTTCTCCATAGTTTGTTTCCATTTCCTCGATCAGGCAGCGTTCTCTCTCATTATAGCCTCAGCCTGCTCATCAAGATCTTGCCCGGAGGTCCCCCAGAACTTCAACCTCAACCAATTCTCCCACGAGCTGCACGGCAAACTCATACATCCCGTGATCACCGGAATCTACCTCGTTGACCCCGTAATCCATGGCCTCATGGTCATCATCTTTACTAGGTGTCCGCTCGGATGACATGCTAAAAAGTAAATAGGCGAGGCAGATAGTTAGTCACCTAGACTTGGAAGTCGGGCCAAGACGAGCGTGTCCGCTCATCCTGACACCTCACCCCTACATTTTCTGCAAAAATCAAGTTCTAAACCCCAAATTCGAACAAAGAGAGCTTAAAGGGCAAAATACTATCCAAATTTCTAGAAAGACGAAGCAAATTGGCATGGAATTTTGATAAATTCGGTTGTCTCTTTCATATATCATTCTCAATCATCAAGTACAATATTTTATAGCCTCTAGTAGGGTTTCTACATCAATACAATATTACCAAACTACCCTTACTATTTATGTCAATATTTCCATAACACAATATTTTCTATAAATATTTTCCATAAATCAGTCTATCGTAGTACCCCCCCCCCCCCTCAAGTGGGAGCGTGATGGTCTCGAATGCCCAACTTGCGTAAAAAAATGTCAAACTGCTGACGACCCAGTGCTTTTGTAAGAATATCCGCCAACTGATGCTTCGTGGGAACATATGAAGGGAAATCAAACCGTCCATGATAGCATCAAGCACAAAATGACAGTCAGCCTCAATATGCTTCGTGCGTTCGTGAAAGACCATATTTTGGGTGATATACAATGTTGATTGACTATCACAAAAGAGACGGATCCCAGAAGGGTGACCAACACCGAGCTCAGCAAGTAACTGTTTCAACCACTTCAATTCATATGTAATCGACGCCATAGATCGATATTCCGATTCGGCCAAAGAACAAGATACCGTAGTTTGTTTCTTGGACTTCCAAGATATCGGCAAAAGTCCAAGAAAGACAAACCAACAGCTCAAATAACGGCGAGTCAGGGGGCAGCTCGCCCAATCAGAATCACACCAACCTTCAAATAGAAGAGAACTGTCAGAGCGCAGTAGAATGCCTTGACCCGGATGTTTATTTAAGTACCGAACGAGACGTAAAGCCGTGTCCCATTGGACAACTAGAGGAGCCTGCATAAACTGAGATAACACATGCAAGGAATAACCCAGATCAGGTCGAGTAACTCCTAGATAGATAAGTCGGCCAATCAGTCGATGATACGGCCCCGGATCACTCAACAACGGGCCAGTAGCCAAGGCCAACTTGTCATTCTGCTCAATCGGGAAATCAGCGGTCTTGCTCCCAAGTAACCCGACTTCATGGATAATATCAAAGGAATACTTGCATTGATTTAAGAAAATTCCTTCCTTGTTCCTAGCCACCTCGATCCCAAGAAAGTATTTCGAACCCCAAGATCCTTCATCTTAAAACATTTCCCTAAGTATTTAAAAATCGTCATCGCAACCTTATCATTGCCGGCAATAATCATTTCATCGACATAAACGAGGACATGGAGCTGAATCTCACCATGAATCAAAGTAAATAATGAATAATCGGTGTAGGACTGATGAAAACCATACTCACGTAACGCAGAAGCAAGCTCTGCAAACCAGCATCTCGGGGTCTGCTTCAACCCGTACAACTACTTACGCATCCGACAAACTAAGTTCGAACCGTTCTTCTCAAAACCCGGGGGGATCTTCATGTAAATCTCCTCCTCCAAATCCCCATGCAAAAATGCATTATGCACATCCATTTGGTGAATATCCCAACCTTTCATCGCAGCAACACTAAGAAAGTACGAACAGTAACCATTTTCGCCACTGGCGCAAATGTCTCCGTGTAATCAATACCCTCTTCTTGATGATTCCCAAATGCCACTAACCGGGCTTTTAACCGCTGCAAAGTACCATGCACGTCATATTTTTCTGTATAAACCCACTTACTCCCCAATGCCTTTTTCCCGGGAGTAAGGGGTTGTAACTCCCAAGTACCCTGGTCTTCTAGGGCCCTGAATTTCTGCAGCCATGGCCCTACGCAAACCTTCATGTTTTACTTCCTCCTTAAAATATTTAGGAGGGTTCCCAATGTTGGAAAGGTGTCCTAAACCCAATCGGGTTGGACCGGATCCGACCGGGTCGGGTCATTTACAGTCTATTTAGTTCATGTAATAACTTTATTATGATTAATAAAAGCACTTATGTTATTATATATTGTTTATCTTCATATTGTTTGTTGTATATATATAGTAACGTCCCTAGAAACCATGATAGTGATTATGGTTGATGAGATCTCTAATCACTATAACAAGGTTGGTACTTAAAAGTCTCTAGTCTTACATATTATCAAATGGGACATTGATAGTATATTCAGACTAGCACGTATTGGATGTCTTCTATCTTTTAGAAGGTAGGGGTAGTCTCGTCTATCGAAGTGTAGAGACACTTGGACTGTACGTGGACGTGTATTAGAGAATGCGTACGTTAGACTGACCCACTTACATTAAGTGTCACACTATGTGGCGGTTGTGTAATTATCCTTTTGACCGGAGTCTTCATGGCATCACGGTGTGGATTGTCATGCTTTGACACTATTGAGATTTCTCCTAACCACGGGGCGATCATGCGGTAGTGATTGGGTATGATATTGAAGCATGCGGAGTATACATGATTGGTCGTCCGGGAATCGCGTATCCTATGATTGGGATCGAATATCCGAAATGGCCTTCTTATAAGGAATGTCTAGCTCTCGAGAATCTTTGCAAAGTGGGAGTAAATGTGTTATTCCAAGAGAGCATGATATCCAGATTATAAGATACGATCGTTAATGTATAGACACTCGAGATACGATCGTATGGATATTATTACAGCGATAGGATTGTAAGTTACACGGTAACTGCTTCACATGAAAGGTAGTAGTCATTGCTTTTGACTCATCCGATATTTGGGGGTCACGGTGTGTTGCTAGACGCTATCCCGTGATCGTTAGGTATGAAGGGCATTTTAGTAAATTGCACTTTGTGTCTACAGCCAACATATTCGGAAGCCTATCGGGTCACACACACATGAACTTCGAGTCGGATTAAAATGCGGTTATAGTTGATAACCAAATAAGGAAAGTTTATCTCTAGACTATAAAGGTTATAGTGGTAAATTAATATGGTGGTATTTATTTATTATGAATAAATAAAATCAAGATATTAATTATATACAAATTAGATTAATTAAAGAATATTCCGGAAGCCAATTTATTGGCATATGGGGCGCCACATTTAAGTGTATGAGATACACTTGGATTGTGCAGTTTAATTAATAAGATTGCCATAATATTAATATATGATATTAATTGATTTTGGAAAATAGATTTATGGTAATAAGATAATTATAATCAATATATGATATTGGCAAAATAAATTATGATTAAAGAGATAAATCAATCTAGTTGATTTTCCTTATTTTTTTGGAAAAAAGGTTTTCTTCTCCTACACACTAACGGGGCGCCACTTATCACTATAAATAAGAGGTGGGTGTCAAGCTCTTTTGTACATCACAATTGCAAGAGTTCATAATTCTTGTGTAAAATAGAGAGCCTTCCATAGTGAGTTTGTGAGGGAAGAAAAGGTCCGGTCTAGCAGCCGGAGTTTTTCCGATAGCAATCCAAGGAGGATTCCGGCGAGGGGTTCGTGTGGATTAGCGATAGAGGCCGGACGCGTGGACGGCTTGCGCATTGAACTACTCTCCGTTGGCGGTCAAAGCGACGATCTATTAGATCATCAAGGTATAACCGTCAAACTACTTAACGTGTTTATTGCATTAAACGAAGAACGATCTAAGAAAAGGAAATCAAATTTTAAATTCCGCTGCGTTAAACTAGTGATTTCCTAACAGTGGTATCAGAGACAGACTTCGAGCTTAAGCAATAAGCATAATTTAATTGCGTAGTATTTAATCGATAGATGCAAGATTTAAATCACGAAACGTTGAAACAAAAAAATAGGGTATTGCATTAAACGAAGAACGATATAGGCTGAGAAACTTGTGATCACCGTGGTTTTCTCCTAGAATATAGGCTGCATCACCCAACTGTGATAGCTACCAGAAACTTGTGATGCTTATCAGAAAACCTATCATAATTTACAAAATGCATAAGAGGATACGGAGTACCTGAGGATGCCGAGAAAGTGAAAGAGCGTGGGGTAGGACTTTTCGGTGCAACCATAGTATGTGTCACGTAATCCTGAAAAGAATTCAGGATCTTCTATCGTCTACCTCGGCCTAATTCTTTCACACCATCACCTGGTTGTCGAGGTTGTGGTGATGATGCCATATCATGTGCAAGATCCTCTGTCGAATTGGCTGTATCATCATGCCCATGCGTCCCCCTCAACTCGAGGACCAACAATGGTGGATCCCCGGGAGGAGAAGGAGAAGCCTCGAACCCCGTATCTACAATGTCAAAATCCTCGAAAACTAGATAAGGGATGGGAGGAGACACACTACCCTTGGTCAGATGAGAAAAAGGGAAAACATGCTCATAAAATTTTACGTCTCGGGATACAAAAATTTCCTCCGAATCAATGTCATATAGGGTCCACCCATTCTTCCCAAAAAGATACCCTAAGAACACACACTTATGACTACGACTAGGCAAATTAATGTGAAGGACGATGGTCATAGGCATAACACAAACAACCCAAAATTCAAAGCATCGATAAATCCGGTTTTTTATGAAGTAGAGACTCATAAGGTGTATTGTATTTCAAAATACTCGAGGGGGTTCGGTTAATTATATAGGCAGCCGCCATAACACACTCTCCCAAGAACTTAAGAGGTAAATGACCATCAAACCTAAGGGCTCGTGCAACATTTAGGATGTGTTGATGCTTACGTTCTACCCTTCCATTCTGCTGTGGAGTCCCAACGTAAGAAGTTTCAAATATGATCCCTTCATTTCTAAAATAAGGGAGTAAAGACCTAAACTCAGTCCCATTATCACTACGAATTCGTTTAATCGTGACCTCGAACAGACGAGAAATCAAAGTGACAAAGTCCAAAAAATAGTTTCAACCTCTATTTTATTTAACAGTAAATAAATCCACACCGAACGAGAGTAGTCATCAACAATAGTTAAAAAAATACATAGCACCACATGTCGAGGGAACACTATAGGGACCCCACAGATCACAATGTATCAACTCAAAGATACGACTGGCTTTATTTTCATTAAGAGGAAAAGTCTCACGGGTCTGCTTTGCCCGAAAGCAAATATCACATCCATCTTTATTTAAATTTTTGGAAATGGAAATATTTGGAACCTGCCGAAGAACCTTTTCTGATGGGTGTCCCAAACGCCGGTGCCATAAATCCACAGTTTGCTCACCATCAATGGCCAGAACCCGAGCCTCTGGAACTCCTAAGAACAAGAAAATTCCATCCACACGCTCATCCAGTCCAATCAGCGTCCTCGTCACTCGGTCATGCATAACGTATAACGTAGACGTGAGCTGAATAATACAACCGGTATCATCCTGATTACGTAACCGAGAGCAAATTGCAATTTAAATTAGGTGCAAATAAGACATTTTTCAGACACAAATTTCCTGATAAAACCACGGTTCCCTCATGTGTTGCCTAGGACGAACGCCCATCCGGTAACCCAATAGGGCACGGAACTATTTGGTGAGGATCAACGAGTAAGTGGAAATTTCATGTCACATGATGCGTGGCCCCTATGTGTCAATAATCCAAACCGAGTTACTTGTTAATCGATCATGCGGTTTCGGACGGTTCAAAAATTCTAGTATCCCTTGCCATTGGTCGGGGTTAATATTCGCCAACCCTATATGTTCTAAATTCTGTGAATGAGCAGGAATAACGGGCTGAGCCGAGACCGTCAAATCTGAAACAACTACCTTGTTGACCTTTGGCTGGGCACCAATTGATTCTCGTGCGTGGCCTCTTGTATCCGTCCGGCCGCTCATTCCGGTGCCGCTGATTGCCATTTCTAGCTAGCACCGATTTTCTGGCTGAAATCTTGTTATCATCAGTCCATCCGTCCAAATCCTCAACAATCAATGGTAGATTATTTTCCATGTGCGAATAAATTTCCTCCGCTCCCGCTAAATCAACCGGAATTGTCGAAAATTCCGGTAAAAATTCCCCGTCGCCTCAAATTCTAGTAACAATCTCCCGTCGTTTGCATACTTTCGAGTCTCTCCGGTTACGCCATGTAATTTTTCTTTCAGCATCGAGGCTGAATATGAAGAAGAACAAAACAACTTGAAAGGAAAGAAAAAGGAACTATTGAACTTGAACTTTATTGAACTGAATATTCTGTTCTGTACATACACCTAACTCCATTGACTATTATCCTTTTATATCCTTTTGACTGCTAACTAGAAATGTTGTGAATGTTGTGATTGGGTAGAGTGACGTATTACCAACCAATCATAACACACTATGTTGCCAACTCATCATCCTCTTTATTCTCTACATCCCCCCTCAAACCTGATGCCAAGTAAAGATCATGTATTCCCAAGTTATGCATCATTTGGCCTAACTTGATATTGTCCAGTCTCTTAGTGAATATGTCTACAAATTGCAACTCAGATCTGATAGGCAATGGTTTGATGACAACTTTTCCCATACAATGTGGCAGTCTATCTCAATGTGTTTTGTTCTCTCACGAAACACTGGATTTTCAGCTATGTACACTGCATTATTATTGTCACAATAGAGAGGCATTGCTTTGTTATACATTGCCAATAAGTCCTTCAGCAATTACATGATCCATTGTACTTCACGGGTTGCTGATGCCATTGCTCTGTATTCTGCTTCTGAGCTGCTTTTTCAAAATGTGGTTTGCCTTTTGGATTTCCCAAGAAATTAAGGACTTGCCTAGAAAAACACAAAACCCTATGACAAACCTTATGGTTTCTTCACAACCTGCCTAATCAGATTCAGAAAAGGCTTTTAGGGTTAGTTCATTCTGTGCAGAAAACTTGAGACCTTGCCCTGGACTTCTTTTTATGTGTCTAAGTAGTCTTTGTGCATCCTTCATATGATTGACTATACGTTGATCAAGGACCTGGCTGAGTTGTTGGGCACCAGAAGAGATGTCTGGCCGTGTTATTGTTAAGTACAACATCTTTCCCACTAGGCTCATGTACAAGGTATTGCTGGGCGTAGCAATTCTGAATCTTGATGTGACAACTTTTGTGAACTATCCATAGGACTTGTTGCTGGTTTGCATCCCAACAACCTCTGTTGTTCCAAAAGTTCTAATGCATACTTCCTTTGACTGAGAATAAGCCCCTCATTGGACCTGGCCACCTCAATACCCAAAAAATAGTTTAGGGGTCCCAAGTCTTTAATGTGGAAAATCTGATCCATGAAGTGTTTGATGGAGTCAACTTCTAACCTATCATTTCTTGCAAGAACCACATCATCAACATACACCAATAATGCAATGAAAGTTGTAAGGGAACATTTTATGAACAGGTTGTGGTCATGAGGAGATTGGACATATCCTTGCTGGACAAGTGCAGCTGTATGAGCTTGATGTTCCATTGCCGACTGGCCTGTTTAAGTCCATAGATGGACTTTTGCAGCTTGCAAACCTTGTTAGTAGGGAAACCTGGAGGTGGCAACATGTAGACCTCTTCATGGAGGTCCCAATGAAGAAACATATTATTGATGTCCAACTGCTCCAAAATCCAATTTCTGGCAACTGCAATAGCTAAAAGAAGTCTGATGGTTGTCATTTTGGCAACAGGGCTAAAGGTGTCCTGGTAATCTAGGCCCAATTGCTGAGTGTACCCCTTTGCCACCAGCCGGGCCTTATATCTCTCCACTGATCCATCTTGCTTATATTTGACCCTGAATACCCATTTGCATCCAATAGGAATTTTGTTGGGAGGTAGGTCCACAAGAGTCCAAGTGTTATTGGCCTGCAAAGCATCAACTTCAGACTGCATGGCAGCTTGCCATTCTGGAACCTGTACAGCCTCAAAATAAGATTTAGGTTCTGCAATAACAGACATGTTTAGGACAAAGGATTTATAATTAGGTGCCACATGATCATATGAGAGGACATGATGAATGAGGTATTTGGGAAATGTGGAAGGAGGAGAGGAAGATGAGAGTAAAATGGTATGATATTGCTGGAGCCATTGGGGTGGTCTCCTATCTCTGGTAGAGTGTTTGACAAGATTTATATCCTGGGAATGAGGAGAAGGAGGATCAGGATTTGGGGAAGGATCGGGTGAGGTAGTGTCTGAGTTGTCAAAGGATGATTGAGGAGTGGTGAAGGGAATTTCTGGGTCAGAAAGAGTTATGGTGGAAGGTTGCAGAGTAGGAACAAGTAATGTGGATGGTGCAGAAGATATTTGAGGGGATTGAGAATAGGGAAAGCTATGTTCATGAAAGATTACATCCCTAGATAGAAAAATTTCTCTAGTATTTAAATTGAGAAGGATACTGCCCTTGGTAGTAGGGGAGGTGCCTAGATAACAACAAGGAATGGCTCTAGGATCGAATTTCATTTTGTGAGGATCAGTAACAGTGGCATATGCAAGACAACCAAAGACTCTGAGGTCATTGTAGTTCGGATCTTTGTGAAAGAGTTTGTGGTAGGGAGAAGCATTTGTTAGGATAGGAGTGGGTAGTCGGTTGATGAGGAAAACAACACGTTTGATGCAATACCCCCAGTATTGTATGGGAATATTGGATTGTAGCCTTAGACTTCTAGTTACGACAAGGATATGTTGATGTTTACGCTCCATAATACTATTTAGTTGATGGGTATGTTTGACACTTTGCTGATGTATAATAGCTTTATCTAAGTAGAAATCAGAGAGAACAAACTCTTGGCCATTCTCAATTCTAAAACACTTGATTTTCAGATTAAATTGTGTGAGAATCATTTCATAAAAAGCTTTCATAATATGTTTCACTTCAAATTTGAATTGCATTAAAAAATCCAACGGTATCTACTATGATCATCAACAATAGTCGAGAAGTATCTTTGATTATTAATGGGGGGCTGCCTGTAAGGCCCTCATATGTCTACAAGAATTTTGTCAAAACAACTTGAATACTGCTTGTACTTAAGGGAAATTGGAGCCTATGTTGTTTAGCACAAGGACATATAGAACAATGACTATCCGTGGGAACACTAACAGCAGCATTATTATTATGTACAACTTGAAGCCTTTTGTTTGAAGGATGTCCAACCCTATAGTTCCAGAGCCAGGAAGAAGAGGAAATGTTGCTAGCAGCCTGAAGGATGACAGATAGATGAAATGAAGAGGCTAAATGAGTGGAGCCTTGAGCTGAAGAGGTGTGTATGGGAGTAACAAATAGATGATATATACCATGGTACTCTCTAGCTGTACCAATCACTTTCAAAGTCCTCATGTCCTGAATGAGACAAGAACATGAATGAAAAACAACAAAATATTTAGGATTCCTGACTAGTGTACTGAGAGACAGCAAGTTAAAGGAGAAAGATGGCGCACAAAGGACATTATACAAAGTAAGCTCAGGATTCAGAAGCACAGTACCTATATGAGTAATAGGAACATCGGAACCATTAGGCAAATGAATGGTTTTGCCTGTAATAGGAATGTAATGAGTAAAGACGGATAAAGAGCAAGCTACATGATCAGTTGCACCAGAATCCAAAATCCAATCTCTTAAACAGGACTGAGATGCATTACCTTTGTCTTTTGAGTGAATTCGGCATTCAGAACAACAGCAGATGCCTGATGTGGGGAGCTGTTGGATCCATGAACTGGAGGAACTGAAGGTCCGGCACCCAGCATCTAAAAAGACTGAAACAATTTCATCATTTCCTTACATTGTTCTGGAGTGAAAGCAGAGGAACCTCCTTCGAACTGTGTTGAAGATAGTCCATCAGTAGGTATGACACCCTCTGGATCCTCATAATCATTTTGTGCAAGATATGCTTGCCTCCTAGGCCTGAAATTGGGAGGAAATCCATGCTTTCTGTAGCATTTGTCCTCAGTATGTCCTTGTTTGCCACAATAAGTGCATTGCATAAAATTCCTATTGTTACCATCATGCACATAACCAGTTGGCACCGCATTTTGCGTTATCATAGATCGCCTAGGTGGTTGTTGTATCACATAATTTCCTTGATAAGATTGCTGCATAGCCATAGGAGCAACAACATGTTCTGTTCCATGTTGAATTTTCCTTTCGAACTTAACCGCTATAGCGAAGGCTTCATTGATATCAGGTAAAGGTTGCATCAGGAAGACTTTAGACTTCACAGGTTCAAAGGAATCATTGAGGCCTCTAATAAACCTTAAAACATAATCAGCCTCAATCTTGGTTGTTAAGGCCACAAGGACAACTAGATATGGGTCGTATCATAGTAGATTCTTCCCAAAGGATTTTCAATTTGGTGTAAAACTCAGTTACAGTGCTAGTACCTTGCTTGAGAGCAAAAATATCTTCCTTAATATTATCTACACGAAATGAATCACCGGTTGAAAAACGAACATACAATTCATTTCATACCTCTCGTGTTGTGTTTGACCGCATAACACTTTGAGCAATCGGAGGAATCACAGAGTTTAGAATCCATGAGAGCACCATATTATTGACATGTGTCCAGATTCCAAGCAATCGTTCATCATCCTCTGGCATAGGAACTGTTCCATCTACCAATCCGAGCTTGTTCTTCGACCGAAGCTCCATGCGCATAGCTTTGCTCCAACCGTGGTAATTTCTCTCACAAAGCGGCGGTTGAACAAGAACAATGGAAGGATTTTCGTTTGGATGCATGTATAAAGGATGAGATGGAGTAATTTCGCAAATTTAAGGTGGATTTTGTCTCTGATTCATTGTTGAACAAACAATAGCCTAGCTAGAGGAGGATTAATCGATGAGGAAGAACAACAATCACAAATTCGCAGCAGATCAATGCTCTAATACTATGAAGAAGAACAAAACAACTTGAAAGGAAAGAAAAATGAACTACTGAACTTGAACTTTATTGAACTGAATATTTTGTTCTGTACATACACCTAACTCCATTGACTATTATCCTTTTATATCCTTTTGACTGCTAACTAGAAATGTTGTGATTGGGTAGAGTGACGTATTACCAACCAATCATAACACACTATGTTGCCAACTCAGCATCCTCTTTATTCTCTACAGAATAAGCCTGGTCGTAAGTCTTGACTTTGTCACCATTGGCCATTGCAGCCATGAGAGAAGCTTCAGCTTCGTTTCTTGTTGTATCAAATTTTTTTTTTTTTATAATATTTTTGGCTAATCAAAATCTTGCTTCGATACCATGATAAATTCGGTCGGTCTCTTTCGTATATCATTCTCAATCATCAAGTACAATATTTATAGCCTCTAGTAGGGTTTCTACATCAATACAATATTACCAAACTACCCTTACTATTTATGTCAATATTTCCATAACACAATATTTTCTATAAATATTTTTCATAAATCATTCTATCGTAATAAATTTCTATGCTAATGTGCCAAACTCCAGAACAAGTACAAACATTTTTTACAAAAGATGCAACGGTTCAAAGCACTACATGAAGCAAGACACGAGTTCAAAACGAAAGCGGAAAAAAAAAACTCAAAAAAGGCTCAAATCCCTACAACTTATACGATTCATACACCTATTAAGCATTTAAAGCATGCTTTGATCAACATAGGTGAGAAAACCTGGGAAAAACGAAGCTTTACATGGAAATTTGGAGATTTTCTAGAAAACTACTTGAATAACGGCCGGGAAATTTGAGAACTAGCCGGAAACTGCAAAGGAATTGAAATGGCCGACATCTTCTTGGCTGCACCGGAAACTTCTTGTTGGGTAAGTGTATTGTGTGTGGAATGATTTACGTAATAGATCCGTAATTACCGGAACTAATTACGGATTATTAAAAAATGCGAAAGATAAATACGTATTATATAACATATCTAACAAAATTAATATTGCGTGCAGATCTAATTCGAACAACGAATAAGAAAATTAGGATGCACAAAATAAAGGACGAGAGATCAAACCGAGGCGAGTAGATACTCTTTTCTTAAGACAAATTGCTCCGGTATGGTGCCCCGCGGTAGTAGCAATTGTCTCCCAAAATACAACGGCTTTACGTCTCGGATTTAGAGGCACTTTGAAAATCCGAACTCCGTAGAACATACATAGTGCTCCGACTTCTCTTCGACTCAAGAACTAGATCTATACGCTACTAGACTTTTTGTGCTGGAAAAGACTAGAGAAAATTCGATACTTCAACTTTCATCAATGGGGTTCTTTATATAGTGGAGAGGAGGAGTCAATACTCAAATATGATTGGCCGAAACACATCATCAAACTTTTCCCCTTAGAAAAGTAATGGCCGACTTTTCACTCAAGAAAGGAAAAGCCATTGGGGAGTGTAGAACATGCTTTGGCCGACCCCAATCTTCACTTTTGATTGGTCGGATGACGTGTCCCTGAATTCTGATTGGTCGAAAATTAATAATAACACCTGAACCGAACCAAGCTTGAGCCGAGCCGGACGGACGGCGGAGGCGGTGCGCGCGCGTGTGGAATTATCTAAGTCCTCCCTCCTGCACAAAAGTGTCTTGCCCCTTGGGGCACATCCATAAGAGACACACTAGCTCTTTTAACTTGAACTCCCAACACTCAAATTTCCAATGTGAGAGAATGGGGTGAGGTCCTCCCTTCAACTCCCATCTCCTACTTATTTTCTACCAACTTTAGACATTAATTTCTCATTAACCCAATATCTGAATCGAGTGATTCAAAATCTCATCATCAACTACTCCGTATGGAGTATTTAATGATATCATTAACTCTCGATGATATACATCGGACCCTATCCGTAACTAGTGCTAAAGTTGACCATTCAACCCTTCAAAAAGGGCTTTTTCTCCAACACTTCTTAGATCAGCCAGAAACCACTAATGCTTCGTAGTAATCTTCAACGCTCACCGGAGTTTTTTGCTATAAGGAACCGAAAATTGCAAACGTGTAGTGTTGGTGGGGTTCTCTTTTTTTAAGCAACACGGAAGCTTAACCATCGCGTTCGAAATTCAAAATTCAAACGCAATAACTGTCACGCAGTTATCAAAGCGTTTCCCACAAATCAAAAACCGCATCCATCATGTCAACCGTCACATCAGTTACGGGACCGAGGTAACGCCTCGAGTAACTCCCCCAACAAACATGGCCTACAGCTATTATAAGCATGTCCACTAAATATCACATCATTCATATTTGTCCGCTTCATAGCGCAATGCCCCGCAACGAGTCGCTTTATGCCATAAAATTGGCCAAAACCCGTCCGCTTAATAACGCGGTTCCAAAGCATGTCCGCTCCATAGCGCGGCACCTCTCAGCAAGCCGCTTGCACCATAGCCGCTGATTTAAGCATGACACTCTCAAAGTCGACATCAAACTCTTCTCACGGAGGTCACCGGGCCGCGTATTCAAAGTCGCAAATAACTCTACTACATGCCTCACTTATCTTGCAAACAGTTAAGGCATGGAGTAGGGGGACCATTGATATACCGAACCCACAAACGGTCTTACGGATCTGACAAATGACCCGAACAGGTGTCTCACATCTACAGCCAAGTATAGCCGCCTTCAATCCGCATGAACACATGCCGGATCAGGCCGTAAGCTATCCGTCCGGGCTACCCACAGACACTTACTCAGCTGGGGGCCAACTCCGATCCCCACAGCATGTGCCCGCTACATATGGCGAACATGATTCGCACTTGACATTAGCGAAAGCAAGACCATCAAGCGATCAGGAGGATATTATAGAGACCAACAGGCTTTCATGTCCGACTCTTTTACTTGTCTTCCTGATTGTATTTAATTATGTCACGCCATAGTTGATTATGACTTGTCGTCATTAGCCTAATCGTCATTAGCAATCATCTTATATATAGGGGCACCATGTAATTCATAAAGGATCTGAGAATTAATACAAGCAGAGCTACTCTGCCAATTTGCTAACTATCGTGTCCGCACTGAGTCCGACGCTTGAATCTTCATCCTTTTCATTACAACCACCACCTCCTACCGGAGAAATCACACATAAATTGCCAGATATCCACCTTAAAATCTAGTTAGTGTAACCGTGATATTTCAGACAATATCAATATATATATATATATATATATGTGTGTGTGTGTGTGTGTGTGTGTGTGTGTGTAATATAATCACTTTGTTTTTATTATTTACAAATACACCCGTATATGTATCTTATGTTTTCGTAAAATCACTTATCTGCGTATATGTCGTGTATCCACGTATATATCCGTACTCATACATCTTAGATCACATATGTTTACGGTTTACCACACTGGAACAACAGTACAATGCACAATTAATCTCATACTAATCAAACCCATTAATGAGACCGGACCGAAGTTCAAACACAACCAACCACCACTTTCTGTCCGTGTTAGTTGCCCAACTGGTCGAAAAAGCTATAGCAAAGGAATACGCTTTTTGAAGATAATGTATGTAGTAGAATTTTGAAGCTTTTGCTAGAGGCTAGATTTAAATCATTGTGAGACTCGATCTGTGTTATTTTCCAGTTAAATCAGATAAATTAAAAATAAAAATAAAAACCCACTTAAATATCTCTACCCCATGCATTAATTTAATTTCCTCTCATTTCAAATGACTACAAAATAAGAAAAATCTATCTCTAAACTCCTGCCTTTTCTTGCTCTGAAATCCCGGTAGGCACTTGTTTAAGGATAATAATAATATTCAAAGTAATTAACTTAGCAGACAAGTTTAGAAGAGTAAATATATAAAAATATAGAGGGAGAGCAGGCTTACGTGAATAATAGAGAAAGCCTTTGTCTTGGTTCTACAGAATTAGGAGAGACACCAATGATCCCCTTCATGCTTATAGCTTGGCTAGCATGTAGGTGAGATCCAGCTTTATTTGATGAAATGGCAACTCATCTGAATAACCAAAGGGAATGATCCTCATTCAACAATATATCCTTCCGGTGGAACAAATAAGTAAATAAAAAATTAAAAATAAAAATTAATTAGTACTCCATACGTCACTAAAAAATATGTCATTTTTTAAAATGTTTTGTTATAAGTCATTTAATACTGTTTTTTTTAATATATATTTAATATTTTCTCATTAATTATCCATAACATTTTTTTTTTTTGAAGTAAACGAAACGGTCAGAAAAAAAATTAAGTAAACGATAGATATGTTAATATAATATAAAACAGAAATCATTTATTGAGTTAATTTAGTAACATGTACGATATAAAAGTAAAATAGGACATGTTTTTATCAAGTAAAGAGAGGTAGAAGTAGTATTAACTTGGGATAGCGCTATTGCCAGAGCGATTGTGCTCCAGCCAGAGCACTTTTGCCCAATTTACCCTCTGTATGCTTTAAATGTGTTTCCATCACAGTAAAAGCTGTCGGTTATGCATTATGTATTCTACCTGTCCCAGCATTTTGTAGTTTGTTTTCCCAAACAATTTGTATTTATTAAATTTTCTCCTGCATTTTGTTTGTCTCATATATAAACGAAAATAAATTTGAATCTAGCATAAGAAATAATGTAAGCAAAATAAATAAATAATATATATATATATATATATATATATATATATATATATATATATATATATATATTACCCCTCTCTCGATATATATGTGTGTGGCATGTGTATATACACACACACACACACACACACACACACACACATATATATATATATATATATATATATATACACACACACACACACACACACACATATTGTTATAAAACGGATGGAGATGACTTCGGATGCAAAGAAACGAAACGAAGCAATCAAACATAAACAATCAAAGGAGATAACGAAACAAGAAGAACACGATTTAACGTGGAAAACCTCTCGGTGGGAGAGGTAAAAAACCACGGGCGAGAAAAGAGATATTTTATTCGCACCGAATTTTACGATTTCAACACACACGGATAATGAGACAACAACTCGTATTTATAGGCACAAATCCCTAAACCCTAGCCGCCAGAATCTTTGTCGATGCACCATAAATACCCCTACACGTGTCCTCCTTTTAATGACACCGTATAGGCGTCACATAACGAAATTAACGGATGTGGGACCTGCGTCGTATTCAAGTACTCGACGGACAATCACCCCGCCGATAGTTACCTGCTCGAAGCTCGGTAGACTCCACCCTACGATGCACGAAATGAATACACTTCTCACCGTGACCATCACCCACCGAGTCTTCGGATTGGTTCCACCAAAATGTAGAGTTTAAGTCACCTTACCGACAAATCTCCACCTTGACTTCAACTCTCACTAGAGTCAAACAGTTGCATAACCGGATGTACTTGTACCGGATGCATTCGTCAATGCCGGATGTACTTGTACCGGACTATCTCCACAAAGATCCACTCCACCGATCCGCCTCGGTAGCAGAGTTTCCGAAACAGTTATAAGCTTCGAATATTCGGTAAGTCCGGACAAAGCCGGAACTTACTCGCTGTGGCTTGGTTTAGTGAACATATCGACGGGATTCTCCTTTGTGCCAATCTTCTTCACCACAACCCTCTTCTCATTCCTCAAGAAATGATACACGACATCAATATGCTTGGTTCTCTCATGATGAACCCGATCCTTGGCTAAACATATTGCACTAAGATCGTCACAATATATATCGGCGATCCCGATGCAACCCCAAATCACCGACTAGCCCCTTCAACCGGATACCCTCCTTAGTCGCTTCGGTAAGAGCCATATATTCGCCGGTAGTTGATAAGGCTACCGTAGCCCGAAGAGTAGCTTTCCACCGACCACTTTGCATTTCCCAATGTAAACACATACCCGGTCATTGATTTTCTACTTGTCAACATCACTGCATAATCGCATCACGGAACTGTGACCGGACCCGATATCACCTCCATAAATGAGACCAACATACCGTACCTCTCGGGTACCCGAATATCCTTTTAACGGCTTTCCGGTGTTCCTTTCCGGGTTGAGCCATAAACCTGACAACACCGATCGCCCGAGCCGGATCGGGCCTAGTGCAAACCATGGCATACATCGGATCGCCAACCGCACTAGCATAGGGAACTCTTGACATATACTCCTTCTCTTCACCGATCCGTGAAGCATAAACGGACAAATGAACATTTGATGCCATAGGAGTATCTATTGGTTTTGCGACGGACATCCCAAACTTGGCCAATATCTTCGCACATAACCCCGCTTGAGACAAAAACAACTTCTTCGACTCCTATCTCTCCGATCTCCATCCCCAAGATTTTCTTGGCCGCACCCAAATCCTTCATTTCAAATTCGGCACTAAGAAGGTTCTTCGATTTTGAACATCGGACTTCCTTGTCTTTGCGGCTATCGGCATGTCATCCACATACGGGACAAGATAGATATATGATCCATCTTTCAAATGGATCGAAGTAAACACAACGATCATAAGGACTTCGTTGTAACCTGTTTGAAGCATGAAACTGTCAAACCTTTTATACCACCGCCTTGGAGCTTGCTTCAAACCATACAATGATTTCTTCAACTTGCAAACATAATTTTCCTTTCCGGGAACTTGAAAACCCTCGAAAGCCGTGTCATGTATATCTCCTTATCCACCTCACCATGTAGAAAAGCGCTTTTCACATCCAATTGCTCAAGTTCCGGATCCCGCCGTGCCACCATTGCTAGTAACACCCCGATTGAAGTGTGTCGACCACCGGTGAAAATATTTCATCAAAGTCAACCCCTTCCTTTTGACCGAATCCTCTTGCAACCAAACGTGCCTTATACCCGACCCCTTCGCCTTTGTTATTCCTTCCTTTTTCTTGAAAATCCATTTACAAGTCACAACTCCCTTGTCGGTAGGTCGTTTGACCAATTCCCAAGTCGATTCTTCAATAATGACTCCATTTCATCCCCTGGCGGCATGCCACCGGGATGCTTCGTACATGTCATCGCTTCCCCGTAAGTAGTAGGTTCAAAGAACCTCTACTTCTTCAAAGAACTTGGAGTGCATATCCACCAAATCATCATAACCATATCTCCTTGGAGGTATCCCAACATTAGATCTTCTAGGCTTCGCCGCGCCTAGACTCGCCGATCAATGTTTGTATGACGCCCGCCGAGGTCTCGGCGACGGCTTGGATCGGATTCTCGGTTCATTATCCGGATCGGTATATTGTTGATTTGGATCCACCGATTGTTGCATATCGGTAGACTCCACCCGAAGCTCCACCGTTTCTCAACACTATCGATTCAACACCGGTTTCGGACTCGGTAGACCTCCCCACCGATGAGTTTAACATAGAATTTTCATCAAACACAACGTCCCCGCCGAGGATTACTCTGGACTCTGCTGATGACCAAATTCTATATCCTTTCACTCCATCACCATACCCCACAAACACTCCCTTCTTGGCTCTTGGTTCTAACTTCCCTTCACTAACATGATAGTAAGATGTACTCCCAAAAACCCTTAGAACGAGTAGTCGGCGGGCTTGCACGACCACATCTCAAATGGTGTCTTGAGATTGATCCTGTGTGAGGACTCACTGTTGATTAAGTAGCAAGTCGTTTTTTTACGGCCTACGCCCAAAATCTCCTTGATAAACCAAATTTGAGAAAGCATACATCTTGCCCTCTCCAAAGTAGAGTTTGATTCATCCTTTCGGCTACACCATTCTGCGAGGTGTATTCCTTACGGTATGATGTCCGGCAATACCCTCACCGCACAAAATGAATCAAAATCCGTCCGGCGAATTCCGGACCATTATCCGTACGAAGCTTCTTGATTTTCTTGCCTAACGATTTTCCACTAGGGCCTTCCACTCGCTTGAAGTTATTGAATGCATCACTTTTGTTCTTCATCATCACCACCCAAGTCATCCTTGAATAGTCATCTATGAATGACACAAAATATCTGTGACCACCCAATGACTCAACTTTTGATGGACCCCAAGTCGAATGGATATAATCAAGTGTTGCCTTTGTATTGTGCAACCCCGTCGTTTCTTCTTCCTTGGACAATTGGACTTCCAATGTCCCCGCTCCTTACGAATTACGGACATCGGTAGACTTAGGACCTTTGGACACCGACTTCTTTTTCTTCTTCGTCCATATCCTTTTCCACTATTGCTTTGCTAGCTACTAGCCCGGCGGAACTTGATCGTCTGTTCCAAGCCTTGTGTCTAAGCTCCCGGCATGTAAGGCGGACCTCACATCCTCCAAAGCTACTTGTATCCTTTCCAACTATGAAAGATCGCACAAAGTTTTCATATGATGCCGGTAATGACACCAACAGGGATTAGGGCTGCATCTTCATCTTCAATTTTAACATCAATATTCCTTAAATCAAGCAATATTGTGTTCACCGTCCGGATGTTCCCTCGGTGGACTTCCTTCATGCATCTTCAAACCGAACAACCTCTCGTTTCAACAACAACTTGTTGGTCGGTGACTTGGTCATATACGGGCTTTCAAGCTTCTTCCACAACTTGGCATGGTGTCTTCCTCAAAGAACCTCGGTGATAACATCATCGGATAAGCACAACATGATGGTTGAATGTGCTTTCTCTTCCGTACCGGCATAATCTGCTTGCACTTGTATTTGGTTTGTCGGATAAAGGATTCCACAAACCTGCTTTGTTTCAACGGTGCACGCATCTTGATTTGCCACGGACCAAAATTGTTCCTTCCTGTAAATTTATCGATTTTTACGTTTACCGCGACATCTTTCCTTGCTAAAGATTACAACTTTATCACGAGATCCTAGCACCTTGCGAAGGCCTTGGTGAAGATGAAGTTGATCGTACGGATCGTTTTCTCGGAACTGTCTGCGATACCACTTGTTATAAAACGGATGGAGATGACTTCGGATGCAAGAAACGAAATGTAAGCAATCAAACATAAACAATCAAAGGAGATAACGAAACAAGAAGAACACGTATTTAACGTGGAAAACCTCTCGGTGGGAGAGGTAAAAAACCACGGGCGAAAAAGAGATATTTTATTATGCACCGAATTTTACGATTTCAACACACACGGATAATGAGACAACAATCGTATTTATAGGCACAAATCCCTAAACCCTAGCCGCCAGAATCTTTGTCGATGCACCATAAATACCCCTACACGTGTCTTCCTTTTAATGACACCGTATAGGCGTCACATAACGAAATTAACGATGTGGGACCTGCTTGTATTCAAGTACTCGAGACTATCACCCCGCGATAGTTACCCTGCGCCGAAGCTCGGTAGACTCCACCCTACCGATGCACGAAATGAATACACTTCTCGGTGACCATCACCCAGCTGAGTCTTCAGATTGGTTCCACCAAAATGTAGAGTTTAAGTCACCTTATCGACACACATATATATATATATATATATATATAAAATATTATAAAACAATATATACAAACATTATTGTACTTACTTAAAAAATCATTATAGTAAAAATTATATTAGGAAACTCTATAAATATTGTATAAAATTACTTCATAGTATTTATTGAAACTCTAGATGACTCATATGTATGTGTATGTATACTATTATACTATTATAAATTCGAAGAATATGTTAATGTTGTATTCATTATAAATGATAGCATGGTGCATTTGACACACACACACATATATATATATATATATATATATATATATATATATATATATATATATATATATATATATATATATATATATATATATATATATGTTTGTATGTATGTATATATATGTTTGTAGTATTATAAAATATATAAAATTTATGTTTGATTTGTAAAATATAAAATGTATTAAGAGATTATGATGCAAATAGTATTATCGACCATATTTATATTAATTCTTACAATGATTAATTTAAATGTTCGTATAAATTGTGATACGCCATGTAAAAACCATGTATCACTTTTATTGTTTTAATAACATCTTACGGGTGCAACAAGGCATTAGCCCAGCGATAAATGCTTGTAACATCCCGACTTTTCAGAAAATGGCAAAAGAGTCTTTTAATAAAAAAAATTCATATTTTTGTTTTATTTAATTAAAGGATTGAAAGTATGTATATATTCGAAATGTATATACATATATATATATATATATATATATATATATATAATATATATATACATATATATATAATAAAGAAGAAATAAAAATGATTTTTTTTTTTGGCCAATAACCTCTTGGAGGTTATTTCCTAAATGAATAAAACTTCCTTTTGAGTTGGAAGTTGTCATAAAACCTTTTATTCAGAAAAGGGTGCAGTTCTTTTCCTCTCAAAGTCACAAAACCTCTTCAAGGAGATCTTTCATCATAATTCATTCAATCCTTGATAAATTTCAATTCCGAGAAAAGATTCATGATCCTTGAGAGAAGAGAATCCTTATGATACCAGAAAGTTAGAGTTTTGAGAAAGGTTAGTTTTGCCCTAGTTTGAGTTCTTTAAGCTTTGTTGTTCTAAACCTCCTTATTCTTAGTCTCGGTTGTCTAGAAGTTTTGATCACCATTGTTTAATTCAAATTGGTTGATCAACTATGTTCCGTTGAAGTCTTGGATAAGTGCTGAAGTTTCCTTTAAAGGGTCTTGCGTTGGTTTGCTTGCTAATAAGGTAAGAGACTCTTCATAATGTTTAATTAAAGTTTTATGGTGTTAAGGTTTTGTTTTGGGTATGATTTGTGTTTAGAAATCATGCTGGTTGTTGTTGTAATACAAGGTGTTATAGCATGTTTAGGACATGTTTTGATGCTATTTGGATGTATATTTGATGTTAAACTTGGTTGGTTTTGATCGGAGGTCGATATAGTGCGAAAAACCGCATGTGGTGCGCTTTTGGTTCGCGCCCAAAGAAAGCTTTTGCGCCCGGCTCGTTCGGAGAGTTCTCGTGAACTCTCTGAAGCAGTTTTGGCGCCCCCAAACCTGAACAGAGAGTTTAGTGAAGTCTCTGAAGCAGTTTTGGCGTGCCCCAAAGGTGTTGGCGACCCCCAACACTGTTTAAATGTTGTTTTGAGTGTTTTAAGCTACGAGATGAGTTCTAATTGTTATCTCTTGATCTAATAACACTAAATGAACATGAACAAGCCTGGATTAAGCTTCTGATGCGTTTAGTTCCGGCACATAATGTACTCTTCAAGGGAGTTGAAGTTTGGGACCGTCGGAAAGGTATGAATGGCTTGTGCTTTGAGAATTTGAATTTATCAATGTCTGTGTATGTGATAGGGCTTGTCCGTGTCTAGGGGTCTAAGTAAGAGAGTAGTATGTGAGGGACCTTATTTGAAAACACTTAGGTGGCTAGTTAACAACATAATAACATACATACTTGTGTAATAAAAAGATTGAACATCAATTCATTCTTGGTAAGGCACTTGTCTGTATCGCGATGTGTGGGCGGTCAGATAAAGTGAATAACTTTGATGGCCTATAAACGGCTAAATGGTAGAGGACTTCGCCGAACGTGTACACGAAGTAAGTACAACATCACTCCAAAAGTGTTTAGGGACATTCATATAAAGCATCAAGGTGCGAGCAACATCAATAAGGTGACGGTTTTTACGTTACGCCACGCCATTCTGTTGAGGGGTATATGTACATGAAGACTCATGAATAATACCGTGGTCAGCAAGATATTGTGAAAATTGGTGTTTATACTCATGAGCATTATCGGTACGAACGACATGAATTTGTGTACCAAACTGATTTTTAACTTCTTGGTGAAATAAATGAAAACAATCAACAAGTTCGGTTCGAGATTTTAGCAAGTAAAGCCATGTCATACGAGAATGGTCATCCACAAAGGTAATAAAATATCGAAATTTATTAGAAGTGATATGAAACGGGCCCCATAAATCAGAGTGGACAAGTGCAAAGGGAACATCCCTTCTTTTATTGACACTAATTTTGAAAGACGACCTACAATGCTTACTAATCTGACAAGCTTCACACCTCAAGGACTCTAAGTGATTGATTCCCTCAATTTGCTTTTTCAGGACAGGTAAGGATGGATGACCTAACCGGCAATGCCACTCCATAGGAGATAACCTTGCATGAAACGCAGCTTGTTTAAGGGGATCATCAAAAGTGTAGAGACCTCCTACTTCATGACACGTACCAATCTTCATCTTCGTTTGGAGATCCTGCGAGAAACATGAATCAGGAAAAAAAGGTAACTGAACAATTCAAATCTTTAGTCAAACGATTCACAGATATAAGATTATATGGAAATTCAGGAATATGTAAGGAATGAGGAAGATGAATGTCAGAATTGAGTGAGATTGTGCCAATGCCCACAACTTGAGCCGTGGAACCATTGGCCAAAGTAACAGCCTTCGGGGTAAGTAATTTATGATATTCAGAAAAGGAAGATGATGACAAACCAGACATATGATCAGTGGCCTCGGAATCCAGGATCCATTGGGGTCGTTTGGAGAGAAGACCTGAGGAGACTTTATCTGTTTGAGCCAAGTTGGCCATAAGGGCTGCCATGTCTACCTTTTCACTCTTCAATTTTTTATACTCCTCCTTAGAAATTGTAACTTGATCATTTTCCTGAGCCGAATGAGCCTGTGATTGAAAATTGGCGGGTTTTCCATGAAGATCCCAACAATTATCAATATTGTGATTCATTCTACCACAATGATCACACTTAAGTGATCCTTTTCCACTTCGGCCCCCACGTGCTCCTCCACGAGAATTGCCCCGACCACCACGGGACGATCTGCCACCTCGGCCTCCTCTACCTACATTAAAATATGTCATAAAAGCAGCCTATTTCCTCACCAATTTCCTCGATTTTGTGAGATCGGGAACCTTTATGATTAATGGTCATACGCTGCAATCTGGAAAATACTTTTGGTATGGTAGGAAGTTCTGTCCCACCGAGAATTTGTTCACGAACAGGTTCAAATTCAGACTTTAAACCTGAGAGAAACCGGATCACATCCATATCATTCCTTTGTTTTTCCATGGCACTCACATCTGCGGATAAGGGCTGATACATATTCCTTTCTTCACAAATACTCATGACTTGGGAGTAGTAATCTTCCAAACTTTGATTTCCCTGTTCCAACTGAAAATATTGTTTGCAAACCTCATACACACGTGACAAATTTTCAGAACCGGAATACATATGACGTAGCCTAGACCAGATGTCTTTGGCCGAATTCATATACAAAAGGGTAGAGTTGATATTCGGCTCAATACTGTTCAACATCAATGACATAATTTGTGCATCATCTTGACGCCAAGATGAGGCCCTCGGATCATCCTTTCCCGCCTTATCTTTGACGAGATGATGATCCATACCCTTACCAGTCAAGTATATCTCGATGGATCGGGACCACAACGTGTAATTCTTACTGTTTAATCTGACCGAAGTGGCTGCTGTTGGTGCCGACATCGGACCGAACAAATTGGGATTGGAGTCAGCCTTGATCTCCATCCTGTTGAACTGGAACGAACTGGAGCCGTTTTTTTTTGGCGGCTTTAGGGTTTCTGGATCATAGGGAAAAAAATGGATGAAAGTATCTCTCCGATACCATGTTAAGAGATACACGGTTTGAAAGAAAGAGGGATAGTTCGTTATTATCCCTTCTACTACTCTTTATTACTTTATATAGGAAAACACCCACACACAATACATAGCCATAACCCTAATGGGCTTTCTTGCCCAACACGCCATAACACACAAGAGGGCTAAACCCTAGCCGACACACACACATAATACAACGCACACACACAGCCTCATATTCTAACAATAACCAATACGAACTCCCGGAATCGATCAGTTTCTATGATTAACAAATAAGGGGATTGTCTTTCTACTTCCCGCGGAAGAATGGATTCCATATCTGTGAGACACACACTTCTCACTCATTCCAGAATAGTGCCAACGTGAAAGTGATTCGGACTGCGCCTCTTACCGATCCTTAACGAACACATCAAACCCTATCCTGAAACAAGCATGAGTCTGTAATCACTTCAGGATTAAAGTTAATCCATATATGATCATCTAGTGATTCAATGCGATTTTCAATCACGGAATTATATGAGAAATGCAGATTAAATCGGTCCAGTCCTATATGACTGCATCATATATAAATGCCCCACTTAGACAACCAATGTCGACGGTCCGGATAAGACGGTCACACCATAAAGTGTTCTGGGCGCATTAATGGTGGTTTAATCAACAGACCACATACTTTGATTAAGTTCACCACGGACTAATAGTTTAAGTGTATCACCATAAACTTAATCCTCCTGTGACACACACTAAGTTATATGGCTACATATGATACTTCTTGGGGTTTTTAGCAGTGTATTAAATATGAGCACAAAGCAAATAATAAGATTAAATAAAATCTGTCATTTATTAAATATAAACAATTACATAATTTGTCTTTCGGGCGCTACTTCCAACACTTTGTACTTACCTCAATTGCATATGTTGTTTTGTGCTTTTGGGGTGAGAAGACGAATATGTTAACCTTGAGCTCGTTGATGAGTTCGATGATGATTTGATGACGTTGATGCCATGATGATGCTTTCTTTTACCTTTCTATTAGATGTTGTACTAGATTATGTTGTACGTTTATTTCAAGTTTGTAAGACAAGTGTTGTATCTTTATTTTGGAACATCGTACGTTGTGAGCTTTATATCGTTGTTGTAAGATTTTCATTTCTACCCTAGTCGGTTTGTATTCTATTCTTAGAGACATTTATGATTTTACCCGAGCCTTTTGGGCTTCCTTTGCTTTAATTTTTATACGACGACGTAGAGGCTGACGTATAATATTAGATTTATTTAATGTTATACGCGCCGAACGTTCTCTTCCGGATAAGTGCTCGGTATCCGGGAGCGGGGCGTTACAATGCTGTAGTTATTAACCCGAAGGTTCCGAGTTCGTCTCAATAAAAATGTGCGTGCGTGTGTATCTTTCGTATCCGTAAAAGAATATCTTACGGTTTGTTAAAAAGAAAAGTGAAAGAATGTCCATAAAAAAAAAAATTTGGCCGAGAGAAAAACGTTTTTTTACGGATACGAAATATACACACGTACGGAACCTCCGGGTTCATAAATAAATGTGTCGTGAACATATAGAGTAGCAGGTTGAATCTGATATCAAAATTTTTTTTTTCTCGATATATATTTAGCATTATTTTTGTTTTCATTTTGAGAAACAGCATTATTTCTCATAACATAGTCAAATTTATTTTCGTTTAAATATGGCAAAAAAAAAAATTTAAAAATGTGATAAAAAAATTGCTGACGAAAATGTGATACAAAAAACAAAAAGCTTGAGCAACTGAAATACATGATGCATAGCCGACAGCATTTATTAGGATCAAATCACATTAAAGCTTTCGGAGGGTATTTTGGACAAAATGCTCTAGCTGGAGCACAATTGCTCTGCCAATAGTGTTGGCCATTAACTTGGGACACATTTTTTATTTATTTATTTTTTTTTGAGTACTATTAAACTTGGGACACATATGAAAATAATGTTTTTAGTTAGGGGTAGCTTTGTATTGAATTTCCTCTGAGCAAAGTAGTAAAAGGTGTGGGACTAGTGATCGTTGAGATATTGGACAGTGTGCCGACATATTAAAATGAAGTCGTGTAGGTGCTGTTTAATCAGATGGAACGGGCCAAAATGTACGTGTTAATTTTTTTTTTTTTCGAAAATCCATTAATTAAAAATAACATAATATTCGATTTTTCTTCAAAAAAAGAGGCCGAATTTTTTTTTGGACAAAATGCTCTAGCTGGATTATAGAAATGACTGACTATAAATTTTAAGCCCAAAATAAAAAGAATTAGATGGATAGACCTCATTTAAACAAATATTGAATTATTTAAGGCTGGACCAAAAACCAACTTAAAAAAAAAAGGAAAATGAGTGAGAAGACACCAACATTTAATTGAATTGAATGACAGATTTTAAAAACTTTTTCATAAATGATAAAAATAATTTCTTATTTTTTATATTTTTGTTGGCACATTTTTTTTTCAAAGAAAAAAATTCAACACACTTTCGATCATCAATATTTTTTATACACTCATATCTCTTTTAGAACTCCAAATTTAAAAAAAAATTCACCAAATTTTTTATTTTTTCATGCTCTTTATTTTGAGACCACACTCAACATATTCCGACGTGATTTTAGAAAATCAGCTGTCGAAATTCACTATTGTTTGAAATTCACTTTCGATATTCACTGATTTTCGGGATTCAGTGAGTGAATATCGACAGTGAATCTCACCAAAAAAAAATGTAATTATATCGAACCAATTCTCAAAACGAAGAACATCAAAAGATAAAAAATTCAGTGAAATTTTTATCGTTTGGATCTTTAAATCAAAAGATATTAGTGTTTGAAAATTAGAAGGAAAGATAAAACAAAACAACAACAAAAAAAATTCCTCCCAGCTCACACTCGCAGTATTTTTTTATTTTATTATTTTTTTTTTTTATTGTCTTTTAGGTTATAAAAAATGTAGAAGTTGTCACTCTCCAAATATAAGATATGTGGTTGTCCTGTTATTTAAAAATAGGGGAATGAGTGAGAAGGACAAACATTTCATCAATTAATGAGAATAACAGTTTTTTGAAATTTTTGCATAAATGACAAAAATATTTTTCTTTTATTTCTGGCGCATGTTATGTATATAAAAAAAAACCAACACATTTTCTCTATCATCCATATTTTTTGAACACTTATATATCACAATCTAGAACTCCAAATTTGAAAATTCTTTCACCAATTTTTTTTATTTTTTCATGTTCTTTATTTTGAGACCACTCAACATATTCCGACATGATTTCAGAAAATCTGCTGTCGAATTTCACTGTTAATCGAAATTCACTGTCGATATTAACTGATTTTCGGGAAAAATGATGTAATTATATCAAACCAAATCTCAAATCGAAGAGCATCAAGAAATAAAAAATTCAGTGAAAGTTTCATCGCTTTTGGAGATCTTGATCAAAAGATACGAAGATTTGAAAATAGAGGATGAAAGAGGAAAAAACGAAAAAACAATTCCCAGTCCCAGGTCCCAAATCTGTTCCGCGTGATTTTTTATATCTTTTTTAATTTTTTTTTGTCCTTTCAGCCATAAAAAATATATAGAAAATTAGGCTGAAGGACACTTTACACTTTTTTTTTCCATTAACGGTCCTACTTAACATTTTTTATAGGCTGAAAGACAAAATTTTAATTACATGACTAAATTGCCCTTACTTAACCTATTCCTATGTTTCAGGCTTTCAGCTTATCCTTCCTCGTTGTTGAATAAGCCGATGTCAAAGACCAAAGAAATTGCTCCGATGAACTTCCATCACGATTTAAAGGATTCACGATCTGATTTGATTCTCTTCCAAATTCGCGTCGTCTATCATCGATAATCGAATTCCAAGGATTCTTTTCAGCAGATCATTGACTCAACAAGTGTATTTGCCTTTTTTATTTTATTTTTTGCTTATTGTTCGATGATTTTTAGATCTATAAGATAAATATCAATCTTCCTAATGAAATTGAACATAAATAGGAGCTTTTTTAAGTTTAATCCGTTCTTCATCCTGAGTTTGATGTTTGTTTTCTGAATATTGTGTGTTTGATGACAAATAGCATGATTCACTCTTAATTTTCTCTGATTACTTTGTTGATTCATTGTTTATTTTCTCTGAATCCTTTGTTATGTACGTTTTTTAAGATGGTATTTCTACAGTGGAGAGTCATGTGTTTTGTATTTCCTATGTTTGCTTCGCATTTGAAAACGATGGAAGAAATGCAAAAACAGAACAAGTTCGAGGAGGAACTTGGATGCATTTAAGGCTCGAAGATCAAGATAAATCATTTCAATCGAGGTTAGATGACTTGCAATCTTTAATGCAATCATCATTTCAGGCATTTATGCAATCACAGATTCGATCACATATGCATTCTATCAGTGTCAAGATAGAATCATCGTTCAACTCCGGTGTTTTGTATTTCCTATATTACATTTCAGGCATTTATGCAATCCAGTGTCGTGATCCTTTTGGTGGAGCAGCTTCCATTTTCCAACGCCGGTGATTATGCTTCAGCTCAAACAACAGAAGCAACCAAAAGTTTAGTTGAGGAAGAGATGCAAAATGGTGCCTGCAAGTTGTTCGCTGAAATGCCCCATTCAGTCCAACTATTCGTTTCTCTTCCAAATGTATTGGAAAATGAACAACACAAGGTGTTTGACGAATTGACTGAACCAGTTCCAACTGGTTTTCAACCACTATTTTCATTGTATAAAGCGTCTAAAGCTATCTTCATTTTACCTAAGGCTAGGAATTACTTGTTTGATGAGGAGGGGCAGCTTCAGTCGTTGAAGCTTGAAGGTTTGAAGGTACCCGACAGCTGTTTGACGAAATGCCAAAACCGGTCTCAGTTAAGCATGATATTGTGGTGGATAGTTATGAAGACTTGGGGTATGAATATGATCCAACAAATGTCATTAATGATTCACAATACATGCTACATTTCAAGCCTCCATGGAAGAATTCAGGAAGACCTGTCAAGAAGATAATCTGAACAAAAAATCCGTCACTGTGATCATGAAAGTTGCAGGTGAAATATGGAGACATATGTCTGAGGCTGAAAAGGCTCCTTATCAAGCTGAATCTGATAAAAGAAAGACCGACTACAAAAAGGAGCCTGAGGCATACAAAAAGACTTTGGCTGATGGAGCTTGAGATGAAGAAGAACATGATGATGAAGATGGAAGTGGGGAAGATGAAGTTGTTGGAATAGTGTCCTAAACCCAATCGGGTTGGACCGGATCCGACCGGGTCGGATAATTTCTACTATTTCCTTATGTTTTTACATATATAAAATGGCTTTTCTGTTGTCATATATATGTTCTTTTAAAGAACCAATTATGAATTGTTATATGATAACGTCCTTAGTATTAAACTGTGATAGAGAAAAAATGATGGGCGATTATGGTTGATCAGATCTCTAATAACTTTAATAAGTTTGATACTTAAATGTCTCTAGGCTGATGTACTATTAAACGGGACATTGATAGTACGAACAGACTAGCACGTATTAGATGTCTTCTGTCTTTAAGGGTAGGGATAGATCTCATCTATGGAAGTGTAGAGACACTTGGACTGCACGTGGACGTGTATTAGCGAATGCGTACGTTAGACTGACCCACTTACATTAAGTGTCACACTATGTGGCGGTTGTGTAATTATCCTTAAGACCGGAGTCTTCATGGAATCACGGTGTGGATTGTCATGCTTTGACACTATTGAGGTTTCCCCTAGCCACGGGGCGATCATGCGGTAGTGATTGGGTGTGATACTGAAGCATGTGGAGTATACACGTTTGGTCATCTGGGAATCGCGTACCCTATAAGTAGGGGTGAATATCCGAAAAAGGTCTTCTTATAACGAATGTCTTACTCTCATGAATCTTTGCAACGTGGAAGTAAATGAGTTACTTCGAGAGAGCATGATATCCAGATTATAAGATATGATCGTTGATGTTTTGACACTCGACTAAAAACTATATGGATATTATTACAGCGCTAGGATTGTAAGTTACACGGTAACCGTTTCACATGAAAGGTAGTAGTCATTGCATTTGACTCTTCCGATGATTGGGTGTCACGGCGTGTTGCTAGACGCTATCCCGTGATCGTTAGGTATGAAAGGCATTTTCGTAATTTGCACTTTGTGCCTACGGCCAACATATTTGGAAGCCTTAGGTGTTTTTTTTTTTTTTTTATTTTAAGATTCAAGCTGGTTTTGTTAAGAGAAGACTTGTGTACTTGCTATTAGCTCTTTTGGATCAAGTTATGGTGTGTTGTTGTTGTTGTTTGTTGTTGTTTTTTTTTTTTTTTTTTTAAAGATTCAAGTTGTTGTTATGAGAAGACTTGTGTAATTGGCATTAGCTCATTTGAATCGAGTTATGGTGTGTTGTTAGAATTGGATGACCTTATGGTGTGTTGTTAAAATCTTTTTATGTTGTAACAGAATGTTGCTTTGGTGACTTTTAATATCATATTAATCAACTTGGTATATGACCGTAAAATACAACATTCTGCACCTTCAAATGTATTAAAACCCTGTAGATTCTGACAACTATGGAATACAAGTAGGAATAGGCACACTAGACCTCCGTATTATATCAAACATGATGAATTTCAAAGACATGGTTGTGCTATTTAGATCGTTTTTGCGTAAGAGGAAATGATGCTCATTGAGGAGTGGCTGCTTGTGAAGACGCATCTACCCTTTAATCTTGTGAAGGATTGGAATTTGTCTCCATGGCAGCAGCAGTTGAAAGAATCCCATAACCAAAAATACATTTTTGTGGCCAATATTTCCTTATGCACTTGTATCCAAAGAACCATGTGAAAGAACGGTAAATTGAAGTGCATAAGCCAATCACAAGTAAAAAAAAAGATACAGCAAACTTCAAAAGTAAACAAAAAAAAAAAAAACAAGAACAAGTTCATTCATTCATTCATGGCATCCGAAATCATAACTCATGCCACAAACAATCAATCAAAAGTTAACCAGGTTCATTATAGTAGAGCATTAGCTGCAAATTATTCACAGTCTAAACCACCTTCAGTACTCCATTCGAAGTACCATACTACAACTACTAGTACTACCATACAACAACCTATCATGGTTGAGTCCAAACATCACAAAAGGGGGACAAAATGATTCATTACACATAATTTTTACGAGGTACCACCACGTAAGAACTTGGTAGGGGAAATGCACACTCGTTGCATGTAAAGTCAATTACACCATCTTCACATGTTGGATTCTTTTCTTTGGCTTGAACGGCTTTTAACATTGCCATTCTTTTACGCAGCAATTCTGGCTTGGTCATGTGTCCCTTACTTGATGCTGAATTATTCTACAAAAAAAAATTATTATTTCAGTCCCTTGTAATTTTTTTTTTCAGTGGATCTTGTTAATGAATCTAAGGAGTAAATTTAGTTGTAAAAAAGAACTTACTAGATGTGGGGTAGTTGGGGATGTTGAAGCTTTCCTTGGACTTCTCCGTAATGGTGCAATTGATGATGAGTTTTGTTCACCCTATTGCAATCATATGTTCACTTAATTACCATTAAAAAAAGTTAACTAATGAATCTAAAAAGTAAAATTAGATGTAAAAAAACTTACTAGATGTGAGGTAGTTGTGGATGTTGAAGCTTTCCTTGGACTTCTTCGTAATGGTGCAATTGGGGATGAGTTTTGTTCACCCTGTTGCAATCATAGCATATGTTCACTTAATTACCATAAAAAAAAGGTTAAATAATGAATCTAAGATCTAAGGGCAACCACAATGATCCTAACACATTCATATTGTCAAACTGCAAAAAAAAATCCGCAAAGCTCTAAAGGGATGATAAACAAAAAGGTGTATATATGAAAATACCTGTTGTTTGAAAAAAACATTTAAAAATAAAAACACACTTTCACCTACTCCAAAGTAAAAAACTGAAAAATACACAAAAACTTCACAATATACACCGAAAAACTTCACAATACACAGATACTTAATCATAAGCCTAAAGCTAACAAAAGGAAATTAAACCCCAACTTGACTTTCAACCAAAAAATCTAGACTTTAAATGAGCAAAATCAAGATTTTAATCGAAATCTCTTGCAGAACTCTCCATATACGGGCATGGTAGATCCACGAAATCGAAGCGCCATTCCGTTATCCAGAAAATTGGGGAGAAAGGTCCGAAATTGGAAAAATTAGGGTTCTTACACTTAAATTGGGGAAAACGATTTGGTAAATTGCAATATAGATTAGAGGAATGATTTAAAAAAGATGAAATTGGGATAAATTCGAGCTACCATCCATTAAGGCGATGAAGGTGATGAAGGCTGAGAACGATGAAGGCTGGAAGCGACGGGGAAGAACGCTGAAAAAGGGAAAAATTTAAGCCTGGGAAAATTTATTTGTTTTTTTTATGTTTTTGTTTTTAGGAAATTGATTAAAATAATAATATTTTTGAATGCTAACTGCGCTTGTAACACACGCACAATCATTCCGTCTATTTTTTGGTGACAGTCTGTTAATTGGACTGAATTTGCAAAAGATATAAAAGATAAGGAACCGAATCAAACCAAAATAAAAAATGAGGGCTAAGTCCTACTTTTTGAAAAAGATGAGGGACTAAATCTGCTATCCACTCATAAAATAAACACATTTATATTAATTCCTTACCGGTATTAACCGTACCAAGTCAAAAATCACTTGATATTTAGAAGCAAAAGTTACATATTATATTTGAAACAATATATTATACATACATAATCAAAGTCTAGTCAATGTAATGTATATAACAAATTTGAGTTTCTCCTTGACTTGAGTTTTGACCGTATCTTTCATTTTTGCAATCTTTTTTGAACATTGATGTAACTTGTACTTTGACACTGCGGACACCCATATGATCAGAATTTTTTCCTTATTCAACCCTACAAGCATACTATCGCATGAGCTTTCAACCGGAAGATACCACTATGTATACATAATTGGATTGAATAATGATCGAGCATTTATATATAATTCTAATTGAGATCTGGTATCTAAACCAGTAACCACACAAACAAGCAGGGGCGGACCCACAAGATACCGTAATAAATTTTCGACGGTTTATATGATCAAAAACATTATATATTACAAACTCTTGGAACAAATCATATCATTGTCAACAATCCATTACAGAACAATCATATACAAAACATCCACTATACTCTCTTCCCAAAATAGTTCATTAAAGATGAACATCATATTTAGGCTCCCAAGCATCTAAGTTGCACAGACGGTGATACGGCTAATTCCAAAATTTAAGGACACGACACGGAAGGCTCGTCTGTGTGCACTGCCTCCGTAGAATTCTATAACAGTTAAATAACAACTATGTTTACTGATAATCATCAGCTAATGGAAGAGGAAGGTATATCCATTAATTTGCTCATTTCATTAAGAGGCGCAACTAGCCCAAAACCATATAATCACGCATTTTGTTGTTGGCGCAGTCATTTCAAACTTGAGGTAATTCAGAACAGCTGATTCCATTTCCAGAACCTGAAGAGTGAATTGAGCTTAATATTTTTCATCTGAGCAGATGAGCCTTCCATGTCACTCTTCAGGTTCTGGAAATGGAATTAGTTGTTCTGAATTACCTCATGTTTGAAATGCGCCAACAACAAAAAGCTTTCATAGGTGATTATATGGTCTCTAAGCTAGTTGCGCCTCTTAATGGAATGATCAAATTAGTGGATATACCTTCCTTTCTACTTGCTTTACGAAACAAATTATGATGTTTGGCATAAAAAGACTTGGTCATACATTACAAGAAATTTCATTTTGAAAAATATTTTGAATGCGTATACAATGTGTGCGATTTGGACATGATGCTTCCACTTTTGTGAAGCATGTCAACTTGGAAAAATGCATGAGGTCTTCGCTTATAATAAGTCATTTTCCGTACTAACGAGTACGGGCATTTTAGATATGATTTACAACGTCTACGGGGTCTACTGCAGTCCGCCACTACAGGTTATCGATACTATATCAATTTCATAGATGATCACTCGAGATACACTTGGATTTATCTGCTTTAAAAACTTCTAAATCTTACCGATCACTTTGTATTACCTTTATCTCACTTCAAAAAACTTGTGGAGAAATCGGTTCCAGGACCTTACCAGTAAATGCCTTGATCGGTGGGGGGGAGAAGTACATAGAGTCTTTGAATCCGTTTCTGCCAGGGAGAATGGAATAAGTTTAGAGACATCCACAATCCTCGTGCTGCGTAGCCAACATATGAGTGAAATTTGAGAGGAAGCTCTGTTACGTTGTAGAAATGGGGCCTGGCACCTTGCTGCACCAGGTCTTGAATACCTCTTAAGTTTTGGTGGCATAGTTTTTAAACGAAGTTGACCAAGTCGCCAAGTAACCTTATTACCCACATTGTTGAAAATGGATGCTCCACTGCTGAAGTTATTACTTAAGAGTTAAACTTCCCGAGATACACCAAATACAAGGTGTTTGGATATGCACTATTATCCCAATCTTAGAATACATAATGCTTTCACCAAATTAGGTTATCACTGCATGCAGAATGTGTGAATCTGGGTACTAAGCCCTCGGCTTATTATAAAGGATATAGATGTCTTGATAAGTCGGGGGAGGGATATATTATTATTGGAGAATGTGGTTTTTAATGAAAGTGAATTCCACCTTTCAAAGATGGATGGTTTGAGTCAAGGTCCCAGTAGAATTTTGTTACAGTTCGATCCAAATGCTGGATTTAGCACTTTTCATGCGCTACGCACCCCAGAGTCTCTCGGCCTAATGATATGATTCACGATGATACTTGTCTCGGTCCGCTGCAATAACCACAGTTCCAGTCTACCAGCAATCAGGGAGAAATACAGTCACCATAAGGTATAAAAAATATTCTCATCTTAGTTGCTTTCTGTGTAAAATACTACTATTTTCCAAGTTATGAATGCTTCTGTGATATTTTCCAAGATTTCAGTGATATTAAAGCTACCTAGTTGTTGGTTATTAGGGCATTCTAACATCTTCCACCAAACATAATATTAAAGACTAAAGTATTATTATATGTGCGGACACAAGTGCGGTGATTTGAAAAACACTTTGTTTAATAGCGTTGACGCATATATAGCTAGGTACATGCGACTTTGTTAATATAGTCTTTAATTGCACTGCTTATGATCGTAATATTTGGACTTGCTTTTAAGGAGCTAAAGCATGGTAGTATATGTTGTTTTTAGAGTTCTTATGGTTCATTCACCCCTTTTTTGGTGGTGTGTTGTGTCTTGTTTTGCTCAAGGATTTTGATTGTGGGAGCAGGGAACTAGTATTATTTCTTTATCAATAAGTTTGTTTCCATTGACAATGAATTTGATGCAACTTGCAGATCGTAATGTGTGTGATATGTTTTAGTTTCAGGTACTGACTTGCCATCTCCTACATTTCCTGTTATTGGGTATGTAAGGGCTTGTTCTATGTATTCTGTGTTTTTGTTTGAGATGAAGACTGTGAAACAGAGTGATGGATCTGAGACGAAGAGTATTCGAGTTGATTGTCTAGGTTCCCGATTGTTTAGGCGTTGTGCAGTTGTTGACTCCTGTTGGAATCCACATTTGAGTGAAGAGTGTCTTGTGCTTTAAAAAGCGTTTTGAGTGAGTTATTTAAGTTCCACGCTTTCTTTCCTTTGAATCAAAATGGAATAGAGACGAAATAAAATAGAACACTAAGCTCAATTATTTGTAGCAAATGGGTAGTTAGTTTGTCAGAATCAAATAAAAAAGGAGAATTGTCTTTCGTCACATAAGATCGAATTGTATAAAGAAACAAAAGTTATTGAAATTGAGCATTAAATGAGTTATTACAGTCATAATAATGAGCTTCATTCTTTTCTAATTTTTCTTCTTAAAATCATTTGTTTTTGTGGCATAAGTTGCAAAAACTATTTATTTTTTATTTTGATTTTTTTTTTAATTATTTGCTTTTGCCGCAGTGTGCTAGCGTAGCAATTAATTTTAATTTTTTGCCACGGTATGGTATTGTGGCATTAGAATTTAACTTTTTGCCACGCTTTTGCGAAAGGCGTGGCAAGAACTTTTTGCCACATAGTTGTTTGTCACAGATGACACAAAAACATTAGGCGTGACAATAGGTCTATAGTGTCACTATTCAAAGTTTTAGTGACACTTTACATCCGCAGCAAAAACTAGTTTTTTTGTAGTGAAAATAAAAACATATTGATACATACCTATATTTCGGACTATATTGATGTTTCTGAAACACTTTTCGGTAAACTCCTCCTCCGTGGTCGTTTCCATACTCTTCAACCATGTAAATGTAACGGCCATGAATTTTGATATGAACATGGGCATGCTTCATCAACATTCCTTTTGAAAAGAATAAGAATGTATCTAAATCTGCATTTATATAAACTCAAATGTGAAAATCTATCCATTAAATGATAGGGTAAATAGTACTAATAACTCACCACCAACCCTCTTACACCTAAAGCAATGAATAGTAATGATTCCTATAGAAAGAAAGAAAAAAACATAAAAAAGAAACCTTTAATTTGTTCTTTATCGAGAGCTAATGGACCTGATGATTACATGAAGACTTATGATTTATGTGTGGATTTGAAATGAAGTGTTTTTTTATAGAGTGGGAAATGTATGATAATTAGAAGAGTGGGGAGATGGAAGTGGGCTGAAAGTGAATATTTATAGAGATATAAATGTAAAATAGAAAAAAGATGGAGGTGAAAATGAAATGTGAGAAATATTTTTGAGCCAACCATTACTTGTGGGTTGAATAAGCTAGCCAAAGCTCTGCATTTATAGAATATAGAGAATATAATAGATAGGGAATATTACACTTTGGTCCCTTATTTTTTTTTTCAATCTTTTTAAAGACTAACCCTATGTTTTGTGATTCATTTTTTTGTCTTAAAGTACATATTTTTGTAAAACTTTTAAATCCGGTTAAATGTCAATAAAGTATAATAAAATGTATAGCTGGGAGACCAAAATTATACTTATAAAAAAAGAGATGTGTGCTAGTTATGAAACAATAAGAAAGTATAAGAGACAAAAGAAGTCAAATATTAATTATTTCTCAACTAATAACTAATAGTAACGTGACACGTGACGCATGTAAAATAATTTAACGTCAAACATTATTTTTTCATTAAGTGACCTAAAAGTGTAACAAAAAAATATAGTTAGAGGACAAAAAATGTCTATATAAAATATAATGACTGGTTTTGGAGAAAAAATAGAGGACTATATAAGTGTAATTATCTCTATTACATATTGTTAGAGTTGTGGAAAAATGTCTCACATTGGTTATTGTTAATGGTTTTGGTATTTTGTTTACAAGTAATGATACAGGCAGAACATGGCAAAATTAGAAAAATGGTCCTCTAAGTTGGCATACTATGGATTTTAGTCTTGCTCATGCTCCGGTGAGGAAAATAGTTTTCTAAGTTGTAATGTTTTTGAAAAATGGTCATATCCGCCGGATATTGCTGACTGTGCACCGAAACCTTTTAAAATTGTTGACGTTGTTGCCACCAAGCTGCCACGTGAGATCCTACGTGGCTTGTGGGACCCATTTCTCCTGTATTTACTGAGCTGACGTGGCTGCCACGTGGGATCCTACGTGGCTTGTGGGTCCCATTTATCCTCCATTTACTGAAAATAAAAATTTGATGCAGGAGGGATTCAAACCGGCAACCTAATGGTAAAATACAAAGTACTTTGCCATCCAAGCTATAACTTCAATGTATATACTATGACACGAGTTATTACTTATTCATAGTAATATGGTTTCCTTTGGTTTAATTTGACATTTCAAGTTCTTGACTAAATCCCCTATACAAATGTTTTTACGTTTATGATTTCGAGATTTAGAATGTCAAATGTGCTGATTTAAGCCTTGATTTTCATTGTTAATTTGAAGCAGTTCTTTTTAAAAATATAAAAAATAATACAATCTACGTCCCTAAATGTAAGTGGATTTAGATTTTTCATATAAATTAATAAAGTGATTTTTTTTCAACATAGTGATTAAATATATTAGACTATAGTGTTTGGTTCTAAAAAAAAAAGACTATAATGTTGATATACAATTTGATTATCATTAATTAATGTAATAATTATAAAATTAAAAAAGTTGACCGAATGTATACAAATTAATAGTAAGATAAGAAAAAATATTATAATTATTACTCTTCTGGTAATGTAAGGTCGACTTACATTAATAATAATAATAATAATAATAATAATAATAATAATAATAATAATAATAATAATAATAATAAGTTATAAAAAAAAAACAAAAAAAAACATTGTGTGTGAGCTCTTAACTTCTCTCGTCCCCTATTGTCTACGCTCTGTCTGGTTGAACACAAACATATCAAAATCCAATTCCGGGAGGGGCTATTTTTGTCATTTATGCATCAACTTCCTTTAGTGTTTATTATGGGTCGTTTTGCACATTTTCTTCTAATAACATTAATCAATCAGTGTATTTAGGCATGCTTAGACATATATATCATCTACAATTAAGTGAATTTTGTAAATTAGTTTATTTAAATTAGGCGCACACAATGTTGGAAGGAATGTTGTTGTGCATAAGTAATAACTTGTGTCATATATAAATTGAAGTTATAGCTTGGATGGCAAAGTGCTTAGTATTTTACCACCAAGTCGCCGTTCAAATCCCTCCTGCATCAACATTTTATTTTCAGTAAATGGAGGAGAAATGAGACCCACAAGTCATGTAGGATCCCACGTGGCAGCCTAGTGTACAACAACGTCAGCAATTTTAAAAGATTTCGGTGTCCAGTCAGCAATATCCGGCGGATATGACCATTTTTAAAAAAAAAAAACACAACTTAAAAGATCATTTTCCTCACCGGAGCAGAGCATGACTAAAATTCATAGTAGGCCAACTTAGAGGACCATTTTTCTAATTTTGCCGGCAGAACAGTTGTGTTACAACGAATGACACAAACGGCTATCTGTATCATTGATCATGTTAGATTTACATCATGATGAATTTAGACTCATTATGATCAACGGTACAGATGACCGTTGTGTCACTCGTTATGGTACAACCGTTGTACTTGTATAATTACACTTTATTCACCTATAAGTAAGCGTTTTATTTTATTTTTTTACTTAAATTTTTGGCGAAATTTATCATTTAAATTAAACAGTTTTTGTTGAATCGTATAAAATGTTAATTATATGCATTCTTTTCGGAATAAACTTTTGGAGGAGATATGATAACTCAGTATCATATCAGAATATGTCTACAACCATTATCGGGTGAATGGATTAAGTAAACTTTAGGGAACTTGTGCAGAGGATGGAACAATAGTAGTATTTTTTATTGATAATAGACATTTCTCTTATGGTTGAGATTTGTTAAGACGTGAATAATTTTTTTTTTTAAAGTTTCATATTACTAGCTTGTTTGTTTTGGTCTTTTGATTCATATTATAGATATGGGCAATTAGCCAACAAGGCATCGGCGCAGCGGTTAGTGTTGTGGTCATTAATCCGAAAGTTGCAGATTTGAGCCACGGTGGGGCAAAAAGTGTGCGTGCATGTGTAAAAAAATGGGCAGTTAAAATATAATACCCGTCCCAAAATGTAAATCCATTGGACTTTTACACACAGATTATATAACAAAGTTTGTTAAATTGGTTATATGCAATTAATTTTGATTAAAGAATCTAAAATGACTTTTGACTGTTAACGAGGATTGAACTAACCTCGCTACGTGTCATCTCTTAATTGATCAAACATTAAATGAAGATATAAAAACTATAACATTAAGGGCCAAGAGCCCCCTTCATGCGTAGGGGCAGATCCGAACCCCAGGTGGGAAGTCGGTCCCGCTCCTCAAATCACCGCCGGTCGGCTAGGTGGCAACGGAGCTGGGCTAGTGTAGTTCGGGCCGAGACGGCCTGAGGGGCTCGACACAGGTTGGCCAGAGCCTCCTTTATATGATAATTAGCACACGTGCTTATAAGATAATTATGGGAAGATCCTTAGGATCTTTTACCCATTAAGACATTGATTCTGATATTTAAACTATCCATAATTATCCCTAAATTATAGGGATACACACGAGATTATCCTTAGGGATCAAGAATTAGAATCCTTGTAGAACAAGGAAAGAGATTAGCCATCCCCTTATATAAACAACCCTAAGGAACTACGAAAGACTTGATTCCTGAAACATAATATGATACGTAGGCAACTTGGGAACCCAAGCCCAGTCTAAAAATTACACAAAAAACCATCCATCGTTCATATTCTTAACGGACTCCGTTCAAATCATTAAAACTGACATATGAGCTCCGCCGGTCGGACTCAGCAAATATATGTCAGCAAATTTTATTAAGTCTGCAGGACGGACTCACTGAGATCTACAGGCCAGACTCAGCACATGAGCTCTACAGGTCAGACTCGGTAAGTTTGCAAAGGACAAAGCCATTAAGTCCGCAGGTCGGACTCCACAATATTTGCTGGTCAGACTCATCGAACTGAGCTCCGCAGGTCGGAGTCAAAAGTTGGTAAAAGACCAACTCAATAAGTCCGCATGACAGACAGCAATTTGAGATTTGCATGTCTGACTCAATCAAAATTATTAGGTCTGCAGGACAGACCAACTGAGCTCCACAGATCGGACTCGGTCAAATTTATCAAGTCTGCAGATCAGACTCAAAAAATTAAGTCTGCCTGTGACTAAGAAAAACTAAGTCTACAGGTCAGACTAAAACAATTTAAGTTTGCCTGAGCAGACTCCAAGAAATTAAGTCTGCCTAAGAAAACTCCAGAAAATTAAGTCTGCCCGAGCTGACTTCCAAAAATTACGTATGCCTGAGCAGACTCCAGAAAATTAAGTCTGTCTGAGCAGACTCCAATAAAATGCAGGTCAGACCCAATTAATTAAGTCTGCAGGACAGACACTGAACTGAGCCCTGTAAGTCAGACTCAGCAAGTTTGCAACAACCAAGAAAACTTAATAAGATATTGCAAAAACATTGTACATGTTACGATTCCTGAAACTTTTCTCCAAATTCTACAGGACAGACTAAAAATAAAAAAAATATAAAAAATTAATTAAGTCTGCAGGACAAACGAACTGAGCTTCACAAAACGAACTCAGAAAAAACTCGCTAAGTCAGCAGGACTGACAACTGAGTCTGCAGGTCGGACCTAGCCGCATTTGTTAAGTCTGTAAGACAGACCCGAACTGATCTCTGCAGATCAGACTCAGCAAGTTAGCAATAGCCAAACTGACTAAGTCTGTAGGATAGACCCGAACAAAAACTTAACAAAAGTCTAATATGCCATCCAAAACTATAAGTAAGCATGGCATACTGGGGGCAAGACACCCAACTGTAGATCAGAGCACTTCAGGTAAGTGCTGGAAATAAATTTAAGGCACAAAACTTGCAAAATTTGAATATATTAGAACATTGTACATGAAAAAATTGTAAGCTTTTCTCCAAAGTCTACAAAACAGACTCCAAAGTTTGAGCTCCGCAGGTCAGACTCGAAAGCTTTGGCTCCACAGGCCGGACCCGAAAAGTTTGTTTAAGTCTGCTGAACAGACATCAACTTTCAGAATTCCGCAGGTCAAACTCAACAAATTTTGCAGGCCAAACTCATCGATTGAGCTCCGCAGATCGGACTCACCAAGTCAGTAGAACGGACAAAAGTATGAGCTCTCTAACTCAGCCTCCGTAAAGTTTGTAGACCAAACTTCCTTAGTTCGTAGACGAACTCAAACCGAGCTCCGCAGGTCGGACTCGTCATAAAATCAGTCCGCAGGACGGACTCGAGCAAGTCCGCATGACGGACATAAATTCAGAGCACTGGATGTCAGGCTTAATACGTTTGCAAAGCTGAGCTCCACAGGCCGGACTAACTCTAAACAGCCAATCTACAGGTCAGACTCACGCAAGTCCACATGTCGGATAAATTTTTTGGGGCTCCACATGTTAGGCTCGCTTACTTTGTGAAGTAAACTTCCTAAGTCCCCAAAAGGACCCCAGCTGAGCTACGCAGGTCGGGCTCGTAAAAATACAACAAAGCATAAACGAAATGCAAGTTCAAGAACCTACGAAGCATTAAAGGCCGAGTTCTGCCGAGACTTTGTAGCAGGAGTAAGATTCGCCACAGAAGCATTGGCCTGTGGCAGTTCGGCAGAGCCGTTGAAGCAGAAGCAGCAACCGCAAAAGGCACTAAACAAGGAGCTGCATCAATGTTCTCAAAAACCGTTCCACTTCAGAAGACATGGGCACGAATGACAGCGTCATAACAATAACTATGCCACCTGGCAGAGTAGGTCATTGTAAAATTCGACAAGTCTAGATAACAGTGGCCGAACAACACCTCTAACAGATTCGACCTCACAACGAGTAGTTCATCCAGATCTAGGGGGCTTATGACGAGGGTTGAACTGAGCCCCTCGCCATGTGTCATCTTCTAATTGATCAAACATTAAATGAAGACATAAAAACTATAACATTAAGGGCCAGGAGCCCCACTACATACGTAGGGGCTGATCCGAACCCTAGGTGGGAAATCGGTCCCGCTCCCCAAACCACCGCTGGTCGGCTAGGTCACAACGGAGCTGGGCCAATGTAGTTCGGGTCGAGACGGCCTGGAGGGCTTGACGCAGGTCGGCCAGAGCCTCATTTATATGATAATTAGCCCACGTGCTTATAAGATAATTATAGGAAGATCCTTAGGATCTTTTACCTATTAAAACATTGATTCTGATATTTAAACTATCTATAATTATCCCCAAATTATAGGGATACACACGAGATTATCCTTAGGGATCAAGAATTAGAATCCTTGTAGAACAAAGAAAGGGATAAGCCATCCCATATATAAACAACCCTAAGGAACTACGAAAGACTTGATTCCTGAAACATAACAGGATACGTAGGCAACTTGGGAAGATACCCAAGCTCTGTCTAAAAATCACCCAAAAAATCATCCCTCGTTCATATTACCTTAGATTAAACGGCCCAAATTGATACCCGACGATTTTCAGCATCGTCAACCGTTATTTATTCAAAGTAAAATGACCTTTTACTGTTATTAATACAAATTATTGAAAAGTGAGTGAGCATAATAAAAGGTAAAAGAAGAAAAATGTAATAAATGCTTAATTAATTTTTTAAAGGGATAATTATTCAAAAGGACGCATATTGGACTTAATTAGGCAAAAAGGACACTCAAAACAAACACTTAGTTATAAGGACAAAAATTAAGTAGATAGACCTAAATACCCTTAATGAAGAAAGAAAAAAAAAAAGAGAAACAGGCGGTATTTGGGTTTATATCTATGAAGCACCGACACTTCAATTAGGTCGCCGTGCGCTGTGTCCGACACATTTTCAGCCCGACACGCGCCCGACACGCTCCCGACACGTGTCGGAAATGTGTCGCTCGATTAAAATAATGTTAAATTCAAATTTTGAATTCCGACACGGCCCGACACGCTGGGGACACGGCCCGACACGCTGGGGACACGGCGGGACACGGCCCGACACGTTGGGGACACGCAAGGGACACGGCGGGACACGTTGGGGACACGGCGGGACACGTTGGGGACACGGCGGGGACACGCAAGGGACACGGCGGGACACGGCGGGGACACGCAAGGGACACGTTGGGGACACGTAAGGGACACGCAAGGAATGCAATCCGTCCTGCGAATTGGCATCAACCTACGTCTATGTTTTTTTAATAATATATATATTAATATACATATATATATATATTAAAACGTGTCGGCGGCGTGTCGTTCCCTCAAATTCTAAAAGTAACCGTGTCGCCGTGTCCGTGTCGTGTCGTGCGCCGTTCCCGTGTCCGTGTCCGTGCTTCATAGGTTTATATATACCCAACGGTGCAGCATGACTTCCATAACTCTCCAAGCAAGAGAATTCTTTTCCAGCTAAAAAATTTCCGCTTGTTTTCTCCTCTTCCGGCCAGCAAATTTTGTAGACAGAAAAAAAGGTGCAGGAAGAAATAGATCGATTTTCTGTTTGCTGGATTTGATTGATCTATTGTTTCAATTTTTCAATCATAAGCTGCTAATTTTAATTCTTAATATTTGAGAAGAAATGGCTGCTGCCCAAGTCAAGAATGTGGGGATTCTCGCCATGGAAGTTTACTTCCCTCCAGCTTGTATCCAGCAGGTAAAAGTGTTCATTTCCTAATTTCTATGTTTGTAACATATTGATGAAGCAACACAGTGATAACATTTGATATTTTTTCGACTTAATTTCATAAAATTGATTTCTTTTCTTTATAAAATCGACTTCAAATGGCAATATCTTTTGATATAAAACTACGATCAACATAAATCTTTCACCTTAATTCATATTTTTATGCAGTGACATCGGCAATCATATATGAATGACATCAACAATTTATGCAGCGACATCGGCAATCAGATATGCAGTAACATCAACATTTTATGCAGTGACATCAACAATCATATATGAATGACATCATTAATCATATATGCAGAGACATCGCGATGAAGTGACATCGCGATGAAGTGGCCACCCCCGATGCAGAGACACCGCGATGAAGTGGCCACCCTTGATGTAGAGACACTGCGATGCAGAGACCATCGGGATGCAGTGATCACCGGGATGCAGTGACATTTGATGAAGCAACACCGTGATGACATTTGATATTTTTCCGAATTAATTTCAGAAAATCGATTTTTTTCTTTATAAATTCGACTTCAAACGGCTATATCTTTTGATATAAAACTCCGATCAACATAATTCTTTCACCTTAATTCATATTTTTATGCAGTGACATCGGCAATCATATGCAGTGATATCAACATTTTATGCAGTGACATCGGCAATCATATATGCGCGACATCAACAATTTATGCAGTGACATCGGCAATTAGATATGCAATGACATCAACATTTTATGCAGTGACATTAGCAATCATATGAATGACATCAACAATTTATGTAGTGACATCGGCAATCATATATGCAGAGACATCGCGATAAAGTGGTCACCCCTGATGTAAAGACACCGCGATGAAGTGGCCACTCCCGATGCAGAGACACCGCGATGCAGAGACCATCGGGATGCATTGATCACCGGGATGCAGTGACATTTGATGAAGCAACACCGTGATGACATTTGATATTTTTCCGACTTAATTTCATAAAATCGATTTCTTTTTTTTCATAAAATCAACTTCAAATGGCTATATCTTTTGATATAAATCTACGATCAACATAAATCTTTCACCTTAATTCATATTTTTATGTAGTGACATCAGCAATCATATATGCATTGATATCAACATTTTATGCAGTGACATCGGCAATCATATATGCGTGACATCAACAATTTATGCAGTGACATCGGCAATCAGATATGAATGACATCAACAATTTATGTAGTGACATCGGCAATCATATATGTAGAGACATCACGATGAAGCGAAACCGCGATGCAGTGGCCACCCCGATGCAGAGACACCGCAATGCAGAGACCATCGAGATGCAGTGATCACCGGGATGTAGTGACATTTGAGAAAACAACACCGTGATGACATTTGATATTTTTCCGACTTAATTTCATAAAATCGATTTATTTTCTTCATAAAATCGACTTCAAATGGTTATATCTTTTGATATAAAACTACAATCAACATTAATCTTTCACCTTAATTCATATTTTTATGCAGTTACATCGGCAATCATAGATGCAGTGATATCAACATTTTATGCAGTGACATTGGCAATCATATATGCGTGACATCAACAATTTATGCAGTGACATCGGCAATCAGATATGCAGTGACATCAACATTTTATGCAGTGACATCGGCAATTTATGCAGTGACATTGGCATTTTATGCAGTGACATCAACAATTTATCCAGTGACATTGGCATTTTATGCAGTGACATCGCCAAATCATACACAAACCCACCATCAACGTATATCTTTGCTTTCTTTGTTTCAAGGTGATGCATGTTAAACTAATTGATCATTATTACATCATGATCAACGGTGTCGATACACGATGTGACACTCGTTGTGTCACAACGGTTGTGTCCGGATCATTACTCAAAAAAAGAAAGGAAAAAATAAAATATCATCCAAAGTTTAGATCTCCTCTAAAACGAGCTGCCAGATGGAAAATATGGTGAACACCACCAAAGATGTGCTCCTCCATTACAAGAAAGAGAAAAAAGGAGACCTATTTTCTGGGTATAAAATGAATACTGAACACTAAAGCTGCAAAATAACAGATCTGAACTCTGTTACACAAAAAATGTAAAGATCAACGATCATCGATTTTTCCATCAGCAGCTGTTTCAAATTTCCCAACACTTCAAGGTACAAACTCTGATTAAAGAATAATGATCTTCCTTTACATGCGTAGAACAGAAAACAGAGAGCATTTACAAATAAACAGAAAAACAAAACAAAAGTGACTATTTGATTGACAAAAGTAAAAAACAAAATTTAACTACAATCTCTATGTTCATATGATTCACATACAAAGGATAAAACCAAAAACAAAGGAAAAAAAAATATAAATCATATATGGCAGCCGCAGCAGAGGTAGAAAGCACAAAGTGCTAATCCCAAAATCATGGCTTCTAAAACCGAAACAACCTTAAACAGAACCTGATCCACAAACCAAACATGAAGCTGCTTAAACTTTCTATTCCATCGTAGTAGCCCAGAAGACCAATTCTTGAAGCTCCGCCACCTGCTGCCTTCGCTTTTACGAGCACCAGAGCAAAATCTGCCTTCGCTTCTATAATTCTCTGTCCTTGTTATTTTCTTGTTTATCCTTTTAATTAAAGAAGTACATAACACTGGTACTAGGCTTCTTCAGCATTTTGTTTTGTTTTGTTTCTTGTTGTTGAAGATTTCTCTATCAAAATATGAGAAGCCTGACCTTTTCTTGTGGAGATGAAGACGACTTATGCTTATCTGCTGGATGAGAGGAAAGGGGTAATTTAGGTAAGTTAAATAAAATGTGTCTTTATAACTAATGATCTTTTAAGTGTGTCCTAAGTGCCTAATTAAGTCCCAAAACACGTCCTTATAAACAAATAACACTTTTTTAAATTGATTTATACTATGAGATAAAATTAAAAAACTAAATGGACATAGAAAATCAAAGACCTAAGCATGTTGCTCAACAACCAAAAATGGACGGTGTAGTATTTTAATGCATATAGCTCAATGTTATTTAGATTTTAGAAAAGAATTTGTATTTTTCACTATAATGATAGTTGTTACTTTGTCCTTGTGGTATTTGTTTATTTTTTGTGTGGACATAGGTCAATTGATCAATCCACGTAACATAGGTGTTTCGTCTTTGTTTTATATTTTCGTTTTCCTTAACCTTATTTTTCTTTTATTTTCTATTATTGTCGTGAAGGATTATAATTCGAAAAGTTCGTGTCACAACCCGTATCACTTTTAACCTATACTTAAAGAAAAATTTATTTATTTATTTTATTTGATTAATCAACACTTAGAATTGGAATAATTGGTTTTTTTTTATAGCTCAAACCTTGAAGTAAAAATAAAAAAATACTTTTCATGAATTTAACTCCTCATTTAGTCACCAATTAACTCTTCATTTTAACTCCTCATGAAGTCCCCATTTAACTCTTCTTTTCCACTTCCTTTACCTTATTCCCTTCTATCTATCTATCTATCCAGTGGTTTTATGGTGGTCCAGGACTACCATGTCATACTTGTCCATGAAATGTCTTATAAGAAGGGTAAAAACGTAAATACGTACATAGGATTTATATTTTACATGGTGGGCCCTTGTGTTATTTGTTGTTTTCCTATTGGTCTGATCACCAAGTCATCATTGGTCCAGGACCATAATAAAATTTCCGCCATCTATCTATCTATCTTATTCACTTGCTAGCAAATTAAGTCCTATTAGAAAATTCCAAGAAACTAAGCCATTTCAAAAAACATTTCGTAGCAAGCCCAAGAAGTTCATTACCAAGCTAGGATGGGAAATTCTTATTATTTCTTAGCGCCAGATGTTGCTGATGGTTTCAACAATCCAAAAATGTAAGGAAATGCTATCAATTGCTATTTTAATTTTATGTTTTGTAAGTACATTATTTTCCAACAAACTTTTTGATATTATAGTTAGAATATAAATTTCCTGATTTCGTATACACTGAGTTTTAGGATATAAGTTAAGAATAATGTTAGAAACTGTTCATTGCCAACAGGGTGGTGCATAAAATGGAAATTTTTCTATGTTTATGATTTTTCCTACCTTTTATATGTTTTTATAAACAGTTATTTTATAAGAAATAAGAATCATGTATGATTTTGTATATTGATTATAAATTATGATTTTAGCAATAATTTCACTTATAAAAAGTCCATGAAAATACTTTTATTATAATTATTAGATATTTCATAAAACTAATAAGTTATTTGGAAATAATGCTTTGAATGATTACGGCTTAAGTTTGATATATGAATTTTTATAATGTTATGATTTTTGTGTAAAGAAAATATATGATTCATGAAGTTCAGATTTTTAACAAGTATGCATTTTGAAGAATTTCTTTAGTAGAATTAACGTAGGTTTGAATGAAGAAAGAGTTGTGAGGATCCTTTAGAAATGGCATATTTTACAAAATATGATATAAGTATCTTTAGAAAACTTATTTTTAGTTTAAAGAATGAATATAGAAATATATGTATTTTAGAGTTTTATGAGTATTTTAACCAATAGGATTTTTATGGAATTTAGGTAATGATTTTTTCAGAACTAAAAGAAAAATAGATAAATATGAACGCTAAGCAGTAGACAATCAGAAAAATGCTACGGTTCATGTCACCTTTTTTTTTTTTTTTTTTTTTTCAGTTCGCAGTGAATCCTCGAGGGTCCCCGGCACTAACCCCTACTCACGGGTAGTAGATGTGAGATTATTGCCGGAGCCGGTTAGTCCCCGTCCATGGGCAAGAATATATAATGGATATCCGGTCTGCATCTAGTTCAGTTATTTTAGTTGTGACATCAGAATCGTAACATTAGAAACATTAGTTTCTGCTCCTTATTTTGGTGATAGTCATAATTATAATTTAAGCAGAATTATTTCAGCATGTTAGATGTTTAGTTAATATATTGTCTTTTCATTTTAGTATTTTATTTATGCAATTTATTTTCTAGTATTTTACTTTCAGTATTATTTTAGAATTATTAAACCAGGAACTCTAGATAGTCTGCCTAGTGACAGCTTTAGTTCCCTTTTGATAGTCTATTTCTTTACGAGGCTTTCGAGCTCACCATTTCCTTTTCATATTTTTTTCCAGATAAAGCATAGTATATGGCAGATGATGAACTTGGATGTCTAGCTAAGCATCACTGAAAGCGACAAGTTTATTTGCAGTTATTTCTGGAGGTTGTGTATTTGATGATATTATTTTGAAGAGTATGTTGTAATGTATTGGTGATTAGTACATGGTTGTTGTAATGCTATTTTATTTTGGGTATAGTAATTTAATGGTGCAATAGATCAATTATTTTAGGAAGGCTTCGTATTTTGAGATTTTATGTCGGAGCATGGCCGAACGATTCGTTTTTTCTAAAAAATACTTAGTTTTCGGGAACAGGTCGTTACAGTTGGTATCAGAGAGAGGTTGTTGGATACTTGTGCGGATTTAAGTTTGATGTTAAGGTTTGATCATATAGGATTTGATCTTTAGGGATGGAAAAATATATGTTTATTAGAAGTATTTATGTGTTAATATCATAGGATATGATAATCGCAGTTAAGCCATAAAATTCCTAGAAATAAGTATTGACATCGGATAGTATGCCAAGGTGCTATATATATAGACCTTATTATATAATTTAATACTTAAGAAAACTCTAATTTTGTAATTATGTTTTAAAAGTATGTAAAAAACATAATTAATTTTTATTGTTCAGTAGTTAAAGATTTATACCTACAACATTTAAGTATAGTACAAACTAGCCTTTTACCCGTGCAATGCACGGCGGGAGAGATTAAATATATCTAAATCTATTCTATATATGTACAGTTTTACACACATGAGAAGATAATATGAATTTAGTTAATATTAGCAACTGATATTTTTCCATTAGATACAAATATTATTTTAGAAAATGCAACGGTAATTTAACATGAAATAAATTAATGTTACTCTACATAAAATTATTGAAAGCAAAACAAAAAAAGAGGGGCTACATGGAACTATAATTTAACATTAAATAAATTAAACACCAGTATTGGTTGCAAACCGTATGAGTAACTTAAAATATATCGGGAAGAGACACTAACACTAATTTAGGCAAAAGCGAAACGAAGAAGAGTAAAATGAATTCTAAATGATGGACTTTGGAAGACCGCAATACAACCACTTAATTAATTTACAAAGTTCCAAATGATAATTCAAAATAAATTCGAGAAAACACGATTACATGTTTATATGGATCCAACCGAAACACGAAGTGATACGTGTTTATATGATGCACCACACCTCAAAAGAAATTTTGATCTTCTTATTCCATCGCAAGTAATGTGCATGCACAAATCACGAGAGAATAGAAATTTTTAGGCTACGTGCACACTTGTCTCTCGTTAATTAGAGCTAGTGAAGACTAAAAAAATCTATCTATCGACCGTATGAAGACTAAAAAAAAAATTGTATCAATTATTATTGATATATATAGTGAACTCAAATATAAGTTGCACAGCACCAACAACAACCCAAGTAAAAGAACCCAACAAACAAACAACACAACAGAGAAAGTACTGCGTCAGGCCTATTGTGGCTGCTGATGTTCCTGTAAACAACACTACTAATACAACGGTCAATTCCGACATTCCTGTTCCACCTAGACGTACTGCGAGAGTGGTTCGGCCACCGGTTCTGTACGGCATGGATTTAGAGGCAAACGTAGTCGCCTCTGATGGGGTGGAAGATGATCCTCCGACCTATAAGAAGGCCATATTGGATCACGATGAGGATAAATGGATTGACGCAATGAATCAAGAGATGGAGTCTATGTACTCTAACTCAGTCTGGAAACTTGTAGAACTTCCTCAGGGTGAAAGGCCCATTGGATGTAAATGGCTCTACAAGCGAAAGAGAGGAGTAGATGAGAAGGTCGAAACCTTCAAAGCACGGCCGGTAGCCAAAGGTTACACACGAGAGAGGGTATTGACTACGAGGAAACCTTCTCACCCGTGGCCATGATGAAAACCATCCGCATCCTCCTTTCGATTCTTTGCATGTCCGGATTATGAAATCGGCAAATGGATGTTAAGACGGCGTTTCTAAACGGCTTTCTTGACGAGGAAATCTATATGCGGCAACCGGAGGGATTCATTGAAGAAGGTCGAGAGCACATGGTGTGCAAGTTGCTCGGATCCATTTATGGGTTGAAGCAAGCATCTCGTTCCCGGTATCATAGATTCGATCACACGATCAAGTCTTATGATTTCGAACAACACTTTGCTTGAATCTTGTGTGTACAAGAAGGTTATCAAAGATAGTGTTGTATTTAGTGTTGTACGTTGATGACATACTCCTAATTGGCAACGATAAGGGGATGATGTCCGACGTGAAAAGTTGGTTGACCACGCAATTCCAAATGAAAGATTTGGGAGAAGCGAGTTATGTTCTAGGGATCCAAATTATAAGGGATCGTAAGAACATGATGTTAGCTACGTCCCAAGCAACTTATATAGATAAGGTGCTGGCACGCTTCAGTATGGAGAACGCAAAGAAGGGTTTTCTACCAACCCGTCACGGCGTTTACCTCTCTAAGTCTCAGGGGCCTCAAACCCCTGAAGAGGCTGAAGCTATGGGAAGAGTGCCATATGCCTCGGCTATTGGTAGTCTTATGTATGCTATGAGGTGTACGAGACCTGACATTTGTTACGGCGTTGGATTAGTCAGCCGTTTTCAGTCGAATCCAGGGCAACCGCACTGGACAAGATAAAGAATCTCATCAAATATTTGAAGAGAACCAGAAATTATATGCTCGTCTATTCGAGTGGGAGTTTGGAGCTAGCGGGGTACACCGATTCTGATTTTCAGTCAGACAGAGATGATTCTAAATCTACCTCTGGTTCAGTGTTTACGCTTGGTGGCGGTGCAGTAGAATGGAGAAGCCAAAAGCAATCCAGCACAACCGATTCAACATTGGAAGCTGAGTTCATAGCGGCCTCGGAGGCAGCTAAAGAAGCAGTTTGGTTAAGAAAGTTCATCAGCGGATTAGGCGTTGTCCCGAATGCTGAGGATCCTATTACTCTCTATTGTGATAACAATAGGGCCATTGCCAACTACTGGGAACCTCGAAAGCACGGTAAGTCGAAGCATATAGAGAGAAAATACGGGTGATCAACGATTTTGTCGATAGAGGGACATTTCCGTCAAGAAAATCGCCTCCGTCGTCGATCCATTCACCAAGATGCTGTCGATTGAAGCTTTTAGTCGACACTTGGAGACTATAGGTATTAGAGACATGTCTCATTTGCTTTAGAGCAAGTGGGAGTGATAGTTTGCTATATTTTAAATAATAGGGTGTGCTCTAAAACAGTTAATCACATGCTTTCGTGCAAGTGGGAGATTGTTAGGTGTGATGCCCGAAAGACAATTTTGTAATTGTTTTATTTAATAAATGAAATGATGTTATTATTCATATTTATTATTCTCATATTCACCGATGTGACAATAGTATTTACACTACGAAAAACCCTAAAGTATATCGTTTATGTAATCACTTAACTCGGTGTATGGTATATACACGGGAGGATTGAGTTAGTGAAGATGTACTTAAAATACAATTAGCCCGTAGTGAAGTTAATCGAGAGTATCGGGTCTCTCCTTTAACGTGCTATTAATGCGCCCCGTAACACAATAGGTGTGATTGTCTTATCCGGACTTTCGGTTAAGAGAACCTAATGGGGCATTTATATATGATAGATATATCATATAAATTTGCCGGACCGATTTGATTAGAGTTCTCGATATAATTCCGTAATCGAGAAGTCTTATCGAATCAATGGATGATCATATTTATGGATATATCTTAATCTTGAGGTGATCATAGTCAACTGCTTGAATCAGTATGAAGTTTGACTTGACGGTTAAGGATTACACCGAGTCGTGATCCGAATTACCCCATCTTGGCATTGTCTTGGATTGAGTGAGTAGTACGTGTTATCACGGATACGGAATCCATTCCTTCCATTTATGGAAGTAGATAGACAGTTCCCTTATTTGTTAATCCTAGAAACTGATCGATCGTACGAGTTCATACTACACTGATTAGCTACCAGTGAGTTGTATGAATTAATTGATCACTAGGGGGTTATGTTGTGAAATGGTTGATTGATTTTCACAATCCTCCCATTTGATTAAATCTTTTAAGTATTGCTCATTTATAAAGCTTATACATTTCATCTTAATATATTTGATGTGTTAATTTTCCACACATTAATATATTAAGTTTTCTATGATAAATGATATACTAAATAATAGCAATAAAACTACAGTGTTTCTAATATAATATGATATTATACTCTTATACTGATGGAATAGTGCCTTGAGTTTTTATACAATAAATTATTAAGATATATGTCGTTGTGTTTCTTTATCTTAATATCAATCATATGAATATATATTAGTAATTAATGCTATAATAAATATTTAATAGTCTGGTCTCAATATTACAACGTCAAGTTTTCATGTTGTAACTAATTATACAATAAATAAGCTAATATATGGACTATTATGTTACTGTTGATACACTTGGCCCAATCCATTGTCATATGTTATGATATAATATTTTAGTCCATATCACCAATAATATTTTACAAATTGAATCTCTTTCTATCTTCGGCCCAACACCTAAATCCTTGGCCCTGCCCAATAAACCCCCTCAGCTTTATATCCACCTTCTTACACCAAAATACCCTAATTTCCTATTACACAATTCAGCTGTCCTTACCATTCCATTTCTCATAGACAGCAGACACCTTCCATTTCCTCCTCTTGAAATCTCCACCTTTCTCATTCCGACAAACCTCATTCTCCGACCATACTACCGTTTCATCTCTTCTCCTCGAAACCTCCATTTCTCTATTCATTCTTTATACCATGAAAACCGAACCGTTATTTCTCGATTTAGTCTCCCATTGATCCAATTTACTGCTGAGAAGTTGTTTTGTCTTCAATGAAGCCATTCAAGACAACCATTGACTGAAATAGTGCTTCGAAATCTACATTTGGTTGAATGCTTATCTCGAATCTGCTCAAAAGCTTGACCTTTTCGGGTCAATCTTGAAACCTGCTATACCATTGATGAGTTCTTATGAATTCTGCTCCTATCCGGTTGCCTCTATGGTTTGATATAAACGCTGAAATGGTTCGAAATTTGTGCATGCTTAGTTGACCCGAGTAATCTCTATTGACCCAACTTCAGACTGCTTGACCCGATCAACATAAAAGGTATAATAGCTATAATTTTTGTCTCATTCCCAATCTCAACATCGTGTCTGAAAAATGATAAGGATATTCTTCTATCTAATTTTCTAATTGTCTAAATTATGATATAGTCGAAATTGGATTTGCTATATTTTGTTGATTAGTTAATGATTCCTTGATCTATGAGTCGAAAAATATGAAGGGTAATTTTAATTTAATTAAACAGTGATATATCTTAATTAAAGATGACAAATTACTAAGTGTCAGTCCGTAAATGATGAAATCAGAATATAACTGTGTTATATTTTGATTAATGATTCACTGAACTTATATTGTTGATATAATCTCTATTAAGATTGTATATGATACAATATAATGCTACCTGTGCCATTCGGATTAAAATGATGAAACCTTTTTGGTTAATGATTCATTATGCAGATCTGATTAGTCAGAAATGATGCATTAATAAGATGTTAATTCGGTTATTTGTTAATCAGAGATGATACATCTTAATCGGTTGCCTTGTGCCTCGGGTGTGATATAGATTTATCTCTATATCTATGTCATACATTCAGTCGCTCCATTCATACGACAACTTTGGGATTCTATTGCCAACACCTCACCTACACTTAGTAATCATGCATTTATAATCTGAATTAAAAATCATGATTTACTGCTATATAGATACATGAGATATGTATAATTATAAAATGATTTTTTTTTAATATACTCGAATTATGATATTAGCATTAAGCTTACTTGATTTGTAAAATACTCCATTCAATGAACATTGAAAACCTGAATAGTCTCATGTTATTGAAAACCGAAAAGTCTTTCTAAAACAAAACAGTCATTCTGCTTTATTTGTTAATGGCATCAATTTTCAAACAACTATTAAATATGCATTTATGACATGTAGTTTTCCAATTCACTGCATTTAATATCCGCACACTTAGTTCATGTAATACACTCTCCACTCTTGGCTATAAAATCCCAAAGACACCAAACTGATCACTCGAACAAGCTGATCAAACATTTTTTTACTCATTTGAGTTTCGGTCTCTTTGCAATCTGAAAATTCGTTTTTCTGTGTGTACATTGTAAGAGAGAATTACTTTGAGTGTTAAATGTCTATTGGCTTTTCCCTGTAACTCTGTTACAGTTGTGATCACTTTCGAATCTTAAATTAGTGCTCACTCTACAAGTCTGTGAACCCGCGTCTAGTGGTTCTTCAGAAGTTGTAGAAAGCCGAGAGGTGGTTCGCGTCTAGTAGCCACTGGTTCGTTTGTGAAGTGGAAATTCGTTTTCCCGGTGTTGTAAGTTTTCTGATTACTTTAATTTCAGTTTTGGTTGTCTTCAAGTGTGTCTTGTTTTGACCTCTACTGGTAATTAGCAAATCAGTCTGATTTTCTATCTTTCTGTTCCAAGTGTGCATTACATTAGTAATATTATTGAGTGAGTTGAATATCAAATTGTATATTGTTCTGTTGTGTTAATCCTTTGAAAAAGAACTGTGATTGAATCTTAGTGACTGTGTGTCACTGTTGTGGTTAAGATTCTTTCACTACAGTGTGACCTAAGGGATTAACAAGTCAGAACCCATTTAATCCATTGTATCGTTATTTCAGTTCTGAATATTGGGAACAATTGTTACACACACACTGAAAGAATAGTGAAATATCTATGTGGTGAATGCAATACACCTAGGATTGCATGATTAGATAATCAAGATAAAATCTGATTTATGTGTGCTTGAAACTGAACTAGAAACATCACTTAAATCACTATCATCTGTTACATTGCTGAACCTATTTAAATTAAGTCACTGCAGCAATTTCGGTTCTAAACATTTAAGCTGTCATTATTAAATCAACCTATCTTAATACATTTACCTGAATCTATCAGGTTGATAATTTGCTAGAATTAATCTAATCTTTGTAAGATCAATATTGTTGCATTTTTACACCAAATATAGAGCTGAGTCTGTCATTATTCAACTTGTGTTTGTAACCTGTACTACAATCAATTTGTGACTTGAATATTTCTTTGTTGAACCGAACTTGTGTGTTCAACAATAACTTAAACCACAAGTGTTTGTCTAAACAAGTTTACATTTGTCTGTTAACTAATCTTTGGAAATCTGAACTATTAAGAAAAGGTAGTAAGAACTTAACTTCTTGTAAATTCAGTTCGTATAAAGTGTTGCACTTATTATCACCTAATTTAGTTGGATAACATACTTGTTTGATCATAGTCTTTATATTAAATAAAGTAATTGCTGCACCTCTGTACATTTAAGAAAGTAACGTTGGTGAACATTCTGTATATTCAATTGTCTGTTGTTTTACGAATCAAATTGTAACAATTTTGTTCAATCTGTTTTGCCTACAAATAAAGTATTATAAACTCGATCACCTAGTACCTTAGGAACAACACGTTAACCGGTTAGCTCTTCCGCCTAATTTGGTCTAACAGTCTCCTAAGTAGTTGGAACTCCGTGTGTAATTAAAAAGCCTTAATAAAGTTTGAAAAACTATTAAGTAAAATTTTAAAAGGGTATACATCCTATTCACCCCCCCTCTAGGATATATTAGTGCGCATATACGATCCAACAGGTTAATGGTAAATAAGGATAAGATGTTCTAAAAAGGGTTAACGGTAACTTCCCGATTTAGAATGAACAGTCTATGGAGGATTAATCCATATGTAATGATTATATCAATGGACGCTTATTATTATTCTCGTGAGGAGATAAATATAATCTTTTAATCGGAGGAGTGCAGTCACGGGATTATGGTGGCATATTCCTGTGATTGATTTATCGAATATAATTATTCTGTTCGTAAGATAATTATTTATTTGATTTATCGGAGCCGCTGATTATTAGTCCATGGTCACCGACGTGCCTCCTAATATAGCATAGCTATTCTCGGACGTCGAATCCTAATAATATTAATTTAGTTCTTGTTGGACTTTATTAAAACGATATGTGAATTAATTGTTTAGTGGACTATTAAATTAGTTGGGCTAAATAATTAAATATGTGAAAAAGATATTTTTCATAAACTTGGCCCAAATGTGTTATAGCCGAAAATTAATTATGACTAGGTCATAATAAATTAAAAGTGGCGCCCCCCCTCTTATTTTTATGGAACAAGAAATTATTTTCTTGTGTATTAATAAGACATGTGCATAAAATATTTATTTGGTAAATATTTATGGTAAATAATAAAGATAAATATTATTTCTAGATTTGTTCTAGAATATTATGGAATTATCTTTTATTAAAGGATTTATTTTGTTTGATAAATAAAAATCCTTGGAGGCTAAGTTTTACTCTCCTATATAAAGAGAGTTCTCCCAAGCCTTAACACACAACACATATTTCGACTTCTCCCTATAGTAGAGAGAAGAAAATATTTCGGCCAAGGAGAGAGTGGGAGAAATCTTGGAGATTTTTTCGGTAGCATATCGGAAGGGTTCGAGTCGAGAATTCCTTCCACCGGGAATTGCTTGGATCACACGATCGGAAGACTGTGGTGCTCTTCACACCTTCACATTCATCCTTTTGCGGTTCTTCAACTTGAATTTTGAGATTCAAGAGGTATGATCTACATCCTCCTTGTAGAATAGATCTAGTTGTTTTATTACGTGTATTATATAGATCTAGATCCTTAAAATCGCTTCCGTTGCGGATGGTATTACTAACAACCAGGTGATCCAATAACTGAAGGGAGAGGATGTCTTGAGGAATATTTTCGGGCTAAACTCAGTTATTCAATGTGGTGGACTTACTTGCACTCTATGCTCTATTCTTTTCCATTATTCTCAAGCAAAAACGAGAGTTGCTCCGTCATTCCGATCACTTTACGCCAAGAGAATAGTCCATAGTCTTAACATGCCTTCTTTCAAGAAAATACCCTCGATCTCTTCAATCCATGTACCACAATAATCATCATCCATTATCTTCTCAAGAGGGCCTTAGCTCTCTTTTTCGATAATAGCCTTATAAACTACAAACGAAAATGATTGTGTCGTTACGTTCTTATAACAAAAAGGTCTTTTTAGGTATATGAATCGTATACCAAAAAACATTTTTATCAACTACTAAAATACCTCGTCAGTAATTAAACACACTCTTATTGCATATGAAATTAATTTTGTAGTACTAAAAGTCGCAATACCTGGAGACATATATATAATATATGTTGATTTTCCAAGAGTAGTCTTCTCCCCGAAATTGTCAACCTGTAAACAAATGTGTGCAAACGGAAACTATCCGAAACGAAGTTAGAGCACTGCATCCATTCATCAAACTTTTTTTGAAATGAAAAAGAGTATAACCAAAAGGAATGCCGGCGGTTAGGCGCGACTACAAACTTGATCACTTCCGAGGGAAAAAAAACGCAAAAGGGGCGTTGATATATACCTACTTATAATAAGGAGTTGGGATTTGACAAAGAAGGTGGCCACGTCCACCGTTGTTGCCATTTTTTTAGCTTTTGGGCTTTTTTTGTATGGCCCATTTACTCCAAATTTTGGTACTGTTACTCATGATTGGTATGTGTTCCATTATTTTTGTTGTATTGTTTATTTTGGCCCAGAGCTAATATATATATATCCATATTAGATCATTTGGATGCCACGTGATTGTTTTTCCTTTTTTTTTTTTTTTTTTTTTTTTTTTTTGTTTTTTTTTCCTTTCCTTTTTTCTGTTGGTATTCGTTTGTGTCAGTTTACGGTTCGGTCTACTTCGGTTTTATCTATGTTGAAAAAATAACGGTCTTTACTATTTTCATTTCCAAAATATTATGCCAAATGCCTGCTGATCCATTTTTCCCTTTTTGTTTTATTGTTTATATATAGTAGTAGTTAATCTTAGCAAATATTCTTAGGAGGAAATATAGTAGTTGTTACTCTTAGCAAATATATATAACATGAAAAATGATACGTGCATAACACATTTATGTATAACATATGTGAGTACACAAGATCTCACAATTAATAGTGTGTGGGAGACATCATCAATTGATCTACATTTATATTCAACATTTACTTAAAATGAGTTTATAGATTCCTTTAAAAAATATCGTGTTTGACACTTTCGTTAATTTATGGATCCCGATAAAAAATGTAATGCTCTATATTATTAGTTATGACTTGAGTCATATTAATACTAATACTAATTACTATATGTTCTGTAATAAATCGTGAAGTTTTATATTTTTTATACGTTTCGTGGTATATCATGTATTGTGTCAATGATAATTTCTTATTTCATTTTATAATGTTATGTAAACATATAATTATAGAATATGTTGGTATTCAATGTAGCTTTCTTATGTCGTTGATAACATAATATTTTTTTTATTTTCTCTCGTTCTAAATATATTTTTTTACTGGGATTATAGTTGAATATTTTATTCACAAAATCTTTTTTTTTTGGGGTTTTAAATGTGTTGTTACACACTAAATGCGACAGGTGTTGCCGGAAAAAACGGAAATATGATTTGAATAGTTAATGAGTAAAAAAACTATGTGGATATATAAAAAAAATACTTGGATTTATATTTGTTATATAAAAAAAAGAAGTGTATTGTACTTGTTTAGTATTATTATTATACTTTTACTATTTATATGTCTCTATATATAATAAGAAGCTTATATATATTTCTTGTATATATAATAATCTGTCTACATATAATAAAAATATATATTATTTTATCTATAATATATAATAAAAACAGAGACAAGTAACTACTACTTAATGTGCACAAAAAAATGTGTAAAAAAAACCTGTCATTATAGGAGGTGGGACGCGTGTATTAATATGTGTTTATACTGCAGGGGGCAGGGGGAGGGGGGAGGAAGGGGGAGGTATCGGGTTAAATGCATCATTGTCAAAACCTAACACAATCCTTTCAACAAAAAAAAACCTAACACATCTGCCCCCTCTTCTTCCCAAGCGAAAAAAATCCCCCAGCATCCCCCCCTCCCCCTCATATCCGGCCGATTTCATCTCTTGACTTCCAACCACCATGTCAGTCAGACGTTTAGGAGCCACAAAATCTATCCTCCCTCCTTTCATTCTGTATGATATGACGGGAATGAAATCATTCCCTTACTAACTCTCTTCAGCAGTTTAACCACAGAGCCTATTATTTTTGGGTCCATATAAGGCAAGAGACTGAACACTTTGTCATTCCACGCATCAATCCAAGCGCAGGTAATTCCATTATTTGATATACAGGTTTTCTTACTTACAGGTTATATTTGCAAATTGGAAACCAAAATCTAATTCATGTGTTGTTTGTTTTTGCATGTCTTATCTACAATTCTAGCAGCTGTTTCAGAAGAATTCATAACCAGAAGTTGTTGCAGTAAAGGTGCGTTTCCTTCATCTGTGCTTCTCAAATTTACATGGAATCGGTGATGCCTATTTTTGAGTTTTCGGCTATTTAAGGTGTTTTTATGTCATTTTTCTTTGATGGGTTTGCTAAAAAACCAAAATGCTACCGATGGGTTTAATTTTTTTTATTTTTATTTTTGGTAAAAAAGGAACCTTTTTCTTCATTGGAATGACTATTGGATAGTTTCAGCTGCTTGTCATTCTTGGGATGTTGACTTTATACCTTAATATCCTTTTACTGATATGTTTGGGAGAATTTAATGGTAGATTAAGCATAATCTGTGTGGTTTATTCCCTTAATTGACATGCATGTTGTGTTACGATCTGGGTTTCAGTGCTGTGGCTTTTAACGGGTTTTTTTAAGGCTGGGTTTTACACTCTGTGTGTAAGCTACATGGGGTTCTGACTTTAAACTTGATGATATGTACCCTAATGTCAGCAATTTTCAAGCTTAGCATTTTTGTTCAGCCTTAATAAATAAATAGTTTACAATAAAGATGCAACCTAGGTAAGATTTTAGTTCTGTGAGCTTATTGGGGTTATCCCTTTAAGATATATTAGCTAAGCTTTGCTACCCTATGCCTTAATCAATATTAACAATTTTCAAACCTAGGTTTGGATTATTCAAATACAAAATGCACTCTTGGTACATTTTTGCTGTTATGTGTTGATGAGAAGGCAAAAAAAAAAGGTGCAGGCTTTATGTTTGAATGATTTGCCTTTATGCTTCATGGAAATATACATAAAGAAATGCTATATGATTTGCGTGTATTAAAAGTTTGTGCACTGTATAATATAACAGTCTATTACTATAGTTGCTGCTGCATTTATGCTTGTCAAGGTATTCTGTAGCATGTATTTGTGCTTATGTAGCATTTGTGTTTCTGTTTGTGAAAGTATTCTATAGCACTTCTGCTTGTGTTTGTGAAAGAATTCTGAGCATTTGTGTAAATTTGCTACTGCATTTGTGTTTATGTTTGCCAAAGTATATTGTACCATCTGTAGCATGTGTTTATGTTTACATCATTTAGGCTATTTTTTTGACTTTTTTCAGTCTAGGAATCACACAAATAATCTGGATTGCTTGAGGGCTGTTTATTTGATTTTGTTTGTAGTCTTCTTCGATTCATGCAGTTGGTCAAAAACAAAACCTCTATAACTTACTTTCGATTATGTTGTGTGGTATGTTGATAACCTAGGGTTTGTAAATCTAATTGAAAAATTAAAACTTTTTGTGTCTTTGTTATGGCTGCCATTGTTGGGATCCAATTTAGGCTTTGCCTTCTTTGCCCCCTCCATTCCGGTATATCAACTGTATTTATTTCATTTAGTCATGTTTATTCCTCTGTTAACATACTTAGTTCAAAAATAGGGATCTGTACCTTGTTTGTTATGTTTTATTTAAATTCCCAGTATAAGCACTACCAATATGGTTTTTTCCCCCTTGGAACCCCACTTATCTAGCTGGTATTTTTTCCAGTTTGCTTTGGAAGAAGGTGTTGCGGTTTCTCTGTGGGGAACAAAGAAATTGCTTCAGGTTCGTGTAGTTAGGGGTGCTACTGCAAACCCCAATAGTTAGGGGATCTATTGCAAACCCTGTAGTTACGGGATCTACAGAAAATCCCGATTTGCTTGCACACGTAGACATTTCATACTTGTTTGCACCTGCAATGTATGCAATACTTATCCTTACAATTAATAGGCTTCTTATGTAAGCATAGGTTTCTTATGTTGCACTGAACTCATACTGCTAACATATTTCGAATTTTATTTTATTTACATTCATTATGAAAATGGATAGAAGGCTGTTGATGTCTTGCCTTGGCTATTGCAGCAAGCTTTTGGTAGATTTTTATACATGTAAGGCTATACAATAGTCTTCTCCTCAGTACACTTAAAAGTGTATTGTCAGTTTTTATTATTTTTCATTAGTATTATTATTATTATGGGTGCTTCCTCACTAAAGTGATAATGCTAAGTGAAATTTTATGTCGTTGCGTCTTCATACTGACATGAAATCACATGTTTCTTTCAGATATTCACTAAGTATATACTCAGTTTCAATATGATACTTTTATCAATGCAATTGCACTTTTTAATATTGAAAAGTGAAAACTTGGCCTTCACTGGATGTCATTAAATTGAATCTATAAAGGTTAGAAGCCCAAGAACACGATTGATGATCTTATTCACTGTTTGATCTTTTGGTAGAGGCTTTGGACTTGGTAGTTGAGTTATAATGAATGTCTCACAGTTTCTCTTAAGATTCTTAGACCAATAAAGTTGTTCAGTTTTCGTAGACATCTTGTATTTCAAATGTGTCTTGTGGTAATGCTGCTACATTTGTCTGGTGACAATTATTTGTTGCTCAACAAGTTTGCTGCTTTTAAGAGTTTGTCTGTTTTACTATCCTACCCTATGTCCAAATATATCCTCCACCATAGGCTCCATTGCTTGACCTTTTTTTTGTGCAATATTGAGGGTACTCAGCACTGACCGTTGTGTGTATTGAAGTTTGATTATGATGTGCAATATTTTCTTATTTGCTTGTATATATCATGGGTGTAGTCCTCTCCCCCCACCCCCAAAGTGAGTTTCTTCTCCTTACTTGTGAGGCTGGAAAATTCTGTTCACCTTGCTGTAAGATTGTTGGTCAATATTGACCAAGGATTAGGTTGTGAGTCAAGCTGAGTTTTGACCCGTATTCCTTGAGTCATTGCACCATAAATCTTGTATAAGCCAAGGAAACAGAATTGTCCTTGGACACCCTTGTGTGAAACAAGGTCAGTCATGTTCTTCGGTGGTTTGCCCTCGAAAAAGATCTTGAGAAATCAAGATTAAGGCCCTTTACTTTGGGTCGGCATCAAACCGAAAGAGACTTTGATTGACAGTGTCGAACCACAAGAGGAGTTCTTTATTGTCTCACATTATTAAGAGTTCTATTACATGTTTTAAGAGTCCTAAGTATGTAGTCTAAAGGAGAACATGATTTGAGGATGTAACCTATACTCTATCTTGTCTTATAGTTGCTTGTCTACGGTGTAATACATGTAGGATGCCATGAAGAAATTTGCAACATAGTTTACTGTATTTTGTCTGAGGAAGTGGCTGTCACATGTAGTGTACCTTTGTTTCATTCACAATATGGTTTCATAGCTGATTATGCCGTTTGATTAAATGTGCTGTGTTTGTATGTGTACACTGCTGTGCATTCAGATTGAATCAAAATGTTTGTTCATGCATAGCTTTTTGTGTGCACTGTTATTTGTACTAAGATTCGTAGTGTTCCTATGTCTACCAATCTTATGTTTTTTGCAGTGTGTATCGTTCAGCGTGGTTGCGGTTCGTTTGTTGGGTGAAAGAAAGGCTACTACAGGTGAGTGTAGTTAGGGGAACTACAGCAAACCCTAATAGTTAGGGGATCTATTGCAAACCTCGTAGTTAGGGGATCTACAGACAAATCCCCGTTCACACACTTAATCACGTCCAATTTTTAGATAGGGTTCTTTGTGTGCCATCTGATCTGTTTATGTTTGTATGGCTTATAGTAGTTGTTAGTTTGCTTTAGGCTGTCCCATTGAATAGTTTTCCCCACATTTTCTGTTTTTTGGATGTGAAATCTTAGTGTCTAGCTTGTAGTACAATTACCAAATGAGAACTAAAAGCCATGGAAAGCCCAGGCCTGGATCTATAGCGGCATCATTGTCCACTCAAACCAGTAGCAGACCTGATTGTAAGGCAACGATTCATAAAAAAACAAAATCTGATACTCACGGCCAAGCATCTTCTAGCACAGAAAATTCTCCTGGCCCATCAGCTTTCCTTGAAAACTTTCACCCACCCTTGTACCAACCATGTGTACCTGATCATTATTTGTCGAGCCTAAATACATGCCCAATTGTTCATACAGCACTTAGTCATTCAGAATACAGGGCCCGTGCTGTTGCTTGCTTCCGGTACAATAGGCTGAAGCGAAAAAGGGCATTGTCTACCATTTTAACCATAGGAGAGCATCAGCCAGGCGGTATATACTGACCAGCGATTCTCCTACGTGACAAATGCGATCCTCCTATCCCATCTAGCGATCCGGTCATATGTCCACAAAAATCCAAAAGACAAAAAATTTCCAACAGAATCGAATCGCATACTTCCAATTGTTTTCAATCTGAATTGTCATCCACACAAAGATTGAAAAAGAAAAGGAAGGTCCTTCATGGCAGAGAATATCTGACAGATATATCTGATTCTCCTAACATCTTAGAGTCCGTATCTGACTGCAAACATTGTGGTGCTAAGAAGTTCTTCCATGAGACAGCAAATCTCTGTTGTTCAGATGGGGATGTTACCCTTGCTGAAATTAGCATTCCTTCTGAGTTAAAGGTCATGCTTCTAACACCATCTGTTTCTGAATCTAGAGGTTTTAGAGTTATGATCCGTCTTTATAACAACCATTTGTCTTTCACTTCTCTCGGCTTAAAATATGACAAAAAACTTGCAAGAAGAACAAAAGGTATCTATGCTTTTAGAGTTCAAGGCCAAGTATACCATTGGATTAATCCTCTAACACCAAGTGGTGATGAACCAAAAAATCTGCAATTTTACTACCACGATACAGACTATGAACTTAAGAACCGACTTGCTAGCTGTCCAGATTTGGATCCTCAAATCTTACAATCCCTGCTAAGAATCTTAGCTTCAAATCCTTACGCACGCTTCTTCCGAAGTTTGTCAGCCACAGAAAACTTAGAGGAATGTCAAATTATTCTGAAACATAATCCTACGTATAATCTTAAAACATACAACAAACCTTCGGTGTCTCAGGTTGCAGTGCTCCTTGCAGCCGATGAGAATTCTGGTGAAATAACACACAGGGATATTAGGGTATATAAACATAGTGGAGAATCGAAAACAGTCCAATATTATTTTGGATGTTCTGACCCTTTACAATACCCACTAATGTTCCCTGATGGCCAAAGCGGATGGCATGAGGGTATTCCCAAAAATGGTGTAAAAAAACACACCAAGAGAAATTGCATCCTCTCTAAGAATTATACTTTCTCACCACACACCTTCACCAATGCTGAACAGCTACTAAGGGCTGAAGAAGAAGGTAAGAACGCGTATGTGCGTCTACTTTACATCAGCTGTTTGGTGTTTGCACTATATGTGACTTCCTGCCTTGTGCCTGCAGTTGCTGCAAGTAGGGGTGAAGATTCATCGTTTGTTTCTCTAAGGGAATACTACTCATATAAATTCCAGATTAGATCCAATGATGAATCTCATGTCCTCCATTACGGCAGGCTTTTCCAACAATATTGTGTGGACATGTATGTCAAAATAGAAACACAAAGACTAGATTTCTTCAGAGCTAAATCAAAACAAGAACAAGTAAGACAAGAGTTCTTACAAGGAATCGTAGATGCTGTCGGCAGCGCGAACAAGAACCATCAAAAATAGGGCAAAGAATTGTTCTGCCACCAAGTTTCGTAGGCGGCCCTAGATATATGCGTAAGAAGTATGTAGATGCAATGACTTTAGTCCAGAAATTTGGTAAGCCAGACATCTTCCTAACTATGACATGTAATCCGAATTGGCCAGAAATTAAAGAACACTTGCTCCCGTGTGAGCTAGCACAGGACAGACCAGACCTCACAGCTAGGGTTTTCCATGCAAAGGTAGAGGAGCTTAAAATTGAACTCTTAAAAAAGAATGTGTTTGGTGAGATTTCTGCATATACATATGTCATTGAGTACCAGAAACGAGGTTTACCACACATTCATTTCTTACTCATATTGAAAAATAACCAGAAACTTTACCATCCTTCTGAATTTGATCAGATTGTCTCAGCTGAGCTTCCTGACAAAGACTTACATCCTTTTTTGTACAAAGCAGTTGTAAGCCACATGCTTCATGGCCCTTGTGGTGTCCTTAATCCTGGTAATGTCTGCATGCGTAAGAACCAAACATGCAAGAACATGTACCCTAAAGCCTATTCTGATGAAACCATAGTAGGCTCAGATTCCTATCCGGCATACCGTCGTCGGAATGATGGGAAGAGAGTAAAGGTACGCGGTGCTTGGTTAGACAACAGATGGGTAGTACCTCACTCACCATATTTACTTGCTCTGTTGGATTGTCATATCAATGTTGAGATATGCACTTCCATAAAAGCAGTTAAATATATCTACAAATACATATGCAAAGGCAGTGATCGAGTTCTTTTCAATCTGTCAAACCTTTCTCCTGAACAAAATGTTGTTGATGAAATAGACAACTTTGTATCAGCAAGATGGATATCGCCGCCTGAGGCAATATGGCGTATATTCAGATTTCCAATGAACGAAATGAAACCTCCTGTAATGAGCTTACATCTCCACCTCGAAAATTACCAGCCAATCACTTTTCACACGAACCGTAGCCTGACAGAAGTATTGCAAAATTCGAATAGACTAAAAACCATGCTGACAGAATTCTTTGAGATGAATAAAGCAAACGAAACAGCAATAAATCTTAGGTGTACATATGCAGACTTTCCTACCTACTTCGTATGGAATACAACCAATAAAAAATGGCACGTGCGCAGACAAGGCGAATGTATCGGTAGGATTGTAACTGCGCATCCGACAGAAGGTGAAAGGTTCTACTTAAGAATGCTTTTAAAGAATGTCCAATGCCCTACTTCATATAATGACCTTAAAACTGTGGACGGTTGTGTCTCCGGTACATTCCGTGAGGCTGCATTGCTTCGCGGATTGCTCGAACACGACAACAGCCAGGAATTATGTTTAGACGAAGCCTGTGTTTTCCAGCTCCCATATGAACTTAGGCGCTTATTTGCAAGCATTCTTGTCTTCTCTACTCCAAACGATCCGCTCGCATTGTTCTACAAATTTGAACAAAACATGTCTGAAGATTTAAATAAGAATCTTTCATTAAGCCCAGCAGAAATAAGACATAAAGTTATTCAACAAATTTCATCATTCCTACAATCGATGGGCAAAAAACTAGAAGATTATATGGTGCTTCCAGCAAACGATGCATACACAAACGACGAAGACTTATTTAAAGAAATAAGAATCGAGAGTAGTATTCTTGTGTCTGAAAATGACCTAAGACTGAAATACATGCTTAACTCAAAACAGAAACACATTTTCCAGCTTATCACATCCACCGTATATGCTAATGAGTCGCGTGCTTTCTTTGTCGACGGTCCCGGTGGCACTGGGAAAACTTTCTTGTATAGAGCACTACTCGCAGAAATTAGATCTAAAGGCTTTTATGCTCTAGCAACTGCTACATCTGGAATCGCATCTTCCATACTACCGGGTGGAAGGACCGCACATTCTCGATTCAAAATCCCACTAGACACATCTGAGTTTTCTGCCTGTAAAGTGAGTAAACAATCAGCTCTTGCCCATTTAATTAGGGATTCGAAGCTCATCATATGGGACGAGGCACCAATGGCGAAAAGAATTGCCATAGAATCATTAAACGACTTGCTTCAAGACCTGATGAGCAATCAACAGTTGTTCGGTGGCAAGGTTATCGTCTTTGGTGGTGATTTTCGGCAAACACTTCCGGTAGTTGAAAGAGCTACCAAATCTCAAACACTAGATACATGCTTAATTAATTCACCTTTGTGGCCCCACATAGAAAAGCTTCAGCTTACTGAAAACATGAGAGCCAGAACCGATCCATGTTTCACAGATTTTTTAATGTCCATAGGCGAAGGAAGATCGAATACACACGATAGTGGAAATATTACAATACCTGCTGAATGCCTCATTCCTAATACTGATGACCAAGAAGCTGACCTTCTAAAGTTGATAGAATTCACATATCCATACATCAATAGCAAAACAGCAGCTCCTAAAGCCGAAAACAAAGCAATATTAACTACCAAAAATGAATTCGTAGATGAAATCAATAAACTAATGATAAAAAAATTCCCAGACATGACCCATTACATATTCAAGTTTTGATCACACTATGAACCCTGACTTACAAGCGCAATACGAAGACATAATTAATAGTCTGACCCCTAATGGATTGCCTGCACACAAGCTAACCTTAAAAGAGAATGCACCAATCATTTTGCTAAGGAATTTAGATCCATCTGAAGGACTTTGTAATGGTACACGTCTGACTTGCAAATCTTTACAAAGAAATGTCATACAAGCAGAAATTTCTTTAGGAGAATATGCTGGAAAAATAGTTTTCATTCATAGAATTCCACTCCAGCCTTTGAGCAGCGACTGTTATCCCGTACCATATAAACGAACTCAGTTTCCTATTCGCTTGTGCTTTGCGATGACAATAAACAAAGCACAAGGTCAAACATTGGATTCTGTAGGTATTTATCTTAGGGAACCTGTGTTCTCACATGGACAGCTGTACGTAGCGTTGTCGCGAGCAAAATCCTCAACATTTGTTAGGGTGCTTATACGGCAAAACTCTGCTGATGATGCTGACCCATGTACAACAAAAAATATAGTGTACAAAGAGGTCTTGACCAATTAGTTTGTTCTATGCAAGTAATGACCGAATCCACCAATAACACTAACATTTTCCGCCGCGTTGTTCTAGGTCTGTGCTTGTTTTGTTTTCAGCATGAGTGGAAGACATGAGTTTAACAACCTGCACAATTACTCATTAAGAAAACCTATATATTATGTTTATATATATATTGTTCTGCTCCTGTTGAATTAAAGTAAGCTGAAATAAAGCTGAACATGATTTACACATGTAATATACACTATATGTTAGCTAATCAGTAGTTAGAATTCTGCTTGTTGTGCATTGCTTTGCAGGCAATAATGTATGTATGTATGAATTTTGTGATTCACATATGTGTAGCATCTGTATGTATTATGCTGTGTGTGGTGTGACTAACGTAGCTCACTCTTAGTTCCATACATCTTTTCTTATAAAAAATCATATCAGACTATACCTTTAATGTAGTATGTTCAATACAGGCATGGCACTTGTACCAGCAAGGAGAGAATACGCGATTTCGGAGATCGACTTGGGCATTGGCGTCTGGACAGTTATAGTCCAGGTTGTTGAAAGCCATCGAGTCCAGCACAGCAGTGGAAACCATGGAGGGCAGCCCAGGCCATACAAGCGCTTCCTTCTTGTCGATCAACATGTAAGTTGTTTACAAAATAGTCTTTTCCTATAGTAATCTTGCAGAAACTCAGATTGTTAACGCAGTCCAGTAACCCAAATTCAGCTTATTACATATGTGTGCCATTTGTCTTTGTAGGGCACAAAAGTCTCTGGCGTGCTTTACGACAAAGATATCGAGTATTTTTGGACATCACTGCAACCCTTCAAACGTTACCGGATTTCAAATGCTAAGCTAACTCCCGCCTTTGGTTTCTTCAAAGTTGGGGATTACAACTTCACTTGGATCATAAAAAGTGAAACTCCCGTAGAGTTGATTGAGGAAACGCAGGTTCCGCCGTTGCCTTTCTCCTATCCTATATGTCCATTCAATGAGTTCTTCCGTCACGCTGACAGAGAAGGAGGATTCAGTACGTCGTTCATCTTATAGATTCCTCCTTGTAGATTTTACCTTACACCCTTCTAACAAACAGCAATGCTGTGCAGATGTCAAAGGTATTGCCATTCATGCATTCCCACAAAGACAGGTTACACGTGACTCTACTATCCGTGAGATTGTTATCATCGATCAAAGGTATGCTATTGACATACACAAATGCAGCTACATTCATAGATTTCATACAGCTTAGATACCCTTTTTAATAAGCATTTCTACTGCTACTTAAATCCACAGCCAAAAACAGTCACCCTTATTAACTTGAGTATTCCCTTCATTCTAACCCAAGTTTACAATTTTGCTCATCCTGTACACTTGCAGCAAACAACCTATGATCTTAGGCCTCTGGAATTATTTTGGTGATGTTGAAGGAAAGATAATTGCCGACAATATAGCAAACACACCACTCATTATCGGACTCAACATGAAAGCAACCACATTCCACGGTATTTACCACAAAATTTCTAGATACAAGTATTGCCACATGTCCATCGTTATTCTTTATATTATATTTGCTGCACACATACAGGACTCGCATTGGGGTCGAGACCGTTCTCATACATATTGATTGATCCCCCATTGCTTGACACTCCATCCCTCAAAGATTGGTAAGAAAAGCATTATAATACACTTCTTTTTGTCTTACAGCTACACAAGAAACAACATAAACATACACATGTTGCTTTCTCATGTAGGTTTGCTCTTAACAAAGCTGAAATCAATCAGTTGTTGCAAGACAAAGCATACAAGAATGCAAATCTGCTGTTGCCACCTCCAAGCATTGCTGATGCCATAGATGTACCTACTGCACTTGCAACACTGAACATGGTAATGTTCCCATACTTGCCCGCCACTTCATGTTTAGAATAACAAAAACCTTCTTTAAAAATTGTTTGAAAAACAGGTCAACACTGCATGGGTCCTTGGACAAGTACGCTTCACAGCTGCAAAACAAGCATACCATATCGTTGCTTGCCGAAACTGCCATAGAAAAGTGAATGCTCCTGCTGGTTGGAACCTTAAATGCAATTCATGTCGTGAATATGATGAGACTGAACTGAGGTACAACTCAATTCCGTCTTCACTAGATTCCCTGCATTCACTGATTTTGTAGTAACATTTATATTATTATTAGTCTCTCTTAATAAGTATATAATACTAGGGCTGTATTCTTGGTTTTGTAGTAACATTTATATTGTTTTGTTTTTACTTCTTTGGTTTCATTATCTGAACAGATTCACCAATGGTTAGTAACATATGTAAACAACTTACTATAGGAAAAGACTATTTGTGCATAAATTTTTGCTGATATTATTGTTTGGATATTTGAGTTGCTGCAAGATTACTATAATATATGATATCAGACTGTTAATATAATATATGATATCAGACTGTTAACTATAATAATATAAGATCACACTATGATATCAGACTGTTAACTATAATAATATGATATCAAATTTTGTTAACTATAATATAATATATGATATCAGACTGTTAACATATCGGATTACTATAATATTATGCACATATTTGATATCATTGGAAAAGACTATAATAAGACTGTATCTGATATTATTGCTGCATATTTGAGTTGCACATAACATATATAATACCATTATTCTTTTTCTAACTATGTCTTCCCTCCAGATGTCGTGTGCCTATGGAGATTACCGGAGGCAACCAATCTCTCCACATCGTCATGACCTCACCAGATGTTGAACAAGTCACTGGGCTCACTCCACAGATGCTCAGCGACTCTTATCAGTTTGTAAGCCCACAAAACATACATTTTATGATTCAAATAGTCGTTCACCGCCTCGCATTACTTCTTCTAACGTAGTATCACCTTTCGCAGGACTTTGGCGTGCAGGATGATTTGCAGGCAGCACTTGACAAACTCAATGTGCTATGTTTCATCAAGAAATACGACCCTACTACACTTGGTGCCCCAAGCACTCCAGGGATGCGGTACACCGTGGTGAAAGCCTACCGGATGGATGCTATAGAGAAACCTCCCGTTTCGTCCCCTTCATCGGCAAATCTACCCCAGCTAACACTACCTGATCATGAAGAGCAGTTGTTCACTCCCAAGACAAAGAAAAACATGACTGAGGTCGAAGCTTTGCCCACACCAGAAAAAGCACAACAGTCTACTCCCCCGTCTAAAAGAAGCCTTGATTTTGCTGCTGCACAGTCTGGAGATGCACCACTCCCTACCCATCCATCTAATGCCTCTTCCACATCCACAAATGAACCTGCTGATGTTCACACAAGCCCAGCAAAGAAAGGCAAAGAGAAACAAGTCTCAAAGTAATGCCTAATCGTTATGCATTTCTATTAGTAACCTACTATTATCATGTACTATAAAATAAACCTCTTTTGCTTCTATTCCTTTTGTTAGCCTATCAGCTTTGGCAGCAACATCAATATGATGTATGCTTAGCATATTATAAACTATTACCACCTATAAAAATGGTAATAGTATAATAATATGCTTTTTGGTGTATAATATGTTTTCTACTTTCAAAACGATCAACGTTCTGATGTTGTAATATATTCCTATTCCATATTCCAAGATATTTTATCCTAACCATGTATCCCGATTTCATATCCACCGAGTGTGTACGTACGCGCGTTGTGCGGCCCCTCCCCTCTAGTATATATATATGTCATTATTACAATTTTTTATGATTATACTCATTTCAGGAATAATTTCAACATTTTCAAATACCCCTTTTTATATTCGAAGTATCTATATCATTTAATGACAAGATATTTTCATCATGTAAAATATTTTGATCTCATTGATTTCATACATGAGAGATTTGGAAAGTATGCAGTATTATTCTCATACAAAATTAAATTAAAATCATAAGTTCTATTCAGAAAATTTTACAATTGATATAGATTTTTGCCAAGTTGTTTCAAAATTTAATCTCACGGTGAAATCTTTTAAGAACTTTAAATCATATATATTTTCTATACATTTAAACATATTTTAAGACTTATTACAACATGCATATTTCTCATAAGAGGTAAGTGAAAACATTTAATTCAGGTGAAAACATTTAATGATTCCTATAACTTGGTTAATTCAGGTAGGGTATGTGAGAATACTCTTGATAGGAGATCACCTATGTAAGTGTGAAGTAGGGCCGCTTCTGTGAGAATTCAGAGGCTAAAATTCTCTAACGCATTTTCTGAAACCAGGGGTGATTCATGGCCAAAATGAACACAACCATGAGAACCAAATACACTTCTAAGGGAAATATTGTGTGAGTCCAATTGTCTGTTTTACAGTAAAGGCGGAACAGTTCAAGATATAGCTCACTGAATAGCCGAGTAGATCCGATAATATTTCACTAAGGCATGTTCAAAGCCAGAAGCTATCTCTCCTGATGCAATATTTTTCTGTCATAAATCTCTTCAAGGTCTGCATTTGCAATAATTTCCATTCATGTGGGGGATTGTTGGAGAAAAATAGAGGGAAAGAGAAAATGATTTTTTTAATCATTTTTTACAACCACTTTAAGAGCCGGTTTCGATTACACTCTTGTATAATTATCAAGAGTTTATGATACTTTGAAATCTACGTATGCCGTAGATGAAGACAGGTCTTTGAATCATTCAATTCGGATATCGGGTGAATGAGAAATTAAGGCTTGAAGTTGGTTAGCTGGAAAAGTTGAAGTGTTGAAACTTGGAAGTTGAAGAGTTCAACTTCCTTAATCCCACATTGGGAATTGTGCTAATCATTTCTCAATATTTAAGTGTGAGGAGTTTAGTCAATGGTATAAACTCCAAGGAAAGGGAGAGATTTCAGAACGATTTTAGTTAGAAGATGATCTGCTAAAATTGCAATACGCGCGCGCGCCGCCGCCCACCTGTGCCCGAGCCCGTTGACTTTGGCTTGGGCTTGGGCTTGTGGAATTGGGCCTGAGGCAATACTAATTTTTTTGGACAAAGTTACATTGGTCCCTATCAAATAATTATTCAACATTCTGATAACTAATTCGAGATGAGTAATTCGATTCAATTAAAATTCGACCTGATAATTCGATTCAATTAAATCAGGCTCGATTCAGCTGTCTCTTCATCTACTACTGGGCAATAATGCTGAGAGTTAGTGGAGTTAAAGTCATGTAAGATGAAACTCCTCAACTGATGGCTTCAATACACTTCAAAGGCTAATGGAGTTACCTGATGCTTTCCACCCTATAGGTCCTCTGCTGCAATGGAAAGAACACAGAATACACAACACATACAACATACTATCATCTTTCTGCATAAAATAGTTGAAGAGTTTCTGAAGCACTGCAGAGTTCGAAGTTGTTAATAGTTGAAGTACCTCTCTTTGAATAGGTAAACTGAGTATTCTTGGGAGACAATTGCATAATCTGTGGGTACAAGCCGGAGCAAATTTGTCTTAATGACAGAGTTATTCTCGCCTCAATTATTAGCATATCCTTTAGATTTTTGTTTTCATTTCGTTTTCATTACTGTACTTGTAATTTATTTTCCGATTAATAAACAAATTGTTCTTATTCCTTCTGCTTGTTTATTTTATTTTGCATACAATACTACGGATATAACACAATTCTGCCCATCACGACATTGTAGAGGAATTTGTCATTCTCATAATAGAACAACATATCTCAAACGTCTCCCTTGTCAATGATTTTTTCGACATATCCGCACCATTCTCATCCGTGTGCACTTTTTCAAGTGATAGCAACTCGAATCCAACACTTCCCGAATCCAATGATAACGAACATCAATTCGGTTGGTCCTAGAATGAAAAGTAACATTCTTACCAAGATGAATAGCACTCTGATTATCAGAAGAATCCGTCGGATCCTTCTGTTAATTAATGTTTGTTTCTTTTCTCGCACGTTCTGATAAATATATTCTTTTATACTTCTGCTCATTAGTATTATACGACTGTTATATAAGACTTACGTGTTCATCCTAATCACGAGATGTACACATGACGAGCGGTCTGTGATTATTTTTGCCTTGTCTATAGTTCGGAACGTTACAATGTTCATTTGCAACCAGAATGACAAGACAACTGAAAAGCAAAGTGTGGTAGCTTTGTACAACTTATGGCAATAGGGATCGTCTGCTGTTCTACCCGAATACAGCACCGAATGTGCAAGTATAATACACCAAAACGACATCATTTTGGTGTAATGTTAAAAAAAAATTTACATTTAGGCCAAAACGATATCGTTTTGGAACAATTGCCTTATCACACCAAATTTCACGACAGAGGATCCACCCTCAAGTGATGATTCCGCAGAAGGAAATACATGTGATTTTTCCATTTTGTTACGAGGTGAGAATGTTAATCATACGTTGTTATAATCTATTGGGCATTGTTTATGGCACCACGGTAAATTTACTCGGGCACTACACTTCGTGCAAATTTCGACTTTGTAGAGGTCGAAATCTGTTTTCAACCCCTCTAGGGTCGAATTTTGTGCATAATTTCGACTCTGGAAAGGTGGAAAACAGTTTTCGACCTCTACAAAGTTGAAATTTGCACGAGGTGTGATGCCCGAATAAATCGTGTGTAGTGCCATTAACAATGCCCTAATCTATTATGTATATTCTGTATATTTCTTACAACTACACAATTTTATTCATTACTGACATTAAATATAATGACCATCAAAATATCCCTTCAAAAAAAATGACCATTAAAATACACAATATATACCCTCAACAAAAAACAAAAAACAAAAAAACAAAAAAACAAAAAAAAAAAAAATATATATATATATATATATATATATATATATATATATATATATATATATATATATATTTTGGGGTTCTAAAGGCATGCAATTTTTATTTCTGAAAGTGAGGGTGCTTTTAAAACCCTCTATATTTAACAATATATTTTTACACAAATGTACTATACTCAATTTCATATGTATTTTCTACCGTGCATTAGTATAAACATGAACAAAAATACTTCTCCAAACTTGTCTTTATACTCCCCAAATTGTTTAAAGGTAAAACTACTCGACGATCCAAGAACAACAATATTTAAAGTTATAATTAACTGCAAATTTTGTATACACAAGGAAACAATAACAAAGCAAACTGAGAGTGAGATGAACCAGAAGTAGCTCTCACCCACTTAAAAAAGTCCAGAAATTCTCTCAATCTTTACAAAAAGCAACACTCCGCGACTTGTTACCAAAAAAAAAAGATGCTGCCCACAAGCTGCAGTGACAACATTTTCATTCAAGAATGGGGCCATGGCCAGAGATATCGAAACTAGATGTTTCGCGTTTTCTGAAACCTGATATATACTCTCATAAAAAAGGTCACCTTTTTGATCTTCTAGCTTTTGCAGACTGGCCTTCCTCCACTATGGAATCTGCAAGCCTAGACTTGCGATTACTACTACTACTACCCTGAGGCGGCCATGGCTGATCCCATTTATTATGAGTTGGGCTCATGAAATCTCTGCCTGTTCTTCCTCCTGTCTTTGTTGTAGTAGACATTAGTACATTGTTCCTAAGATCCTTAACAACTTTGTTTCGTTGCATTTCATCTGCAGAACTATTCCTTTGAACTTGCTTCTCGAATTCACTCATTATTTTCTCACCTAGTAAACTTTCTGCTCTGTTCACAATGCTTCTGTCTTGCACTCCATCTGAACTGCTCCTTTGTGGCAAACAACATCTCCTAGCCATCTGTCCCGCAATAGATTTCCTCCTCCACTTGGCGGCTTCATCATCACCATTACAAGATTTATTGCCAAACTTGTAACTCGTTGAATTGTTGTCCATATTCATTTCTAATGAATGCAGCTCACTCTCAGCATCTTCCACTTCTCCAGTATCATCAGATTCTTCATCATCCTCATGGGCGGTATTAGTAAAGTGGGATCTACTCAAAAACACATTAGAAGAAGCTTCACCATTTCCCGGGCATAGAGGATCGATTTTCTTTTCTTTGCCTGTTTTTCCCAAGAAGGCTTCAAGTTGTTTCCTTAGCTTGTCGACGGCAGAATTCTTTTCCTCGAATTGCTGTTTAGCATCTAATAGCTTCATCTGAACTCTCTCTTCACGCAGCATGTCAGCGACATGGAGCATCTCTCTTTCCTTCTCGACCTCTTCGCGTACCTTTTCTGCATCCTTCTGTAATTCTTCTACCAGTGCTTTATCTTCACCGCTGTCCCTAGCTAATTCATCACACACTTGTTCTAATATCTCTCTAGCTCGTTTCTCTCTTTCAAGTTCTTTCTCAACTTTGAGAACAGACGTTTTCGATTCTGATAATTCTTTACCAATCTTCTTATTCAAGCTCTCGAATCGTCGCCTTAGCTTCTTTTCTACTTCAAGTTCATTAGCAATATTCTCGATTGCAGCCTCAACAGCTTCACATTCCTTCTTCCTCCATGCTGCCTTCTCTTCAGCAAAGCGTTTCAATAGATAGTTAACATCATTTTGCTCTGATTTCTTTTCTTGTATAAGTTGATTAACCTGTAAACGAGCCCTTTCAAGCTCAGCATGTAAAGCAGATATAAGTGACAAATTAGCAGATGGTTGATCAGCTTTAGCCCATATGCGGTTTATTATTTTAAGCAGTTCCTTTGACGTGGTCAAAGCATTGCTTATATCCTTCAAATGACTGGTACCCCCTGATCGACTTGGTGTCTGAGCTCTTGATCTTGTCTCAATCTGCAATATCCAAGTCATAGTATCGTGAGCAAGTTGAGAAGTAAATCCCCCCCCCCCCCCCCCCCCCCCCCTGTTTCAAGCACATGCTAAGTAACTTGAAGAAACTTAACCATTTCAAAAGGGATTATCACAGGTGAAGAAAAAAAAAAAATAATGCTTTAATATTATATTTATAGCCTACTAATGCAAGAGAATAATGCTTTAATATTATATTCTGACCGGTTTTGAGTATGGAAAACATTCAAAGTTCCGACTTGAATTAAATCAGAATAATCATCATTTTCTGACACAAGTTGGGCCAGAATAATTTGCAAACTCATTGATTCGGACCGAATCTCAGACAGAATGTTAAAGGTTTTCTTGACTCAATGTTAGTCAAAAAGTCTTTCTGACCGGATTTTGGTGCGGAAAACATTTAAAATTCTGAGTCAACGTGAAATAGAATAATCATCGTTTTCTGACTCGAATTGGGTCAGAATAATTTGCTGTGTGAAAAGATGTTCCCATAGTATCTTGAGCAAGTTGAGAAGTAAATCCCCCCTTTCAAGCATATGCTAAGTAACTTGAAGAAACTTAGCCATTTCAAAAGGGATTATCACAGGAGAAGAAGTAGACAGAAAAATTTAATGCTTTAATATTATATTTATAGCCTACTAATGCAAGAGAATAAATGGTTATGACCTCCATCAGATTGCCAATGCTTCGAGAATCAAAAACACCAGCACTGTTGTCTGCAGAAGGAATCCTCTGAGATATTGATGATGATCTCCTCTGGTAGCTACCTGTTGCAGACCGATCCATCCTCTGAAAAAATCACCGATATAAGACTTGATTTTACATTGAAAGTGAGCAAAACAACCGACTGCATAGGTGGGGGAAAAATTCACTCTGAACAAGTAAAGAATATTCATGTTTTCTTTTTACAGAAACGATATTTACTAGCGTGAAGCCTTGAACTCGAAACCTCAGGAGGCATTGCTCCTTTTGTTACCACTGATTTGATAATCAGAATTCAGAACTACTGCCTTGGCCAATATGCAAAACAACTGATTTGAACTGTAATCATCACTATATTTGAGCCTAAAAAGAATACTGATGATTCAACCCATGAACATGGTACTTGGGAGTTTCTTGGAATCTTCGTTGCACCAGATTGTTAGATAAGTGTCATTTCTATTAAAAACTAAAATACGTTCTGCGTTTTTCACATATCACTCATCCAATGGTATGGTTCAAATTCAATAGAAACTCTTTATACAAAAATCTTCTGTTACTTCCCTTTTCCAGAACGATAATGATACATCCACAACTCTAAAGCCACAACCATCATCTATAGCCCATTAATTGATTAACGGCTGTAGATGATGGTTTTGGGAAAAGTTATGGTTCTAGAATTTTATTTCTACAAATTGATCATCCGGGTGATAACTGGTAAGTGTTCCCTATTATCATAAACTCCTATGATCAACAAGCCTGTTTTCTTTACTGATTAACAAGAGTTTGTAAGCACTTTTCTCTGAGTTACACTTGTGTGCCTACCATACTTCAAATGAAGTCAACACCTCATTAACCAGAATCAACAATATTTTTGCTTACACAAGTAGGAATTAAAATTCACCAATCACATAAGATTAAGGCAGATTCTTATATTCTCCTCAAGAAAATCCCCATAGTTTGAATAAATTATGTAACTCTACAGATCACCAAAATGCTATTTCATTTCAATTCCCATAGCTTCTAAACATTAATAATTTCATGTCATTTACACTAAGTATCTCATAAATGAGACAGAAACAAACAAGTATTTAAATAGTATAAAGGAAGAAAGTAACACCTCGGAAATAGGACTGTGAGTTGGATCAGATAAGCGGAGAGGAACATTTGAATTTGATTTGTCCTTCTGAAGCTGGTACTTGCTCTTCTTCTCCTCCAGCAAATTCTCGTTCAATTTAGGAGTTGGCAATTCATTCATTTCCCAAAGAGTAGCGGCGAGTTTTCTGGCAGAGATAGACTGAGACCTCCCAGTCCCACCACCACCATTGCTCCTCTGAGAGTAATTAGGAGAATCAACGGCGGCGGCGACGGTCCTCGACCAAGAGGGAACCGGCGTGCTAGATCTGGAACCCCCTAACCCCATTGGGATACCTCCTCCTCCTCCTCCTCCTCGGGCCTTCTTGCCCACCAAAATGCCCTTCTTGAATCTGTGACTGCGAACTCTAGATGATGAAGAAGATGGAGTCGAGCAACCCCTTTTGCGGATCTTGTTCAGAATCCCCTCCATTTCCATTAGCGCTGTATTCTGCATCCTCTCTGTTCTCCTCCTCCTCCTCCTCTGATCCGTAAGTTTTTATTACACCACGAAACAATCAGGAAAGCTATGGTGCATTGTAGTTTTGATTCTTGACAGTTTCAAAGTTTCAAACTTTATGATGTGTAAAGTGAAAGAAATGTTTTAGAGAAGAAATATAAAAGACTACTAGCACTCTAGCAGATAGCTTTTTGAGAATCTTTGACAGCTATTGCAACTATTACGGTAACATTTTTATCGCTACAGAGAGAAATGGAAAACGAGCTGGAAAAAATTGGGGGGAAAAATAAAAAAGACTACAAAGTAAATGCAATTAATTTTCCGAAAAAAAAAAAAAAAAAAAAAGTAGACATTTAAAGTGAATGCTATTGATTTCGGTTCACGACTCTGGATTGAAAGGGATAGTGTTGCAGCAAATGTAAACGGTAATTCAGTAGAAAATGAAAGAAGAAACATACGCATGGGGATGCAGTTTGATGATTATTGGGGGGAAACAAACAGTGAAAAGATGTAGCCGAAAAAGGACAACACGAAAAGTCAATGATGAAATGTGAGCCTCCTCCTGTAGCTCTGCTTCCCCCTCCGATTTTAAAAATAAAATCAAACTCTCCGTTATCAAGATAGTGTGTAGTGGATGTATCACTACACAATTTTATCTTCATTTCAATAGTGGTGTGTTTGGTAGGGAGAGAAAAATGATTAGAAAAGAAAAGATTTTTTTTTTCTTTTCTCAATTTAGATATCTTTCCTCCGTAAAATGATCTGAAGCGATTAGAAATTTATTGAATGAATCTGATTTTTTTTCAAGATTAGTTGTTATTTAAATGTCTCAAACATTTTTTGGATATAAATAGGTACGGAGGGAGTATTTGGTAAGCCAAGGATAAAAAAAACATTTTTCTCAACTTCTTGCCTTTTTTCAAAATATTATTTTTTTTCTCTATTTTTAATTCTCAGCTTTGGTATAGAAAAAAGCTGAGAAAAGAAAAATGCTGAAAAAAAAGAGCTGAGAATAGATAGAAAAGAATAAATTCTCACTATTTGTTCGGGTATGCAGAGAAAAGATATTGAAAATAGAATTAATTTTCAAGAATTCCGTTTGGCAGAGGAAAATGAACAAGAGAAAAAAAATAATTACCAATATATTATCACCTCTCTGTTTGGTTGTCATGGAATAAAATGTTATTAATTTATGAGTGAGATTTTTTTTTATTATATATTAAAGTTATAATTTGAATGAGGTTTTTTTTTGGAAAATACAGATAAATAAAAAATGTTTTTTACAAGATTCTGAAAAATAAAAAATGTGGAAACAATACAAATCATAATAAACTATTGCACATGCTACTAATACGAACGCTAACACCACCAATTCATAATTTGAATGACAAGAAACGGTCACAAAAACATCACGCTAAAACACCAATTACTCAAGCATCCGTTCAAAGTAAATAACAACAAAATTAAACAGTTCAATACTCAAATTAAATAAAAAGTGTTCGATGTTCCAAGAAATACATACTTAACCCCTATGCGCTAGCCATTCAAAGTCTTCACAATCTCCAATGCAAATGCCTCCATTTGAAGCTCTGACAAGCTAAAAAACACCTCAAGCAAAGAAGTACTTTCCGCAATGTGTGCAACCAATTGAAAATGTTGCAACATAGGCACCGCATCAATTTTCTCAAGATCACCATTTAGTCTTGATCTCATATCCAAGTGTGGTCCTGCAATCTTGTCACCTAAATCTGAAGAGCTGGTCTTTATATCGTCACCAAGCTTCTTTACTGCCTCTACTAAGCCTTTTAACATTTCAACATTCGCAATCTTTCTCTTTTTTGCCGTTCTTTCCATAGGGGGGACCTCAATGCATCTTCATATGCACTTACATCATCTATATTTATATCTTCTATACCCGGATCATTAGGAGAATTCTCGACTCGAATATTTTCTTCAGCATCACCGGCATCTTCAGCACCACCTCCAATTGCTCGAGTCTTTCCAAATATCATGTTCAAGTCATCAAAGTAAAGGAAGGGAAACTTCATGCATCTTTCATACTTGTTGTCAACCTATAACGCCAAAAATAAAGTTAGTAATCAGATCAATCATATGAGGATCAACTAAAATAAATAGCTACAGAATGACTTTGGTAGCTTTAGTTTGCACAATGATATTACAACATACAATACAATTTTAAATGCCCTTTGGATGAAGAAAATAAATACGCATATTTACCTGGAGCAATGTTTCTCATTGCTTTGGCTCAGCAGTGATCATATTCTTAATAGGATCCTATCCGAACCCAGACGTTTTCGTTTGAATATCTTTATATAAACTCAATCTTTCTTCAATGTCTTCAGACGAGATTTAATGTTGATTGTAGTAATTCCTGGGATCCTTGCACCTAGCTTCTCCTTAAGGACATTAAGAAAACCCGATTTGAAGCCAGACTCCGCTCTATGTGTACCAGCATGAAATAGTTCCACCATTGCTTCGACAAGCATTTTGTCTTGTTCATCAGTCCACATATGTTTGCTCTTAATGCGTGAAGAAGTTGCAATGGGGCCAGATGTCACTTGCACATCATCATCCATGTCTATACCAATAAAAGTAAAAGAGAAAAAGAAAAGGGAGGTCCATTGAGCTTGCATGCTACTGTTGCTCTTTCTACTAAAGGGAACAAAAACAAAAACAAAAAGTGTTCTGCAATGATAATTTCAGAAGAAATGATAATTTCTAAGACAAGAAAAAATAGGAGGAACAAATAAGACAAACACTGCCATAACACTGAAATGAAGTTATCTTGAAATGCACTTAAACAATATTAACTGAAATAACATTTCATAAGCATCCACAAGACATGTTTTACTGCACATAAAATATTCAAATAACATTTCATAAGCATCAAATGAATGTGCATTCCCTCAATCAAAATGAACATAATAAAATGTAATGAAACTACAAGTTTACATTGACATTCCTTCTTAAACCGACGAATATCTCATTTGCAAGTTGGTCCCTATAATCAGTCCATGTAGTTGATGGCTCCATACTTGTGACCAAATCATCATTCTCATTATCGTGCACTATACTCTCCATGACATCATGTATTTCTTGCTCTAAAGGGTCAATGGGCATCTCCTTTCTTATAAGATTATGAAGGAGGCAACATGCTATGATGATTCGGGTTTGTATCTTCACCGGATAAAATGATGGACCCCGAAGTATTGCCCAGCGTACTTTTATAGCAGCAAAAATCCTTTCAATGACATTCCTTGCACTAGCATGTTTATAGTTGAAGGCCTCTTTGGGTGTAGCGGGTAAACGGTTGCAACTTCTCAAATCTTCCAGATGGTACTTTTGTCCATGATAAGGTGCTAGAAAGCCCTCACAGTTTGTGTATCCAGCGTCACATAAGTAATAGTTTCCTACAACATTTTACATCGTAATATAAGAATACTAAGTATGACCATATTGCAAACTTAAATTTGGTTTAACATATAAACCTCGAGGGACCTTCAGACTATGTCTCCTTGTGATAGCGTCTGCCAATACACGACTATCTTGGGCTGACCCTTCCCATCCAGGTAAAACATAGATAAACCCCATCATTGGGTAACAAACACCCAACACGTTGGATGATATAGTTCCTTTTAGCGATCTATACCTGGGCTTGTCCTCATCCGGAACACGATAATCAATATATGTCCCATTGAGAGCACCAAGAGCGCCCTTTAAGGGAAAACAAAGTGGATCAATGTCACCACATCATTATGAAGAACTTGACTAAAGATCAATTGATTGTGAATACCATACCTTATACCATTTCCATTTTGATTCTGTACAATCATCCGGAATAGGTTGAGGCTTAGCTAAGAGCAAGTCTTGACACATGAGCAACGCATTCAAAACAGAACGAAAATGTATGTGCACAGTTTCTCCCGAACGCATGAAGTGGAATTTAACAACACGGTTTTTTAGATGGTGTGCTAAAATATACAAAAACATAGCAAAAAGTTCATCCACGTTCATATTCTTAGTTGGCCTAAGTCCTCCGTGCGTTTCAAGCATTGTGCAAAGTTCGACAAAAGTACGCGTATCTACCCTCAGTTGGGCATGACATTCTATGGGATTTTCACAAACAAGACGTCGAAGGTACTCTGAACGGCTATGAAACTTATAAGCTAGCAAAATTTTCAAATAGAGAAAAGAAATTGATAGCAAAATTTTCTAGTTTGGTGGGTTTGTCGTGGTTGGACATCTTTGTGAGCCTTTATATTTTTTTTTCCCTCTATTCACTTAATATCCCAAATTTAATTTTGAGTTGTATCAGTAATTACGATGGAATTGATCATGTCGTAAAGCTTATGAGTGGCTGTTTTCTTGGTTGCTATGAATGAAATGAGGAAGTAGTTGAGTTTCGTCGTTACCGAACTGATTTTTTTCGGGTATGAACATAAGGGAAAGGAATTTTTGTATAGACAAATTATATTTCAGGTGGGCAGAGGGATGGGGAGAGGATTTTTAGGCTTTTATTGGCCGTAGATCATCCTAGTAATAGGTACTTGTTACACATTGAAGCGGACGGGTCCGACAATGAGAGGTTATATTTGAGTGCACGGGTGAAATACGTGCCTAGAATTCGAGCTTTTGCGAATGTGGATGCCATTGACTCATTGGAAAGCCTGATTACTCTGTTAATTATATGGGGTCTACTAATATGGTTGATGTATTGCGGGCAGCTGCAATTTTGTTGAAGATGGATAAACATGGATAAAGGGTGGGACTGGTTCATCATTAGTGCAATGGATATTTTGTTGTTGGTAATATTACACATGATGGTATGGTATCTTTAGAATTATGCTTGCTTTGTGCTGAATGTGATGTTGATACTTGTTTTAATGTGTCGTTGCTGACTATAAATCTAATTGAGAATTGCTTATTACAATTGCTAATATGGTTGTATGATGCCAGTGTTGTGAAGTTTGACAGTTGTTTCATTTTTGTATTATTTGTTTCATTTAACAAACTAAAGCAAGTACTGGTCTTTGTTTTGAAGATATGGTGTGTGACTATTTTTCAAATTGAGATTTATCTATGTTGAAGTTTGAAGTGTCTTTGTGTTGTGTGAATTGAGCTTTTGTTTGATCTCCTATGTAGTATGGATTGATTGGAGTCTAGGAAGAGAAATAGGAACAAGAAGATTGTAGTCCATTGGTGGTCTCAAATGATGCATCTTGCGGCCTTAGTTATCCAAAATGTGACAGGGATTGTTGAAGCCAATGCTAGAAACCCTCGCATAAGTAAAGATCCACATAAGTTTCAGAGGCGTTTAGAGTACCTTCGACGTCTTGTCTATGAAAATCCCATAGAATGTCATGCACAACTAAAGGTAGATACACGTACTTTTGTCAAACTTTGCACGATGCTTGAAACGCACAGTGGACTTAGGCCAACTAAGAATATGAGCGTGGATGAACTTGTTGCTATGTTTTTGTATGTTTTAGCACACCTTCTAAAAAACCGTGTATGTTGTAATATCATTGTGCAAACTAAAACTACGAAAGTTATTTTGTAGCTATTTATTTTAGTTGATCCTCATATGCTTGATGTGATTACTAACTTTATATTTGGTGATATAGGTTGACAACAAGTATGAAAGATGCATGAATTTTCCCTTCCTTTACTTTGATGACTTGAACATGATATTTGGAAAGTGATATAGACAACAAGTATGAAAGATGCATGAATTTTCCCTTCCTTTACTTTGATGACTTGAACATGATATTTGGAAAGCCTCGAGCAACTGGAGGTGGTGCTGAAGATGCCGGTGATGCTGAAGATAATATTCGAGTCGAGAATTCTCCTAATGATCCGGGTATAAAAGATATAAATATAGACGATGTAAGTGCATATGAAGATGCACCGAGGTCCCCCCCCCCCCCCCCTATGGAAAGAACGGCAACAAAGAGAAAGATTGCGAATGTTTAAATGTTAAAAGGCTTAGCAGAGGCAGTAAAAAAGCTTGGTGATGATATAAAGACCAGCTCTTCAGATTTATGTGACAAGATTGCAGGACCATACTCGGATATGAGATCAAGATTAAATGGTGAGCTTGAGAAAATTGATGCGGTGCCTATGTTGCAACGTTTTCAATTGGCTACACACATTGCGGCAAATACTTCCTTGCTTGAGGTGTTTTTTAGCTTGCCAAAGCTTCAAAGGGAGGCATTTGCATTGGAGATTGTGAGACTTTGAATGGCTAGCGCATAGGGGTTAAGTATGTGTTTCTTGGAACATCGAACACTTTTTATTTAATTTGAGTATTGAACTGTTTAATTTTGTTGCAATTTACTTTGAACATATGCTTGAGTAATTGTTGTTTTGTTTAGTGTGTGATGTTTTTGTGGTTGTTTTTTGTCATTCAAATTATGAATTGGTGTTGTTAATGTTTCGTATTAGTAGCATGTGCAATAGTTTATTATGATTTGTATTGTTGCCGCATTTTTCATTTTTCAGTATCTTGTAAAAAACATTTTTTATGTATCTGTATTTTCCATAAAAATCATCATTAAAATTATAACTTTAATATATAATAAAAAAAAATATCACTCATAACTTCAATTACAGTCTTTTCCATGACAACCAAACGGGTATGTGAGAATAGATTGGTAATTCTTTTCTTTTGTTTTGTTCATTTCCCTCTGCCAAACGGAATACTTGAAAATTAATTATATTCTCAACATCTTTTCTCTGCATACCCAAACAAATGGTGAGAATCTATTCTTTTCTATTCTCAGCTTTTCATTCTCAGGTCTTTTCTCAGCACTTTTCTTTTCTCAGCTTTTCTCTATACCAATCATTGGGGAAGTGGTGATTGTATATGTGCTCTACACATGCAAACTACACAATATGTGTAGTGCATATATCATTTTCTTTTCCACTGTATTTTTTTGTCAGAAAATAATCTAATTTAGGAGAAATTATTACTTTTTAATCGGGTCAAATCAGTTTTTTAGTTACAATAAAGGGAAATGGATTTTATCTCGACTAATATACTATTATGTTTCAATGAGCTTCTTCTTTCTCACTCAAATTTATTTGGTGTGTTTTATTGCCACCCATAGTTTTATTATTGGCACGTTTTTTTGATTACTAGCAAAAAGCAAGTGACTCGCACGTTAAGACTAATATTTTTAATATCACATCTATATTCACCCCCAAAAAAATATCATATCTATATTGTTGACCATGCACTTAATTTATAAAATAATTATATGTTAAATAATGTCAATTGTTAGGCAATAACTTTATGCTTTGGTAGAATTAATTTATTTCTCCTACTCATAGGCATTGAATCAAATTTATCATGTTACATTTTCATTCTTTTAAATACGATAAGCTTTTTTAGTTATAAAATCATGTATTTTATTGGTATCGAATGAAGATTTGTCTCAAGTTTTGTTTGTAAGTTTTTTCTAACCTAAAAAGACATCATCAAAATATAATGTGTCCAAAAAATCGTGTAATGTTTTGATTACGTATATTTTATACTTACATTCGATTACAACTGCAAATACTCTTTGTTAAATAATTTATTTTGGGTCAAATTTAATCATCTTAATTGTGTCACATGAGTATTAATGAATTATATTTATTTTAAGATATATTAATTGTACAAGCAAAAAACCGTACGAATAATAAGTATCATACGAATTTATTTGAAGGATATTTATATTGTTCGTTTGAGTATTATTAATGCTTTATTCCACACTTTTGTGATGCTATTTGCTTCTTCTTCTCAAGTGGCATAAAGTGGTTGAACTTGACCAGTCAGTCCATTACTACCATGATTACTTCCTTTCCTTTAGACTTAGGCACCCATCTTTAAAATCCATGTTGAGTTGGGACCATGAATGTGAGGGACTGGTAATAGGTGAAGCAATCTATGAGGTTTATCATGTAGACTTTTGCATTGCCGACAAGTAATACACCTTTAAATCATTTCTTGAACATCCTTCTTAAGGTAAGGCCAATAAAAATTCTTTTAATCCTGTTATAACATGCCATGACCCCTGAATGACCCCCTATTGGACTTGAGTGCAACTTCCCTATCAATTTGGATCTCAAACTTCTAAAAAAAATGGATCTCAAACCTTCATGGGGTTCCTATGTATATCCTTCTTTTGTACTTAAGGAATCTCATGATGCATAGTGCAGAGGGGATTTAAGGTTGTACTAATCAATAGTGCCTGAAATTTTTCCTCCACATCTTGGTCACCCTTGTAGTTGGATGTTAATTCTTGCATCCAATAAGAGGATATTGTGCTCACAACACACAGTGCATGTACAAGGCATCAACCACTACATTTTCACTTCTCTTTTTGTACACAATAGTGAAATCCAACCCAAGTAACTTGGTCACTTCTTTTTGTTGTAGTGCAGTAGTGGTCCTCTGATCCAGAATGAGCTTCATACTTCGTTGACCAGTTTTGACGACAAAAGGCCTGCCTTGAATATATGGCTTCTATTTAGTTATTGCCATAGAAAGTGTCAGGAGTTTTTTTCTCGTAGGTGAACAATCTCATCTTCTCAGAGTTGAAGGCCTTGTGTGGATAAGTCACAACTTTCTTGTTTTATTGTAAAAAAGCTCCTAAGCCTTTTCCACATGCATCTGTTACAAATCAAAAAGCAAAATGGAAATTCCTAAATCTGCAAAAAAAAGTACTGGTGATTTGCACATGGTCTCCTTGAGTTTCTAGAATGCTTCTGAGGCACTCTGCGACCAACAAAGCCAATCTTTCTTGTGTAGGTTAATCAAGGGCTTAGCAATAATCCCACATTATGGCACAAATCTCCCATAAAAACCTGTTAGGCCCAAAAACCCTCTCAGTTCAGTCACATTATAAGGATGGGGCCAATCCGACATGGCTTAAATCTTTCTTGTGTCAGCATGCACTTCACCCTCATGTATCATATGGCCTAAGTATTCCACCTTGGTTTGTCCAAAAGATCATGTGGACAATTTAGCATAGTATTGGCTCTTCTTCAAAACTTCTAGAACCACTTTAAGATGTATGTGAGAAGCCATTTCAGGGCTGAAGATTAAGATGTCATCAAAAAAATACCAACACAAACTTTCTAGTCAAGGTCTTAGCATTTCATTCATACTTCTTTGGAATGTGGCTGGGGCAGTGAGCCCAAATTTCATCACTTTGGATTTTAACCGGCCATGATGAGTTACAAAGGAAGTCTTCTGGACATAATCTTCTGTCATCGAATCTGATGGAATCCAGACCTCAAGTCTAGTCTTGAAAATGCCCTTGCACTCCTTAACTCATCCAACAATTCAACAATTAAAGGAATATGGTAGCTATCTTTGACAGTCAAGTCATTCAACCTTTTGTAATCCACACAACATCTCCAGGTGCAATTTTTTCTTTTTCACAAGGAGCAAGAGTGATGAGAATAGGCTACTATTGTGTTGTATAATCCCCTGTTTAGTATTTGATCCACCAACTACTTTATTTTATCCTTTGAAAGTGAGCATACCTATAAGGTTTTAGTTTCACAGGTCCAACACCTTCTTTCAAAGTTATGGGATGCTTATAGCCTTTCTTCGATGGCAATCCTTAGGAATTTGCAAACACGTGATTATACTCTTCTAGAACATGAGTAAGTTCAATAGGCACAAGATTCAGGGCATGTTTTTTGTATCAAATTGAAGCACCCGAGGAGTCCTTAGTTCTTTTTTCTCAATTCCTTAGTAATGATTTTACAACTGATAATCTTGAGTTAAGCTTCTTATGTGTAAATTGTGTAATTTCTCAGCTTAATTTGTTCTCTCTTGTTAGTGAAAACCATCTATGTTTTGTTGAAGTCAAGACCATTGGATTGTACCATTTCATCCAATCCACCCTTAATACCATGTCACATCCTCTCAACTTGATCAATCTCATATCTTATCGGAACTTAACCCCTTGCATGATCCATGGCAAGTTAGGACGCTTAAACTCATTCACCATTTTGTTTACATCTACTACTGTGATTATCAACATGTGGTGAGTCGGTTATGTCATACTGCACCTCCTCGGCAACCTATTGGTCTCGGAAAGTGTGAGATGCACCACTGTCTATGAGGATGGTAATTGCATCATCTTGATTACCTTCATAATTGATTCCATTATTACACATTGAATAATGATTTAAATTATACTAAAAATTTGCACTAAATGTGGAGTGTTCCTACTCGAAGTTGTGTGCATGCATGTTGTGATTAACGTAGTCAGTGATTTGGGGCTACATTAAGATCAATCAGAGATATATTGTGACAGTCTGAGTGCAATATGTTTAGCTAATGATCAAGTTCATCATAAGAGAACCAAGCATATAGATATGAGATATCATTTCCCAAGAAATGAGAAGGTGATTCAAGTAAGGAAGATCAGCACCAAGGAGAATTCTGCTGATGTGCTTACTAATCAGTTTAGTAGAGCAAGTTTCAGTTGTATCTGGACTTACTGAGCATTCGAAGCTTATAATCTAAATTTTGGATACTCAGCTGAGTGGATTTTGTGGAGAAGTCTGGTATAAATCCCATTTTGAAAACGGCCTTTGACCATCTCGTAGGATACGACCTTGCTCGCCGTTTATAGTACAACCAACTCGGTACCCTACTGGAGAGAGTTAGATTTACTGTAAAACGGCTATCAGTGATCTATGATTACATTGTTGTATTGTTGCCAATGTGGATTCTTTGGTTGTTTATTTAATTTTTTTGGAATTAAATTGATTATAGATAAGCTTGATTTATTTTTTATCAATAATTATTGTATTGATAAGAATATATTTAATTCACATATAAACGCATTATATTTACCAAGTAATTTTTTGTGGTGTCGGAAGTAATAGGGTGTCAGTAGTAAAAATTGGGTGCCAATAGAACCCTCTTTTATTTTTGTTAAATACTACATCCGTCCCAAAATGTAAGTCCGTTTGCATTTTTTTACACAGATTAATAAAGTTTGTTAAATTGGTTATGTGTCATTAATTTTGATGACAAAGACTAAAATGATCTTTGATCGTAATCAATGCAAAGTAATGAAAAGTGGGCGAGTATATAATAAATTAGAGGTAAAAGAAGAAACATATAATAAATGTTTTATTGATTATCTAAATGGACTTACATTTTGGAACAAATCCAAAATGCTAAACGGACTTACATATTGGGATGGAAGTAGTACAACCGTTGTGATTGTGATTTTCATAGAAAACGTAGATGACACACTATTTCGTTGTGGATATTTGTGGTTGAAGCTTGGTGGATGTAGAATTACTAGATGCAGATTGAGGTAGTTGTATCTTTATGCATCTTCCATGGTTGCTAAGTTACCTCAAAGATTGAACCACTGATTTTATATAGCCTTTGGAATTTTAGTATTGTAAAATGGAGTTGAGCTCACCGTAAAAAAGTGTGGCGTGGCAGTATAAAAGTATGGTGTCACTGTATACATAAGGTGTTACCGTACGTAGTCATTGTAAAAGTAGTGTACCTGAAGTACGTAAGGTGTTACTGCATACATCAGGTAATACTGCACATAGTCACTGCAAAAAATTATTGTCACTGAAATACATTAGGTGTTACTGCATACGTAGGTTCCCTATGAAAACCGTGACGGTGCCACTGTGAAAACTGTAAGAGTGTCATTGCAAATACTGTAACATTTTTCTTAAACGCAAAATTGTTTTCAGATTTTGCAAATTACATCAGAATGGTATCAAATGGAATATCAAAATAGGAAAATGATATGTGCGCTACACATATTGTGTAGTGCACATGCACTACCACCACATCTCCCAATGTTAAAGTGTACCCATTAAAATGAATGGCCAAGATTGTGCAGTGATACATCCGCTACACACAATGTGTAGTGGATGTATCACCATCCATCAAAATAAGGAGGTCGAAAAATATGAATTATAATGAATGAATTTTGATGATCCAATAATCTAAATCAAAAGTTATGCCTGCTATAAATAATATTCTTGCAACTTTTTAATATTTCGTCATTGAATTTTGTGGTTGGAGATCGGTTGATGTAGAATTACTATATGCTGATTAGGTAGTTATATCTTTATTTCAATGGTTCTTTAGTTACATCACAGATTGAACCACTGATTTTATATAGCCTTCGAAATTTCAGTATTGTAAGATGGAGTTGAGCTCACCGTTAAAAAGTGTGGCGTGACAGTAAAATGTATGGTGTCACGAGAGATTTTATGGTGCAACGGTTGTAGGAAGGTTGTACAAGTTACATCACAAATTGAACCATTGATTTATATAGCCTTCATAATTTCAGTGTTGTAAGATGGAGTTGAGCTCACCGTAAAAAAATGTGGCATGGCGGTAAAAAAGATGGTGTCACGAGAGATTTTATGGTGCAACGGTTGTAGGACGTGACATACATTAGAGCCTTTCTGTAATGGTGACTTAAACTTATGCTACTAAGGTCAGGTATGGATACATGTTCTGGTCAGCAATGTATGAAGCATCTGCTGAAATCTGGTGTTCAGCTGGGGCAGGGTCAGCAGGTTGATCAACCTGCTGATGGCAAGTCTACTGAAGACAAGTCTGCTGATGCCCAACAGACTTGTGGAACACGTATGCTGCATGTTTGTTCGACTTTTGCCTAAGTTACTTCTGGGGTACTTCAATCATTTACTGGGTTTGCTGTTAGTCGGTTAGGGTTGGATTCTCAAGGCTATAAATACCATCTGTATTAATTGTAACTTTGGATGTAACTTTCTGGTGATAATAAAATATCCTCGTTTGTCCGTGGAGTAGTCGGCACATTGCCGGAAACCACGTTAAATCTGTGTTCTTCTTGTTTCTGTGTTTGTTTATTGTTTATCTTTTATCTTTACTCACATTCACAATCACTTCTTGATCGATCCGTCATAACACTTTCGTTCTTACTCTCTTTCACATAATATATTTTTATCATGTGTGGGAGATTAGAAATGAAAGCTTGTAACATTATTGTTATTCATCTATCATTGAAATGTGTCACTGAAATCAATTTTGTTGTCAATCATCTTGATGATTGAGCATCTAATGCATGTGAAGTGGATATGTGTTATACTTGACATTATCTTGAATAAACTTCCAAGTACATAACTCAAACACTTCTGGTAAGTGTTTAAACACTCTGAAAAGCTATTATTACATGTTTTGATTTTTTTTTTGAGCTTGAGTTTCTGTATGTCAGGGGAACCTTAAACTTTGTTTTCTAAACCAAGTTCAAGTCTTATTCAATATTCTTAAAATTATTTGCATAAACACCTTTGTATTTTAGGGATAATTAAGAAGAAATAATTTATAATTATCACCATTCAACCCCCACCCCATTTTGGCTGTTATAGATTCTAATAGTATGGAATTGTCATTCAACCTTGTGGCTAAGGCCTCATCAATTAGAGTAATCATGACCACGGTTGTGTCACTTAACTGTGATTTAAGGAAAATTGATAAAAATAATGCCTTCTTAAACGGTCTATTGACTGAAGCAGATTACATTTCTAAATGATTTAAAGATCCCACCAATCCGCACTATGTATGCAAGTTGGATAAAGCATTGCACTAGGTAAAACAATCCTCAAGGGCATGGTTTTACGCCTTGAGAACTCAAAAGGAAATTTGGGGTGGGTGGAAGGGGGGGGGGGGGGGGGGGGGTTGCTCATTCGGTATCTGACACGTCTTCGTTCGTTTTTCAAACTGGTCAACAACTTTGGTATATTCTTGTCTATGTGGATGACATCCTGGTTACTGGCGGCTATTTGATCAGCAAGTTAGTTCAACAACTTAACACTAAACTTTCCCTAATAGACCTTGGCCTTATTTCTCCTTTTATGGATATGAAAACTCATAAAACCGCAACCGGTCTCTACTTGACCGAGGGGTACTATTCCTCAGAATTGGAATCTTGGGGGTAGGCACACACTCGACCGGTGCTCAAGGTGAACCTTCTTAGAATCCAACATAATACAAAAAGCGTCATTGGTGGCCTGCAATACGCAACTTTCACAGGACCATATATCAACTTTGTTGTCAACCATTTGAGTTAATATATGTCGTCTCTTACTTCCGATCATCAGTAAGCCTTAAAAAGAGTGTTGAGATATGTGAAAGGAGTCTTATATTGGGTGTGCATTATTAAGAATGTAGTGCCTAATTTCAACACATAATCAAGGTATATAAACCTAGACGAGGAGGCGGCAGATCATCACCTCTTTTAATGAATTTATGGCTGCGACCGAGGGAAACAAACAGTGGCATGAGTAAAGATTCAGAAAACCCAGTTCTTTCATTTTCTGATAATTTGTCACTAATAACTTCCTATCATACGGTAAGACGTCGTTTTTTCAAACATAGTATTACACGTTGGCTGTATCGCCTAAGTAATGAAAAAGAAGCAAAGAAAAGATGAGCTCCAACCCTAAAAGACTCGGATCATTTCTAAATACTACTCCGTCTACAAAGCAATTTATAAAAAAAGATGAGGACATAATCTCTTACAGGCTATAATTAAACAAATGATTTTCCAATTCAAGAAGGAAGAATTTCCCTAAGCAGAAGGTCTCGGGCTCTATTGATAGCACTACAACATAAACATAAGTGTTCATCGAGATCTGTAAGCTGCTGCGAGAAACTTGAATGTGTCTTACAAAGTTGTTTCAAAACCTCCTGAATCGAATGCTTTTCTCTGCCCCTCTCCAATCCAAGGCGAATGAGAAGCTTGTCGCTCTCAAAAGCTGCACGCAGACGAGCCACTAGCCTATCAATGGTGTCGAGATCATTGTGTAGAACGTACGCTCCTTTTGCAGCTGCATCAAGCTGAGCATGGCGGGATGCTTCTTTACTCGACATTCTTGAAGGAAAGCACACAGGGCATAACGGGATGGCGAAAACGGCAACAAGAGTATGTGTAGCAATGACAGCAGCCGATATGGCTACCCCGACAACTGCTGCAACAAGACATAAAGCCGAGCCACACGTTGCACGGTTGAAGAAATGCAACCTGGATTTTGATTTATCAAGCCTCTGGCCAAGCTGTTCTCTAAGCTGGGAGAAACAGTGACGCATATTGTTAAAGTTGTAATTACCGGGACTTGGGAAGGGGTTTTCAAATTGATCAAACTGAAGAAAAACGTCGAACGCTCTCTCACATTGAGCCTGTGAAAGAGAGTACATACTATTGTTCAAATCTACTGATAGAACGTCGAGAAGTTCACTAAGAGGGCCATAAACTACACGAGCACGATGAACGTTGTGATGGAGAGATATACAAAGACGTGTAGTGCATTCACTGTGTTCAAAATACTCGGCAACAAGTTCAGTTAGAGCAGTGGGCTTAATATGTGAAAGTGCCTCCAGAACATACTTGTGACTTGGATGAAGAATCTGATCCAAAAGCTGAGGCGGCTCTTCATGGAATTCTATCTGCTCAATGACAACGTTTTCATCAGAGTGGCTTTCGTAGTGAATTTTAGACCATATCTCACTATAGGAATCAGTTTGAACAGCCAGAGTATATTCACGACTCAGATTTACGGTAGGTGAAGGCTGGTAACTTGAAGCTTGAGTCTCATCTGAAAAGTTTCCTGCAAATTTGTCCAATGCAGTAGGTAGGCACGTTAGGACGTAATTCATGGCCTGAATATTAAAAAAAAAGGAATAGAACAAATTCATGAGTTTACCATGTGAAACAGGTGGGGAAGCAACGCCATTTGAAGTAGCACTCGATGATGGCAACCTCACACAAGGTAGCATTTCTCCCTGTCCAATAACCAAAAATCCAAAGTTCATGGCACCTAACATACTGGTGTACAAAATCACATACAAAATTTAAAACAAGATTGCTCTGAAATTAGCACAAATCTTCCACAACACAGTATCCACTCTAAAGGATGACACAAAAAGTTACTAGTACTACCTTTTTACCCTGTATTCTTTTACATATAAATTTGAGGGCAGTAACAAAAGGTTGCAGAAACAATCCTTAAACATATTTTGCATTCTGTTGGAGTGGACAGTTTTAACTGTCAACTCATCCTGTTAGCCGTTGGGCTTTTCTTATATATGTATTCGTAATGTATTTGTAATTCCTTAGAGATTTCTATTGAATAAATTCATTTCTATTCAAATTCATACATCCTATCAGAGCTGAAGGCTCGATTTCACTGAAAAACACTCTTCATCTTATTCATATTTCAAAATACGTGTGATTCAACTGCTACTAGCACTCAATCTGCATCTATCAATCAGAATAATCCTAGCCTTGAAGGAGATTTGCACCATATCCAAGCTGCATATCGACTGAATGGCAAGAATTATTTGAAATGGTCCCAGTTTGTTAGAATTTTCCTTAAAGGAAAGGGAAAACTGAGTCATCTAATGGGCTCGGACCCTATTACTGATGATCCTAAGTTCTCTACTTGGGATGAACATGATTCAGAGCTAGTAGCAGTTGAATCAGTGATGCATGCATGGTCATGTCATGTCTGTGGAAAACTGAGTCATCTATGGTCATGTCATGTCATGTCATGTCTGTTGAATCAGTGCTACTTGGGAAAACTGAGTCATCTATGGTCATGTCATGTCTGTGGAACTCTATGGTCCTAGAAATAAGTGATGCATGCAAGTTTCTGGGATTATCTAAGGAGATCTGGGAATCTGTGAAGGAAACATATTCAAAAATCGATGATGCAGCCCAAATCTATTTGTAGAAGAATAAAGAATATATTTCTATGATATTTCTATCTTCTATTCCATTATTATTAGCAGCTGTATTAGTGTTATTGAGCTGGTCTAACAGCCTGCATTTATGGCAGCTGTCTGCTGCCTTTAGGTTCCTTGGACTATTTACATCCCAGCTTGGGATCCTGTATTATATTATAAGAGAATATATTTCTCTCTCTTTTCTATTCTTACTTTCTTCATGGTATCAGAACTCGGTTTTTAAAGGTAGCTCAAACATCTTCTTCCAGGATGTCTACTTTAACTTCTGGATCATCTGGGACACCTACAGGGGAATCTGGTGCCAACATTCCCATTGGTGATTCTGATCTCAGCTCTACAATCATTACTGGCCATAGACTAAATGGCAGTAATTTTCTCCAGTGGTCCAAATCAATGAAGATGTATATCACTGGTCAAGGCAAGATGGAGCATCTTACAGGTGTTGCTAAACCACCAGCTCAGACTGACCCAAAATTCAAAATTTGGGACACCTAAAATAATCTGGTAATGTCTTGGTGTTAAAATATTAAAAAATATCTTTTGTATTATTATTATATTTGTTGTTAATAATTAGGCAGTTAGCTTTGTCCCCTAATTAAGTTCCTAAAACGGCTACATCCCAGCTGTATTATTCCCAGCTGTTAATACTCTGCCGCCCAGTCCTGCAATTAATGCTGACTGCTCCTTTGTTATTGTAACCTATTTAATCCCCTCACCTCTTGTGAGATGAACATACGAATTCTTTTTCAGTCATTATAATTTCCCACATGGTATCAGAGCTTTGTCTCTAATCCCTCATCTTTTTCTTGACTGTTCATATTCCGCTATGTCAACTGAAAATTCATCTTTGTCCACTGTTGAAGCTGTTCCAAAAAATGAAGGAACACGCACATTCAACAAGGGAACAATGATAACATTCATCTCCTCACAACCCACAAACTCAATGGTAATAATTACCTACTGTGGTCTCGTTTTGCTATGATGTTCATTTCAGGCTGGGGCATGGAAGGTTTTCTCTCTGCAGAGACCACTAAGCCAGCCACCGACAACCCATTGTATAAGAAATGGAAAGCTGAAAACAACATGGTGATGTCATGGCTTATTGGCTCCATGACACGGGAGATCGGAGAAAACTTCATGTTCTTTGGGTCTGCCTCGGAAATCTGGGAATCAGCTCATGAACTGTATTCAAAAAAGGAAAATGCATCAGAAATATATGAGCTGAAGGCCCAACTACAAGAAATGAAGCAGGGAGAACTGACAGTGACTCAGTACTATAATATGCTGAGCAAATCATGGCAGCAAATTGATCTCCTTGATGAACACTCCTGGAAATGCACTGAAGATGCCAGGAGCTTCAAGGGAATCATTGAGAAAGAAAGGATCTACAAGTTCCTTATGGGACTCACTCCAAATTGGGATGATGTCAGAGGAAGGGTTCTTGGCAAAGTCCCTCTCCCATCTTTAAAATCAGTTTTCTCTGAGATCAAATATGAAGAAAGTAGGAGAAGACTGATGTTGAAACCCCAGACACCTGAAGTTCTGCCCCCACAAGAAAGTTCAGCCCTTTTCTCTTAACAGAACAAATTTAAGGAGGAGCGTCCAATGTGCGATCACTGTAAGAAACCATGACACACCAAGGACATATGCTGGAAACTCCATGGAAAGCCTCTGGATTGGAAACCTAAATCTGGAAATACAAAGCAGAGTCATGGCAATGTGGCAGCTGTGAAGGAAAGAAGGTCAACGATATCAAAACATGTTCAGTAAGGATCAGCTGGAAGCGTTGAAGAGGCTTCTTCTCTCCACTCCTGGCCCTGAACCTAGAACTGATCTGCCACTGTGGCCTTTACAGGTAACATATCTTGAAGCACATGATGAGAAAACTGAATCTGATCACACCTGGATCATTGATTCAGGTGCCTCAGATCATATGACAGGTAAAAAGTTCTTGTTTAATACTTTTTATCCTTGTAATCTTTCTCATGGAGTCAAGGTTGCTGATGGTTCTTCCTCTAAAATAACTGGGAAAGGAACCATCCCAATCTCCAAAAACTTAACTCTTAAAAATGTCCTATTTGTTCCTAATCTCACCTGCAATTTAATCTCTGTTAGGAAATTGGCCCAAGATAATAACATCTTGGTCAATTTTCATACTAACCACTGTGAATTGCAGGACATGAGTTCGGGGATGATGATTGGCAGTGCTAAAGTCACTTCAGGACTCTACACCATCACTGGAAGATATAATGTTAAGCAGGAGCATGCTGTTAAATGTTTTAATGTTTCAAATTATGAGAACTTAGACAAAGTAATGTTGTTGCATCTTAGATTAGGACATCCAAATTTTCAGTATTTAAAAAGGATGTTTCCTACTTTATTTAAGAAAAATCTAAGTTCTTATAATTGTGATGTATGTCACAAATTGCTAAACATTCAAGGGCTGTCTTTCCCAGAAAACCTTACACACCCTCAAAGCCATTTACCATGATCCATAGTGACATTTGGGGTCCATCAGGAGTCACAAATGTCACAGGAACAAGATGGTTCTTAGCTTTGTGGATGATCACACCAGGCTGACCTGGCTATTTTTGATGAAAGACAAAACTGAAACTGGACAAATCTTTAACAACTTTTACAAGATGGTTAATACTCAGTTCAACACCTGCATTAAGATCATTAAATCTGATAATGGTAGTGAATACCTTGAACACACCTTAGGATCTTTCTTAAAAGAACATGGGATTGTTCACCTTACATCTTGTGTTGATTCCCCTCAGCAAAATGACATTGCTGAGAGGAAGAATAGACACCTCCTTGACTCTGCTAGATCACTTTCGTTCTCTATGAATGTTCCCATTTATTTATGGGGGAAAGCTGTTCTCACATTAACATACCTCATTAACAGAATGCCTTCTAGAACTTTAGGTTTCAAAACTCCCATCCAACTTCTCTATGAATCTTTTCCAGATTCCCCTCTAATCAGACATATACCTCCCAAGGTGTTTGGGTGTACGGCTTTTGTACACAATCACCATAGAACCAAGCTTGAACCCAAGGCCATCAAGTGTGTCTTCTTGGGTTTCTCACCTACTCAACATGGGAACAAATGTTATAATCCTACTACCAGAAAATTCTTCACCACTATTGATGTGACATTCTTTGAAACTCAGCCTTTTTTCCCATCGGAAAAAAAATAATCTTAGCTTCACAGAACATCAGCAAAGTTGGGACTTTGATCTTCTCTTCCACTCCACTATTCTTTCTCCTCATTCTGATCCATCTCAAACTAGCAGCAGTTCCAACCCTTCCCTTTTAGAAAAAATCAAAAACAACTTAAATTAGGGTTGGGGGATTGAGGATTTGGGGGAAAAAATAATCAGGGGTATTTTCGGAAATTAAAGAGACTGGGTCGGGTGAAATCCTCAATTATAATTCCGAATTGGGTCCTAGGGTTACAAGGTGGAATTAGGGATCGGGGGGCATTTTGGGCAACTTGGGCGAAAATGTTTGGTTGGAGTCTATTAGGTAAGAACTTGTTGCCAAAAAATTATAGACAGTTTTTTGTCAAAAAGGCTTCTTAAACACATGCCCCTATTGCTAATAGACGATACAAAATACGAAAAAAAAAAAAAAGTAATATCCCAAAACAAATATTAAATGACAAACATACAACTTGAGCAATTTGGAAAGCAAATCTTTAACTATTGAAGTTTCTGCTTTCTTTTTTCATTCATAGTTATGGGAGGGGAGAGGGGAGGGGGAAAGGCGAAGCAGAACAAAACCTCTAAAATACGTAAATACTAATACTAAATACGACTTTTCTCTCTTTCTTTTTTATTATTACAACTAATAATTGTTGAAAAGAAAAAAAGAAAAGTCGCCGTCTTCTTCTACACCAGAAATGCCTCCTCCGGTAATATCTCCCTCCGCCCAACTATCTCTACGACCTGCTTCAATAACTAGTTCAAAATGCCTCCTCCGGTAATATCTCCCTCCGCCGCAACTATCTCTACGACTTGCTTCAATAACTAGTTCAACTGGAGCTGGATCAACAAAAAAAAAAAATATTTGAACAAAAACAATAAATCACACGATCGATTACAACTTTTACGACAATAAGTTTTTCTGCGAGCAATTGCAACACTAGTTTTAGCGAATGAAAAAAAATTGAACAAAACAAAAACAAAAAAAAATCAAATCACGAAAACAACTCACCAGGGAGAGTTTATCACCCAGCGTGCATAATGTTCCGATCACGGAGAAGCAATTAGAAAGTGCAGAAGCTTTTTTGGCGTCCTCATATCTTGCTGCGTAAAACTTCCAGCCAATTGACGCGAGATTGGAATGACCTTTTTCATGTTTAAATTCCTCCGATCGGTAAAGGCTACATAGAGGTTCATTGTGACACCTTTTACGTAGAGATCGAGCACAGTGAGGAGTGTTCTGCTCGCTACCTTTCATCAACATTGAACATCTATTGCAGCAAGCTAACAAAGTAAACTTTAAGTGATGAGTTTGGCTTCGATCGACGCCCAAGGAGTTGTATAGCCGGCGGCATTAATGCCGTTCAGGAGGAGGAATCCGACGCCGAGGACACCTGTATCCAGCTCCGAAAATAAACTCCAGAACTATATAATCATCAAGTTAAACAAACAAATCAAAGCACTAAATCAAAAACACCTCTGTATCCATACCTCCCATTTTCTACGTTGAAATTTGAATTTTCACTGTTCATTCCCCCTCCCTCCTTTCCTCTCCCTATTTATACAGCAGGTTGCCAATTCTAAGTAAGGATCACGCGGTCTGGATCGAGCATCTCCGGTGGGAGAAAGGGGTCCCCGGCTCATGCATGAAACGATACCGGAGAACAGAGCTAAGAAAAAAAACTATAAATTTCTTTTGAAGAAATGATTTTGTTAATTATAATTTTTTTTGTATACAGTTTAATCCAACCTCCGTCAAAGAGCTAGAAGATCAATTTATAACAGTGGCATAGCTAATCACGTGTGGAGTATGTAGTCATACAAGGGAGTGCGGGATTTTCAATTATACATTATACATATGAGATATGTGTAAATCTCAAATTTACAAGGACCAAACTGTATACAAAAAAATTATAATTAACAAAATCATTTCTTCAAAATAAATTTATAGTTTTCTTTTCTTAGCTCTGTTCACCGGCATTGTTTCATGCATGAGCAGGGGACCCACCCCTTTCTCCCACCGAAGATGCTCGATCCAGACCGCGTGATCCTTACTTAGAATTGGCAGCCTGCTGTATAAATAAAGAGAGGAAAGGAGGGAGGGGGGAATGAACAGTGAAAGTTCAAATTCAAATTTCAACGTAGAAAATGGGAGGTAAGGATATAGAGGTGTTTTTTTTTTTTTTTTTTATTTTATTTGGTGCTTTGATTTGTTTGTTTAAGTTGATGATTATACAGTTCTGGAGTTTATTTTCGGAACTGGATGGAGAGTTACAGGTGTCCTCGGAGTCGGCTTCTTCCTCCTAAACGGCATTAATGCCGCCGGCTATACAACTCCTTAGGCGTCGATCAAAGCCAAAACTCATCACTAAAAGTTTACTTTGCTCTGCTTTGTTAGCTTGCTGCACCAGATGTTCAATGCTGATGAAAGGAAGCGAGCAGAACACTCTCATCACTGTGCTCGATCTCTACGTAAAAGGTGTCACCGGGGCAATGAACATCGATGTAGCCTTTACCGATCGGAGGAATTTAAACATGAAAAGGTGATTCAAATCATACTCAATCTCGCGTCAATTGGCTTGAAGTTTTACGCAGCAGGATATGAGGACGCCAAAAAAGCTTCTGAACTTTCTGATTGCTTCTCCGTGATCAGCGTTGGGTGATAAAACTCTCCCTGGTGAGTTGTTTTCGTGATTTGATTCTTTTTGTTTTTGTTTTGTTCAATTATTTTCATTCGCTAAAACTAGTGTTGCAATTGCTCGCAAACAAACTTATTGTCATAAAATTTGTAATCGATCGTGTTGTTTATTGTTTTTGTTCAAATATTTTTGTTGTTGTTGTTGTTGCAGTTTGATCCAGCTCCAGTTGAACAAGATATTGAAGCAGGTCGTGAGATAGTTGAGCGACGGCGGCGAGCGGCGAGCGGCGGTGGGAGATATTACCAGAGGAGGCATTTATGGTGTAGAAGAAGAAGACGACGACTTTTATTTTCTTTTTTTTTCTTTTCAATAATTATTATTTGTAATAATAAAAAAGAAAGAAAAAAAGAAAGAGAAAAGTCGTATTTAGTATTATATTTAGTATTAGTATTTACGTATTTTAGAGGTTTTGTTCTGCTTCGCCTTTCCCCTCCGGCCCTCCCCTCTCCTCCCCTCCCATAACTATGAATGAAAAAAGAAAGCAGAAACTTCAGTAGTTAAAGATTTGCTTTCCAAATTGCTTAAGTTGTATGTTTGTCATTTAATATTTGTTTTGGGATATTACTTTTTTTTTTTGTAATCCTCTATTATCTGTATTTCATTAGCAACAGAGGCATGTGTTTAAGAAGCCTTTTTGACCAAAAACTGTCTATATAATTTTTTGGCAACAAGTTATTACCTAATAGACTCCAACCAAACATTTTCGCCCAAATTGCCCAAAATCCCCCCGATCCCTAATTCCTCCCAAACCCCTAATTCCACCTTGTAACCCTAGGACCCAATTCGGAATTATAATTGAGGATTTCACCCGACCCAGTCTCTTTAATTTCCGAAAATACCCCTGATTATTTTTCCCCCAAATCCCCAATCCCCCAACCCTAATTTTTTCCCCCTAAACCTCAAGTATACTCCAAAAAACACAGAACTGAAACAGACCCTCTGACTGAAAACACTCACAACCTGCCAGAACCTCTATCCTCACCTCAAGATACATCTATCCAACAGTGTTTTGATGACAGACCTATTGCCCTTTAAAAAAGGGGTAAGGGCCTGCACTCACCATCCTATCTATACTTTCCTTTCATATCAAAAGTTGTCTCCTGCCTATTGTGCTTTTATATCCAATCTTGACAACCAGTTCATTCCAAACAACATCTATGAAGCTATCTCTGTTCCAGAGTGGAAAAATGCTGTTGAAGATGAACTAAGTGCTCTAAAAGGAACAAAACTTGGGATATAGTTGATCTACCAAAGGGTAAGAAACATGTTGGATGTAGGTGGATATTTACCATTAAGTATAATTCTGATAACACTATAAGTAGACATAAAACAAGACTAGTGGCAAAAAGGTACACTCAATCTTATGGAATAGATTACCAAGAAACCTTTGCTCCTGTAGCAAAGCTTAACACTATCAAAGTTATTATGTCTTTGGCTGCTAATCTTGATGGGAATTTACATCAATTGGATGTTAAAAATGCGTTTCTGAATGGTATCCTATCTGAGGAAGTTTATATGCATATACCACTTGGCTGCCAGATTGAACACAGTAAAACCAAAGTGTGCAGACTGAACAAATCATGATATGGTTTAAAACAGTCTCCACGTGCTTGGTTTGGGAGATTTGCATCTACTGTCAAAGGATATGGGTATTCTCAAGCACACTCTGATCACACTATGTTCATCAAACACAGGATCAATAAAATATCTGTTTTAATTGTATATGTTGATGATATAATTGTAACAGGTGATGATCATGAAGAGATTGTCAAGTTAAAGCAATCTTTGGCCAAAGATTTTGAAATCAAAGATCTTGGACCACTAAAATACTTCCTTGGAATGGAAGTTGCAAGGTCCCAAAAGGCATCTTTATCTCTCAAAGAAAGTATGTGCTAGACCTTCTTAATAACACGGGAATGCTTGGTTGCAAACCTGCTCAGTTTCCTATAGAACCAGGCCTAAAACTCACTGCTCTTAAGGAGGCCACAACTATAGATAAAGGGAAGTACCAAAGACTTGTTGGAAAACTCATCTACTTAGCACATACTAGACCTGATATTTGTTTTGCTGTAGGTTTAGTGAGTCAATTCATGCACAATCCCGGAGAAGAACACATGAAGGCAGTCTATCACATTTTGAGATACCTAAAGTCTACACCAGGTCAAGGTCTTATGTTCAAAAAAACAGACAATAGAGACTTGAAGATATTCACTGATGCTGATTGGGGAGGATCCCTACCAGACAGAAGATCCACTACCGGATATTGCTCTTATGTGTGGGGGAATCTTGTTACTTGGAGAAGCAAAAAACAACCAGTGGTTTCAAGAAGTAGTGCTGAAGCCGAACATAGAGCACTTGCCTTAGGAGTCTTTGAAGGTTTATGGCTGAGAAGAGTTCAAGAAATTGGGGTCCCAACTGAAAAAACCATCCAGGTTCCATGTGACAATGTTTCAGCCATTAATATGGCTGAAAATCCTGTCCATCATGATAAGTCAAAACATGTGGACATTGATAGGCATTTCATCAAAAAGAAAACTGAAAGTAAAGATCTGTGCCTCTCCCACATCTCATCCACTCAACTGATTGCAGACTTATTCACAAAACCAACAACTATCAAGATATTTGAAGAACTCAGTTGCAAGCTTGGCTGCTCCAATATCCACATCCAAGCTTGAGGGGGGTGTTAAAATATTAAAATATCTTTTGTATTATTATTATATTTGTTGTTAATAATTAGGCAGTTAGCTTTGTCCCCTAATTAAGTTCCTAGAACGGCTACATCCCAGCTGTATTATTCCCAGCTGTTAATACTCTACTGCCCAGTCCTGCAATTAATGCTGACTGCTCCTTCTTTGGTATTGTAACCTATTTAATCCCCTCACCTCTTGTGAGCTGAACATATGAATTATTTTTCAGTCGTTATAATTTCCCACACTTGGCTTATCAGGCCAATGAGACCTGAAACCAGTGACAATTTCATCTTATACAACACTGGGATTTGGAGTGCTGCCAAAGAGCTCTACTCCAAGGTTGAAAACACCTCAGAAATTTAAGCTATTAAAGCTCAGCTCCAAAGTCTCTGCCAAGGAACCTATGATGTCACCCAATACTTGGTGGTCCAGGCATGGTTCAAAGTCTCGGCCGAGTCGCCTCCGACTCGGCCGAGTCGACTCCGATTCGGAACTTACCGGTACAAAGTTACGGATTCATCTCATTTTAGACATAAATCGGGTACGTATCGGCCTGACTCGGCAAAACTCGGCCTGACTCGGCAAAAATTGGCCTGACTCGGCCGAGTCGATCTGATAACTACAGTATTTCGACTGGATATCAATCTTACACCATTTTCATCCAATCTTGAAAATAAACTACACTCCAAAACAGCAGAGAATCATTACCTATTTGCAGCAGAGAATCAAAACTTCTTTTTCATATGAAATAGACAAATAGTTATAGTACACCCGTGAATCCTCTTCCCCTCTTTTATAAAGAAAAATTTCACAGCAAAAGCAACTCCACAAGGCACAACACAGCTAAATTTCATGAATTTCTGATTAAATTTCCCCAATTTCTGACAAAGAAACAAAACCAAAACCACAAATACCCATATTAAAACAACAACCAACCTTCGAATTTAGAGTTTCTTGATGAGAACTTTTAGAATCACAAAGTTGGAGTCTTCCTCTTCAATTCTTCGAATTTAGAGTTTGACGCCACCATCTCACATTCTCAGTTATTTTTAATTTTTTTGGTTTGTTGAGAAGTTGAGGAAAGAGTCAAAGAGAACGACTAATGAGCAAGTTCTTAAAAAAAGAACGACTAATGAGTAATATACTGATACCATTTAGCTATATAGTATTTGTCTTTTAATTTTTCTTAAAGTGTATATTTATCTGTTGTGAAAAAAAAGGGTAAATATTTATTTTTAACGGAATATATTATATTAGTATCTCTAGGAGTCCTCTTTGATCAAAACAGACATAAGAAGACATAGTATAATATTAATAATGATATCATATAATAACATTTTCTTTTAAAACAATCGAATATCACATTATAAACATATTGAAAACAACAATTTCTCAACAATAAATAGATGATTATTATTTAATTTTAGTTTGAGAGGGGAAGAGGATACAGAGCTACAGTACACCAGTAAACATGTCCACATAAGGAATTCCTTGAAGATGTTATATGATGATGATGCATCTAACTATCTATTCTAGATTTAAAATGTATTTGATGATTTGATGTAAAAACTATGAGTATCATGTCTTATTTGGATATCGTAACGCGACAACGCATATTTTGTTGTATTTAATAAAAAAAATGATCTTGATGATTGTTTTGGGACATTTTGATGTTGTGTTTACTTATTCTTTTTTTTTTTTTTTTTTTAATTTTTTAGATTTTTTTAAAGCATTTTATACGTGAGAAAACTCGTCTCGCCCGAAACGATACCGATACGCGACGAGTCATGTGACTCAGTGGTCTCCGAGTCGGTGACCGAGAACGCGACTTTGAACCATGGGTCCAGGTGTTGGCAACAACTAGATATGTTTGATGAAAACACTTGGAGCTGTCCTGATGATTCAAAAAGGTATAAGGATCTGACTGAAAAGGAAAGAGTTTTCAAGTTCCTGATGGGTCTCAACCGAGAGCTGGATGATGTTAGATGAAGGATCATTGCTACCAAACATCTACCATCTGTTATAACAGCCTTCTCTGAAGTCAAACATGAAGAGAGCCGTAGGAAGATTATGGTAAAAGTTGCATCACAGCAGGACAATGTAGGAGAGGCCTCTGCTCTTGATGTCAAGGATTCATGGACACAGAACTAGAACAACAAAGGCAAGAAAGAAATGTGCTACTTTAGCACATTCTGGTAACAAATTTACTGCTCTTCACTCTGTTAATTATAACATTGACACTTGGATAGTTGATTCTGGGGCCTCTAATCATATGACAGGCAATAAAAACCGGCTTATGAATTACAGACCTCGTAAAGAATCACACATTGTCAAATTTGCAGATGGATCTACATCAAGGGCAGAAGGAATGGGAACATTAACTCTGTCAAAAGAGATTTGTTTGACAGATGTTCTATATGTTCCATTCCTTGACTGCAACCTCGTGTCTATTCAGCGCCTTTTCAAAGATGTTAATTGTGTTGCTATTTTCTCACCTAACATGTGCAAGTTTCAAGATTTGAGTACGCAGAGAATGATTGGCAGTGCTAGTTCCAAATCTGGACTCTACATGTTCAATGGAGATCAAGAACAACGTAGACAAGATCGGGCTACTATTTGCCAAAGTGTTTATTCAGTTTTTAAGGATAACACTAGGGACAATATTATGGAGTGGTACTACAGACCAGGCCACCCAAATTTTGTGTACCTTAAAACTTTGTTTCCTTAATAATTTAAGAATGAAAATCATGTCTTTTCTGTGTGAAGTCTGTCTGTTTGCAAAAATGACACGAAACTTGTATCCTAAATTGTCCTACATCAGTTCTCAACCTTTTTACTTAATACACAGTGATGTTTGGGGACGCTCTAGGGTCAAGAACATCACTGGTCATAGATGGTTTATTACTTTTATTGATGACCATAGTAGAGTTACATGGTTATATTTAATGAAAGAAAAAGCTGAGGATGGAAGTATATTCAGAAATTTTTACAATATGATACTCACCCAATTTAATACAAAAATCAAAGTGCTTAATACCGATAATGCCAAAGAGTATTTTGAGAAAAATCTTGGTGGTTTTCTTCTGGGACAAGGTATAATTCACCTAAGTAGCTGCGTTGAAACTCCTCAATAAAATGGGATAGCTGAAAGAAAGAACAAGCACCTTCTTGAAGTTGCTAGGACCCTTATGTTCACCATAAGTGTGCCTAAATACCTATGGGGAGAGTCCGTCCTCACAGCCACGTATTTGATTAACAGAATGCCTTTTAGAGTGTTGAGTTTTAAAACACCTAAACCGGTCTTACAAGAACATTTTTTTCTTTTCAGCACTTATGTCCCAATATCCCTCTTAAGATATTTGGGTGTACTGCCTTTGTCTATATTCATCTTCTACACAGAAGTAAACTAGATCCTAGAGCTGTTAGATGTGTGTTTGGGGGTATGCATCTAGACAGAAGGGGTACAAGTGTTATTCCCCGTCCACTAAAATTTTTTACACTTCCATGGATGTAAATTTCTTTGAAGAAAAGCCTTTCTTTGATAAAGAAAGGAACTTTTTTAAAAATGCAATTATGAGTGGGATTTGGATTTGGATGATATGACACTTATTCATTCTACGATCTTCCTTCCTGAATCACAGGTTGCTGATGGAGATAATGAAAGAACAAGACCTATTCACACACAACCTCCTATTCTCAAGGTCTATACAAGGAAGAAAAACACTGCAAAAACTCAGAGGCCTCATCCAGGTACACCTCAACTTAGTAGTGCCCCACAACCTGCTGTCATCAAAATCCAGAAGAACATATAACATATATCTCAAAACACTTGTACTCCTGACTCTGATCTCCCATCTCAAGGCACTCCATCAAGTATTGTTTTATCTTCAGAAAAGGTGAAAGTGGATGACAGACCTATTGCCTTGAGAAAGAAGTTAGAAATTGTACCACAAAACACCCTACCTACATCTTTTTATCTTACAAACACTAGCTTCTACTTCTTTACAGAAAGGGTGGATAAAGAACAAATACCCAAGACTGTTGATAAGGCCTTGAAAGTTCCTAAATGGCAGAATGCCATAAAAGAAGAGCTCATTGCCACTAAAAAGAATAATACCTCGAAAATTACTAGTTTACCAACTGGAAAACGCCTAGTCGGATGTAAATGGGATTTTAACATCAAGTACAATGTTGATGGAAGTATACACAAGTACAATGCAAGATTAGTTGCAAAGACTTTTTCACAATCATATGGTATTGACATTTGCACATGTTGCAAAGCTCAATATTAGGGTTTTGTTCTCCCTTGCCGTTAATCTTGACTAGCCACTCTTCCAACTTGATGTTAAAAACGCTTTCTTGAATGGTGACCTTGAGGAGGAAGTTTATATGACTGACTATCCCTCAAGGGTACATCATTTCAGAACCTAAAAATAAAGTGTGTAAACTGAAAAAGTCCCAATATGGGTTAAAACAATCACAAAGAGCCAGGTTTAGCCAGGTTTACACAGGCTCACAAAGGGTTTGGCTACACTCAAAGTAATGCTGATCACACTACGTTTCTTAAATTTTTTGGCTGTGGTAAGATGAATATCCTAATAGTGTATGTTAATGACATCATTATTACAGGAAACCATCTAGAGGAAATACAGAAGCTAAAAGGCTATCTAGCAAAGGAATTTGAACTTAAAGACCTGGGACAACTCAGATATTTTTCTTGGTATGGAGGTGGCAACGACCAAGGATGGCATGGCTATATCCGAAAGGAAGTATATACTGGATTTATCGAAGGAAACATGTCTCTTGGGGTGCAAGCCTGCACCCTCACCAATTGGGCCTGGTCTCGAAAAGGACTCTGCCCTAGTAGACAAGGACATATATCAGAGGCTTGTTGGGAAACTGATATATCTTTCCCACACAAGGCCTGACATCTGCTTTTGTCAGCCTTGTCAGTTTGTTCATGCACCAGCCAAAGGAGGTTCACATGAATGTTGTTATCAGGATTCTTAGATTGTTAAAGGGGTGTCCTGGTCGAGGTCTGTACTTCAGAAAGTCCGAGAACAGAGACTTAGAATTTATTATACTGATGCTGATTGGGCACGGTGCCCTGTTGACAGAAGATCTACCACTGGTTACTGTACGTTCTTGTGGGGCATCCTAATTACTTTGAGAAGCGAAAGGCAACCTATTGTCTCCAAGAGTAGTGCATAGTCTGAATTTAGGGCTCTTGCACTAGGGGTTTGTGAAGGGATGTGGATCGCCAGAATTCTCAAGGAACTAAAATTGGCTCCTCTTACACCTATCAAAATGAACTGTGACAACATTGCAACCATCAAAATTGCTGAAAACCTTGTTCAACATGACAAAATGAAGCATGAAGAGATTGACAGGTACTTCATTTGTGAGAAGATTGACAGCCATGTGATCTGCCTACACTATGTTCCTTCTATGCTACAACTTGCTGACGCTCTGACCAAGTCTTTACCTACAAGTGTGTTTGTTGATCTGGCTTCCAAACTTGGTTTGATCAACATTTCCAAACCAAGTTTGATGAGGGTGTTATGGTGTAGAAGAATAAGGAATATATTTCTGTAAGAATAAAGCAATGAGAAAGTATTCTTATTTTATTAGAATAGAAAGCTCATTACAAACCAAAGACCCCCACACTTCTATTTATAGAAAAGGGGCCAACGGCTATATTTCATAAAGCAGGAAACATTGTTCCAACGGTTAGTTGGACAAGTGTTCCTGTTTATTACTCAACCAAAAAGAAAGAAGATTAGCCACTAATTTATATAGATATTAGGGCTAATAAAGTATAGATAAAGGTAATTAAAAGACTAATAAAACTAACTAATCATAAGCACCCAAGGGACCATGATATTACAGTCTAACACTCCCCATCAAGCTGGAGAGGTGATGTTAATCATGCCCAGCTTGCTTAGAAGATATTGGAAGTTCTTCTTAGGCAATCCTTTAGTGAGAACATCAGCAATTTCACATGCTTAGTTCTATCATGTTGAACTGGATTATGTGATATGTCAATAGCAGATTGATTGTCATAGTAGAGAATCATAGGCATCTGTCTCTGCACTTTGAGATCATCCAGGATGATTTTCAGCCATAGTAGCTCACACATCCCAATAGCTAGTGCTCTAAATTCTGCTTCAGCACTGGATCTAGCCACAACACTCTGCTTCTTGCTTCTCCATGCTATAGGGTTTCCAAACAGAAATATGCAGTGACCAGATGTAGACCTCCTGTCATCTATACATCCTGCATAATCTGAGTCAGTAAAGGCCTCCAGTCTTTTGTGGTCACTTTTCTTGAAAAGGATACCCTGTCCTGGACAAGTCTTTAGATATTCCACAATCCTTTCTGCTACATTCTGGTGGCATCTATTAAGGTCTTGTACCTGCTTACAATATTAACAGCAAAGGATATATCAGGTCTAGTATGGGAGAGATATATGAGTCTACCCACCAATCTTTGATAGGTGGATTTATCCACAGATTCATCCTCAGGTGCAAGACTTAAACCATGATTTGGTTCAATAGGGGTGGTCATAGGTTTACAACCCAGCTTCCCACTATCTTTAAGAAGATCAAGAATGTATTTCTGCTAGGAAATAAATATTCCCATTTTAGAATACATAACTTCAATTCCTAGAAGTACTTGAGTCTTCCCAACTCTTTAATATCAAATTCAGTATATAGGAATTTTTTCAGATTCTTGTTGCTGTCAATATCATCCCCAGTGATGATGATATCATCAACATACACTAGGAGGATAGAGACCTTTCCAGATGTATTGTGTTTTATTTACAGAGTATGGTCTCCCTGACTCTGTTTATACCCCAGGCTTATCATGGCCTTAGCAAACCTTCCAAACCAGGCCCTAGGTGATTGTTTAAGGCCATATAAAGACTTCTTTAACTTGGACACTTTCCCTTTTTCATTATGGAATCCAGGAGGAACATCCATAAAGATGGTTTCTTTTAAATCCCCTTGCAAAAAGGCATTCTTTACATCATATTGATGTAAATCCCAGTCAAAGTTAACTGCTAAGGAGAGTAAAACTTTGACAGTATTCATCTTTGCAACAGGTGCAAAAGTCTCAAAGTAGTCTATGCCATAGGTTTGAGAGTACCCTTTGACAACAAGTCATGCTTTGTGCCTTTCAATTGATCCATCAGACCAATACTTGATGGTAAATACCCATCTACACCCCACAGTCTTAGCATTTTTTGGAAGGGTGACTAAATCCCAAGTTCCATTCTTCTCAAGAGCATTCATCTCTTCTTTAATGGCTTTAACCCATGTTTCATCCTCTAAGGCTTCTGAGAACCTCTTAGGGATAGATCCATCAAGAAGGTTCTTCATGAATTTCTTTTGATTTGTAGACATCTTATCATAAGATAAGAAGTTTTTCATTGGATGTTTAGTACAGGCCCTAGTGGGCTTTCTTAGAGCAATAGGGGGTTCCTCGAGGGAGGGACCACTATTTCCGTTTGGTACTGATATAACAACAGTAGGATCCTCCTTATCAGAGGAAGAATGCTCTTCAGAGTTGGTAGATTCTGTATCCTCATCAGTCCTGGTGATATTTGATCCCCTATATTTGTTATGGGTGTTTCAATAGGAATCACATCCTTTGCCTTTCAACAACAGGAATCTCATGTACTTGTTCAGTAGTAGGCACATTTACCTCTTGTTCGGTAGGAGAAAGTTCTTGGCTATGATCAATTATAGGATTGTGATCTTTCTCATGAGTACTTGATGTATCAAGATTACTCTGATAGAGCCACAAATCCTTATCATTGTCTGTCATGACTTTCTCCCCTTGAATGAGAGATCTCCCTATGAAATAGGGATGCATTTCATAGAAGGTAACATCCTTTGATATAATCACCCTCCTTGTAGGAGAATGATAGCATTTATACCCTTTCTGTGTGTTAGAGTATCCAATAAAAACACATCTAACAGATCCGGGATCTAACTTTCCCCTGTTAGGTTCCAAAAACCTTAGGGTGAATCCTTTCAGTTTTCAGAAAATCTAGAACAATTCTGTAAGAACTTCAATAGGACTTCTTTTGCCCAGAATCTTACTAGGCAATCTGTTTATAAGATGAGCAGCAGTCAAAACTGCCTCTCCCCAGTAATTTTTGGGCATATTCAATTGGAAAAGCAGAGCCCTGGTAGTATCCATGAGGTGCCTGTTTTTTTCTCTCAGCCACCCCATTTTGTTGGGGTGTATGGACACAAGAAGATTCATGAATAATTCCTCTTTCCTCCAGGTAAGGATTTAGGAACTTATTAAAGTAATCCCTAGCATTATCTGTCCTTATTTTCTCATGTTATAGAAAACAGGGAAGATCTGAGCTAGGTCAGACTTTTGTTTCATCAAATACAGCCAAGTAGTCCTAGTGCAGTCATCATTAAAAGTGACAAACCAGTGAGCACCATTGATGTTAGGATTAGTGGAAGGCCCCCAAATATCACTATGAACAAGATTAAAAGGATCATTAGAAATGCTAGATGAGATAGGATAAGAAACTCTTTTGTGTTTAGCAAATTCACATTCATTACATTTGAAACCTTTAGAATTTAAATCTTTACATAAAGTAGGAAACAAATGTAAAAGAATCTAAAAAAGAGGGTGGCCAAGCCTTCTATGATATAACATAGTTCTATCATAACTAGCTTTAGACAAAAAGATGACTTTTGACAATTAGACTTGTCATTGTCTTCAGTCTTCAAAATATATAGACCTTCTTTAGCCTTAGCAAGTCCAATCTTCCTCATTGTTTCTAGATCCTGCATCACACAGAAGTTAGTAGACAAAAGAGCATAGCATTTAGAATCTCTAGTTAACTTTCTAATGGATATAAGACTAGCAGACAGATTAGGAACATGCAGGACTTCTTTTAAGGTCAGGTCATTATTTAGAACAACATTTCCAATGCCTGCAACTCTGATTGAGGAGCCATTAGCCACAGTAATGCTCCTCTCAGTAGTACAGGGCACATAATTAGAAAAGAAAGCAAGATCATGGGTCATATGATCAGTGGCTCCTGAATCAACCACCCAATCTCTAGTAATAGTCTGACTTAAGAGATTTAAGGAAGCCATACCTGAAAACACCAAAGATGACGAGGGGTTTTCCAAGGTATCAAGGAACTTCCTTAATTTCTCTATCTCAGATTGTCCAAGAGCATGGTTTTGATTCATAGAAACCTGATCCATCCCTTGAACGTTGCTCTCAGTCTTGCTGGTATTTGCTGAGTGAACCAAGGGCTCCTTTTTTGTCCCTGGTCTCCCATGCAATTTCCAGCAAAACTCTTTAGTATGCCTACTTTTCTTGCAGTGTGTACAATACAGGTTATCCCGTCAGATTTCACATTTTCCTTTTGAGAGGAAGACTTCTTTTCTAGATACCCCTTTGATTCATTGATCTTACGGTATCCTTGATTTCTTTGGCCAGCTATCAAAGCAGAGCCATCAATGGAGGGAGTGTCAATCATGACACCCCTCCTACTCTCCTCTGCTCTGACAATAGCAATAGTCTTATTCAGATTAGGAAGATCATCTTTTCCAAAAATTTGGACCCTTACAGGATCAAAATCTTGGTTTAAACTAGTGAGAAAGGAAAAAATCCTATCTTTTTCCATCATCCTTCTTAAGGTGGCAGCATCATCTATGTCTTTCATTTGAATGCACTGATAATGATCAAGTTCTTGCCACATACCTTGAAGAAGATTGGAATATTCAGTGATGGACTTGTTACCTTGTTTGGTGCATCTATGTCTTTCATTTGAATGCACTGATAATGATCAAGTTCTTGCCACATACCTTGAAGAAGATTGGAATATTCAGTGATGGACTTGTTACCTTGTTTGGTGCTTTGAATCTTTGCTCTTATTTCATAAATTTGAGCAGCATCATTCACCTTGGAGTAGGACTGTTTTGCAGTATCCTAGATCTCTTTAGTTGTTTCAAGAAACATGTAGGGGTCACTGATTTCTGGAGTCATAGAATTCCAGAGCCATGACATCACCATTGAGTCCTTTTCATCCCAGCTATCAAACCTAGGATCATCCCATGCTGGACCAGTCCCTAAAAGATGGCTCAGTTTGCCTCTACCTTTCAAGAAGGTTCTGACAAACTGTGACCATTTCAAATAATTTTTTCCATTTAGCTTGTAAGCAGCATGAATGTTTTGAAGCTCACCAGAGTTTATAAGATTTTCAGAGATAGAGGAATCAGTGGCTGCACTAAATGCAGTGGAACCAACCATTGATCAGACAGAAAAATGAATTTTTGAAGAAGGATTTCCCAGAAAAAAAGCTCCGATACCATGTAAGAATAAAGCAATGAGAAAGTATTCTTATTTTATTAGAATAGAAAGCTCATTTCAAAACAAAGACCCCCACACTTCTACCTATAGAAAAAGGGCCAACAGCTATATTTCATAAAGCAGGAAACACTGTTCCAACGGTTAGTTGGACAAGTGTTCCTATTTATTACTCAGCCAAAAAGAAAGAAGATTAGCCACTAATTTATATAGATATTAGGGCTAATAAAGTATAGATAAAGGTAATTAAAAGACTAATAAAACTAACTAATCATAAGCACCCAGCTCCGTTTGGTTTCAGACTGGACTGGATCCATTTGAGTTATGAGAGAGAAAATAAAATAAAATAATGTAAAGTAATGATTATAAGGTTGAAATGTTGTATTAAAGTTTGTGTTGATGAAGAAATGATTGGTGAAATGATTGGTGAGAGAAATATTATATTGATAAAGTAATGGTTGAATAGTGTAGGTGGTGAATAAAATGAATTGATTAATATTATTTTATTTGTTGATAGTGAAATGATTGGTGAGAGAAATATTAAAATAATAGTAAATAAGATAGTGGGTGAATAAAATATTAAGTTGGATCCAAATGGATCCAGTCCAGTCCGAAACCAAACGGAGCCCAAGACCATGATATTACAGTCTAACAATTTCTATAATATTTCTATCTTTAATTCCATTATTAATGTTGGTAATCTGTCTATATGATCTGGTTATAATTGCAGTTGTATTAACATTAATTAGTATTGTTGAACTGGTCTAACAGCCTGCATTTATGGCAGCTGTCTGCTGCCCTTTAGGATTCTTTGTACTATTTATATCATAAAAGAATGTCTCTCTCTCTCTCTTCTGTTCTTACATTTTTCAGATCTGAAAACCAAGACGTCTTCTGCCAAACAAGGATCCAAGAACATCACTGAATATTTTAGACTTCTTCAAGGTTCATGGCAAGAGCTGGATATGTATCAGATTGAAAGATGGTGAAGATGCTATTATTGTTAGAAGAACCTTTGAAAAGGATGGGATTTATACCTTCCTTGCTGGCCAAAATTCTTAAGTTGATTCTATAAGGATCCAAGTTCTCCACCCCTGAATGAGACCATTGCTATGGTCAGAGCTGAATTGAGTAGAAAAGGAGTGATGCTAGAGCTAGAGGTGGCCAAATGAACAGCCCAACCGTCAACTGGACCGGAACCGGACCGGTTTTGAACCGGCGGTTCACCGGTTTGGGGCCGGTTCATATATTTTCTGGAACCGGAACCGGCGGTTCAACCAGGCTGGCCAGAACCGGTACAAACCGGCCGGAACCGGAACCGGCTCCAAGGTCAGCAGCAGCAACGACTTTTTTTTTTTTTCCAACCATTTCAAAAAATCCTATAAATACCCATTCATTTTCCAAATTCTTTACACCTACTCTTCTCTTCTCTAAATTCTAAACTTCTCTAATCACAAATTCAATTCATTGTTTGTAATCAAGTTTGTTTAGTTCTTAAAAACAACAATCAAATTTACTTTACGATACCGATTTTTGAAGTTTTTCTGATTTAATCGTTATTTCAATACAGTTTTGGTTATAAGTAAATTTGATTTGTATTTTATTCAACTCTTTTTTTTCTAGTGTAAAAAAAATTCCATTTTATAATCAAATTTGGTTTACTAGACCGATATTTTAAGTCGTTCTGATTTAATCGTTTACTTCAATTCGGTATTAGTTATAAGTAAAATTGGTTAGTTTTTTCAACTTTTTTTATAACCGTTAAATTTTATTTAGATTTTGTAAAATGTCAAGAAGAGGTGTATCATCATCACAAGGCAAACGAAATGTTACTTTCCGTCATGACACAATTGTGCCGGAATCGGATGATGTTGGTACTGGTAGTCGGCCTAGTGGCTATAGACCAGTGGTACAACATTTTACAAACCCTGTCACCGGTAGTCACATTTCAATTCCTCAATTCGAGACACCTTTAGGTTACAATCCTGATGAATTTGATAGTCATTACGACGATATGTCTCAACATGTAGATTTTAACATCAACCTTAACGAAGTTGATGATAATGAGCCTCGTAATGATGACGCCGACGTTGATGATGATGATGATGTATTTCCGACTGCTTCCTGTCCTAGATAAGGACGTGGTGGGAGTCGTGAGGCTGTAAGAACACCGCGTCGTGCTAGTGCAGATCCTACTACTCCCGAGTCAGTCGATTTAGATGGTGATTAGAGTACCCCGGACGGAGCACAAGAAAAAAGGTTAAAATCGAAAATTTTTACGGAATTTTTCACAAAGGCTCCTCGGACTGATGAATTTGCATTAGCTAACCCCAGAAAGTTTTTCTACGGGGTGTGCAAATTCTGTGGCACTAAATACAAATTTAAAATGGGCGGTGGTTACGGATCGATGCGGATCACATAATAAGCAAATATCCGGAAAAATTGGAAGATAGCGCGCCTCAAACCCAACTAAACATGCCGAGCTCCGGCGGAGGTAACACTAATCCACATTTTATTTACACTCGTGACAATTGTAGAGATCTAACCACAGATCTTGTTGCGGGAATGGGTCTTCCTTTTAACTTTCCCGAGAATCCTATTTTTGAACATTACGTACAAGGCCAACCGGCATTTACTAAGATCCCTCGTCCAACGGTGACTAGGGATTTCAAAAAAAAAATATTAAACGACGAAATATTATAAAACAAAGTTTGAAGACAAATAAATTCCGAGTATGTGTATGTGCCAATATTTGGGAGGATAGGACCAACAAATTTTATTTGGGCGTGTCGTGTCACTTGATTGACAACACTTGGATTGTCCAAAAAAGGTTACTTGCTTTTCGTTTATTTACCGAAACTCATAATGCTTCTAAAATTGCATCTTTATTAGTTGATATTTTTGAGAAATACGATTTAAAAGATAAAGTTTTTTCTATTGCGTTTGACAATGCTTCAAACAACACTGCTTCTATTCCCGACTTATCCCAATATTGTGAATCTTTTTGTAACGGTCAATTTTTTCATGTTAGATGTTTATGCCATATTTTTAATTTATGTGTAAAAGATGGTCTAAAAGTTTTTGACTATAATATTAATGCGATAAAAACTTCGATTTGACATGTGTTAGGTAGAAATACTCTTGTCAATAAGTGGTATAATTTTCTAAAAGAGAAAGGTCATTGCCCTGTCAAACTGGGCAAGATGTACCGCATAGGTGGAACACCACTTATGATCTTTGGAAAAAAACAAACAAAACTAAAAATGCCTTTTGTGAATTTTTAAATGCACACTGTTCGAGCGAATATCGTTTGTTTCCCTCTATTTGGACTGCATGCAAGACACTGATGGATGTTTTAAAGTATTCAAAAAGTTTACTGAATTGTTTTCAAAATGTTATCAACTCACAGCACATTTAGTCTTGCCTACTAGTGTAGAAATAACTTCCGAGTTTGAAACCATGGAACACAACTCTACATTATTTCAATGTTTAGGGTAGATGAAGGAGAAATGGAATAAGACATGTTGCGTATTCCTGACACTTATCTTATTTCTTCTATTCTCAACCCTCGTTTAAGACTAGTAGGTGTGTCTAACATGTTAAGTGCTTACTATGATGCTTTGTCTGATATTCATAATGTGCCCCCGGTAGATTATACAGTTGAAGTAGACAGACTTGAAAAGTTATTAACACTTTGTATGTTAAATACGAGAGAATGTATGTAATGAGAAACGAAGCGGGTTCCAATCCATCCGCAAGTGCTTCTACTAACCCTGCAGGAGCCCTACGGGGAATTCAAAAAGTTCTGGAAAAAATGAATTCGAAACGACAGAAGGGAGCGACAGCGTCATCCGATCAACGTACATAGAAAACCAAATTTTTAAACACAACATTTGATCTGTGAAACCGTTTCCTATGATTTCGACTTCGACATATTGAAGTGGTGGAAGAGACATTCTAAAGATTTTACAATGCTAGCAATGATGGCGGTGGAGGTTTTAAGTTGCCCTGTTTCGACCGTCACTGTTGAACGAGCTTTCAGCATAGCAGGAAATGTGCATACAGATAGAAGATGTTCGCTTCATCCCACCACTTTAGAGAAGCAAATGTGTTGTCAAGATTGGGTACGAGCCGAGCAGAGGGTGCAAGACATTGTGTCAGAAGGTGAGTCACAGTTCGTAGGCAATCGAAGTCAAGTACAAGTGTTGAAAAAATAACATTATTTACATATAAAAAAATTACACAATATCTCTCACGTAATATTTAATAAAACAACATTTTTAATCAACTTATACTTAAAACCGATTTAAAAAACTATAAGAATCTATAAAATACTAAAAAAACCTATAAAAAACTATAAAAAACTATAAAAACCTATACAAAAAAAACTACAAAACACTAAAAGACAATAAGAACTACGTTCGCTCTGGTTTTTTTGTGTCGTGCCCCCGACACGATTACGTATAAAAGATACGTAGGCAACCGAATTTCCGGTACAAGCGTTGTAAAAATAACATAATTTACATATAAGAAAAATTACACAATATCTCTCACGTAATATTTAATAAAAAACCATTTTTAATCAATTTATACTTAAAACTGATTTAAAAACCTATAAGAAACTATAAAATACTAAAAATACCTATAAAAAAACTATAAAAACCTACACAAAAAAAATACAAAACACTAAAAAAAACAATAAAAACTACGTTCGCTTTGATTTTTTTATATGTGTCGTGTCCCCGACACGATTACATATAAAAGATACGTAGGCAACCGAATTTCCGGTACAAGCGTTGAAAAAATAACATTATTTACATATAAGAAAACTTACACAATATCCCTCACGTAATATTTAATAAAACAACATTTTTAATCAACTTATACTTAAAACCGATTTAAAAAACAATAAGAAACTATAAAATGCTAAAAAAAACCTATAAAAAAACTATAAAAAAACAAAAAAAAATAATTAGAACTACGTTCGCTTTGATTTTTTTATATGTGTCATGCCTCTGACCCGATTACATATAAAAGATACGTAGGCAACCGAATTCCTGGTACAAGCATTGAAAAAATAACTTAATATATAAAAGTAACATAATTTACATATAAAAAAAAATAACACAATATTAATATTATATTTAAAACCGAATAAAAAACTATTTATAAATATATATATATTACATTCGCTTTGGTAATTGTAGTGAAAAGAATAGTAATTTGTTATTTTGTGAAATGAATAAGTATTACATGAAAATGTAAAAGAAAGTCATTAATAATTTTTAAAACCGTGGCCTGAACCGTGAATCGTGATCTGAACCGGAAGAAAACCGTGTGAACCGTATGAACCGTCGAACCGCCGGTTTTTGAACAGTAAACCGCCGGTTCAAGAACCGGCACGAACCGGCCCAAAACAAAACCGGCGGTTCCGGTTCTGGTTCGGTCCGGTTTGTGCATTTGGCCACCTCTAAGTGATGCTTGACAGCACACTACAGGAAATCTCAGCCTTTGTCTCTCAATCATCCAAGAATGGGGGTCCTTAGGAAACCAAAAGCAAAAAAGCCACAAAGAAATCGGCTAGAAAAGTCGTATCAGAATCATATTCAGAAGGGAATTGATAAGGATTCCTTGTTCTGTAACTACTGCAAAAGGAAAGGTCATACAAAAAAAAGTTGTTGGAAATTCCATGAAAAACCTGGGAAGAATGACAACGTTGTGCACATGGCCAACAATAGCAATGCTGTTGAGAACAAAAATGAGATCCCTGTGAATCAGAGATCAGAACTCGGAGCATCTGACATTGAGAAATTAAAAAGGTTCCTGGAAACTCTTGATTACCCTAGATATATACCCAATAGAGAATGGGTGATTGATTCGGGGGCCACCGATGACATGACCAATGAAATGACAAATTTCTTATCTTACAAACCCTGCCCCAATAACAAAAAGATTAATGTTGTTAATGGTTCCTCCATCATTGGTGCTGGTATAGGGGGCATCAAGTTAACTTGTGAGATCACTCTCAATGATGTCTTGCAAGTCCCTAAATTGACCACCAACGTTATTCTTATTAACAAATGGCCAATGATTCCTCTTGTTATGTTGTTTTCTCTACTAAATATTGTTTCATACAGGAGAAAGGAAAGAAGAGGAAGATTGAAACTGCTAGAGTAAAGAAAGGCTTATATTTTTGGAAAAACAAGAAGATCTAAGTAGTTTTTTTTTCCAACTTTCTTGTTGTTATTCTGTTTCTCCAAATGATAAAATTTTGTTGTATCATCATAGGAGATTAGGACACCCATCCTTCCTCATGATTAAAAACTTGTATCCTGATTTATTCAAAGGATTGAAACCTGAATCTTTCTTGTGTAATGAGTGTGAATTTGCTAAACACAAAAGGCAACCCTTTACGAATCTCAATGAAAGGTCTAAAACTCCATTTAGCCTAATTCACAGTGACATTTGGGGTCCTTCAAGGATAACAAATGTCACTAATGCCAGGTGGTTTATAACTTTCATTGATGATTGTACTAGGCTTACTTGGGTGTATTTGTTGAAAAGCAAATCTGAAGTTTATGATATTTTTCAACATTTCTATAACATGATTAAAAACTAGTTTGCTATCAAAATCAAAAAGGTAAGAACTGATAATGCCAAAGATTACTTTAATCAAATTATTAGCCCTCTTCTCTTAATGAAAAGCATCCTTCATGAGTTCCTATGTTTACACATGGTAACAGAATGGGGTGCCTGAACGCAAGAACAAACACATAATGAAGGTGACTAGAGCGCTCATTTTTCAAATGAATGTTCCTAAAGGTACTGGGGAGAAGCTATTCTTACCTCAGCTCATCCCATTAATAGATTACAATCTAAATATCCGGGAAAAAGAGCCATATGCGGTTGTTGCCTAATCTCTGCCCTACTTTCCAGGTTTCCGAAACTATAGTTAAAAGTGTTATGGTGTGTTGCCTTTGCTCATATATGTGGGTTACTCTAACACTCAAAAAGGGCATAAGTGTTTTCATCCCCTTACTAAACGGTTTTCGTCTCTGGGGATGTGAAATTTCATGAAGCTGAAGCATACTATATAATTTCCTTACTGAAACTCATGGGGGAGGAGTTTGTGTCTAAAGAAGACAGGAACATGTTCCTCCTAGGAATTCCATCTAGCTTAAACAACCAAGCTCCCATATCAAGAAGGATTATGAATTAGTTCATGAAGGTGACGAAGAAAATGATCCTTGTCAGGCAAATGGAGAGGCCAAGTCCAGAACGGCAGAACCTAGTCCTGTCCATGCAGAATATTCTCTCAACCGGGATCCTATGCGTAAAGAACCCATTCTTTACACAAGAAAGAAAACTCTTCCTCAACAAGAAAAATCACTACAGCAACAAACAGACTTACTTGTACCTATTAATTCTTCCGATGACTTGCCTATAGCCCTCGGAAAAGAAACAAGGACTTGTACCAAACAACCTCTCAAAACATTCATTACCTATCAAAACATAAGCTCCAAACATAAGTTGCTTATAACCAGCCTATACTATACCAAGATCACAACAACCCTCAATGAAGCCATAAGAAATCCAAAATGGGTGGCAGCTATGAAAGAAGAAATGTGTTCTCATAAAAAAATCAGAACCTGGGATTAGTCAGTCCACCACAAAGGGTCAAATCTGTTGGGTGTAGATGGGTGCTTACAGTCAAATACAACTTAGATGCTTCCATTGAAAGATACAAGGCAAGATTGGTTGCCAAATGGTTTACTCAAACCTTTGGCATTGACCATTTTGATTATATTTGGGCATTGTTTGACTGGAATCTTTAACAATTTGATGTGAAGAATGCCTTCCTTTCCTTCAAGGAAATTTTGGAAGAAGACATCTACATGTATGTCCCTCCTGGACCTGAGACCGGAAAACGGAAGATTTTAAAGTCAACAAGACACTATATGGCCTCAAACAATCCCCAATGGCTTGGTATGGAAGGTTTACAAGAACTATGAAAGAGTTAGGGTACAGTCAAAGTCAAGGTGACCATACCCTGTTTATCAAACATTCAACTAGGGATAGTGTATCCATCCTTCTAGTCTATGTTGATGTTATCATAGTAACAGGGAATGATACACATGAAATGGAAAGGTTAAACAATGTCTTTTTTAGAATTTGATATATAAAGTCCTTGGGAAAGTGGAGTATTTCCTTGGAATTGAAGTGGCATACTCTAGAAATACATTCATCTCCCAACAGAAATATGTCCCAGATCTCCACACGGAAACTGGGATGCAAGCCAGTTAATAGCCTCATTAACTACAACCATTGTAGCCCCATTGACTACAACCATGGTATTTCAGATGCTCCAGAGGATGAATCAGTGGACAAAACATTTTATCAGAGACTAGTTGGCAGACTAATTTACATAGCTCATACCAGGCCTGATATTACCTTTGCAGGTAATATGAAGAGCAGATTCGTGCAAAATCCTAAGCAGATTCATCTAAAGGATGCACATAGGATCCGGCACTTCCTAAAAGGGTGTCCTGAGAGGTTTTCTATTTAGAAAAGGAGGAAGTCAACACCTAGAAACATTCACTGATGCTGACTATGCTGGAGCAATTGAAGTCAGGAAATCAACTTATGGATACTGTGTTTACTTGGGGGGAAACCTAATCCTTTGGAGGGGTAAGAAACAAAGTGTTGTGGCCAGGTAAAATGCAGAGGCTGAATTCAAATCAATGACTTTAGGGATATGTGAACTACATTGGGTAAAGATCATTCTTCAATCTTAATGACCCAAAAATCAATTGGTCTCCTCCTATGAAACTGTAATGTGACAATAAATCTACAATCAACAATGCTCACAATCATGTGCAACATAACAGGACCAAGCATATTGAAGTTGATAGACACTTCATCAAAGAGAAAATTGAGAGTGGGCTGATTAGTACTCCATATGTACCTTCTCATGGTCGACGGCTGATGTTATTACCAAAGGTTTGCCTAGCTCGGTTTTTCAGAAGATCTCCAACAACCTGGGCATGTATGACCTACACTCACCAGATTGAGAGAGTGTGTTAGGACCCTTCCTAATTCCTACTATTTATTAGTGTTAATAGTGTGAAATTTGCAGTGGATTAGCCTACTATAAGCCCTGTATTTTTGTCTTTTAATTTGGGTTAGTTACCGTTGGTTATCTCAACCAAACAGTAACATTTAGTTGAAGTTGATAGTTTTAACTGTCAACGCATTATGTTAGCCGTTGGGCTTTTCTTATATATATGTATTCCTAATGTATTTGTAATTCCTTAAGAGATTTCTTTTGAATAAATTTATTCCTAATGACTGAATTCTTGCACATTCTTGCATGCCTTTCTAAGTGAAACATATCAGATCTCCAGTCCCTGTGCTAAACAGGATAAACAGGACTTTTTTATCACTAGAAAAAACAACCCCAGGATCCTCTGCTCACAGTTAAGCTGCAAAGCGTGGTAACCAAAAAACAGGTTTTGGCATTTGTCGTTTGATTTTGTGAAAAATCTAGCTCAAGTGTCCAACTATGTTCAGAGCTTAACAAGTTTGGAAATGTTTATACTTTAGTGGCAGCTATTTACTAAGTTTAACAGCCAAAGGCCATTACCAGATCCAGATAATGAATAACGGCAGCTTCTTTTTTTCCCAATGATTTCATTCAACCTTGGTTTCAGGCCACATTCTTTTAGAATGCTTTCATGAGATTATTATTTTAGTACCCACTTATGACTATCTTTGTATACAACTTCCATTATTTCTAGTTCTACCCTCCTAGTACTGCAAATTCTATGCCAAGAATGATCCTATGAATTGAGCTTCTAACGAAATGTTGGTTTACCAATTAGTATATGCTAAATAATATGTATAACTCAAACATCTCTCAGTTGGCATGAGATACATCACCAGAAAATGCTGCATTTCTTATTGAACCAACCAAGAAAATTATAAATATTTTCGAGATAAAAACCTCCCTTCAACGCAAAAGGCTTAAAGTACAGAAGTGCGTGGGATACTACTTAACCAAATTATTCTAAACCTTAACTATATGGCCTAATTTAATCATGATTTCGGCACCCTTAAAAATAAATAAAAATAAAACTGGTCTCATGGCCAATAAAAGAGTTCAATGGTAGGTTGCCAATCTGTACTCATATCATTTTCCATCGAAAGAACAGTTCACCAATCCATAACAAGAGGGTATATAGTCCCCGACATTAGGAAGAATCAATTTCTTTAATCAAATCCGAACAGAAAAAGGTGAAGGCGACAAAAAGAAATACAACTGACTATCATGTAGCAAACTCGCAAAAGTACTCAAAATATGAGTCGTTACCTGCTAAAAGATCAAATCTTTAAGGTGACGGTGACCACAAATAGAATCCAACTGCTTTGAAATGAATGCTGCCCCTTTTTTATGTAGGTACACAGTGCTGGAAGGAGAATTATTAATAATAATCAATCTTCTATGAGTTTCCGGAGGCGAGCTTTGACGTATTCCTTGCGGGCTTGGGTTCGGGCTTGTTGAGGGGCGATATTGGTGTAGGAAAGGTGGGCACCGACGGCGATAAGAGCAGCACCGGTGAGCACACCGCAGATTGTTATCTTCAATTGCTTCGGGGTTGGAGGATAAGACCATAAAACCATCTTCTTCCTTTCACAACTCCTCTAGTCCTTTGGGCGAGAGAGTGTTGCTTTGAAGAGAGAAATAACCAGGTGTCATATGGGGGTTGTGAATTGGAGGAGGCAATAGACGGACGAATAACAGAAGGTTTGACTACACCTTAGTAGATGCTGACTAAAACGAATGAAAGAATCTTGCAAGGAAAGATTGCATAGAGATGTAGCTAATATTCGGGTTTTTTTTTTTTTTTTGTTCCTTTTCTTAAAAGCTTCCGGTATCCGTACCTACTGGTCCGACTAATTCGAAGTTCGGTCGGATAAAGTACGATCGAAAAGTTTCAACAATACGCGCTTCGAGAGGAGATTCGAACCGGTAACATCCTTAGGTTTTATCAAGTCACTTACCACTTGCGCCAAACTACTTCGATTTTTAACATATGTTGTACCCTCCGTCCCAAAATATAGTTAATTTGAATTTTTTCACACAGATTAAGAAAGTTTGTTAAATTAATTATGTGTCATTAATTTTAACAAAAACGTTTAAAATGACGTTTGACTATTGTTAATCCAAAGTACTGAAAAAGTTGGAGGGTAGATAATAAATATGAGGTAAATAAAGAAAAATGTAGTAAATATTTTATTGGTCATGTAAATTGACTTATATTATAGGACAAAACAAAAAAAGTAAATGAACTTATATTTTTAGACGGGGTAGTATATGTACTCTCTTCCTCCCAAAATATAATTCACATTAAGTGTTTTATGTATATTAAGAAAGTTATTTCTTTGAACTGGATTAAGAAAGTTGTTGAAAGCTATAAATTTTAAAGAGAAATATATAAAATATCTTTTGATTATCATTAATAAAATAGTTATAAATTATTAAAAAGTAGTCGGATTGTTACTTCCTTCGTTCGAAAATAATTGAGGCAGTTCTGAAAAAATTGTTTCGAATAATTGATGTAGAGCATCTTTCAATGCAAAATTTAATGCATTTTTCTTTTATTACCCATCTCATTATTTTTTTCATACATTGTCTTAAATGTATCAACATTATTTACTCTATCATCAATAAGGGTATAAAAGTCTTTATCTAATAAAAGTCAAAACAATTAATTACTTTCTTAATCTGTGTGTTTTCGGCAACTGCTCGCTTATTGTGGAACGGGGGAGTAATAAATTACTGTAAGATAGAGAAAAGAGTAATAAATGTTTCATTAGTAATATAGAATAACTTGTATTTTGGGACAAACAAAAAGAAGTGAAGTGACTTATATTTTGGGACGGAATGAGTATTGTTTTAGTCGGCTTCTATCGGCACCAATTTTTTCTTTTGGCACCGCATTTACTCCCGGCACTCTTTAAATTATTTTAAGCACCAGCATAATATTTTTATTATTTTTTACTTCAAGAACCACCAAAAATATAAAAAAAAATTACTTCATATACCACCAATCTTAAAAAATGCAATTGTGTCCTTTGATTATTTAAATGAAACATTATAATCCACAACTGTTAACCTATATCAATAACAATCCACAAACTTACCACAAATGTTAACCTATATCAACAACAATCTTTAGGAAAGATTGCATTGAGATGCAACTAAAATTCGTGGATTTTTTTCCCTTCTAAGAAACTTCTGATATCCGGAACCCACTGATCCGACTAATCCGGAGTTTAGTTCGGGTTGTATCTGCGGAGTTTAACTCTTACTTAGTAAGTAAAGTCTGGCAAAGAGCTCTTTCAACATGGCGTCTCAGGGAAGAATCGAACCGGTGACCTTTTTAGGCATTCTCAAATCACTTACCACTTGAGCCAAGTTTACTTCGATTTTTAACATATGTTGTACTACCTCCGTCCCTAAATACAAGTCCATTTGAATTTTTTCATACAAATTAATAAAGTTTGTTAAATTGGTTATGTGTCATTAATTTTGATGAAAACGTCTAAAATGGCCTTTGATTATTATTAATTTAAAATAATGAAAAGTTGGTGGGTAGACAATAAATATAGGGTAAATAAAGAAAAATTTAATAAATGTTTCATTGATTATGTAAGTGGACTTACATTATGGGACAAAATAAAAATGATAAATGGACTTATATTTTGAGACGATATAGTATATGTGTACTCTCTCCCTCCTAAAATATAAGCCATATTTAGTGTTTTATGTATATTAAGAAAGTTGTTTCTTTGAACGGGATTAAGAAAGTTGAGAAAGCTATAAATTTTAAAGAGAAATATCTAAAATATCTTTTGACTATTATTAATTAAATAGTTAGAAATTATTAAAAAGTAGTTGGATTGTTACTCATTTCGTTCGAAAATAATTGAGCCAGTTCTAAAAAAAACTGTTCCGAATAATTGATGCAGAGCATCTTTCAATGCAAAATTTAATGCATTTTTCTTTTATTACCCCTCTCTTTATTTTTCCATACACTGTCTTAAATGCATCAGTATTATTTACACTATTGTCAATAAGGGTATAAAAGTCTTTATCTAATCAAAGTCAAAACAATTAATTACTTTCTTAATATGTGTGTTTTCGAAAAATGCGTCAGTTACTGTGGAACGGGGGTAATAAATTACTGTAAGATAGAAAAAATAGTAATAAATGTTTCATTGGTAATGTAGAATAACTTATATTTTAGGACAAACAAAAAGAAGTGAAGTGACTTATATTTTGGGACGGAAGGAGTATTGCTTTAGGCGGCTTCTACCGGCACCACATATTTTCTTTTGGCACCGCATTTACTCCCGGTACTCTTTAAATTATTTTCGGCAAAGCATAATATTTTTATTATTTTTACTTAAAGCACCACCAAAAATATAAAAAATATTACTTCATATACCACCAATCTTAAAAAATGCAATTGTGTCATTTGATTATTTAAATGAAACATTATAATCCACAATTGTTAACCTATATCAATAACAATCCACAAACTTATTTTTCATCCATATCATCATCAAAATTCATTTCTTTATTCCAAAAAAATTCATCTTCATCTTCATCTTCAACATTCATCTTCATCTTCTTCAACCTTCTATTACAACCTTTTTCATCACATCAAAATCATCACCCAAATATCATTTTCAAGCTATATGGAAGAACAAATTGAATCAAAATTGATAATCTTTAGCATGTAATAAGATAACATTGAAACATCATACTCAATTTCTTGAATCACCATGAATTATGGGAAAAATGTAGCTTCTTAGAGTTTTCCGATCGGCTTTTGGATTTTCCGGCCGGCATCCCAACAAACGTCAGTACGACTGACGTTCGTTTACAAGATCAACGTCAGTCATGGTGACGTTCTGGACTCCAGAACTGAATATTCTTTTGTTTTTACAACGCCATCCTTCACCATGATCATTCAGCCAAGTTCCATTGGATAAAGGAATGTTGACTACAAGAGGATGTGCAAGCCGATTCATGTATCACTCTCAGCTTGAGGGGGTTACAATATATGGATAAAGGAATGTTTCTACAAGAGGATATGCTCAACTAAACAACACAGCTTAGTAAGCAGATCAGTTGAGTATCAAACAGCAACAGCTGAAGTAGTCAGTTGAACGAAGCAGCAGGGAAATAGCTGCTAACTAGTGTAATTAGGCAGTTATTCTATTGTAACTTCTTTCTAACTGATTCATGAGGTGTGTGTTCTATAAATAACCATGATTAATAGCATTGTAACTTAGCTCAATTCATTATTCTTAGTACTAAGAATTCCGCATTATATTTTGTTGTGTTTTCAATTTCACAATTTCAACAAGAACTAATGTTGTTAATTTTGTTTTTGACCTTGTGCATGTTGATATTTAGGACCTTTAAGGCATCCACGGTGAATGACCAACAATATTTTCTAACTATTATAGATGACTATTCTAAATTACTTGGGTTTTTTCTTATAAGACACGAGTCTGAATCTTCTGAGCTAGTTAAATATTTTGTTAAGTTTGTTTCAACTTAGTTTAATAAACTCATCATAGTGATTAGATTTGATAATGGAGCTAAATTTTTAAAAAGTCCTTTTATGAACAACATACATTATTCATCAAACCTCTTATGTAAATACACGTGAATGTGTAATTGTTGAGAGAAAACATCGAATGTAGCCAGAGGTTTGAGATTTAAAGTAATCTACCTATTGAGTATTGGAGTTATTGTTAAGTGCATACTGTTAAAATTATTAATGCTACACCTACACCATTACTGAAGGAAAACACTCCTTATGAGGTGTTGTATGGTACCAAATCAAATTATTCAGCGTTCAGCAATTTAGAACAAAATTTGATTCTATATTCTAGAGATTTTGGATGAACTGGATGAAGATTCCGATGGATATTCAACCGAAAAAGCAAAAAGACAACTCTAGGATGCCGAAAAAACAAGATAGTACAAACTTTCAGTGCCGGAGCTAAGAACTACGGCTACAAAACTCAGATATGACCGGAGAAAACGCGAGGATGCGAAGCCTTTTCCGGAAACGAAGCCAACTGATATTGTCGGAAATATCACAAACAAAAGATAGCGGTTGGTTTATACGGATATATGGATTGAAGGTGGTTTTTAGTTGCGTTTTTCTCAAGAAATATACGAGGATTTGAAGAACACTCAAGAACATGATAGCTATCCACAAATTGGCAAAGCTTTGTATGCTTTTCTATTATGCATCTCTCCATTGTTAGAGTTTAAGGTGCCGCTATTTATAGGGCTTACATAGTCGGTGCTTACGTGTCGAATATAAAGAGTACATGCAGCTAACATATATCAAAATAATACAATAATGCGGGTTGAGCTCCATGCGTGCGGGCTGACATTCATCTCGGCTAGTACGACTCTTCACTTGTAGCTTGTGACTTTGTTGCCTAGTTGAGCGGCTTCGGGCAGAGGGTGGTCGGCCCGGCCCCCAGTGCTTCGTCTCGCCTAAGAAATGGCGTATAAAGGCTTTGATGTGGATGCATATTGCCTTACAAATGACTTGATATTATATTGGTGTAATGGCAGGTTGAGCTTTGACTGGCCCAACTCGTCTTATACGGGTGCGAGCTGATTGGGCCAGCGACCCTATTTGATGTTGGACCTACTTTGAGGCCCATCTTGAATCCGCAGGATTCTTTACGGGTTTGGCATATCAGTTTGATTCCAAATGTAGGTTCATCACGGGAATTTAAACTTCTAAGGGTGCTATACTTCTAGACATCACAAACAAAGATATATTTGTTTCTAGAAATACAATTTCATGAAACTTACTTCCCTATATTTCAACAGGTTCTAGGCAAGTCTAGGTATCTTTCTGATTTGCCAGTCCTATTGCCAGTCATGGAAAGTTTTGATGAGTCTGTGAATGAGTCGGCAAGATCTAGCACCGGCCCGACCGGGGCCGGCTGCAGTGAGTGCTCTGCCAAGCACATGCACTGTTCGGTAGATCCGCAAGGATAAGAAAAACACCAACATTTTATCAAGGTGGTGCTCATACAGTACAACAGACTCCACATCTACGCAGAATGAAGTGGTGAATCTTGAACAACTATCAGTAGAGTATGCCAGATACATCAATGCTATTGATGATGTTAAAGAACATAGGACTTATTACCAATCCATCAAGCATGATGAGTGTTGGTCCATTGAAAATACTTTGGTTAAGTTTAGAGGGGGGTGAATAAACTTAACACTTAAAAGTTTTTGAAGTTTGAATAGATCAGCTGACCTATAGTCTGCTGACTATGAAGTCTACTAGGTCTGGTGCAACGGAATAAAACTTAAGCCTTTTTACTTGTTGTTTAAATGATGATGCTAAGTATTGGATACTCAGCAGTGTAGTGTGTGAAATCAATATTAATTCAGCAGATATATGTTGTTGTGATTGCAGTAAATATAAATGCAGAAAGTAAATGCTGTAAATAAAGTAGAGCAAGATTTATAGTGGTTCCAGGTGGTGTAATCATGTCAGTCCACTCTTCTCATGTGATGTTGGATGAAATTAACTAGAGTCTTTTGGTTTGTAGTTACAAAAGCCCTAAAATGTTTGTCCTTGACCAATAACTATGGCTTTACAAACTGAATACTAAGAACATGTAGGATTGTTGCTCCTAAGTACTCCACAGGTCCTTCGAGGGTGGGATTGCCTCTTCACCATCTCCACCACAAAAACAACAGTTCTTGACACTCAGCGGTGCTTCTCTGTCTTCAAATTTCTTTGATAAACAATGGTTGAATCAAGAAAGTGATTCTGCTTTGACAAGCTTTTGATGATGATGAAAAGATCAGCATCTTGAATTCTCCAAGTGTGTATATTAAATGATACTTGGATGCAGGAACACTTGAAGAAAATTCGGATCAGTATTTATGCTCAGGCCAGCAGGGTGTAAAGCTCTTGATTGCTTGTAAGTTCGATTGCTTGTTGAATTCTTGGTATTGATTCTGGTTCCAAGGGTCCTCTATTTATAGGTGAAAATCCAGTGCTTGAATTTGAATTCAAATCTGAACATTATTGGATTTTCTGATTATTCCCTGAAATTCCTTTTGTTGTACTCTGTGTCAGTGTGTAAGTGTTTTCTAACAGACAGAATAACAACCAACGATCCCGTTCCATTTGTTTTGGCTCTGAAATCTTTGTAACGTCTTTTTAATCCCCAACATTGATTGCCTGATTAATCCAATGCTTGATATACATCCTTATCCATTTAATCTTCCAGAATAATCCTTGGAACGGATTAATTTGATTCATGTATACTCAGTTGATAAATTTTTCTTGGGTCTGCTGAGTAATACATTGGGTCATCTGACTTCTGGTCTGCTGTGTTCTTGGATGAACACTCAGCTGGCTGATTCTCATCTAACTTTTAATAGTGAAGTTAAAGTACACTAATTCAAATATAACTAAGTCTCATTCATCACATGTCCTTTTTGGGAACTTAGACCTTCATTACAAGGTATATATGATCAGTTTAGGCAATCACAGACTTACCTGAATTCTGATCCCATATCCTTGGCTTTTAAGTCTTCATTACTAAGTTTGAACCATTAGCCTTCAATCTTCAATACTAAGTTTGAACCCTCGTCCTTCAATCTTCAGCAGGTCGTAGACACTCTACTGAAACCTAGTCTAGATACGTCTGCTGACCTAGTCAGTAAGAGCTCATCGGAAAACACCATGCCATTGGTCGAAGGCTACGTTTTCAAGCATGTGTACGATTCAACAGCTATTGACCATGAAGGTCGATACATCTTCATCATCGGAGACTGAATCGAGGGTTTGACGAAAAGGTCAAGGGTTTTTCAAATCAACTGATCGAAGAGGAATCGGTTTCAAAATTGGGGATGTTTCAAGGTTTCATTGATGATACTAGCATGGTAATCGAGAGAGGAAACGGTATAATTGGTTGGATGATTTAATGTTAGATGAGGAAAGGGAGGTTTCAAGATGAAGAGGATATGGAAGATGGTAGTTTCAAGGTGGAGGTTTTTTTTTTTGGGAAAAACACATTTTTGGTCCCTTAGTTTTTCCATTTGTTTCAACTATATCCTCTAACTTTTGAAATGACGGTAAACGTCCCCTAACTATTTATTTTGTTACGATTTTGGTCCCAGTTAACGGTTTGACCGTTATTTCCCAACGCCTGACCATAAAACTAAATACAAATTACCAAGTCACCTGCCGCGTATTTTTTTTAAAGACCTCCACGTCAATACAACGGCTATAACACCCCAATTCACCCCCAATTAAAATTCCTAATAAAAAGTTCAACCCCCTCCATCGAAAATTGCTGGAAAGGAAAAATCAACAAGCTGCTTCTTCTTCTTATTTCTCATCTTCTTCTTCTTCTTATTTCTTCTTCTTCTTATTTCTTCTTTTAAATTCTTCATCTTATGCATAATTTCGATTTCTTCACCTTCCTTTAGATCTGACATCACCACCACCAACAACACATCATCTTCTTCAACAAACATTCATGCAAAAAGGGCTAAATTTCCATTTCCTTTGACACAAAAGAAGAAGAAAAAGAAGGAAGCTATGATGGCTGCTGCAGATGCTAGTAACATTGTTTTCAAGAGGACCAAATCCATTGCTACTCCAAGAAAAGCTTCAATTTTTATGGAAGATTATAGCACATAAAGAAAGGGTTCTGGTCATTTCTTTATTTGCATCCTACTACAACCAAGAAAACAAAGAGGCCTCATAAAGTGGATTTAAGTACATTGTTTGGGAACAACATCATTATCAATGAATGGTGTTGATTTGATGAAATTAAGAGGAAGAAAAAGGGAAGAACTTCTTGTTGTGGAAGAAAATGAGAGCCCAGATCAAGAGAGGAAAGTATCAAGATCTTCATCAATTGGATGTGGGAGTAGAAGCTTTTCAGGTGATTTTCTAAAAGAATTTCAACTGGTTTTGGGGATTGTATATTTGTACCCTTGGAAGAGTTGATAATTGCAGAATTGAAATACGTGGAGGTTTAGAAATAAATATAAAAATGAAAAAGGCGGCTGACGTGGGTGTGGAGTTAAGTCAGACTAGATGTCAAAAAAAAAAGTCAGACGTTAGGAAATAACGGTCAAACCGTTAATTGGGATCAAAATCGTAACAAAATAAATAGTTAGGAGACGTTTGCTGTCATTTCAAAAGTTAAGGGACATATTTGAAACAAGTGAAAAAGTTAGGAGACCAAAGTGTGTTTTTTCCTTTTTTTTTTTTTTTTTCAAGGAGGAGAAACGGTTCAGTGTTTGAGGGAGGTGACTGGAAGCTGCTGAATATGATAGTATAATGTGTAGGGTTTGGGAATATAATGTATTAAGTGTAATAATGGGCAGGGCTGAAATATTTAGAAGGTTGGGCTTAGATATAAAAGTCCAATAATGGTACATGCCGAATGGATTTTATGAGGATCAGGCCGATGGTATAGTTTGGATTGAAAGTACGTATTTTAATAGATTAACAAGAAATGTAATGGCCTGCAACATAACGAATTAGTCTATAAAATAATCTTAGTAAATACTTATAGATTATTTATATATGTAATAATACCATAAAAGGACATATCATTATTATTTTATGTATAACACTTATTAATTACATATATTATATCCAGAATATTTCGTAGCACTTACATAGATACTTTGATGAAAGAGATGTATAGCATCAAATTATCATAGTATTTATGATTAGAAAAACATATTATAAGAAGCCAATGTAGCTATGATGCTATAATTGAATATATCATTTATTATATGAAACTTAATATATTAATGTGTTTCATTATAGAATAATATATTAAGATGAAATGTAGCACATTAATAAGTGATTGATACTTAAAAGATTTAATCAAATGAGAGGTATATGAAAATCAATCAACTATTTCACAACAGTAGTTTCTGTAGGAAGCCGCCCATGTATTTGGCCTCTATCGGTGATCCACACGAATAGCCCTCCAGAATCTCATCATGGATTTCTATCAGAAAAACTCGGTTGCTAGACCGACCTTTTCTCTCTCGAAAAAAAGACCTCTAAGAAGCTCTCTTATCTTTCATAAGAACTATTAGTCTCTTGGAATTGTGATATACAAAATAGCTTGACACCCACCTCCTATTTATAATGAAGGTGGCGCCCCAATGTATTCCCAATCTGATCGGGAGAAGCTTCCTAATAGATTGATGAGAAAAAAAAATTTTCTAATAAAATAAGAAAAATACCTTTGATTGATTTATCTCATTTAATTTAATATCTCGTATTAAATATTTTCAAGGTATTGTCAATATCTAATATTGACTATCTTTATAATATTACCATAAATCTATAAATATCCGATATTAATATATGATAATATCATTAATTAAATTGCACAATCCAAGTGTATTTTACACACTTAAAATGGCGCCCCATATTGCCATATATTGGCATCCGGAATATTCTTAATTAATATAATACTATGATTAATTAATTTTCAAAATACATGTGTATCAATATACACAAATACATTTTGACATACATATACATTATACGTATATTTACTTAATCAACATAAATAATATCTTGTTTAATCAAAAAAAAAAATTGTATTTAATTTATTCATAATAAATAAATACCACCATATTAATTTATCACTATAACACTTTATAGTCGAGATAAACTTTTCTTATTTGGTTATCACTATAACCGCATTTTAATCCGGCTAGACGTCCTTATGTGTGTGACCCGAAAGGCTTCCGAATATGTTGGCCGTAGACACAAAGTTCAATTACTAAAATGCCCTTCATACCTAACGATCATGGATAGCGTCTAACAACACGTCCACGACCCCCAATCATCGGAAGAGTCAAATGCAATGACTACTACCTTTCATGTGAAATAGTTACCGTGTAAATAGAATCTTATCGTTGTTACAATAACTATACGGTCGTACGTCGAGTGTCAAACATCAACGACCGTATCTTATAATCTGGATGTCATGCTCTCTCGAAGTCAATAATTTACTTCCACTTTGCAAAGATTCACGAGAGTAAGACATTTCTTATAAGAAGATCATTTCGGATATTTACTCCTAATCATAGGATACACGATTTCCGGACGAGCAACATGAATCCCACGCATGCTTCAGTATCACACTTAATCATTACCGTATGATCGCCCCATGGCTAGGGGAAACCTCAATAGTGTCAAAGTATGACAATCCACCCGTGATGTCATGAAGACTCCGGTCTTAGGATAATTACACAACCGCCATATAATGCGACACTTAATAAAGTAAGTGGGTCAGTCTATCGTACGCATTCTCTAATACACGTCCACGTACAGTCCAAGTTTCTCAACACTTTGTTTATATGAAATATATCCCTACCTTCAATAAGATAGAAGACACCCAATACGTGCTAGTCTAATCGTACTATTAATGTCTTGTTTAATAGCACATACGACTAGAGACATTTAAGTATCAAACCTTTTAAAGTGAGTCGAGATCTTATCAACCATAATCACTATTATGATTTCTCTCTCACAGTTTGACACTAGGGACGTTATCATATATACAATCATAAATTGGTTCATATAGATAAATAGAATATATAATGACATTAAAGCCATTTATCATATGTATAAACATAAAGAAATAGTAAACATGATCCGACCAGGTTGGATCCGACCCGACCCGGTTGGATCTGACCCGATCCGGTTGGATCTGATCCGACCCGGTTGGATCTGATCCGACCCGATTGGGTTTAGGCACTATTTCAACAATCTCCCACTTGGCCTAAAGCCAATCACTCGTACACACAAGACCAAGTTGAAACACAAGAATCTCATGCAATACTTGCGACAAACCCTAAGCGTGAACAGATCACTATCCATGGAGACTCAGACTATCTTTATATCATGCTCCAAATGATCAAGTCAAAGGAACCGCCTCAACACACACATGAATCTCTGACGAGACCCTGGTCCTTGCTTCAAGTAATCCACTACTATATCAACTATATAGAAAAGATGGAAGAACCGTACAAGGTTCAGGAATGAACCTTCTTGACCCATGTACTGCTCCCACTACGCCTCCAATGCACTAATGTGTTTTGTCCAGTTGTAGAATCTCCTATGATTTCTAGCTAAGAACATTTCCAGCTCACCGTATCACTTAATCAAAGTGACTTCAAACCTAGACCGTCGCTCCCATTATCTTCATAAATTCAGGGTGCATATCTGTATATCTACATTTATTCGATTCTAAGTTTCAGTAAACCAAGAACCCATCCTTAACACCTTTAAGGATGTTCTCGACATATACCAGAATCAACTTTCATACTTGCTCATGACTCTTCATGAAATATGAACATCTGATTTAACTAACAACACTTATGATGGATCCTATTGCAGCAGCAAAGAGAAACCTTCCATAAGTATCATCTTTCACCTTATCCTCAGGATTGACGTCTTGGTCATAGATAGATCCCGAAAATACCGGCTAGCAGTATCTCCTGCTATGATCTATGCTAAAATCTTTAAGCATCCCATCTATTAGAGTGAACTGTGATAACTAAGCAGTATCTAAATCTATCACTATATATTCTTATTTCTAAAATAATAATTGCAACCTCCAAGAGCTTTCGATAAATCCTTGAATTACCAAACATTAATTGACTGTGACATGGGGTAACAACTCTCGAGAAAGATGTGCAACACCTTACTCAAAAACTGTAACACTCTCACTAACCCTTTTGCACAATAGGCACATCCTTTCCTCTTGATGAAATCAAACACCTTTTTGATTCATCAAAGCAAAAGAACTTATACAGAGGAACTTGTTTGAGTCCATAAATGGGTCTCATAAACTTACACATCACGTTATCGTCTACGAACATCAGGCCATTGGCCCAACATTTTCAACACTATCATATAGCCGTGATACGTAGCTACAACAAGCACAATCTGAGTAGACTTAAGCATAGCGGGTAGCATAAAGGTAATCACAAGGTTTACACCCTATAGCCTTCAACCTATCAACTTAGCTTAACTAGTAATCGTATTACTATCCATGTTAGCCTTTCATAAAGACATGTTATACCTTTCAGAGACATTTCCTTCAGGTAGGACAAATCAGGTTCATAACCCGGTTGTCTCTTATGGAATCTTCTTCAGACACTATGGCTCCTATCCATATCTCTTAATCTTGCCTTTCAAGCATCACTGCATAAGTCGCGAGATCTTCATTCTTCAAGATGAATATGCCAGTAGCCCTTTAAGGCGTGTGGTTATCTGTAGACTCATAGAATACTTGTGTGCACTGAGCAGTGTCATGCATCTTATCGCTATACTGTAACTGCTCATTCTCCAATGGTTGAATATCTCTTTGTGGTTCTCAGACTCTTTTAAGATCTTATTTACTCCCACTGTTTCTTTTGGAAGAAACACTTCATCTAGAAGACAGCATGTTTGGAGACAAACACATTTTGCTCTACGGGCAAGTAAATAATATCCAGCGTGCTAGCTAAGATATTCCACAAAGTTGCACATGTCATACTAAGCTCCAAGCCTTTCAGACATTGCCTGCTTGCTAGAAGCACGACAACCCTAAATCAACAGTTAAGATGAATTTGATGTTATCGTCTTCCATATCTGATATGGAATTTATTCAATATTTATTCTTTGGAACTTGGTGAAGTATATGTATTGAATAAAGTCACTATCCCAAAAATAGGTAAGAGGTATTTTGCATGGCTTACGTCACACCTTTATCGTATAAAGTGTATTTTCCATTTTAGAAACACGATCTGATCGCGTGTCCCAAAATGGTATCCTACAAGGGAGAATCTAATTCCACTTTCAAACAACTTTTGAAAACACCCTTCAGGTATTAATTACTTCAATCCAATTGAAGATTAACTCCTAAGTAGCTCATCGATCTCATATTCGTACTGGCTCGAACTTTTCGGGCTTTCGAATTGTTGTAGTTCACTAAGAACTTTCAACTATTTCTAAAAATAGTCATAGAGATTAATGAGCAATTATTTGTGCCATTAATTGTCATAAGCCAACAAACATCGGTATGTTTAGCTCTAGACAATTTTTCTAGAATTTATAACCCTTTCACAAAAGGGTATTTTAATCATCTTTAGATAAGATACGTATTACCCACATGATTCATAATCACATGGTTCATACATCATCATAATGACATTTGATTACACATTTCTATTCTAGACAGTCTATATCTAGGACAACCACAAATATCAAGGATAATAGCCATTCAAACATTTGGTTGAGATTTCTTCACCTATATCGACTATATAGTGACTTCAATTTAGTATGTTAGATTCAGTGACCGTTCAACCTTATTGGAATAACATTTATTCCTTACAATTGAATATGTCTACTAAATCCTAACAAACAACTGAGCTCGTGATCTTCATAAGAACCGGAACACAATAACATTTATTTAGTTCCTTTATCAGTTTACTAGACTCAGGATACAAAACCGAAAATGTTGCAACGTTTGCTTCACTTTTCGTATGTTGGTGTATTCCATATTTTAATCTTTCTAATTTAATCATACTCGTAAGATATTATATATCTAAGAGTTGACTCAAACTTCCATAGATTTATCTCAACATACTGAAGGATGCAGGTTCTTAGATCTTACAAAGTTAGATCTATTCGCAGCGGACGGATCACGATTCATATAACATAACGCATAATTAAAGGACTTAAATAAACTACAAGGGGGTTAAAATTAAGTTACCAATATCGGGAGAGATGCCTTGATCTTCCGATGTGTTTTCCAAACGGCGGTTGGTGGACACCCTTCTTGATACTCAAGCCTCCTTGATATGCCACACTCAAGAAAAACTTAGAGTTTTTCTTCTACAAAACCCTAGATGAGAAAACTAATTATTTCTCTCCTTTTAGTGGTGGTAGTCGAAATTCACACTTATAAATTACCCTTGGAATAACTCTCCTTTTATAGGAGAGTAAATCCTTGGCCTCCAAGTTTTAATTAATTAAATAAATAATTAATTAAACAAAATAAAAAGATATTTTCCTTAATGACTAATTGTGACATGTATTGACCAATAGGAAATCAAATAACAAGTCATCCAACCAATCATATAACAAGAATATCTTTTATTTTCCACATCACAAAAATAATTCTTGTGATAATTAACAAAGGAGGAGGCGCCACTTTTAGGTTAATTAAGCCCACATAAAATGTCTTTTATGTGTATAATATTATCTAGCCCAGCTAAATAATATCCAAGCATATCAATTAATTAGCCCACCAATTAATTATCACGAGACCCAAATAACAAGATTATTTGTCCGAATTACGAAGCCACATCGGGGACCATGGACCTATAACCGGTAGCTCCAATAATTAATTATTCATCGAACGTAATAAGCACATTAATTATTAATTCCGGGATTACGCCACCATAAACCCGAAACTGAACTCTACCGATTATAGATGTATACTTATACTCAACCCATAGAGTGAATAAGCGTCCATTAATATAATCACTACATATGGATTAACCCTCCATAGACTGTCCATTCTGAGTAGGAAGTCTCCGTGAACCAGACTCAGAATATCTTATCCTTATTTACCATTAACCCCCTGATGATCAATTAGTACACATATCGACTAGTAGCTAATTAGTCAAATGTGAACTCGGCCGATCGATCACTTTCTTAAGGCTAACAAATAAGGGGACTGTCTCTCTACTTCCCGCAGGAAGGAATGGATTCCATGTCTGTGAAGATCAGAACTACTCACTCATCTGGAGATAGTGCCAATGAGAAGTGGCTTGGAACACATATTTAAGTGAACCGTAACTAACACATCAAACACTACCCCGGGACAAGAAGTACCCCGTGATCACCTCGGGATTAAGGTTGATCCATATATGATCATCTAATGATTGCAAATAAGAAGCATAATAAAATCTTTTATTAATTAAAACAATTACAAAAAATTGTCTTTCGGGCACTACACCTAACACATACTTGCTCAGGATAGAGACTTCGATAAGTTCTCTTACTTGAGCACTTGCCCTAACTTTCCTTTTTAATCCTTTAAGCACTCGTAAATATTTCTCAATTTAGTCTTCATAAGGCTTAAGAGAAATCACAAAAGCTATGTCTTCAATTTCCTTTCATAAAGAAAATCCGATGTTTATTAGATAGTTTATTTAGCCTTTTGAATCATATTCAAAACATGAACTATTTAATTAACCTTCAAGCAATAATCAAAAATTAAGTCGATACTTAAATCTTATAATTTTGAAAACAACATTTCCAAAATTCGATGTGATCATTCTTATCCAACGTTTGAATTAATTGTCATCGTATGACAGAACGATCATATTTGATCGTATCCAATAAATGATTAATTCGTTGAAACTTATTTCAAGTGATTTAATCATATCATGAGCTTCCGTTTTCATTAATAATTAAAGTCTTGGAGCACTCCATCAAATATGTAGTCTCCTTGTCTCTAACTACTATAACGGGGTTGCTCGTGTCATTGCTTATTTTAAAAATGGATTAAAATTTATTTAACCATACTTGAGAACGTTTCTCAAAAGATAACAATCATAATTTGGTTTTACTAATCTAGAATAAAAAAACATAAATATATAAGTTCACTAAAAACTACAACATTAAAATAAAGATAAAAGAGTGTTGTTTTTTATACATGCAAAATCAAAGATGATCTTATGGTTTATGATTTTGCTCCCACTAGTCAACTACTCCCAATTGACTTTCAAGAATCTTTCAAATTTCTTTAGTGGCCAAGATCCCATCTACTTACCCCGATTCCCGACGAGGGCCGATCAACCGGAATAATTCGAAAGGTAGGTAATACTTTACCAATCATATCTCTATGTAACTCTTGGTGGTTTACTAGTCAACTCTTTGACATTTCACATGTCTATGAGGTAGTCAACCCCTTGCCTCTAGAATAAGATGGTCCTGATGAGGGTCAATCACCGCAATATTCTAGTCAAGTCATAACCTAATATTTGCGGAATCTTATACAATCATATCTCAATAATGACGATATACCCGAGGTAGGTCAACTCCCGACGAGGGCCGATTAGTTGGATCCGAACAAAGGCTCTTCACCGTCGCTATAATATTGGAAGACAATATTTCGACTTGATTTTTGTTGTGGAAGTATTTATGCAAATTAATTCACTTAATTAATTTTAATTACGGTCTCATCAAATATATCTATCTCTATAGACATAGATCCTACACATTCATTTAGATCGTGCCTAGTCATGCATCTATCGTATCATATAAAATAAATACAAGCACAAAATAAATAAATGCGTAAAGTAACCGGTATGATCATGGAACTTTCATAGGTGTGGTTTCAAATACAAACTGACGAAACCGCGAGTCACAATCGAAGAGTAGCTGCAACCGTCAGTAGGATCTTTAATGCGCCATCTCCAATGTGATATTTATTCTTCTTTCTTTGGTCTCCGTCTTCTTTTTTCTTTGGTCTCCGTCTTCCGCTTCCATTCTTGTTACATAAAATCTATCTAATAAATTTATACACCCGCCGCACACGGGGGGAGCTAACGGGAATGAGATAAATGCAGAAAGTAAACTAGGTCACGTTCTTCATAACGGCCTAGGACAATTTTTAAAACCAAGAGAAAAATTAAATCATTCATATATATCATATTGGTCGAGTCCATGATCAATCGGGTCCATATAATCATATTATATCTACCATATCTAATCAATACAATAAAATCTTATGAAAAAAGATAAAATCTAAATTTACCAACTGCGTCTTAATTAATCGATTAACGTTTAATCAGTTAAATAATTTTATCCAATCAATTAACTAATTAACATTTAATCAATTAAATGATTCAAATCGAAATAAAATTAACGGTTAATTTTAAACAATTACAATTCTAATTTTAGTTAATTAGAACTATTCTAAAAATAAATCAAAATTAAAATTAAGTCTTTTTTTTTTTCTTTCCTTTTGATTCCTAATCAAAAGGGATGCTTTAGTTTACAAACCAAAAGGCACCCACTTGGGCCATTTCAAAATCAATATTTTGAAAATGGGTCTTGGTTTATTCAAACCAAAATTTGGAAAGGCCTAAGTTTATCATAGGCCCATAATTATGGACCATAAACTAAAGTGTCATGTAGGCATCCCAATGGTTCAAACTATTTGAATCATTAGTTAGACATATGACATCAACTAAACAAAAGAGGAATTACTAATCACAACTATGAACCAAATTGAAACACAAATACACAAAACAAAAAACGGACCCACCGAGCAGCCGAGGCCGATAGCCAAGAGGCTGCAGATGCCGCCGGACGGTAGTGGTGCCGCCACCAGTCGGCCGAGCACCACCCGATCTCATTTTTTTTCTTTTCGTGTATCGTTTTACGAATCAAAATCTTCCATCTTTTAACTACGTGATTTAAACGATAAAATTAACTACGCAAATTATCATGCTTATTGCTTAAGCTCGAAGCTCACTCCGATACCACAGTTAGGAAATCTACGCGGGAACCCAATGGAATTTAAAATTGTATTTCCTATTTCCCAAGATCGACTTCGTTTAAGCAACAAGCATAAAAGAAGTAGAGAAGAGAATACCTTAGTTGATCCAATTGGATCAACGCTTTGTCTACGGTTGTAGTTTCTGCACGAAGCCGCCCAAGTGTTCGGCCTCTACCGGTCATCCACACGAATAGCCCGCCGGAATCCCATCATGGATTGCTACCGAAAAAACTCGGTTGCTAGACCAACGTTTTATCTCTCGAAAAAAAACCCTCTAAAAAACTCTCTTATCTTTCACAAGAACTATTAGTCTCTTGGAATTGTGATGTACAAAAGAACTTGACACTCACCTCCTATTTATAATGAAGGTGGCACCCCAATGTAGTCCCAATCTGATTGGGAGAAGCTTTCTAGTAGATTGATGAGAAAGAAAACATTTTCCTAATAAAATAAGGACATTTGATTGATTTATCTCATTTAATTCAATATCTCATATTAAATATTTCCAAGATATTGTCAATATCTAATATTGACTATCTTTATCATATTACCATAAATCTATTTTTCCATAAATCTAATAATATCCAATATTAATAAATGATAATATCATTAATTAAATTGCACAATCCAAGTGTATTTTACACACTTAAAATGGCGCCCCAAATTTCCAATATATTGGCATCCGGAATATTCTTAATTAATATAATACCATGATTAATTAATTTGTAAAATACATGTGTATCAATATACACAAATACATTTCGACATACATATACATTATACATATATTTAATCTTGTATTTAATTTATTCATATTAAATAAATATCACCATATTAATATATCACTATAACACTTTATAGTCGAGATAAACTTTCCTTATTTGGTTATCACTATAACCGCATTTTAATCCGGCTAGACGTTCTTATGTGCGTGACCCGATAGTCTTCCGAATATGTTGGCCGTAGGCACAAAGTGAAATTACAAAAATGCCCTTCATACCTAACGATCATGGATAGCGTCTAGCACACGTCCCCGACCCCATCATCGGAAGAGTCAAATGCAATAACTACTACCTTTCATGTGAAACATTTACCGTGTAAATAGAATCCTATCGCTGTTGCAATATCCATACGGTCGTACGTCGTGTGTCAAACATCAACGACCGTATCTTATAATCTGGATGTCATGCTCTCTCGTAGTAAATCATTTACTTCCACTTTGCAAAGATTCACGAGAGTAAGACATTCCTTATAAGAAGGCCTTTTCGGATATTTACTCATAATCATAGGATATGCGATTTCCGGACGAGCAACATGAATCCTACTCATGCTTTAGTATCACACCCAATCACTACCGCATGATCGCCCCATGGCTAGTGGAAACCTCAATAGTGTCAAAGTATGACAATCCACACCGTGATGTCATAAAGATTCCGGTCTTAGGATAATTACACAACCGCCACATAGTGTGACACTTAATAAAGTAAGTGGGTCAGTCTAACATACGCGTTCTCTAATACACGTCCACGTACAATCCAAGTGTCTCAACACTTTGATAGACTAGATCTATCCCTACCTTCAATAAGATAGAAGACATCAAATACGTGCTAGTCTAATCGTACTATTAATGTCCTGTTTAATAGCACATACGACTAGAGACATTTAAGTATCAAACCTTTTAAAATGAGTCGAGATCTCATCAACCATAATCACTATTATGATTTCTCTCTCACAGTTTGACACTAGGGACGTTATCATATATACAATCACAAATTGGGTCATATAGATAAATAGAATATATATTAATATTAAAGCCATTTATCATTTGTATAAACATAAAAAAATAGTTGGAATGATCCGACCCGGTCGAATCCGGTCCAACCCGATTGGGTTTAGGACACTATTTCAACATAGACTACCTGAAGACTTAGCAGGGTACATGTAGACAGAAAACAGTTATCTTGTTAGATTCTGTATAATCGTTTGTAACTTCTCTTAACTGACTCATGAGGTATATGAAGCTATAAATACCTCATGAGCAGTAGCAATGTAACTTAACTCTTGAATTATTCTTTAAATACTATACTTCCATATTCTTTATTTTGTTTTCATTATTTTTTCACAACTTCAACAGTCATTGCCAATCTTGAAATCTCTCTTGTCTTTATTGTATGCATATAAGGTCATCTAGCATGTCATTCTTCTCTTTGGCTAGTAAAATCTCTTTCTTTTCCAATGCCCTAAACATATGCTTGAATATTGTTTCCATCATCAAGTTTCGATGCTCTTCGTTATATCTTCGGATATATCGTTGAATAACTGTTGTATACTATTAAGCATCGACATGCATTGTTCTCTTGCTATGTGAAAAACAAAAAACATGTGTTTGAACTTTGAACATGTACACTATTTAAGTGACATATTGAAGTTTTTAATAATGTTGATGCAGTGACATGTATGTTATGAGTGACATTAATGTCACTGAAGAAAATTATAATGTCTTCAGTGCATTGGCATGTTTTTTTGTGCATTATCATTGCAATGACATGTGTTTTATGAGTGACAATCATTCCTAGTGGCATGTATGTATTGTACCATGCAATGTCATCTAAGTTTTTAGTTAATTGTACACAAAGTTGCTTGAACTTTTATAGTGGCAAATGCAATGATAATGCAGTGACATGCCATTTCAAGGTTGTGAATGCAATGACATGACATTTTCAAGCAATATGCAGTGGTATCTGACATTCCATTCAAGATTACATATTCAAGGTTGTGAGTGCTGTGGCATGGCATTTAATAACGATGTCATTGACACCATATTATACAGTGACATCTGTAGTGCCACTGCAATCAGAGTGTTGTGGCATCAATGTTTATACTTCAATAACTATATACAAACTTCAATCAAAATGTAGTGACATGACATTTCAAGTAGCATTTACACTAATACAATGACAAACATATAAAGAAAACAGTTAAAACTTTTTCGTAGTTGCATTTCAAGCACTTATTTTGTTCTAATTCAGTGACATTTGATTGTTACTAGTTCAAGTGCCAACATGCACTCAGTGACTATCCTAGTGCCCTAATATCGACTTTGCTACTATTGTATTTCAATTTTCCAAGAAAAGAGCATATATTCTGCTAGATCGAGATTCCCTTTTGTTCTATTGTGTACTTAGAACATATTCTATGTTGCATGCTCTGTGTTAATGTATACTTACTCATTTTTCTGGACTTTTGTTGCTCTCCTTCGCTTCGCCGCCGATACCACTTCTTTTCGTCAACCATTTTCGATTCTTTGCAGTGACTCTACCAACCGATCTCTATCAACTTCTACTCTGATTTCGCACCGATTTTGCTTCTTCTCGTCGTTCCTGGTGTCATATAAGAGAGAGTGGGTGGTTCTGCAGTCATGTCGTGTTTGAAATTCAGAAAGTTGAGGTTTTGTAATCTTGGGTGTAACTGTTGTTGAAAATAAGCGCGAATTCAATAGGGGTGTTTTGGTCCGTTAATGATTTTTGTGTCATTATAACCAATGAAAAGTTTTGGTGTCCTATTTGCCTAATTAAGTCTACTTTCCTCTATATAAAATTACATTGCATTATTTAATACATTAAAAAAAAGATAATGAATTTTAAATGATATCTTCAATTTAGTAAAAATGTAAGTACCAATTTAGAGTTTAATATAATTACACGTATGACTAACTATTAAAAGTAAATTAATTTATCGTAATACAAAAAATATATATTTTTTGAATTTAGGTTTTTTTCTGGATGATCTGAACCATTTCAACCGTCCATGACCCGTGACTAGGCCTGACCACTTGTAACCGTGAACCGGCCGGAACCATCGAACCGGACCGGACCGTAACCGGCGGTTCATTGGCTCGACGGTTCACCGGTTATAGGACGGTCTGGTCTTGCAACAAACCGGAACCGGACCGGCAACCAAACCGGAACCGTAACCGTAACCGTAACCGGACCGTAACCATCACCAACGGCTTGCGGACAACGGCTATTTTTTTTTTCAACCATTTCAAATTCATCCTATAAATACCCCTCATTTTCACAATTTCACTTACACCTACTCTCCTCTCAATTCTACATTTCTACTTCTCTAATCTCAAACTCATTTCTTTATTTGTAATCAAGTTTGTTTAGTTGTTAAAAACAACAATCAAATTTACTTTACGATACCGATTTCTGAATTTATTCGATTTAATCGTTTACTTCAATCCGGTTTTAATTATAAGTAAATTTGGTTTGTATTTTTTTTAAACTTTTTTTTAGAATTGTGAGCTTTTTTTTGTTCCATTTTATAATCAAATTTGTTTATGTGTTAAAAACAACAATCAAATTTTCTTTACTAGACCGATATTTGAAGTTGTTCTGATTTAATCGTATACTTCAATTCGGTTTTAGTTATAAGTAAAATTGGTTTGTTTTTTTCAACTTTTTTTTATAACCGTTAACTTTTATGTAGATTTTGTAAAATGTCGAGAAGGGGTGAATCACCATCACAAGTCCATCAAAATGTTACTTTCGTGCTGACACGGTTGTGCCGGAATCGGATGATGTTGGCTATAGACCCGTGGTACAAAATTTTACAAACCCTGTCACCGGTAGTCACAATTCAATTCCTCAATTCGCCATACCTTTAAATTTCAATCCTCATGATTTTGATAGTCATTACGATGATATAATGTCTCAAACTGAAAATTTAAACATCAACCTTAACCAAGTTGAAGATAATGAGCCTCGTAATGATGATGCAGATGTTGATGATAATGATGATGTATTTCCGACTAATGCCCGTCCTAGACAAGGACGTGGTGGGAGTCGTGGGACTGTAAGAACACCGCGTCATGCTCGTGCAGGTCCTACTCCCGAGTCAGTCGATTTAGCGGGTGATCAAACTACCCCGGAAGGAACACAAGAAAAAAAGTTAAAATTGAAAATTTTTACGGAATTTTCAAAAAGGTTCCTCGGGCTGATGCATTAGGACTATCTATTCCCGGAAATTATTTCTATGGGGTGTGCAAATTATGTGACAATGAATACTAATTTACTGCGGGTTGTGGTTACAGATCGATGAAAACTCACATGATGCGTAAATACCCGGAAAAAGTGGAAAACAACTCGTCTCAATCCCAACTAAACATTCCAGCTCCAGCGGAGGTAACACTTCTCCACTTTTTACTTACACTCGTGATAATTGTAGAGATTTAACCACGGATATTGTTGCGGGGATAAGTCTTCCTTTTAGCTTTTCCGGTAATCCTCTTTACGAAAGTTACGTACAATAGGCTTTGCAACCGGCTTTTACTCGTATCCCTCGTACAACGTTCACTAAGGATTTCAAAAAAAAAACTAAACGAAAAAATATTATAAACGAAAGTTTGATGAAAAATAATTTTCCGAGTATGTATATGTGCCGATATTTGGTTGGATGAGAGGACCAAAATTATTATTTGTGCGTGTCGTGTCACTGGATTGACAATAGTTGAATTGTCCAAAAATGTTAATTGCTTTTCGTTTATTTAACGAAGCTCACAATGCTTCTAACATTGCATCTTTATTAGTTGATATTTTTAATGAATACGATTTAAAAGACAAAGTTTTTTCTATTTCGTTTGACAATGCTTCAAATAACATTGCTTCTATTTCCGAGTTATCCCAAAATTGTGAACCTCTTTGTAACGGTAAATTTTTTCATATTGGATGTTTATTTTATATTTTTCATTTATGTGTAAAAGATGGTCTAAACTTTTTTTGATCATAATATTAATTCGATAAAATCTTCAATTGCATATGTGTTAATTAGAAATAGTCTTACAAAAAAATGGTATAAATATTGTAAAGACAATGGTCATCGTCCTGTCAAACTGCCGTAAGATGTACCGCATAGGAGGGAACACCACCTATGATCTTTGGAAAAAATCAAACAAAATTAAGAATATTTTTTGTGCTTTTTTAGATGAACATTGTCCTAGCGATTATCGTTTGTTTCCCCATACTTGGACTGCATGCAAGAAACTGATGGATGTTTTTGAAGTATTCAAAAAAATTACTAAATTATTTTCATGATGTTATCAAGCCACATCATATTTAGTCTTGCCTGATAGTGTAGAAATAACTGACGAGTTTCAAACCATCACAACCCTCTATTATTTCAATGTTTAGAGCCGATGAAGGAGAAATGGAATAAGTACATGTTGCATATTCCTGACATGTACACTTATCTCATTTGTTCTATTCTCGACCCTCGTTTAAGACTATTAGGTGTATCTACCATGTTAAGTGCTTATTATGATGCTTTATGAATATGATGTGCCCATGGTAGATTATTCAGTTGAAGTAGATAGACTTGAAAAATTATTAAACACTTTGTATGTTGAATATGAGAGTATGTACGGACAGAGAAACAACGCGGTTCCCAATCCGTCCGCAAGTGCTTCTTCGAACCCTGCAGGTGTCCTGTGGGGAATTCAAAAAGTTCTGGATAAAATGAATTCAAAACGACAGAAAGGAGCGACAACGTCATCCGATCAACGTTCAGAGATAACCAAATATTTAAAAACAACATTTTAAGTCTATCAAACCGGTAGCTATGATTTCGAATTAGACATATTGAAGTGGTGGAAGGGACATGCTAAAGATTTTCCAATGCTAGCAATGATGGCAGTCGAGTTTTTAAGTTCTCATGTTTCAACCGTCACTGTTGAACGAGCTTTCAGCATGACAGGAAATGTACTTCTTATAGATAATAGGTGTGTTGAAATAGTGTCCTAAACCCAATCGGGTTGGACCGGATCCGACCGGGTCGGATCATTTCTACTATTTCTTTATGTTTTTTACATATATTAAATGGCTTTTGTTGTCATATATATGTTCTTTTAAAGAACCAATTATGAATTGTTATATGATAACGTCCTTAGTATTAAACCGTGATAGAGAAACCATGATAGGCGATTATGGTTGATGAGATCTCTAATCACTTTAATAAGTTTGATACTTAAATGTCTCTAGGCTGATGTACTATTAAATATGGCATTGATAGTACAAATAGGCTAGCACGTATTAGATGTCTTATGTCTTTAGGGCAGGGATAGATCTCGTCTATCGAAGTGTAGAAACACTTGGACTGTACGTGGACGTGTATTAGAGAATGTGTATGTTAGACTGACCCACTTACATTAAGTGTCGCACTATGTGGCAGTTGTGTAATTATCCTTAAGACCGGAGTCTTCATGGCATCACGGTGTGGATTGTCATGCTTTGACACTATTAGGATTTCTCCTATCCATGGGCGATCATGCAGTAGTGATTGGGTGTGATACTGAAGCATGCGGAGTATACATGTTAGTTCGTCCGGGAATCGCGTATCCTATAATTGGGATTGAATATCCGAAATGGCCTTCTTATAAGGAATGTCTAACTCTCGTGAATCTTTGCAAAGTGGAAGTAAATGAGTTACTTTGAGAGAGCATGATATCCAGATTATAAGATACGATCGTTATTGTATTGACACTCGAGATACGATCGTATGGACATTATTAATGCGATAAAATTGTAATTTACACGGTAACTATTTCACATGAAAGGTAGTAGTCATTGCATTTGACTCTTCCGATGATTGAGGGTCACGGTGTGTTGCTAGACGCTATCCCGTGATCGTTAGGAATGAAGGGCATTTTCATAATTTGCACTTTGTGTCTACGGCCAACATGTTCGGAAGCCTATCGGGTCACACACATATGAATATCAAGTCGGATTAAAATGTGGTTATAGTTGATGACTAAATAAGGAAAAAATTTATCCCATACTATAAAGGTTATAGTTGTATTTATTTATTATGAATAAATATAATACAAGATATTAATAATGTTGATTAAGTAAATATACATATGGTGTATATATGTATGTCGAAATTATATGTGTATATGATAAAAATGTATTTTGCAAATTAATTAATCATAGCATTATAATAATTAAAGAATATTCCGGATGCCAAATCTTTGGCAAAAAGGGGTGCAGATGATGTAGTGTATAAGATACACTTGGATTGTGCAATTTGATTAATAAGATTACCATTAATATTAGATATTAATTGATTTTGGAAAAATAGATTTATGTTAATAAGATAAATATAATCAATATAAGATATTGACAATATATTGGAAATATTTAATATAAGATATTGAATATTAATGAGATAAATCAGTCAAAGAGATTTTCCTTATTTTATTGGGAAAATGTTTTCTTTCTCTTCAATCTACTAGGAAGCTAATCCCAATCAGATTGGGATATGAAATAGGCGCCCCAACTCTTATTTAAGGGAGGCTTGGCTAGCTCTTTTGTAGATCACAATTCCAAGAGCTAATAGTTATTGTGAAAAATTAGAGAGATTCTTAGAGAGAGTTTTGAGAGAGAGAAAAGCCGGTCTATCAACCGAATTTTTCTAGTAGCAATCCAATGGTGGATTCCGGCGGGCTGTTCGTGTGGATCACCGGTAGAGGCGAACACTTGGGCGGCTCCGTGCATCGCTACTCTCTTTAGACGGTCAAAGAGTCGATCTTTTAAATCAGCCAAGGTAACCACCGTTGGTTTTTCCCAATTTTGTTTGGAAATAGCTTTGAAACTTGCAGCGAAAATATTTGATTTTGGAAAAGGCACCCTTTTCAAAATTTTGATTTTGAAGAGGGCAAGGGAAGATGCTTAGCTTAATTGTTTATTGCTTAAACGAAGTCGATCCTAGTTAAAAGGAAATAAAATTTTGAATTCCCCTGCGTTCCCGTGTATATTTCCTAACAGTGGTATCGGAGCCAGGTTCGAGCTTAAGCAATAAGCATGTTAATTTGCGTAGTTAATTTTATCGTTTAAATCACGTAATTAAAAGATGAAAGATTTTTGATTCGCAAAAGTGATACACGAAAAGAAAAAAAAAGGGTCGGCCATGGTGGTGCTCGGCCGATCGGTGGCGGCACCACCACCGTGTGATCGCCGGCGGCGGCGGCGGCCTCCGGGCTGCTGGCGTGATGTGGTGGACCCCGGTTTTTGTTTTGTGTATTTTGTGTTTCTATATGGTTCATAGTTGTGATTAATATCTCATTTATTTAGTTGTGTCATATGGCTAACTAATGGTTCAAATAGTTTGGGTCATTGGGATGCCACATGGCATCAAAACAATAATGGTCTTTCCAAACTTAGTTTGGAATAGGCCTATGCCCTTTCTAAATATTTGATTTGAAAAAGGCCTAGGCAGCTGGGCCACTTTCAAAATTTTGATTTTGGACAGTGGCGAGGCATATCAACCAAAATATTGGCTTTTCCAAATTTTGTTTGGAATATGCCTTTCCAGCCCTTTTAAAATATTTGATTTTGGAAAAGGCATAGCCTAAGCCCTTTTCAAAATTTTGATTTTGGAAAGGGCCAAGGGAGATGCCTTTTGGTTTAGGAAACCAAAGGCATCCCTTTTGATTAGGAATCAAAAGGAAAGAAACAAAATATACTTAATTTTAATTTTGATTTATTTTTAGAATAGTTCTAATTAATTAAAATTAAAATTAAAATCGTTTTAAATTAATCGTTAATTTTATTTCGATTAAAATCATTAATTAATTAAATGTTAATTAGTTAATTGATTGGGGAAAATTATTTAATTGATTAAACGTTAATCGATTAAAATGACGCAAGTAGTTAAATTTTAATTTTATCTATTTCATAAGATGTTATCGTATGGATTAGATATAGTAGATATAATATGATTATATGGACCCCGATTGATCATGGATTCGACCGATATGATATATGTGAATGATTTAATTTTTCTGTTGGTTTAAAAATTGTCCTAGGCCGTTATGAAGAACGTGACCTAGTTTATTTTCTGCATTTATCCCATTCCCGTTAGTCCCCCTCCCCCGTGTACGGCGGGTGTATTTATTTTATTAGATAGAATTAAATGTAACAAGAATGGAGCAGAAGATGGAGACCAAAAAAAGAAGAATAAAAATCCCATTGGAGATGGCGCATTAAAGATCCTATGGCGGTTGCAGCTACCCTTAGATTGTGACCCGCGGTTTCGTCAGTTTGTATTCAAAACCGCACTTAGGAAAAGTCCATGATAATACTGGTTACTTTTTTTTACGCATTTATTTATTTCGTGTTTGTATTTATTTTATATGATACGATAGATGCATAACTAGGCACGATCTAGATGAATGTGTATGATGTATGTCTATAGAGATAGATATACATGATGAGACCATAACTAAATTAATTTAGAGAATTAATTCAAAATTAATTAAGTGAATTAATTTGCATAAATACTTCCACCTCAAAAGAATCAAGTCGTAATTGCCTCCCCATATTATAATGACGGTGAATAGCCCTTATTCGGACCCAACTAATCAGCCAAAGCAGGAGGTTGACCTACCTCGGGTATATCGTCATTATCGAGATATGATCGTATGAGATCTCACGAATATTGGGGTTATGACTTGACTAAGAATTCTCTCGGCCACCAGCCAAAGTGGGGTCGTTTGGATTTTAGAGGCAAGGGTTTGACTATTCATAAGATGAAAATTATCAAAGAGTTTACTAGTCAAACAACAAGAGTTGTATATTTTCGGCCCATCAGCCAAAGCAGGGGGTCGCGGTAGTTTAATGGGATCTTGTCCACTAAAGAATTCTGAAAATATTCTTGAAAGTAAATTGGGAGTAGTTGACTAGTGGGAGCAAAATCATAAACCAAAAGACTATTTTTTTATTTTGCGTGTATAAACAACACACTCTTTTATCTTTATTCTATGTTGTAGTTTTAGCAAACTTAATATTTATGTTTTTATTCTCGATTAGTAAAATCAAATTATGACTGTTACCTTTTGAGAAACGTTCTCAAGTATGGTTAAGTAATTTAATCATTTTAAAATAAACAATGACATGAGCAATCCCGTTATAGTACTTAGAGACAAGGAGACTACGTATTTCATGGAGTGCACCAAGACTTTAATTATTAATGAAAAACGGAAGCTCATGATATGATTAAATCACTTGAAATAAGTTTCAATGAATTAATCATATATTGGATACGATCCAATATGATCATTATGTCATACGATGAAAATTAATTCAAATGTTGAATAAGAATGACCGCATCGAATTTTGCAAATGTTGTTTTCAAAATTGCAAGATTTAAGTATTGACTTAATTCTTTTATCATTGCTTAAAGGTTAATCAAATAGTCAATGTTTTGAATACGATTCAAAAGGTTAAATAAACTATTTGATAAACTTTAGATTTTCTTTATGAAAGGAAATTAAAGACATAGCTCTTGTGATCTTTCTTAAGTCTTATGAAGACTACACTAAGAAATATTTACAAGTACTTAAAGGATTAAAAAGGAAAGTTAGGGCGTGTGCTTAAATAGAGAAATTATTGAAGTCTCTATTCTAGGCAAGTATGTTGAGATAAATACATCTAAGTTCAAGTCAACTTTCGGATATATGATATCCTACGAGTATGATTAAAAATTAGAGAGATTAAATACGGAATACACTAAGATACGGAAAAGTGAAGCAAACGTTGTGACATTTTCGGTTTTGTGTTTTGAGTCTAGTAAACTGATAAAGGAACTAAATAAATGTTATGATGTTCTGATTCTTATGAAGAACATGATTTTCAGTTACTTGTCAGGATTTAGTAGACATATTCAATTGTAAAGAATAAATGTTATTCTGATAAAGTTGAAAGGTCACTGAATCTAACATACTAGATTGATGTCACTATATAGTTGATATAGGTGAAGAATCTCAACTAAATGTTTGTGTGGCTATTATCCTTGATATTTGTGGTTGATATAGACATAGTCTCTACGGAGGAGAATCGTGTGATCGGATGATGTCTGAACCATGTGATTATGAATCACGTGGGTAATACGTATCTTATTTAAAGATGACTAAAATAACCTTTTAAGAAAATGTTATAAATTCTAGAAAAATTGTCTAAAGCCTAAACATACCTATGTTAGTTGGCTTATGACAATTAATGCCACAAATAATTGTTTATTAATCTCTATGACTATTTTTAGAAATAGTTGAATGTACTTATTGAAGTACAACAATTCGGAAAGCCTGAAAAGTTTGAGCTAGTACGAATATGAGATTGATGAGCTACTTTAATTGGAATTAATCTTCAATTGGATTGAAGCAATTAATACTTGAAGGGTGTTTCAGAAGTCGTCTGAAATAGAATCAATTCTCCATTGAAGGATACAATTTTAGGATACGCAATTCGATTGTGTTCCTAAAATGGAAACAACACTTTATATGATAAAGGTGTGACGCAAGCCATCCGAACTATCCCTTACCCATTTCGGGATAGTGCCCTTATACTTAACCGAGTTCCAAAATAAAGGCTGAATAAATTCCATATTAGATATGGAAATGGATAATTTCTAATCTATCTTAATTGATGATTTGAAGTTGTCATAGGCCAAGTCAGAAAGGCTTGGATCCTAGTACGACATATGCGACTTTGTGGAATGTCTTGGCAAGTACGCTAGATATTGTCTACTTTCCCGTGGAACAAAATGTTTGTCTCCAAACATGTTGTCTTCTAAATGAGGCATTTCTTCCAAAAGAGATAGTGGGAGTACATGAGATCTCAAAAGAGTTTGAGAGCCACAAGGAGATACTCAACCATTGGAACATGAGCAAAAGCCACATAGTGATGAGGTGTAGAACACTGCTCAGTGCACACAAAAGTTCTGTAAGTCTGTAGATAACCTCAAGCCTGAAAAGGATGCTGGTATGTTCATCTTGAAGAATGAATATCTCATGACTTATGAAGGAATGTTTGAAATGCAAGATTGAGAGATATGGCCATGAGCCATAATATCTGAATTAGATTCCATCAGTGACAACCATGTTGTGAACCTAGTCTGTCTTACCTAGAGGGAATGTCCTTGAAAGGCTGACGTGGATAGTAATGTGATTACCGTAAGGCGATAGTGACGGCTGAAGGGTACGGGGTGTAAACCTTGTAATTATATTTATGCTGTCAGCTGAGCCCAGTTCTATTCAGATTATGCTTGTTATAACTTCGTATCATGGCTATATGATAGTGTTGAAGACGTTAGGCAGACATGTCGATGTTCATAGACAATAACATGATATGTAAGCCCATGAGATCAATTTATGGACTCAAACAAGTTTCTATAGACGATTTCTTTGTTTGATAATCAAAGGAGTTTGATTTAGTCAAAAGAAGGGATATGCCCAATGTGCAAGATGGATAGTGGGAGTGTGTTACAATTCTTAAGTAAGGTATTAGATATCTCTCATGGGAATTATCACCCCATGTCATAATCAATTAATATTGGTAGTTCGAGGTCTTCACGAAAGCACTTGGATTAGCAGTTCTTGTTTTTGGAAATAAGAATCTATAGTGATAAATTTAATTGCTGTTAGATTATAGTTTACCTATATAGATGTGATGTTGAAAGAGTTTAGCATAAATCGCAACAGGAGATACTGCTAGCAGGTGTTCTCAAGATCTATCTATGTTAGGACGTTAGTCCTAAAGATAAGGTGAAAGATGATGCTTATGGAAGGTTTCCTTTGCTACTGCGATAGGAACCATCATAAAAGTAATGCCAAATGTTCATTGTCCATGAAAAGTCATGAGCAAGTATGAAAGTGAATCTGATGAATGTCGAGAATATCCTTAAACAAGTTAAGGATGGTTTCCTATTTTATCGAAACTTGGAATCAGATAAATATAGATATATAGACGTGTATCATGAGTTTTATGAAGGCGAGTGGGAGCTGCAGTCTAGGCTTGGAGTCACTTGATTAAGTGATAAAGTGAGCTGGAAATGTTCTTGGCTATTGGTCACTGTAAATTATACAACTTAGCCAAAACACAGTATTGCCTTGGAGGTACAACGGGAGCAGTACATGGATATATAAGGTTCATTCCTTAACCTTGTACAGTTCATTCCTGAACCTTGTACGGTTCTTCCACCTTTCTTATATAGCTGATATAGTAAGTGGATTCATTGCTTAAAGCAATGATCAGGGTCTCGTAGGAGATTCATGTGTGTGTTGAGGCGGTTCCTTTGACTTGATCATTTGGAGCATGGTATGAAGATAGTCTGAGTCCCCACAGATATCGATCCGTTTATGGCTAGGGCTTGGTTGCAAGTATTGCATGAGATTCTTGTGTTTCAACTTGGTCTTGTGTGTACAAGTGATTGGTTTTAGGCCAAGTGGGAGATTGTTGAAATAGTGTCCTAAACCCAATCGGGTTGGACCGGATCTGACTGGGTCGGATCATTTCTATTATTTCTTTATGATTTTTACATATATTAAATGGCTTTCTTTTGTCATATATATGTTCTTTTAAAGAACCAAATATGAATTGTTATATAATAACTTCCTTAGTATTAAACTGTGATAGAGAAACCATGATAGGCGATTATGGTTGATGAGATCTCTAATCACTTTAATAAGTTTGATACTTAATTGTCTCTAGGTTGATGTACTATTAAACAGGGCATTGATAGTACGAACAGGCTAGCACGTATTAGATGTCTTCTGTCTTTATGGCAGAGATACATCTCGTCTATCAAAGTGTAGAGACAGTTGGACTGTACGTGGACGTGTATTAGAGAATGCGTACGTTAGACTAACCCACTTACATTAAGTGTCGCACTATGTGGCAGTTGTGTAATCATCCTTAAGACCGGAGTCTTCATGGCATCACGGTGTGGATCGTCATGTTTTGACACTATTGGGATTTCCCCTATCCATGAGGCGATCATGCAGTAGTGATTGGGTGTGATACTGAAGCATGCGGAGTATACATGTTAGTTTGTCCGGGAATCGCGTATCCTATAATTTGGGATTGAATATCCAAAATGGCCTTCTCATAAGAATGTCTAACTCTCGTGAATCTTTGCAAAGTGGAAGTAAATGAGTTATTTCAAGAGAGCATGATATCTAGATTATAAGATACGATCGTTATTGTATTGACACTCGAGATACGATCGTATGGATATTATTACTACGGTAGGATTGTAATTTATACGGTAACAGTTTCACATGAAATGTAATAGTCATTGCTATCCCGTGATCGTTAGGCATGATGAGCATTTTTGTAATTTGCACTTTATGTTTATGTTGGACTTATTTTTAAGTTATAGTGATGAGTGTGATGAGAGATAAATTTATGATCATTATTATGACATTTAGCCCCACTTCTGATACCATTTTGAGCATTTATGTATCAAATCAAGTCATAAATACTAGGTTTTATCAAAATGTATAAGTAGTAATTATTATATAAATTATCGTGTTTTTATGGTATTTTTATAAGTTTTTTTATCGATTTAATAACCGGACTGTCGTGATAAAAATTACTATATTTTATAAACGTTTTATTTTTCACTATTATGTTAGATCTAAAAATATCATAGCTAAAGACTGTAATATTAACCTAAAAAGAGTCAGTAAAATTCAACGCAATTTACGAACTTTTGTTGTCAGATTTACTCGCGGTTCGTTTCTTTGTGTTCAGGTAAAAAAGATAAGATTTACTGCGGAGACGGAATTGAAGACTGAATAACGAGACGAGAGTTATGTCTGATTGAAGAAATGGCCGAATGGATATTTATTATCCTTGGCATATTCCAAGCATATTCCCTTGGATATTTTCTAAGCGTATTCCTATTCTCTTGATATTTATTTGATCACCAAAATAAATATCCTTGATATTTTGCTCACCAAACTTGGAGCCCAAGGCCAAGTCAAAATACATCACTTTTGGGCTTAAAAGATGTCTTTTGAGGGATAGAAGAGTGTGCCCGAAGCATAAATGTTCAAACGCATCAAAACGCGGTGGTACTACAACTATCTTGTCATTGATCTGCATTTCGACCCAACTTAGAGGCATTTTCAGGGGAAGAGTCCTTGATGAAAGTTTTAGATCTTCAAACGATCTTTCCAACGGATTTTGAATCACGTCAATCGGAGGTCTACAACTCAAGTTATGGTCGTTTTACCAAACAAATGAATAAGTTCGATTCGGTTTCGACTCGGTTCGAACCTAAAAAATCCTATAAATACCCCCCTTTGCTAGCATAATTCCTTGCCCCATCTTGGCCACTCTTGGCCAAGATCTCTCTTCTCCACCTCCTCCCATTTCTTCCATTCCCCTCTTCTTCATCTCCGTTCTTCATCTCTTTTCTCGTTTTATTTTATTTTCGGGCCCGTATATACATATGTCTATGTATGTATATATGTTTTTATAAATAAAAGTAGTATCTTGTTGTAATGCTCGAGAGAATTACCGAGAAAGTTGTTATTGAAGAAGTTGTTATTTTCAGAGAATACGGCTTTGATTTGCACTTAACGGGTAATTTTATCAAGTTATTACTTTTGTTGTTTATTTATATATATATATATATATATATTATATCTATCACTATGTTAAACTAAAAATATGTCTAGCCAAGATATGAATCTGAATTAGTTAATCTTTTGGTAAAATGAATTATCGACTCTGGTAATCTTGATTAAAACCAATTATAATGAATCTTTTTCTATCTTGCAACGTATTGATAATATTCGGATTGACGTAATTAACCAAGATGAATCGCAACATATAACCTAACGATGAACTGACCAGAGAAGTTAGGATATGAGATAAAAAATAGAAAAACCGGAGGGTAAAATTGGCCGAGTGAAAACGTGACAACGGAACCCGATTTCCTACCCGGGGCCAGATTTGTCCTGGAAAGATGAATCTTAGTGAAATTTGTACTCGAGATCTTAATAATGTTAAAATCACGGTTTAATTGAAACTACACCGTTTGTGTTAAATCGATCCGCTTGACAACCGGAGCCTCTTGAATAACATCGGCCGTCCGACGAACGGAATAACCTCTTTTATCCGGGGTAGATTTGTACTCGGTACTTCGTTCGACTAACTAAGATTAGCATGGGGCGGTTGTGGACCTTGGACCGATGACATTTGACATATGACAATTTCATACGCTCGTGTGAGGAGGAGTTGTCTAGCTTAGGAGTACACCGGTTCATACATAATTGACCTCCTTGCATCAAGAAAAAGATCTGTCTCATTCAATTTCACTACAAAAAGATATTGATTCAGTAAAGTATTCTTGGTTAGATCCAAAAATATATATATTATCTATTTTTATATTTATATATTTATTTATGCTTTACTAACAATCTAACTACTAACATAATCTAACCCAGGAAAAAGTAAAAGCTGCGACTTAGATCGAGTTAATAATAGCTTCTTGGTGTTTAACCCCACTTAAAAGAATTACCATGTTTTCCCGAGGAATACGACCGACTCACCGGACTAGAGCTACAATTTGACCCGGTACACCGCCGGTTAGGATCTGTATAGCCTAGGTAATGTCCGTCGGCTTTTACGGCGCCGTTTCCAAGGTTAGGTTTAGGTCTGTCGATTTTGGCGCCGTTGCCGGGGAAAACGTCGCTAATTTCTTTCTTTGTGTCTAGGGTTACTACTTGTATTAGCTCAAAATTCTCGAGGATAAGTCAACACTCTTCTTATCACATTTCTTTTTTATTTTCAGTTGGTATCTACCTTCTTTTAGTTACCAATTTTCTTCTTCTACCAAGTTCGAGTTATTTTCTATTTTCGATAGTAGAAAGTAAACGCGGTTCGTTTATTTTTGTTGGTACCTACCTATTGGTAAGATACCAATTAAATAAAAAAAAAATACACTCGGTAAATACCGAGTGGACTCGGTAATTACCGAAAGAAAAAAAAATGTGGTTTTTTTATCGATTTCGTGTTATTTTCTATTCGATATTTTCTATTCCACAAGAATTGTCAAATCGAGTTATGAAAACGGCCGAAATCAGTAATGAAACACCATCTGATTCAGGTTTTATCTATTTCAAGTTATTTTTCTATTTTTCGATAGTTGATGACCAGAAGTGGTAAGACCTCACTCACTCCTTATAGGCCTGATTTAAACACTTACGAAAGGCAGTTAAGAGTAGAGTAAACGCGGTCATATCAGTCAGGGAAATCCTGACCAAGTATCATTTTCAAATCGAAATACGAGAATGACTGAAACTAGTGATGAAACACCTGAACGAGGGCTTGATCATGCCCAAGGGAATATTAATAAATAAAATAAAAATAGAAATAACCGAGAATTGGAAGCGAGGTTGGAAGGAACCAAGTTTGAAAGGGCCAATTCAAACCGAACCTTATCCAAATCAACCCAAATTCATCTCGGTTCAACCGATAAGGCAACACCATATCCAATGCATATTTTGAAGAAAAAGGTACGAAATGATGAAACACGGTCATTCGAGGAAGCTTTACCATATTCATCTAATGACAAGGGTAAGGGAGGTATACATTCTATCCCTATTACAAAGATGAAGTTGGATAAAAAGTATGTATGTTTTCTTGACGATTTTAGTAAGGGAGAAGTTTGGGAGTTAATCATGAGAGCGTTGTCTTCAACACTTACAATTCATTGAAATATCCATGCATTACACTAGAATCTTGTTCTTGTGTGTACACTTTGTGTTTTTTTTTTTTGTGGATTGTAGTAACACGCAGTAATTGAAGAAGATGACTTCGAAGAATAATGTGAAAGCTCGCAAACCTAAAGCTCGAAAATCAAAGGAAAAGGTCAAGAATCGTTTGGATTGGTGGGAATTGTCTAACCTCTGTTGGAGACCGGTATTAAATACGGATGCGGTGCATGAGGATGACTCACCACCAGTACATTAGAAAACCGGAGCAGAAAATCTAGCTATAGACTATAAATATAGTAAAAACATGGTACTATCCTTCCTATTTACTCCTTAAGCATTTTTTTTAGTTAGTTCACGAAATTAATTATTACATGCTTTTGTGAGTAAATGTTAGAAGTATCCTATTTTATTTTAGTATATTAGTTAATCATCATCATTTTGGTTGTTTAAGTGTCGAGCAAACGACGTAACTAAAAGCGCTACCGGGAGGCAGCCCGTAAAAATGTTAAATATAATAATTACTCATACTTTGGATGATACTTTGCGAATACTTCGGATTGATTTTCATTTTGTTTCACCAAGTCTCAGGATGAATGTTTGAATGTCATTAAAAAAGGGAATGATTAGGTGGTTATCCGAAAATCCCGATGGAGAAAAAAGAGAAAAATTCAAATGCGTCATTTCTTGGACTTAGGTTGTTCGAACGATTTGAAATAACCCTTGAGGATCTGGGTATAAAAGACTCAGAGTTAATACTTTGCCATACGTTACATTTCATGATCTAGTCTGTTTTAAATTTCAAATAACGTGTGACATGTATTAGTTCAAATACTATGGAATTGAGGAGGTCATAACTTTAACCCACCCAACCACCCTTTAATATCATCCGAGTTTTTGTTTTGACTTGTTTTAGTGCACCATTGCTTTCCCAAAACCTTATTTACACTCACTTTACATTGAGGACAATGTAAGTTCGTAAGTGGGGAGTGGAGTCGTTGGTCTAGCAATGTAATTAATGTTTATTTTGTATCAATAAATCCCTTAGTTTTCGATTTTTTTTCGAGCATTATTTAGTTGATTAAAATAAATTGTATAAGGTGTATATTTCATGGATTTGAAGATGTAATGATCAATTTGGATGTGTATAACCAACGTGAACCGTAAGTGCATTGTAATTCCAAATATATTTGTGTAACATGAATTCCTTCACGTTAAGCCTTTGATATTGAAGCGGAAAATTTTAAACTGTATCCATTCAGTATTCTAGTGGTTATTCTATAGATAATTGTAGTAACTTAGTACCTAACTTTTGAATGTGTACTGTGAATATCTGAAGGTTTGAATGTGATAGGAAGGATATAAGTAAAAGAAGAATACCAAATTAAGATGAACTATCTATATGTTGGTAGTAGCTACCAATGATTTGAGTGCAGTAGGGCGTTATCACGAAACGTCCTATATCACTATGAGGTTTAAAAGCTCCCGACTGCCTGATGATAGTAGTCCAGCTAGGGTGTTATCACGAAACGTCCTATTGCTGGGAATGAGGGCATATGCTACAAATGTGAAATTAAAAAAGAAAAAAATGACAATGGTTGAAAACATAGTTATCTTCTGACTATCCCCAGTATAAACTGAATGATATGCTTTAGGGATTATCCTAATAAGTACACGGAAGGACTTTGTGTGGAAATGTTACTTGCCTATACCTAGGAAAGTCATTAGGATCGTCGAATGGATATTTGTGCGTTTGCTTGAATTATTCAAGAGAGGATAGTGGAAATTGAAGAGGCTTGTCACACACACACACTCTGTTATACATTTATATTGAGGTTAACGCCTGGTCGTAATTCTAATGGTTGCAGCATCTGGTTGTCCCTTATATCTTATATCTTCATGAATTTATCTCTCATTCATTTTGTTTTATCGCTTGTTTTTGCTCGAGGATGACCAAAAGCTAAGTAGGGGGTTGTGATGAGAGATAAATTTATGATCATTATTATGACATTTCGCCCCACTTCTGATACCATTTTGAGCATTTATGTATCAAATCAAGTCATAAATACTAAGTTTTATCAAAATGTATAAGTAGTAATTATTATATAAATTATCGTGTTTTTATGGTATTTTTATAAGTTTTTTATCGATTTAATAACCGGACTGTCGTGATAAAAATTACTATATTTTATAAACGTTTTATTTTTCACTATTATGTTAGATCTAAAAATATCATAGCTAAAGATTGTAATATTAACCTAAAAAGAGTCAGTAAAATTCAACGCAGTTTACGAACTTTTGTTGTCAGATTTACTCACGGTTCGTTTCTTTGTGTTCATGTAAAAAAGATAAGATTTACTGCGGAGACGGAATTGAAGACTGAATAACGAGACGAGAGTTATGTCTGATTGAAGAAATGGCCGAATGGATATTTATTATCCTTGACATATTCCAAGATATTCCTTGGATATTTTCTTGCGTATTCCAAGATATTCCTTGGATATTTATTTGATCACCAAAATAAATATCCTTGATATTTTGCTCACCAAACTTGGAGCCCAAGGCCAAGTCAAAATACATCACTTTTGGGCTTAAAAGATGTCTTTTGAGGGATAGAAGAGTGTGCCCGAAGCATAAATGTTCAAACGCATCAAAACGCGGTGGTACTTCACAACTATACTTGTCATTGATCTGCATTTCGACCCAACTTAGAGGCATTTCCAGGGGAAGAGTCCTTGATGAAAGTTTTAGATCTTCAAACGAGCTTTCCAACGGATTTTGAATCACGTCAATCGGAGGTCTACAACTCAAGTTATGGTCGTTTTACCAAACAAATGAATAAGTTCGATTCGGTTTCGACTCGGTTCGAACCTAAAAAATCCTATAAATACCCCCCTTTGCTAGCATAATTCCTTGCCCCATCTTGGCCACTCTTGGCCAAGATCTCTCTTCTCCACCTCCTCCCATTTCTTCCATTCCCCTCTTCTTCATCTCCGTTCTTCATCTTTTTTCTCGTTTTATTTTATTTTCGGGCCCGTATATACATATGTCTATGTATGTATATATGTTTTTATAAATAAAAGTAGTACCGTTGTAATGCTCGAGAGAATTACCGAGAAAGTTGTTATTGAAGAAGTTGTTATTTTCGAGAGAATACGGCTTTGATTTGCACTTAACGGGTAATTTTATCAAGTTATTACTTTTGTTGTTTATATATATATATATATATATATATATATATATATTATATCTATCACTATGTTAAACTAAAAATATGTCTAGCCAAGATATGAATCTGAATTAGTTAATCTTTTGGTAAAATGAATGATCGACTCTGGTAATCATGATTAAAACCAATTATAATGAATCTTTTTCTATTTTGCAACGTATTGATAATATTCGGATTGACGTAATTAACCAAGATGAATCGCAACATATAACCTAACGATGAACTGACCAGAGAAGTTAGGATATGAGATAAAAAATAGAAAAACCGGAGGGTAAAATTGGCCGAGTGAAAACGTGACAACGGAACCCGATTTCCTACCCGGGGGCAGATTTGTCCTGGAAAGATGAATCTTAGTGAAATTTGTACTCGAGATCTTAATAATGTTAAAATCACAGTTTAATTGAAACTACACCGTTTGTGTTAAATCGATCCGCTTGACAACCGGAGCCTCTTGAATAACATCGGCCGTCCGACGAACGGAATAACCTCTTTTATCCGGGGTATATTTGTACTCGGTACTGTTCGGACTAACTAAGATTAGCATGGGGCGAGTTGTGGACCTTGGACGATGACATTTGACATATGACAATTTCATACGCTCGTGTGAGGAGGAGTTGTCTAGCTTAGGAGTACACCGGTTCATACATAATTGACCTCCTTGCATCAAGGAAAAGATCTCGTCTCATTCAATTTCACTACAAAAAGATATTGATTCAAGTAAAGTATTCTTGGTTAGATCCAAAAATATATATATTATCTATTTTTATATTTATATATTTATTTACTGCTTTACTAACAATCTAACTACTAACATAATCTAACCCAGGAAAAAGTAAAAACTGCGACTTAGATCGAGTTAATAATAGCTTCTTGGTGTTTAACCCCACTTAAAAGAATTACCATGTTTTCCCTGAGGAATACGACCTGACTCACCAGACTAGAGCTACAATTTGACCCGGTACACTGCCGGTTAGGATCTGTATAGCCTAGGTAATGTCCGTCAGCTTTCTGGCGCCGTTTCCAAGGTTAGGTTTAGGTCTGTCAGAGTGCCAGACTAGCTGTTATAGAGCAAAGGCAAAAAGATGTCTAGATCAAATGTGTAGGTTTATTAGAGTTGGATCTTATATAGGTTTGATCAAACAAGCACTGTAAAAGGTCGGCTGACTTATATCAGCAGACTAGTCTAGATCAGTAGGGTAGCTGAGTCAGTAGACTAGTCAGGAACCTGCTGAAGACTGAAGGCTGAGGGCTCAAACTCAGTTATTGAAGGCTAAGGGATCAAACTTAGTAATTAAAGTCAAGGATATGGAATCGAACTTAGAGAAGTCTTGTGATGACCTAAACTGATTACATATACCTTGTGTACAAGGTCTAAGTTCCACAAGTTAAGTGGTGATTGGAACTTAGTTATATGCAAAAAGGTGTAATCTAACTTCATAAATAAAAGTTAGATAAAAGACAATAAGCTAAAGTGTTTTTTAAACACACCATTATAAGGATAAGCTTACTGATGTGCATATCAGCGTGGTTATGTTCTCAGGAACCTGCTGGACACATATTTCGATTTATTCAAAAGCTACATTGGAAGATTACAAAGAAAGGGACATCTAACAACCTCTGCTTTATCAAACAAATCAATGGTTAAGATCAAATGGACGTTGGGATGATTCAGACCTTTATCCAATGGATACAAGTCAAAGGGTGGACGGACGCAAATCGTCAAAAAGGAATCGACGGTGTCGATCCTAGAACGATCGAGAAAAAGCAAGTCAAGATGGAGACAAATCTGAAACGGCTATGTTTGAATTTCAAACATAAGTCACAAGGATTCCTACCTATATATAGAGGACTCCTAATTCAGATACAAGTGATGAACATTAAGAGAAAAATACAGATAATCCTGAGCTTTAAATTCTGATCAAGAAAAACACCCTGCTGACCCTACTGAGCTTTAATCTACTGATCCAGAAAAATTCTTCAAGTGTAATCTGCATTCATGATGCATCAAGTTTACACACTTGAAGACTTCAAGCTGCTGATCATATCAACCTAATCAAGCTGTTGAAAGCTGAACCACTTACTTGATTCAATCTTTCTTTTACAAGAAATTTACTGAAGACAGTGAAGCATCTTTGGGTGTGAAAGACTGTTGTTTGTTGTGGAGCTGGTGAAGAGGCAATCCCACCCTTCAAGGACCAGTGGAAGACTTTGGAGCAGCAATCCTACCTGTTCCAAGTGTTCAGTTTGTGAAGCCATAGTTATTGGTGAAGGACAAGCAACTTAGGGATTTTTGTAACAGCTACATCAAAGATCTCTAGTGAATTACCTCCAACATCACAGGAGAAGAGTGGACTGACATGATTACACCACCGGGAACCACTATAAAATCTGGCCTACTTACTTTCTGCATTTATATTCTGCACTTAGTTTATCCAACACATCAATCTACTGAATCTAGCAACTGAATCACACACATACACTACTGAGTATCTAATACTTAGTATCATATTTAACAACAAGTAATAAGGCTTAATTTTTGATATATTTCCGCTGCACAAATTCAGTAAACTCACAGTCAGCAGACTACTGAGTGTCAGCAGACTACTTGAAGTATCAGTAGGCTGCTGAAGTTGCTGAGTTTGTTAACTCCAAAAGTTTTAAGTGTTAAGTTTATTCACCCCCCTCTAAACTTAACCAAAGCCTTTTCAAGGGACCAACAATTGGTATCAGAGCAGTGCTTCTGTTCTGAAGTAATCCTACTTGTTGTGCTTGTGAAAATACTTTGAAGACTTTTCAAGTTACTGATTTTCAAAGCCTTGCATCATGGATAACAACCAGTATGCTAGAACAATGTTGATGTGTTCTTTAGATCGTTTTGATGAGTATAAACATCGTATGCGGGCTTATCTAGCGCAACACATGATGAAATGATGGATGTGTTTGACGGATGGACCCCGGAGATTACCAAGTCGAATAACGAGTGAGTGATGAGACACGACATTCCAAAACTAAAAAGGGAATGGACTGCTGAAGATAGAAAAAGAGCAAATCTCAACAATATTGCTATTGATATTATATACAGAACTTTGGATAGCAATATGTATATGAAGGTGAAGGATTGCAAGACTGCAAAAGAACTATAGGACAAGTTGCAATTAATCTGTGTAAGCACTGATGCAATCAAGAAGAATAAAATCAGTGTGGCAAAGAAGAAGTTCCAGGAGTTTAAGATGAAACCAAATGAGACCATTGAGCAAATGGAATCAAGATTCAATGCAATCATGGATGAACTTACCCTACTGAGTGTGAAGTATTCACAGGAAGAAATCAACTCAAAAATCTTGGAAGCATTACCTGCAAAAGAAGTTTGGGAGATGAAGGTGACTGCCATAGAAGAAATGAGGAGTTTGCATGAAGAAGACACCTTCAAACTATTTTCAGATCTTAAGGCCTATGAATTTAGCAAAAAGCTTGTGCCTGAAACTGAAAAGGAAGAGCCAAAGACCACTACATTGGCTGCTTCACATCAAGAAGAAACATCAGGAGCTCAAGACGATCTACTGGAGGAGATGCAAGAGCAGATTGCCCTACTGAGCAAGAAAATCAGAATGATGAAAACTGGAAAGGGTTCTCCAAGGAATTTCACAAAGAAATTCAGTGAAAAGAAGAATGATGAATCAAAGAAAGATAATGATTACTTGTGTTATCATTGCAAGAAACCAGGACACTTCAAACCTGATTGTCCTGAACTAAAACAGAAAAAGGAACCTGATTACCTTTGATTTAATTGCAAGAAGCCTGGACATTTCAGACCTGACTGTCCAGACATACTGAAGACCAAAAGTCAACGAAGAAGACATGGCATGAAGGCTATGGTTGCTGAAGATGAATCAGGATATGAAGTAGAATCAGAAAAGGGAAATGAATCTGATGATACTGCACTTGTTGCTGAGATGGAAGATTATGCTTTAATGGCTAATATGGATGAGACAGAGGAGGTATACAATTCTGTATCTATAAACACTCCTGCTGGAAGTGATTGTGAATCAACTTGTGGTTCAAATCCAAAAAATTCTGACAATGAAGAAACTTTGGATGCCATCCTTAATCAACTGAGGATAATACAATCTGGTTATGAGATTGTGAAGGCTGAAAAAGAAGCACTTCAATCAGAAGTAGAAAGATTAAATGCTGAGTTAAGAATTCTCAAAAGAAAGGAAAAAGAAGTTAGACAGAATCAGTACATTCAGTAGCTGCTGAGTCTGCTGAACCATCTTGTTCCTCCACTGCATTCAAATCTGGAAAGCCTTATGGTGATAGAACAAGGTTTGTATTTGGAACTCAACAATCCAATAAGAGTGGATCCAGTAAGGTCACTGAACCTAGTACCAGAATTGGTCCTAAGTTTGTGCACCGCACAAGATCCAACTCCCAAAAGGGTTCTTTGAAGCGGTAAAACCTACGCGAGAAAGCTTCAAGGAAGCAAAATCGAAGTGAAGGAAGTCAACGACTCTCCTAATAAAAAGAATAAATCTAAAAATAGGACAATTTGTGCCTTCTAGACTGCGATAGCGGACACTGCTACCAAGTCTGTTGGACCACAAAAAGGAAAAACCGAAATATTCCAAGGATAAGAATCCTAAACCCAAAAATACTAATCATTCAAGGGATACTTATCTCGGGGGAAAGGTAGATTGTTCCCTCCTGATGATGATTGGAATATTCCTGCACCTACTGCTAGAAACAACAGATATAACCATGCTGCTAGGGTAAAACCTAAGCAATGGAATTAGCAAAGGGCTCAGCAGAGGACTTATACAAGGCCTCAGCAGAGGACTTATACAAGGCCTCAGTAGGGACCTCAGCAGACTCCATATTACGGTCTTTGTTCCCTAACGGACGACAAACCTATGGTTATCCTAGTGCTTCTAACAAAAGAAATCACATTAAACGGCATTATATTCCAAAAGGCCAAAAAGCATATGTGAATCCTACACAACCAATTGTTAGACCTTATGGATGTGTAGAATACATGTATGAACCAAAGTATGATACCTTTCAAAGAAGACCTTATGGAAACTTACCAAGGGTCATGCTTACCACTGACCATTATGGACCCAAACAGGTTTGGGTACCTAAAATGCATTAACTTTGTTTTGTAGGGTTTCTGGTACTTTGACAGTGGATGTTCCAGACATATGACAAAGAAGAAGCACTGTTTGTCAAATTTTGTGGCATAGGATGGTCTAAGAGTGAATTTTGGCAACAAAAATACACCTGGATACACAAGAGGTCATGGCACACTTATGAGAAATGGATTAACAATCAGGAATGTTGCATATGTGGAAGGACTAGACTACAACCTACTGAGCACTGGACAATTCTGTGACATGGGATACAAGGTCACTTTTGACAAAAACAATTGTACTGTCATTAGTGAGAGAGGTGATCAAGTTGTGTTGGCTGGAAGAAGACAACAAAACATGTATGTTGTGGATTGGTCTACTGCTGTTCCAGAAACATGCCTGATTGTGCATACCAAGTCAGAACTTAATTGGTTATGGCATAAAAAGTTGAATCATCTAAATTTTGATGACATCAATCAGTTGGTGAAGAAGAAACTGGTGATTGGTTTACCTGAGATCACATTCAAGAAGGATGATATTTGTGATGCATGTTTGCAAGGTAAACAGACAAAATCAAGCTTCAAGTCAAAAACTAAACAATCAACAAAAAGAGTTTTGGAGCTGATGCACATGGATCTTTTTGGACCAGTAACACCAACAAGTGTAACAGGAAAGAAGTATACCTTAGGGGTTGTGGATGATTACTCAAGACACACTTGGGTGATATTAATGAACAAGAAAAGTGAGACACTTCAAAAGATGCCTGAACTTTTGAAGAGATTGCAAAATGAGAAAAGTTTGACAGTAGTAAAGATCAGATCAGACAAGGGTACTGAATTTCTCAATAAAGTTATAAGAGAATATTGTGAACAGAATGGTGTACTACAACAACTTGCTGCTGCCGGTACACCTCAACAAAATGGGGTTGCTGAAAGAAGAAACAGAACTCTAAAAGAAGCAGGAAGAACTATGATTTGTGAAGCATTGCTACCTGAAAGATATTGGGCTGAAGCAGTTAATACAGCATGCTATACACAAAATAGAACTTCAGTGAACAAGAAGCTGCTGAAGACACCTTATGAGATTTGGAATGGAAGAAAACCTAATGTATCATATTTCCAAGCAAATGTTTTATCTTGAATCATAAGGAGCAATTGAAGACATTCCAACCTAAATCAGATGAAGGAATTTTCTTGGGATATTCTTCAATCAGCAAGGCATTCAGGGTACTGAACAAAAGGTCACTGAAACATGAAGAAACAATACATGTTGTATTTGATGAACCTAAGTTCACTGGAATGGAAGATGAAGCTTCGTAACTCGCTGAGAATCAACAAGTCACTGATCCAGAATGTGTTGAAGTTTTGGAAAGATTCAATGACTTAAAGTTTTCTGATTCTGCCCCTGCTGAAAATAGTTTTGATGCAACAACTGAGGCAATCAAGGATCTGCTGAACCCCCTGTTGAAGAAACAGCAGACCCCACTGAAGATGAGGTTCCTGAGAGTCAATCTAACCTGAATCCACAATGGTTCAGGGATCACCCTGCTGAACAAGTTATTGGAAACATACAGCAAGGTGTAAGGACTAGAAGACAATTAGAAGCAATGTTTACTTGTTTTCTATCTCAAATGGAACCTAAAGTTGTTGAAGAAGCTATTTCAGATCCAGATTGGATAATTTCTATGCAAGAAGAATTGAATGAATTTGAGAGAAATCAAGTTTGGACACTAGTGGAAAGGCCTAATCATGCAAATATAATTGGTACAAAATGGGTATACAGAAACAAATTGATGTGAAACCGCCCGGAGGAAGGCTTCAAATCGAATGAATTACTTAGGATCGTGGATTTGAGGTATTTGGAATAGGTCCTTGACACAACCACAACCTGTGTGGAGGCACCTTGGAATCAATAAGCTCCTCGACACAGTCACAACCTGTGTGAAAGCACCTTGGAATAATGAGCTCCTCGACACAATCTCAACTCGTGAGAAGGCACCTTGGAATAGCACCTCGACACTTAGAAAACTTGTCTCTAAGCACCTTGGTATATTGGATACCCACAAGGGTTGCTCGGGCCCTTGATAATCCGGTTTTGAATACTCTATCCAGAGAATTCACACAACACTAATCCAAGTGAAGAAAATATATTTTATATTGAGCAAAAAGCTTCATTTTCAAATTACAAATACAAGGACTATTTATAGGAAATTAAGTGCATGAATTCATAATAATAAGATGAAATGTTTATCCTAAATTAAATGCATATTGGCGCATCCAAGGAGCTTCATCCATGTTCAATGTATCTTCTTTATGTTCTCCAGTTTTTGTCCCGCAGCTGTTTATGCCATTTTGACCATTATAACTTATTCAAATGAAGATGACCCCTTGACGAAAGTTGAAGATCAGATTTTCTACTATGAAATGCATATGTGGATCATCAAATTTGGATAAGTAAAGTTCCTGATCCGATCCAATAAAGAAGACTGCTCACTAAGTTCAATGCACTTAAAATAGGCACCCCAAAAGACATCCATCTTGATTCAATGTATTTGGAATACACAAAACTTGACTTCTTGGACTTTCAAAAGTGGCACCATATTATCATGTGCATTCAGCCAATATTTTTAATATTTTAATTGATAAGAAGATGTAATAATATGTAATTTAATTCCTTAAAATGCCTCCAAAATGTGGCACCAATAATATCCTCAAAATCAGCCCGTATTTTATAATTAATATATTATATTATTACTTAGATAATAATATATATAAGAGTATTTAAAAGTGAGATATATGATGGATCCGGATTCACATCGTACTCTCCCTCTTCGAAAGGATTTGTCCTCGAATCCACCAGGGTCGAATATGAATGTTGGCCATACACACCGAATAATTCCAACATTGAAACCGTCATCCAACACAAAGAAATGGATGAACAATGCCGCCATCATCCTTGAAAACATTTGAATCTTCTCATTGATCCTTTGCACATCTTCATTATTTCCAGCCATTCTTTGTTCAAAGTTTGTTTTTTTTTTTTTGTTTTTTTTAAAAGAAAATATGAAGGGATATAATACCGTCAATCCGCCTTGTCTCTGATACCAACTGATGTGAAACCGCCCGGAGGAAGGCTTCAAATCGAATGAATTACTTAGGATCGTGGATTTGAGGTATTTGGAATAGGTCCTTGACACAACCACAACTTTGTGTGGAGGCACCTTGAAATCAATAAGCTCCTCGACACGGTCACAACTTTGTGTGAAAGCACCTTGGAATAATGAGCTCCTCGACACAATCTCAACTCGTGAGAAGGCACCTTGGAATAGCACCTCGACACTTAGAAAACTTGTCTCTAAGCACCTTGGTATATTGGATACCCACAAGGGTTGCTCGGGCCCTTGATAATCCGGTTTTGAATACTCTATCCGGAGAATTCACACAACACTAATCCAAGTGAAGAAAATATATTTTATATTGAGCAAAAAGCTTCATTTTCAAATTACAAATACAAGGACTATTTATAGGAAATTAAGTGCATGAATTCATAATAATAAGATGAAAAGTTTATCCTAAATTAAATGCATATTGGCGCATCCAAGGAGCTTTATCCATGTTCAATGTATCTTCTTTATATTCTCCAGTTTTTGTCCCGCATCTGTTTATGCCATTTTGACCAATATAACTTATTCAAATGAAGATGACCCCTTGACGAAAGTTGAAGATCAGATTTTCTACTATGAAATGCATATGTGGATCATCAATTTTGGATAAGTAAAGCTCTGATCCGATCCAATAAAGAAGACTCGCTTGCACTAAGTTCAATGCACTTAAAATAGGCACCCCAAAAGACATCCATCTTGATTCAATATACTTGGAATACACAAAACTTGACTTCTTGGACTTTCAAAAGTGGCAGCATATTATCATGTGCATTCAGCCAATATTTTTAATATTTTAATTGATAAGAAGATATAATAATATGTAATTTAATTCCTTAAAATGCCTCCAAAATGTGGCACCAATAATATCCTCAAAATCAGCCCGTATTTTATAATTAATATATTATATTATTACTTAGATAATAATATATATAAGAATACTTAAAAGTGAGATATATGATGGATCCTGATTCACATCACAAATTGGATGAATCTGGTACCATTGTGAGGAATAAGGCCACACTAGTAGCAAAAGGCTATTCTCAAGCAGAAGGAATAGATTTTGATGAGACATATGCCCCTGTTGCAAGATTGGAAGCTATCAGATTATTTTTGGCATATGCAGCTTACAAAAACTTCAAGGTATATCAGATGGATGTCAAAAGTGCATTCTTGAATTTTATTCTGGAAGAGGAGGTGTATGTTCAGCAACCTCCTGGTTTTGAAGTTAAAGATCAAGAAGATAAAGTGTATAGACTCAATAAAGCACTTTATGGTTTGAAACAAGCACCAAGAGCATGGTATAAGACTCTATCTCAATTCTTGGTGGACAATGGTTTTACAAGAGGGACCATTGATAAGACTCTTTTCAGAATCAATGAAGGGGATAGCACCCTGCTGGTACAGATTTATGTTGATGACATAATCTTTGGTTCTGAAAATGAATTGCTATGTGAAAAATTTGCAAATCTAATGAAGAGTAAATTCCAAATGAGTATGATGGGAGAAATGAACTACTTTTTGGGATTGCAAGTCAAACAGATCAAAGATGGAATCTTCATTCATCAAACCAAGTATACTAAGGAGTTACTGAAGAAATTTGGTATGGAAAACGGCACCAAGGTATCAACTCCTATGAGCACAAATATTAGATTGGATGAAGACAAAGAAGGCAAAGATGTTGATCAGACTTTATATAGAAGGATGATAGGCAGTCTGTTGTACCTTACTGCCAGCAGACTTGATATATCCTTTGCTGTAGGTTTTTGTGCAAGATTTCAATCAAAACCTAAAGAAAGTCATTTAGGTGCAGTCAAAAGAGTTCTCAAGTACCTAAAAGAGACTTTAGGAGTAGGGATATGGTATTCAAAAGATGGAAGCTTCAAAGTTACATCCTACTCAGATTCTGATTATGCTGGATGCAAGATTGATAGAAAAAGCACCACATGAACCTGTCAGTTAATGAGATATAGACTGGTTTCCTGGTTTAGCAAGAAACAGAATTCGATATCAACTTCCACTGCTGAGGCTGAATACATTGCTGCTGGAAGTTGCTGTGCACAAATACTGTGGTTAAGACATCAATTAAGGGATTATGGAATTGAAGAAAGAGAAATTCCAATCATGTGTGACAACACAAGTGCAATTGCTATCACAGAAAATCCTGTTTTGCACTCAAGAACCAAACATATTGATGTGAGACATCATTTTATAAGGGATCATGTTGAAAAGAAAGATGTGGTGGTTCGTTATATCCCTACTGAAGATCAACTTGCTGATATTTTCACTAAACCATTGGATAGTGAAAGATTTGCTAAACTAAGGACTGAACTTGGAATCATAAAAGTTGACTGATTTAATCTTAATCAGCGGTGTACTGGAATTCACCAAGGGGATTAGTCTTTGCTATGTTGGGTGAGCTCACATAGCAGATTAGTCATTGGTATCAACAATTCTATGTACTTATGATTGGACAATTGAGCAAGGGAAGTTGCCAAGGGGATTGGTCTTTGTCATGTTGGGTGAGCTCACTTGACAGATCAGTCATTGGTATTAAACTTCATCTTGTATTATCAATTGGACAATACAAAAGGAATTAAACATCGACGAGTGACTCTATCGCGAAGTCGCTTGAGACTTCTCTATCGAGGTAGGCTTTGGGCCAAGTCTACCGATGACAAGGTCTATTTGAAGGAAACGTTACACAGTCAAACTTACTATAGTCAAAAAGCAAATGGCGGGATATTTATTCTATCTTTATAACCGTAGTTACATGATCGAACGGTTACAAAACGTTATGGAAAAGTAATGGGCCACGTGTCAAGACAGCATTCACTCAAATTTAATCGTGGTTAATGCACAGTACGTGTTCTGACAGTTTCAACCATATCTGTCTATATATATACAGACCTATACACAGAGGCTACTTACAAAAACTCAGATCGATGTTCTCTGCGTATACACTGTGTGAACACAGATTTGAAAGTTATCTTCTTCATCTTTTTCTTACAACAATGGAAAAGAAGGATGAAGTTCATATTGGAACCAGTCAGAGTGTAAGAGGATATGTTACTGACTGTAACTCCACTGAGTTAGCAATTAATATTGGAAGAAGAATCAGACGGTTTTCTGGATTAGAAGGTGTTATCAACAGAAGACTGGAAAGAATTTCTTATGTCAATGTGTTGGAATTCTGGAAGAACATTGTCATACATGAAGGTAGAGAGGCCTTCACTACAACTGTTAATGGGAGAGAAGTCGAAATATCTTCAGACCTACTGAGAGAGGTATTTGGATTTGCACCTGGAAACAATGCACCCACCAATCCAGAAGCAATGAATCTACCAAGAATGAAGTTTGTAGATTCAATAAAGACAGATGATTCAATTGCTTCAAATCTAGGAATTAATGTGAAGTATATTGGTTTTGAGTACAACTTGCTGAGCAAATTGATTGCCAAAACCATTTTGGGATTTGTTGGAAGCCTAGATACACTGTCTGGACCCAAAATAGACATGCTGATCATCATCTGTAGAAGTATGAAGTTTGATTGGGTTGGATTCTTCATACACTACATGAAGAAAGTGTGTATTGAAGATAGAGATGGGACAAGGAAGTCCAAGGTCAAGCCTTTAGGTCTAATGATTCAAACCCTGCTGAATCATTTTCAGATACCTGATGTTTTATTTGAAAAGATTAACAAGTCCAGATTCAAGCCAGAAGTTGGTACTCCTATCCCTGGTCTGGATGATGATGAATATGTAGATGATGAGGCCACTGAAAGTGATGGTGATGGTGGAGATGATGATGCTGGTGGTGAGCAGGTTAAGAAACCTGTTAAACCTGCTGCACCTAAGAAGGTTACTGAAAAGAGAAAGGCTGCTGAAATTGAAACAGAAGATCTTTAAAGCCTAGAAAGACAAAGAAGCAATCAGTTGAAGTTGTTGATATAGCTGAAATCACAAGGAAGAAGAAAGCTGCTGAAATTGAAACAGAAGATCTTTCCAAAAGAATGAAGGAAATTGCCAAGAAAAGGAAACATGGCAAAGGTAAACAATTGAAAACTTTGGAGGCTCAAAGGCAACAACAAGAAGAAGAAGAAGTAGGAGAGGCTATTGAGGCTGAGCCCTTAACAATTATTAAGCCTACTGAGGATGTAGAGGTTGTTCTTGAGCAACCTGCTGGAGAATCACAGCAAATTACTGACCCTGAGCCTGCTGTTGAAGTTACTGAATCCTCCCCTGCAAAGGTTGCTGAGCCTACTGAAATTGCACAAGTTGTTGTTGAGAAACTTGTAGAAGAACCACAGTAAACTACTGAGTCTACACCTGCTGTGGAAGTGGAAAAGTTGGTACAAGACCCTGCAAGTTCTGCAATAGTTCAGGGGGAAGAGAAATATGTTGCTAACCCTGCTGATGAGCATATAAGTCAGGGGGAACCAAGTGTGGCACAGATGGAGGTAGTAGGGACTAACATACAACCTGAGCAACTGATAAGTCCACCATACGTGGTTATTCTTGGATCGCTTTGGCCTGTTTTAATGTCTATTTTGTGATATTCGTATGATAAATTGCCTTTTTGGACTAGATTACTGCTATGGCTTTGATATCTTGCAGATATGGTGAATCCGAGCATAAAAGGCAATGAAAATGAGCTAAAAAGGATCAAAGTCATGAAGGCATGAAGAATCACACCCGGGTGTGAAAGAATGGAACGGGGTGTGAAAAAATGCGAAACTATCCGAGAATTTCTACGAAAGCCAACGAAATGTTCTGATTGGTGGAGATAATTCCCAGCGTGATTTCCATGATTGATGGCGCAAATTTGAGGATTTACACGCCATATTAGTCCTATTTTCTAGGAATTTTATTTTAGGAGATAAATTACACAATTTAAATTAAGGAAAATTCCTATTTATCCTAAAATAATTTCCTTAAATCAAAAAGATGATGAGGGACGCATTATTCATCAACAGAGGCGACTCTTCCTCCTCTTTTCATCATCATCATCTCCCATCCCCAAGAACAAGGATTTTAGGTTTTCAGAATTCAAGAACGAGGTTTTTTCGAGGTTTGATTATTTATGCAATACTTTGACGGTTTCTTTCTATCTCCTTTCTCCTTTATTCTATTTATTTATTTTTCTTGTCAAAGTATGAATTATATGGTTGAATCTTGGAATCTTGATATGTTACGAGAGTAAATATTGGTTTCTTGGATTAGGAAAAGCCCGGCGATGATTATATAGTTTTAAAGATACAATCTTTTCAATGATAGGATTTTTGTCATGTTTATGAATTTAATCTTGTATGCTTATTCATGTAATTTTCCGGAAATAATATCTCGAAGGAGTAAATGATTTGTAGGATTGCATGAGAAACTTCATTCGATTAATTGATGACAGAAAAAGTATTAATTAATCGATAGCCTAGAAACCAAGATCGAATCTTTAGGGATTTCTTGAATGAAAATTAGGTTAAACCTAAAGTGGCCCTTTAATTATGGTAATTCAATGGACCTAATTTTATTCATCATTGTAGGAAACTGAATGTTGGATAAAACTAGGTACAATCACGATAATAGTTCGAAAGAATGTTTACGTGTAATATTTGATAATTGGTCTTATAAATGGAAGATTCATATTGATAGAGAGATTGTTGAAATTCTACGTAAACAACGCCGTGGTGGATCCGAAATCCAAGAAATGCCTCTAAACCTTGAATCCTATTACCTAAATCTTGAAGTTCTTGGCTTATAGTTATATTTTCTTTATTTTCTTTATTTTTAGGATTTTTAGAGAAAACCTACAAATATTTGATTTGTCTAGCTAATATAAATCGGGAATTGTTTGGTGATTGACTACAAGTCCCTGTGGGATCGACATCCTAAGTACTACTCGATAAGCCGTGCGCTTGCGGTAGCATTTAGTGATTATATTGAAAATCACACATCAAGTTTTCTAACTCCCCCAAGCTTAAACCTTGCTTGTCCCCAAGCAAGTCAAAATACCAACTCAAGACGAAGCACTTAGAACACACATGGAACAATCTCAAGTAGGATGCAAAGTACACGAGCCTCAATAGATTATACTTCAATAGTTCACATGCATAATATAAACATGGTCAACCTCTTTCAAAATACCACACTTAAACATGGACAAAGACTTCCACTAAGAATGAGATCAACCAAACAAGTAGACCCTCATGGGATAAAATCGCTCAACACTCATATTTGTGAGGTGGTTGATCTCTCAAGCTCATTCCAATGAAATTGCCCTACTATATGCTTGTATATTATCTCATGTCAACCGCCAAAGCAACATGCACCACACAAATCATAAGGACTTAGAAGAAGGTATGGTAGAGAATAGCCCGGAAAGGTAGGAAAATGACTGAAATGGTGGTAAAAATGGTAAGTGTAGGATATATATCATGGTAGGTGGTTCAAGGCCTTTAGAACTAGTGAAACATGTAACTACTAATTCATCAACTCGTGTGATCTCAGGGGGGTTTATCCAACAACTACACAATTCTCCAATAACGAGCCACTAACATGACTTTATACTTTGGGAGGATAAAGACGTCACTCCCTTTTTATTACACAACAAAAACTAAAACAACATAGGAGGCTATTTTCGGATTGCACTCCTTTATTGACTCTTTTTTTTCTTGATTTTTCTTGATTTTTTTTTTGAAATAATATTCAAGACACAAAACGGACTCCCCCAAGCTTAATTTCTTTGCAATAGAGTTTTCAGAATTTAATAGTCAACATCCCATTAATCTTAAGGCCGGGCAAAATAGAATTTGGGTTATTCAAATTTTTTTTTTTTCGTGGGGTGAGGGCATAATATATGGCTAGTAAGGGTGTTAAGTGTGGGTAAAGGAAGAAGTGAGTGCCTTAGTCATTTTAGTATAGATGCAAGTACCATGGTAATATCAATAAGATGCAACACAAGTTCTAAAGGAACAAAATCATGGAAGAGAAAAATAAACGCTCATTTTTGGGTGAGACTGAAGTAGTCAGTCATTATGGCCGGAACATCTCACCGGGATAGGTTGTCTACTCACTTAATCTCAATCATTCTCAACAAAAATCAATGCACATTTACGTGTGGTTTATCAAGTGGAATCAAACATATTATATCCTGCATCTTTCATATCAAAGTAGTCTCTAACAATTTTCATGCATTTCGAATCATACTCGAGATGACTATGTGTAATCTAAGCAAGGCACGACTCAAAATGACTCGACTCATAAACTCTACCTAAGTGACTTTTATTGACCCAAAGACAAAAGACTCGAATAACAACCAAGGAAACTACACAAGTGACCCTCCCCCACACGTAAATATTACATTGTCCCCAATGTAAATAAATGAAAAGCAAGTGAGGGTAGGAATGAAACTCACCGAATCATGATGCTGGAAGGTCAGATGGATCAAGGAGAGAGCTCGAGCAATCAGGGGGGCAAGCACGTCGTTCAGCTCTCGAAGAATCTGTGTTAATGATTGTCATTCGCCGGACTCCGGCAAGAGGTGGTGGTCGGAAAGGCGGGGTGGTCATTTTCCGGTGACCGGAGTGATGGTTGGCCGGAGTTGTGGGAGGTGGTGGTAGGAGATGGTGGTCCATGGGTATGAAAGTTGTGGTGAAAAGTGAGGAAGAGGGCAAGAATTTTTTATTTTTTATTTTTTTTGGACAGGAGAATCACAGGGTGTGATAAAAATCACACCTGGGTGTGATACCTGCATCAATTCTAGGCACTTTGTTTTTTGGACGGAAGAATCACACCTGGGTGTGATAAAAATCACACATGGGTGTGATATCTGCGTAATTTTCAGGCCCTTTTTTTTTTTTTTGAAACCGTCTCCCCCGTTTCGCTTTAAAAGATGGCCTCAAATCGCACCTCGAAATTTCCTTTCACCTCGATCGTGGTTTTCTCCATACTAAATATTCCACACCATGGCATCAAAATCCGCAAGTTCCTCTTGTGCAAAGTTATCTGGCTGCAAACCGACACCAAAAACAAAACAAACCAAGACTAAAGGACCGAGAGGACAACTCTCTTCCTTTATTTATTCATTAAGCAAGAAAGAAAAAATAAAAAAAATAAAAAAAAACATTCTGAATTTATAGTCTTCAGTTGGACTATCTTTAAACATATTGTCAAGGAGGACTAAACCAAAGAAGGGCATCCCTTTGCATTTTTCTCCACATATCAAGGATATTAACAAGGATTTTCAAATATAGCATTGGGAGCCTATAATCATGCCTTCTTAAAATGCGATTAATCAATTTAGCTCTAAAATATGAAGTGCCACCTAACAATTTATAAATCTCTTTATCAATGCTCATGACAAATCTAAGAGAATTATGGACTATTAGAGGTGCAACATCTATATACTCTACATGCTCGGCATCCATAAATTCAACATCATTATACAATGAAGGGGGGTTATCATTATCAAATGCATTCAAATCAAACGCAATATTTTTACCTCCCTTTTCATCCTTTTCTTGGCTCATCAATGTTGAATCTGGAATTATTGCACCGTTATCTTGTGGAGATGGTTCGAATTTCCATGTGGCTTCACTCTTGTTAATACGAAGGCCCAAACACTCTGCAATCTTTGAGAAAGAATCACCGAAAACATTTAGATCAAGACAATGTGGGATCTCATAAGGATTTTTCTCCACATATCAAGGATATTAACAAGGATTTTCAAATATAGCATTGGGAGACTATAATCATGCCTTCTTAAAATGCGATTAATCAATTTAGCTCTAAAATATGAAGTGCCACTTAACAATTTATAAATCTCTTTATCAATGCTCATGACAAATCTAAGAGAATTATGGACTATTAGAGGTGCAACATCTATATACTCTACATGCTCAACATCCATAAATTCAACATCATTATACAATGAAGGGGGGTTATCATTATCAAATGCATTCAAATCAAACGCAATATTTTTACCTCCCTTTTCATCCTTTTCTTGGCTCATCAATGTTGAATCTGGAATTATTGCACCGTTATCTTGTGGAGATGGTTCGAATTTCCATGTGGCTTCACTCTTGTTAATACGAAGGCCCAAACACTCTGCAATCTTTGAGAAAGAATCACCGAAAACATTTAGATCAAGACAATGCGGGATCTCATAAGGATCACAGTTTTCATCCCCACGACTTTCAAGGTCGGCCTCCTGCTCTTGAATCGCCTTCTCCATTTCCCTTTCATCTTCAAGAACATGGCGATTACGTGCAACTAATTCTCCCAAAGTCGGTTCCTTTTTGTGGAGCGGGACACAATAGGTGTGCCATTTCTCTAGAAAATTTCTCTCTCGCTCTCTATAGATTTCTCTAACAAAATTTCAATGTTAGACTTGGACTCGAGTGAGGGAACACTTGTTGTTTCCAATTGCTTTGATCTTGACCCCACGGAGAATAAGGATAGTTACTCCTCCCACCATTGTATGTTGAGGCATAGTTGTGGCTATATTGGAATTGATTCTCATGACTTGCACCATAATTGTCATAAGTATTCCATTGGTGGGATGAATAACCTCCATTGCACTTGAGCTTCACAATGGTTTCCACCACAATATGAACATCTCACCTTAAATTGGTTAAGTCTATTTCCATACATCCTCTCATCGGTTGGTGTCACTTGAGCACTGAATCTAGAGTAAAATGAATCCATGAAAGCCTGGCACTTCAAATTTCTGCACAAGAAAAGAAAAAAATCAAAAGCAAAAAGGTCTCACCGTAGCAAGGTGCGGCTTGCTATGGTGAGGAAAAAAAAAAGTCTAGTCTAACAAAATCAAAAACACGTTCGATGTTGACACCGAAGTCCCCGGCAACGGCGCCAGAAAAATTGATGTGTGATTTTCAATATAATCACTAAATGCTACCGCAAGCGCACGGCTTATCGAGTAGTACTTAGGATGTCGATCCCACAGGGACTTGTAGTCAATCACCAAACAATTCCCGATTTATATTAGCTAGACAAATCAAATATTTGTAGGTTTTTCTCTAAAAATCCTAAAAATAAAGAAAATAAAGAAAATATAACTATAAGCCAAGAACTTCAAGATTTAGGTAATAGGATTCAAGGTTTAGAGGCATTTCTTGGATTTCGGATCCACCACGGCGTTGTTTACATAGAATTTCAACAATCTCTCTATCAATATGAATCTTCCATTTATGAAGACCAATTATCAAATATTACACGTAAACATTCTTTCGAACTATTATCGTGATTGTACCTAGTTTTATCCAACATTCAGTTTCCTACAATGATGAATAAAATTAGGTCCATTGAATTACCATAATTAAAGGGCCACTTTAGGTTTAACCTAATTTTCATTCAAGAAATCCCTAAAGATTCGATCTTGGTTTCTAGGCTATCGATTAATTAATACTTTTTCTGTCATCAATTAATCGAATGAAGTTTCTCATGCAATCCTACAGTCATTTACTCCTTCGAGATATTATTTCCGGAAAATTACATGAATAAGCATACAAGATTAAATTCATAAACATGACAAAAATCCTATCATTGAAAAGATTGTATCTTTAAAACTATATAATCATCGCCGGGCTTTTCCTAATCCAAGAAACCAATATTTACTCTCGTAACATATCAAGATTCCAAGATTCAACCATATAATTCATACTTTGACAAGAAAAATAAATAAATAGAATAAAGGAGAAAGGAGATAGAAAGAAACCGTCAAAGTATTGCATAAATAATCAAACCTCGAAAAAGCCTCGTTCTTGAATTCTGAAAACCTAAAATCCTTGTTCTTGGGGATGGGAGATGATGATGATGAAAAGAGGAGGAAGAGTCGCCTCTGTTGATGAATAATGCGTCCCTCATCATCTTTTTGATTTAAGGAAATTATTTTAGGATAAATAGGAATTTTCCTTAATTTAAATTGTGTAATTTATCTCCTAAAATAAAATTCCTAGAAAATAGGACTAATATGGCGTGTAAATCCTCAAATTTGCGCCATCAATCATGGAAATCACGCTGGGAATTATCTCCACCAATCGGAACATTTCGTTGGCTCCGTAGAAATTCTGATAGTTTACGCATTTTTTCACACCCTGTTCCATTCTTTCACACCTGGGTGTGATTCTTCATGCCTTCATGACTTTGAACCTTTTTATCTCATTTTCATTGCCTTTTATGCTCGGATTCACTATATCTGCAAGATATCAAAGCCATAGCAGTAATCTAGTCCAAAAAGGCAATTTATCATACGAATATCACAAAATAGACATTAAAACAGGCCAAAGCGATCCAAGAATAACCACGTATGGTGGACTTATCAGCAACCTACTGACCTAGAGGCATCTATGAAAGAAACTCTGAATTTACTTGTTGAGACCTTTGGAGGTCAGCAAGGTACTGCAACAGCTCCCAGAAAACCAACTATGCCATTTGAGAGACATGAGAAGAAGAAGAAAGAGGAGTTTGTTGATCCTAAACTCCTGCTGGTTGCAAACTACTTTCAATGGAAGTTTGGATTTTATAAGAGACAAAAGCCAGCTGCAGAACCAATGACAGATTTTGAAGAATGGGCTTTTGAGAAGTTGGGAGTGGAAAATTTGCTGGACCTGGTTGATACCTCCTTATTGCAATCAAGATTAATGGATCTGTTTGATGAACAACAGAAGGAGGAGGGTATCAAGTTCAGAGACCCCAAAGATGAATCAGTCAGTGATGATTCATCATCTGATTCTGGTGGTGATCACCTCTCTGGTCCAGGAGAAACCAGTGGAACTGCTATGATAATTGAACCAAGAGTGGAGCAGTCTACTGAGAGACAACAAACTGAACAAATGGATGAGGATGTTGAAAATCTCACCATGGATGATATAGAGGCACAAATCAATGAGGGAATAGACATTGGTGCAAACAGGATGGTTGGTGAGATAGACACCTTGTTTGTTGTTGAACCTGCTGAGCATACTGATGATCAGCAGACTGTAGATTTGAATGATGAGAGGATTACTGACCATAGTGAGCCTGATGTCAGTTCTGAGGATTCCAGTCAATATCAAGTCTGGATTGACACTGAGGACACTCTAACCAAGGCTGCCAATTTTATAAGAAATATTCCTGATATTAGGGAATTTCAAAAGGAGAATATGGATGTATTCCCTGAACAAGTTATTGTGGCACTGGTGGTTCAGGCTGCTGAGGTTCAAACAGCACCTGAACAAAGGTTGGAACTGGAGGTTCAGGCTGCTGAGGTTCAAACAGCACCTGAGCAAAGGTTGGAACAGGAGGTACAGGTTGCTGAGGTACAAACAAGACACCGGACAAAGGTTGGAACCATCTTTGTGTTTGGAGGAAACCCCTTCTGGTGTTGAAGAACAGGCTGCTGTAGTGGAGCTTGCTGGAGGAAAGGTCACTGAAGGGAAAGATAGTCGCAGACTGCTGTTATTCATGAGGATGACCAGCTGCTGGATTATGACTACAGTGATGAAGAATTTCAAGTGCCTGAGGAAGAACCTATTAATGATGAACCTCAACAGGCATTTGAACCAGTTTTTGAAGAGCCTGCTCTTGATCCCATTCTGAAGGAATTCCAAAGACCTAACCCTGCTGGAAGGGATATGAGCTATGCTTTGGTTCAGCAGACAGAGGCAACAATACAATGTAGAAGAGCCGGCTGATGGAGCTGATGGAGGAATGGCTGGTGGGGTACCAGCACATGTTTTGGATGAGTTGAGGACTGTCAGAAATTACATTGCAAATCTAAGAACTCAACTTGACAGGCAAGAGTAGAGATTTGAAGATTTATTGAACTTAGTGGAGAATAGAGGAAGAACCACTGAAACTGTTGCTTCTAATATGACCTCCACCCAATATGCTCTTGCTGACCTTGCTATGGATATAAAGGGGATCAAGCAAGGAAATACAATGAAGGACAAGTTTCTGAAAGAACAATTTGCATCCATTCATCAGAAACTTGACAAGCTTGCTGAGACACCTAAGCCTGCTGTGGCTGAATCTGCTGGAACACTGCAACCTGCTGTACTGGATCCTAAAATCACTGAGAGGATAACTCTACTGGAGCAAACATTACAAGGAAGGATCACAGTTGTTGACACTAGGAATGAAATTATGGAGGGTCGATTGAACAACTTAGTGCTCACACAAGAGAGTGTACATGGCTTGCTGTCCCGTTTTGTTGATGATGTCAATAAGGGGGAAGAGAGCCAAACAACAGTAAAAAAAGAGGCTGCCAAAATCTTTGCTAAGAAAAGATGGGAAGATGATACAAATGCTTTTAGGGAGCCTGCACCTGGCAGACTTCTACTTACTGATGATCTTCTCAAAGAATATAAAAAGGTTTACTATAATAAGAGAAGACCCTATCATGACAAAGGTTTTCATGAAGGTTTAAACTCCTTTTTGGGATTAAAATTCTGGGAAGCATGGGTTAAAGCCATGAGGGCCACACACAGAGGTGGAAGAGGTGGTAGAGGTGGAAGAAGTTTACCTACTACAAATGCAAAGGAGTCACTAAATGAATTCAAGGAAGTATAATGCGTTTAGGCTTTAGAGTACATCAGATCAACCTTACTCTACCTGAAGCAAGGCATTGGTGGAAAGAAGTGAATCCTTATATTGATTTCTCTCTGATTGAAAATGATTGGATGAGAGATATGATCAGAGAGATAAGAGCTTACCAAGAACAAGTGGAGAAAGCAAGAGAAGAAAGAGAAAGAAGAAAGTAGATCAGCACACTTTATTCTGTTTTATCATTTGCTGTATCTAGACTGTAATACTCTTGAACAAATGATTATAATGAGATATGACTACACTTTGTTCTGTTTTTGTTTTTAATCTTTTTGCTTTGCTATTAGGTTGGTATTTGCATCATCACCAAAAAGGGGGAAATCGTTGGACTTATTTTTAAGTTTTAGTGATGAGTGCCAGACTAGCTGTTATAGAGCAAAGGCAAAAAGATGTCTAGATCAAATGTATAGGTTTATTAGAGTTTGATTTTGTATAGGTTTGATCAAACAAGCACTGTAAAAGGTCAGCTGACTTACATTAGCAGACTAGTCTAGATCGCAGGGTAGCCGAGTCGGTGAGACTTATCAGAACCCGCTCAAGACCGAAGGCCGAGGGTCAAACTCGCTTATTGAAGGCTAAGGGATCAAACTTAGTAATTAAAGTTAAGGATATGAAATCAGAATTTAGGGAAGTCTGTGATGACCTAAACTGATTACATATACCTTATGTACAAGGTCTAAGTTCCATAAGTTAAGTGGTGATTGGAACTTAGTTATATGCAAAAAAAAGGTGTAATCTAACTTCATAAATAAAAGTTAGATAAAAGACAGTAAGCTGAAGTGTTTTTAAACACAGCATAATAAGGATAAGCTTACTGATGTGTATATAAGTAGACTTATGTTCTCAGGAACCTGCTGGACACATATTTCGATTTAATCAAAGGCTACATTGGAAGATTACAAGAAAGGGACAGCTAACAACCTCTGATTTTATCAAACAAATCAATGGTTAAGATCAAATGGACGTTGGAATGATTCAGACCTTTATCCAATGGATACAAGTCAAAGGGTGGACAGACTGTAACATGTCAAAAAGGAATCGACAGTGTCAGTCCTAGGAACAGTCAGAAAAAGCAAGTCAAGATGGGGACAAGTCTGAAACGGCTATGTTTGAATTTCAAACATAAGTCACAAGGATTCCTACCTATAAATAGAGGACTCCTAATTCAGATACAAGTGATGAACATTAAGAGAAAAATACAGATAATCCTGAGCTTCAAATTCTGATCAAGAAAAACACCCTGCTGACCCTACTGAGTTTTAATCTACTGATCTAGAGAAATTCTTCAAGTGTAATCTGCATTCAAGCTGCATCAAGTTTACACACTTGAAGACATCAAGCTGCTGATCATATCATCCTGATCAAGCTGCTGAAAGCTGAATCACTTACTTGATTCAACTTTCTTTTACAAGAAATCTACTGAAGACAGTGAAGCATCTTTGGGTGTGAAAGACTGTTGTTTGTGGTGGAGCTGGTGAACAGGCAATCCTACCCTTCAAGGACCAGTGGAAGACTTTGGAGCAAAGAATCCTACCGTTCCAAGTGTTCGCCTTTGTGAAGCCATAGTTATTGGTGAAGGACAAGCAACTTAGGGATTTTTGTAACAACTACATCAAAGATCTCTAGTGAATTACCTCCAACATCACAAGGAGAAGAGTGGACCGACAGGATTACACCACCTGGAACCACTATAAAATCTGCCTATTTACTTTCTGCATTTATATTCTGCACTTAGTTTATATAACACATCAATCTACTGAATCTAGCAACTGAATTCACACACATATACTACTGAGTATCTAATACTTGGTATCATATTTAATAACAAGTAATAAGGCTTAATTTTTGATATATTTCCGCTGCACAAATTCAGTAAACTCACGATCGGCCGACTATCGAGTGTCGCGGACTATCGAAGTATCGACGGTCGCCGAAGTTGCTGAGTTTGTTAACTCCAAAAGTTTTAAGTGTCCAGTTTATTCACCCCCCCTCTAAACTTAACCAAAGACTTTTCAAGGGACCAACAGTTATCAGCAGACAGAGGCAACAATACAATGTAGAAGAGCCTGCTGATGGAGCTGATAGAGGAATGGCTGGTGGGGTACCATCACATGTTTTGGATGAGTTGAGGACTGTTAGAAATGACATTGCAAATTTAAGAACTCAACTTGATAGGCAAGAGTAGAGGTTTGAAGATTTAATGAACTTAGTGGAGAATAGAGGAAGAACCACTGAAACTGTTGCTTCCAATATAACCTCCACTCAGTATGCTCTTGCTGATCTTGCTTTGGATGTTAAGGGGATCAAGCAAGGAAATACAATGAAGGACAAGTTTCTGAAAGAACAATTTGCATCCATTCATCAGAAACTTGACAAGCTTGCTGAGACACCTAAGCCTGCTGTGGCTGAATCTGCTGGAACACTGCAACCTGCTGTACTGGATCCTAAAATCACTAAGAGGATAGCTCTACTGGAGCAAACATTGCAAGGAAGGATCACAGCTGTTGACACTAGGACTGAAATTATGGAGGGTCAACTGAACAACCTAGTGCTCACACATGAGAGTGTACGTGGCCTGATGTCCCGTTTTGTTGATGATATCAATAAGGGGGAAGAGAGCCAAACAACGAGTAAAAAGAGGGTCGCCGTAATCTTTGCTAAGAAAAGATGGGAAGATGATACAAATGCTTTTAGGGAGCTTACACCTGGCAGACTTCCATTTACTGATGATCTTCTCAAAGAATATAAAAAGGTTTACTATAATAAGAGGAGACCCTATCATGACAAAGGCTTTCATGAAGGTTTAAACTCCTTTTTGGGCTTAAAATTCTGGGAAGCAAGGGTTAAAGCCATGAGGGCCACACACAGAGGTGGAAGAGGCGGAAGAGGTGGAAGAAGTTTACCTACTACAAATGCAAAGGAGTCACTAAATGAATTCAAGGAAGTATACATGCGTTTAGGCTTTAGAGTACATCAGATCAACCTTACTCTACCTGAAGCATGGCATTGGTGGAAAGAAGTGAATTCTTATATTGATTTCTCTCTGATTGAAAATGAATGGATGAGAGATAAGATCAGAGAGATAAAAGCTTACCAAGAACAAGTGGAGAAAGAAAGAGAAGAAAGAGAAAGAAGACAGTAGATCAGCACACTTTATCTGTTTTATCATTTGCTGTATCTAGACTGTAATACTCTTGAACAATTGATTATAATGAGATATGACTACACTTTGCTCTATTTTTGTTTTTAATCTTTTTGCTTTGCTGTAAGGAGGGTATTGGCATCATCACCAAAAATGGGGAAATTGTTGGACTTATTTTTAAGTTTTAGTGATGAGTGCCAGACTAGCTGTTATAGAGCAAAGGCAAAAAGATGTCTAGATCAAATGTATAGGTTTATTAGAGTTTGATCTTGTATAGGTTTGATCAAACAAGCACTGTAAAAGGTCAGCTGACTTATATCAGCAGACTAGTCTAGATCGAGGGTAGCCGAGTCGGTAGACTAGTCGGAACCCGCCGAAGACGAAGGGCCGAGGGCTCAAACTCAGTTATTGAAGGCTAAGGGATCAAACTTAGTAATTAAAGTCAAGGATATGGAATCAGAATTTAGGGAAGTCTGTGATGACCTAAACTGATTACATATACCTTGTGTAAAAGGTCTAAGTTCCACAAGTTAAGTGGTGATTGGAACTTAGTTATATGCAAAAAGGTGTAATCTAACTTCATAAATAAAAGTTAGATAAAAGACAAGAAGCTAAAGTGTTTTTTAAACACAAGATTATAAGGATAAGCTTATCGATGTGCATATCGAGGTTATGTTCTCGGAACCTGCTTGGACACATATTTCAATTTATTCAAAAGCTACATTGGAAGATTACAAAGAAAGGACAAATAACAACCTCTCGATTTATCAAACAAATCAATGGTTAAGAACAAATGGACGTTGGGATGATTCGGACCTTTATCCAATGGATACAAGTCAAAGGGTGGACGGACGCAAACTTTCAAAAGGAATCGACGAGTGTCGGGCCCTAGAACATCGAAAAAAGCAAGTCAAGATGGAGACAAATCAAACGGCTATGTTTGAATTTCAAACATAAGTCACAAGGATTCCTACTTATAAATAGAGGACTCCTAATTCAGATACAAGTGATGAACATTAAGAGAAAAATACAGATAATCCTGAGCTTCAAATTCTGATCAAGAAAAACACCCTGCTGACCCTACTGAGCTTTAATCTACTGATCCAGAAAAATTCTTCAAGTGTAATCTGCATCAAGTTTACACACTTGAAGACTTCAAGCTGCTAATCATATCATCCTGATCAAGCTGCTGAAAGCTGAATCACTTACTTGATTCAATCTTTCTTTTACAAGAATTTACCGAAGACAAGAAGCATCTTTGGGTGTGAAAGACTCGTTGTTTGTGGTGGAGTCAGTGAAGAGGTAATCCTACCCTTCAAGGACCAAAGTGGAAGACTTTGGAGTAGCGAGTCCTACCTGTTCCAAGTGTTCGGTTGTGAAGCCATAGTTATTGGTGAAGGACAAGCAACTTAGGGATTTTTGTAACAGCTACATCAAAGATCTCTAGTGAATTACCTCCAACATCACAAGAGAAGAGTGGACTGACGGGATTACACCACCTAGAACCACTATAAAATCTGCCTACTTACTTTCTGCATTTATATTTTGCACTTAGTTTATCCAACATATCAATCTACTGAATCTAGCAACTGAATCACACACATACACTACTGAGTATCTAATACTTGGTATCATATTTAACAACAAGTAATAAGGCTTAATTTTTGATATATTTCCACTGCACAAATTCAGTAAACTCACAGTCAGCAGACTACTGAGTGTCAGCAGACTACTGAAGTATCAGCAGGCTGCTGAAGTTGCTGAGTTTGTTAACTCCAAAAGTTTTAAGTGTTAAGTTTATTCACCCCCCCTCTAAACTTAACCAAAGCCTTTTCAAGGGACCAACAGTTTACGGCCAACATATTCGGAAGCCTATCGGGTCACACACATTTGAACATCAAGTCAGATTAAAATGTGGTTATAGTTGATGACCAAATAAGGAAAGAATTTATCTCATACTATAAATGTTATAGTGGTAAATTAATATGGTGGAATTCATTTATTATGAATAAATATAATACAAGATATTAATAATGTTGGTTTAATAAATATACATATGATGTATATATGTATGTCGAAATTATATGTGTATATGCTACACATGTATTTTGCAAATTAATTAATCATAGCATTATATTAATTAAAGAATATTCCGGATGCCAAATCTTTGGCAAAAGGGGCACAGATGATGTAGTGTATAAGATACACTTGGATTGTGCAATTTAATTAATAAGATTACGATAATATTAATATTAGATATTAATTGATTTTGGAAAAATAGATTTATGGCAATAAGATAAATATAGTCAATATAAGATATTGACAATATATTGGAAATATTTAATATAAGATATTGAATATTAATGAGATAAATCAGTCAAAGGGATTTTCCTTATTTTATTGGGAAAATAAGTTTTATTTCTCCTCAATCTACTAGGAAGCTAATCCCAATTAGATTGAGATATGAATGAGGAGCCCCAACTCCTATTTAATGGAGGCTTGGCTAGCTATTTTGTAGATCACAATTCCAAGAGCTAATAGTTCTTGTGAAAAATTAGAAAGCTTCTTAGAGAGAATTTTGAGAGAGAGAAAAGGCCGGTTTAGCAACCGGATTTTTCTAGTAGCAATCCAATGGTGGATTCCGGCGGGCTGTTCGTGAGGATCACCGGTAGAGGCCGAGCACTTGGGCGGCTCCGTGTATCGCTACTCTCCTTAGACGGTCAAAGCGTCGATATTTTAGATCAACCAAGGTAACCACCGTCTACTAGCTTAATTGTTTATTGCTTAAACAAAGTCGATCCTAGTTAAAAGGAAATAAATTTTTGAATGTCGTTGTGTTCCCGCGTAGATTTCCTAACAAGGTGTTCGCTTCATCCCACCACTTTAGAGAAGCAAATGTGTTGTCTTGATTGGGAAAGAGCCGAGAAGAGGAAGCAAGACATTGAGTCATCAAATGAGTCACAGTTCGAAGTCGGTGACATTGAAACTTCAGGAAGAGCAAGCGATCGAAATACCGACATCGATAATTTTGAAGATGTTGTCGGGTTAATGGTACGCAATTTATATCTTACTTATATACTTGTAACAATTTATAAAAAAAAACTATAAAAGACTAAAAAATACTATAAAAACTAATAAAAACCTATAAAACTTATAAAAATTCCTTTCCTCTTTACGTGTTTTAACAGCCAGGAATCAACAGTAAGAATGTATTGTATTTTAGAGAGTGCATTCTCTCACCGGCACCAATGGCTCTTGCAACTTCCGGCCGGCAAATCCTTTGATTCTACCTCCCGTTTCAGATCGGTTTTGCTCTTTTTCTTCCATGGGTAAGAAAAATCGGAGGAGCCCAAAGAGTGCTCGTTACTTTGAGGTCTCGAGGATGATTTTCCGACCAAATTTGATTCCAATTTTAGGACACCTTCTTCTCCGGCTGGGAAGACACCTTCTTCTCCGTCTGGACTCAAAGCTCCGTTGGAAGGGATTACGGCTTCTCCTCATCACTCTTTGGACATTTGTGTTCAATCCAAAAAAAAAAGCATCATCGTTGAATTTCTTGGCGTTTCTGTGATCAAAATTTGAAGCTTTACAATTCGAATCGGATATTTCCGGGAAGTCATTTTCTGGGTTTTAGTCTCTGTTAATTACTGATTTGATTCTCTCTTAATATCGCATTTATTAAACCAATTTGACTATGAAATCTGCCCTTGATTTCGTTTGCCGTTGATTTCGTTTGCTACGTTTAACTAGGGAAGGTTTTAATGGCACCGGCGACAATTGTCCCGTAAAGAAAAATACAACGTACATCTTGAAAAATTGGTCTTTTCGGTGACGGTCATGGTCTTTCCGTAATGCTAAATCGAAGCTTTCCGAATTTTTGTAAAAAAAGATTTTCTAAAATTGTCGCCGGGAAGTTTCGAAAAACGTGTCTAGTTAGATGACCATGTTTTTAAAGGCATCGATTGGAAAGATACACGCGCCATCTTGAATCGTACGGATGCGGTTAATCCGCTCGAATTTTTTATTTTCAGGGAAGTTTCCGCCACGTTTTTAAAGGCATCGCGCCAAATTGAACGATTTGGGGATTGAACGATTTGGGGAGGAGAAGGAGGCGTGACGGCTGTGCCGCCGGAAGTTGCAAATGATTCCGACATTGAAGAGAGAAAATGATGAAAATGAAAGTTTGGATTTTTTTCATTGCTAATGGCCGGACGTGATGGTGGCCGGACGATTATATTTTTGGTGGTGGCCGGACGTGATGGTGGCCTTCTTCCACTGCTGTATTTTTTCTTTAAAAAAAAAAACTTTAGGGTTTAAGGTTATTACTATTAATTTTTTAACTTTAGGGCTTAGGATTGTTACTATTAATTTTCAGAAGTTACTACGTTTTTTGATGTAACTTTATCTATTTTACGGGTTGTTACTACTTGTTTATTGGCCGTTACTACATTCTTATGTGTTGTTACTACTTGTTTTTTTGGCCGTTAGTACATTTTACGGGCTGTTACTACTTCTTTTTAGGCTGTTATTACTTTCTTTAGGCTGTTACTACTTGTTTATTAGCTTTTCATTGGATGTTACGACATTTTATGGGTTGTTACTACTTGTTTCTTGACTGTTACTATTTGTTTTCTTGCCTGTTACTACACTTTATCTAGCTTTACTATGTGTTTAATGTGTAAAATGATATTTTTGTCCATTTATTATGAATTTGTCATTTTTAATCACCTAACATGTAGTAACGTCCTTCTGGACCGATTTATGATTTTTTTTGTCCTTCTAGCCCCTTCCCCCAAAAAATTTATTAAAATCTATAAAAAAAACTATAAGAAACTATAAAAACCTATAAAAAATATAATAAAAAAACTATAAGTAAAACTATATAAAAAAAAACTATAAAAACCTATTAAAAAAACTATAAAAGACTACCAAAAAAAAAAAAAACAAAACCTATAAAAAAAAGTATAAGAAACAATAAAAAAAACTATCAAAACTATATTGAAAAAAATAAAAAAAACTATAAAAAAACCTATAAAAAACTATAAAAGACTAAAAAAAAGTATAGAACTACGTTCGCTTTGATTTTTTTATATGTATCGTGTTTCCGACATAATTGCATATAAAAGATACGTAGGCAACCGATTTTTCGGTACAAGCGTTAAAAAAATAACATAAGTTATACATAATTTACATATAGAAAAAATAACACAATATATCTCACATAATTTTTAATAAAACAACATTATAATCATCTTATACTTAAAACCGAATATAAAACTATTTATAAAAACTTGGGCCAAAGACCCAAAAAGACATAAAACGGATTTATTGGACTTATAAGGACAAAAAGGAATCTGTTGGACTTATAAAGACACAAATTAGATAGATAGACTCAAATACCCTTAATGAATAAAAATTAAAATAACGAAAGCAGTGCTGTGATGTTTTTATTGCCTTCCGGTACGGTGGGTCAGCATCATTGCTCCATATTCAGTGATTCAATATAAGCCGGTGGATTTAAATAATATTATAATAATAATAAAAGTAAAAAAATGGCGGCTGCACGATGGTAAAGGTGCTGGCAATTTCTTCAAAGTTGAAGGAATTAAGTCAATTAATATGTGTTATATATCTGATTATATGTTTTTTTTTTTTTTTTTGTTTTTTTTTCCTAGACGCAGAGAAGTTTTTTTTCTGGTGACCATTGCATTGACCATCCCGATTAATCGACCACCTCGACGCAAAGACATCGCGATTAAGTGACACCGCATTGCAGAGACACCGCAGTGTAGAGATATCGTGATATTATGACATTTGACGATGCACAGACACCGCGATGCAGAGACATCGCGATGAAGTGACACCGTGATGCAAAGACCTCGCATTGACCACCGCGATACAGAGACATCGCGATGAAGTGACATCGCGATGCAGATACACCGCATTGACCACCACGATGCATTGACCATCGCGATACAATGACCACCCACGATACATTGACCACCGCGATTCAATGACCACCGCAACGCATTGACCACCCCGATGCATTGACCACCTCGATGCAATGACCATCCTGATGCATTGACCACCGCGACGCCCGATGCGATGACCATCGCGATGTAGATACACCGCGATGAAGTGACACCGCGATGTAGAGACCCGGAGATGAAGCGACACCGTGATGCAGAAACACCGCAATGAAGTGACACCCCGATGCAGTGACCACCCCCGATGCAGAGACACTTTGATGCAGAGACGCCGCATTGCAAAGATACCTCGATGAAGTGATACAACGACGTAGTGACCACCCACGATGCAGAGACGCCTCAATGAAGTGACACCACGATGCATTGACCACGCTAGATCCATTGATCACCTCGATACAGTGACCACCTCCGATGCAGAGACACCACGATGCAGTGACCAACCCAGATGCAAAGACACCGCAATGCAGTGACCACCCCCGATGCAGAGACATCACGATGTTATAACATTTGATGATGCAGAGACATCATGAATTAGAGACACCGCGATGAAGTGAAACCGCATTGCAGAGACACCACGATGAAGTGACACCGCAATGCAGAGACGCCGCATTGCAGAGACATCGCGATGTTATAACATTTGACGATGTAGAGACACCGCAATGCAGAGACACCGCATTGCAGAGACACCACGATGAAATGACACCGCAATGCAGAGACACCGCGATGAAGTGACAATGCGATGCAAAGACACCGCGATGAAGTGACACCGCATTGCAGAGACACCGCGATGAAGTGACACCGCGATAAGTGACACCGCAATGCAGAGACACCGCGATGCAGAGACACCGCGATAAAGTGACACCGCGATGCAGTGACCACCCCCGATGCAGAGACACCCCTGATGCAGAGACACCACAATGAAGTGACACCGCGATGCAGAGACACCGCGATGAAGTGACGCCGCGATGCAGACACCTTATTGTATCGGTGTATGTAGTGACATCTACAATGACATCAATGTCACTTCATTAGTTGTCTAATGTATGCAGTGACATCTGCAGTGACATCAATGTCACTTCATAAGGAATGGCATAATTAAAAATTAAAAAAAATTATCTGGTATTTCCACATTACACTTACCTCAATGTCCAAAACCGACTCCAAGAAAACTCAGGTTTTCCATGGTGATGGTCCTTCCAGCTGTTGTTGTTGTTGTTGCTTTCATGTCAACAAGAATAGATTAAAGCTTTCATAGGCTATATTATAAGGCAAAGAAGATTAAGCACTGCCTCTGTTGTATGTAACATACTTTGATGCAGATTTCCTGCTGCTTTTAGCAAGTATTGCTTCAACAAGCAGCTCACACCATATATGGACTTGAAGCTTCACATTCTGCTGTCATAAATCAGCTTTTCTCTTTTTCAAAAGTGATTAAATAAACACAAACAATATTATTCTTAGTTTCCTTCTTCCATCCTATTACCAATGTGATCTCAACAATGTCATCAGGTAGAAACAAAGCTCAAAACTTTAACAAACAGCTCATCTATCATTTAGCTAAACACTCTCAAATGACTCTAAAGCATTATGAATTCATTTCCCATCACATAATTCACTGTATCCAAACAATTCTTCCACAAATAAACAATACCTTAGTTATTATACTCCAGCTCAACCTAAAAAATCTAAATATAAAGCAAAAGCTCAAAGCTAAAAAGCAAAAGCCAACGTAACTGCAAGTCACAAGAAAGAAAAAAAAGGTTCTCTTTTCCTTCAAACAAAAAGAAGCTTTAAGCGATCAAAAGGCAATGGAGGAAGATGGCGAAGATTTATCATCTCCATTTTGTAGTCCCTCTACTCTTTCTTTCTCTGCTCAAATCTTCAAGCCTAATTCTGTCAAGAAAAGTTGGGATTCTCTCAATCTAATCCTTGTTCTCGTTGCTTTACTACTGGGTTTCCTCTGCAGAAACAAAAACGAGGAGATAGTCCCCCAGGAGGACGACGACGGCGAAGGATTTCAAGCTTCTACTCCGGTTATCCGGAATGAGTACCGGAATGATGATGCTAGTAAGTCAAATCAGCTACCGAGCCCTCATAAATGGTAAAAATCAGAATCGGAGTGTTTATAGTGTTTTTGACGTTCGTACCCAGATCTACGCCAAGTTCCGTTGTTTTTTTATATTACATTCAATTTTAATTAATAATAATTTGTTATTATAATTGATAAGAATAAGTAATTTCTGAAAATGTAAAAAAAAAATTATTAATTTTAAGAACCGTTGAACCGCCAGTTACCACCCTTGAACCGCCGGCTTTTTCCCAACCCGATCCGCCCATTTATGGATCTAGAACCGGCAGGTCATCCATCCTATCCGGACCCGCCCATGTCTATGGGAGCTGTGGTGTTGTGCTTTTTTTTTTTACCTTATATATGTTATGCTATGTACTTGAAAACTTATGTAACGAGGCAATGTTGAAGACTTGATGTATTCTTACTTTCAGTTTGAAAAAAATAAAAAAGGTATAGTTTATGCTTTTTCGCCAAATTTTATGTTGTTTTATTTTGTCCAAAATCAGCCATGAACAAATTTTCAAGATAAATGATGTACAGACACAAAAAGGATGCTATTTCTGACCTTACTGTGCGAAACACCATATTTCTACTGGCACAATCACATATTCTTCAAGTCCAATCCTTTTAAACAATCACTGTACAATCAAAATGGTTTTCTGTATGTTTTCGTTTCATATCACCGGGTTTTCGATATCATTGCTGTCCAAATAAGACAATGCAACAGCAGCATGAAAAGCTGCACCAGTAGGAAGAGCCGCCTCATCGATAAAAAAGTAAGGGGAATGCAATGGCTGATCTGCATTCAGGGCTTCGTTTCTTGTTCCGATGACAAACATGGCAGCAGGCATCTTCTCTGAATAGTAGCTGAAATCCTCTGATCCCATTGTCACAGGAAACAGAGATACATTGGACTCACCAACCATCACCTCTGCAACTCTCTTCGCATGTTCATACATCGATGCATCGTTTTCTGTCGCAGGATGTGGCAGGGGTACATGCTCCATGAAATCAATCTCTGCACTGCATTGATGCACTGCTGCTTGCAACTGAATGATCTGTTAAGTGAAAAGCTTTGTCTTATTCTTTTGCTCGGATACACAACAAATATATATAAATATATATACATATATATATGTCAACAATCTTTCTTACCTCTTCAATCCTTTCTTTGGTGTTGTACAGACCTTGAGACGACAAGCTTCTGTAAGTTCCCCCGAATTCCACTGTTTCAGGTATTACATTGTGTGCTTGTCCTCCCTTTACATAGCCAACAGTTACAACCTAACAGTTTTTGCCAAAGACGGGATACGCCAAATGTTAGATGAGGGCTCATGCCTTGATCATCTTTTTACAGATGCATGGGTATATCTCAATTTGGGGAAGAAGAGCGTTTCTTATCAACTAGGATGCACGGATACGGATACGTGGATACGATATACGTAGATACGTGATTTTACGAAAACATAGGATAAAGATACAGGGTGTATTTGTAAATAACAAAAATATAAGGACTAAACTGTAAATAATAAAAGTAGATGCATAAGGAGGAAATATATATATACATAAAGCAAGAAGTTACCTTGGACTCAAGCGGATCAGTCTCTCGGGAAACTATCTGTTGGAGAGATGAAATTACCGATGATGCTGCAAGAATTGGATCTCGGACCTTGTGAGGACTTGCTGCGTGACCGCCTTTGCCTGAATTTTCGCTGAAAACAACCCCACACCAGCAAGCATTGGACCGGGCCTAGAAGCAATGGCGCTAGTAGGAAGTGTAGGCATTACATGCAACCCGAAAATACCACTGATGTTGTCAAAAGCGCGATCCTGTAACATATGATAAGCCCCAGCATAGCCCTCTTCCCCAGGCTGGAAAACAAGCTTGATGGTTCCTTTCTGTGATATAAGTCAGTCAAGAACAAGAACAAACAGCATCCATCCAATGAAAGCATATCCAGAGGTGCAATGCATACATTTATACCTTAATTTTCTGTCTATTGGCTTGAAGTAACTTGGCAGCTCCCAAAAGCATGGCCACATGGGCATCATGGCCACAGGCATGCATCTTCCCATTAACCTTACTCTTATACTCCCATTCAACTAGCTCCTGTCATAAAGGTAATTACACAATATTGCAATGGTATGGCACAATGGATTTTAAGATGCATACATGAATGTTATCATCATATCCATTACAACCATGTCAACAAAAGCCGAGTGACTTGAGAACGCCTAGGGAGGTCACCGGTTCGATTCTCTTCTCGAGCGCCATGTTGAAAGAGCTCTTGGCCAGGTCTTACCCTTGAGTAAGAGTCAGACTCTGCAGACACGACCGTGCCGGACTCCGAATTAGTCGGACCAGTAGGTTCCGGATACCGGGGGCTTTAAGCCACACACACAAAAAAAAAAACCAAGTGGACTCAAGATAGAACAAAGAAATTAAATCAATATAATTCACAGATCTATTGCAGGTAAAAGGTAATTGTTTGAAGCATATGCACACAGCACTTTCACCAAAGGTATCAAAATTGCAAGGGATTAAATATTCAGAAATATGCAACGGAAGAATTAAAAGAGAAAAAAAAATCAACGGAAGAAAAGGTCTATCAGATCATAGTTAATACGGGTATTGATCAACTATCTCATATTAATGAACGGTGTCCCTCTCGAGTGTGCTCAGAACATGATAATAACTGAAAAAAAGAAAAAAAAAAAAAAAAAAAAAAGACTAAGTATTGGGGGTTGGGGAACCTGAAGGGGGAGAGCATCCATATCAGCACGGAGAGCGAAGAAAGGTTGAGACCCGGAACCAATGGAGGCGACCAACCCAGTTTTGGCTACTGGCCAAACATACTCAACTCCTAACAAGTCAAGCTCGGACCTGATGAGTTGGCTAGTTCTATGCTCTTCGAAACCAAGTTCTGGGTACTGGTGGATTCGCCGGCGAATCCCTTTGACCCAGTCGAGAAACTGAGGCTCTGTTGCTGATCGTAACAGCTCTTCAGCTAGTAGACCCAGGTGGGACTCCGACACCGTCGGCTTGTAATGATGTAGTAATGTTAGGCAGAACAAGAAGAACAAATTGGAGAAAGCCATACCCCACTTCGCCGTACTGTGTTCTACGGAGGATCTCCTGGCTTGGAATATAACAAAAATATATATATATATATATATATATATATATATATATATATATATTGGGACCGTCAATAATTTTTTTGAACTCCGTTAATGGCACCACGGTCATTTTATCGGGACCCCACACCTCGTGTACATTTTGACTTTGTAGGGTCGAAGTCTGTTTTCAACTTTTTCAAAGTCGAATTTTGTGCATAATTTCGACTCTAAAGGAGTTGAAAACATATTCCGACCCTTACAAAGTGAAAATCTACAAGAGATGTGGTGTTCGATTAAAGCGCGTGTGGTGCCATTAAAAGTGCCCATATTTTTTTTTTTCTATTTTTCTTTTCTTTTTTACTTTATTTTCAAAGGAATATCTTTATATTATAGACGGGAAACCATCGTGTATTCGTGTTACATCATGACTACCATAGAACTAGCAACACAACACCTAATGAAGCTATAAAAGATGTCCTCGATTAACATCAAATTTACTAGTGTATGGACGCCGTGCAAAGCACGGCCCCCCATCGCAGCAACATATATAATGTGATCATCTGAGCAAATTTACTGTTGTTTTGTTCTTGGCATGACACATCTATGATAAATATGCAGTAGTGAATTCGGTAATGCGAATGTATAAACAACAGCAAAACCACAGAATATTCACATAACCAGCCATTTTATTTAGATTTTACCTTGAGGTTAACCCCAAAATATTCTACACCATATTAAACAAACATGTGCTTGTCTGAAGCTCAAGATGCCCAAAGAGTATGTCGGAGATGCACGATACTGGGCTGAAAACAAAAGATGGGATTAAGTATGTTCAGCAAGAACATTTCTGCATATTATTACGCCATTAGTCTTATTGGATCTTGAAACTAATGGTTCTAATATGCAGACAATTTTTTGCATTAAAGCATACACCCAAAATTTTATATTTTATTACATACACCCAAGTTTATCATGGCTGGATCATTAGTACGTTCTTACTTCTTAAACTTCTTCCTCTTTGCCTTTCACTTTCTTGCCTGGACTCTGCATAATATCATTTCCAGTAGAGAATGAGGTTTCAACAGCATTTGGTTCTGAAATATCGGAAGGTGCATCAGAGGCAATTTTGTCTGGACGTTCAGTTGCGAACACAAGCCCTCTTTTGGGAGAAATATGGGCTGCATAAGTTGTACCAAGGTCAGTAGATGTGTTTGCAATTTCCTCAATAGCCAACTTTGTTTTTGGGCTGAAGAACTGGTGTTCCTTGTTCAGAACTGCAGGTGCAACGTCTGCTTGGGCCGTAACATTAGTAGGTGTTGATGCCTGAACAACGCTGGAGTCTCTCAAGGATGCAATTTCTTCTTGAGTGTAGAGCTTGAAAGTAGGGTAGTTTATTTCAGTGTTCCCTCGGTATAGGCGGTCAATCCCTTTCACGAAGCAAATGACAGGTTTTTTATGTAGTTTTGCACCTACAATATCTGTCAGAGGAGTTCTCTGCGTAGGTAAAATATGGTAACAATGTCAGCCATTGCATCAGAAAGAACATATGACTCAATTAAATGATTGCATTTACATTTTGTGTTAACAAATAAGTAATTTTAAAAGTCTATCTAATATAAAATGTCTACAGAATTGAACATGCTTGATCAACTGTAAGTACTTTTCTATTTCCCAGTATTAGGGAAATCACTGAATATGTTTGACCAAGAGATACATTCTCGTAATGCATGAAGTTCAAGAAATTTAGCGTTCATATACGCACGAGTATGGAATTAAACTAAAGGCGAGGATGTGTACCTTATCAGCCGCTTCTTTAAGTTGAAACCCTGTGAAGCCTGTTAACTTTTCGGCTTCTGGTGAAAACAGCATAGCAGTAATTGTCTTGGTTTCATCATTCAGAAATACTCCAATATGGCAACTTCATTTGGTTCATAAAATTGTTAATTTTTTTTACATTAATTTCATAGAGCAGAAAATATATTAAGGATATACCAAGGTTGAAGCTTCGTCTCTCTACCGCATGCTGTGCATGATGTTTCAAAGCCTACTGGTGTAGTGAATGACTTACCGCAATGCTCATAGGCACTATACCATAGTTTTTCTTGAGCATGAAGCATGTGCATAGTAGCAGCTACCCATGCAGCTTTGGTCTGAATTATAGTTTACAAAACATGCGTATATATAAAAGTCTTGTCGAATTAGTAAAGAAATTATTTATCCGGAAAAAACTACATACCACAGCAATGTTAGATACAATGTCTTCTAGACGAACAAACAACGTGTCATTTGGTGGAGGGAGCAGCCTGTAAGTGTCGATGTGAGCTTTTTTTATCAACAAGCTTCTTCAATCCCTCAGCATTCTCAGCATACCTGTTTTAAAGGAGACACCGTAACCGTTTATTTCAGAATTAGATGCTATGAATTAGGGGAATATGAAAGGGGCTTTCAGGCTGTATATACCCTTAGGTAAATTCATAATGAAGAATAGAACACATACCAATCAAGTAACGAATCATTTTCTTCCAAGGGCGGATCACGCAGGAAGAACGAATTTCTTTTTGTGCTTATAGATAGACCTAGACATAAGGCACCAGAGAATCTCAAACCCCCAAATAAAAGAATGTTAAAAGAATAAGTGTGTAAGAACACGACCTTCAAAAATCTGGACTTACCATGGTGCGTGGTAATTTTTAGGTTACCACCAACAATGACGGTTGGTTCGGGTAGCCTTGCTGAGACGTTGAACTCATCATTGTCCAAAGTGTCATCCCACAGGCGCAAAAGCATCATTCATTTTCTGTTGTACCGGTACAAGAAAATTAATTGGGTGCAATATGGAACACTTAATATATGAAAGGTAATCAGTACTGTGCAATATAAGAAACAACAAATTTTGGAAAGGGCAGCACTTACTCTTTATTGACGATAATGTAGTCTCGGACTGAGTCGAACGTTGGATGAGGAACCGTGGCTGAAGCAACAACCAATGCCTTAATTGCTGTGGATAAGCAGTACGTGAAATGAGTCAGTAGCGATAGTTTAAACAATATAGACTAAAAAATTTTGACGCTCTTGCTTTCTGCCAATTCTATTTCATCAGGGGATTAATTATATAACTGGAAAGATTAAAAGTATCAAAGAACATATTTGTACTGAATTACAGTAATTTCGGGGATATTATAGCGTGCATACCAATGCCTCTCTCAGCGTCAGCATGCATGTACATGTCCTCAAATTTGATAAAGATGAACGTGATAGGAATGCTTGGAGGAACAGGTTCGTGCAGGAGATCCACAGGAGTTCTACCATACAGAGTCCAGGTGTATCGATACTCACCAATCTGGTACTGTGGTTTGGCGACCTTAACAGCGGCATTGGATATATAATATCTTTTATACGGTTGTAAGAGCATATTAAACTTTGCAACTTCCTGGTCATAGGTCATGACAAATATGAGTGTGCCTACAGTCACAAGTGGAGAAGATATCAGCAAGTTTTAACAGTAGACACGCATTTTTAAGGTCATACATTCATTAACAAAGTTCTGTAAATAAATGTAACAAACCTGTGTATCACAGAACAGGTAGTTCCTGTAGTCATAACCATATTGAGACACCTTTAGCTTGGATTTGGATAAGCATTGTACCAAAACAGTCCAATCGTTTACATTAGGATTCACTTGAAGAGCATGAAAAATTGGACGGTTTCTATTCCTCTTTGAAAACAAGGACAAAGGAAAAGCATACATATATTTAATCTTAAGCCGTACCAGTAAAAGAAACATGCATGAACCGATATTTCAGAATGTAAAATCGTGTAATCGTGTTTACAAATTTACTGATGAATATCTGTGTTTTTAACATGACAATACTTCTTTGTAGACGACATTTTTTTGTTGTGTTTTTATTTTCTGTTTCAAAGAAATTTGGCGTAATAAGAACTCTAACACAAGAAAATTTTTTTGCACGTGATAAGGCAACGTAAAGCTGGCCATGCGAGAAAACAGGTTCTTTGAAATACACCCCTACAAATTCTAGAGTCTGTCATTGTGATTTATTTATTATCATTGCAAAGCATAATCTAATTGGGAACTATATTCTTTTATATAGAACTGGAGAAAATTCTCCGTTAGTAGGTTTCAGTGGTATTCTATGTATGAAAACAGTTTTCCCGGCGTGGTCTCCGATCGCTATTTCTGCTTGTATTACGTTTTTATCTAAGCACTTGCAAATCAGACGTGTACCATTACAGAGGCCTTCAGTGGATTTAAGTTTCGCAACAAAATTATCGGTGCATTAGGTTTCAGAACTAATTTATGCGGCGGTAATCCTTTGGGAGTTAGGCTATTCAGCATATCCCCAAATTGGCCTTGGTCGTCTTCATTCAATGTTTGATCAAAACTTATATATCCGGTTTCAGGTCCTGGAAATTGTTGGATCATTTTCTCATTTATCTCATCTACAAAACATATTTTTTGTTGTAAGGATAGCTCTTTTAATATAATGGTTTGGAAGTTGAGAAAAAAACTCTGATTGTGGAAATACTTTCTCTATAAGAATGTCTAATCCATCACCATTAGTTTTGTTTCTGATAACGATATCAGCTGGCAGTTCTATAGGCTCACTATCATGTTCTTGATGTCGTCCTTCACCAATGTCCAACAACAATTCAGTGAATGTAGGATCAAGACGTGCACGCATATTTTCAACAAGTTTAATCTTTGCTAAGGCAGACCATAAAGGTGATCTTATCAGGGATGCATCTATAGTTTCAGATTTGGTTCCTTTTGGGACTACATTCAGAATTTGCCTGAAATCTCCGCCAAGGACAACTACTTTACCCCCAAAAAGGTCAGAACTGCTCATAAGGTCTTTCAACAAATCATCAAGTGCTTCTATTGCGTTTTTTTCGACATCGGAGCTTCACCCCATATAATTAACTTAGCCTTTCTAATCATTTGCGCTAAAGAAGTTTGTTTACTTATCCTACACGTAGATCCTGGTTCAAGGTCCACAGGAATTCTAAACCTAGAATGAGCAGTTCTACCCCCGGGCAAACAGTGAGGCTGCTATGCCATATGTAGCCCTTGCTAGAGCAATATGCCCCTTTACGCGAACATCATCTAGCAATGCCCTGTATAAGAAGGTTTTACTAGTACCGCCATGACCATCTATAAAAAAGCTTGCTGGTTTATTTTCGAATATGGCAGCCGTTATACATCTAAAAGCTGTTTGTTGTTCTGCATTTAACAGTTTCTTTGAGTTAATATCAGCTTCAGAAACCAAGATATTTTGTTTACATCTGAGTTCATTTGTTTGATCTTCAAACAAGTTTCTATCAACTCCAGCCGATATCAAACCGTATGAGGCAATGTCTTTTCCCATTGATTGTAAGAATGAATTGATCTGCTGTAAAACAATTTGTGTAATGTTTTCTTTTGTGAGATGGTTCTGTCTAGCTATGTCCTATGATAAATTGTCCCAAAGTTTCACTCTTTGGGAATTAACAACGTATGTCATAAGGCATATGATAAAGGTGCCTAGAATTTTCTTGGCTAATGTTTTCTTCTAAAAATCCAATGGCTAAAGCTACATCATGGTAGGTGTTAAATACACAACCTTGAAACATTTTTAAGTCATCAAATGACTTCGGTCCTTTTACTTTGGACAAGAGCAACTTCAAATAATATCAACTATCCGACCTACCGGGTTGCCCTTAGCCCGCAATTTACATTTCTTCCTTTCAGGCTTCCATACGAAGAAGTCAGGAAATTCACTGTAAGTACAATTTTTTTGTTTTGCTTGCAGATTATTAGTATTCATCTCAAAAAATTCTGTAAGCATCGTTCTTTTATTCATTGGATTGTTTAAGACATTCTATAGTATATTGTTATGGTTAAAGTTTATAAACTGGTAGTTTTCAAGGTGTACCTGCAGTTGGATAACCGCTGATTTCATCTCACCTAAAGAGAATTTAAAAATCCTCCAAAGAGCCTCTGATGGGGAAATCCATCGACCAGATTGATATTGTTCTATTTCGTTGATTTCGGTGTTGGCATTTTGTTCTGAAATGTTAAACATTATTCTGTCACTTCCTTTGCATATGTATGTATATGTACTTGACTGCCTTAACAGTGGAACAAATGTCGACATTTATATGGCAGTCAAACTTCGCAAGGTTGTAGGGGACTACCCGCCTGTTGTCTAGCCAAATGCCTCTAACTTTCACTCGTGCACCATTATTGCGTCTTTTATAAGTTGGATATGCGTTTGAGTTAATCGTAGTTTGCTCGCAAAAATTCCAAGGGTATGAATTCTTACACAAACTTGATTTCTTCATGCAAACATTTGTTGGTTTTAATACACCACAGGGGCCATGGAGCATGTGTTTTGTAACTAACTTATATAAGTGTGGATAGCGTTCTTTGTCAGGCAGTTCGGCTGAAACAATCTTATCAAATTCCTCGGGTCTATAAATCTTATATTGAGGCTTTAAGATGAGAAGGAGGAGTGCATGTGGTAAACCCCTCTTTTGAAACTCAATGCATACGTGTAAGCCGCAACTTTACCGAATACATTCTTTTTAAAAGCTCTATTTTTAATTCTTCGAGCTTAACTCTAAATATTCTAGATAACAAATCAGGACGGTTTTGGGCTTCCTCACCTTTGCGTAAGTGTTGTTTGATCTCAGGCCAGTTAGAATTACATGTCATGGTTTACCAAACTTGCGAACTAACGACATTGCATCTAAGTATTTTTTCCTCATATGCCTAGGTCCTCCGGTAAACGCTGCAGGCAACACAGTGCGCTGACCAATTTTAGCAGCATCTGTTTCTCCGGTAGACACCGCATCAACTATACCCTGTAGGAATTCTTGTCTTATATTTTTCTCCTGCACTCGGAAATAGTCTAATATTTGGGTCTCAAGTTTAACAAACATGTCAACATCGTATTGTTGGAAGAGTCTACCAAACTGTAAGAGGTAAGATTCATCGTTTTCTCTAATTTGAAACTTATAAGAATAGTACTCTCTTATTGAAACATGGTTAGGATGGTCCACAATAGATTTCAATGCTTCGCTCTCTTGGTCAAGCAGTTCCTAGGCATTAGTGGCATTACATGGGTCAGGAAGGTTGGCTGTTTCAGCGGTCCTTTTTCGTTTACGTGTATTAGTCTTTATTCTTGCCTTATTTATTCCTTTGTGCCAGCCTAGATGGCCATAAGGAAACATAAGAGGATACTACAAAGGATCGTAACAACCGAAATAATACTGTATTGGATGTGAATGGCCACTATGAGTGTAAACCTTAATGCTCATCTATTGTTTAGCATGGCCGTCAACTAATATTCCAGCAACCTCTGGTACAGTTGGCTTGTTGTAAACTCTTTGATCAATTTTAGGATTGCATAACAATACAATTTCTAGTTCATTAAGGTTAGGGGTTTTTCGCAAGTCTCTAAAAAACCCGGCATAAGGATTTTCACTAAGCACTGTCAGGATCTATGTAAGCGTCATTTCATAAAGCCGAGGACACCTAGTTAATCTGTTCGACAGTTCGTAGTCACTATCATGGAAATAAAACTGGAGGTTATTACATTTCTCACTCGTGCCTATTAAATCATCCATGAAATGATAAACCTGGCCTTGCACGCGGAAAGTGTAGAATCCTTTATTACGACATGCCAAATGTTTATCATACTTTGTTCCTAAGGATGTAAAGGACAAATGATTATTATATGTTCTAATTGATGTCCTAAAGTTGATGGTTTCCTGTGTTTGATCAGTAAGCAAGGCAACAAGAATTGACGGCACTTTGGTGCTAACAAGCACAATGTCACCCGCCGAACAGCAGAAATTACTGGTTTCATGTATAATCTTCTTAGCTAAACAGTGAGCACAGTCATGTACATTTTAAAGGATATCAAACTGTGCAGCAATAGCGTCAAGCAAATCCCTACCCGCCCTAACCCTTTTAGGTGTTTTTTGGGCACTGAAACGCTTTGATTTTGACTTTTGTACACAGTCTACCCCTGAACTATTGGTAACAGAGGCCTGGCTGATAGCAGGGGGCATAGCAGGGTCATGGGTTGAAGGGTTTACAGCTTTCCTCGATGGACAGCATGGTGCAGGTATACATGCCACAGATACATGAAGAACTGAGGCTGTAGGTGTTTTGGGGTTGTTCGAAGGGATCAATGTTCGAGCATTTCCTTCACTAGACATACACGGCATTGAAACTGACTGGTGAATTTTACGGAAAGTAGTCATTTTTTGATTTCTCACATAGTTTGTTTTTTTTCCCTCCACCTGTTAATTGCCAAACGCTTATATGTTTTACTGTCTAACTCTAATCTACCATTTGTTCGGTTTGATAATTCTCTTTCACTCTTCTTTACCTTCCAGCGTGATATAGCATCCATCATATATTTCTCGACGCAAGAGTGGCAGTAAATGCACTTAATTTACAGGCATTTGGAAGCTCCGATGTCATTTTTATACATTTTTTTCTTTTTAACTTCTAAACATGCAACTACAGAAATTAATAACCAACTCCACCAATAGCCTTACAGCCGAACACACACCCCAAAAAAGCCAGAATGGGACAGGCAAAGGGAGCAAGGCAAAGTAGGACGAAATGTAAACAGCTAAGCAGTTACATAAAGCAAAGGTACGTAAGCTAACATACCTGAGCAGCAGCCATTAGAACCTAAGCAGCGTTCTGGTATCACGGTTGTCTGATATTTCCTTCTTCTTGACTAATCTGAAACAGAGACAGAAATGGAAAAGCGAATAATAAGACAATACATTAATCAGCAAATAAATAAAACATAAACTGATATGAAAACATCATTTTAGTGTGGCTAAGAACTGTCCACACACAACCGCCGCTAACTACCATGAGCTAAAGCAATATACACAAAAACCAAGGAAGAAAATGCTACAACACACCGGCGCCGACAACAAGGTTCAGGCAGCAGGAAAAGGGCACCAATGAAAATAGCTAGCAAACATTATACAACCAGCCCCCCTTCAAAAAAAAAAACACAAGGCAATCCTATGAACCTGAATAGTACATGGAGTCTGTTGGTCCCAGAGAAGGGTGAAACTATAGTCAGAGGGGGGGTGAATGACTATAGTGGAGTTTCAAAAACTTTTCTTTTATTTAAAAGCAAACTTGTCTCGGATTTTATCTAATGAAAAATAACAAGTAATAAATTTATAAATCCGGTATTCCCCAAGTGTAGGGATCGTAGTACAGCGATTAATACCGGAGTCGGTCACAGGGAATCGAGGTTGTTTAATCTAGTTCTTATTAATTCTTTTAAAATTGTCACTACTATTTATTACTAAACCTAAACTAAAACGGAAAATAAACCTGGACAGAGGATTGTCAGTCCAAAGCCAGGAAGGAAAGTTACGAACTTAACTAATGAAAATAAAATCTATTCTAAAAATTAAAACGAAAATAAAATTCAAAGATCACAACGAAGAACAAGGCACAAAGGTTTTCAAATAATTTTAACGAAGAACAAGCAATGATCCACCTATCCCGCAACCCTCAATTTCTACTCTAGATCGTTTAGTGAAGATTTAATAAAGATGTGGTTCACCTATCAAAGGTATGAATTCCTACTTTCGTAGATAATTCGCCTATTAATCTTTCATCTCTCGATCTTAAAGATTAACGCTTCCATAACAAGGTGTAAGATTTCTCAATCTAGCAACCTAGAAATTCAACCTAGCAACTCTCGTTATTTCAAGGTTAAAAATCTAATCTTTACTACGGTGATCTAGGTCTAACAACGATTCTCATCAACGTTAAACATCAATAAGCAACAATCCATCGATATAATTGCATAATCAATGTAAAAGCATAATAAAGATACAAACTTTATTTAAAACTCACAAAACATCCAAGATTCGAAATCAAAACGCTGCACGATCGGTTTCACATGCTTGTTCAGGAACTTGCTCGGCCTCATCTCCAGGATCGAACAAACAAAATAAATAAAAAAAAAAGAAAAAAAATAAAAATATGGCTCGGTCGACTGAGCAGGAGCACTCGGTCGACCGAGTGTGCCTCTTCTCGGTTTCTGTGCAGCAGCTTTTCTCCAGGATGAATTGTTGTTCGTTTTATGCTGATGCCTCCCCTTTTATAACTTGTTTCGCCGACTTAGGGTTTTATTATTAGCAAGTCTAAACCCTAATAAATAAAAATAAAGATAATTCCAAGTCTATCCTTTCTGATCTTCTGGACGCACGTCTGGTAGGGTGGACACTCGTTCACTTTAAGTAAATTTCTTCGAGTCGAGCCGAGCTGGACAAGACGCCCGTCCCATGAATTTTTGAACGCTCGTCCATCTTGCATCTTCATTCCAATCTCATTTCGCATCTTCCTCCTTCCATTCAAACTCCTTTTATGACATGCTCGTGTACCTACAAAATGTTAAAAACATGCAAAATGTAAAATCATACATATAGATAGAAAATACCAATAAAACCACATAATTAGCTCGATTTTTCACTTTAATGATTTCCATACGCATTCTTTCAATATTTCACTTAAACACCTAATTTTCTATAAAAATTAGTAAAACACAAAGGAAATTGTTACGAAATAAAGTCATATAAACCGTAAAAATCACCGTTAACACTTTTGGGCGAGTCGAGAGGGGGGGGGGGGGGTGAATGACTATAGGGATAAGTCCCTTCTTACTATGTTGTTTTCAAATCAATTTAGACAATCACAGATATAAGTTATGATGTAGGCAAATTAAATAAATGCTGTAAAGTAAATTGCAGAAATTAAATTGACACAAGGCTTATAGTGGTTCAGGGTGGTGTAATCCCTTAATCCACTCTTCTCCTGTGATGATCGGAGGAATTCACTATTGTTTTCACAGATACAATAGTATGATTGTCCTTGGCTTCCCAAGCTTCACAATTTACAAGACTATCACTCCTTGACTGCAACAGCTTCAGTGATTCGGTCTTCCTTGCTGCTCCTTGAGATCAAAATCCTTCAACAACTATCACATATTCAACTCCTTCTCAGATTGCCTCCGATTCAGTTGCTTCAGTTTGATGTGAATGTAATTCACACGCTTGGTTGATCAAACTCAGTGCCAAGTATGACTTTGTAGCTCTGATATCTGAGTTGATCACTAGATGTTTCCTTGTCAGTTCAGAGAGAGGGCCTTTTCAAATTGACAGAGTTTTCACTTGATTTTTCTTTTCAGTTTTTTTTATCTGTCTGTCAATGCCTTCTATTTATAGCCTTGAATAACCTTGATTTTTAAATTCCATCCGTTGGCTATATTAATGAGGGAATAATCCTTGATTTTATTCTTGATTCCCCCTTGATTGCATTCTCCTTGATTTCAGTGATCGGATTCTTTCTTCAAATGTATAGCAGAAAATCCGTCCTTGATTGATCCTCTATTGATTGTGCATTTAATGCATGATCTTCTGAATCTTCATCATATATTAAATCTGACTGGTGAGTGTTACTTCGCCGTTTTTAGAACGGTCGAGTGATCCTTCTGACTTAGCCGTTTTAGCTTTTCCTTCACCGTTTCGTCTTTACTCAGCCGAAAGTGAGTCTGCTTTGCCGATTCACTGTTTTCTTCTTTGTTTCTGTTTGAGGAGAATCTTTGTACTTCACCGATCTTTGATTGGGGTGAGATCGTGTACACCATATTGGAATATCAATGTGCATCGCTTGTAGTATAACTTAGACTTGTCCAAGATCATCACGGACTTCCTTGGTTACAAGTCGGACCATAATGTCCGCATTGCTTCTCTGTTTGGTGCTTGGGCGGCTTCACTCGCCGAATATCCGTTTTTGCTTTGCCGTCCTACAAACTAGTACAATACTTGTCGACTCAACTTATACAACATGTCGACTCTAAGTAAAGACTTATACGAGAGAATTCTAACTTATTTCAGGCTTGCTATAACAGCTAGTATGGCCATCATCAAAACATAATAAAATGTTCCTAACAATTTCCCCCTTTTTGATGATGCCAAAAACCCTCATAAGCCTGAACATAAGTAATCAAAATTTTCATAATAAACAACAGAACAGAGTTTCATTGATTTTATTCATCCATCATAGGGCAATAAGATATTGGATCTTTTTATGTGAAGACAGGGCATATAGAAGTAATCTAGAAATCATTCAGAAGTAAGACAGATCTACTTCTTAACATCTTCAACCCTGATGCCTTTGCCTTTGCTGCCCTTGCACTTTTCTGTTGGGCTTGCCTTCTCTTTACTGCTTTCAGGCTTAGAACTTCCTTCCCCCTTTTTGGCAGCACTAAAAAAGGCTTCAAGATTTGTTGGTGTTGTATCAGAATCAGGGAGAGGTCTATACCTTTTTCCAGTATCTTGTTGTTGGCCTCACCAACTTTGAGTAGAAGGTCCAGTTGCTTGCCAGAATGCTCCATTACCTCATCCAGATGCTGAATTTGATGAGTATGAGCATTGAGAGTGTCCACCAATGGCTTAAGGTTGTTGTCCATTGTCTCAGCATGGAATTCAAGATTGGTTTGGACATGATGAGGAATGAGTTGATGTAAGTTGCAAAGTAAGTTCCCTTGCCTTTCCATGACTTCATCCTGAATCTTGATGTGATTAATGAGGGCCTCAATCTTGTGGTTGAAGGAGGTAGCTTCACTCCTTAAGGCATGCTTCAAATTTTGCCTGCTGTAGTATTGCCTTTCCATGTCCACAATGAGGGGTTGAATGTCCAGATTGAAGACTCTTTCTGGATCAATTTCTTCTGGTGCCACATGGGCATCCTCTTCATCCTTATCATTTTCACCCTCAGTATCTTCACCTTGCTTCTCCTCATTTTCCACTTCAACTTCTTGCTCTTCCTTTTCCTCTTCTTCCTTTTCATTTTATGCTTCTTCCTTTTCTTCCATCTGCTCTTGTTCTTCCTCATTAGACACAGGGTCATTTAGAGGTTGTTGTTGAGTGTGAGCTTCTTCATCTGCTACTGTTCCCCCTTGTGCAATTGGGGGGAGTTGACTATTTCGGCTGAGTGAGTTTTATCAGCTGGCTCACTGAGCTGTTTGTCAACTGTACCAATGCTTTTCAAAAGCACTTCTTGGAGAGTCAGTTCATCGTCAGAAATCCCCAAATCTTCTTGATTTGCTTCAAGATTTCTACCTCCTAGGTGTTCATCCTCTGACTCATCTTCTGCCTCATCTATTTCTTCCTCTTCAGATGAGGTGATTATGTATCCTTCATCGCCTTCCTCCAGATAGGTGACTTCCTCTTGTTGCTTTTCTTCTTCTGTTGTTGTGTCGTCACTTATTGTCACAGGTTCATTCAAATTGCTGATTCCAGTCAGAGAGGTGCTTTCATGTGCCGTTTGGGATCTAGTTCATCGTCCCACTCCCGATCTACTGCCTTCAGGTCGCTTTCTTTTGCTCCCAGCAATGGGTTTGGGCTTCAAGGAAGCCTTGATGTAGGTAAACATGGTTTTTGACTTGCATGGGGACTGTAGATTGGTGGGTTGTACCTTCAATTCGTTGAACGCGGTGTTGAAGAGGGAACCCATATGACTTCCTTTCCCGTAAATCGCCCTTTTTCTGTAAACCCTTGCTTGGTGCCGTTGTTGATAGATCAATTTCCTTTTGAATTTGGTCCTTCAATCGATTGAAAACAAACGTTGCCCAGCCGAATTTGGTACCTTCGTAGATGATGGCCATCAGTCTGATCCGAACCTCGGTCAGATTTTCCATAGACCCCTTTCTGCCCTCGATATTCTTGGTGATGACTGGTGCAAATTCCGCGAATGGAAGTTTGAGCATTGATCTGGGCATATTGTATGTTTTGCTATTTCTGCTGGGATTCTTGGCTATTTCAGCCCAGAATTTTTGGACGTCAATCGTCACAAACTTGACATTGGCTGGACCGATTATGGGAAGTTGCAGATATCTGTTTAGTGTACCAGGCGTTATAACTATGTCTCTTCCAAAGATTGAGCTCGTGATGCGGTCGACTTCAGTCTTCTTTGTGCTGGGCACAAATTTGGCGTTTTTCCAAAACGCAATCAGATTTTCATAGCAAATTCCAGTGATTGGGGGGTTTAGGAAGGTCATCAGTCCCAAGTTTGAACAGCAGTCAACCAATCGTTGAGCTTTCGCATCATTATCACAATACGAGAGATAATGTTCTGGTTTGAAGAATGAACCAGTGATGATTGACTTCTCATAGTATTTTTCAGTGGGAGAGATTGTGGAAGATGAAGCCATTGATAGTAGATAGATGTTTAGAAAGGAGTTCTTCAAGTTTTCAGTGAAAATCAGAAATAGGGTTTGTAATTTTGCAAGAGAGCGTAAAGATTACTGAAAATCTCTAAGTCTTGTTTATATAGTGTGATTTGGGTAATGTGAACGTGGTTTGAATATGGAAGGATTTTGTGACATAATGGCGTGATTTTGTGTATGTGAATTGCGATATTCGAGCGTAATGGGGGAGTGGTTTGAGGTAAGTAATGATAGAGCCCGGGAATCGAGGAGTTTATAATTCGAAAAATAATATAATTACCTCCATGATCATAAGTTGATCTCCACGTGTGTAATCTTTCACTGAATAATCCTCCATAATTTCCTTATTCTCCACGTGTAATCAGAATTGATTTTGTTCACACTTTTAATTTATCCAAGTCTTTATTTCGGTGAAGTGCCTTGGCTGGTTACTTAGCCGATCCAATGAGTTCTTCACCGAGCTGCTCCATTTAACTGTTCCTAACAATCAGTTAAGTTGCCTTCGCTGGGTACCAGTGCCTTACCTGCTACATCTCCTGGAATGGCAAAGGGTGTACCAGTTGATGAAGTCACTTAGCCGATTACTCCAGTCAGCCGCTATTTGATACTTATTCAATTTCAATCATTCCTAACTCAGTTCTCAACATACTAAATCTTTCATAACGAGTGGTTTAGTGAAGATGTCGCCAATTGATCTTCGGTGGGTATGTGTTTTAGGATGACATCCCCTTTTCAACATGGTCTCTCGATGAAATGATGTCTTACATCAATGCGCTTTGTTCTTGAATGCAATACGGATTTTCGGTAATAGATATTGCACTTGTGTTATCACACATGATTGGAATTGTTTTCTCTTCCACTCCATAGTCCCTTAGTCGTTGTCTTATCCAAAGTACTTATGCACAACGGCTACCTGTCTATATATTCTCGCTTCAAATGTTGATGTAGATATGGAGTTTTGCTTTTTTGAACCAAGAGACTAGTCCGGTTCCTAGCATTTGACATGTTCCGTAGGTGCTTTTTCTATCTATTTTGCATCCAAAGATAGTCGAGTCCGAATATGATATCAATTTAAATCCTCCATCTTTTGGATACCAAATTCCAACATTTATGGTGTTTTTCAAGTATTTGATTATCCTTTTAGTCGCTAGAAGATGTGATTCTTTTGGTTGAGCTTGAAATCTTGCACAAACTCCTACGCAAATGCTATATCGAGTCCGCTTGCGATTAAGTATAATAAGGATCCAATGATTCCTCTATACATTTTCTCGATCAACATCCTTTCTGCTTCATCTTTTCCAAGTATGACTCGGCACACATTGGTGTGTCTGTCGTGCCACTTGTATCCATCCCATACTTGTGTATCAAATCTCTTGTGTACTTGGCTTGACTAATGAAAATGCCATCCTTCATTTGCTTTACTTGAAGGCCAAGGAAATAGTTTAATTCTCCCATCATGCTCATCCGAAATTTGCTCTTCATCGGTTTGCAAATTTCTCACAAAGCTTTTCATCCTCTCGATCCAAAGATTATATCATCAACATAGATTTGTACTAGCAATGTGCTTGCTCCTTCCTCTAGTTTGAATAGAGTCTTGTCAATAGTTCCCTTGTTGAATCCATTCTTGATCGAAATTGTGATAGTGTTTCATACCGGCTCTAGGTGCTGTTTGAGGCCATAGAGGGCCTTCTTGAGTTTGTATACTTTGTCTTCTTTTCATTTGATTTGAAATCCAGGAGGTTGTTCTACATAAACTTCTTCTTCCAAAAGTCCATTTAGGAATGCACTCTTGACATCCATTTGATAGACTTTGAAGTCTTTGTATGCAGCAAATGCTAGAAAGAGTCTGATTGCTTCCAATCTTGCTACTGGTGCAAATGTTTCATCATAATCTATTCCTTCTGCTTGAGAATAGCCTTTTGCAACTAGCCTTGCTTTGTTTCTGACAACAGTTCCTTGCTCATCCATCTTGTTCCTGAATACCCATCTTGCACCAATGATGTTGGCCATATCTGGTCTGTCAACAAGTTCCCAGACTTCATTTCTTTCAAATTCATTTAGTTCTTCTTGCATGGCTGTGATCCAATATGTATCTTGGATTGCATCATCTATGGTCTTGGGTTCCACTTGTGATAGAAAGCAAGTTAGCATGTGCTCCAGGTTGTCTTCTCGGTTCTAACTCCCGTGTGAATATCTCCAATAACTTGTTCTTCGGGATGGTCTCTTAGCCAATTTAGATCCGGTTGAAGTTGTTCTTCACTTGGTGCTTCCATACCTTCATGCTTTGAGAGCATGAACTTCAACTTCGGTGCTTCTTCCGTTGTATTGATATGTGGCTCCTCTTGATTTTCAAAATGATGATTCGGGATAGTAGGTTTGGTATGGTTGCATTTGTATAGATTTCCCTCCGTGCTGCTTTCTCTTCTTGGTCTTGAAGATCTTCACCATTTGTATTTGGTTCATCAAAAACCACATGTATTGATTCTTCAATCACCAATGTTATTTTATTGAGTACTCTGAATGCTTTGCCGGTGTACGAGTATCCCATGAAGATTGCTTCATCGACCTTCTCATCAAAGGTATGCAAAATGGTTCCTGTTTAAGACAAAACATTTTGATCCAAACATATGAAAATATGAGATATTGGGTTTTCTACCATTCTATATTTTATATGGAGTCTTTCCATGATATTTGTTGATGATTGATCTGTTTTTTGTGTATGACATGCTTGTGTTTTCGCTTCACCCAAAACCTCTTTGGCAAGCATGCTTCGACAATCATTGTTCTAACTCGCTTCTTTGAGAGTTCTCGTTTCTTCTTTCTGCTACACCATTTTGTTGTGGAGTTCTGCTGCGAGATAGTTGATGCAACACTCCATTTTCTTCACAATAGGTTCTGATAATTTCATTTAGAAATTCAGTGCCTCTATCTGATCTGATCTTGATAATCTTTAGCTCTTTCTCATTTTGGAGTCTTCTCAGCAAATCTGGTAGCTTCTTGAGTGTTTCTTTCTTTTTGTTCATGAAAATGGTCCAGGTGTACTTTGAGAAGTCATCCACCACTACAAGAGTATATTTCTTACCACTCACACTTACTGGTGTGATTGGTCCAAACAGGTCCATGTGTAACAGATGTAGAACTCTTGTTGTAGATTGATAAGGCTTTGACTTGAATGAACTTTTGATCTGTTTTCCTTTCTGACATGCATCACATAGACTTTCTTTCTTGAATTTGATCTCTCGAGTGCCTTCAACTAACTTGCTCTTTGATAGTTTGTTGATGGTCTTGAAATTTAGGTGATTTAATCTTCTCGTGCCAAATCCAAACTTGTTGATTGTTTATTCTTGACAAGTAGACATGTTTCGCCTTAGTTGTTCTCCGGTCCACCACATACATGTTGTCTTGTCTTCTACCCGCAAGAACTACTTGTGTTGGTTTGGTGTGAATCACTTTGCATCCTTCTTTGTTGAAGTGCACATTGTAGCCTTTGTCACGAATTGATGATGCTCATCGATTGAAGTTAAGTCCCTTGACATATGCCACATTTTGAATCTTTAGATTGTTCTTGAGTATTATGCCTTCCCCTTAATCTTGCCAGGGTTTTCTTTGCCTCCAAATGTGACTTTGGGTCCATCAAAAGCTTTGAAGTCGGTGAGCCATTTCTTGTTTCTGTCATGTGTCCGGAACATCCACTCGTACGTGTACCGGACATCCTACAAAACAGATTAATTAAGTTTAGGTACCTGATGTATAACATTTATATGATAAAAATTACGATGTTTTATATACATTATCGACTCTTTTTATATAAAATATAAGTAATTATAACGATAATCTTATAAAATATTAATAGCTATGAATAAATCTAAATACTATAAAAATCTAGTAAAAATGATAAAAAGTTATAAATTTTGTACCGGGTTAATAACCGGAGTGTCGTGTCAGATTCACGTGGGTATTTTTGGTATTTTACAGACCTTAGGTAAACCAAGACCCCGAGTGATGACATTTTGTGGAGTAAAATCATATCTTTTGAAGGAATAAAGGAAGTGCCACGAGATTTAAAGTTCAAGTGGATCAATGGTTCGTGACGCCGTATCAAGTTATATTTTCGACGAACAAATGGCCCAGCAAAAAGACATTTTCTGAAAAAGAAGTCTTCATGGAAGTTATAGATCTCCTCAAGAGCTTTCCAACGCATCTTGAATTATGTCATTTGGAGATCCAAACTCAAGTTATGATTTTATCAAGTTTCGGATTAAGATTGGAAAAAATCTATCCGGATCGATCCGGATTTACCTCGGATCGATCCGAGGAAACATCATGATTACCCAAAGCATGTGGCCCCGCAGAGAATATCCTGGGATAAGATTTTTTATTCCCGGATCGATCCGGCCCTTTCTCGGATCGATCCGGCAAGGGAAAAAGCTGCCTATAAATAGAGCGACTTGCGGTGCACATAAAGGGGGTACCAAATATATTTTCTTCACCTCTTTTTAGTAGTAGTAGTATGTATATATATAGGCCTTATGCCATAAATAAAGTAGTATCGTTATAATGCTCGAGAAATTATCGAAGATCAATGTTGTTGAAGTTGTTGTAGCATCCGGAAGAATACGAATTTTCGATTCAATCGTTGTAATCGGGTAAAATTTCTAAAGTATTTATGTTTGTTTTGTCTCGTTTCTATTTTCGTATAATGTTAGTAGGCTAAATCTAATAACTAGCCAAAGTTATGTAATCGTTTTATTTCGATCTTTTCGGTAAAGGAATGTTGTCTAAGTAAAATTGAATAAAATTGAGTTAATTGAATCTTTTTCCTATTGATAAAGTTTGACTTGAAAGAATTCATAATCTAATTATGAATTGACACCTCATAATTAAGTTATGAACTCGTTAATAGAAAAACCGGAGGGTAAAATTGGCCGAGTGAAAACGTGACAACGGAACCCAGTTTCCTACCCAGGGGCGTATTTGTCCTAAAAAGATGAATCTTATTAAAATTTGTACTCAAGATCGTAATAATGTTAAATTCATCGAGTTTAATTGAAACTTAAACCGGAAAGTTGAATCGCCCGGCTTTGACAACCGGAGCCTTTAAATAAAATTGACCGTTTGACGAACGGAATGACTCCTTTTATTCGAGGTAGAATCGTACTCGGGACCCATTCGGAAAAACCGTAACAGTTGTGGATCTTGGACTGATGACAATGGACATATGACAATTTCACACACTAATGTGAGGATGAATTGTTAACCTTAGGAGTGCACCGTTTCATTTACTCAATTGAACCTAAAGATCGAGCACATTCCATTCACTGAAAAGATCGTATAAATCAATTATATAAACTTTGGCTAGTTCTCTAATAATATATTTGGCATCTATATATTTATATCTATATATATACTTTGCAACTTATGCACATCTATATATATTTATATATCTATATATATTATATTAGAATAAATTTTAATTTACGTATTTATTTTATGTTGACTAGAATAGTAGTGATCCGTGTTATAAAATTGCGGTTTAGATCGAGTTAATAACGACTCTTTGGTGTTTAACCACACTTAGAAGAATTACAAAGTTCCCGAGGATACGATACTCGACTCACCATACTAGCACTACGGTTTGACCCGATACACCGTCGGTTAAGGACTGGTATTAGCACTAGAAAAGGCCACGTCGGCTTTACGGCGCCGTTGCCGGGAACGACGCTAATTTCTTTTTTGTGTCTATGGTTACTACTTATATTAGCTCAAAATTCTCGAGAATAAGTCAACACTTTTCTTATCTCATTTCTATTTTTAATTTCGTCGGTACTTACCTTATAGGTAAGTTACCATTTTTTACTACTATTAATTTCGTGTTATTTTCTATTTTCGTTAGTTGATGACCGAAGTGGTAAGGCCCCACTCACTCCTTATAAGCCCGACATAAACACTTACGAAAGGCGAAGTTAAGAGTAGAGAAAAACGTGGTCATACTAGTCGGGGAAATCCCGACGAATCATCTTCAAACAGAAATACGAAAATGGCTGAAATCAGTGATGAAACACATGAACAAGGGCTGGAACATGCTCTAGGGCATGGACAAAACCCTGTTAACCTTAATAATCAAAATAATAATAATAATAGAAATAATCAAAATCGGAACCAGAATAATCGTAACAACCCAGTAAACCCAAGGCCTATCTGTGACCAAACCATAAGAAGAAATCAGACTAATAATCCCATACTTTTACCTAATGAAGGAGCGAATAATTTCGAGATTAAATCTCATCTTTTTGGTTTGATTGACGCAAGAGCCCAATTCCTAGGAGAAGATGATGAAGATCCGCATCATCATCTCTATCTTTTGAAGAAGCGTGCAATACGGCCAAAAGTCAAGGTGCTCACAAGGAATTAACAAGGATGACTATGTTTCCTTTTTCTCTAAAAGGACGAGCCCGAGATTGGTTTATGTCTCTTCCACATCATTCACTTACTAGTTGGGAGGAGATTCAAACCGAATTTCGAAACAATACTTCACTCCCGGACGGAATTTGGAATTAAAAGTCGAGGTTGCTAACTTTAGACAAGGATGCGAAGAAACGCTTGGGAATGCTCCTGGGAAAGATTTAAAAAATTGTTAAGAGCGTGTCCCGACCATGGTTATTCCTTAGATATGCAAATTCAACTCTTACGTCGTAAATTAAGAAAAGATTCACGTGCTTGATGTAGATCATGCATGTGGTGGTTCGTTAATGATGAGTGAAGCTCAAACGGTTTACGATGCTATAGAAAAGATTTCCAAAAATAACGAGAATGTGGGAAACCGGTTCTAGCACCGGAAAAGTAGCTTTTGCGGGAGAATGTACGTCTAATACGGAAGTTCTAGCACATTTAGAAAATTTGAGTAGGAAATTTGATGGTTTACAACGAGAATAAGAACCAAAGTTCGAGAAAATAGTACACCAACGAATACTCGAATCGGGATAATATGCCATCGGGGATCGAAGAACCAACGGGATACTCAAGAGAGGAGGTGAGTTTTCTTCGACGGCATAGGAATTTAAACAATGCTTACTCAAACTCGTTTAATGCTATTAGAAGAGATCACCCTACTTATCGATGGTCCGAAAACCCTAGTAAGCAAGGACAACCGCCGTATCCGAGTTCCATATAGGAACATGAATAATAATCAAGTTTATCAAGAAAACACGTCTAATCGAATTTACAATCATTACCTAGATCCTATTCTCAACATACCACTCAAAGTATACCGGTAACTCAAAGTTCAACTCGGCTGATAAGGAGTTGAAAAATGGGAAAAACTAATGGAAAATATGATGGGTGTAGTATCTACTCAAGCTAAAAATATAGAAACGATGGTGACTTCTATTGGTACAGTCACTAAGGACATGAGTTCAATGAAAACATCTATGAGTGGACATGATACCAGGATGAGAACGATAGAAGCCTCATTAAGGAATATGGAAGATCATTTGAGTAGGGAAGGTGAACGTAATAACAGCAGACCCCCAGGAGGATTACCAAGTAACACTGAAAGGAACCCAAGAGAGGTAAATGTTGTAGTTACGAGAAGTAGGAAGCTCAGTGGAAGTAATGGAGTTGAAAACTTTGGGAATAATGAAGTAGAAGATGACTTAGATGGTAAGAATGATAAAACTAAAGATGAACTTGAATTTACGAGATGAGGAAGAAGAAATTATAGAAAATTTCTTGAAAAGAAATAAAAGTTCGGAACACGAAAGTGAAAGGGAAAATTGGGTAAAAATCCCTAAGATTCTCGAAAGATCCCATGGATAAAGATTTAAGGACTTTATTTAAGGAACATGTTAGAATGGAAAATAATGAAAACAAGGATGAAAAACGGGAAGAAATGAAGGAATCGAAGTAGAGATTGATTCGGGGAACAATTTAAAAGAAAGAATTCAAGAACCCGAAACATGGCGGCGAGTAATACTCGAAGGTTTAAGGAAAAAGGAAAAGAGAAACTGACAAAGGAGCCAAAGGTCATAGATTTAGAATCTTTACCTTACCCTCCTAAAGATCAAATCAAAAAGGCAAAAACTGATAAGAAGTATGCTCGTTTCCTTGACACTTTTCGTCATATTCAAGTTAATATCCCTGTTATCGAAGCTCTGATTAATATACCTGCTTATGGAAAATTTCTGAAAGAAATTCTGTCAAACAAGAAAAAATTAGAGGAATATGAGAATATATGCCTAAATGAAGAATGTTCCGCAATTACGCGATAAGTTACCACCTAAACTAAAAGATCTGGTAGTTTTACCATTCCGTGTGAAATTGGAGGATTTCGTTTAAGAAGGTCTTATGTGATCTAGGAGCGAGTATAAATCTCATGTCTTATGAGGATTATAAAAAGCTAGGCATAGGAAAGCTTACTACGGCGAAATGACTCGCAAATGGCGGATAGATCGATTAAGTACCCTAAAGGAATTATAAAGGACATATTGGTTAAAGTAGACAAATTCTATTTTCCGGTAGACTTTGTAGTTATGGAAATGGAAGATGGTTATTCAAGCACCTCTTATTCTAGGTCGTCCATTTCTAGCTACGGGGAGAACTTTAATCGATGTTCGAAAGGAGAATTAATCTTAAGAGTCAATGAAGACGAAGTTACTTTCAATATTTTCAAAGCTATGAATCATGCATCATCGAATCATGTTCTTTTATAGAAGATATTCATTCCGTCTACGATAATCGATTACCAACTTTTGAAGACAGATTAGAAGAATGCTTAACTCTTGTCTATCTATAAAGAAGATGAGGAAGACATTGAAATGAAAGAGATAATTCTTTCTTTAGATACGAAAGTTTTACCTTTAAACCACCATGGCATAAGTACTTGGAATTAGAACTAGAAGGACCGCTTCTTAAATCGTCAATAGAAGATCCGCCGAAGAATGCGGAATTGAAACCGTTACCTTTAAATCGAAATATGCTTTTCTTGAAACTAATAATCTATTACCGATTATTATTTCATCGGCTTTAACCGAGCAACAAGAAGATCAATTACTTAGAATGTTGAAAAAGCATAAGAAAGCTTTTGGATGGACGATTCTTGATATTCGAGGTATTAGCCCCGAGATTTGCGTTCATAAGATAATTCGAAGGAAGATGCTAAGCCTTGTATTCAACCGCAACGCCGCCTCAACCCAAATTTGCGGTTAATTGTTAAGAAAGAGGTCATTAAGCTATTAGAGATGGGAATAATTTTTCCCATATCAGATAGTGAATGGGTAAGTCCAACTCAAGTGGTACCAAAGAAAGGAGGTTTCACAGTGAAAGAAAATGATAGGAATGAATGGATTCCAACAAGAGAAATTACGGTTATCGAATGTGCATTGATTTTAGGAAACTAAATGATCATACTAAGAAAGATCATCATCCACTTCCATTCATAGTTCAAATGTTGGAACGGTTAAGTGGTCATAAATATTACTGTTTCTTAGATGGTTATTCAGGTTATTTACAAATTTTCATTGCAGCAGGAGATAGGGAGAAGACTACTTTCACTTGTCCTTATGGAACTTTTGCGTATAAAAGAATGCCGTTTGGTTTATGTAATGCTCCAGCTACGTTTCAAAGATGCATGATGGCTATATTTTCCGATATGGTTGAGAAATTCTTGGAAATTTTTATGGACGACTTTAGTGTTTACGGAGATTCTTTTGGTAAATGTTTATCGCACTTAGAAAGAGTGTTACAACGCTGTGAGGATACCAATTTAGTTTTAAATTGGGAAAAATGTCATTTAATGGTATCAGAAGGAATTGTCCTAGGCCATCGAATCTCTGAAATAGGAATTGAAGTTGATAAAGCTAAGGTTGAAGTAATTGAAAAATTACCACCACCAGTTAATCTAAGGACTCTAAGAGGATTTCTTGGACATGCAGGATTTTATAGGAGATTTATTGCCGATTTTTCAAAGATAGCAAAGCCTCTAAGTCATTTGCTTGAAAAGGAAGTACCTTTTAACTTCGATAGTAAATGTAAAGAAGCTTTTCGGACCTTAAAAGCGAGATTAACTACTGCACCAGTGCTAATAGCACCAGATTGGAATTTACCGTTTTGAGATTATGTGTGAGGCCAGGATTTAGTTTGTAGGAGCGCTTTTAGGACAAAGATATAACAAAATTCTCAAAGCTATTTACTATGCATCTCATACGTTAAATGCGGCTCAATCGAACTATACAACTACGAAAAAGAACTGTTGGTCGTAATTTTTGCCTTAGATAAGTTCGGATCGTATATTGTTGGTTCTAAGGTAATAATTTATACGAGATCATTCGGCTTTGAAGTATTTACGAGTAAGAAAGATGCGAAACCACGTCTTCTTAGATGGATTCTCTTACTTCAAGAATTTGATATTGAAATTAAAGATAAAAAGGGAAGTGAGAATGTAGTAGCGGATCATCTAAGTAGAATGGAAAATGATGAAGAAAAGGGAATAGAAATTAAAGATTCATTTCGATGAACAACTTTTTAGAATAGATACTCCTTCAACCATGCGGTTATTAAAGAATAGAATTCCTTCTAAGGAAATGTCACCCTGGTTTGGAGATATCATTAATTACTTAACTCCAATGATTATATTCCGTCTCATTGGACTTGGCAAAGAGAAGAAGAAATTCTTTTATGACTTAAAATTTTATTACTTGGGAGGAACCGGACCTTTTCCGTAAATGTTCGGATGGGATAATCGAAAGTGTGTGCCCGATAATGAAATTTTAAGTATTTTATCATTTTGTCATGATCGTGAGGCGGGAGGTCATCATGGAGGTTGGAAAACTTGCTTTTAAAGTTTTACAATGTGGTTTTTATTGGCCTACGCTATATAGAGATGCTTATAAGTATGTCAAATCCTGTGAATCTTGTCAAAAATGGGGAAATGTATCTAAAAAACATGAAATGCCTATGCAACCTATTTTAGAATGTGAGTTATTTGATGTTTGGGGTATAGATTTCATGGGACCATTTCCTATATCTTTTGGAAAAAGATTTATTCTAGTAATGGTAGATTATGTTTCGAAATGGGTAGAAGTTGAAGCTCTTCCCACTAATGATACCAAAGTTGTCATACGATTCCTTAAAAAGAATATATTTACACGTTATGGCATTCCGAGGGCTATCATTAGTGATAGAGGTTCACACTTTTGTAATAGACCATTTACCAAGATAATTGAAAAATATGGTGTAACGCATAAGTTAGGAACGCCCTATCATCCGCAAACCAAAGGTGGTCGGGGTAGAGGTGTCTAATAGAGAGATCAAAAGAATTGTAGAAAAAACAGTGGATTCAAATCGAAAAAACTGGGCAGTTAAACTAGACGATGCATTATGGGCATATAGAACAGCTTTTAAAACACCAATTGGTTGTTTTCCCTATAAGTTAGTTTTTGGTAAGTCTTGTCATCTCCCGAGTTGAGTTAGAACACCGAGCCTTCGGGCTATTAAATTTTTGAATTTCGATCCTAAGGTCATGTCGGTGATCATAGATTGCTTCAATTGACGAGAACTAGAAGAATTCCGTCTCGATTCTTATGAAAACGCTCGAATCACAAGGAACGCACGAAATCTTTTCACGATAAGAGAATCTATAGGCGTGAGTTCCATGTAGGTGATCGAGTGCTCTTGTACAATTCACGTTTAAAGTTATTTCCGGGAAAGCTTAAATCAAGATGGACGAGTCCATTTAAAGTAACAAGAGTTTACAAATGCGGAGCCGTTGAACTAACGATGGAAATACAACTTTTATAGCCAATGGCCATAGAGTAAAGTTATTTGTGGAAGGAGAAGGAACCGCACTTTGAAAGAAGAAATAATGCTACTAACGATCCTCCGACAAAGTAAAAAGCGAGAGAAATCAAGAAACGAAAAGCGAGAGGAGTTAAACTCGGCCGAATACCAGTGCTATCTATCTTTACTCTACTTTTATGTGTTTTATTTATGTTTAAATTAGTTTCGTCTTTTACCGGATAGACGTAAAAGAACTGGATGTCTTTTTTAGATAGAATAGGAGTTTTTATGTTGCTTTTGAAATTAGGCTTGGATAAAGATATCGCGTTTAAAATAGAAGCTTCGGTTTTTGAGAAAAACAAGCAATTGTTGAGAGAGATCAGACTGAAAGAAATATGTAATGGAAAATTGAGAAGTTCGATAAAGAGAAGGGCAAAGTTTTTAAGAAGGTGTAGAAGCTGTGGAAAAAGTGAGCATGAAGGGAAATGTAGGGAAAGCACAACCAAATCCCAGGATGAGTGTTTGAATGTTGTTAAGAAGGGAACGATTAGGTGGTTATCCGAAAATCCCGATGGAGATCAAAGGGAAAATTCGAACGCCTCATTTCTTAAGGTTAGGTTGATTGAACGTTACGTCAGAACTCTGGAAGATTTAGAAGTATTGGAATTAGGACCCTCGTGAATTCTGTAATATTTATAAAATTTTTATATAACTTTTGAAAATTTTATAAATAGGATCTTTATGAAATTACTTAAAAGTTTTATAAAGTTTTTATAAAAAGTTTTTTTTTATTTTTGTAGAAGTTTTATTAAGTTTAAAATAAAAAAAATAAAAAAAAAAAAAAAAAGTGGTCGGATCGATCCGACCTAACCCCGGATCGATCCGGAACCTGAAAAACCTAAAAAAGGGACGGGGTCTCTTCTTCTTCTTCTTCTTTTATTTTTTTCTCAAACAGCCGCCCCTCCCCTCTTCCCCCCAATTCGAATTTTTTTCTTCAAATCATCACACAACATCACCATTAAACTACCCCAACTCTTAAACTTCTCTAATTTGCCTCTACTCTCTTCAAATTTTCATCTAAATTGAAGAATTTTCAAGGGAAGCTTCAACTTTTATTCCGGCGAAATTTCCATCTTTTCCGGCCAAATTTCAACTTTTTTAAGCTTTGTAAGGTAACATTGTAGTCACTTATTTTCTTAATTTCGTTTTTTTTGCAATTTTTTATTTTCAACTGTTTTGTCACTCACATTTGTACTGTTGTTTTGTGTTGTTTTGTTGTTTTGTGTTGTTTTGTTATTGTGTCATTATCGTAGAATGGCCGAATCATCGAAAGCTAGTAAAAAACGCAAACCGCATATCCCTACCCAAATTCCAGTTATAGAAACTAGGCCTTTAACAGAAGAAGAATTGGCAGTTAGTTTTGAAAGAACCGCGTCTGCTGCAGCTAAGAAAGCATTGAAAAATAAATTTGGACAGTGTTTAGTTGCAATAGAGAGGGGCTTAGACTTCAAAGATTTGGGAAGGGAGGTAAAAGATATTTTTGAAAGGAGGCATTGGATGGAATTAGCCGAGTTTAAGGTCGGGAGAAATTAACACCACCTTAGTAGGCTGAATTTTATTCTCTGGTAGCAACTCATAATGCTACGAGAAGATGGTGAGTTAACTTCGTCAACCTAAGAACTAGGACGGTGCCGTTTACTCCTCACATTATAAATGCTATTTATGGTATCCCCGATATACCGAGAGAATGAGGACTATTATACGGTTTGGAATTTGGATGAGCCGGCGGACTTTGATCATATTGTTGCGGTAGCCCGAGAATGAGTTAGATCCCACTGCCGTCCGGCATGAAAACAGTTTTCCTATGGGAAATGTATCCGGGATATGAAAGCCATTAAACGTTTTATTAGTCACACTCTTTACCCGACTCGGCATTTTACATCTTTTGGTAAAGAGGATTTGTGTATTGCTTGGGCTATAGTTAATGATGTACCCGTGGATGTAGGCGAGTAATGTGTAGAAGGGCCAAGGAATTTGCCCCCGATCGCTGTAGACCGTGCGGTCACATGCCTTTTCCGTGTTTTATTTCTTCCTTGTGTCGTCGGATAGAGTCCTTGAGCTCCCAAATGATAATTTGATGATGGTGGATGACACACTTATAGGTCCTAGTTTACCACTTAGGCCGGCGGGAAGAATAAACTTTTTGGACCCTAACCGTCAACGACCTCACCCTACTCCATCCACTCTTGTCCCTCCTTCATCCAACCAAACTCAAACTCAATTTCCGAATACCATCACTTACGACATGTTTCAATCCATGGCCTATGATGTTCATCGTGCTAATGCCAATATGGCGTTTTTTTGCGGAAAGGAATAAATTATGGTCCGAAGATTTACGTCAAGGCATACGAGGTTTATATCAAATGAATTTACCGCAAAACCCTACCTATGCCGAGATGGATATTCCGCAATGCCAAACCCAGGCCTTATACCTTGCCCGATTTCATTCCACCGATGCCACCTCGCTCGTACTTCCAACAAATGCCACATTCTTTTGGATTTCAAACTAGTGGTGTAGAGATTTTTCGACAGTACTACGGCAAAATGCGACATCGAATGGACCGGATCCGGATCATTTGGCCATACCACGACGAGATGGGGAAGCACTTTTTCTGATATCACAAGAGAGATGAGCTCGATGGGACTAGATAGCTCGGTACGGATGTCCACTTATTTTCAAGATCCATCCCAAGAATCGACCCGTTCTCAAGCTATGCCAAGTTCAAGCCACGTCGAGCCGAGTGATGAAGAGGAGTGATTTTTAAACGTTCCATGATTTTTGACATTGAAACATTTTATTTTTCGTACAATTTCGTTTTCGTAAAATTTTAGGTTATTTTGATTTTGGTTGGATTTTATTTTAATACGATCTTCATGTTTTCGTTACATATTATTGGTATTACGCATCGTGTAGTAAAATTTATCGTTATAATAAAATGAAAATGAACCAAAAAATAGGAAGAAAACTTGTCCCCTAGAAAAATCTAGACATTTTATAAGCAAAATCAACTCTCGTCCGTGAACAAGAGTGTTCCGGATCGATCCGGCCTTTTACCGGATCGATCCGACCCGAGTGTACCGACCGACAACATTACTAGTTCGAGAGGCCGGATCGATCCGGCCCTTTCTCGGATCGATCCGGCAAGTACAAAAACGCGCGTAAAAGAGATCTTTTCTACTTTTGCTTGATAGATTTATTTCTATAAAAGGAAAGAGCAACAATGCCATAAACTTTGCTCATTCTTCTTTCCTTCCTTCTATTTTAGTCTCTTTATCGAAATGTCTAACCAATCCTCTCCCTCGGTTAATAGTTACGAACCACATACGCCTGATGGTGTGGTTCCCGAAGGGCATGCCTCTTGTTTTCATAATAACGTCCCGAGACATCTAAATTTCGTCCGTTCTCCTATTCTGATGGAGAAAGGCTTAAACACTGAAAAAATTGATCAATGGGGACGTAATCTAATCCGAGGTTGCGGGTGGAAAAAGTTGATAAGGACTCCCGGAGAGGTCGAATAAACATTTCGATTGTTAGAGATTTCTTTGCGTCTCTCACCGAGATAACGACGAGCCTCATCTCAACTTATTACAGTTAGGGGAATCGTTATTTCATTTTCACCAGTCATCATAAATCAAATCTATCAAATCCCACCATGTACTTTTGATCGAAACCCACACTTCGAGTTTCTTTGGGAACTTGGGGATGCGTATAATGTTGTAAATCGTACTGCAGAAGCCTTTCAGTTCGTGTTTCCGTTGTTTGATCATAACTATGATTCCTCAACTCTGGCTTTACCCCCTCATTTAAGGGCGTGGAAACGCTTCATTAATTCTCGGATCTATCCAACTAGAGATTTTTATGGGGTTACGGATGATGAGATGCTGCTGTTGTATGCATTAACTATGGGAGCATACATTGATTGGGGAGTTTTGATTTTTAAGACTGCAATTAATTTTGCAGTAGAAAGACGTAATAGGGGAAGACCGCTACCATTTGCCTGGGTTATCTCTCACCTTTGTATCCAACTGAATCATGTGCCCGAGTTTGCTACTGACGAGATTTTTCCATCTCGTGATTCTCGCTAGGATTACTTCCGGTGGATACTCCCGGATGTTCATCTACGGTTTGATAATCGCTAGAAGTTATGTTGTTAAGTTGGTAGTTGTTTAAATTAGTTGTTTAATTTTTGTTGTTGTTACTTTTATTTATAGTTTGTAATAGTGTTTAATATATATGTCATTTTCTTTAATCAAAATAATATATGGTTGCTAAAAATAATAAATAATAATCAAAATCATATAAAATTTTAATTTTATTTGCAAACTACTTTTTATTTACTCACTAAACATCATCGGGACGATGTCATTTCGTAAGTGGGGAGTGGAAGTAAGTTAGTAAATAAAAATTAAAATTTTCTTATATAAATTTATACTTAATTGCTCAATACTTAGTTTAATTTTTCTTGGAACAAAATAACTAGATAATATATAATTAATATGGATAAAAATAGTATAATTTGGTAAGAATAGATTTCAATTAAGTAAAGTAAATTTCATATATTATAATTATATTATATATGTCAATTTTAGATTTTTATAAGATTTTAAGTATATGTAACTATACATAAATATTATCAAGTAAGTTTCATATGAAATTTTAGCAAATATACTTATATTTATAATGAATTTTTTAGAATAATTTTCTTTGTAAAACGAAATATGAATATGGAATCGGATTAGGAATGATGAGATTTTTGACACCATAAAAAATTACCTCAACCTTGATTAGAGTGATCAAGACCTCACTCGATATAGCCATTTTTTGATCATAACCAACCCTTGGCTTATTTTGGTCTACATTTCCTAAAAATCCCACGAGTTTGTACGTACTTATGAAAGGAGATGATAGCACAGAAGCTAAGGATGGTGTAGGCTGAGGTGAAAAAAAAAAAAAAAAAAAAAAAAAAAAAAAAAGATATATATAAGAACGAAGCACCATTTTTACAGAGAATTAATCGAATACCGGTATCTTCCTTATCTTTGATCGACGTATCGGTAGTAGCTTCCAATGATTTGAGTGCAGTAGGGTGTTATCTAGAAACGTCCTATATCACTATGAGGTATAAAGCTCCCGATAAAAATTCGAATCATAAGATCTCAAGAATGATTACGAGTTTAAGGAAACCGGACTCGTAATTTTAGATCGAAAGAGTATTACTCCGATCAATCTTGATGAAGCAATGCTTGTAAATTTGATTTTCTACACACACTCACGCTTTTAGTTCTTAATATTGGAAAAAAAAAAAAAAAAAAAGAAGAGAGAAAATCTGAAAAATAGTTGGAAAAGGAGATATTATTAATCGAAATCGTTTTTGATTAGTTGATGTATAACATTTATATGATAAAAATTACGATGTTTTATATACATTATCGACTCTTTTTATATAAAATATAAGTAATTATAACGATAATCTTATAAAATATTAATAGCTATGAATAAATCTAAATACTATAAAAATCTAGTAAAAATGATAAAAAGTTATAAATTTTGTACCGGGTTAATAACCGGAGTGTCGTGTCGATTCACGTGGGTATTTTTGGTATTTTACGTACCTTAGGTAAACCAAGACCCCGAGTGATGACATTTTGTGGAGTAAAATCATATCTTTTGAAGGAATAAAGGAAGTGCCACGAGATTTAAAGTTCAAGTGGATCAATGGTTCGTGACGCCGTATCAAGTTATATTTTCGACGAACAAATGGCCCAGCAAAAAGACATTTTCTGAAAAAGAAGTCTTCATGGAAGTTATAGATCTCCTCAAGAGCTTTCCAACGCATCTTGAATTATGTCATTTGGAGATCCAGAGCTCAAGTTATGATTTTATCAAGTTTCGGATTAAGATTGGAAAAAATCTATCCGGATCGATCCGGATTTACCTCGGATCGATCCGAGGAAACATCATGATTACCCAAAGCATGTGGCCCCGCAGAGAATATCCTGGGATAAGATTTTTTATTCCCGGATCGATCCGGCCCTTTCTCGGATCGATCCGGCAAGTGGAAAAACTCGCCTATAAATAGAGTAAATGTGCACATAAAGGGGGTACCAAATATATTTTCTTCACCTCTTTTTAGTAGTAGTAGTATGTATATATATAGGCCTTATGCCATAAATAAAGTAGTATCGTTATAATGCTCGAGAAATTATCGAAGATCAATGTTGTTGAAGTTGTTGTAGCATCCGGAAGAATACAAATTTTCCGATTCAATCGTTGTAATCGGGTAAAATTTCTAAAGTATTTATGTTTGTTTTGTCTCGTTTCTATTTTCGTATAATGTTAGTAGGCTAAATCTAATAACTAGCCAAAGTTATGTAATCGTTTTATTTCGATCTTTTCGGTAAAGGAATGTTGTCTAAGTAAAATTGAATAAAATTGAGTTAATTGAATCTTTTCCTATTGATAAAGTTTGACTTGAAAGAATTCATAATCTAATTATGAATTGACACCTCGTAATTAAGTTATGAACTCGTTAATAGAAAAACCGGAGGGTAAAATTGGCCGAGTGAAAACGTGACAACGGAACCCGCTTCCTACCCGGGGGCATTTGTCCTAAAAAGATGAATCTTATTAAAATTTGTACTCAAGATCGTAATAATGTTAAATTCATCGCCTTAATTGAAACTTAAACCGGAAAGTTGAATCGCCCGGCTTTGACAACCGGAGCCTTTAAATAAAATTGACCGTTTGACGAACGGAATGACTCCTTTTTATTCAGAGGTAGAATCGTACTCGGGACCCGTTCGTAAAAACCGTAACAACTTGTGGATCTTGGACCGATGACAATGGACATATGACAATTTCACACACTAATGTGAGGATGAATTGTTAACCTTAGAGTGCACCGTTTCATTTACTCAATTGAACCTAAAGATCGAGCACATTCCATTCACTGAAAAGATCGTATAAATCAATTATATAAACTTTGGCTAGTTCTCTAATAATATATTTGGCATCTATATATTTATATCTATATATATACTTTGCAACTTATGCACATCTATATATATTTATATATCTATATATATTATATTAGAATAAATTTTAATTTACGTATTTATTTTATGTTGACTAGAATAAGTAGTGATCCGTGTTATAAAATTGCGGTTTAGATCGAGTTAATAATGTACTCTTTGGTGTTTAACCACACTTAGAAGAATTACAAAGTTCCCCGAGGATACGATACTCGACTCACCATACTAGCACTACAAGCTTGACCCGATACACCGTCGGTTAAGGACCGGTATTAGCACTAGAAAAGGCCACGTCGTTTTCCGGCGCCGTTGCCGGGGAACGACGCTAATTTCTTTTTTTTTTTGTCTATGGTTACTACTTATATTAGCTCAAAATTCTCGAGAATAAGTCAACACTTTTCTTATCTCATTTCTATTTTTATTTCGTCGGTACTTACCTTATAGGTAAGTTACCATTTTTTTTTTACTACTATCAATTTCGTGTTATTTTCTATTTTCGTTAGTTGATGACCGTGTGGTAAGGCCCCACTCACTCCTTATAAGCCCGACATAAACACTTACGAAAGGCAAGCTAAGAGTAGAGAGAAAACGTGGTCATACTAGTCGTGGAAATCCCGACGAATCATCTTCAAACGTAAATACGAGAATGGCCGAAATCGTTGATGAAACACCCGAACAAGGGCCGGAACATGCTCTAGGGCATGGACAAAACCCCGTTAACCTTAATAATCAAAATAATAATAATAATAGAAATAATCGAATCGGAACCGAATAATCGTAACAACCCAAGAAACCCAAGGCCTATCCGTGACCAAACCATAAGAAGAAATCGACTAATAATCCCATACTTTTACCTAATGAAGGAGCGAATAATTTCGAGATTAAATCTCATCTTTTTGGTTTAATTGACGCAAGAGCCCAATTCCTAGGAGAAGATGATGAAGATCCGCATCATCATCTCTATCTTTTTGAAGAACCGTGCAATACAAAAAAAGTCAAGGTGCTCACAAGGAATTAACAAGGATGACTATGTTTCCTTTTTCTCTAAAAGGACGAGCCCGAGATTGGTTTATGTCTCTTCCACATCATTCACTTACTAGTTGGGAGGAGATTCAAACTGAATTTCTGAAACAATACTTCACTCCTGGACGGAATTTGGAATTAAAAGTCGAGGTTGCTAACTTTAGACAAGGATCTGAAGAAACGCTTGGGAATGCCTGGGAAAGATTTAAAAAATTGTTAAGAGCGTGTCCCGACCATGGTTATTCCTTAGATATGCAAATTCAACTCTTCTGTCGTAAATTAAGAAAAGATTCACGTGCTGATGTAGATCATGCATGTGGTGGTTCGTTAATGATGAGTGAAGCTCAAACAGCTTACGATGCTATAGAAAAGATTTCCAAAAATAACAGTAATGTGGGAAACCGGTTCTAGCACCGTAAAAGTAGCTTTTGCAGGAGAATGTACGTCTAATACGGAAGTTCTAGCACATTTAGAAAATTTGAGTAGGAAATTTGATGGTTTACAATGTAATAAGAACCAAAGTTCGTAAAATAGTACACCAACCGAATACTCGAATCAGATAATATGCCATCGTGGATCGAAGAACCAACAGATACTCAAGAGAGGAGGTGAGTTTTCTTCAAGAAGATAGGAATTTAAACAATGCTTACTCAAACTCGTTTAATGCTATTAGAAGAGATCACCCTACTTATCGATGGTCCGAAAACCCTAGTAAGCAAGGACAACCGCCGTATCCAGCTTCCATATAGAACATGAATAATAATCAAGTTTATCAAGAAAACACGTCTAATCGAATTTACAATCATTACCTAGATCCTATCCTCAACATACCACTCAAAGTATACCAAGAACTCAAAGTTCAACTCAACTTTCGTGTAAGGAGTTGAAAAATGGGAAAAACTAATGGAAAATATGATGGGTGTAGTATCTACTCAAGCTAAAAATATAGAAACGATGGTGACTTCTATTGGTACAAATACACTAAGGACATGAGTTCAATGAAAACATCTATGAGTGGACATGATACCAGGATGAGAACGATAGAGCCTCATTAAGGAATATGGAAGATCATTTGAGTAGGGAAGGTGAACGTAATAACAAAGCAGACTTCCCAGAGGATTACCAAGTAACACCGAAAGGAACCCAAGAGAGGTAAATGTTGTAGTTACGAGAAGTAGGAAGCTCAGTGGAAGTAATGGAGTTGAAAACTTTGGGAATAATGAAGTAGAAGATGACTTAGATGGTAAGAATGATAAAACTAAAGATGAACTTGAATTTACAGATGAGGAAGAAGAAATTATAGAAAATTTCTTGAAAAGAAATAAAAGTTCGGAACCTGAAAGTGAAAGGGAAAATTGGGTAAAAATCCCTAAGATTCTGAAAGATCCCATGGATAAAGATTTAAGGACTTTATTTAAGGAACATGTTAGAATGGAAAATAATGAAAACAAGGATGAAAAACAGAAGAAATGAAGGAATCTGAAGTAGAGATTGATTCAGGGAACAATTTAAAAGAAAGAATTCAAGAACCTGAAACATGGCGACTGAGTAATACTCGAAGGTTTAAGGAAAAAGGAAAAGAGAAACTGACAAAGGAGCCAAAGGTCATAGATTTAGAATCTTTACCTTACCCTCCTAAAGATCAAATCAAAAAGGCAAAAACTGATAAGAAGTATGCTCGTTTCCTTGACACTTTTCGTCATATTCAAGTTAATATCCCTGTTATCGAAGCTCGATTAATATACTCGCTTATGGAAAATTTCGAAAGAAATTTCGTCAAACAAGAAAAAAATTAGAGGAATATGAGAATATATGCCTAAATGAAGAATGTTCCGCAATTCCGCAAAGATAAGTTACCACCTAAACTAAAAGATCCCGGTAGTTTTACCATTCCGTGTGAAATTGGAGGATTTCTCGTTTAAGAAGGTCTTATGTGATCTAGAGCGAGTATAAATCTCATGTCTTATGAGGATTATAAAAAGCTAGGCATAGGAAAGCTTACTACGATCGAAATGACTCGCAAATGGCGTATAGATCGATTAAGTACCCTAAAGGAATTATAAAGGACATATTGGTTAAAGTAGACAAATTCTATTTTCCAAGAGACTTTGTAGTTATGGAAATGGAAGATGGTTATTCAAAGACCTCTTATTCTAGGTCGTCCATTTCTAGCTACAGTGAAGAACTTTAATCGATGTTCGTAAAGGAGAATTAATCTTAAGAGTCAATGAAGACGAAGTTACTTTCAATATTTTCAAAGCTATGAATCATGCATCATCGTAATCATGTTCTTTTATGTAAGATATTCATTCTGTCTACGATAATCGCTACCAACTTTTGAAGACAGACATTAGAGAATGCTTAACTCTCGTCTATCTATAAAGAAGATGAGGAAGACATTGAAATGAAAGAGATAATTCTTTCTTTAGATACGTAAAGTTTTACCTTTAAACCACCATGGCATAAGTACTTGGAATTAGAACTAAGGACCAGCTCTTAAATCGTCAATAAGATCCGCCGAAGAATCCGGAATTGAAACCGTTACCTTTAAATCTCGAAATATGCTTTTCTTGAAACTAATAATCTATTACCGATTATTATTTCATCACTTTAACCGAGCAACAAGAAGATCAATTACTTAGAATGTTGAAAAAGCATAAGAAAGCTTTTGGATGGACAAGCTTGCCGATATTCGAGGTATTAGCCCCGAGATTTGCGTTCATAAGATAATTCGAAGGAAGATGCTAAGCCTTGTATTCAACCGCAACGCCGCCTCAACCCAAATTTGCGCTAATTGTTAAGAAAGAGGTCATTAAGCTATTAGAGACGGGAATAATTTTTCCCATATCGATAGTGAACGGGTAAGTCCAACTCAAGTGGTACCAAAGAAAGGAGGTTTCACAAAGAAAGAAAATGATAGGAATGAATGGATTCCAACAAGAGAAATTACAAAGTTATCGAATGTGCATTGATTTTAGGAAACTAAATGATCATACTAAGAAAGATCATCATCCACTTCCATTCATAGTTCAAATGTTGGAACGGTTAAGTGGTCATAAATATTATCGTTTCTTAGATGGTTATTCAAAGTGTTATTTACAAATTTTCATTGCAAAGCAGAGATAGGGAGAAGACTACTTTCACTTGTCCTTATGGAACTTTTGCGTATAAAAGAATGCCGTTTGGTTTATGTAATGCTCCAAATACGTTTCAAAGATGCATGATGGCTATATTTTCCGATATGGTTGAGAAATTCTTGGAAATTTTTATGGACGACTTTAGTGTTTACGGAGATTCTTTTGGTAAATGTTTATCGCACTTAGAAAGAGTGTTACAACGTCTGAGGATACCAATTTAGTTTTAAATTGGGAAAAATGTCATTTAATGGTATCGTAAGGAATTGTCCTAGGCCATCGAATCTCTCGAAATAGAATTGAAGTTGATAAAGCTAAGGTTGAAGTAATTGAAAAATTACCACCACCAGCTAATCTAAGGACTCTAAGAGGATTTCTTGGACATGCAGATTTTATAGGAGATTTATTGCCGATTTTTCAAAGATAGCAAAGCCTCTAAGTCATTTGCTTGAAAAGGAAGTACCTTTTAACTTCGATAGTAAATGTAAAGAAGCTTTTCGGACCTTAAAAGCGAGATTAACTATCGCACCAAGCTAATAGCACCGCATTGGAATTTACCGTTTGAGATTATGTGTGATGCCGTTGATTTAGTCGTAGGAGCGCTTTAGGACAAAGATATAACAAAATTCTCAAAGCTATTTACTATGCATCTCATACGTTAAATGCAAATTAACCGAACTATACAACTACGTAAAAAGAACCGTTGGTCGTAATTTTTGCCTTAGATAAGTTTAGATCGTATATTGTTGGTTCTAAGGTAATAATTTATACGTATCATTCAAATTTGAAGTATTTACCGAGTAAGAAAGATGCGAAACCACGTCTTCTTAGATGGATTCTCTTACTTCAAGAATTTGATATTGAAATTAAAGATAAAAAGGGAAGTGAGAATGTAGTAGCGATCATCTAAGTAGAATGGAAAATGATGAAGAAAAGGGAATAGAAATTAAAGATTCATTTCCCGATGAACAACTTTTTAGAATAGATACTCCTTCAACCATGCAAATTATTAAAGAATAGAATTCCTTCTAAGGAAATGTCACCCCGGTTTGGAGATATCATTAATTACTTAACCCGTGATTATATTCCGTCTCATTGGACTTGGCAACAGAAAGAAGAAATTCTTTTATGACTTAAAATTTTATTACCGGGAGGAACCGTACCTTTTCCGTAAATGTTCGGATGGGATAATCGTAAAGTGTGTGCCCGATAATGAAATTTTAAGTATTTTATCATTTTGTCATGATCGTGAGGCAGAGGTCATCATGGAGTTGGAAAACTCGCTTTTAAAGTTTTACAATGTGGTTTTTATTGGCCTACGCTATATGTAGATGCTTATAAGTATGTCAAATCCCGTGAATCTTGTCAAAAATGGGGAAATGTATCTAAAAAACATGAAATGCCTATGCAACCTATTTTAGAATGTGAGTTATTTGATGTTTGGGGTATAGATTTCATGGGACCATTTCCTATATCTTTTGGAAAAAGATTTATTCTAGTAATGGTAGATTATGTTTCGAAATGGGTGTAGTTTCAAGCTCTTCCCACTAATGATACCAAAGTTGTCATACGATTCCTTAAAAAGAATATATTTACACGTTATGGCATTCCGAGGGCTATCATTAAGTGATAGAGGTTCACACTTTTGTAATAGACCATTTACCAAGATAATTGAAAAATATGGTGTAACGCATAAGTTAGGAACGCCCTATCATCCGCAAACCAAAGGGTCGCAGAGGTGTCTAATAGAGAGATCAAAAGAATTGTAGAAAAAACAAGGATTCAAATCGAAAAACTCGGCGCTTAAACTAGACGATGCATTATGGGCATATAGAACAAATTTTTAAAACACCAATTGGTTGTTCTCCCTATAAGTTAGTTTTTGGTAAGTCTTGTCATCTCCCAAATTGAGTTAGAACACCGAGCCTTCTCGGGCTATTAAATTTTTGAATTTCGATCCTAAGGCCGTCGGTGATCATAGATTGCTTCAATTGACGTAACTAGAAGAATTCCGTCTCGATTCTTATGAAAACGCTCGAATCTACAAGAACGCACGAAATCCTTTCACGATAAGAGAATCTATAGTCGTGAGTTCCATGTAGGTGATCGAGTGCTCTTGTACAATTCACGTTTAAAGTTATTTCCAGGAAAGCTTAAATCAAGATGGACAGTCCATTTAAAGTAACGAGAGTTTACAAATCTGAGCCGTTGAACTAACCGATGGAAATACAACTTTTATAGCCAATGGCCATAGAGTAAAGTTATTTGTGGAAGGAGAAGGAACCGCACCGAAAGAAGAAATAATGCTACTAACTCGATCCTCCGACAAAGTAAAAAGCAGAGAAATCAAGAAACCGAAAAGCAGGAGTTAAACTCACCGAATACCAGTGTGCTATTTATCTTTACTCTACTTTTATGTGTTTTATTTATGTTTAAAGTAGTTTCGTCTTTTACCGGATAGACGTAAAAGAACCGGATGTCTTTTTTAGATAGAATAGGAGTTTTTATGTTGCTTTTGAAATTAGGCTTGGATAAAGATATCGCGTTTAAAATAGAAGCTTCGCTTTTGAGAAAAACAAGCAATTGTTGAGAGAGATCGACCGAAAGAAATATGTAATGGAAAATCGAGAAGTTCGATAAAGAGAAGGGCAAAGTTTTTAAGAAGGTGTAGAAGTTTCGTGGAAAAAGTGAGCATGAAGGGAAATGTAGGGAAAGCACAACCAAATCCCGTGATGAGTGTTTGAATGTTGTTAAGAAGGGAACGATTAGGTGGTTATCCGAAAATCCCGATGGAGATCAAAGGGAAAATTCGAACGCCTCATTTCTTAAGGTTAGGTTGATAGAACGTTACGTCGAACTCCTAAGATTTAAAGTATTGGAATTAGGACCCTCGTGAATTTTGTAATATTTATAAAATTTTTATATAACTTTTGAAAATTTTATAAATAGGATCTTTATGAAATTACTTAAAAGTTTTATAAAGTTTTTATAAAAAGTTTTTTTTTATTTTTGTAGAAGTTTTATTAAGTTTAAAATAAAAAAAAAAAAAAAAAAAAAAAAAAAGTGGTCGGATCGATCCGACCTAACCCCGGATCGATCCGGAACCCGAAAAAACCTAAAAAAGAACGGGGTCTCTTCTTCTTCTTCTTCTTCTTCCATTTTTCTCAAAACAAATTACGCCCCTCCCCTCTTCCCCCAATTCGAATTTTTTTCTTCAAATCATCACACAACATCACCATTAAACTACCCCAACTCTTAAACTTCTCTAATTTGCCTCTACTCTCTTCAAATTTTCATCTAAATTGAAGAATTTTCAAGGGAAGCTTCAACTTTTATTCCGGCGAAATTTCCATCTTTTCCGGCCAAATTTCAACTTTTTTAAGCTTTGTAAGGTAACATTGTAGTCACTTATTTTCTTAATTTCGTTTTTTTTTGCAATTTTTTATTTTCAACTGTTTTGTCACTCACATTTGTACTAGTTGTTTTGTGTTGTTTTGTTGTTTTGTGTTGTTTGTTATTTTGTCATTATCGTAGAATGGCCGAATCATCGAAAGCTAGTAAAAAACGCAAACCGCATATCCCTACCCAAATTCCAGCTTATAGAAACTAGGCCTTTAACAAAGAAGAATTGGCGCTAGTTTTGAAAGAACCGCGTCTCGCGCGCAAAGCCTAAGAAAGCATTGAAAAATAAATTTGGACAAAGTTGTTTAGTTGCAATAGAGAGGGGCTTAGACTTCAAAGATTTGGGAAGGGAGGTAAAAGATATTTTTGAAAGGAGGCATTGGATGGAATTAGCCGCTTTAAGGTCGGGAGAAATTAACACCACCTTAGTAGCCGAATTTTATTCTCTCGGTAGCAACTCATAATGCTACGGAAGATGGTGAGTTAACTTCTCGTCAACCTAAGAACTAGGACAAAGGCTGCCGTTTACTCCTCACATTATAAATGCTATTTATGGTATCCCCGATATACCGGAGAACGAGGACTATTATACGCTTTGGAATTTGGATGAGCCAAGACTTTGATCATATTGTTGCGGTAGCCCGTAATGAGTTAGATCCCACCGCCGTCCGGCATGAAAACAGTTTTCCTATGGGAAATGTATCCGGGATATGAAAGCCATTAAACGTTTTATTAGTCACACTCTTTACCCGACTCGGCATTTTACATCTTTTGGTAAAGAGGATTTGTGTATTGCTTGGGCTATAGTTAATGATGTACCCGTGGATGTAGGCGTAGTAATGTGTGTAAGGGCCAAGGAATTTGCCCCGATCGCTAGACCAGTGCATCACATGCCTTTTCCGTGTTTTATTTCTTCCTTGTGTCGTCGATAGAGTCCTTGAGCTCCCAAATGATAATTTGATGATGGTGGATGACACACTTATAGTCCTAGTTTACCACTTAGGCCGGCAGAAGAATAAACTTTTTGGACCCTAACCGTCAACGACCTCACCTTACTCCATCCACTCGCCGTCCCTCCTTCATCCAAATAAACTCAAACTCAATTTCCGAATACCATCACTTACGACATGTTTCAATCCATGGCCTATGATGTTCATCGTGCTAATGCCAATATGGTCGTTTTTGCGGAAAGGAATAAATTATGGTCCGAAGATTTACGTCAAGGCATACGAGGTTTATATCAAATGAATATACCGCAAAACCCTACCTATGCCGAGATGGATATTCCGCAATGCCAAACCCAAATTTATACCTTGCCCGATTTCATTCCACCGATGCCACCTCGCTCGTACTTCCAACAAATGCCACATTCTTTTGGATTTCAAACTAGTGGTGTAGGGATTTTTCGACAGTACTACGGCAAAATGCGACATCGAATGGACCGGATCCGGATCATTTGGCCATACCACGACGAGATGGGGAAGCACTTTTTCCGATATCACGAGAGAGATGAGCTCGATGGGACTAGATAGCTCGGTACGGATGTCCACTTATTTTCAAGATCCATCCCAAGAATCGACCCGTTCTCAAGCTATGCCAAGTTCAAGCCACGTCGAGCTGAGTGATGAAGAGGAGTGATTTTTAAACGTTCTATGATTTTTGACATTGAAACATTTTATTTTTCGTACAATTTCGTTTTCGTAAAATTTTAGGTTATTTTGATTTTGGTTGGATTTTATTTTAATACGATCTTCATGTTTTCGTTACATATTATGGTATTACGCATCGTGTAGTAAAATTTATCGTTATAATAAAATGAAAATGAACCAAAAAATAGGAAGAAAACTTGTCCCCTAGAAAAATCTAGACATTTTATAAGCAAAATCAACTCGTCCGTGAACAAGAGTGTTCCGGATCGATCCGGCCTTTTACCGGATCGATCCGACCCGAGTGTACCGACCGACAAAGATTACTAGTTCAGAGGCCGGATCGATCCGGCCCTTTCTCGGATCGATCCGGCAAGTACAAAAACGCGCAGAAAAGAGATCTTTTCTACTTTTGCTTGATAGATTTATTTCTATAAAAGGAAAGAGCAACAGCCATAAACTTTGCTCATTCTTCCCTTCCTTCTATTTTTAGTCTCTGTATCAGAAATGTCTAACCAATCCTCTCCCTCGGTTAATAGTTACGAACCACATACGCCTGATGGTGTGGTTCCCGAAGGGCATGCCTCTTGTTTTCATAATAACGTCCCGAGACATCTAAATTTCGTCCGTTCTCCTATTCTGATGGAGAAAGGCTTAAACACTGAAAAAATTGATCGCGGGGGACGTAATCTAATCCGAGGTTGCGGGTGGAAAAAGTTGATAAGGACTCCCGCAGGTCGAATAAACATTTCGATTGTTAGAGATTTCTTTGCGTCTCTCACCGAGATAACGACAAGTAGCCTCATCTCAACTTATTACGCTAGGGGAATCGTTATTTCATTTTCACCACTCATCATAAATCAAATCTATCAAATCCCACCATGTACTTTTGATCGAAACCCACACTTCGAGTTTCTTTGGGAACTTGGGGATGCGTATAATGTTGTAAATCGTACCGCGTGCCTTTCGCCCGTGTTTCCGTTGTTTGATCATAACTATGATTCCTCAACTCGGCTTTACCCCCTCATTTAAGGCGTGGAAACGCTTCATTAATTCTCGGATCTATCCAACTAGAGATTTTTATGGGGTTACGGATGATGAGATGCCGCCGTTGTATGCATTAACCGTGGGAGCATACATTGATCGGGGGAGTTTTGATTTTTAAGACCGCAATTAATTTTGCAAGTAGAAAGACGTAATAGGGGAAGACCGCTACCATTTGCCTGGGTTATCTCTCACCTTTGTATCCAACCGAATCACGTGCCCGAGTTTGCTACCGACGAGATTTTTCCATCTCGTGATTCTCGCTAGATTACTTCCGGTGGATACTCCCGGATGTTCATCTACGGTTTGATAATCGCTAGAAGTTATGTTGTTAAGTTGGTAGTTGTTTAAATTAGTTGTTTTTTTTGTTGTCTCGTTACTTTTATTTATAGTTTGTAATAGTGTTTAATATATATGTCATTTTCTTTAATCAAAATAATATATGGTTGCTAAAAATAATAAATAATAATCAAAATCATATAAAATTTTAATTTTATTTGCAAACTACTTTTTATTTACTCACTAAACATCGGGACGATGTCATTTCGTAAGTGGGGAGTGGAAGTAAGTTAGTAAATAAAAATTAAAATTTTCTTATATAAATTTATACTTAATTGCTCAATACTTAGTTTAATTTTTCTTGGAACAAAATAACTAGATAATATATAATTAATATGGATAAAAATAGTATAATTTGGTAAGAATAGATTTCAATTAAGTAAAGTAAATTTCATATATTATAATTATATTATATATGTCAATTTTAGATTTTTATAAGATTTTAAGTATATGTAACTATACATAAATATTATCAAGTAAGTTTCATATGAAATTTTAGCAAATATACTTATATTTATAATGAATTTTTTAGAATAATTTTCTTTGTAAAACGAAATATGAATATGGAATCGGATTAGAATGATGAGATTTTTGACACCATAAAAAATTACCTCAACCTTGATTAGAGTGATCAAGACCTCACTCGATATAGCCATTTTTTGATCATAACCGACCCTTGGCTTATTTTGGTCTACATTTCCTAAAAATCCCACGAGTTTGTACGTACTTATGAAAGGAGATGATAGCACGTGCTAAGGATGGTGTAGGCCGAGGTGAAAAAAAAAAAAAAAAAAAAAAAAAAAAAAAAAAAAAAAAAAAAAGATATATATAAGAACGAAGCACCATTTTTACAGAGAATTAATCGAATACTGCAGTATCTTCCTTATCTTTGATCGACGATATCGGTAGTAGCTTCCAATGATTTGAGTGCAAGAGGGTGTTATCTAAAACGTCCTATATCACTATGAGGTATAAAGCTCCCGATAAAAATTCGAATCATAAGATCTCAAGAATGATTACGAGTTTAAGGAAACCGGACTCGTAATTTTAGATCGAAAGAGTATTACTCCGATCAATCTTGATGAAGCAATGCTTGTAAATTTGATTTTCTACACACATTCACGCTTTTAGTTCTTAATATTGGAAAAAAGAAGAGAGAAAATCTGAAAAATAGTTGGAAAAGAGATATTATTAATCGAAATCGTTTTTGATCAAACGTGAAGGTGTAAGTACGTACGACTTGCCTCTTTCTCTTTTTTGATTTCTTTTTCTATCTTTTCGATTAACCAATGTCCTATCCTAAAAAGTATTAGCCATCTTGTCAATTACTTGACTTAGTCTTTGATTCCAAATATTTCATATAAGTTGAGATAGGAAAATAATTCTAGAATTTTAATTATATTTATTGAGTAGATTTTGTGAAATTTCATTTGAATAATAGTTGATAAATAATTTATCAAAGTTATCTACACTTTTTATCTTATTAATTTCTAAGAAAGATATAATTAATATGTTTATAATATTGAAATGATATTTTACTAATTTAAAATTTTATCTACCACTTATATTATTTTTATCGTCATTTTTATATATTACCGCTTATTTTGCTCGAGGACGATCAAAGAGCTAAGTGGGGAGTAGTTGATGTATAACATTTATATGATAAAAATTACGATGTTTTATATACATTATCGACTCTTTTTATATAAAATATAAGTAATTATAACGATAATCTTATAAAATATTAATAGCTATGAATAAATCTAAATACTATAAAAATCTAGTAAAAATGATAAAAAGTTATAAATTTTGTACCGGGTTAATAACCGGAGTGTCGTGTCGATTCACGTGGGTATTTTTGGTATTTTACGTACCTTAGGTAAACCAAGACCCCGAGTGATGACATTTTGTGGAGTAAAATCATATCTTTTGAAGGAATAAAGGAAGTGCCACGAGATTTAAAGTTCAAGTGGATCAATGGTTCGTGACGCCGTATCAAGTTATATTTTCGACGAACAAATGGCCCAGCAAAAAGACATTTTCTGAAAAAGAAGTCTTCATGGAAGTTATAGATCTCCTCAAGAGCTTTCCAACGCATCTTGAATTATGTCATTTGGAGATCCAGAGCTCAAGTTATGATTTTATCAAGTTTCGGATTAAGATTGGAAAAAATCTATCCGGATCGATCCGGATTTACCTCGGATCGATCCGAGGAAACATCATGATTACCCAAAGCATGTGGCCCCGCAGAGAATATCCCGGGATAAGATTTTTTATTCCCGGATCGATCCGGCCCTTTCTCGGATCGATCCGGCAAGGGAAAAAACTGCCTATAAATAGAGCAGCTTGCAGGCACATAAAGGGGGTACCAAATATATTTTCTTCACCTCTTTTTAGTAGTAGTAGTATGTATATATATAGGCCTTATGCCATAAATAAAGTAGTATCGTTATAATGCTCGAGAAATTATCAGAAGATCAATGTTGTTGAAGTTGTTGTAGCATCCGGAAGAATACAAATTTCGATTCAATCGTTGTAATCGGGTAAAATTTCTAAAGTATTTATGTTTGTTTTGTCTCGTTTCTATTTTCGTATAATGTTAGTAGGCTAAATCTAATAACTAGCCAAAGTTATGTAATCGTTTTATTTCGATCTTTTCGGTAAAGGAATGTTGTCTAAGTAAAATTGAATAAAATTGAGTTAATTGAATCTTTTCCTATTGATAAAGTTTGACTTGAAAGAATTCATAATCTAATTATGAATTGACACCTCGTAATTAAGTTATGAACTCGTTAATAGAAAAACCGGAGGGTAAAATTGGCCGAGTGAAAACGTGACAACGGAACCCGCTTTCCTACCCGGGGCGTATTTGTCCTAAAAAGATGAATCTTATTAAAATTTGTACTCAAGATCGTAATAATGTTAAATTCATCGCTTAATTGAAACTTAAACCGGAAAGTTGAATCGCCCGGCTTTGACAACCGGAGCCTTTAAATAAAATTGACCGTTTGACGAACGGAATGACTCCTTTTTATTCAGAGGTAGAATCGTACTCGGGACCCGTTCGTAAAAACCGTAACAAGCTTGTGGATCTTGGACTGATGACAATGGACATATGACAATTTCACACACTAATGTGAGGATGAATTGTTAACCTTAGAGTGCACCGTTTCATTTACTCAATTGAACCTAAAGATCGAGCACATTCCATTCACTGAAAAGATCGTATAAATCAATTATATAAACTTTGGCTAGTTCTCTAATAATATATTTGGCATCTATATATTTATATCTATATATATACTTTGCAACTTATGCACATCTATATATATTTATATATCTATATATATTATATTAGAATAAATTTTAATTTACGTATTTATTTTATGTTGACTAGAATAGTAGTGATCCGTGTTATAAAATTGCGGTTTAGATCGAGTTAATAATGCTCTTTGGTGTTTAACCACACTTAGAAGAATTACAAAGTTCCCCGAGGATACGATACTCCGACTCACCATACTAGCACTACGCTTGACCCGATACACCGTCGGTTAAGGACCGGTATTAGCACTAGAAAAGGCCACGTCGATTGTTGTAGCCAAGACCGTATCCGGATCCAAACCTTTTTGAGGGTTTGTAAGCCGGTGCTTTTAGTGGTACAAAGTGGTTACCTTTATTGGTGAGGAGATTTTCTTAAGCGTCCGTTAATAACATATGTATGATCATCTCGCTTTTTGTTGATCTTTTAAGTAGGTCTCCTTGGGTTAATTCAGCTTTTGCTTTATCCAGTTCTTTCTTTAATCTCTTATTCTCTTTTCTTAGATCCTTGCATTCCTTTTCCAGAATTTCATGATTCTTTTCAATTTCATCAAATTTAGTCATGAGATTTTGGACTAGGTCTGCTGTATCTAATGGGAGACTAGAAGATTGTGCAGTGTTAGATGTGGATGCATTTGATGAGGAACAGGAACTAGATGTTACCTTAGTTTCATCTGATTCTTTAGTCATTAAACATAGGCTTGTTTCCTCAGTGTCTGAGCTATCACTTTTATCTTCATCCAGTTCTTTGGTCATGAGGCATAGACATGCTTTTTCATTTTCTGAGATTTCTTCTTCATCACTATCATCTGAATCATTATCAGATGATTCTTCATTCTTTTCACTGCTGGATTCTGCCTTGAGTGCCTTCTTGCTTTTTCTCTTTTCAGATGCTCTGTATTTCTTCTTTTCATCATCTTTGTCATTTTCTTCGGACAATCACCTTGAAGTGACCTTTCTTGTTGCAGTTGAAGCATCTGTATTCATCATCTTTCTTCTTCATATCTTTATTTGAGCTTGACCTCTTGTTTGATGATGAATTCCCTTTGAAGGGCTTCTTTCTGCTAAACCTGTCAAAGCGTTTAACTAATAAAGCTACCTGTTCTTTTAGTTCATGTGTTTCTTTGCTGAGGCATTCGGCAAAGTTACTTTGCTGGGGTGCAACTAATGCAGTGATTTTGTGTGTCTCTGCCGGAGCACCATCTTCACCGTTCAATTCGAATTCATGAGCTTTTAATTGGGACATCAGCGTCAGAGTGTCAGTGCAATTTGTTGTTCCTCTGATTACTGATGTTATGATCTTCCATCTTTCAGGTAGTCCTCTCAAGCTCTTCAAGCATACTTCTTTCTGGGGATATATGTGTCCAAGCTGTTGCAATTCACTGATGATGCTTGAGAATCAGTTGTCCATTTGATCAATGGATTCACCAGTCTTTATTTTAAAGTTCTCAAATTTCTGTTTTGCAACAGATAATTTGTTTTCTTTAAATGCTTCAGATCCTTCATTTATCAATGATAGCTTGTCCCACATCTCCTTTGCTGTTTTGCAGTCTTTGATTCTCATGAACATGTTGCTATCTAGGGTCTTCAAGATCATGTCTTTTGCAACAAAGTCCAGATTTGCTCTTCTCCTGTCATCCTTGGTCCAATCCTTTTTAGGTTTGTCAATTTCCTTTCCTTGGTCCGCTCCTCGTGCCTACCACGGTAGTGATTGTGATTGGTCCATCATTAGTTACATCCAAAGATCTCTTCATGAGTTGCCGCAAGATGAGATAGCATTCTTATTTTATATTCATCAAAATTATTAACATTAAAAACGTGTACTTTTGACAAGAAGTCCGAGGAATCCATCGGTGCAAATGAAGATATAAATGTAAGCGTATAGAAAACTCGATTTGAAAACTACTTTGAAAATAAGTGATCTCCTTGTTACCGTAAATTAGATCTCGAACGGGTTCGATACTAGGAACACCGCTTCTGCTACCAATTGTTGGTCCCGTAGAAGGGTGAAACTATAGTCGAGAGGGTGGGGGTGAATGACTATAGTGGAGTTTCAAAAACTTTTCTTTTATTTAAAAGCTTTTGGGCAGCGGATAAGTCCCTTCTTACTATGTTGTTTTCAAATCAATTTAGACAATCACAGATATAAGTTATGATGTAGGCAAATTAAATAAATGTTTGTAAAGTAAATTGCGAAATTAAATTGACACAAGGCTTATAGTGGTTCAGGGTGGTGTAATCCCTTAATCCACTCTTCTCCCGTGATGATCGGAGGAATTCACTATTGTTTTCACGATACAATAGTATGATTGACCTTGGCTTCCCAAGCTTCACAATCTACAAGACTATCACTCCTTGACCGCAACATGCCTTCGGTGATTCGGTCTTCCTTGTCTTTGCTCCTTGAGATCAAAATCCTTCAACGCCTATCACAGATTCAACTCCTTCTCGCATTGCCTCGATTCGGTTGCTTCGAGCTTGATGTGAATGTAATTCACACGCATGGTTGATCAAACTCAGTGCCAAGTATGACTTTGTAGCTCTGATATCTGAGTTGATCACTAGATGTTTCCTTGTCAGTTCAGAGAGAGGGCCTTTTCAAATTGACAGAGTTTTCACTTGATTTTTCTTTTCAGTTTTTTTTTTCTCTGTCTGTCAATGCCTTCTATTTATAGCCTTGAATAACCTTGATTTTTAAATTCCGTCCGTTGGCTATATTAATGAGGGAATAATCCTTGATTTTATTCTTGATTCCCCCTTGATTGCATTCTCCTTGATTTCAGTGATCGGATTCTTTCTTCAAATGTATAGCAGAAAATCCGTCATTGATTGATCCTCTATTGATTGTGCATTTAGAGCATGATCTTCTGAATCTTCATCATATATTAAATCTGACCTGGTGAGTGTTACTTCGCCGTTTTTAGAACGGTCGAGTGATCCTTCTGACTTAGCCGTTTTAGCTTTTCCTTCACCGTTTCGTCTTTACTCAGCCGAAAGTGAGTCTGCTTTGCCGATTCACTGTTTTCTTCTTTGTTTCTGTTTGAGGAGAATCTTTGTACTTCACCGATCTTTGATTGGGGTGAGATCAGTGTACACCATATTGGAATATCAATGTGCATCGCTTGTAGTATAACTTAGACTTGTCCAAGATCATCACAGACTTCCTTGGTTACAAGTCAGACCCTTAATGTCTGCATTGCTTCTCTGCTGGTGCTTGGCTGGCTTCACTCTGCCGAATATCTGTTTTTGCTTTGCCGTCCTACGAACTAGTACAATACTTGTCTGACTCAACTTATACAACATGTCAGACTCTAAGTAAAGACTTATACAGAGAATTCTAACTTATTTCAGGCTTTCTATAACAGCTAGTATGGCCATCATCAAAACATAATAAAATGTTCCTAACAGAGTCTAAGTTTTAAAAAAAAATACTGCACAAATACGTACGGTATCCCAATGCAAATACTTGCTTAAGAGTTTAGAGATTATGACTACTAATGCGCTTTTTTTTCCAGACCTAGACGTAGGAAAACCAAAACAAAGCAGGCAAATGCTATATTAAACCAGGATTCTAGTACAAGGGCCAATCAACAGGAAAAGGCAAACAGTGAAACCAGTGAAAACAAAAGCAGAAAGCAAGAAGAGTTGTTGAAAGATTAAGCTTCAATGATCCTGAATTATCCAAGACATGTAAATCCATGATGTGGAAAACACATTTAGCTAAATATTCCACAAGCCTACACGATCAACAAGGCTATATATGCAGGGAACAATAGAATATACAGTTAATACAAATATATAGTACAAATCTTTAGTAAAGTCGCAAACTTCACTACATCAAAAAACATAGAAACAAACCATTTTAGGTGATTCTATTCGAGAAATTAGATTTTGATACCATGTTCTATACAAGTACCTGCACCTGCAATGGTACCCCAAATGCATATCAATGTTAAGATTGTAGACATCCTGAACACTAATATGCATAATTTAAACCTTTACTCTAAGAAAGGCACCTTTAATAGTTTAGTGTAGAGTAGCCTAAATAAACTGAAGAGAAGAAGTACTGAAATTGATGTAGAGAAACCTACATAAACTTGAGAGAAAAAGGCCTGAAATTTTAATCTCGTAGTTGAAAAACAAGAGAACAAAATTTAATGTAGAGAAACCTACGTAAACCTAAGAGACAAAGCCCTGAAATTTTAATCTCATAGTTGAAAAACAAAAGAAGAAAATATGCAATTGCATTAAAAAAAGAACCATAAGTGGAACTGCTATGTTACTCCTAAGGACCCAGCACATTGTTTGCAAATCCATAGGGTAAACAACATCATGACCAAACCATATGCACAACTTCAGAAACACATAAATGCCACTTGAATGTATACACAGTCAACATACACAAGCAGAAAGAGGAAAATAAGCAACATTTATTACTGCAAGGGTACACGGACAACATCATGTACGGAGTGGAGAATGTTCAATTTTAAAGAGTAAATAGCAAACTGCCCAGCATAAAAAAACCTGGAAAACGCAGTAAAAACAAATAATGAACAACCAGCCAAAAACATTTATTATTACCATCGGCCCCTCACACAAACAAAACAGAAGAAAGGTGTACGAATTTGATAAAAGTGTAACCAAAGCAATAAAGAGCCCAAAATTAACCATGGAAGACAACCAACCATTTTAAAACATTTATAGCTCATGCACATATACTGAGTATGAAATTGCATTAATTAATCTAACAAGAAACAGAAATCATCAATGCAGTAAATTTTCATGTAAGTAATGAAGGATAAGGAGAGCACCTGGAGCTGAGGTGAATGCGTGAGAAGTTTTGCACCAGAAATGGGGGTATTTAATCCTATTTTAGATCTGTAAACACCATGTAATGACCATTAGACCGAACGATTATCACCCAGAAGATAATACATTGAAATTTAGTGACAATGCCTACCTATTTAGGGTCTGCACACAGAAATGACACATTTTTTATTTATACACAGATAAATCTATGAACGGACTTTATTACCCAATAAATAAAACAGACCATCGGTTTCTTGTCTTCCTCGTCTGCACCATGACAACATCAGTGACGGTACAGGGTTTCACCCCTCCACGTGTCGTCTATCGGTTGGTCATCACATTGTGGATTAGCGTCAAGGTACTCATGTCAATGCCCAGTCTCGAGGCTACGACGTTCGACCGTCAAGCAGTGTAGGACAATGAGTCCCGGGGTCGAGTACCGCAGGTCGGCAACATCGACATGGAGGACAGAGTCCGCACCAGCTGTCCAGGCCCATTAACAGCGATAGCTTGGGCAAGGGTTAAGGCCCATTAAAGGGTAAATGTGACAATAACATAAGCCGACTTAGTATTAGGGTTAGGGCAAGTGTTGTCATTATAAATACCCCATTCCAGGAACTACGTAAGGCTTGATTCTTGGAACCTAACAGATACGTAGGCAATCTAAGATACATTCTTAGACTCAGCCGCAAACATAAAACGACACCACCTCACTCTTTAGGCATTAGGGTTTTTGTGTGTGTTCATCACTAGATTCATTTAGGGCCCGGATTATTAAGGTGACACAATCAGTCATCGTCATTGGCGCTAGAAGGAGGGCCTTCTATTGTTGAATACACCAAGGTCACGATGCCTCCCAGAAAAGCCGCATCCAAAGCTGCAGAGCAAAGCTCACAGATTAATGAGCCATTAGATCCCGATACGCAAGGAGAAAAAGATCCAGTCTTGGATCTTACCCGTGAAGATCCTCAGCGAGAAAAGCAAGGAGGAAAAGGTCCAGTCTTGGATCTTGTACGTGAAGATCCTCAGAGAGAAAAGCAGGGTCTTGCTCCGGAACACCGAGCGCTAGTGGATCAATTAGCAGGGGCAGATCTTGAATTAATGTCCAGAATAATAGCGGAGGCAGTTACGGCGCAAAGACAAGCAGCCGGCGGCCAGAAAGACGCCGCGGCAGAAGGCGGTCCGAAAGATGCTATAGACAAGCCCAAGCAAACTCCCAGAGACGAAGTCAGTGCGTCCTCTAGCTCGGTGGAGAGAAAGAGGCGTGAGATCCAACAGAAGCATCATAAAATGGATGAAGACAGTGTCAGGGAGGAACTGGATGTTATTCTGGGAAAGAATCAGGTTTCGCTATGGTTAGAGTCTCCTTTCACAAAGGAGATCGAGAGTTTCCCTAAACCCAAGGGGTTTAAGATACCAAAGATAGACCCTTACGATGGTACTACCGACCCGGAAGACCATCTACACAGGTATCTGTCCCAGATGAGGTTGGATGGCGCACCCGATGCAATGAGATGTCGTGCGTTCGAAACGCTTCTCGTAGGTCGGGCCAGAGAATGGTTTACTAAGCTACGACCCGGGTCGATCTCCAGTTTCGCCATGCTAGCCCGCAAGTTTCGGGATGCGTTCATCGTCAACAAGAAGTTTCACTTAAGCGCCACGCACCTCATGAATATAAGGCAAGAAAGGGATGAAGCAGTGTTAGATTATTTGAAGAGATTTAATCTCGAGGCCATGCGGGTCAAGGATGCAGATGATCGACTTCTGATCACGTCGTTCGTGGGGGGGCTGCGTAATACGAAGTTATACATGAAGTTGAGCAGAGATGTCCCCCACACCATGGACGAGTGTGTTAATGTGGTGCATAGATTTTGTCATGGGGAGGAGGCAGTGCGCAGGCACACCCAATCCGACTGGATGGATTCGAAAAAGGACAATCGAGGTCCGAACAAGAATCAATCCAAGAGACAGGACGTCGAGAGTAAACCTTCAGTCTGGGATCGTATAGAGACACCCGCCTCAGACCGTGGGGGAAAGAAAGACCCACGCGCGACAAGGATTTCATTCCGCTTAATCGGTCTCGAGCCGAGGTGTTATCGATCATGCTCTCGAAAGAAATAGCAAGGAGACCGCCACCACTGAAGAAACCTCGAGAAAAGAGGAATTCAAGCAATTATTGCGATTTTCATGAAGACATAGGTCATACGACAGAGGATTGTCCCGACCTAAAAAAAGATATTGACATCTGCATTCAGGAAGGGAAGCTAGATGAAGTGGTCGATAGATCTCGATGTGATGCACCCAGGGGGTGTGGAGAGTATAAAAGAAAGAACTCCGATCAAGACAGGGGTCGAGGCCGAGATGCTCAAAGAAGGAGAAATCGATCACCCCAGAGGAATCGATCTCCAGATCGTGATGGAAATAACAAGGACAACTTTGGTCGAGACAGATACGACGACAATCGACCAAATAGCTATGTTAACACGATCTTTGGGCCAGGGGAGAGCGACAAAGACCAAGCCAATCGAGAGCCAGCTGATAGCTCGAGAGAGCGTAAGCAGCTCAAATTTACGACGGAAGTCGGGTACGGACCTCGTGATGATATCCCCAAGTCTAGGAGTCATAGTGAAGGGTTGGTTATCGAGGCCGTGATTAGTCGAGCCCGTGTATCGAGAGTCTGCATCGATAACGGCAAGCACAGTAAACATTTTGTATTACTCGGCTTTTCAGGCGATGAAGTTGAACGAGAAAGATCTAGCTCCGATAGCATCTCCTCTGTTTGGATTCACAGGTCAAGCAGTTCATCCTATGGGATCGATAAAACTTCTCACAACGGTCGGAGATGGTGAGAAAGGAAGGACCATCGATCTGAGCTATGTAGTGGTCAAAGCTCCCTCTACTTATAATGTTATCTTGGGGAGACCCACGCTCTTCGACCTGCGCGCTATCATTTCAACATTCCATAACAGCATGAAATTTCCAACCAGGAACGGTTCTCACGAGGTAAAGGGAGATGTTGAAGCCGCACGGAGTTGTAACTCCGTTGTCATGAATGGGAAGATGGCAGTTCAACAAATCTTAGTCGAGGAACTGATTCCAGAGGAAGAAGAGGAAAAGAACTGGGTCTCCAGTGATGGAGTCGAGAATGTTCGACTTTGGGAAGGAGAAGACGATCAGTGTGTGCAGGTCGGGATTTGGATCCCATCCAGAGAAAAACAGTTGCTCATCGAGTTGCTAATCGAGTTCAGAGATGTCTTTGCCTGGAAGGCTACCGACATGCCATGGCTATCCACAGACATCGCGGTCCATAAGCTCGAAATTGACCAGGCTAAGAAGCCAGTCAAGCAGAAGAAGAGAAACTTTGCGTCCGATCGACTTGAGGCAATAGAATTGGAAGTCGGTAAGCTACTGTCGGCCCAGATAGTGAGAGAAGTGTTCTATCCAGAATGGCTAGCCAACCCGGTATTGGTCAAGAAACCCGATGGCAGTTGGCGTATGTGCGTGGACTTCACCGACTTGAACAAAGCATGCCCGAAAGACTCATACCCTTTGCCAAAAATCGACAGGTTAGTGGACTCCACCATCGATTTTGAAGTGTTTGGTTTTTTAGACGCGTATAAGGGATACCACCAGATTCTAATGGATCCTCGAGACGCTGAAAAAACGGCCTTTATCACGGAATTCGGCACTTTCTGTTACGTAACCATGCCATTCGGATTGAAAAATGCTGGGGCTACGTATCGGAGAGCAGTCAACAAGATCTTCGCCAAGCAAATTGGTAGATGTATGGAGGTTTACGTAGACGACTTGCTGATCAAGAGTCGATCTATCAAGCAATATTTGGTTGAAGCTCGAGAGGTATTTGAAGTGTTGAGAGATACGCAGATGAGGTTGAACCCAAAGAAGTGCACCTTTGGGGTCAGGTCGGGTAAGTTCTTGGGGTATATGATTTCGAAGGACGGGATTCGGGCAAACCCGGATAAAATCGACACGTTGAAGAATATGCCTGCCCCTCGAAACACAAAGGAAGTGCAAAGACTTACCGGTCGAATGGCCACTCTCAACAGATTCTTATCGAGATCCGCACAGCGCGCGCTACCATTTTTCAAGATTCTCCGCAAGGCCGGTCCTTTTCATTGGGACGATGAATGTCAGACAGCCTTCGAGGAGTTGAAAGTATATTTATCAGAGTTACCCACCCTCACTTCACCTCGAGAAGGGGAGAGGTTATTAGTTTATTTGGCAGTATGCGAGGAAGCAGTGAGTGCGGTCTTAGTTCGGGAAGGGGTACACGGCCAGGTGCCTATCTACTTTGTTAGTAAAGCACTACATGGCCCCGAGATCCGGTACTCACCGGCAGAGAAGCTAGCATTATGTCTTGTTCATGCCTCGAGAAAGTTGTGGCCTTACTTCCAATCCCATCCTATTGTGGTAGTCACGGACCAACCACTGAAGCAAATTTTAGCAAAGCCAGACACCTCAGGTCGACTGGCGAAATGGGTAGTAGAAATGGCACAGTACGGCATCGAGTTTGTCCCTCGAACAACGATAAAAGCTCAGGCCTTGGCAGATTTCTTAGCTGAAGGGATTTCCATTCAACTCGACCAAGAGAAGCAAAGTCCAGAGGAGAAATGGACCCTCCAGGTCGATGGGGCATCGAGCAAGGAGGGGACAGGAGCAGGTCTCCTTCTAGTCAGCCCAAAAGGCGAAGAGTTCCCGTACGCCCTTCGATTCGACTTTAAAGCAACGAACAATGAGGCTGAGTACGAGGCTATGATCACTGGTATGAAGCTTGCTCTGAAGCTAGGTGTCGAGGATTTGTTGGTTTACAGTGACTCCCAGTTGGTGGTAAATCATGTGAAAGGGGAGTATGAGGCTAAGGAAGAAACCATGAAGAACTACTTAGCAGTGGTGCAAAGCCTCATACCTAAGTTCAAGGCAGTTCAATTCGAGCAGGTTCCCCGAAGTCAGAATAAAAGGGCCGATGCACTCTCTAAGCTTGCATCGAACTTCGTCTCAAGTAAGAAGGTTCTAGTCGAGCTATTGACCGATAGGAGTTACAATGAAGCGGAGGCCCAGCCGATCACTCAGCAGGCCACGTGGATGGACTCGATCGCTCTTTACCTCAAGGACGGAATTCTACCATCCGATAAAATACAAGCCAGGAAGGTCCGACTCCAATCAGCAAGATATGCATTCTTTGACGACATCCTTTATCGAAAATCGTTTGTGAGGCCATGGTTGAGGTGTGTTTCCGAGACGGAAGGCGAATATCTCCTTGAAGAAATCCATAGAGGAGCCTGTGGAAATCATTGTGGAGCAAGGATGTTGGCTCGAAAGTGTAAACTAGCTGGATATTTTTGGCCATCGATGCAACGAGATGCGAATAACTTAGTTCAGAGATGCAAACCTTGTCAAATCCATGATAACGTCTCTCATCAACAAGCACAAGACATGAATGTCATCTCGTCAGCATGGCCTTTCGATCAGTGGGGAGTCGATATTGTTGGACCTCTACCCCGAGCCCCGGGGAATAATCGATATGTGGTCGTCGCAATGGACTACTTCACAAAATGGGTAGAAGCCAAGGCTTTGTCCGACATCCGAGCTGCAACCATCAAAAAATTATTGTGGGTCGACATTTTATGAAGGTACGGCATTCCAAAGGCTTTGATCTCAGATAATGGTACCCAATTCGAGGATCGAAAAGTAAGAGAATGGTGCAGTGAATACCATATCAATCAACACTTCACCTCGGTGGCCCACCCACTGGCAAACGGTCAGGTCGAGCAAACTAATCGACAGATCAAGCTGGGATTGAAGAAAAGGCTAGAGGCAGAAGGTCAAGATTGGGCAATACAACTTCCGAGCATCCTATAGTCATATAGGACAGCTCCTAATTCCTCGACAGGAGAAACTCCTTTCTCTCTAGTGTATGGATGCGAAGCGGTGATACCCGCCGAGATTGGCGTTCCCTCTCCTCGAGTTCTGGCTTATAATGTTGAAACAAATTCACCCGACCTTCGACACGAGAAAGATAACGTTGAGGAGCGAAGAGAGATAGCCTCAGCCAGAATGGCAAGGTATAAGCAGAAGATCTCTCAGTATTACAACTCGAGGGTCAGACACAGATACTTCAAAGTCGGAGATCTCGGTTCTGAGGAAAAACGAAGCGAGTCGGCAGGAAGCGATTGGAAAGTTGACCCCGAATTGGGAAGGCCCATATCAGATTCTGAAGGTTCACCCCAAGGGGTCCTATCAACTCGGGCGAGCCGATGGAACCACGGTTCCTCGACATTGGCACGCCAACAACCTGAGAAAGTATTATGTTTAAGATAAGCTTTGCTTCGATCAACTTTTGTTTGCTTTTCATTTTTTAAATCTTGTAATAAGTCCATGAGACAATTTTATAAGTGTTCTAATAAACATGTTTTCCCCTCGAGATGCTTTTATGTTTGTTATGAATTTATAGCCGTAACGTTACAAGTCCAGTGTGATGCAAAATGTTAAGGCAATACAGTCGACAATGAGCAAAGGAATCCACAAGTCAGACGTCTCGGTAAAGCCAAAAGCAAAGTAAGCCTAGTAGGCAACAAAAGCTAAGGCAAAAAGACGGCTCGCATGGTCGGGCCACCTGTCCCAGCCAAAGCCATACGAGCCTAAGAGGCGAAAAAGGCTAAGGCAAAGGACGGTTCGCATAGTCGGGCCACCTATCCCAGCCAAAGCCAAACGAGCCTAAAGGTGAAAAATGGCTAAGAGACAAAGGACGGTTCGCATAGTCGGGCCAAATGTCCTCCAAAATGAGCCTAAGAGGCGAAAAAGGCTAAGGCAAAGGACGGTTCGCATAGTCGGGCCAAACGTCCCAGTCAAGAGCCAAACGAGCCCAAGAGGCGAAAAAGGCCAAAGACAAAGGACAGTTCGCATAGTCGGACTAAAAGATTCAGCCAGAGGCCAAATAAGCTTATGAAGCGACAAGGCCAAGGCAAAGGCGCGACCCACGAAGTCACGACTCGTACAGTCGACACGATCGTAGCAAAAATAATCCTAAGGACAAAAAGTGCCAAGGCAAACGAGTCAATTTCGGCTAAAGCTCAAGTGCAATAAGAACCAAAGGTTCATAATACACTTGGGGGGCAACACGACATTAACAAAGCAAATAGCAAACAGAGCCAAAGGCTTGACAAGAAAAAGGGTATAAAACATCGAGACAAGCAAGATAACAAGAAAGATAAACAATAAAAACATTGCAAAATCAAATCAAATTCAAAACAAAAATCGATACAAAACGAGGCCAGGTCGAAAAGACCAGCCAAAGTCGATTTAAAGCAGTGCATAATATTACAAAGTTTCAAGTTCAAATGACAAGTCAACAAAAGAGAAAATTGAAAAGACAACAATCAGAGGTCGGCTCCAGGGGTCGGCTCAGGGATGGCACAAGTCGGATCAGCAGCAGGAGTAGAAGTGGAAGGACCATACTTGATGGCCAAAGACTCTCCCTGTTGGAATTCTTCGCTGTCCTGGTCGTACAACGACTCCGCCTCGGGATTGTAGAACATCGGCGTCTCGAGCGTCGACACGTCAAATCCCGGGTTGACAGCCTTCACCTGAGTCACTGCCAAAGTGAAGCCGCCCATCATCGCCGCACGCATGAGCACTTCCAGATCAGCGTCAAGGTTTTACGACTTTCGATACTCGAGGATCGCTTCCGCCTTGGCCTCCTCGATCTTTGCAGGGACCTGTTCCCGCTCGACTCTCAGCTCGGCCGCCAGGGTATCCCTCTCTTGTCGAGCCTTCGCCACATCCTCCAGCGAAGCCTTGTGCGACTGTTGCACCTTTTCGAAGTCCTCGGCCAGCTTAAGTAACTCCCTACCCTGATCATGCCGTTCCCTCTGTGTTCGAGCCAGGTCGTCAGCGGTAGCAGTTAGGGCAGTCTGCAATTTCACGACCTCGGCCTCCGCCTCGCGCTTCAAGTCCTCGAACCGAGACTCTATACCAGCGATGGCGGCACCCTTTGCAATGTTGTCTTGCAGCAGTCTGCCGTTTTCCTTCCGCAGATCATCTTCCGACTCTCCCGTTTTGGCCAGCCTTCGGGCAGCCTCTCGGCTAAGAAGGTTATTCTACAAAAAGAAGAGGAAATGTAACAATAAACAAGGTATAAGCCTCAAGAGAAATCAACGTTCAAAGAAAAAAGGGACAAGTGACTTACGAGGCGGGCAGACTTCCGAAGAGCATGGGATAGAGCTTTGTCCTCCAGGGTCGCGCAATCATCAGCAACCCAGTTGACATCGACTTTTGGTTCGGAAGAAGCTTCAGAAACTTTGGTCCTCTTTGCCTGCCTGTGTTCCTCCCTCACCAGCTCGGCAACGGTATGCCTTTTTTTGGTCGGGGCTACTTGTTCCTCGACGTTTACTTCAACAGCTGGGGTCAAATCGACCGCCACCTCCTCATCCTCATCTCGAAGCGAGCCATAACGGACCGATAAGCCGCTAGAGGTCAGAGGTTGCTCGGATGGTCGAGCCGGCACCGTCGACTCGACGGCGGCAGAGGTAGGCTCAGGTCGAGAAGCACCCCTCTCTTGAAGAAGAAGGCACCCTAGTTTCGGCGCAGGCACTTCAGGCGCAACCCGATCCCCGAGAGTCGGAGCAGCCACGACCGCCGATGGAGGAAGGCGTGTAGGATCGCTGACCTTGGAGAATCTTCCCACTGCAAGACAAAGAACAAATTAGTCTTGATCAACAAATAACAAGTTATCAGACTCGACATAATAATAATACGACAACAAAATAAGGAAAGTCCCTAAAGTTCTCTTGGTCTTGGGCATAAAGGTTTGCGTATGGAATCGGTCCAGCCTCCTCCAGGTGGGCTAGATTGTAAAGAAGGCTCAAGTCTCGAGTGCACACCTCGAAACTAAAGCCACCTAGAAGTCGGGCCTCTTCTAGAATAAGAGCATTTCCCAACTTGTCCTTCTTCACGCCTCTCGACCTCCATTGCCCTATGTAAGGGTTCTCCAGGCCATGACGAAGGAAGAAGAAACGAGGCTTCCACTCCCCGTGAGAAGAAGGCCCTCTAGTGACGAATTCATGCCGATTCGGCCTCCTCTGGAAGGTATACCACAGCTTGTCTAGGTGTAGCAGCGATATGATAGTAATACCGAAACAGGGGAATCGAGAAGCAGACTCCCGCGACTCAACATGCTATGATAAACCCCATCAGAGTCCTGACAGCATTTGGGGCCAACTGCGAAACACTTATCTCGTAATGGTCTAAGGCCGCGAGGACGGCCGGACAGAGAAGAAATCTTAACCCACTCAAGAGTTGCCCCTCGTAGACGGTGCAGAATCCTTCCGGGGGCTCATCGGCAAACTTATGAAGGCCAGAAAGGAGTCGAGCTTCAAATGGAGGGCTGGTGATATTGCATTTCCGGCAAAAGTCTGGTGACGTCTTCAACGGAAAGAGCACTGAGACACCCTTTAGCACCTTTCCCATCCATCCTGGTTACTAATTTCTTAGGTTGATTAGGGACAAGAGGGAGGGGAGGAGGCTATGGGCTCGCCGGAATCTTGCCGGAGAAGATGATCAGAAGAATCAAGTATTGGAGTTTGGCTATGGACCGGTGTTTCACTACCCCTCTCCGATTCAGTGGCACTACTACTGGACATGGATGAATCAAAGAATAAGATGAATAACACAGGAAAAAGAAGCTTACTTGGTGTTTGAAGTTTGTGATAAGAAAATGGCAAGGTAGCTCTGCTTCAACTTCTATCTCTCTCCTTTTATGCTAGCCAAGATTTGCAAATGATTTGAAAAGACGTGAGTAGTGGGGAGTTATAACCCCCTGAAATCGCGAGAATCAAGGCAATGATGCGTTATGATTTGCGGGATACGAAGCGTTTGTGTACCATGATGTCACGCCACGTGGCTACGAGCAGTTAGGGTTGCAAAAGGTGGGCTTTTTCCCGCCCAAATGACGACCCAACTCGGAGACGATTCATGTGACAGACTCGACATCGGACAACGGGAGTTGCTCTTCCAAGTCTGGGGGCTTATGACGATACAGGGTTTCACCCCTCCACGTGTCGTCTATCGGTTGGTCATCACATTGTGGATTAGAGTCAAGGTACTCATGTCGATGCCCAGTCTCGAGGCTACGACGTTCGACCGTCAAGCAGTGTAGGACAATGAGTCCCGGGGTCGAGTACCGCAGGTCGGCAACATCGACATGGAGGACAGAGTCCGCACCAGCTGTCCAGGCCCATTAACAGCAATAGCTTGGGCAAGGGTTAAGGCCCATTAAAGGGTAAATGTGACAATAACATAAGCCGACTTAGTATTAGGGTTAGGGCAAGTGTTGTCATTATAAATACCACATTCCAGGAACTACGTAAGGCTTGATTCCTGGAACCTAACAGGATACGTAGGCAATCTAAGATACATTCTTAGACTCAGCCGCAAACATAAAACGACACCACCTCACTCTTTAGGCATTAGGGTTTTTGTGTGTGTTCATCACTAGATTCATTTAGGGCCCGGATTATTAAGGTGACACAATCAGTCATCGTCAATCTGCAAGAATATCCGCCTAATTTTTAAATCGAATCAACCCTCCCGTCATTTGCAAGAGAAGACAGATGCGACCTGAAAAGTTTTTGGGGTGGAACCGACGCATTCAGTGTATTATCCGGCAGACAACTACAATTTCCACCAGAGGAATGAACGATCCGGCGGGCAATTGAACGGAGCAAGGCTCCTCGGCATTCCAATCGACCAGCTGCATTTTGGGACCTTCCATTATTTTTTCTTTTAGTCTTATCTCTTATCATATGATACAGTTAATTATATATATATATATATATATATATATATATATATATATATATATATATATATATATATAATTTAATTTGTTCACCACTCCTACTATAAAAACCCCCCACACACAACCCTAAATTTCTAAACCTTATACTTCTGCCGTTTCTACCTAAACCTAAACCTAAAATGCTTCCCAGCCGCCGATAACCGCCGTTTGAGCTCACCGGCCGTTCTTGCTTCTTCTAATATTCTTCATCCTTTGATCGTGAAAGGCTGAAAGCAACCTTTGAAATTGTCGTTACAACGACCACCTGCTGGCTTATGGTGCCAATAATGGTGTTTGTCTCATTTTTAGAAGAAAGAAATCAAAATTTTATGGTAAATAAAATACAGTCTGAAAACCGGAACTGAACCGAACCGGACTGTATTGGTTCAGTCCAATTCAGATAAATGACCAATTCAGTTCAGTTCAGAAAATATCAAAACCGTAACTACAGTTCAATTGAGAAAATCGTAAAAATACCGACCGGACTGAACTATATACACCCCTATGATACACATCCAGAAAAAAAAAAAGAAACACAGCAAAGAAAAAAGAAATAATAAATAATAAATAAATATAATATAAAATAAAAAATATAGCAAAACATACGTGGCCACTTCAAAGGGACGTGGCATCATTTACTTATACTTAGTAAATTCAGCTGGCTTTCTCCTTGGATTAAATAGTATAGGTAGATAAGCAAGACTAAGGTTTTTAACTCTCTTGATCGTTTGTAAAAGAAGAACACAGGTGGGGGGACGTTCTTGTCTTGATTTGTGAGCTACCTTATTCCTCAATGCCATATAATTTAAACAATATCCTTGAATATGTAAGGTCAATCCTTCTTCTCTTGATGATGAGTTACATTTTTATCCATACAAACTTGCAGGTCGTCAGGAGAAAAGAACTCCTCCAAACCGTGGGGTTGGATCACATCGTGCCACGAGGATCTCGGCCGAGAGCAACCTCTTAAGGCGTGAAGTATTGTTTCATTATAATGTCGACATAGGGGGGCATATTGACGATGAGCTAACATATCTTCTCCATAGAAATTCCATGGTTGGTAGAGCATCATGTCTGATCAGCCTAAGGTGATAATTGAATTGAAATGGGGCCTTTCCCACACGCCATCTGGTCGGCTATGATCGGCAAAGGTAGGGAATTGGTACACACTGTGGACTGTGAATTTATCACCACTCACATTCTTGCAAATGATCACGCCTTCTCTTGACTTTATGAATGTTGCGCCAAGTAGATGATGAGCCCGATTTAATTGATTAAAAGGATTATCATATTATTGCACCCCTACCTTGATCCATAAAGAGCTACCATTTGTTAGCAGTTGCCATATAAGTTTACCTAGGAGGGCAATTCATTGCTTCCAAGTGATTGAAACCTAGGCCTTCGTCATATTTAGGTGCACATAGTTTTTTCAGGCAATAGAGTGCATTAGTCTCTTCCCCGTTTCATCTCCCAAAAAACACCCTGACATAATTTTTCCATATTTAGAATAACTCCCTAATGAAGCTTAATCGTTTGCATACTATAATAATGCAATGTATTGAGAGAGCTTTGGATTAGAACCGATATACCATCATTTGATAAAAGTTTGGCATTCCAAATAGCAAGATTTTTCTTCGTTTTGTCTAGGATGAAACTATGCATTTCCTTAGAAATTCTGGAGTGAATGATTGGGACTCCCAAGTACTTGTGATGCCCCGTTCCCAGACACCGAGGTAAATGCTTAAACAAGTTCAGAGGGGTGTGAATGAACTTGTTCTGTTTTTATAAAACTTTTTCTCTAAGTGTAAAACACTTATCAAATCAAAATTTGCGGAAGTAAATCCTTTTTAAACACTATTTTTAAATCTGATGCATGGTGATAACTGAATGTAAATGCTGAAGTAAACTTGCAGAATGTAAAGATTGAATGTAAAGTGTTTAAAGTAAATGACACGGAGTTTGTTATCGATGTTCAGGGTGGAGTAATCTCTTAGTCACTGATTTTCTTATGATGTATGAGGAATTCACTAATGTTCTTAGACTCTTGTTACAACAGTGACGAAAGTCCTTGACACCCCGCAGATGCTACATTTTCTGAGCTATCAGTCCTTCACAACTTTTTCAGCTGCTTCACTGATCCAACTATGTTGTTCCTTCGAAGGTAGGATTGCTTCTTCAATAGCTCCACCACAAACACAGTTCCTTGGTAGATTCCTCTACTTCAACTGCCTCAATCCTTCACACCCCGTAGATGCTTCACTAAACTTTTGTCCTTGACTTCTTGCATAGCTTCACAAGTTAACTCCTTGTTGATAAATCAAGTTGGAATAGATGGTGAATCAACAGGGTTGATTCAAAGAGTTGAGAGTTGATGGATATGTCAATATAGCTTCAATATGTGCTCAACTTGATTCAAGTGTTGCTGCTTGATTTGGCTTTGTTGCTTTAAGATTTGCAACTTCTTCAATCTCTTTAGATATAGCCTTTAAGCTTAATGAGACCTCAATATAATCCTATTTTCTTTCTTATAGGATATCTTTTCAAAGTTATTATCAGTTTTTCCTAAAATTCGTCTCAACTTCAAATGGTTTAAGTTGTGTATTTATAGGTAGGAAGTATACTGAAACGGCTTTGATCAAAATGCTTCCTCAAATCTGAATCTTCATGTTTGCTGAGCTGGAAATTTGACTTTTGTAGATCTTCAAGTGTATTTCAAACATAGTTGTTGCTGTATCACGTTTAGTTCTTTAAACGTTGCTTAATTGTCTTTTAGTGCTAAGAACTTATGTCATTCTTTACTACAATAAATGCTTGTCAGCTTTCAATCTTTTCACTTCTATTCAGCCTTATATATATGTCCTTATCTTGATTTTGAAAGCTTCACTGTTGTTTCCTTGAATCTGGAAAACCTTTCACATATGATTTGTAACTATCCATCAAGTCTGCTTTTCTACGTTTGTTTCGTCGATCAACTCTGATGATCAATTTGCATTTGATTATTCATTTCATATAAAACCTAATTATCTTTGAACTTGATTTTTCATTTCTCTTATCTTTATATAGTGAGATCATAGTACTCCATATTTCTTTTCTTCATCACAACAAGTATCACAAAGTTAGTGTTGGAAGTAGCGCCCGAAAGACAATTTATGTAATTGTTTTTATTTAATAAATGATAGATTTTATTATTATTTTCTTTGTGCTTATATTTAATACACTGCTGAAAACCCCAAGTCGTATCATATGTAGCCATATAACTTAGTGTGTGACACACATGAGGATTAAATTTATGGTGATACACTTGAAATGTTAGTCCGTGGTGAACTTAATCAAAGTATGAGGTCTATTGATTAAAACACCATTAATGCGCCCAGAACACTTTACGGTGTGACCGTCTTATCCGGACCGTCGACATTGGTTGTCTAAGTAGGGCATTTATATATGATGAGAGTCATATAGGACTGAACCGATTTAATCTGCATTTCTCATATAATTCCGTGATTGAGAAATCTTATTAAATCACAAGATGATCATATATGGATTAACCTTAATCCTGAAGTGATTACAGACTCCTACTAGTTTCAGGATAGGGTTTGATGTGTTTATTAAGGATCGCTAAGAGGCGCGGTCTGAATCACTTTCACGTTGGCACTATTCTAGAATGAGTGAGAAGTGTGTGTCTCACAGATATGGAGTCCATTCCTTCCTACGGGAAGTAGAAAGACAATCCCTTATTTGTTAATCCTAGAAATTGATCGATCCACGGAGTTCGTATTGGTTATTAACTAATTGATCACTAGTGGGATAATGGTAAATAAGGATAAGATGTATTGAAGAAGGTTTACGGAAATAATCCTGCTTCATTACGGATAGTCTATAAAGGGTTAGTTTATATGTAATGATTATATCAATGGACACTTATCGACTCGACTCGACGTTTTTGAGAATAAGTTATATCTATAATCGATAGAGTTTAGTTTCGGATTTATGATGGCGTGATTCCGGAATTAATAAGTTGAGTAGAAATATTCTGTTCAATGAATATTTTATTTAGTTTATTGTAGCTACTGGTTATAGGTCCAATGTCCCCGGGTTGGCTCCTCACGCGAGTGTTTTCTCGTTTTATGGAACCTCGAGAATAAATTAAATAGTTGGTCTATTTAATGAATATGCAATATTATTTATTTGATAAATAATATTTAAAATAGAAAACACATTTTCTATTAAAATGGGTAAAAAAAAAGTGGCGCCCCTATTGTGGATAATTAGGAAAAGAATTTTTTCTAGATTATGTCACATGTGTAATTAATTAATTATCTATTTGTTGGATAATTAATGGAAAAATAAGAGATTGATTTTTTGGGAATTATCTCTTATCTTATGGAAAATATCATTTCCTTATGGGAATAGGTAATTGCGGTGTGAAAATGATAACTCTCTTGACTAGTTATTTTCCTATATAAAGAGAGTTCCTCCCAACACAATTATCAGATCATTAATTGAACCACATTCACAAATAAAGGAAGAAAAATTAGTTTCTTGCCTTAGATTAAGAGAAGTTTTTTCTTTTGCATATTCGAGCGACGGCGAGGATCGACGTCCACCAGTCGTCGCTTGGAGATAGAATCCGGAAGATCACGGCTTCTCCCTTTGGTCGATTGCCTATTTCTCTCCGGTTGGGGTAAATCTACTAACCTTCTTGTAGATTAATTTATTATGCGAATCATATCGTGGTAAAATCGTAAACAAATCTAATTCGTAGCTTCCGTTGTGCAAGATCGAGTGTCTCGATCGGTGCTGTTAATCAGATCTGACGATCCAATTATGGATCGGATCCGGATTCGGGTTTTTGTATATCCAGCATGTGGTATCAGAGACAGGTTAAAGCGATTTTGAAATCTTGATTGCATAATTAATTAATAAGGAATGGAATTGAATAAATATTGCATCTTTTTTTTTTTTTATTTTTTTAAATGCATGGTTGAATGTTTTGGTTGACGAGATGGATTGGGGTTGGTACATGTTTACCGTTAGATCTATTGTAAACCCGTTTTCCCGGGTATATGACATCATGTAATTTAATTTTGCAATTTAATTTCATTCATTTATTTTAAATCGGTCGATCCCTATTTATGTAAATCGGATGCATTCTTCATCAAATTTGAACGCCGGCGCAGTGGTCAAGTCATAGTTTTAATGGTTTGCAGACTTGAGTTCGAATCCCCTTAGCCGGATCAATTCTGGAATTTTTTTTCCGGTTGTTTGGATTTTTTAATTTTATGTTCAATAAAAAGGGGGGGGGCGGATGCTGCTGCAAGGATTCGAACCCGGGTGGTGAAAAAAGGGGGCGGGGCGGATGCTGCTTCAAGGATTCGAACCCGGGTGGCGATGAAGGAAGAAAATAATATTACCAACTCAACTGGAGCAATTTTTGATAAAGGAACAAAACCAAAAAAGTAAATACCTGAAACGGCTGAAGAATATAGTAGATTAACTTTTATTATATGCCTAGGGTTTATTTATTTATAGATTAGATACATGGGTACCAACAGTCCATCTCAGTGGTTTATTTTTCGCATTTATTTTCTTGTATGATTATTTATGTGATATAACCATGTCATACATCATATTCATGAATTCCACTCCTAGCATATGCATACATATAGAAAATTAATATTGAAATTAATTAGACATGTATCAACACGATAATTAATTTAGATTATAATAAATTAAATTAATTAAAGGAAATGAAATTTTATCGGGATATAAAATTCACATGATAAACTTGATTTGGGATTAAGAATCCTTCGGGGTTTAGGTTATGTAGTGTCTACATAAATTAGAATTTTGATAATAAAAAATTGGAAAATAATGAAAAATTGGACACCAACTAGACGGTATTTTGAACCGATAAGTTAGTGATTGTTTTTCTTGATTTATTGTTTTTCGATTTATTGGAAAATTCTACAATCCTAAATTTTTATCATGACAAGATTAGGACTTTTAAAATCTTTGGTGAATTTTAGTTGTGTAGTGTCTACACAAGAAATTTCTAAATATTCAAAAATTTGGAAAATCATGAATAAAGTGTCGCTAGTTAGACGGTATTTGGAACCAATAAACTATTGGGAGCTTTTAATTTTGTGATTTATTGTTTTTCGAATTATTAAAAAAAATCATAAAGTCCTAATATATTAGGATTATAAAATTCTTTGTGAATTTTATTTGTGTAGTGTATACACAAAGGAACTTTAATCCATAAAATTGGAGGATCGTGGATATAATGACACTAGTTAGACGGTATTGGAACCGATGAACTAGTGGGAGGATTAAATTAAAATATTCATGATCTATTGTTTTTGGATTAATAGAAAATTCTGAAATCCTAAAAAGACTACATAATTTTCAAAATAACGAGTGGGAGCGGGGAAGGTGACAACCGACCCCTCGGCCTCTACTGTTAACACAAGCACCGTGAGAGAATGGTGATGCCTCGTGCCGCTTTGATTTTGGCCCCCTTCGGGTGGCCTTCACCGCTATCAAAATTCAAGGCTTGGTTTCCGAAAGGATAGGATTTTGAGTACTCGTCGGGTCACTGACCTACCCTTCGGCGGCATACTCGGGGTTTACTTAAAAATATGAAACAGTAGGTCACACTCTAAAGGGTATTTTTGGAAATATCTTGGCTGAAAAAGGAAGGTAATCAACAATTAAATCGGGATGTCTGATTCTCAGTTAATTGTTGAGAGAGATTGTCTCAATTTAATCGTCACCTCTTTGACCTACCCGTCGGCGGCACTGAGGTGTGAGATTAAATCCTTGGAATGGTAGGATAAATTGCATGCATGACATCACGTTTATTATTCCTAAAATTATTAAATGTTGTGGTGTATGATTTGATTTATATTTCTATCATAATTTATTTTTGCAACTACATATCATCTCAAGGTACCTAAACTGCTAAATACGATAAATTGACTAATGATGACTTTGTAAAAGTGGAAAATTAACAAGAACGTTGAACTCAATAATCGAGAATGCAAATTAATTTTTCGGAAGAGGATGTTCCTCTTGAGCCTACAAACTTAAGTGACATTGATAAGTATGTCACTGCTGTCACTCATATTACACGGGAGACAAATTAAAATTAGTTCAAAGATGACGAGAATTATTTGGTATCAATCTCCCTAGACATCCCACAGTTCATGAGTAGTGTCTACTCAAATGTACTGCTAGTTCACTGCCATTTCCTTTAAAGAAATCCAAGAATGGGAAGTTAAATGTCTACAAGTATAAGTCATCTAAACTAAATAAGTTAAAGGCTAAACCGAAATATTAATCAAAGAAAGTAAAGAATATGGAAAGTGATTTCGGATCACTAACCTATGAATCCTTATAAACTTTCTTAACCGAGTAATTTGACTCAGAAACTAAAGTTCTTTTGTTAGAACAAGGTAGCTAGGCATTCATGATAAAGAGTAAACAACGGTCAGTTATTTCTACTAAGATAGTGGGAGTGATATAAGGAAATAAATTTCGGATTTTAATCCTTGAATATCAAAAAAACATAATTTATGTTTTCAGATTCGTTGGAACAAATGGATTCACTTTCACATCGATAATATAGTTGTTTTAAAGAAAGTGAATATGACATTTGTATATGATTCTGAGGGTATTCATATCAATCACCCTATCTCTATCCCCACAAATACTATTAAAAAATACATATCCCTACTTTACAGCAACTAAATTCACAATACTCTACATCGGCATCCCTATCTCTATCCTTACAACATTGAAATATTCATTTTTCAACTAATTTTTAAATTCAAATTTTACTCCAACGGCTATATTTCAACGGTTATATTTCAACGGCTATATTCGAACACACACATTTTTTCCAAAATTATTTTTAAAATTTAAAATTTTACTCCAACGGCTATATTTGAACACACACATTTTTCAAAACTTACTTTTTAAATTCAAATTTTACTCCAATGGCTATATTTCAACGGCTATATTTCAACGAGAGGAAGAAAAAAAAAAATCGTTTCAAAAATGTCACCCCGATTTGGGTGACACTGTTCATCCACCCCAATGTAGGGTGGGGATAAAGTATCGATGCGGGAGAGTTTTTTCTTCTTCCCTATTTTTTTCCCTACATGTAGGGATAAAGGTGGAGATAAAGACTCTGATGCTAATACCCTGAGACTCTGACTTTTGTCTGATAAAGTCAGAACCATCAAGTAATGCTGAAAATGTATATGTAACACATCATAAACTATTAAGAGAAATGGTTTCCGTATTTAGATAAACGATTCTTTAGCATCTATTAATTAGAGCATATATCCCAAAGATAAGATCTGAAGATTGCTAAGGGTGATTCCTATCTCCCAGTCTAAGAACACTATCTCAAAGGAAAAATGACTAAGTAACCTTTCAATTGGGAAAGGGTAATGGAGCTAAAGAAGTATCATAGCTTGTTCATATTGACCTTCGGGGTCTTATGAAAGATACAAGCTAATGGGAGCTTTTGAGTAATAGACATTTTGTCTAATGACTACTCGAAATGCCGATTAGTTTATCTAAATATTTAGAGGAATCTCTGATATTACCAGAGAAAAGAGTATTCCATGCTCAGATATATGCCATAGCATAGTATTTGGAACTGATGCTCGGCCTACCTCCGAGTGAAATGATTTCACTGAAAGGATAAACCATGTATTGTCTTGTATAGTTATTGATATGCTACATTACACTGCTTAACTCAATTAAGATATTGATTGCAAAATAACGGTTTACATTGTTATGCAATACCGAGAAGTCTACCTAGAAGATGCTTATGAAGTTGTGGATAATGGGTGAAGTAAATTTATTCCACTTCCACAAATAGAGGCATCTAGCATTTATGCTTGAATGTAGGACTGGAGATTTTACATACACGTTCAGATGGTGACTGTTCGTGAAATATCTTAATGCAATGAGTAATGGTTGGTTATAAGATTCTTAAGATCGGATAGTGACGGTTACACTATTACATCCTTTCTAAAAGAATGTTCAGATAACAACCTTTGGACTTGAAGTACAGTTACTCAAGGAGTTACTATATGTTTTAATCAGACCATATCCAAGATTGGTTGTTGGGTATTACACTGGTTAATGCTACTAAAATAGATCAGAATATCAATCCACCCAAATGTAGTGGGATTATGGTCTAACCATTGACCCTCTGTGATTATGCAGTCTCTGCAGTCTGCTTGGGGTGATTGATCACCTATGGTCCTTCTACAAGGACTGTATAGGATTCTGACCAAAGAAGGTTGGTTTAAATCCAAATACCTGTAAATGGAGTTTTTGGTACTCCATGTCTGTTCACACTTTTGTAGAACCACCTGAGTGTCTCAGGCACAGTGGGAGAAATTGGATCTACATGAAAAGAGTCGAATGAATGAGAAAGTTTAACTTTCAAGGCAAAGCCAAGTGGTTTAGTAATCCCTAAGAAGTAGAGAGTTAACCAGGGGTGATGCCCTAAAACTCTCTCACCATTCCGCCTTGCTTGACTCCATGGAAAGCAGAAAGACTAACATGGGTGATGCCCTGAAACTTTCTTGCCGTACAAAGGAGCTTGAATTCATTTGGAACAGAAGGGTTTTAGCTTAAAGCCAATGGTATATTGACTACCTATGCTTAAATCCATTGGTGGATTAAAGTAAACCTTCAGGTCATTGAAATTCACATGTTTTGAAATATATATGTGGGCGACCATAATATTGATGAGTCTTTTGTAGACCAGAGAAATCAATATTGGTAAAGTAGTAGACGTTAGTGTTTATACAGGTAACACTGCAACGGTTGTGAACAACACGGGTGTGTTATCTGAAGTCAAGAACTGACAAGCCAAAGCTTCTCTGAATCATAGAAGTGGACTATATTCTTAGAATTTGATTCAATCGAATTCATGAGAGCAAGTAGTGGCAGTGTCCCATTCATCTTATTGTTAAGATGATGATGCATTTTCGAATGCTAGATTCAACGAGAGGTTTCTTACCCAACCTCCACGGAATAATTCTCTCAATCTTCATATATAGAGAAAATAGGATAGATTCTCTTTTGGATAGAGAATGTCAGATTATTAAAAGTCAATTAAAGTCGAGTCTTGGATTCGAGGAATGGATAGCAGTATAGTACATCCTCAAGTATCTTTAGAGAACGAGGAATCATATGCTTGTGTATTCGGGTGAAAACCTGAGTGTGGTTGACTACGCTGATTTTGATTTTTGTCGGATTAAGGATGATCGTGAATCGATCTCAGGCTCAGTGTTTACACATAGTGATGGAGCTATAGTCTGGAGCAATCTAGCACTACCAAATTTGACTCTGTTAGTCGAATACATAGCATCTTTCGGAGCAGCTAAAGAGGCAGTGTGGCTTGAGAAGTTCTTGGTTGGACCGGGAAGTGATTCTAGGTCTCGATGAGCCGATACCATTTTTTCTGTGAAAACAGTTGAGAGGTAGCTCATGCAAATGTTCTTTGCAGTCACAAGAGGTCAAAAGCATATTTCGGTCCGTGCGAAGAGGCGATGTTTCGGTCCTAAAGATCGCCTCAAGCCGACAACCTAGCTGATCAGTTTACCAAGTCGTGTGGCATCTAATGTCACTGATAAGCGCTTGCGGGTATGAAATTGGGAGTATGTCTCATCTGTTTTAGAGCAAGTGGGAGAATGTTGTGGATAGATAGAATAAGGGTGTGGTGCTCTAAAAACAATCATTGATTGTCTTTACGGGCAAGTGGGAGATTGTTAGATATAGTGTGCCCGAAAGACAATTGTTTCTTGTCCTTACGGGCAAGTGGGAGATTTTGGAAATAGCGCCCGAAAGACAATTTATGTAATTATTTTTATTTAATAAATGACAGATTTTATTTCATCTTATTATTTCTTTGTGCTTATATTTAATACATTGCTGAAAACCCCAAGTCGTATCATATGTAGCCATATAACTTAGTGTGTGACACACATGAGGATTAAGTTTATGGTGATACATTTGAAATGTTAGTCCGTGGTGAACTTTATCAAAGTATGAGGTCTATTGATTAAACCACCATCGCCTAGAACACTTTATGGTGTGACCGTCTTATCCGGACCGTCGACATTGGTTGTCTAAGTAGGGCATTTATATATGATGAGAGTCATATAGGACTAGACCGATTTAATCTGCATTTCTCATATAATTCCGTGATTGAGAAATCTTATTAAATCACAAGATGATCATAAATGGATTAACCTTAATCCTGAAGTGATTACATACTCCTACTTGTTTCAGGATAGGGTTTGATGTGTTCGTTAAGGATCGCCAAGAGGCACGGTCCGAATCACTTTCACGTTGGCACTATTCTGAAATGAGTGAGAAATGTGTGGGTCACAGATATGGAGTCCATTCTTTACTGCGGGAAGTAGAAAGACAATCCCCTTATTTGTTAATCCTAGAAACTGATCGATCCGCGGAGTTCGTATTAGTTATGAATTAATTGATCACTAGTGGGTTAATGGTAAATAAGGATAAGATGTATTGAAAAAGGTTTACGGAAATAATCCCGCTTCATTACGGATAGTCCATGGAGGGTTAGTTTATATGTAATGATATGGACACTTATCGACTCGACTCGACGTTTTTGACAATACGTTATATATATAATCGATAGAGTTCAGTTTCGGATTTATTGTGGCGTGATTTCGGAATTAATAAGTTGAGTAGAAATATTTTGTTCAATGAATATTTTATTCAATTTATTGTAGCTACTGGTTATAGGTCGTCCCCGGGTTGGCTCCTAACACGCGAGTGTTTTCTCGTTTTATGGAACCTCGAGAATAAATTAAATAGTTGGTCTATTTAATGAATATGCAATATTATTTATTTGGTAAATAATATTTAAAATAGAAAAGACATTTTCTATTAAAATGGGTAAAAAAAGTGGCGCCCCTATTGTGGATAATTAGGAAAAGAAATTTTTCTAGATTATGTCGCATGTGTAATTAATTAATTATCTATTTGTTGGATAATTAATGGAAAAATAAGAGATTGGTTTTTTGGAAATTATCTCTTATCTTACGAAAAATATATTTTCCTTATGGGAATAGGTAATTACGGTGTGAAAAGGATAATTCTCTTGACTAGTTATTTTCCTATATAACGAGAGTTACTCCTAACACAATTATTAGATCATTAATTGCGCCACATTCACAAATAAAGGAAGAAAAATTAGTTTCTTGCCTTAGTCTTTAAGAGAAGAAAAACCTAGGGCTTTTCTTTTGCATATTCGAGGAGGTTCTACGGCGAGGATCGACATCCACCATGTTAGGTGTAGTGCCCGAAAGACAATTATCTAATTGTTTTTATGACAGAATTAATAACTCATCTTATTATATGCATGTATGCTTATAATTAAGACACTACTAAAAACTCTAAGTACCTCGTTTATGTAATCACATAACTCAGTGTATGGATATACACAAGAGGATTGAGTTAGTGATATGTACTTAAAATTAACTTAGTCCGTAGCGTTTATTAATCGAGTACGGGTCTCAAGATTAATTTGCTAATAATGCGCCCGAACACTTTAGGTGTGACAGTCTTATCCGGACTTTGTCGGTAATAGGGTACCTAGTGGGGCATTTATATATGATGATAATCATATAGGGGTACAGACCGATTTGATTTGAGTTCTCGATATAATTCCGTGATCGAGAAGTCTTATCGAATCACAAGATGATCATATATGGATTAATCTCAATCCTGAGGTGATCACAGACGACTGCTTAGACTAGGGTAGGGTTTGATGCGTTAGTAAGGATCACTTCGTAGTATGCGGTCCAACACTTTTCGTTGGCTCTATTTTAGGATGAGTAAGTAGTCTGTGCTATCACAGATATGGAATCCATTCATTCCCTCGGGAAGTAGACGACGCTTCCCTTATTTGTTAATCCTAGGCGATCGATGGCGCGAGTTCATATTATATTAGTTATGAACTAATTGATCACTAGGGGGTTAATGGTAAATAATGATAAGATGTTTCGAGAAGGGTCTACGGAGATATCCCGAATCGAAATGAACAATCTATGGAGGATTTATCCGTATGTAATGATTATATCAGTGGACACCTTATGACTCATGGTTGAGTGTTAGTTTATATCTATATTCGGCAGAGTTCAGTTTCGGGTTTATGGTTGTGTAATCCCGGAATTAATAGATTGAATATTATTGTTCGGTCAGACGAATAATTTTATTCAATTTATTGTAGCTACTGAATATGGGTCAATGGTCCCCGACGTGGCTCTTAATATAGCATATACGTTTTCTCGTCGTTTCACCTCAATTATAATTAAATAGTTGATTGGACTATTTAATAGATATGTGGATTAATTGTTTAGTTGGACTAGATAATTAAATACATGGAAAAGAAATTTTTCGTGGACTCGGCCCAAATAAATGAAAAATGCGCATGACCTAATTAATTAGGTGTATGGCCGCATTTTGTATATTATTATTTGTTGAAATTAGTTTTCTTGATAAATAATAAGACATGTGATTAAATTATTTATTTGTTAAATAATTTAAGGAAAAGAAAATCTTTTATTTATCCTAATTAATTTAGGAATATTCTAGACTTATATTTTTAAGGAAAATGATTATTTTGATTGATTTTGTATTAATTAAATAATGCCTTGGAGACTAGGATTTCTCTCCTATATAAAGAGAGTACTCTTAAGCCTAAAATCACAATGTAATACACGAAATATTGGGTGAAAAATAGCTTTGAATTTTCGGCTATTTTTCTTTGGGTTCGAGTTTTAGAAAACTTCGGGTTTTCTAAGGTAGCATATCGAGGAGGTCCGGCGGCTTGAAACACCATCCGCCTGGTGGTGCTTGGTGACACACGTTGGAAGACTTTGGCTTCTCAACTAGGCTCTCAACTAGCTCGGTTTGGATTGACCTTGTTCTTGGCGTTTTGCACCATAAAAATGTTGGTAATCTAACCCCCTCGTAGGTTAGATTTATTATTCATGTATTTTGTTTGTTTAGATCTAGATCTGATATATTCCGCTGCGTAATTGGGTGGATCTTGATCCATCCGGTGGTATTACATCCTACACACCAGTCGTCGCTTGGAGATACAATCCGGAAGATCACGGCTTCTCCCTTTGGTCGATTGCCTATTTCTCTCCGGTTGGGGTAAATATACTTTCTTGTAGATTAATTTATTATGCGAATCATATTGTGGTAAAATCGTAAACAAATCTAATTCGTAGCTTCCACTGTGCAATATCGAGTGTCTCGATCGGTGTTGTTAATCAGATCTGACGATCCAATTATGGATCGGATCCGGATTCGGGTTTCTGTTTATCCAGCAGTTAGTTCAAGCCATCACAACCTTACTTGAAGATAACACTACTAGAATTTCTCGGATTTGTGACGGCGGTTTTCGTCGCAAATTCGTCACTAACGCAAGTTTGTGACGAATTTGCGATGAAAAGTATTTGCGTCACAGAACACCCCGTTGCAAATTTTTGTGTCAAAAGTACCCTTGTCACTGTGTTTTGTGACAAAACTTTGACGAAAGACATACTTTGTGTCATAGTTGCGACAAACAATTTGGTGATGAATCAGTGACAAAAATTATATGTTGTGACGGATATGTGACAAAATTTTCCGTTAAGTTTGTGATGGAGTGTTGTGTCAATTTTGCTTCATAAAATAGAGACAAATGTGCAATAAAATACTACAACAATTTTGTAACAAAAATTATTGATGAAATAGTGACAACCATATGCTAAAAATTTTATACGAATTTGTGACGAGTGTGTACGATAAAATTGTGACCAAAGTTTAGTGATTATTATGTGATGAATTCTTATGACAATTTTTCTACTAAATTTAGCAATCAAATTATGACAAATTTGAACTATATTTGTAACGAATTATTGTGTCAAATGTATGACCAACGTATCAATAGTTGCAATGACTTTATAACAAAATTTATATTTCATATTTTTACTATATTTGTTATTTTAAAAAATATATTCAATAATAAAAATGTTTCAATAACATAAATAATCAATACACTTCCAAGATCATAAAAATGAAGAAAATCATTGTATTCATAATTGAGTCAAATAACATTTCAAAACATGAAATTAGTATTATTCATGATTAAGAAACAAATTCAATAAACTAATGGTTTTATCACCGAAAACAACTCAATCTTGAGAACGAGCAATCATCTCTAAAAGTGTCTTGATCCCACAAGATCAACAAGATGCAACTTTGCACAAAGACATTCTTCATTTGTTAACTCGTTTACTGTCCTATTAGCCCTGCAAGACCTATAAACTCAAGGTTACTAACGAAGCTAGCTACAAGGACCAGTATCTTGTAATGACATTGAAATAGTTGTAATGCAAAAAGATGAGCATTACAGTAACGATATCAGGTATACGTCCTACGGTAAGGGCTTAAAACAAAAACGAGGACAGAAATAATAAGAAAATTTAAGTAGGAATCTAAATCAAACATTGAAAGAGGTTATAGCAAGCCTTTGCAGTAGTGGCCTGAAATAGAGTACTCAGCAGTGAGCTAAAGCTGGAGGCCTCGGCTGGTAGGCTAAACCTCGATGATGAAATTTGGCCTGAGAACAAGCGTTTAATTCAGATGGGTGTGCATGCACTACCTTAAGCAGCAAATAGCTATATGAATAATGTAAATGCAACCTAAAACTATTTAAATATAGAAAAGTGTACTTTTAGAAAGGCTAACCATTGATATTTGTGAAAAAGCAGAACAATCCACCAAATGCTTCACTCTTTAGCACTAGCCACCTGCATACAAAAACGAGAGTTAAAGAACCATCTGAATGTTATTTAAGACCAAATATTGATCAAGAAACATATTGATTTCCCTTGACAAGTTCACAAGTTCAGTTTCAAGCAATGATCAAAATGTCAACTTAATCAAATAGATATGTGTATATATTGCAGACTTAGTTTCGGTAAGCACAAGATCAAATCACGAGTCTAAGTCTACACCGATGCTTAACACATGCAATGTAATAACAAAGATTGTTAAACAAATGCAAAATTTTGGATTCTCTAGTGTAATGATATAGATCGGGATACTTATGCATGCTTTTACGAGTGAACATTAGGCTCATATTATGGAAATAAACTCAGCATATAAAGCTTCACTTGTAAAAGCATTTCAAGCTCCGTCAAACAGATGGCTAGTTGTTTCAATAAAAAAACAGTCAAGGCATACACACAGCTGATATAACAGATTGTTAATCATAAACATGACACCAAATGAAGTAACAAAGAAGGAAATATACAATATCTTGGTGTATGATTCCAACTTAGAACAATAATTGTTACTTAGAACTCCCAACCTCTTTTGCGATGAAGGGGGACCAATGGACCGATTGGTTGTAGTATAGAGGAGGGCCAACATCGGGTGGGATGCCGGCATTGGATATATTGGTTATGACCCCATTCACCAAAAAGATTAGGCTATTGGTCACACCCTTTGTCACATGAGAAATGTTAGTAGCCGTTTGATTATCAACTTTTGGGATTATATTTTCAATTGCTTGAATTTGTTTGTTGGATTCGGTAGCCACTTGTCGACAGCAACATGGGTGTCTGTAACCACACTGCAATTAATATCTCAACTGGTTAGAGAATTTTAAAACTTTTAGACTTTATTTTTTAACATACAAGAAACTACTTCACAATCACAACCCATGGTTTTGTTAACCTATACAGAATGAAATGGAGTGATAGCAAGCAATGAAGTTCATTGCGACATTTTATCAAACACTTTTGGTGCAAATAACAATGATGGCCCTGGTGGATCATCAATTTTGTTCCGGTGTCCCCATCGGGACAAATTCCACCAGTGATTTCTAACATGGTGGTCATTGACTAGTGTAAAATTTATGAGTTTTGTATGATTTGATGCATGATGAAGAATAAAGAACTAAAAAAAGAACAAGGAACTTACTTATGGACTCATAAAGATTCCTGCAAATATTAGTGCAACTTCTACCATAACCCATCTAATGATTCCTAAACTGCATACGACATATTAGTTGGCATTCGTCTACAGAGGCATACATATAAATGAAGCAACTAACCAATTTACAAGATATTCCATGCCCAGAATTGAGAACACTGCCATGTGCAAATTCCGAAGAATGGTTAGTATATAAACGAAAACGAGAGACATTATTTCGGGTTTTTTCTTAATTAAAACATATCAAAACTTGTTAAAAGACCCCTCGGTGGTTCTCCGGTCGCCGGAATACACCTCTCCGTCTTTTCCTCAAAGAATCCACCACCACTATCACCCTCCCCACTTTGCATAAGTCTAACCAAAATGCTCCGACTTCAAACCCTTGTTTCCCACCATCTGTGTTTTTACTCTTAATGACGCCGTTGAATGGCCAACTTATCCAAACCCACGAGTATAAAGCTTTCCATTATCGGATTTCGTCGGATTCTTTCGAACCCAAAAGTCTCGACATTATCATCATCGGCCCTTCGTTCCGGGCCAATTTTGGGTCATTTAGCCCCGATTCTGCGTTCTCTTTCCTTGCCAGTAAATTGGGTGATGTAGATGGTGCGGTTGAGGATTAAGAGTCAATGACATTGAATGATTTGAAACAAAAGCGAAAGGATCAAAAGAGACTCAACTGGTATTCCAAGGGTTTTGAAATCGAGAGGTTGCGAGGTAAAGGAACACACGTGATGAGCAATGGCGGCTAGGTTTTTGCCGAAAAAATAATGGAGGACGTACATTTTTATGTATACATCACAACGGGCACCCGCACACGGTCAACAGACCCGCACACTAGACCCATACGGGTTTGAAAACTACTACTCAATAATGAAGCTCGGGTTTGAAATCATCAACCGACTAACTAAGAAACCTCGAATTTGAAATCACCACTCAATAACGAACCTCGGGTTTAAAATCTTGAAATAACTAACAAATCTCGGGTTTGAAATCATCAACCTAATAATTAACGAGCCCCAGGTTGAAATTAGTACTCAATAACGAATCTCGGGTTTGAAATCTTGAACTAACTAACGAAGCTCGGGATTCAAATCATCAACCGACAAATTAACGAACCCTAGGTTTTAAATCACTACTCAATAACGAACCTCGGGTTTGAAATTATCAAACGACTAATAAACGAACCATAAGTTTGAAATCACTAATCCATAACGAAAATCGGGTTAGAAAGCATGAACTAACTAACGAACCTCGAATTTGAAGTCTTGAACTCAATAACGACCATCGTGTTTGAAATCATTACGAACTCCAACTTTAAGTTATTTAATTAAAAAAATTAAATAAAACAAATATTATTAGAAATGTTTTAATTATTAATTTTATAAAAGTATTATAAAAACATATAATTTATTCATTTAATTATAAAATTATTAATTAAAATAAATATTTAAAGGGACGACTATGTCGCCTCTCTAAATATTTTCTTTTTTTATTCTTATGAATGTTATTCATAAAATCGATAAAATTTATAAGTATTTAAAGATACAACATAGTCGTCCCTTTAAATGACAATGTCTATGTGGATTCCAGGCTGGCAGGTTATCGTCCTAAAAAAGAACTGTTTCATCCCTTTAAACTAAATTAAGCCGAAATTTTCCCACCAATTCAAATAGGGGGAATGAGGGAGAAGGACAAAAATATTTCATCAATTAAGTAGAAGGACAGTCTTTTGAAACTTTTGCATAAAGGACAAAACTATTTATCCACTATCAAAATTCACTTGTGTTCGAAATTCACTGTTTAAATTCACTGCCGAAATTCACTGTCGAAATTCACTAATTTTCAAAATTCATTGTCGGGATTCACTGATTTTCGGGATTCACTGTCAAAATTCACTATCGAAATTCACTGATTTCGGGATTCACTAGAGAGATTCACTGATTTTCGAGATTCACTGTTTGTCCTTCTCGCTATAAAAATTATGCAGTTGTCCTTCTCCCTATAAAAAATATGTAGTTGTCCTATTGCTTAATAATATTTCAGATTGTGTCCTTATCCCTAATTTTCCAATTCAAATATCCCTCCATTTCAATATGTCGTCCCAAAAAAGAACCCCGGCAATTTTTCCCACCAAAAAATCATCAAAATTTGACATTTCTCATATTTTCTTTAAAGGGACGACATGTCGTCCAAAAAATGTATTCCCAAAAAAGCCATTTGTAAAAATAGTCTTTTTAAGTTTTGTCACAAATGTGTAGCAATGATGTCACGAATTAGTGACAAACCATTTTCGTCGCAAATTTCATCACAAATCCGGGAAATTTGTAGCTATATTGTCAAAAATCTGTGACATTTTTGCAATGTGGACAGATATGTCGGTTAGCGTCAGTTTATAAACGAATTTATGACCAAGACATTTTGTCATAAAATTCTCACAAATTAAGGCACCTGAATTTGGCGCTAAGAATAGTTACATACATTTTGCCACGTACATATTTTGTTGCAATGTTGTCGATCTCAATTATTGCAAAAAAGAAAAAAAAATGAATTATGCGGTTTGTCGCTAATTCGTAGCAATATTGTCTAAAATATGTCACAATTTTGCGATGTGGAAAATATGTCGGTTAGCGTCAGATTAGCAACAAATACTTTTATGACCAAGCCAGTTTGTCACAAAATTTCCACAAATTATGGCGCCCAAATTTGGCGCAAAGAATTGTGACAAAATAGTCACATACATTTTGCCATGTACATATTTTGTCACAAAGTTGTCTCAATTTATTGCAAAAAAAAGAATTATGCGGTTTGTCGCTAATTCGTAGCCAAATTGTTGAAAATTTGTGACGAACAGTTTTCATCACAAAAATTCATCACAAATCCGGGAAATTCTAGTAGTGTAACTTTATGACATCAACTTTTAGGTTCCTTAAAGCCGAGTCTAAACCTTCAGTCTTCTTATCTTCAATCTTTACAACCGAGTCTGGTTCCTCAGCCTTCATGTCTTCTATATTTATTCTTTGATTTCATCATGAAGACCTATATGATTTCTATTACAATGCTTGTCTGATTCAACTTATACAATAAGAATCTAGTAAATCCTACACAAAATTCAGGTCTAACCCCACAAGCTTTTACCACACCTTGTTTGATCATCATGAATATTACATTACAAACTATCATCAACAAAACTAACTTCCCAACAATTTTCCCATTTTTAATGATGTTAAGTTGATGATGTCAATACCCTCATAAGCCTATCTAGATCTTAGCAAATAATATTATCATTAAAAAAGGCAAGTAAACAAAAGTCATAGAGATTATGACCTTTAAGAAAAATTTACATTTATCATTATTCAAGCTAGTACAATACAATGCACGGAATAAAATGAAAATAAAATCTTCAGGTCTTGCTTGCAACCAACTTCAGCTTTTGAAGTCTCTTCTCATGATGTACTTTTTTTTCCATTATTCTTTGAATTTCCAGACTCTGTCAAATCAGATGGTTCACACCCGCTATGCGGCCTTTTCCATTTTACTATGTTGAATCTATGTCAAGATGTCTGTCACCATCATTGAACCTCATTAGCACAAATCTTCAAGCAATTCCACATCTCCAGGGATTATGATATTCTGCCTTGATTTTCTTCTCTTGAAAGATCTTGGATCTGTATATTTCTCCTGCATGCATTTCCATGCAGCAACAACGGGTAATATGGATAAATCATACTTGTTGAAGTCACCACATAGGTATTTAAGAAGTATTGAGCTACAAATGCTACCACGTAGGTATTTAAGAGCCGACTCTCCATCTACTAGCTCTATTAGTAAACCTTCAACCAAGCAAGGGTTTGTTATGTTATAATCCAAAGACCCTTCGCCCGAATGATGTTTAGTGCCTCATATGGCATGGACTGTTCTGTGTGGACTGTTCCATACTACGAAAAGGAAACGTGTCTTACCATGAACTATAAGTTTTTACCTTTTAGACACATCACATATGTTTGTTATGAAGTTAATCTAGCCACATACATTTATTCACATAAAAAGGCTACTTAGGGACTTTTAGTCCTAGACAACTCTACATTAATTACTTAGCACATAAGAATAGGAAACAATGACTACTAAGTCAACGCCCAACTAGGTCTAGACAAATGTATTCCGGTGCTCCCACCTTATCCCCACAGAGAGTCTCAATTGTGGTGCAGAATCGAGGCTACCAGAAGTCGTAAGCTAGACTTTTCCAAGTTCCGGTTAATGTTCCAAGGACAATATTATCATCGATCATGTTATACACAAAAATATGATAAAACAAAACAACATTTCTGGGGTTAGGCGCACGCCTCTATCTACAGGACCATTCTACCAAAATCTGGGACTTCAGGCGTACGCCTAATAAGGGCAAGCACATGCCCAAACTTCCTGAATCACTTCAGGCACACGCATGTTCCACCCAAGCACACGCCTACACTCGGTAAACCTGCCAGGCAAACGCCTAGCCTATTCTAGGCACACGTGTCTGATGGTGTTTACAGCCTTTTCATCGCTTGTTCAGTTTCCAATCTCGTATACACGAATTTTTAGTACCTTTAAGGTACCAAAATCATACCAGAACCTGTAAGAATCATGTATATACAGTACCATACACAAATTAAACATTAAACAAAACAACTACACCGATTTGAACACCCACTTACCTTTAATTATTTCCAGAAAGCGATCTAAAGCCAAAACCACCAAAAGCTAAAACCAATAAGGAATCCTGCGAATTCCTCAACTCATGTGCGATTCCTACCAACCAAAAGAGCAACTATGAGTACTACAACAACTAACTCATGAATTTTACCATGAAACTCTCAAGATTATATCTTAGGGCTAAAAACGAACACTTACGGATTGCGGAATTGTTGATATCAAAACGATCTTTGCAAAGCGGTGATCAAATTTCTCTACTGTGGACTGCACAAGAAATCGTATGATCAATCAGAATTGCAAAGATTCTCTTTTCTTCTCTCCCAGCTCGACTATCTCCATTTTTTTTTTAAACTGAACGATAAAACGCTAATAGGGAGTTATGGGAGTTTATTTTCCATTAAACCCCATTATTCCAAATTAATTAATTTGTTTAATGAATTATTTAGGATAATGAAAGAAATGTATAATTATACTTTAAATAAAATTCCACTTTACCCTTTTACCCTTAAATAGGTTCTAGGGCTATTACAGGAATTGCGATCCCCTGCAGTATTGTCCTCTGCCGTCTGTGCTGTGAGCCCGAAACGGCGTCGTTTCGGGTCAAAGCGACTCCGTTTTGATTGTGTTTTTTTAAGGTCGGAACCGAACGGCGTCCTTTCGGGCCGAAACGACACCGTTTTGCGTCACAACACGGGCTGCTGTGCTCCTTTTACAGTGAGGATCGGGGTCCCTATTACAGTACTTCCCTAAATTAAGCATATGATGCATCCTCAGACGCTGCCCAATTAGATTCCTCAGCTGGGAGTTAACATTAGGTGAAACAAAGAATTGGGATTTTTGGGTGCTTATTTTCAATTAGATTCATCAGCTGGGATTTTGGTTAAGAAAACAAATTTAAATTTCTCATTTGAAGAGAATACCTTCTTACCTCTCAAAATGTAAGTTCTATTAGCAACTTTTGCGTAGAAAATTATCGATCCAGAAATTTCCAACAAAATTATTCATCTTGCATCGGATTTATGGTTATTTCTATGGATCTACGGATAAATCATGATGATCTCTATATGCCGGAATTCTGACTTTGATTACGACGGGGGAGATGGAGAGATTTACCTCTCTTATTCCTGAAACATTTAGCTCAGAATGATCTCATCGTCGTACTGATAATTCTGGCTACTTAAATTTAAAAAACAGATTAGCAATTTGTGAGAATAATATATATCTTCCTCAATTTTTATTGATGATGTCAATGGGTTTGAGGAGAGGGAGAAGTGTCGATGCTTCTTGAAAGTAAATTGGTGTGTCATTTTGATAATGAGATATCCAGGGAGTTAATCTGATTAAACAGAAGATATTAGGTAATTTTCTTGAATATCTACGATATAATTTGGGAGTTAAAATACCACTTTTGAGTTTAACTTGTTATCAACTTATCGCGTTTCAAAATTATCACTTGGGTATTTTGGGATTTTTCCAATTGGTAGCCACAAAAACCATATATAAATTTAGTTAAATCTAGTTTAACTTGTTATCAACTTATCAATTATCTAAAATTTACGAAAGACCAAACTACTCTTACCAAAAAATACAGGGGTACACAGAAAGTGTTTCACTCCTAGCCTGGGCAGAATGCTCAAGAGCATGCTTGTCACTTACAAGCCCACTCCTGGCCCTGTTTTGTGTGGAAAATGTATTTTTGCCTTGTTTGAGCATGTATAAGTGTAAATCCTTGTATGTTAAGTGTTCTAAAGTTAAGTGTACGTGTTCTGGTGGCTTTGGCTCCGCACCGTGTCTCATATTGGAACACTCTGCACTTAGCCTTATGAGATGTTGACTTGAGCTCAACGTCGTATATGTGACATGACGAAGTTAAGGGTTCGATTTCTAGTGTATTCGACTTAGCACTTTGTGGAGACCTTCTGCGGAGAGAAACTCGGGATCACCGGAAGCCTTATTTCTTAGCCCCATGGGTATTGGATTAGATATCAATATTTCTGTGCAATGTGCTAAGTAGTGTAATGTAAAGTTGTTCTAAGGTCTCATGGTCCTTATGAAGCCTTTATATGTGCAATAAACTTAAGAGGTTAGATTAAACGCTTAAATATGTACTTGATGAGTCTAAGAGATAACACATGACAGTCCTTGGTGAGGCACGTTTATACCACGCTTCACGGTATTATTACGCCTCCACATGATCATATATCAACCGGACTCGCGTAGTAATCCACATGAATAGCATCATGAGCTATCATGTCCTTCAGAGGTGTTGAGGAAATGTCTCCGTTTTCTCACCCGACAAAGTGTCCTTGGACTAATGTGTAACAAATGTCTTATGTGGTTGAGTATACTAGTGAGACTAGTAGAGGGTTGTGAGCGAGTGAAACATATGTGTTGTTATGTTTGTTTGACTTGCCCTGTGATATCATTATTATTGATATTATTGATAATCCTTGTATTATAGTATGTGTAGATTCGCCTATTCGGTGCTTCTACCATTTACTAAGTACGTTTGTACTTACCCTTTTAGTATGTTGTTACCCACCTCGAGAAGGTGGTTTTGTTGTAGGCTGAGTTCGAGATCGCTTAAGAGTGATTCCTGAAGTCGCAGCAGTTGAAGTCCATCTTTCTTTTTTTGTTGTAATAATGGTATAAAATCTTCCATTTTCCTTTTTGTAACAGTTTGAGATAGTTGTACCTTTGGATTGTAATTAAAGAATGGTTTGTAATAATTGAATGAATATTTGTTAAGATCAAGCACTTACCGTTCTACTAAAACCAATTGGTGCTAGTAAATGTGCAACTTTATTTCCTTATCATTTAAGAGTGTGGGCAATCTGTCCTAACACCCCGCTCAAGTATTGGCAATCTGTCCAACACTTGCACAATTTTTTTTCAAGAGTGTGGACAATATGTCCCAACACCCTGCACAATTTCTTCATTCAAAAGTGTGGGCAATCTCTTCCAACACTTGTACATATTTTTAAATAATATTCGATACCAGAGTTTGATCTCATGACCTCTGGCTCTGATACCATGTTAAGATCAAGCGCTTACCGTTCCACTAAAACCAATTGGTTTTAGTAGAACGGTAAGCACTTGTTCTTAATATGGTATCGGGGTCAGAGGTCATGAGATCGAACCTTGGTTGGAACAATATTTGAAAAAAAAAATTGTGCAAGTGTTGGGACAGATTGCCCACACTTGAGGGGAGTGTTGGGAAAGATTGTCCACACTCTTGAATGAAAAATTGTGCAAGTGTTGGGACAGGTTGCCCACACTTGAGGGGGGTGTTGGGAGAGATTGCTCACACTCTTGAATACCTAAAGAAATATAGTAGCACATTTACTACCACCAATTGGTTTTAGTAGAACGGTAAGCGCTTGATCTTAACAATATTCAATCTTGTGTATTATATCTTCGGATCAGGTTTTTGTTGCAGCCCCGTGTTACTTGGCGATCGTTGCAGTGATCTTTTAAGTTTTCCCGAGTCTATGTTTTCATTTTCCGCTTGTTCTCTGGTGTTGATGATGTCAGGCTTACGTATATAATCGATTATTTTAATTACATATGTGCCGGATGTCCTTTTACGGTTAAGGACTCGGTAACCGTATCATGGTCGTCATAATACTGATCGTTCTGACTACTTAAATTTGAAAAACATATTAGCGATTTGTGAGAATAATATTTATCTTCCACAACTTTTCTTGATGATGTCAATGGGTTTGAGGAGAGGGAGAAGTGTCGAAGCTTCTTGAAAGTAAAGTGGGGTGTGATTTTGATAATGAGATATCCATGGAGTTATTCTGATTAAACAGAAGACATTAGGTAATTTTCTTGAATATCTCGTATTTAATTTAGCTAAATCTAGTTTAACTTGTTATCAACTTATCATTACTCTAAAATTTACGAATGACCAAACTATTCTTACTAGAAAATAAAGGGTTTCACAAAAAGTGTCTCGAGGGTGGAGCTAAGACAACTCCCCTCCAACGAGGGTCGTGTGTACACTCATAGACCTTGAAAGATATCATAAACATTGATCAAGCTTGTGCGAGGTTACGTCCATGTTTCAAAACCTCGTGATCAATCTGTAACACTGGAAGTCCATCTTTGCCCTTTAACTATTGTGTCATTTGTCACATTTTATATTTCGTCTACTTCATTAGAATGCATGTCAAACACCAAAATATAATGCTTTCATTTATTGTAATTTTAGGACATTAGAATCCATTGTAACAATGTAAATTTAGTACATTAGATTCCATTGTAACCATCCCAGCAAGACAGTACTCTTCTTTCCATTTTAACTCAATAGCATTTGATAGCTTTCTTCATTTACATGCTTCTTTGACAACAAATAATGTTGTGATTCTCCTAATACGGGGGAAATGGTAACTAATCAATCCCCCTTAAACACGTTCGTTTTTGGATAATAGGTGACATCTGCTATTATCTAAAACCATATCGTTTCACATTGAATCAGTTTTACAATGTTTAATCTTGAACAACATCTACAACCCCGGAAAATTCTGATATAGGGAGTCTCTATTAGAACAGGACGTAGGATGACTGTCATGTGTAGAAAAAGACAAAACTATTTTGTTTGTTTGTACACGTGGCAGTCATCTGACGTTCCGTTTTATTAGGGAGTTCCTACAGCAGAATTACCCTTACAACCCCTATCAAGTCTGCAAATGACCATCCAAGTATGTAGCTGCAACTGCAGCATGAAGGGCTGCTCCAATGGGAAGACTCCCTTCATCTACGAGCAAATACGGCGAATGTAATAGTCTGCTCACTGATTCCATGGTTTCATTTCCGATTCCAATGAAAAAGAAGGCAGCTGCCATTTGTTGTCCATAGAAACTGAAGTCCTCAGCCCCCATCGTCATCGGCGATAAAAGCACATTGTTTTCACCAAGTAACAGACTTCCCACTCTTTTGCTATGCTCATACATAAAAGGATCATTGACTGTAGGTGGATATGATATCAATGTCTTTTCCATGAAATCAATCTCAACATTGCAACGATAAACTGCTGCTTGTGCCTCTATGATCTGTAAGTAAAGCACATACACAGTCCATCATTCAATCCTCTATCAAATTGAAAATGCATTGTGTTGAAAATGCAATGTTGGCAAACTAAGAAAGAAAACAAAGTCTAAAAGTAAAGCAAGGAAAGGAAAGCACCATCAAACTTTGACTGATTCCAAATTTTCTATACCATATGCGCAGGAGATTTAATTTTCTTCAAGAAACTTCAATGCCTAATAAATTATTTCTTTTATTAATTTCACTCTTATCTATCTTAATCTCTAGCAATAAATTGAGCTACATATGAAAATGGAAGAAGATTTACCAAGAGGGTATAACTTTTTCCTACGGAAGAATTGGATTCTTTCTATTTGCAGAATAAGCTTCAAGTTCAAGTACAAGACAAGATATAGACCGTGTTAAACCTGTTGTTGATATTATCATTACAATCCTTGGGATCTTCCAAGCAAAGTAATTAACTTGTCTCTAACTCTATTTGTATACATGCCTCTTTATGTGTAAGTATAAAGAAGGGGTTATTAGTAGTAATATTAAATCTACTAATAATTACTAAGATTATACTCTTTTATTTTATTTATTAAACATTTCTTGCTGTTAAGTATTAATGGTGTGTCTCTCAACTACCCATTAATTGCACAGCAGGCTTTTCCTTTATTACATTTGGTTAGACAGTTAGACATTAGATCTAACCCTCTTATTTAAACCATGTCATTGTAACTCTTTAATCCAAGAAAGCATTTCTCACTCTTTTCCTCATTCTATCTTCTTCTAAAACCTACATGGTATCAGAGAGCTGAAAGTTTCAGCCAACGCTTCACCTTCCCCTTCTTCTTCTTCTTGATTCTTTCTTCTTGTTCACCATGACTGAATCTGGCACTACTTCCGCAACATCTGCAGATCTGCCTCGTCCTTTGGGTGGATTTGATAATCCAACCCTTCAAATCACCATAAAAAACTGAATGGTGCAAACTACATACAATGGGCCGCATCTGTCCGAATGTACATCACTGGGCGCGGCAAGCTTGGATATCTTACTGGGCATATCAAAGCTCCAGAAGATGCGATTGGTTTCTAAGGTCAGTTCCGGCTCTAGGCCCTTTATTAGTTAGTCTTGGTAACGCTCCCAGACGGCGTATTTTTTTTGAAACGAGGTCAAGAGTCTGAAGCATACCACACCTGGGTAACAGAAAATGCGACCATAATGTCATGGCTAATCAACTCCATGATTGATGAAATTGGTCAGATTCACCTCTTTGCCAAATCCGCTAAAAAGATATGGGACCGGATTACTAAGACCTACTCTAACCAGGGAAATTTTGCTCAGGCCTTTGGAATAAGAACCAGCCTGAATGAAATCAAGCAAGGCAACCTAGATGTCACTGAGTATTTCAATACCCTTAATAAACTTTGGCAAGAATACGATCAGCTCACTATGATTGAGTGGGGATGCACCACTGATGCTGCAAATTTTCAGAAACACACAGAACAAGAAAGGGTGTTTGACTTCCAAAGTGGACTAAACACCATTTATGATGCTACTTGAGAAAGAGTCTTGGCTCAAGTTCCTCTGCCATCTATTCAAGAGGCATTTGCTTCAATAAAGAAAGAGGAGAGCAGAAAATGTGTTATGGGAGGTCTTCTCCCCACTCCAAAGGGGAGAACATTCAGCTCTAATGGTGCAAGGGAATGACTCTGCTATGGTAGGTGGCTATCAGAAGGGACTTCAAAAGAAAAATGATCAAATGAGCAATCTCTGGTGTGACCACTGTAAAAAGAAGGGACGCACTAGAGATACATGCTGGAACATTCATGGTAAACCACCTCATCTACAAAAAGGCCAGAATAACAAGAAACATGGCTATAATGTCACTGAACAGACAAGTCACTTTACCAAAGAACAGGTGGAAGTTCTAAGTCAACTGTTTGGTAAGAAGGTGAACTCCCAAAAGGATGACACATCTACTGGAGCTGTTGTCACTAACAACACTTGTATCATAGATTCAGGTGCTTCCAATCATATGGCAGGTAACTTCTCCCTTGTTTCAACATATGAACCTACTGCTTTCAAACACTATGTCAGAATTGCAGATGGATCTTGCTCTAAAGTTGCAGGAACTGGTACTGTACAAATTCATGATAACATACATTTAAAATATGTGCTATATGTTCCTAATCTATCCTGCAATCTTCTCTCTGTTAGTAAATTCACAAAAGATATGAACTGTACTGTTAATTAATTTTTATCCTCAATATTGTGAGTTTCAAGGAGTGGAATCCAAGGAGAGGATTGGATGTGCTAAGAAGTTTCAGGGACTTTATCTTATCCAAGGCAGGAAGGGTGATAATGAGAAAGGTCATTTTGTTTCAAATGAGTCCTCAAATAGGATTAGACTTCTACATTGAAGATTAGGACATCCTAGTTTTTATTATCTTCAAAAATTGTATCCAGACCTTTTTGTCAATGAAAAACCAGAATCTTTTAAATGTGAATTTTGTGAACTTGCTAAGCATACTAAAAGTCCCTTTAAAGTTATTTCTTACTCTACTTCAACTCCTTTTTATATGATACACACTGATGTGTGGGGTCCCTCTAAGTCCAAATTTAACTCATAACAGATGGTTTGTTACATTTATAGATGACCACACAAGACTGTGTTGGGTCTATCTAATGAAACAAAAATCTGACGTTAGTTCAATCTTTGAGAAGTTTTACAAAATGATTGAAACCCAATTTCAGACCAAAATTCAGATGATAAGGTCTGACAATGGGACTGAATATTTAAACTCTGTTTTGGGACATTTCTTGATTGAAAAGGGGGTCATACATCAAACTTCATGTTCTAACACTCCACAATAAAATGGAGTGGCAGAAAGGAAAAATGGGCACCTTTTAGAGGTTGCTAGAACCCTCCTTTTCACCAACAATGTCCCTGTTTTTTTACTGGGGAGATGTTGTTTTAACCGCTGCTTTTCTAATAAATAGGATGCCCTCTAGAGTCCTTGGATATAAGACCCTTCTGAATGTTTTTAAAGAATCCTACCCCAACTCTAAACTTATCTCACGTATACCTTTAAAGGTGTTTGGATGCACTGCATTTGTACACATCCACTCACAATCTAGCGGGAAACTTGAGCCTAGAGTTGTAAAAACTATTTTTATTGGATATTCATCAACCTAGAAAGGTTCAAATGTTTTGATCCAATGACAAAAATGGTACATATATCCTCTGATGTCACATTTTTTTAAGAACAACCTTTATATAGTCAAAAGGAAAACGAACCTGAAAACAGATATGACTTTCTCAAAAATGATCCCACTTTGCCTGCTCTGGATTCTGATTCTGTTACAACAGATCTTATTCCCCAACATAGTACAAGTACAAGAGATCAGAATCAATAAATCATTATTTATACAAGGAAAAAGAAGTTCTCTACACATCTTAGCACAGATACATCATATTCTATGGATCCACAAGTTGTTGATACTAATTTGCAAGAACAAACTGTTGAACACACTGATCAAGAAGACATTGGTGCACATGAGACTACAGAGAACCTCACAGGTGATATCACTCCTTTAACTACTCCTGAATTACCGATTGCTTTAAGAAAAGGCACTAGAGAATGCAGCAACACACCATTGATAGGTTTGTCTCCTATGGCAAACTATCAACAAACTATAAATCTTATCTGGCTAATATTGACTCTGTCACAATACCTAAGAACATACAACAGTCAACAGGCCCTTGAGTGTTCTAAATGGAAAGTTGTTGTTATTGAGGAAATGAGGACACTCGAGGAAAATCACACCTGGGAAATGGTGAACCTAACTAAAGGTGTGAAACCTGTTGGATGTAAATGGGTATTCATAGTTAAACATAACCCTGATGGATCTGTGAATAAGTATAAAGCAAGACTTGTTGCAAAAGGGTATACTCAAGTCTCTGGTATTGATTTTAATGACATATTTGCCCCTGTTGCCAGATTAAACACTGTCGGGATACTTATTTCTATTGCTACTACCGGAAACTGGCCTCTTCACCAATTGGACGTAAAAAATGCATTTCTCAATGGTGAATTAAAGGAGGAAGTTTTTATGCACCCTCCACCCGGTTTTAAGGGAAAGCCAAACCAAGTATGTAGATTGTTCAGATCCCTATATAGGTTGAAACAATCTCCAAGGGTTTGGTTTGACAGATTCTCTAAGGTAATGAAGAAAGTTGGATATACACAAGGCCATGGGGATCACACATTGTTCTATAAACACACAGCTGCATTGGGGTAACAATCATAATTGTTTATGTTGATGATATTCTTATCACAGGCAATTCTAAAACTGAGATCTGCAATCTCAAAGGATTCGTGAAAAAGGAATTTGAGATCAAAGATATGGAACCACTAAGGTATTTTCTAGGAATAAAGGTTTCCAGAACTAAGGAAGGCATCCTCTTAACCCAGAGAAAGTATACCCTTGATCTTCTTGCTAAATATGGGTTGCTAGGGTGTAAACCTGTAGAGACTCCTATTGATAACACCATCAAGTTTGGGAAAGATGATGCAGGGGAACCTGTTAATCAAGAAAACTTTCAAAGACTTGTTGGTAGACTTATATACTTATCTCATACTAGACCTAACATGTCTTTTGCAGTGAGCTAGATAAGTCAGTTCATGCATTCACCAAGACAGATACATCTAGATGCTGCTATAAGGCTCCTAAGATTTCTCAAAGGCAGTCCAGGATGTGGTATCCTATTCAAGGCTAGTGATTGCAAGATGGTGGAAGGTTATGTTGCTGCAAATTGGGTTGGATCAATGACAGACAGAAGATCAACCTCAGGATGGTGCATTTATGTGTTTGGCAATCTTGTGTCATGGAGAATCAAAAAGCAATGTGGTAGCCAGAGGTACTGTTGAAGCAGAATTCAGAGCGGTGGCCCTAGGCATGTGTGAATTGCTATGGATACAAAAGATCATGAATGAATTGAAGATGACCTTCTCTACACCTATGAGACAATACAGTGATAGCAAATCAGCCATAGAAATTGCCAATAATCTTGTACAACATGACATGACCAAACACATAGAAATTGACAAGCACTTCATCAAAGAAAAACAAGAAGATGGGAGCATCCATTTGTCTTATGTCCACACTAAACTACAAGTGGTTGATGTGTTTACCAAAGGCCTACTAGAGTTCCCTTCCAGTTTCATTGTGACAAGCTTGTTTTAGTAGATATTTATAAACCAGCTTGAGGGGAGTATAAACAAGGGGTTATTAGTAGTAATATTAAATCTACTAATAACTACTGAGATTATACTCTTTTATTTTATTTATTAAACATTTCTAGCTATTAAGTATTAATAGTGTGTCTCTCAACTACCCATTAATTGCACAGCAGGCTTTACCTTTATTACATTTGGTAAGATAGTTAGACATTAGATCTAACCCTCAAGAAAGCATTTAGCTTCTCAACTCTTTTCCTCTTTCTATCTTCTTCTAAAATCTACGGTAAGCATATAAACACACATGCAGCTATATATGTGTGATGCATGTGTGTGTATATATACATTAGCATAAACTGTGCTCCTGTATGTTCATAAAAGACAAATAATCATAGGATGGCCATAAATTAGAAGGTCATTGATTTTCCAAGACCATAGGTGTAGCTGACAGCGTTGGTATTTGTGCTTCCAACTGCCAAACTAGAATGGAATACTACCATTTTATGGAAAATGACAGGGTGTCACTACATACTTGCAAACCATTGGTCGATGAGTATGATTGTAGAAATTATATTTATAATTTTATTATTGTAATAACATATTAATCAGTTTATACATATTAATGGGATGTCTTATTCCTTTAATATGTTATGGTTGAAATGTTGCCAATAATCCCTTTATTATTTAAGCGGCTTACCTGTTAGAAAACACAGCAGACACTGCATTTAATGCTGTTGTCTGCTGCTAGATGTAATGCTGTTAAGTATTGTCCCAATCCCCAAAACTCATTTGTTTCCTATTTAAACTCAACTTCTTCATCAGATTAATATAGAAGAGTTTTTCTCCTTTTATTTGCTTCTCTTTATCTCTTCATGGTATCGGAGCCTTGTTAAATCGATCTTCATAAATTTCTTCTTCATCATGTCATCTTTTCTGATGTAACATCTGTAGAACCACAGAATAATCAAAATTCTGGGTTAACTGATTCATCAACTCATATTACAAGCCATAGATTAGATGGAAACAACTATCTCCTATGGTCCACGTCTATAAAGATGCTCATCACGGGCCAAAGCAAAATGGGATACCTCAATGGATCCAAAGTTGCACCAGATGCCGAAGATGAAAAGTTCGATGTTTGGGATACGGAAAATAACCAAGTCATGACTATCCTTCTCAGATCCATGACCAAGGATATTAGTGAAAACTTCATGCTCTATGATACAGCCCAAGAAATCTGGGCTGCTGCTCGTGATCTTTACTCAAAGAAAGACAACACATCTAAGATATATGGCATAGAAGCTCAGATTCAAGGATACAAGCAATGAGACCTTACTGTCACCCGGTACTTCAATCAACTCACCAGGGCTTGGCAATAATTGGATATGTTTGAGGCACTTGATTGGAAAAATACAGATGATGCTGCAATATACAAGCAGGTGGTGGAACAAAAAAGGATATTCAAATTCCTTATGGGATTAAATTCTTCCTTGATGATGTAAGAGGTAGAGTACTGGCCACTAAACCTCTCCCATCCTTCAAAATGGTTTTTTCTGAAATCAAGCATGAGGAGAGTAGGAGAACTCTTATGCTCAAAGGAACCACCTCTGAAACTACTATTGAAGGATCTGCTCTCATATCCCAAGGGAAGAACTTTGAACACTCGATAACTCTAAGAATTCTGCTCCCTACAACAAAAACAAGAAGGACAAGCTGTGGTGTGATCACTGTAAGAGGACCAACCACACCAAAGAAACCTGCTGGAAATTGCATAGTAAGCCTGAAAACTGGAAACCCTCAAAACAGAACACTAAAGAAAGCCAAGGGAGAATGGTGTCTGAGGAAAAGAAAGAGGGTCCTACCTTTAGCAAAGAGCAACTGGAGGCCCTCAAGACCTACCTGATCCAACAAGTATCTGAATCTACTCTCAATGAATCTGCTACCCATGTCAAGTCAGGTATGGCCCTATCTGCTCATATTGCATCTAAAACTGAGAGGAACCCTTGGATCATAGATTCAGGGGCATCCTCTCATATGACGGAACCAAGTGTCTCTTATAACATTTTAAACCTTGTAACCACATTCACCAAATTAAGATTGCTGATGGTTCCATTTTTTATGCTCAAGGAACTGGAAATGTGACTATATCTGACACTGTTTCTTTAAAAAATGTGCTTTATGTCCCAAATCTTGACTGTAATCTCATCTCTGTAAGTAGATTAACTCAAGACATAAATTGGGATGTCATTTTTTCTGCTAATCAGTGCATTTTTCAGGATCATTCCTCTCAGAAGATAACTGGCAATGCTAAAGCATGTTCAGGGCTCTTTATTCTTAATGAGTATGAAGATTCTGGAAAGATCAAGTTACATCTTGCTTCAAGTGTTAGCAGTCTTAATTTAAATGATGTAATGATGTGGCAGTATAGGTTAGGCCACCCTAGTTTTGCCTATTTGAAAACTTTATTTCTAGAAAAATTTAAAGGTTGTAATGTTAACTCCCTGCAATGTGAAATTTGTCTGTTTGCCAAAATAACTAAGTCTGTGTATGCTAAGCTTCCATATGTGCAATCTCACCCTTTCTCTCTCATCCATAGTGATGTTTGAGGCCCTTCTAGAATTAAAAACGTGACTGGTAGTAGATGGTTTGTGACCTTTATTGATGATCATTCAAGAGTTACTTGGTTATTTTTAATGAAAGAAAAGTTTGAAGTTGGCTCTGTCTTTCAAAACTTATATAATATGATAGCTACTCAGTTTGATAGTAAAGTAAAAATCTTGAAAACTGATAATGCTAAAGAATACTTTGAGTCTAATTTAAGTACATTCTTAAAGATAAAGGCATAGTCCACATCAGTAGCTATGTTGAAACCCCTCAGCAAAATGGCATTGCTGAAAGGAAAAATAGACACCTACTTGAAATTGCTAGTTCCTGAATGGTTTCCATGAATGTACCTAAATATCTATGGGGTGAGGCCATCTTAAATGCCACTTACTTGATAAACAAACTGCCTAGTAGGGTCTTAGACTTCAAAACCCCTATGCAAACCCTTATGGCAGTCCATTCTTGTTCTCACCTCACCACTGATATACCTTTAAAAATATTTGGATGTACAGCTTTTGTGTATAATCATGCTCACAATAGAAGTAAACTTGACCCTAGAGTCCAAAAGTGCATATTTGTGGGATACTCTGTGAATCAAAAAGGGTATAAGTGTTACTCTCCTAGCACTAAGAAATTCTATACCACTATGGATGTTAAGTTCTTTGAAGATACAGCCTTTTATAATGAACAAAAAGACGCCTTCTCTGAAAGTGCTGAAGAATGGGACATCTTTGATATTTCTGTTTATGTTGTTCCCCCTACACTAACCTCTATGCAAACTGATCATAAAGTACCTTAAGTGCAATCTTTAGAACAACAACAGATTGAGAGACTCCCCATTCAGAAGGTATATCAAAGGAAGAAATCTAAAGCTATTCAGACTGCTCCACAAGGTACAAGTGTCCTTCCTCAGAGTACCGAGGATCCTACCACTTGTATACCTCAAGAATCAGGTATCTTGTCTCCTTCTAAGGTTGATGATAGACCTATTGCTCTCAGGAAAGGTAAAAGGCAATGTACTCAACACCCTATCTACAATTTCTTATCTTATGCAAAACTGTCTCCTTCATTTTGTCTGTTTACAAAAAAATTGGATACAGCCTTTGTTCCTAAAAATGTTCATGAAGCTCTCAAAGACCCTAATTGTAAGAGTGCCATACAGACTGAAATGTCGGCCCTAATAAATAACCATACTTGGGACTTAACCACTCTTCCTCCTGGTAAGAGACCTGTTAGCTGTAAGTGGTTGTTTAACATTAAATACAATGCTGATGGGAGCCTAAACAACTATAAAGCCAGACTTGTTGCTAGAGGGTTCACGCGGACTTATGGTCTAGATTACAAGGAGACCTTTGCTCCTATAGCTAAATTGAACTCTGTTAGAATTCTTTTGCCTCTAGTTGTTCAGTTAGATTGGCCTTTATTTCAGCTAGACATTACGAATGCCTTCCTAAATGATGACTTAGAGGAGGAGGTGTTCATGACTATACCACCTAGTTTTGAGAAACCCCATAACAGTGGCAAAGTCTGTAAATTATGTAAATCACTTTATGGATTAAAACAGTCCCCTAGGGCCTGGTTTGGCAGACTCACGTCCATTGTTAAAACTGCTGCGTATACTCAATGCAATTCTGATCATACTATGTTTGTCAAAATCACTAATGGTAAAAGATCCATACTTATTGTGTATGTGGATGACATCATTTTGACAAGTGAGGATCATGTAGAAATTCAGAAGCTCAAGGACCTTCTGGCTAAAGTTTTTGAAGTCAAAATCCGGGAAACTTGAAGTATTTCCTAGGCATGGAGATTGCTCGAACCAGTGAAGGCATCTCTGTATCCCAAAGAAAATATATCCTTGACCTTCTCAAGGAAACAGGGATGTTAGGTTGCAAGCCAGCCATTTCACCAGTTGACCCTAGTTTGAAGCTCATACATGGCAAAGAAGCAATTCACAAAGACAGAAAGGCTGGTTGGAAAACTCATCTACTTATCCCACACCATGCCTGACATATCTTATGATGTTAGCCTTGTCAGTCAGTTTATGCACCTACCAACTAAGGAGCATTGGGAAGTTGTTACAGGATCTTAAGGTACCTAACGATGACCCCTGGTCAGGGACTACACTTCAGAAAGTCCAACATTAGAGCAGTGGATGTGTATACGGATGCTGATTGGGCTGGAAGCCACACTGACAGAAGATCTACCACTAGCTATTGCTCTTACATTTGGGGCAATCTTGTTACATGGAGAAGTAAGAAGCAATCTCCTGTCTCCAGAAGTAGTGCAGAGGCAGAGCTTCAGGCTCTTGTTCTTGGAGTTTGTGAAGGCCTGTGGCTAAAAAGGGTTTTACATGAACTCAGGATTCCCCTCACTCATCCTATCAACCTTTACTGTGACTATAATTCAGCTCTTTGCATGGCTGAGAACCCTACCCACCATGACAGAGCTAAACATGTGGATATTGACAGACACTTCATCAAAGAAAAGATTGAAGACAAGACCATTTCCCTTTAACATGTTTCCTCTCAAAATCAGAATGCAGACATTCTCACTAAAGCCATACCTCCTCAATCCTTCAATCAACTATGTGCCAAGCTAGGTTGTATTAACATCTACAACCTAGCTTGAGAGGGGTTGTAGAAATTATATTTATCATTTTATTATTGTAACAACATATTAATCAGTTTATATATATTAATGGGATGTCTTATTCTTTTAATATGTTATGGTTGAAATGTTGCCATTAATCCCTTTATTATTTAGGCGGCTTACCTGTTAGAAAACACAGCAGACAGTGCATTTAATGCTGCTGTCTGCTGCTAGCTGTAATGCTGTTAAGTATTGTCCCAATCCCCAAAACTCATTTGTATCCTATTTAAACTCAACTTCTTCATCAGATTAATATAGAAGAGTTTTTTTCCTTTTATTTGCTTCTCTTTATCTCTTCAATGATGATATCAATCAATGCGTCAACCATGATCAATAGACCTGTTGAAGTTGTGGCAGAATCATTTTGGTCAATTTAGTCAACAATTCTCCAAAAGTGAAAACACGCACCTGTTTGATTCTCTCACTAAGGTAGATGAAATCCTCGGAAGAAGTGAAACGAAATGTGCCTCCAAACTTGACTTGCTCAGGGATTACATTTGCAGCTTGACCACCATCTATGAATCCAACTGACACTACCTGTGTTATTTAAGTAACAAAGAAAAAACGGAAAC